>CM060924.1:440484807-442971682 GCA_030737875.1 Allium sativum
GCTCCTCCAAGTGTATCTGTAAAAGCCTGAAACACTTGACTGCCCGTACAAATTTGGGCACCCAAGAGTTTAGGAAAAACAAAACAAAATAAACTCTGGGTCAGTCATGGGACTGGTGTGAGTAAACTCCAACCACTTGTTTAACTTTCAAAACTCTTTTTCGAAAGAAAAGATAATAGTAAGACCAGCCCACACATAAACACGGACGGTTTTTACCTTACTATAACCCAAAACACTTTGATATCAAACCCAGTGATATTATAATAATGTCTACCTCAAATAAATAACCAAATAGCAGAACGCTTGCATCTCACGCTCCACATATATAGTATAAAATCAAAAACCGCATGGCGCTTATTGGAGATTGGATTTCCAACATGACAAGGTATGGAACCACCTTCCGATGATGTATCTCTAGAGGCGAATACACCTGGGTTCAACAAGAACATCTTGTAACCCGGCCCACACATGACCGACCACTCATTTCGCTTGAGTGTATCGAATGTATATCACCAACGGTTGGACTCAAACCACCGTTTCCCGAATGGGCAGAATCGATAGATTTAGAAACAAAAGGAATTTCTCTAGATAGGTGATTATACACCCTAATGGGTGCGACCCACATAGCCATGCTGCCTGCCCGATTTTTGTCCTTTCCCGATTGTTGAGGCCTGAGGCTACGCATACTTACCATTCATCGATAACACAATCACTTTGAATGCCACATCGTCAGATCCGTTAATCACTAGCTGAGTTTGCACAAATATTCTGGATATTATGCTAAGGGATAAATCCGTTGCAACCATATATATTCATACAGACCAACCCATTTGATCATTGGAAATACTCTGTCAGACATTCGTCCATTTACGTTCGTTCTGGGATTGAACGAAACCGAAGGCACAATTTCTATAAATAGAAAAGCCCTTGCACTTTACTCCGTCTTCAATATATTCAGCACTACTTGGTTCGCAACGCTTATGCCGATACGGAGTGGTTCTTCGGATAATAATCCAACCGGTCTCTCCATATTGACAACGATGGTCAAAACTTCGATAGTCTGTGATTTAACTATCGAATAAAAACAAGTGTTCAATCAACATATCAAACAACTCACTGGGCCCTTTAATTAATATTTCATTAATTAAATCTCTTCTATATTCTCTTATCAATATTTGTTAACCAAATATTTCAATAATCATCTCGGCCTCTTATGTCATTTGGAAAACGTTTCCAAACATTAACTTCTTTTATTTTCTATATATTAGAAAATATCTTTATTTGCAATTGAAAACAACTTCAATTACTTATCTCTATCCCTTTACAATATTCGATTTTTATATTCACTTTACTATCGAATTCAATACGCCGATACAATGATTTCAGATTATCAAAATCTCTTAAAAATATTCTAACTCCTTAAATTTCCGGAAAATTTCGCCATAACCTCTCCTGTATCGGGAGCATCGGGAAATTGCAAATAGCTTCCCGGTATCTTCCTCAATCAAAAAGAAAAAGGAAAAGCCAAGCGGCTTGCCGATACGGCGCATAAATCTCATATATGAATTAAACATGTACCTTTTGGTCGAGCACATAAATTTAAATCTTCATATATTCCATCCCATATCTGTTTAACACTTGTTCACCTGTTTCCAATCCAATTCAACGCAATCCATTCGTTTGAATTCAATTTTGAATCGTTTGAATTCAGTCTCGCTCAATTATTCTTTAATTAGCCCTTTTTCCTATTTCACTTCTTTATTGAACATAACACGTTCCAATAAAATGTTTACTTGCTCACAACCAGATTGAATTTCAATTTCAATTCTAGTTTCCTTTTGATTTCGAATATAAATTCTCAAATCGAATTCACTTATTTAAAGCTCAATATTCATTCGAAATCTCATTAACTAATTTCTATTCGCATTAGTTAACTCTATTCAATAAATCAAAAAATCTGATTTCTGTTTCAGAAATCAACTCATTACTCCACTGGAGTTCACATATATTTTATAACTCACATCTAGATTTTTCTAAATAGAAATTTCGGATTTTATTCGCTTAAAATCCTTTAATTTAATTAAATAAACCGTTATGGTTTTATAATGGTTATGGCGCTGTTTTTCTGAAAATTTGATTTTGACATAACTCAAAATCTATACGACGAAATCCAGATTTTTCTCTTTCATTAGAAAGCTATTATCAAACTGGTCCTGACGTTTCTTGTTTCGAAGAATTTCGACTTCAATTGCGTTCTGTATACTCAATTGAAGTTCGAATCGCCAATTTACGAACTGCAGCGCTGCGGCGAGTTCGTTTTAATTATATTTATAAATATAAACTTTTAAACTTCTTAAAATGAATTCAATTCCATTTAATATATATATATTCATATATATTTCAAATTCCATTTGAATCTTTACATTTCAAATTCCATAGTTTTAAATCCTGTATTCAAATCCCATTTGAAATCCTTTATTCGAATTCCATTCAAATTCTTTATTCGAATTCCATTTCAAATTCTCTATTCGAATTCCATTTCAAATTCTCTATTCGAATTCCATTTCAAATTCTCTATTTAAATTTCATATTTGAATTTCATTTCAAATCTCTAGTCAAATTTCATATTTCAATTCTTCTTTTGAAATTCTATAATTTAAATCTTATTCGATTTTTCTTTGAAATTCTATATCTCAAAGTCTGTTCAATTCTTCTTTGAAATTCTATATTTCAAATCTATTTGAAAATTCTTTATTCGAATTCCTTTGAATTCAAATTTTATATTAATCTCCCGAATTCAAATTCTGTTTTTTTTTGTCATTCTAATTCCGTCTATTCAAATTCCATTTGAATTTCTAATATTCAATCTCCTTTCAAAATTCAAACATTTAAACTCCTTTGAATTCTACTATTCAAATGTTATAATCAAATTTCATTTGGGTTATATATTTAAAAATCTCATTTCAAATCCTATTTTGAAATCCCTTTTCAAATCCCAATTTCACACTTGTATTTCTATTTCTGAATTATCGAATGATAATCCTTTTCCCTTTATTTATAACTTCGTTATAAAAGGACTATTTATAACTTCGTTTAAAAAGAACTACTTGTTTTATTTTTCAAAAACAAGTTTATATTTTTATTTCCATTTAAAAATTCAAATTCTATTTAAAAATAGAATTTTCCCTTTCCAATCTCAAATCTCCTTTTAATCGGCCCAGTGATATTTAAAATAATCAAATCACCCAATTCTCAATCATTTGGTTTTTAACACATCATATATGAATATATATATGAAATCAAACAAACAAGCAAACAAACAGATAATATATTTTTGAGGAATCCAGTCGGATTCCTCCAACCTGTCTTTCCTGCATCCACAGATGTTAGCACATAAATAATACCCATTCTGCTTCGTGGCAGAATATCGCGGTATAGAAGGTCATCCACTAATCATAGCGTGGGGCGTATAGGGTAATCATCCGCTATGAAACTGCGGGCATCCGCTAATGAGACTGCGGGAATCCAACCAATCAATCAACCCAATATATATATATAATAGCCTAAATAACTAATATATATAAACAAGCAGAAAGCATTCACACAAGCAACAAACAATTATTTTTAACGAAATAAAAATAATTATAGATAAAAGGTGAGTGAGATTTACTCACCAGGATTTTTCCAGTCGTCGAGTATCCCGTTTATTTCCCAATCACCAGCTACGAATCTTTTAGAATGATTTCGTACCTACGATAAATTTTATTCAAATTTACTTGTTAACATTTATTTAATGAAATTGATTATTTGAATAAATAATAAATTCCCTATATGTATATATATATATATATATTCTCCTTTTATATCTAATTTAAACATTACTAATCCTTTTAAATTAAATATTTAAACCACAATTATATTCCAAATTCATATCAACATCCAATGTCATTTCTTTTCATAGTATTATTAAATCAAGCAGTTAAATGAATTTAATTACCTTAATCCCGTTTTTCTCTTTTTTTTTTCTTTTCTTTCCGGCATTTCACCAAACACCATTACTGCTTAATCTTTTCAGCACAACTTCAGTTCAATTCTTTAGATCGAACTCCCTCCAAATAGCTAGCCGACCTTCTGTTCCTTCACTCTGGAAACCACGCTTCGTTCCCCTTTCTTTTGTTTCTCCGTGTATCATGTTTCAGAAGCTTGCTCCACGGTGAACTTCCCATTCGAACTTGAGTTGCAACTGAAAACCACCGAAGCCCAGAAATGGATTCGCAACCTCCCATAATCGAACAGCTGGAGCCCTAGGTCGACGAAGACCATCGAACCCCATTGCCTTGCTCGACTTCAACTTCGACAGTCCCCTTCTGAACCCACTCCGATCTCGCCAAAACGCCACAACCAACATCGAACTCTACGTCGCACCCCCCCAATCGACTTCCAGCTCTGGTCTCGACTCCAGGAATCTGCAGTCTCTGCTCGCGATTTGAATTTGAGGGAATTTTGGGAGGGGCCAGCTTATTCGATTTACAGACGGAAGAGGTTTCGTGAGTTTGGATTTATCTTCGTTTGTCTGGAAAATGAAGGTGACGGCTTCAATTTATAGAAGTGCGACAGGGGACAAGAGGTACAAGGCCATTAAAACTTGTTCTTTAAATATCAAAGAAAGGAGACAGAACGGACGAGAGATGAAAGAATAAAAGACAGCATAGGTCTGCGATGTAATGTAGGATAGGTTGGCTTTAGGGTGTCTGCATTTATTTGATTTGAACGGATGGATTTTTATATAATAAAATACCCTAAATTATTTCGTCGTCCATACTTAAAACCTTGAACCGCTTGATTTAACGTAATGACCAATGCTCTCAGATTATATCGTTATTCGGAACTGATTCTGGAATTAAATTTTAACCGTATAGAAGAGATAACAATTTTAAATAAACGATTTAAATGAAATCTGATTTAAATATATAAATCATTTTTACACAGTTAAATTCTTCGGTAATAAATTACTATTATCGTTCTAATTTTAATATGAATTAACTAAACTGTTTCTATTCAGTTTTATATTTGAATTGAATTATTTCAAACTTCTCGTATTTCGATAATTTAATCGATAACCCAATAAAATACCATTTATATTATGAATTCAATATTTAAAACTATATTAAATATTTAAAATTAATCGACGAAAAATCTGGGTCGTTACATTCTTCCCCCCTTAAAATAATTTCGTCCTCGAAATTGCTAAGGTAGAAAAATACTATAAACTCACTAACTTTTCAAAACTCCTTTATGTTGAAACTCAACTCCTCATATTTCTACATATTTAATTTCACCAAAACCTTTGGTCTTCCACATTAAATTCGAATGATCTACGATCAATCCATTTATATCCACTCTATGTTCTATTAAATCAATTCAAATTGATTCTAGTCAATTCATTCACTTCGACCCATTTAACTTGTTTAAGTTAAATTCCAATTCCAGAATTCAAATCCTTGGGTTTCTTTTCCAATTCTTTTGAAATCCCATAAATATATACATATATTTATTTTATTTCAAATTCGAAATATTTGAATTTTCAAACCACTTGTTTTCTTTCAAACAAATTTCCATCAAAAACTTTTTCTAAGGTAGCAATTCATCACTTAGAAACTCGGAAATGAACACTGATGATGTTGCAATCATCATCAGAATTATTTCCCAGCCACTGAAGTGAGTTCAGTGCCTTATCTATTTCAAAATCCATGATTTTCTTTCAAATCTTTCTAAAACAAATCTATATTATTTTAATATACTTTGAAAAATATTTTTTTCAATTTCCCAGGATTTCCGAATTCTTAATTCTGGTTTGAATTAAATTCTAATTCATCTCATTTGTATATTTACTTCCTATACAAATTCTATTTGGTTATAAATAACCATTTCAAATTTTTTTTTTTTTTTTTTTATCTTATTTGATTATAAAATCAACATCCAACACATCCATATAATAATAATTCTAGAAAATTATTCTTTCTATATCAAAATAGAAATTTCGGGTAAAATTATTTCATTTGCCCACTTTAAAACAATATCATGTCGTATTTTCTGTTCAAGTATTTAGAAATCCCTATCGACTTCGTGGCGTCCCACGATTCGACCAGAATTCATAAACCACTCAACAGACTAGCCAACACAATATAAAACAATTTTTATATCAACATACAAATACGCTCTCTCGTATCTATACACTCAACTCATTCTAGGGTACTACTGACCCTATCTCTAATGAGCACATCCCTATCAAGCCTAGGTATTCGCTCAACCTAAGCTCTGATACCACCTGTAACGACCCGCAAATCCGTGCTGTCTGAGTTGACTAAATACAACACACGTCCAACCCAAATAACACAGAAATACGAACCATTAATAGAAAGAAGTTAGAGGATGAGAAATAGAAAGAAAGAAATATTAGAGTAGAAGAAAAAACGAAGATCACAACTCACAGCGGAACGAAAACATATATTATATAACATAAGCTTTGAAATACAAATCTGTTGGTACATATATACATACCATCATCAGAGCACACATAACATTTGATTCAGCTGAAGTAACTCTAAATAACTAATGTTGAAGCCTCCTGCTTCAAGCTCCTCCAAGTGTATCTGTAAAAGCCTGAAACACTTGACTGCCCGTACAAATTTGGGCACCCAAGAGTTTAGGAAAAACAAAACAAAATAAACTCTGGGTCAGTCATGGGACTGGTGTGAGTAAACTCCAACCACTTGTTTAACTTTCAAAACTCTTTTTCGAAAGAAAAGATAATAGTAAGACCAGCCCACACATAAACACGGACGGTTTTTACCTTACTATAACCCAAAACACTTTGATATCAAACCCAGTGATATTATAATAATGTCTACCTCAAATAAATAACCAAATAGCAGAACGCTTGCATCTCACGCTCCACATATATAGTATAAAATCAAAAACCGCATGGCGCTTATTGGAGATTGGATTTCCAACATGACAAGGTATGGAACCACCTTCCGATGATGTATCTCTAGAGGCGAATACACCTGGGTTCAACAAGAACATCTTGTAACCCGGCCCACACATGACCGACCACTCATTTCGCTTGAGTGTATCGAATGTATATCACCAACGGTTGGACTCAAACCACCGTTTCCCGAATGGGCAGAATCGATAGATTTAGAAACAAAAGGAATTTCTCTAGATAGGTGATTATACACCCTAATGGGTGCGACCCACATAGCCATGCTGCCTGCCCGATTTTTGTCCTTTCCCGATTGTTGAGGCCTGAGGCTACGCATACTTACCATTCATCGATAACACAATCACTTTGAATGCCACATCGTCAGATCCGTTAATCACTAGCTGAGTTTGCACAAATATTCTGGATATTATGCTAAGGGATAAATCCGTTGCAACCATATATATTCATACAGACCAACCCATTTGATCATTGGAAATACTCTGTCAGACATTCGTCCATTTACGTTCGTTCTGGGATTGAACGAAACCGAAGGCACAATTTCTATAAATAGAAAAGCCCTTGCACTTTACTCCGTCTTCAATATATTCAGCACTACTTGGTTCGCAACGCTTATGCCGATACGGAGTGGTTCTTCGGATAATAATCCAACCGGTCTCTCCATATTGACAACGATGGTCAAAACTTCGATAGTCTGTGATTTAACTATCGAATAAAAACAAGTGTTCAATCAACATATCAAACAACTCACTGGGCCCTTTAATTAATATTTCATTAATTAAATCTCTTCTATATTCTCTTATCAATATTTGTTAACCAAATATTTCAATAATCATCTCGGCCTCTTATGTCATTTGGAAAACGTTTCCAATCATTAACTTCTTTTATTTTCTATATATTAGAAAATATCTTTATTTGCAATTGAAAACAACTTCAATTACTTATCTCTATCCCTTTACAATATTCGATTTTTATATTCACTTTACTATCGAATTCAATACGCCGATACAATGATTTCAGATTATCAAAATCTCTTAAAAATATTCTAACTCCTTAAATTTCCGGAAAATTTCGCCATAACCTCTCCTGTATCGGGAGCATCGGGAAATTGCAAATAGCTTCCCGGTATCTTCCTCAATCAAAAAGAAAAAGGAAAAGCCAAGCGGCTTGCCGATACGGCGCATAAATCTCATATATGAATTAAACATGTACCTTTTGGTCGAGCACATAAATTTAAATCTTCATATATTCCATCCCATATCTGTTTAACACTTGTTCACCTGTTTCCAATCCAATTCAACGCAATCCATTCGTTTGAATTCAATTTTGAATCGTTTGAATTCAGTCTCGCTCAATTATTCTTTAATTAGCCCTTTTTCCTATTTCACTTCTTTATTGAACATAACACGTTCCAATAAAATGTTTACTTGCTCACAACCAGATTGAATTTCAATTTCAATTCTAGTTTCCTTTTGATTTCGAATATAAATTCTCAAATCGAATTCACTTATTTAAAGCTCAATATTCATTCGAAATCTCATTAACTAATTTCTATTCGCATTAGTTAACTCTATTCAATAAATCAAAAAATCTGATTTCTGTTTCAGAAATCAACTCATTACTCCACTGGAGTTCACATATATTTTATAACTCACATCTGGATTTTTCTAAATAGAAATTTCGGATTTTATTCGCTTAAAATCCTTTAATTTAATTAAATAAACCGTTATGGTTTTATAATGGTTATGGCGCTGTTTTTCTGAAAATTTGATTTTGACATAACTCAAAATCTATACGACGAAATCCAGATTTTTCTCTTTCATTAGAAAGCTATTATCAAACTGGTCCTGACGTTTCTTGTTTCGAAGAATTTCGACTTCAATTGCGTTCTGTATACTCAATTGAAGTTCAAATCGCCAATTTACGAACTGCAGCGCTGCGGCGAGTTCGTTTTAATTATATTTATAAATATAAACTTTTAAACTTCTTAAAATGAATTCAATTCCATTTAATATATATATATTCATATATATTTCAAATTCCATTTGAATCTTTACATTTCAAATTCCATAGTTTTAAATCCTGTATTCAAATCCCATTTGAAATCCTTTATTCGAATTCCATTCAAATTCTTTATTCGAATTCCATTTCAAATTCTCTATTCGAATTCCATTTCAAATTCTCTATTCGAATTCCATTTCAAATTCTCTATTTAAATTTCATATTTGAATTTCATTTCAAATCTCTAGTCAAATTTCATATTTCAATTCTTCTTTTGAAATTCTATAATTTAAATCTTATTCGATTTTTCTTTGAAATTCTATATCTCAAAGTCTGTTCAATTCTTCTTTGAAATTCTATATTTCAAATCTATTTGAAAATTCTTTATTCGAATTCCTTTGAATTCAAATTTTATATTAATCTCCCGAATTCAAATTCTGTTTTTTTTTGTCATTCTAATTCCGTCTATTCAAATTCCATTTGAATTTCTAATATTCAATCTCCTTTCAAAATTCAAACATTTAAACTCCTTTGAATTCTACTATTCAAATGTTATAATCAAATTTCATTTGGGTTATATATTTAAAAATCTCATTTCAAATCCTATTTTGAAATCCCTTTTCAAATCCCAATTTCACACTTGTATTTCTATTTCTGAATTATCGAATGATAATCCTTTTCCCTTTATTTATAACTTCGTTATAAAAGGACTATTTATAACTTCGTTTAAAAAGAACTACTTGTTTTATTTTTCAAAAACAAGTTTATATTTTTATTTCCATTTAAAAATTCAAATTCTATTTAAAAATAGAATTTTCCCTTTCCA
Source organism: Allium sativum (assembly GCA_030737875.1). Taxonomy (NCBI): domain Eukaryota; kingdom Viridiplantae; phylum Streptophyta; class Magnoliopsida; order Asparagales; family Amaryllidaceae; genus Allium; species Allium sativum. Next base: position 440,494,638 of record CM060924.1, read on the forward strand.
ATCTCAAATCTCCTTTTAATCGGCCCAGTGATATTTAAAATAATCAAATCACCCAATTCTCAATCATTTGGTTTTTAACACATCATATATGAATATATATATGAAATCAAACAAACAAGCAAACAAACAGATAATATATTTTTGAGGAATCCAGTCGGATTCCTCCAACCTGTCTTTCCTGCATCCACAGATGTTAGCACATAAATAATACCCATTCTGCTTCGTGGCAGAATATCGCGGTATAGAAGGTCATCCACTAATCATAGCGTGGGGCGTATAGGGTAATCATCCGCTATGAAACTGCGGGCATCCGCTAATGAGACTGCGGGAATCCAACCAATCAATCAACCCAATATATATATATAATAGCCTAAATAACTAATATATATAAACAAGCAGAAAGCATTCACACAAGCAACAAACAATTATTTTTAACGAAATAAAAATAATTATAGATAAAAGGTGAGTGAGATTTACTCACCAGGATTTTTCCAGTCGTCGAGTATCCCGTTTATTTCCCAATCACCAGCTACGAATCTTTTAGAATGATTTCGTACCTACGATAAATTTTATTCAAATTTACTTGTTAACATTTATTTAATGAAATTGATTATTTGAATAAATAATAAATTCCCTATATGTATATATATATATATATTCTCCTTTTATATCTAATTTAAACATTACTAATCCTTTTAAATTAAATATTTAAACCACAATTATATTCCAAATTCATATCAACATCCAATGTCATTTCTTTTCATAGTATTATTAAATCAAGCAGTTAAATGAATTTAATTACCTTAATCCCGTTTTTCTCTTTTTTTTTTCTTTTCTTTCCGGCATTTCACCAAACACCATTACTGCTTAATCTTTTCAGCACAACTTCAGTTCAATTCTTTAGATCGAACTCCCTCCAAATAGCTAGCCGACCTTCTGTTCCTTCACTCTGGAAACCACGCTTCGTTCCCCTTTCTTTTGTTTCTCCGTGTATCATGTTTCAGAAGCTTGCTCCACGGTGAACTTCCCATTCGAACTTGAGTTGCAACTGAAAACCACCGAAGCCCAGAAATGGATTCGCAACCTCCCATAATCGAACAGCTGGAGCCCTAGGTCGACGAAGACCATCGAACCCCATTGCCTTGCTCGACTTCAACTTCGACAGTCCCCTTCTGAACCCACTCCGATCTCGCCAAAACGCCACAACCAACATCGAACTCTACGTCGCACCCCCCCCAATCGACTTCCAGCTCTGGTCTCGACTCCAGGAATCTGCAGTCTCTGCTCGCGATTTGAATTTGAGGGAATTTTGGGAGGGGCCAGCTTATTCGATTTACAGACGGAAGAGGTTTCGTGAGTTTGGATTTATCTTCGTTTGTCTGGAAAATGAAGGTGACGGCTTCAATTTATAGAAGTGCGACAGGGGACAAGAGGTACAAGGCCATTAAAACTTGTTCTTTAAATATCAAAGAAAGGAGACAGAACGGACGAGAGATGAAAGAATAAAAGACAGCATAGGTCTGCGATGTAATGTAGGATAGGTTGGCTTTAGGGTGTCTGCATTTATTTGATTTGAACGGATGGATTTTTATATAATAAAATACCCTAAATTATTTCGTCGTCCATACTTAAAACCTTGAACCGCTTGATTTAACGTAATGACCAATGCTCTCAGATTATATCGTTATTCGGAACTGATTCTGGAATTAAATTTTAACCGTATAGAAGAGATAACAATTTTAAATAAACGATTTAAATGAAATCTGATTTAAATATATAAATCATTTTTACACAGTTAAATTCTTCGGTAATAAATTACTATTATCGTTCTAATTTTAATATGAATTAACTAAACTGTTTCTATTCAGTTTTATATTTGAATTGAATTATTTCAAACTTCTCGTATTTCGATAATTTAATCGATAACCCAATAAAATACCATTTATATTATGAATTCAATATTTAAAACTATATTAAATATTTAAAATTAATCGACGAAAAATCTGGGTCGTTACACCGACGACTGTCGACCATAGCCAAATACCCCCATTCCGAACACAATGGGATATGTTTCGTAAGATAATTCGACTATTTTGATTAGTTTTCATCAAAATTAAAATATAAATTAATATAACGGTCAATATTGAATTTTAATGTATATTTTAATTTATCGGAGCCACATAATGACTCCAAAAAATACAAATATTGAAATCTTGCTTTGTTTTGACAATATGGTCCTAAAAAAATTAATTTCGTCGAATTTGGAGGTCGTTTGAAAAATAAACTTTTTCTAGTTGATTAAATTTAAACTAAAATTGAAAACATGTTTAAATTTACCACACTCACATACTAATTCAAAACATTATGAAATTTGAAACCTAACAATAATTTGACGTTTCAGATCCAACAAAAGTGGTTTCGTCGAAAACGGAGGTCGTTTGCAAAATGGCTATTTTTAAGGGCTTTGTATAATATAAAAAATATATATAAATTCCATAGCGACTGTTTTAAAGTTTAAACTAGACATAACTTACAATTTATAAAGTGAAATCTAAGTTTCTTACATTCTTAGAAAGATATAGTTAAATAGATTCTAACCTTTCTTGTTTCGTCCAATTCTGAATTTTGTTGCATTTTGTATATTCAATTGAAGTTTAAAACCAAATTTTCAAACTACCGAGTCATTTCAAGTTCGTTTTATAATTAAAATAAATTTATACGTTCTAACTTCAATTTAAATAAATTTTAAATCATTAATTCTTAAAATAATCATTTTAAATTATTTAATTTCCATGAAAATCAATTAAAAATAAATTTTAAATTAGTTCCAAATTTCCGGGTTGTTACAGTTCAACTTTACTAATCTCCAGCCAATTTCTAATTTCTTTAACTCCATTTCTTAATTTCTTATCAAATCATTGCTTACGTAATTCATGAATTCAGTTTACGAATCCATTTCTTTTACGAAAACACTGATTATAACGATAACGTTATAATTCTTACTTCTGAAATATCTAACTTCAAAATATAACTCTTATTCCTTATTTTAAATAAATAAATAACAATTAATTTATAAATAAATAAATAAATCTTGATTAAAAATCGAAAAGTAAATAATACTTTCCCGAATTCGATATAATCGAATTTCAGCGCATAACTCTCTTTCGAATAAACTCTATTCGATAACACTCTTTCGAATAACTCTATTCGATAACTCTCTTTCGAATAACTCTATTCGATTAACTCTCTCTCGAATAAACTATATTTGATAACTCTATTTCAAATAACTTATATTTGATTAACCCTCTCTCGAATAAACTATATTCGATTTATGTTCCGAACTCCAGAATAATTTACCATTCAGGTCAACTCAATTTCTAAATTCATTTTTGAATTTAGGACTTCCCAAAAATTACCAATTTCCTTTTATAACTATTCTGATTCTGCATAACGTTTGCTTTTAAATTGTTATTCACTTTAAAACGTGAATATTATTCCTTTACTGAAAACTGCGCTCGTTTTATCAAATCAAAAATTTGATTTCATAATTTAAATACTAACACAGGTTCAAATTCCAATTATCGAGTCATTTTATAACTCCTTATTCACGTTCCATTTTATTATCAAATCTCGTTTACATGTTAACTTCATAGTTGACTTTATTTAATAAGTCTATAATTCTCTATTGCCTTTATATTCGATTTTGAAATATCGGTTTCAAATCGAATATTAATTATCTTGTCAAATCCCGATTTATTCAATATATCATTTCTTAAAATAAATTATTTTGTAACATTTGGCCTAGTCGAATTCTAATTACAAATCTTTATGGATTTTATTTTAATCCTATTCACATTTCGAACATCGAAATAAATTTCCATTGTTTTCTTTTTAAGACAACTCCAAATTTCTCGTTTTAAATTCACTGTTGAATCCACAATCCAAATTATCCACTGATAATTATTTTTATTTCATTTATAAACATTGTTTATAAATCATACTACTTGTTTTTATTATTAAACAAGTTATTTATTTCTAGCCATTCGAAATTCCATTTCTATTTCTAAAATAGATTTTCCCCTTTTCGAATTCATATTCCATCCTTTATAATTCCCTTTATAAATGTTAAGTCTACATCCCAATAAAAATATCGGTGTTAAAACCGTTTTACTTCTTAATATAAATTCATACTTATATATATATTTATATATATTCACTTTATCCAATAATAAATATTTTTGATTAATTTATAAATATTGCTTATAAATTAATCTTCTCAATTTATCTATTAAAACAAATTTTTATTTAAAATCTACATTATATCAAATTTCTTGTAATTCCTTTATAACTCGTGAATTCCCTTTTTTTTATTCTGCAAATTTTCCAATTATTTACTTTTATAAAATCCTTAAATTCAATATCTACTTAACTATTTCCTTTATATATTTTGATATCACTTATGGTATTTATTAATAGCAAAAAAAAGGATCAATCATCATCCAAACATACATAATCAATAACATATTATATACCACATCATATATCACAATATATGAAAAACAGTATTATAAATATTGAGGAATCCAGTTGGATCCCTCCAACCTGTTTCCCTGCATCACAGATGTTAAACAATATAAATAACATCAATTTCATTTCGATATGAAATATTCTGATAAACAGAATCAATATTTGGTTAACAATATATATTTATATACATATATATATATATTATTAGATCTATAATTTCAACCAATCAATTAGCAGTTCATCCAAACAATCAACCCACAGCAATCAACCATCATTTATCAATTTTAAAAATACGTTATAAGAATATAAACTGGCAGAGTTAGTGAGTTTTACTCACATTGGATGTTTATCGTTAAATAACGACAAACTTTCGTTGATTCAGATCACACAATTTATTTTGCTATAAATGGTAACGAGCTCCAATTCACTCCCAGTCAGTTCCATTGTGTGGCCTTCTTCCATATGATCCTAACGGATCTTGTTTTGCCAAATTCTAATCACGTATGAGGTAGTTGTGTATTTTACAAAATTTAAACTATTAAACATCATTAATTAAATAATTTAAATAGTTAATTAACCTTACTAATATCCCTAATCCACATCATTACTGGTAATCCATTTTCTTCCCCAATTCAATCAGCAGGAACCCGCTCGTTATACCGATGCCACTGCCGATTTTCTTTCCTTCCACAATATTTACATTAAATAATATTTAATTAGTTAAACTAAACAAAATCTTAATTACTTTTTTTAAAACTAATTATTAGGCATAACCTGTTGCTCATCGTCTTCTTCTAGTGACTAACCCTACGTTTAAAACTGCCATTTTCAAACACACCCTCTACGTTCTCCCATTTCCTCTTCACGAATTCTATAGACCGATCACACCATTCAACTCTCCTCTGCATTCGCCACAACCTCCACCCAACAATGCTGAACTAGTAGCCACCATACAGGCTACAACCTGGAGAACTTCGCTCTGAACCCCAGTACAACCACCGATGTCAAATCCTATTGAACACCCTGAATTTTTGTACGCAAGTGTGGTTTCACCCCTTGAACCCAAATCCGATCCCAATATGATTCCAAACTCCTTTAATTGCCCAGTATTTCAAACCCTAATATTCAATGCAAAAACCCCATCGCAAATTTTTGCGTCGCACCTAATCAAACGAGTATAGAGATGAAGCTTTAGCTTCAAGGAATTCAAAGGAAATTGTTTTGAGAATTTAGAAATTTTCTATGATTTCTTTTGTATTTTAAAAGATGTTCATTTTCACATTTTGAGTTTCCTGGTGACGGTTTGAAATGTTTGACCATTAAAAAATAAATTTTAGGGTTTGAGTATGTAATGACCCGGAAAATCTGAACTAATTTAAAATTTTGAATTGGCTATTTTAGTGGATTATAAATATTTAAAATAAATATTTTAAATAATAACGACGAAAAGTAAGCTTGAATCAACGTTTGAAAATAAATATAATTACTTTGAATTATAAACAAGGCCTGAAATGGTGCGGGAGTTTCAATTTTTCATCTCAAACTTTGACTGACTGTACCGGGTGCAAAACAAAACGGATTTGAGTGAAACCAAAAATATTTAAATATGTTAGTGAATACCTTTCTAACGAATCTGAAAAATTGAAGTTTCATAGCGGGAAGCAAAAGTTATGGCCAAATGAATTTCTGAAAGGTCGCTTTGGAGTTTATATAGCCCGTGAAAATAGCCATTTTACAAACGACCCCGGAATTCGACGAAACCACTTTTGTTGGATCCGGGATGTTAAATTATTGCTAGGTTTCAAATTTCATAATTTTTGAAGCTAGTATGTGAGCATGGCAAAGGAAAACGTGTTTTGGTCAATTATAGTTAAATTGGATCGACCAGAAATGGGCCATTTTTCAAATGGTCTCAGAATTCATCGAAACTAGTTTTGTTGGGACCGTATCGTCAAAAAATAGCTAGATTATTTTTTGGGAATTTTTAGAATCAATATGTGGCCCCGGCAAATTGAAATGTACGTTCAAATTAAATATTGAATGTTTTATATTTTAATTTGAAGGAAAACCGACTGAAACAGTCGAATGGGCCTACGAAACATATCCCATTGTGTTCGGAATGGGGGTATTTAGTTAGGGACGATAGTCATTGGGTCTGGATTGGTGTTCGTGTGTGACAAGGGGTATTTTTGAGAATTTAAAAATTATAAAATAAAATAAAAAATTTCTATTAGCCATCATTTTCTCTCTCCCCATATTTCCTTCAGGCGCGCACGACAGAAAGGGTTTTCCACCTTCTCTCCTCTTTTTCTCCAAATTTACTCAATAAAATTCGGGGCTCACATTACGGATTTTGTAGAGCTTGGAATTCTCTTCAAATCCATATAAAGTTTGCTAATTATCATTGAGAAAATCGAGAGAATCACCCTCGTGAAGTTCCGACCTTTGGACCTCCGCCGTGGTTGCCTTCGACCACCAAAGTGGGTCTCACTTCCGGCGAGCAGGCGCCGCTCCTCCCCCTTCGACCTCGCGCAACTGGATCGTGGAACTGTTACACGGATTGATTGAAAAATCCAAACCTAGTTTGGAACCATTTTAGAAAAGGTACGGCTATTTTAATTTCAACTATATTATAGCACTTTAAAGTGCTACGGTTTTTGATTTCACTGTAAAAATCATATCTTTTTCGTTTGTTGACGAAATTCAGTGAAACAAGAGACAGTGGACTCGTGTGGACGTCTTCTACATTCTAGAAGAGAACGCATATTTTTCTGAGCCTTCTGCTATTTTTGGTGGAGTGGAACCCAATGTGAGATTTCTAAATTATAAACGATATGGAAAACGATGACGTATAAATTATATAGTCGATGTATGAGTTATATAAGCGTTGTACACCTCTTGTATAAGCGTTGTATAAGTTATGTTTAAGTTATATATGCGTTGTAAAAATTATATATGTGTTGAATGGAAGTGAAAAATGCTTATATAAATATATATATATATATATATACTCCCCTCGTCCACAAACCAAGGACGATATTTATTGGTTGTGATTGGTGTGAAAATTGGTTGATTACGAATGGTTGATTAGAATTGTTTGTGGTTGAAAAATACCCATTTTTGGTTGAGAAACCACATAGGATTAGTTTGTGGAAATGGAAAAATATACATGCCGCCTGCGAACTAGATGCATGAAATCCCCATTGTCAAAAGCTGCGAGGCTTTAAGGTAGAGTGAGGAGCCGTACTAGGGACGACCCCGGTTTTAACTACCCTACCGTTATGCTGCCAAAATTTTCTGAAATATTCATATGTTAGATTTATTTTCATATGTTGAAACTACATTCGTGTGTTAAATAGAAAACCATTCATGTGTTGAATATAAATTCATTCGTTGAATAGAAATTCATGTGTTGAATGGTGTTCGTGTTTTAAAATAAATTGTTTTATAATAATAATCATATTTTTAACATCTATATGAACTATATAAAATAGTCGTGTTTTTAAATAAATTGTTTTACAATAAAAATCACATTTTTACTATATATATACAAACTATAGAAAACCTTCATGTGTTGAATAGAAATTCATTCGTTGAATAGAAATTCATGTGTTGAATGGAGTTTGTGTTTTAAAATAAATTGTTTTATAATAAAAATCATATTTTTAACATATATATGAACTATATAAAATAGTCATGTTTTGAAATAAATCGTTTTACAATAAAAATCACATTTTTACTATATACATGAATTGTTAAAAATAGTGAATTGTCGAAATAAATGTCTGTTGGATAAAAATATCATTTTTATCGAATGTATGAAAAGAATATAGTTTTGAAATAGAAGAATCGATTATATTTATATGTATATATAAATATAATTAAAATAAATCGAATAACGAAGCTGAAGTTCGTATTTTGAAACCGTGATATCAAACGACCAGTGCGGGAGATCCGACCATCGGATTTTCCCGAAACCGAAACCGTTGGGTTAGCTTTGGAAATATCTTTCCAACGACACCAACTTTGTAACGATCCAACAGTTGAATTGTCTGGAATGTTTAATTCAAATCTGAAGAAAAATAGTGCCAGAATCGATTATATTCATATATATATAAATATAATAAAATTAAATCGAAAAGGGACACTGCAATTCATATTTTGAAATCGGGACTTCAAACGATTGTACCGGGAGATCCGTCCGTCGGATTTTCCCAAAACTGGAACCGTTGGATTTGTTTTGAAAAGATATTTCTAGTGATATAAATTTTGTGAAGATCCAACGGTTAGATTTTCAGATATGTGTAAATCAAATCTAAATAAAAACAGCGCCACGGCCGCGTTATGGCCCAAAGCGTCGTTTGAATAAATTGTCTATTTTTAAAAAAATTAAAAATAGCGATAAATCATTATAAAATATTATAAACGATATGGAATGTGAAATTTAGAAACTAGCTGAAGGTTGGCTAAGTCGAATGGTTTTATGGGTTTTGATCTGATATTGGTTTCGGCCTTCGGGGTTAATATTTGGGAAATCGTTCTCTTACTGATTTACGGTTAGTGACTGATGAATTGAAATGATGTGTATGTTGTGTTTGTGTAGCACTTGCTTATTATATACGCGAGTTGCTCAGAAAGACCGGGTTTATCCCATTCTGAATAACTAAATCGACGATAAGAAATCGAAGATGAAGACGGTGGTTGAAGACCGGAAATCTTCACCTCGTTTGGATGGTAACTGAGATCCTGATTGGGAGGAATCCTGAAATATGGATAATGAGTGGTGATCGTCCAGACGTACGTAGAGATCGATGGGTTTGCGAGGTATATAGTGCTCCGGTTTCGTTCAGACCCAGAACGGACTTGTAAATGGACTGTGTGTCTGACATTAGAATTCATTCTGTGTGATTGATAGCCATCAGTTACATGGCGTGAATTGCCTGTGTGGCATGCTAAGATGCAGTGATCAAGGCTTCTGTTGAAAAGCAAAGTCTTGTGATTGATGATCAAAGCACCGCCTGTGTGGTGTAGCTTTGTGTATAACGTGAATTCGCGAACCTCACACCCCGGTATGAACCAGAAACGGGAGAGGACCTCAGGGAGGGCATGTGTTTCCTTCTAGATAGAGGTGGTGTCCGTACTTAAACTGGATGACATTTATATTATTTTCACCTATGTGGTTGTTGCTGTTGCGAGGCGCCTCGGATATATCGGTCGATCCAGGACCGATGGAGCCATTCGTTGGCTCATTGACGCCCCAAAGGGCGGGAAAATGCAGTGTTAAGGCATTTTAATCCTCATCGGTGGACCGGCCCTGACGATCCTAGGGTCACTCGAGCTCTGATCCTGAGACACGGGCTAAAGCGTCTCAAAGTCGGTAAGGACTATCTTTTGCCTTGGTTAATGACGAAAATCCAATTTCCAAATACGTGACTGTGCGGTTTTGATTGTATACCTATATATGGCAACATAGTGGTATGGGGCATTAATACCATCTATGATTGATACTTATGATTCGAAGTTGTTTTTGAAACATATAAACACTATTAATAATATCAAGTTCTTTTGTTTGGTTCGTATCAAGCATATTTTGGCCATTATAAGGTAAAAACTCTACCCTCTGGTTTGCGTTGCATTGTGTGATGGGAACTGAGTCTTATAATGGCTTCATTTTTATAAAAAGTATTGCGATGTTTAAAAGATTTACTTGTTTTAAAGCACTGGCAATCCAATGGATTAAACCTGTTCCGCGAAAGTGGCGTGGTCCTGTGATTAGCCAATTGTATAATGTGTTAAGTAGATTTCTCATACCAGTCCCATGACTGACTCGTAGTTTGTTTCACTTGCAAACTCTGGTGCCCCTCTTTCTACACGGGCAGCCTTGTATTTAGGTTTTAGCAGGCTCTTTCCGGATAGCTGGAGCTGAGGATGGATTCTTTCATTTATCTCTTTTTATGCTGTTCTGCTCCTATTGTACATATTTTGGTTGGTTTCCGCTGTAGACATTTATGTATAGCTGAACTGTATTTGTACTAATTATGATCCTGTATACTGTGTAGCTCTGATGATTATCTATATCCAGTGTTTATACATTATCTGGTGTACTTATTTATTTCTGTTCTGCTATTATCTGTTTATGTGTTATATTCCAAAGATTACCCTTGTCGTCGTCAGTACGGGGTTTGGGGTTGTCACAGCGTGGTATCAGAGCTTTGGTTAAGCTTAGCTCTGGTATATAACACATTAACGAACTCGTCAGAGATAGAACCAGTAGTGTTCTAGGACGGGTAACTCATTACAGATAGGATCAGTAATATCCTAGTATGAGTATAGCAGAATCAGAATAACTCACTAAAGATGGGGTCAGAAGTGCCCCAGAACGAGTTGAGAGTTATAAGTTTATAAATCACGCATTTGTGATTATATATATAGTCTGGTTTTAAAAATATGATTTTTGTATACATAAAAGATATATATTTTAAAAATAGGGTATGAATTAATTTGTATGATTTTGGAAATTTAGAAACAAATTGCTTGTTGTTTGCATTGTGTGATAGTAGATTTGATTAATTAAATTATTAGAACGATAGTTACTTTAATCAATAAGAGAATGAATGGTAGAATTTATTCGATTAAATCACACGTTGAACTGATTTAGATAGAAATATATACATGTGCAACATATATGTTTAAAACAGGTAAATGGATTAGCTGCTGAGTAAAGATTTTATTTGCGTGCCCGACAAATAGGTAAACCTTAATGAATTGGATGCGAAATATTATTATATCAACTCCTGTGAATGCCATTGGATGCGGAGTGCTGGTTATTCTATGTGTAAAAATAAATGTCGCCATAGGATAGTAACAATTAATTTTGAACTATACTATATGGCATACTTCTTGAAGATAGGCATACTTTATCATATACCACATAAGCATTTGGAGCTTGTGTGACGAGGTGGAAGATTTACCATACGAGCGAGAGGCTTGTATGGCGATGACTATATATTACAGGTTAAACTGATGACTGATATGGACCATATAAAATGTAACGATAAATTGCCAGATTAATAAAAAACCCCACACGGGTATGGAGTTGACAATAATCACGTCTCTCTAGTTATTAGATACGGCACATGGATTATTTATTTTCCACACGGGACGAGGTGACGAGAATTTATTCTCTGGAGCAATTAAAAATACAAACTCCCTCAGGCTTTGATAGGGTGACGAGAATTTATTCTCTGGAGTTATTATCTATACACGCTCCCCTGTAAAAACCAGAATATATCACTATAAATATGTGTATGCTTTATAGGATTTACTGGGTACCTAATACGACCTAATAAATTTCCAAACCCCTCCCCATACAAAGGAGGTTATGGCGAAATTTTTCCAAAATTCCGGGTGTTAGCCAAATTTTTGACGAATTTGAAAATTCTCAGAAACTGAAAAGTTGGAGAATGGAAGCCAGATTGAACGTAGAATTGATTAATGAAACCACTTTCGACTTTGTTCCTTTTCGGGGATGAAAAGTTTTAAGTGGGGGAGATTGTAACGACCCGGAAAATCTGAACCAATTTAAATTGGCTATTTTAGTGGATTTTAAATATTTAAAATAAATATTTTAAATAATAACGACGAATAGTAAGTTTGAATTGACGTTTGAAAATAAATATAATTACTTTGAATTATAAACAAGGCCTTAAATGGCGCGGCAGTTTCAATTTTTCATCTCAAACTTTGACTGACTGTACCGGGTGCAAAACAAAACGGATTTGAGTGAAACCAAAAATATTTAAATCTTCTAGTAAATAACTTTCTAACGAATATGAAAAATCGAAGTTTCATAGCGGGATGCAAAAGTTATGGCCAAATGAATTTTCTGAAAGGTGGCTATGGAGTTTATATAGCCCATGAAAATGGCCATTTTGCAAACGACCTCGGAATTCGACGAAACCACTTTTGTTGGATCCGGGATGTTAAATTATTGCTAGGTTTCAAATTTCATAATTTTTGAAGCTAGTATGTGAGCGTAGCAAAGGAAAACGTGTTTTGGTCAATTAGTTAAATTGGATCGACCAGAAATGGGCCATTTTTTAAACGGTCTCAGAATTCGTCGAAACTAGTTTTGTTGGGACCGTATCATCAAAACATAGCTAGATTTATTTTTTGGGAATTTTTAGAATCAATATATGGCCTCGGCAAATTGAAATGTACGTTCAAATTAAATATTGGATGTTTTATATTTTAATTTGAAGGAAAACTGATTGAAACAGTCGAATGGGCCTACAAAACAAATCCCATTGTGTTAGGAATGGGGTTATCTAGTTGAGGACGACATTCGTTGGGTTTGGATTAGTGTTCGTGTGTGACAAGGGTTATTTTTGAGAATTTGAAAATTATAAAATAAAATAAAAATTTTCTATTGGCCATCATTTTCTCTCTCCCCGTATTTCCTTCAGGCGCGCACGACGGAAAGGGTTCTCCACCTTCTCTCCTCTTTTTCTCCAAATCTACTAAATAAAATTTGGGGCTCATGTTATGGATTTTGTACAGCTTGGAATTCCCTTCAAATCCATATAAAGTTTGCTAATTATCATTGAGAAAATCGAGAGAATCACCCTCGTGAAGTTCCGACCTTTGGACCTCCACCGTGGCCGCCTACGACCACCGAAGTGGGCCCCACTTCCGGCGAGCAGGCGCCGCTCCTCCCCCTTCAACCTCGCGCAACCTGAACGTGGATCAGTTACATGGATTGATCGAAAAATCCAAACCTAGTTTGGAACCATTTCAGAAAAGGTACGGCTATTTTAATTTCAACTATATTATAGCACTTTAAAGCGCTACGGTTTTTGATTTCACTATAAAAATCATAGCTTTTTCGTTTGTTGATGAAATTCAGTGAAACAAGAGACAGTGGACTTGTGTGGACGTCTTCTACATTCTAGAAGAGACCACATATTTTTCTGAGCCTTCTGCTATTTTTGGTGGAGTGGAACCTAATGTGAGATTTCTAAATTATAAACGATATGGAAAACGATGATGTATAAATTATATAGTCGATGTATGAGTTATATAAGCATTGTACACCTCTTGTATAAGCGTTGTATAAGTTGTACGTTCGATGTATAAGTTATATATGCATTGTAAAAATTATATAAGTGTTGAACGAAAGTGAAAAATGCTTATATATATATATATATATATATATATATATATACGCCCCTCGTCCACAAACCATGGACGATATTTATTGGTTGTGATTGGTGTGAAAGTTGGTTGATTACGAATGGTTGATTAGAATTGTTCGTAGTTGAAATTGATTGATTGTGGTTGAAAAATACCCATTTGTGGTTGAGAATTGTTTCGTTGAAACCACATAGGATTAGTTTGTGGAAATGGAAAAATATACATGCCGCCTGCATGCGAACTAGATGCATGAAATCCCCATTGTCAAAAGTTGCGAGGCTTTAAGGTAGAGCGAGGAGCCGTACTAGGGACGACCCCGGTTTTAACTACCCTACCGTTATGCTTCCGAAATTTTCAGAAATATTCATATGTTAGAATTATTTTCATATGTTGAAACTATATTCGTGTGTTAAATAGAAAACCGTTCATGTGTTAAATAGAAATTCATGTGTTGAATGGTGTTCGTGTTTTAAAATAAATTGTTTTATAATAATAATCATATTTTTAACATCTATATGAACTATATAAAATAGTCGTGTTTTTAAATAAATTGTTTTACAATAAAAATCACATTTTTACTATATATATACAAACTATAGAAAACCTTCATGTGTTGAATAGAAATTCATTCGTTGAATAGAAATTCATGTGTTGAATGGTGTTCGTGTTTTAAAATAAATTGTTTTATAATAATAATCATATTTTTAACATCTATATGAACTATATAAAATAGTCGTGTTTTGAAATAAATCGTTTTACAATAAAAATCACATTTTTACTATATACATGAATTTTTAAAAATAGTGAAGTGTCGAAATAAATGTCTGTTGGATAAAAATATCATTTTTATCAAATGTATGAAAAGAATATAGTTTTGAAATAGAAGAATCGATTATATTTATATGTATATATAAATATAATTAAAATAAATCGAATAACGAAGCTGTAGTTCATATTTTGAAACCGTGATTTCAAACGACCAGTGCGGGAGATCCGGCCATCGGATTTTCCCGAAACCGAAACCGTTGGGTTCGCTTTGGAAATATCTTTCCAACGACACCAACTTTGTAAAGATCCAACGGTTGGATTGTCTGGAATGTTTAATTCAAATCTGAAGAAAAATAGCGCCAGAATCGATTATATATATATATATAATTAAATTAAATCGAAAAACGATGCTGTAGTTCGTATTTTGAAATCGAAACTTCAAACGATTGTACTGGGAGATCTGACCATTGGATTTTCCCAAAACTGGAACCGTTGGATTCGTTTTGAAAAGATCTTTCTAATGATATAAATTTTGTGAAGATCCAACGATAAGATTTTCAGATATGTGTAAATCAAATCTGAAGGAAAACAGCGCCATGGCCGCGTTATGGCCCAAAGCGTCGTTTGAATAAACTGGCTATTTTTAAATAAATAAAAATAGCGATAAATCATTATAAAATATTATAAACGATATGGAATGTGAAATTTAGAAACTAGCTGAATGTTGGCGAAGTCGAATTGTTTCCTGGGTTTTGATCTGATGTTGGTTTCGGCCTTCGGGGTTAATATTTGGGAAATCGTTCTCTTACTGATTTACGGTTAGTGACTGATGAATTGAAATGATGCGTATGTTGTGTTTGTGTAGCACTTGTTTATTATATACGCGAGTTGCTCAGAAAGACTAGGTTTATCCCATTCTGAATAACTAAATCGACGATAAGAAATCGAAGATGAAGATGGTGGTTGAAGACCGGAAATCTTCACCTCGTTTGGATGGTAACCGAGGTCCTGATTGGGATGCATCCCGAAATATGGATAATGAGTGGTGATCGTCCAGACGTACGTGGAGATCGATGGGTTTGCGAGGTATATAGTGCCTCCGATTTCGTTCAGACCGAAAACGGACTTGTAAATGGACTGTTTGTCTGACATTGGAATTCATTCTGTGTGACTGATAGCCATCAGTTACATGGCGTGAATTGCCTGTGTGGCATGCTAAGATGCAGTGATCAAGGCTTCTATTGAAAAGAAAAGTCTTGTGATTGATGTTCAAAGCACCGCCTGTGTGGCGTAGCTTTGTGTATAACGTGAATTCGCAAACCTCACACCCCGGTATGAACCAGAAACGTGAGAGGACCTCAGGGAGGGCATGTGTTTCCTTCCAGCTAGAGGTGGTGTCGGTGCTTAAACTGGCTGACATTTATACTATTTTCACCTATGTGGTTGTTGCTGTAGCGAGGTGCCTCGGATATATCGGTCGATCCGGGACCGATGGAGCCATTCGTTGGCTCATTGACGCCCCAAAGGGCGGGGAAAAGCAGTGCTCAGGCATTTTAATCCACATCAGTGGACCGGCCCTGACGATCCTAGGGTCACTCGAGCTTTGATCCTGAGACATGGGCTAGAACGTCTCGAAGTCGGTAAGGACTATCTTTTGCCTTGGTTCATGACGGAAATCCAATTTCCAAATACGTGACTGTGCGGTTTTGATTGTATACCAATATATGGCGACATAGTGGTATGGGGCATTAATGCCGTCTATGATTGATACTTATGATTCGAAGTTGTTTTTGAAACATATAAACACTAGTAATAATATCAAATTATTTTGTTTTGTTTGTATCAAGCATATTTTGGCCATTATAAGTAAAAACTCTATCCTCCAGTTTGCGTTGCATTGTGTGATGGGAACTGAGTCTTATAATGGCTTCATTTTTATAAAAAGCATTGCGATGTTTAAAAGATTTACTTGTTTTAAAGCACTGCCAATCCAATGGAGTAAACCCGTTCCGCAAAAGTGGCGTGGTCCTGTGATTAGCCAATTGTATAATGTGTTAAGTAGATTTCTCATACCAGTCCCATGACTGACTCGTAGTTTGTTTCACTTGCAAACTCGGGAGCCCCTCTTTCTACATGGGTAGCCTTGTATTCAGGTTTTAGCAGGCTCTTTCCGGATAGCTGGAGCTGAGGATGGAATCTATCGTTTATCTCTTTTTATGCTGTTCAGCTCCTATTTTACATATTTTGGTTGGTTTCCGCTGTAGACATTTATGTATAGTTGAACTGTATTTGTACTAAGTATGATCCTGTATACTGTGTAAATCTGATGATTATCTTTATCCAGTGTATTATTTGTACATTATCTGGTGTATTTATTTATTTATGTTCTGCTATTATCTGTTTATGTATTATATTCCAAAGATTACCCTTGCCGCCGTCAGTACGGGGTTTGGGGTTGTCACGGCGTGGTACCCGAGCTTTGGTTAAGCTTAGCTCTGGTATATAACACATTAACGAACTCGTCAGGGATAGAACCAGTAGTGTTCTAGGACGGGAAACTCATTATAGATAGGATCAGTAATATCCTAGTATGAGTATAGCAGAATCAGAATAACTCGTTAAAGATGGGGTCAGAAGTGCCCCAGAATGAGTTGAGAGTTATAAGTTTATAAATAACATATTTGTGATTATATATATAGTCTGGTTTTAAAAATATGATTTTTTTAATATATAAAAGATATATATTTTAAAAATAGTGTATGAATTAATTTGTATGATTTTGAAAAGTTAAAAACAAATTTCTTGTTGTTTGCATTGTGTGATAGTAGATTTGATCAATTAAATTATTAGAACGATAGTTAATTTAATCAATAAGAGACTGAATGGTAGAATTTATTCGATTAAATCACACGTTGAACTGATTTAAAAATAGATAGAATTAATACATATGCATCATATATGTTTGAAACAGGTAAATGGATTAGCTGATGAGTAAAGATTTTATTTGCGTGCCCGACAAATTGGTAAACCTTAATGAGTTGGATGCGAAATATTATTATATCAACTCCTGTGAATGCCATTGGATGCGGAGTGCTGGTTATTCTGTGTGTAAAAATAAATGTCGCCATAGGATAGTAACAATTAATTTTGAACTACACTCCATGGCATACTTCTTGAAGATAGGCATACTTCATCATATACCACATAAGCATTTGGAGCTTTTGTGATGAGGTGGAAGATTTACCATACGAGCGAGAGGCTTGTATGGCAATGACTATATATTACAGGTTGAACTGATGACTGATATGGACCATATAAAATGTAACGATAAATTGCCAAATTAATAAAAAACCCCACACGGGTCTGGAGTAGACAATATCACGTCTCTCTAGTTATTAGATACGGCACATGGATTATTTATTTCCCACACGGGACGAGGTGACGAGAATTTATTCTCTGGAGCAATTAAAAATACACACTCCCTCAGGCTTTGACAGGGTGACGAGAATTTATTCTCCGGAGTTATTATCTATACACGCTCCCCTGTAAACACCAGAATATATCACTATAAATATGTGTATGCTTTATAGGATTTATTGGGTACCTAATACGGCCCAATAAATTTCCAAACCCCTCCCCGTACAAAGGAGGTTATGGCGAAATTTTCCGAAAATTCCAGGTGTTAGCCAAATTTTTGAAGAATTTGAAAATTCTTAGAAACTGAAAAGTTGGAGAATGGAAGCCAGATTGAACGTAGAATTGATTAATCAAACCACTTTCTACTCTGTTCCTTTTCGGGGACGAAAAGTTTTAAGTGGGGGAGATTGTAACGACCCGGAAAATCTGAACCAATTTAAAAATTTTAAATTGGCATTTTTAGTGGATTTTAAATATTTTAAATAATAACGACGAAAAGTAAGTTTGAATCGACGTTTGAAAATAAATTTGATTACTCTGAATTATAAACAAGGCCTGAAATGGCGCGGCAAATTCAAATTTTTCATCTCAAACTTTGACTGACTGTACCGGGTGCAAAACAAAACAGATTTGAGTAAAACCAAAAATATTTAAATCTTTTGCTGAATACCTTTATAACGAATCTGAAAAATCGAAGTTTCATAGCGGGAAGCAAAAGTTATGGCCAAATGAATTTTCTGAAAGGTCGCTATGGAGTTTATATAGCCCATGAAAATGGCCATTTTGCAAACGACCTCAGAATTCGACGTAACCACATTTGTTGGATCCGGGATGTTAAATTATTGCTAGGTTTCAAATTTCATCATTTTTGAAGCTAGTATATGAGCGTGGCAAAGGAAAACGTGTTTTGGTCAATTAGTTAAATTGAATAGACCAGAAATGGGCCATTTTTCAAACTGTCTCAGAATTCATCGAAACTAGTTTTGTTGGGACCGTATCATCAAAACATAGATAGATTTATTTTTCGGGAATTTTTAGAATCAATATGTGGCCCCAGCAAATTGAAATGTATGTTCAAATTAAATATTGAATGTTTTATATTTTAATTTGAAGGAAAACTGACTGAAATAGTCGAATGTGCCTACGAAGCATATCCCATTGTGTTTGAAATGGGGATATTTAGTTAAGGACGACAGTCGTTGGGTTTCGATTGGTGTTCGTGTGTGACAAGGGGTATTTTTGAGAATTTAAAAACTATAAAGTAAAATAAAAAATTTATATTGGCCATCATTTTCTCTCTCCCCGTATTTCCTTCAGGCGCGCACGACGGAAAGGGTTCTCCAAATTCTCTCCTCTTTTTCTCCAAATCTACTCAATAAAATTCGGGGCTCATGTTATGGATTTTGTAGAGCTTGGAATTCTCTTCAAATCCATATAAAGTTTGCTAATTATCATTGAGAAAATCGAGAGAATCACCCTCGTGAAGTTCCGACACCGTGGCAGACTCCGACCACCGAAGTAGGCCCCACTTCCGATGAGCAGGCGACGCTCCTCCCCCTTCAACCTCGCGCACCCGATCATGGAACTGTTACACGTAATGATTGAAAAATCCAAACCTAGTTTGGAACCATTTCAGAAAAGGTACGAGTATTTTAATTTCAACTATATTATAGCACTTTAAAGCGCTACGATTTTTGATTTCACTGTAAAAATCTGTAACAACCCGAAAATCTGGGCCAGTTTAAAATTTTTATTTTGGCAATTTTAGTGAATTTTGATTATTTAAAATGAATTATTTTAAATAATATCGACGAGAAAATTTATTTTGAATAAAATTCAATCGTTTATAGTTATATAGATCAACAATAGAGTATAAATAATTATATATAATTATAAAAGGAATTGAAAATGGCGTGGTAGTTCGATAATTCGATTTCAAACTTCAAATGAATGTACCGGGTGCAAAACAATTCGGATTTTAGTGAAACCAAAAATAATGGAATCTAATTGATAATATCTTTCCAACAAATCCGAAAAATCGAAATTTCATAGTGGGAATCAAAAGATATGTCCAGTTGAAAATTCTGAATAGTCGCTATGGAATTCAGGCCCTTAAAAATGGAAATTTTGCAAACGACCTCGGATTTCGACGAAACCACTTTTGTTGGGTCCGTGATGTAAAGTTATTTCTAGATTCCAAATTTCATAATTTTTCGAATCAATATGTGAGCGTGGCAAAGGAAAACGCGTTTGACCAGTTTTAGTTGATTTTAATCGACTGGAAAATGGCCATTTTCCAAACGGTCTCAGAATTCGATGAAATTAGTTTTGTTAGGGCCGTATCATCAATACGAAGCTAGGAAATATTTTTCTGCAATTTTTCTAGTTAGTATGCGACCCCAGTAAATTGAAATGCACGTTCAAATTCAATATATAGAGTTATATGTTGATTTTGACGAAAACTGATCGAAACGATCGAATCAGCTTGCGATACATATCCCATTGTGTTTGGAATAGGGGTAATTAGCTATAGACGATAGGCGGTGGGTTCAATTTCGAGGTCGAATTTAAAAGTTGCTTTATGGGATTAAATATAATATAATAATTATTATAAAACCCTTTAATTTCCCCTTTCCTCTTCTCAAGCCGTTGACTCAGCAAATAAAAATAAAAAAATAAAAAAAATGAAATCGAAAAGGGCGGAATCGCTCCACCGCCGCCTTGGCCGGCCACCGCACAACCACCCTCCTCCACGTCGTCGCTGGTGGCCTCTCTCTCCCTCCCGCTCCTCTCTTCTCCGTTCCAGTCAAACCCCAGCACCCCAAAACCCACGGACCCGCCACTTCCCGAACCCTACAACTCCGCCGCGCCTTTAGGTGGCCGCCGCCGTGCCTCTGCCGCACTCCTCCAGCTCCGACGAGCCCCCACCGCGAGCAAACACCCCCCTCCAACCGATAGCCCAGTGAGCTTTTTCATTTATTTTATTTACATTGTTTTGATTTCAATTTTCTGAATTAAAATAGCATGTTACAAAATTCAGATTTGAACACAAGTTATATATGTTTAATGATATGATTTTTATCATGAAAGGTTGAATATTTTTAAGCATGAAAGATTATATTTTTAAATATGAAAAGGCGATATTTTTAAAAGTGATAAGGCGAGATTTTTAAATATAGAAAGAACGGATTTTTATATATTGAATAGCGAAGTAAAAAATTCAATTTTTATATATTGAATAGCGAAGTAAAAATTCGATTTTTATATATTGAATAGCGAAGTAAAAATTCGATTTTTATATATTGAATAGCGAAGTAAAAAATTCGATTTTTATATATTGAATAGCGAAGTAAAAATTCGATTTTTATATATTGAATAGCGAAGTAAAAATTTCGATTTTTATATATTGAATAGCGAAGTAAAAATTCGATTTTTATATATTGAATAGCGAAGTAAAAATTCGATTTTAACATATGTAGAGAATACGGGCAACGAAGATGACAAAAAGGCGAGGACGATGAAGATTTCTCTAAATAAAGAGTCATGGTATTGGATAGCTATTGGTGAGAACTCCTCACTCTAAATTCTCTTTTTCTAGTCATATATATATACTAGGATGCAGACGGTGTTTAGCAGCACCCGACACCCGTCATCCACAGACCATGGATGGCTTGTTTGTTTGATTGATGTGATGTGAATTTTTTTTTTGTGATGTTGATGTGAAATCGATAATAAAATATCGTATATATTGAAGGTGAAAATATCGTATATATTGAAAGTGAAAATATCGTATATATGAAACGTGAAAATGATTTGATTGTTGAAAATATAATTTTTAACATATATATATACACCGTATAAAATCGAATAGAATAGAAAATGAATTCGAATTGAATTGAATTGAAAAATGAATTCGAATAGAATTGAATAGAAAATGAATTTGAATTGAAAATGAATTCGAATAGAATTGAATAGAAAATGAATTCGAATAGAATAGAATTGAAATCGAATAGAATTGAATAGAAATTGAATTCGAATAGAATAGAAATGAAATTGAATTCGAATAGAATTGAATTGAAATCGAATTGAAATTGATTTGAATTGAAAGGGAAGTTGAAACTGCTTTTGAAACGAAATTAAAACGATTTATAAAATTCGTTTTAAATAGAAATCGACGAAATCTATATTATATATATTATATATATAATAAAATGGCTTGAATAGAACGCGCCGCGCCGCGGCAGTTCGCGAATTTCGACCATTGACTTTGAACGGATATTACGGGAGATCCGACCGTCGGATTCTCCTAAAACCGGAACCGTTGGGTTCGTAACGAAAAGAGCTTTCTAACGAATATTAGAAATTTGAAATCTAACGGTTGGATTTGGAATTATGTCCAAATCAAATTTGAAAAAGATCGTTGTAAGTGCAGTTCGATGGCCGTTGATGGAAATCGACTGTACGGGCCTTGATAAAATTATTAAAAATAGTAATAATTTGTGTAAAATCATAAGAAATGATTTAGAAAGAATTGGGATGAAAAACTCCATATTTGAAAAGATAAAAATAGATTTTTATCGAAATGAACTAGTTTTGAACTAGAATTATAATTCTATTTAATTATAAATAAATTGAATTTGAAATGGTTTTGAAAATAACCAGGATTTCCAATGATTGCATTGAAATGGATTTGAATCGAAATTGTCTTCGAAATATTCCGATGTTGGAATTCGGGATTATACAGATGTTGTTATGGAAATTTGAAAGATATATTTATATCGTTATTTCCAATAAGACATTTGTTAATCGTAGAATTTGATATTGAATATAAACCGATATATTTTCTATTCAGAGCCTTATATTGAATATCAAATGTGATTTGGGTTTGTCGTGAATGGTGTCTTGACTAACACTGTTCTTGAACCCAGTTGAGAAAAGATTAAATCTTTTTATTTAGATTTAATGAAGTGTACCAATTAAATAATATTTAATTGGAATTGAATTGATATTGATTTTTGGGTTTATCGTGGACAGTGTTTTAAATAACACTCGTTCTTTAACCCGATAATTAATGGAATGTGATTTTGGGTTTACCGTGACCGTGTTTTAAATGACACTGATTCTTTAACCCAGTTAACGATTAAAACTAAGTGGAGTTTTAATGAATCTTTAATTAGATTGAAATGATCGAGAATGGAGTATCACCAGTTTTGCTCCAGGCGATAGTTAAATCTTTAATTAGATTTGAACGTGAAATGGTAATTGAATTTACCGATAACACCGCGGTGTTAGATACGAAGTATAACCAGTTTTACTTCATGGGATGAATAAGTCGGGATTGGGAAATTAAAACAAATGATTACTTCGGTAAGGTTCGTTAATCCCGACTAGTTTATTCGAAATTCAAAAGAAGATTAGAGAATAAATTCAAGGAATTTATCTTGGATAAAATTAATGGGAACCTTTCCCCTATGAATGTGAAATTTAGAAACTAACTGTCGGTTAGCTAAGCAGAATGGTTTTCTGGATATTGATTTGATGTTGGTTTCGGCCTTCGGGGTTAATATTTGGGGAATTGTTCTCTTGTTAATTTACGGCTAGTGACTGATGAACTGGAATGAGGCGTATGTTGTGTTTGTGTAACACTTATTTAAAATAATACGCGAGTTATTCGGGAAGACCGGGTTTATCCCATTCTGAATAACTGATACGACGATAAGTCAAAGATGAAGACGGTGGTCGAAGACCGGAGGTCTTCACATCGTTTGAGTGATTACTGATGATCTTGATTGGGCTGTACACCCAAGAAGATGGAAACAGTTGGTGATCGTCCAGACGTACTTGGAGATCGATGGATATGCGGGGTACTAGGTGCCTCCGGTTTCGTTCAGACCCAGAACGAACTTGTAAATGGACTGTGTGTCTGACATTGGATTTTAGTCCGTGTGATTGATCTCTATTGAATATATATCTGTTTGGCGGCGGAGAATTTATTCTCTTGCTTAACGCACTTCTCTGAGACGTACGAGCTCAGGGGTTATATATTGATGGATATCAAACGCATGGAGTGAATTGCCTGTGTGGCATGCCTAAGTGGCAGTTGATCGAGGCTTCTGTTGAAAAGCAAAGTCTTGTGGTGATGATCAAAGCACAGCCTGTGTGGCACAGCTTTGTGTAACGTGAATTCGCGAGCCTCACACCTCGGTTGTGAACCAGAAACGGGAGAGGACATCAGGGAGGGCATGCGTTTCCTTCTAGCTAGGGTGGTGTCAGTGACCTACCAGCCCTGACATTTATATACTTTTCACCTGTGTGGTTGTTGCTGTTGCGAGGCGCCTCGGTTTGTTCGGACGATCCGGGTCCGATGGAGTCATTCGTTGGCTCATTTACGCCCCAAAGGGCAGGGAAACGTAGTGTTCATGCATAATAATCCACATCGGTGGACCGGCCCTGACGATCCAAGGGGCAGTTGTGGCTGTTCCTAGACATGGGCTAGATTGTCTAAAATCGGTAGAGGACGATCCCTTGCCTCGGTTCACAGATGGAAATCCAACTTCCAAATACGTGACATTTGCGGTTTTATTTGTAGAACCTAGTATGGCGACATAGTGGGATGGGGCGCTTATGCCGCCTATGATTGATACTTATGATTTGAAGTTGTTTTATACACTATACACTTATAATAGTATCAAATGATTTGTTTTAAACGTATCAAGCATTCTTGGATATTATAAGGTAAAAACCCTATCCTCCGGCTTGCGTTGCATTGTGTGATGGGAACTGGGTCTTATAATAGCTTCATTTTCGTTATTTAGCATTGCGCTGTTGTTTTAGGCACTGGTGTTCTTGGGAGGAAACCCGTTCCGTGTTATACGGCGTGGTCCCTTGATTTACCTAACTTTAAAAACAAAGATAAATAACTGTTTTAGTTCTCACACCAGTCACATGACTGACCTGGAGTTTATTGTTTTAACCTAAACTCTGGGTGCCCCTATTTTGACACGGGCAGCTAGTAGTTTTGGTTTTGTAGATTTATATTCACAGGATCCTGGTTTTCAGCTGGAATGATATCCGGAAAGCTTTGTATCCGTATATCTCTTCTAGTTGTGTATTGTATTATTTTCCGCTGCTATGTATTTAAATGTAATTTAAATCTCTGATATTTCTGTGTAATATTTATTTGTTTATACTCTGTATATTCTTGTAATCTGATGCATTGTTGTAATATACAATGAAATGTTCTTCCGCGTGCGTTCTATTTTGTCGTGTTCTCAAACGATCAGGCGTTTCGAACAGTCTGGGTCGGTTTAGCGACTGGTTCGGACCGAGCGAAATTCCTTTTCGTCACAAAATCATATGTTTTTCGTTTGTTGACAAAATTCAGTGAAACAAGAGACAATGGACTCGTGTGGACGTCTTCTAAATTCTAGAAGAGACCGCATATTTTTCTGAGCCTTCTGCTATTTTTGGTGGAGTGGAACCCAATGTGAGATTTCTAAATTATAAACGATATGGAAAATGGCGATGTATAAATTATATAGTCGATGTATGAGTTATATAAGCATTGTACACCTCTTGTATAAGCGTTGTATAAGTTGCACGTGCGATGTATAAGTCATATATGCGTTGTAAAAATTATATATGTGTTGAATGGAAGTGAAAAATGCTTATATATATATATATATATATATATATATATATATATATACACGCCCCTCGTCCACAAACCATGGATGATATTTATTGGTTGTGATTGGTGTGAAAATTGGTTGATTAGAATTGTTTGTGGTTGAAATTGATTGATTATGGTTGAAAAATACACGTTTGTGGTTAAGAATTATTTGGTTGAAACCACATAGGATTAGTTTGTGGAAATGGAAAAATATACATGCCGCCTGCGTGCGAACTAGATGCATGAAATCCCCATTGTCAAAAGCTGCGAGGCTTTAAGGTAGAGCGAGGAGCCGTACTAGGGATGGCCCCGGTTTTAACTACCATGCCGTTATGGTGCCGAAATTTTCTGAAATATTCATATGTTAGAATTATTTTCATATGTTGAAACTATATTCGTGTGTTAAATAGAAAACCGTTCATGTGTTGAATAGCAATTCATTCGTTGAATAGAAATTCATGTGTTGAATGGTGTTCGTGTTTTAAAATAAATTATTTTATAATAATAATCATATTTTTATCATATATATGAACAATATAAAATAGTCATGTTTTTAAATAAATTGTTTTACAATAAAAATCACATTTTTACTATATATATACAAACTATAGAAAACCTTCATATGTTGAATAGAAATTCATTCGTTGAATAGAAATTCATGTGTTGAATGGTGTTCGTGTTTTAAAATAAATTGTTTTATAATAATAATCATCTTTTTAACATCTATATGAACTATATAAAATAGTCGTGTTTTGAAATAAATCATTTTACAATAAAAATCACATTTTTACTATATACATGAATTGTTAAAAATAGTGAAGTGTCGAAATAAATGTCTGTTGGATAAAAATATCATTTTTATCAAATGTATGAAAAGAATATAGTTTTGAAATAGAAGAATCGATTATATATATATATAATTAAAATAAATTGAATAATGAAGTTGCAGTTCGTATTTTGAAACCGTGATTTCAAATGACCAGTGCGGGATATCCGGCCATCGGATTTTCCCGAAACCAAAACCGTTGGGTTCGCTTTGGAAATATCTTTCCAAAGACACCAACTTTGTAAAGATCCAACGGTTGGATTGTCTGGAATGTTTAATTCAAATCTGAAGAAAAACAGCGCCAGAATCGATTATATATATATATATAATTAAATTAAATCGAAAAACGACGCTATAGTTCGTATTTTGAAATCGAAACTTGAAACGATTGTACCGGGAGATCCGACCGTCGGATTTTCCCAAAACTGGAACAGTTGGATTCGTTTTGAAAAGATCTTTCTAATGATATAAATTTTGTGAAGATCCAACGGTTAGATTTTCAGATATGTGTAAATCAAATCTGAAGAAAAACAGCGCCACGGCCGCGTTATGGCCCAAAGGGTTGTTTGAATAAATTGTATATTTTTTAATAAATAAAAATAGCGATAAATTGTTATAAAATATTATAAACGATATGGAATGTGAAATTTAGAAACTAGCTGAAGGTTGGCTAAGTCGAATGGTTTCCTGGGTTTTGATCTGATGTTGGATTTGGCCTTTGGGGTTAATATTTGGGAAATCGTTCTCTTACTGATTTACGGTTAGTGACTGATGAATTGAAATGATGCGTAAGTTGTGTTTGTGTAGCACTTGTTTATTATATACGCGAGTTGCTCAGAAAGACCTGGTTTATCCCATTCTGAATAACTAAATCGACGATAAGAAATCGAAGATGAAGACGGTGGTTGAAGACCGGAAATCTTCGCCTCGTTTAGATGGTAACTGAGGTCCTGATTTGGAGGCATCCCGAAATATGGATAATGATTGGTGATCGTCCAGACGTATGTGGAGATCGATGGGTTTGCGAGGTATACAGTGCCTCCGGTTCGTTCAGACCCAGAACGGACTTGTAAATGGACTGTGTGTCTGACATTGGAATTCATTCTGTGTGATTGATAGCCATCAGTTACATTGCGTGAATTGCCTGTGTGGCATGCTAAGATGCAGTGATCAAGGCTTCTGTTGAAAAGCAAAGTCTTGTGATTGATGATCAAAGCACCGCCTGTGTGGCGTAGCTTTTTGTATAACGTGAATTCGCGAACCTCACACCCCGGTATGAACCAGAAACAGGAGAGGACCCCAGGGAGGTCATGTGTTTCCTTCTAGTTAGAGGTGGTGTCGGTGCTTAAACTTGCTGACATTTATATTATTTTCACCTATGTGGTTGTTGCTGTAGCGAGGCGCCTCGGATATATCGGTCGATCCGGGACCGATGGAGCCATTCGTTGGCTCATTGACGCCCTAAAGGGCGGGGAAACGCAGTGTTCAGGCATTTTAATCCACATCGATGGACCGGCCTGACGATCCTAGGGTCACTCGAGCTCTGATCTTAAGACACGGGCTAGAGCGTCTCGAAGTCGGTAAGGACTATCTTTTGCCTTGGTTCATGACGGAAATCCAATTTCCAAATATGTGGTGTGCGGTTTTGATTGTATACCTATATATGGCGACATAGTGTTATGGGGCATTAATGCCGTCTATGATGGATACTTATGATTCGAAGTTGTTTTTGAAACATATAAACACTAGTAATAATATCAAAATCTTTTGTTTTGTTCGTATCAAGCACATTTTGGCTATTATTACGTAAAAACTCTATCCTTCGGTTTGCATTGCATTGTGTGATGGGAACCGAGTCTTATAATGGCTTCATTTTTATAAAAAGCATTGCGATGTTTAAAAGATTTACTTGTTTTAAAGCACTGGCAATCCAATGAAGTAAGCCCGTTCCGCGAAAGTGACGTGGTCCTATGATTAGCCAACTGTATAATGTGTTAAATAGATTTCTCATACCAGTCCCATGACTGACTCGTAGTTTGTTTCACTTGCAAACTCAGGTGCCCCTCCTTCTACACGGGCAGCCTTGTATTCAGGTTTTAGCAGGCTCTTTTTGGATAGCTGGAGCTGAGGATGGATTCTATCATTTATCTCTTTTTATGCTGTTCAGCTCTTATTGTACATATTTTGGTTGGTTTCCGCTGTAGACATTTATGTATAGCTGAACTGTATTTGTACTAAGTATGATCCTGTATACTGTGTAACTCTGATGATTATCTTTATCCAGTGTATTATTTGTACATTATCTGGTGTATTTATTTATTTCTGTTCTGCTCTTATCTGTTTATGTGTTATATTCCAAAGACTACCCTTGTCGCCGTCAGTACGGGATTTGGGGTTGTCACAGATTAGTGGTATTTATAGGGTAGCATAACTCACAAGGTAAGGTTCATATTTAAATATTAATTTATATCCGATAATTAGCTTAATTTGTCATTTAAAAATTCCTGAGGCCACATACCATACCCAATTTCAATGAAACTGGACATGCAACTACAGTTTCATATTACGGGCCCAACGAAACTTGTTTCAGCGAATTCCGAGTTCGTTTGCTCACACAGTGTATTTTTAAAGTAAAAATAATGATTGTTTTTCACATTAAAATTCCGCAAGGCCACATACTAACTACAAAAATCACGAAAATTGAAATATAACAATAATTTAATATTCCGGATCCAACAAAATTAATTTCATCGAAAACAGAGGTCATTTGTAAAAATGGCTATTTTCTAAGGTCTAAATAAACCCATTTAAATATTAATATATGAAAAAACAATTTAATGTAATGTTAATACATTATTATTATCACATATATCCCAATAGAGTATCATATAACTCCACAATATACATATCTGTATTTATAACTCGATATTTAAAAATCCAAGTTAATCGATATTCAATATATAATAAAAAATCCTTTTATTATCTAAATAAATTATTATAAATTATAAACTAATTCCATAACGACTATTTGAAAATTTGATTTGGACATAACTCACAATCTACACGACGTAATCCCGATTTTTCTCTTCCATTAGAAAAATATAGTTCACCGAGTCCGAACGTTTCTTGTTTCACAGAAATCCGACTTAAAATGGATTATGTATATTCATTTAAATTTTGAATCACCAAACTACGAACTACCGCAACATTACGAGCTCGTTTTAAATTATAATATAAATTATCCGGTCTAGTTTCGTTTATTAAATAGATTCATTATTATAATTCGAATCTAAACTCAACCAAATCTCTTACGCTATCCAATTCACACAATATTGCCAATTCTATTATTTTCGATTATTTTGGAATTAAATATATTATTATATTATTTATATTAGTTAAATATATTTATTATTTAATTCAAGTTATCGATATCGCCAAATAGATATTTAATAATTAAGTAAATTAATTATTCAACCGTTAAAAATACGGGACGTTACATTACCTATGCTTTTGTGTGTTGTTTCATCAAACATTGTAAGCCACTCGATTTGTTTCTATACTTTTATATGCGGCTGCTATTTTTTGTTTTCTTTGAGTGTACTTTGTTTTGCAGTTTAAATGTGTGCACGCCCATAAGATGGTTTGCATGCTTGTCTCCTTATATCTCTGAATCATTAGCATGCTTGTCTCCTTATATCTCTGAATCATTATCATGCTTGCATATAAATTGTACATGACTGTTTATTCCTATAAATATTACTTTTATATAAGATAAGATATAAATACTTTTATATATAAGACATATAAATATATAATATTAGTTTACCACACAAATAATGTAGTTCACGGATGAAAAGGGCATGTTAGCATACTTTTACTGCAAGCTGTGTTTTAAGTCTAAACATAGGAAAACTCATTTTGTACTACTCTATTATCTTTGTTTAAGGCAGTTATAATTTCAAATCTCTCCTCCTTCATTTTACTTAGTTTATACAATAAATTTTGTTAATCCAAAATACCAACTTGTCAATATAACAAAAGTTTGAAAATGTTTTCCTCATAAATTTTAACATGCTAATTTTACATAGATCCTTTTCAGAGGTCAGGGCAAGTATGTGATATAAGAATGACGAGGAGCTAGTACTATGACAACCTGTTGCTTTGGGTTGTTTAAAGTACTAATCTACTTTCTGTTACTGGCATTGAGATGGCTTCAATGTATCATATAGAAATGTTTGTGTATAGTGATGACATTATGTCCTATATACCGAATAACATGTAGGAAAGTTGGTGGTGTAAAATGGTTGAGCGCTTGAGAACAACTAGATGTTATAGACCTTATGCTCTAGTCATGACCTTAGAATACTTTATGGGTGTAGCATATAGTTTCCCTACATTAGTGGACAGCTATATTGTATGTAACGGCTACATAAATGGTGGATAAGAATGGTTTGAGAGAGTAGTTGAAACTACTGAGCACATCATGAACATAATGTGTGGCTGTGACATAAGTGTGAACTCTGGATTATCTTTAGCAGCCTGTAGATCAGACATTAATAGTATATTTCAAACAATTAAAAAGCTACAACAAAATAAATTATTTATTAGTTGTATAGTACTACAAAGTCAGTTTTCCCACCGTTATGCGGTTATAATAGTGTACACAGAGTTGAGTTTATCATAGTTCATAGTTTTTATAACATGACAGTAAAAATAATCCTGGTAAACCCTATTTTTTATCCTGATCTTACTACTGTACATGAGGGGGATATTACAAAATTATTTTGATTACAGAGAAAAACATAAACAAAAATGAAAAGTATAAACTCACTTGCTTCAAATCATGTGTTTAATCACTCAAATAGAAGTTAATGTCAGCCTCAACACCACAAAACTTAATCGTTGCTCGGTCATAAGCTCTGAATCAAAACAATTGAAATATTAGTTTTATGATATATTATTCAAATGGGTGCAGTAATCAAAAAAATTAATAATGAAATGAACTTCTCTTACTTAGCAACTGCATGGACAGTATCAAATCCTCTTGTATATAGAATGAAAATCAAGCCAAAATTATCATATAGAAAATTTTTACTCCACAAAAAAGGCATTAAAACATGAAAAGGTTGAAAGCTTTCATACCTAAATATACTTGTTCACCTCAATCCCTTTAATAGTGGGACGAATGTGACATCATTTGTTCCAATCCATTCTCTTACCATCGATCGTTAAATTATATAAAAGTGGATCCTTTTTTATGGAGGAATGGTTAAATACTGCTAATGCTCCAAACCCCCAAAAAAACTAGAATCGACACTACAGCAGGCATAAGAAACCTAACCACCAACAAACCAAAAAATCACCAGACAAAACATTTGCAGATCTGGAAAAAGAGGTGAATGGTACAGGAAAAGGCAGGAGAACTCACGTGTAGGGTAGGAGAGAGGCGATTGCAAAAGGTAATACCTGAGAGCAAGAATCGAAGAAAGCAAGGAGAAGCAGGTTGTGTAAAGCGACCGCGTAAATCTGGTAGATGAAATAAAATTCAAATGGGAACAAAAAATACATAAAAGAAAGGAACTAGAGGATAGAAAAGTAGAGGACGAAAATCGAATTAAAAAGAAAGAAAATGAAGAGACAAAAACTAGGGTTGAGGGGAAGAAGGTGGCGACGGAACGAATGGGCGCATGATACAATATATAATACATAGTAAGAAATAATTAATTAATTACCTATAAATTAATTAATGTAAAGATCGCATTTTTTTATCTCACACTACTTCAATATCTAGCAATTAAATTTAAGAATATTATCGAAATTTACTTTAGAAAGTTCCAATTTTTTTCAAATATATATTTCAAATGGTTGAATTTCAAATATTGAATGATAAATATTACTTCTTAATTATTATATAGTAATTTCAATTATTGATTAAAAATTAATTTTTATTTTGAAATAATTTTTGATTTTAATGAAATTTTGCAATTTTTTTCATGCAATTCAGAATTATTAAACGCATATTACACAATTAAAAATAAATAACCAATTAATTATAAATTAGTTGAATTAAAAATCATGAACAGAATTCCCCTGATTAAGTGCTCTTCTCAAATATCTTGTTCATAGTTGCAAACTTATACTTAATTCACCCGTCGTTCTTGCTTAAATGTATACAGCACACATATTAAAAAATCATGTTGATTCGATCCTTTCATATGGCGAAGATTCCCTCCAAAACTTTTACCAATTTGTATAGTAGTAAATTAGTTATTAATGACTAACTATTATTAGTAAATAATAAATATTAGTGACATATGATTAATATAATATCATTAATGATTAATAAATATTAGTAGCATATGATTAATATGATAAATATTATTAGTAATGCAATATTATAGTTAGTAATTAGTAACATATGACTAATATATATAATATTATTAATGATAAATTATTAAATATTAATAAATAATAAATATTATTTTAAGAAAACATTGTGATTATTAATTGTTTATTATTGAAAATTCACAGCAGACATTCATTATAACGATTACAATGGCATTTTTTGGCCATTGTAAAATTGGCATCTATTACAACGGTTACTTTTTGCCGGTTGTAAAATTGACATCTATTACAATGAGTATTTTGTAAACGTTGTAAAATTGATATCTATTACAATAGGTCAGAAAGAACAGTGTAATAGAGACCTTTTACAACACGCTTTCAGTTCCTGTTGTAAAAAAAAAGGCGTTGTATAGGGCATCTATTACAACGGGCCTTAATTGACCTGTAATAGCCCTCTATTACAACGGGCAGCCGATGCCAGTTGTAAAAATGACGTTGTAATAGACTATTTTTTATTGTAGTGTAAACTGTAATTTTCTAATGACAGTGAAAAATCAAGATTTCGTCTTATAAATTGTAAGTTATGCCTAAATCAAATTTTCAGAAAGTCGATATGGAATCGTTTATAAATTATAATGATTTATTTATTTATTTAAGAGGGGTTTTAATATAAATTGAATGTTGTTTAAACTTGAAATTGAAACGTCAAGTATAAATCTGTATATTGTTTATTTATGAAGCTGTATATATGATAATAATAATTTATTATAGAACTGAATTATCTTAATCAGTTTATATTATATCAATTGAATATGAAATGTAAGAATAACAAATTTTCAAACAACCTCCGGTTTTGATGAAACTAATTTTATAGGAATACGTATGGCTAGTTATTACTAGATTTTCAGTTTGGGGTCAATTGGATTTATTTTGACCGTGTGCAGTTTAAAGGCATATTTTTGAACCATTTGCAATTAAAAAGTTTTTACAAACAGACTCGGAATTCGACGAAACCAGTTCCATCATGTCCGAATTATTTAATTATTTCA
The DNA here is from genome assembly GCA_030737875.1 of Allium sativum. Classification (NCBI taxonomy): domain Eukaryota; kingdom Viridiplantae; phylum Streptophyta; class Magnoliopsida; order Asparagales; family Amaryllidaceae; genus Allium; species Allium sativum. Next base: position 440,528,434 of record CM060924.1, read on the forward strand.
GGATTACAAGTTTCACTACGAACGGAGCTCGCATGTGGCAGTTTTAATTTAGCTTGCTACTTTGTGGATAAGGTTTGTATAAATTAAATAATAAGGTATGCTTAAACACTAAGGTAACCTACATAAATATCTATATTGTGCACCCACATACAGTGATAATTCATGGAAGTCTACTACCCTAAGATTTTAAATCACGCAGGCTAAAATATACATCGGAACCTAAAAATAAAATCTAACCTATCAACCTACCCTGTATAATCTCATCCTATAGCTACCTTCCCCCTTCCCCTAAAATGCAGGCTACATATTAAAATCAAAAATGCTGCCAGGAATTTTCACATTGCAAGCCTACTGTTTTACCAGCTACTCTATCATCCTAAATCTTGCTCGCCAAGGAATTGAAAGTCTATAAATATAGCAGCAGTGTTTTTTTCTCCCCTTGTCTTCAAGTGCAAGGCCGAAGTAGCCATGGATTCAGCAAATTCAAAGTCTGCGATCAAAGGAAAATTAAAACCAGTATGTATGGGATCCTCATCACTCGTGTTTTCACTGATATGAATTTTATATGGCTCGACACCAAACTCCGCACGCCGAAATATATACTAGTCGAAGATTAGATTCACGTTTCTAAGGATTAAGGCATTGTGCTCGAATTGGATATTGTTTTGGGGTTCAGACGGTGAAGGCGCGTGCATCGGGGAGGTTTTTGTCCCTTCGGGGTCATCCGATAAAATTGGAACGATACAGAGAAGATTACCATGTCCCTTGTGCAAGGATGACACTCACAAATCGAGAAAAGTTCGGTGGTTTACTGAGGGGTGCATATAGGGATGCGTCGAAGTCGAGATTGTATGGAGAGGGTGCGAGTTGTTCTAGTTTGGTGGATGTTGGATCGAAGAGGGGACCAACGGTGAAGCATGAGATGGTTTGCGTGAGAAGATGAAGGTGAACGAGGGGCTTTAAGGGTCGGCAATGGCAGAAAAAATAAAGAGGAGCAACAATGTTTTTTTTTAAACGGGGAAGAAGCTTTAAACGGGTGGGTCTTGATGTGGATGTGCCCAGAAGAAAGGGTAAAGCCCATAAAATTATAATTTAAGTTTAAAATTTAATATTTAATAGTGTTCTAAATTCAAATTATAATAACTTATGCATACATTATCAAAATTTAACGAAACAGGATCCGTTAGGATTATATAGACGCAGGTTGTGCAATGAAGCTGGTTTGGAACCATTTGGAGTTCATTTGAATTTTAGGGAGTTAAAACGCCTGATATAACTGTTAACCCTCTTTTTGGCAAGAGTTTCAACGAGCCAGATCAAAGCCCAAACGCACAACTTGAATTATGTCGCGCTTCAGGAAGCCCAGCAGATGTTCGGTCCGAAACAGTCACATATCGCCCCATGTCCAGCCTTATCCGTCGACAGCTCACTCAGGAAGAATCGCTCGACCGAGTATCATGCTTCCATATAAAGTGTATCGACCAAATATCTCGGGCCAGCGTGGAAATCTTCAATAGAGCTATCCCACCATATATCCCGACTTTCAAGGCAATAAAAGTGGTCAACCATATCCGGACAAAGCTCTACTTTTGATATACCTCACAGTGGATACAACGTCAGCCGCAACTTCCGAGGATACTATTTATGAATAGTGGAATCCGTCTTCCAACTGCTATTCTAACCAAGAAATGGAATCCACGTGTCCGGGCTTTCCCGGAATGACTGGACCACATCACTACAACCTAAGCTACTATCTCCACCTATAAATACCTCTAAGCTTAAAGAGGAAAGGGACCGTTTTCAGACCTTTTTTCTTCCGACTCCTTGATACTTCATTTCTGGAGTTCACCTCTCTCAATCTCTCCAAAAAGGAAGAGGAGCTTGCCTCCTTCTTTGTCTTCTTCAAATAGAAAAAAATCAATTGTATTTGTAATCCAAAAAATAAAAATAATATATGAAGTGGACGTAGGCACAGTCTTTGCCGAACCACTATAAAAATTCCGTGTGTGCTCCCCTTTCTTTTTACTTTTTCTGCATTTTATAATCATTGTTCGTGCGTTCATCACACGACTGGGGGTTGACTGTCACTAATGACCAACTTTTGACGTCAACACTTTGGCGTGCTAGGAAGGGGGGCGCACCGATATTTTGTTAGAGCCTCTACTCACTTCGGCCCATGGCGAACAAGCGAAAGAAAGATGCAACATCCTCTCGCCCCACTACTGCCGATGATGGCAATAACAATGCCACAAAAGTAAGTCTCAAAGCCTCCTCTCACGAAGATGTATCTCGGGACGACATGGACAAAATCGTGGTCGAATTCTGTGACTATATGACATCTCAGGGTAAACTCCTCGAACGACAGCAGCAGTTGATGGATCGCCTTCTCAGTCGATTGGAGACAGGATTAAACGCTTCAAAATCAATTCCTCCACCGGCCAAAGCTGGGGCAACAACTGATCTTCGGTCAGCACAGAATCAGGCCACTGATCAGGCTACACCTTTATTTCATCCTGGTTGGGTCCCACCAATCGATCGACCCCAGCTAGGAGTATCACTTCCAACAACCAGCGCAGCTGCAGTAGTAGAACCTCAGGAGGTTCGCGATCAAGATCTAGGTCGGTCGAATACTTTGCCCCCACTCTTGGGAGCAGGTCGACCTATCGAACCAGTCGAGCATCCACCGGGTCCCTCAGAATCAACGCCATTCCCATTACAACTCGGAATCTTACCACAGACCAGTCTAACCACTCTGCACCTTCAACAAAGGGCTGGTGCAGCCTTCCCTTTGAATGAGGGAAGCCACCCCACTATTCCGGTCCTCACAGCGGCAGAAGAAAACGCTACCGTAGATCCTACTAACCTCGCTCCCACCAGGGGCACCTCTGAGCTCCGAACATCACATGCTATGCTGGATCAGCCTAGGCCCTTTGTCACGGGTGCGGCTCGACCCACTACTCATCAGGTTCCAAAGGGGCCGTTCTCATCAAAACCACCTACTATGGCTCACTTTCCCTCACACCTTCACTCAACTCTCGGAAGACGGGCCTAGTCAACGGCTGCCCTTCCGAGCATGCTTTTGCCAGATCGTCGCCCCGAAGCTTCCCCGGATATCGACCAAAATTTATGGCAACGACTCCTCGAAGATAGGAGCCAACTTCCAAGCATCATCCAACAATTTACTCGGGGCACTTCCTCATAGCAAGACATTGATAATGTCAATCACAACCCCTTCACAAGGGAGATCAGAAACTCCCGAAACCCCCTCGACTTCAAGTTCCCAACTATCGAGCCATACAATGGTCGCACTGACCTGACCATCAACCTCATGCGATACACGCGTCATATGGAAGTACTTGGTGCATCGACTAACGTCATGGCAAAGTGCTTCCCCCTCTTTCTCATGGACATAGCTGGTATGTGGTTTCGACAGCTGACGACGGAGTCAATCGGCAACTGGAACACTCTGGTTACCCGCTTCATCGAGCAGCTCCGAGTACATATTTCTCGACCGAAAAGTGTTATGTTCCTATCTACCATCAAGCAGTGATCCGGAGAGACTCTCAGATCCTTCCTTGAAAGATTCAACGCGGCCATAGCATCTGTCGATCGGCCTGAGCCATCAATGGTGCTCATGGCCTCCATCGCAGGAGTTCAAAATCGATCAGAATTTTCAATCTGTTTAACCAGAGATCCTCCCAAGGAAATAGATGAATTTTACTCCGAGGTCGAGCGATTCCTCCGACAAGACGATGCCAGCCTTGAAATGGAGAGCCTCGAGGTTTTAGTAGCCAAACAACAAGGTCCATTCAACGGCAATGGCCAGAATAAAGGAGGAAAGGCTCCGGAGAAGAGCGAACGCAATGTGCGACCTCGAAATGAAAATAAGTACGACTAGTACACCGAGCTCAATTCCTCTTTGCTCGATACCTATCTTGACATACGAGGGTCCTTTCCCACTCTAATACCACCTCGACGAGAACCAACCCAGATGGAACTCGAGTCCGGCAAGCATTATATATTCCACAACATAGCTGGACATAACACAAACGAATGCCGACATCTGCGTGATCTCATCGAAGGACGAGTCAGAAAAGGAGAGCTTCCCGAATATGTCAAAAGTCACGCCCCGACCATGCCACCGCGACCTTCTGCCTAAGCTCCTCAGGTTGGTCCTCGAGCTTCTAGAAACGGAAAGGACCCTAAGACTAGCACTCACGACATTATCATTAATTAGATTTTTATCTTTCCTTTTGATGTATTTCTTTCAATAATAAGGACACCTTGATGTAGACATGTATGGAGTTAGGATTTAGCTCCTTGGCATGCTTTGGAATCGACTGCTGTCCCCTTAGAATTTCTTTTCTTTGTAGTAATTATTTAGCAGTTATAAATTTTATTTTGCAAACATGGGTAATGTTTAAGAACCTCAAAGTCGAGCATGGATAATGCTCGCCCCTCTGTTTTTTGTGGTCAGCGCGACAGCCCACCACCATTTTTAAACACCTACTCCTTCAGCCGAGTGGGACTATGTTTTCTAAATACGAGTATGGATTATACTCTCTCCTTTCTTTTTACACCACGAGCATTCATAGCTCGCTGGACAAACTAACTTAGCATGAGTCGAGCATAAAAAAACATTTACACTAAGCCGAGTATGGTTAATGCTCGCCACCAAGCCGCGCATGGTTAATGCTTGCCACTAAGCCGAACATGGTTAATGTTTGCCAATAAGCCGAGTATGGATAATGATCGCCACCCTCCAAAGCCAAGTTTAATAAAATGCTCGACCCATCAACATTCTCCAAAATGAGAATGGCTTATTTCATATTTGCAGGAACCAACTCTCAAACAGGTAGCGATCATCATCTCGACCTTAATACGGTTCCCGATAATTGTCGGTTTTCCAACCTTAATACGACCTAGTATGATCTTCGGTTTTCTGTCCTTAATACAACATCTGGACCGTCGGTTTTCTGGCCTTAATATGGTCCGACGTGACCATAGCTGCTCGAGTGTTTGTGCTTTAGTTCAAATTTCAGAATGCACCTCCCTTTATTGACAAAGATGCATTCTGAGGGGCAAAGTGTTAACCCTCTTTTTGGCAAGAGTTTCAACGAGCCAGATCGAAGCCCAAATGCACAACTTGAATTATGCCGCGCTTCAGGAAGCCCAGCATATGTATGGTCCGAAACAGTCACTTATCGGCCCAAGTCCAGCCTCATCTGTCGACAGCTCACTCTGGAAGAATCGGTCGACCGAGTATCATGCTTTCATATAAAGTGTATCGATCAAATATCTTGGGCCAGCTTGGAAAACTTCAATAGAGCTATCCTACCATATATCCCAATTTTCAAGGCAATAAAAGTGGTCAACCATATCCGGACAAAGCTCTACTTTTGATATACCTCACAGTGGATACCACGTCAGCTGCAACTTCCGAGGATACTGTTTATGAATAGTGGAATCAGTATTCCAGCCGTTATTCTAACCAAGAAATGGACTCCACGTGTCTTGGCTTTCCTTGAATGGTCGGACCACATCACTATAGCCCAAGCTACTATCTCCACTTATAAATACCTCTAAGCTTAAAGAGGAAAGGGACCTTTTTTCTTCCAACTCTTTGATACTTCATTTCTAGAGTTCACCTCTCTCAATCTCTCCAAAAAGGAAGAGGAGCTTGCCGCCTTCTTTCTCTTCTTCAAATAGAAAAAAGCAATTGTATTTGTAATCCAAAAAAGAGAAATAATATATAAAGTGGACGTAGGCGCAGTCTTTGCCGAACCACTATAATAATTCTATGTGTGCTCCCCGTTCTTTTTACTTTTTCTGCATTTTATAACCATTGTTCGTGTGTTCATCACACGACTGGGGGTTGACTGTCACTAATGACCAACTTTTGAGGTTAACAATAATCAACTGACGTTAATTTTCATTTAATGATTAACGACCAAGGTGAGTAAACTCACTAACTTTGTCCAGTTTTATAATTTCATAAACATATTTTTAAGTTGATAAGTAATGATTGAATGATGTGTGATGGTTGTTTGGATGAATTTCTAATAATTGGTTGAAATAATTTATATAGTTATATATATAAGTCGTTAGCTGAATATTGATTCTATTTATTTTAATAATTCATATTGATACGGAACTAGTGTTATTTACGTTGATTAACATCTGTGGATGTAGGGAAACAAGTTGGAGGGATCCAACTGGATTCCGCAACAATTATATTGTTGTTTTTCATATATTGCATTATATAATGTGACAAATAATCTGTGGTTGATTTTTGTATGCTTGGGATGTTTAAATTACATTGACCCTGAAATAATTGGTATTTAAATACCGTAAAATATATTCGAATATATTGAAAAAGAAATTTGGGGTTTTAAAAAAGAAAAGTCTGTTTTAAAATAGAAATAGAAATTTCGATTGGCTAGAATGTAATAACTTGTTTAATTATATAAAACAAGTAATTTGGTTTAAAATGATATTTATAAATGAAGTGAGATAATTATTATTAAATAATTTAGGAATGTGAATTCAAGATGTAACAACCCAGAAAATCCAAACCAATTTAAAAATTTTATTTTGGCAATTTTAGTGAATTTGGAATATTTAAATGAATTATTTTAAATAATAGTGACAAGAAATTTATTTGGAATAGAATTAGAATGTATATATTTATATAGATCGGCATTAGAATATAAATATTTATTTTTAATTATAAAAGGAATTGAAAATGGCGAGGTAGTTTGAAAATTCAATTACAAATTTCAAATGAATGTACAGGATTCAAAACAAACCGGATTTTAGAAAATCCAAAAATATTAGAATCTATTTGAAAATATCTTACCAACGAATCTGAAAACTTGAAATTTCATAGCGGGAATAAAAAGTTATGCCCAGTTGAAAAGTCAGAATAGTCGCTATGGAAAATATAACCCTTAAAAATGAAAATTTTGCAAACGACCACCGTTTTCAACGAAACCACTTTTGTTAGATCTGGGTTGTCAAACTATTGCTAGATTCAAAATTCATAATTTTTGTAATTAATATGTGAGTGTGGCGATGTAAAACGTGTTTTGACAGTTTTAGTCAATTTGGATCAACCAGAAAATGACCATTTTTCGAACGGTCTTCAAATTTGATGAAATTGGTTTTGTTAGGACCGTATCGTCAATACGAACCTAGAAATAATTTTTCTGGAATTTTTAGAGTATGTATGTAGCCCCGGTAAATTGAAATGTGCGTTCAAATTCAATATATAGATTTTGACGGAAAATGATCGAAACAGTCGAACTGGCACATGAAAAATATCCCATTGTGTTCGGAATGGGGGTAATTAGCTAGGGACGACAGTCATCGGGTCTCGTTTGGAGTTCAAATAAAAAGTCAACATTTTTGAAAATTAAATAAAATAAATAAATTTATTTACATATCACCCCCCCCACCCTTACTTTCTCCCTCCCGCTCAGAAAAGAAAAAAAAGGGAGAAGGGCGACGGAAGCCCTAACCCGCCGCCTCCATGCCTCGCTGGCTACCGCGCCGCCTCGACATCGACGTGATTCCCCCTCCCTCTCCTCCAACCGCTCGCATTTCACCCTCCTCCCCCTCTCCGTCCATTTCCCCAAACCCCCCAAACAAATCAAAAACCGCCGCCGTTACCCCCTAGGGCCCACCTAACCCTCACCACCGGTGCCTCCGACTGCTCCCCCTCCTCTACTCTGATGCGGCGTAGGAAACCACCCTTCCTCCGATAGCACAGTAAGTTTTTATTTATTATTACTTATTTTATTTCAATTCTTTTATGTAATGATCTATGGATAAAGATGAGAATTTCAAAGGTAAAAGGATTTGATCTTTAACATGAAAAGAATTTGATTTTTATACGATGAAGATTTGATTTTTAAGGCGATAAAGCTTTGATTTTTTATTCATTTAAAAGCTTTGATTTTTATTCATATAAAAGCTACGATTTTTCATACGTGAAAGTTGTGATTTTTATCGTGATAAAAATACGATTTTTAAAATGAAATGACATTGTAAAAATATGGTTTATAAAAATATAATCTTTAATTGTATGAAGCAATATAAAAATATAAACTTTATAATGTATGTAGCGTTATATAAAAATATGATTTTTATAATAAAGTAGTGATAAAAATTCGATTTATATATATATGAAGTAGAAATAAAAATAGTGATTTTTTTATATATAACAACAATATAAAGAAGTGACTTTTACATACATAACAACCATATAAATATGTGATTTTTATATGTAAAGCGTAATGATAAAAATGTGATTTTTAATATCAACTGCGTGAAACAGATGACGATGGAACGAACTGAAATCAAAACGGAATCGAAACCGTCCTTTAAAGAATGGAGGAGTGGATCCCAAAGGTGAGAACTTCTCACTTTTATTTTATTTTCTAGTTAAAATATATACCAGGATGCAGACGGTACTTAGCAGCACCCGACACCCGTCGTCCACAGACCATGGATGACTTGTTTGTTTGTTTGATTGCGTTATGGAAATTGATTGTGTGATGTGGAATGGAGTAAAATATTTTATAGTTAAAAATATAATTTTTAACATGTATATGAATAAAATAAATATTTATAAACAAATCGGATGATTTGTTTATGTACACGCATTTGACTGATATTGATTGGGACGATTAATTTTACACATCGCCCAACTGCACAAATAAAACACATTATTTGTTGATTGAAACCCCACACGGGTATTGGGATGATATATGACATACACTAGTCCCAATAATTAGTTTTATGTCAATCGATTGGTTGACAAGCTGTGTAAGCGTTGAATATTTATATTTAATGCTTATACAGTGTAGAATGCACTCTGGATGATGGTTGACTGTGTATAGTTGTTGTTGTGTACATGTGTGTATGAAATCCATATAATAACATTATATGGTAATTGACTGTCTCTGATTCCAGTTCAGAAAGAATGAATATTTTAAAATAACGATTATTTTAAAATAACGAATATTTTAAAATAATATTCAGTAAAAGATCAAAATCTGGTTTTGGTGTCCGATTTGGGATGGACACGGACATACTTAAGTATATAATGCCAGGTGGATTAGATCGACGCCATTTTGACGTGAACAATATTTATATCGATTCTATTCATTTTTATAATGAATGTCGAAAAGGAATTGATTTCAAAATCTAATGTTTTGAAAATACTATCATTCATATATCGATGATATGGAATATTCAATTTTGATTTGAAATTGAATACGAAGTTGAAATCGTTTTGAAACGAATTTAAAACAATTTATAAAATACGTTTTAAATGGAAATCGATGAAATATATATTATATATATATATATTATATATATATATATTGGCCTGAATAGAACGCGTCGCGCCGTGGCAGTTCGTGAATTTCGACCATTAACTTCGAATGGACATTATGGGAGATCCGACCGTCGGATTCTCCTTAGCCCAGAACCGTTGGGTTCGTATCGAAAAGATCTTTCTAATGAATATGAGAGATTTGAAATCTAATGGTTGGATTTGAAATTATATCCAAATCAAATTTAGAAAGGGTCGCTATAAGTGCAGTTCGATGGCTATTTATAGAAATCTACTGTACGGGCCTTGATAAAATTATTAAAAATATCAATAATTTGTGTAAAATCATAGTAAATGGTTTGGAAAGAATTAGGATGGAAAATTCCATATTTGAAAAGATAAAAATAGTTTTTTTATCGAAATGAACTAGTTATGAACTAGAAATCCAATATTTTTAAATAATAAATAAATTGGATTTGAAATGGTTTTAAAAATAACCGGAATTTCCAATATATGAATTCGAATGGATTTGAATCGAGATTATCTTCGGAATATTTCGATATTAGATTCCGTGATTATACAGATATTGTGGAGGAATTTGGAAGATATATGTATCATTATTCCAAACGGTATTTGTTGATTCCAGAACTTGATATTGGATATAAGCCAGTATATTTTCTATTCAGAGCCTTGTATTTAATATCAAATGTGATTTTGGGTTTGCCGTGAATGGTGTCTTCATTAACACTGTTTTTGAACCCAGTTGAGAAAAGATTAAATCTTTTTTTTTCAGATTTAATGAAGTATACCAATTAATTAATATTTAATTGGAATTGAATTGAAATTGGTCTTTGGGTTTATCGTGAACGGTGTTTTAAATAACACTTGTTCTTTAACCCGATTAACAATGGAATTAAATTTTGGGTTGTCGTGAATGGTATCTTTAATAATATTGTTCTTAGACCCAATGGAGTTAAGAAAATCAGAAACTAATTGGAGATTTGTTAATTTGAATGGTTTCCTGGGTATTGATCTGATGTTGTTTCGGCCTTCGGGGTTAATACTTAGAGAATTGTTCACTTGCTAATTTACGGTTAAAGGCTGATGGAATGGAATGTGATTTTGGGTTTATCGTGAACCGTGTTTTAAATGACATTAGTTCTTTAACCCAGTTAAAGAAAGAATATGATTTCCCAAGTCAAACAATCGTTAATATTGATTTTTGGGAAGATTAAAACCAAGTGGACTTTTAATGCATCTTTAATTAGATTGAAATGATATCCAAAGGAAGATTAAAGAATAAATTTAAAGAATTTATCTTTGATAAAATTAATGGGAACCTTTCCCAAAGTATAAGAATATTTGAATAAAGGAATATTCTGGATTGGAATGAGGCGTATGTTGTGTTTTTATAGCACTTGTTTATTATATACGTGAGTTATTCAGAAAGACCGGGTTTATCCCATTCTGAATAACTGATTCGACGATATGTCGATGATGAAGATGGTGGTTGAAGACCGGAGGTCTTCACATCGTTTGGATGATTACCGATGTCTTGCTTGGGTTGTACACCCAAGACAAGGTAATAATTGGTGATCGTCCAGACGTACTTGGAGATTGACTGGATATGCATGGGCCTCTCCCCTGTATTGGACATATGGGGGAGGAATAAGGTACCTCCGGTTACGTTCAGATCCAGAACAAACTTATAAATGGATGTGTGTCTGACATCGGATTTCATTCTGTTTGATTGATAGACATCGGTTGCATAGCGTGAATTGCTTGTGTGACATGCTGAGATGCAAATGATCAAGGCTTCTGTTGAAAAGTAGAGTCTTGTAGTTGATGATCAAAGCAAGGCTTCAATATAACGTAGCTTTTTGTAGCGTTAATTCGTGAGCCTCACACACCGGGGTGAACCAGAAATGGGAGAGGACCTCAGGGAGGGCATGAGTTTCCTTCTAGCTAGGAGTGGTGTCAAGGTTTTACTAGCCCTGACATTTTACTTATGTGCATGATGGATTGCGAGGCGCCTCAGTTATATCGGTCGATCCGGGGCCGATGGCGTCATTTGGCTCATTTACGCCCCATAGGGCAGGAAAACGTATAGTTTAGGCATTTTAATCCACTCCTTGTAAACCAGCCCTGATGATCCAAGGTGCAGTTGCGGCTGTTCCTAAGACACGGGCTAGAGCATCTCGAAACGGTAAGGACGATCCCTTGCCTTGGTTCACAGATGGAAATCCAACTTCCAATATGTGACATTTGCGGTTTGATTGTAGAGCCTAGTATTGGCGACATGATATATGGTACCCATGCCGTCTAGGATTGATACATTTATATTTGAAGTTGTTTTATACACTATGCACTTATAATAGTATCAAATGATTTGTTTTAATGTACCAAGCATGTTTGGCTATTATAAGGAAAAACCCTATCCTCCGGCTTGCGTTGCATTGTGTGATGGGACCTCGGTCTTATAATAGCCTCATTTTTCCAAAAAGCATTGTGGTTTTTTGTTATATGCACTGGTATTCTTGGGAGGAAACCCGCTCCGTGTTATACGGCGTGGTCCCTTGATATATCTGATTTAAAGTAAAGTTTTAAATAACTGTTTTAGTTCTCACACCAGTCACATGACTGACCTGGAGTTTAGTGTTTTAACCTAAACTCTAGGTGCCCCTATTTTCCGCACGGGTAACTAGTAGTTTTGGTTTTGCAGATTTATATTCACAGGATCCTGGTTTACAGCTGGAATGATATTCGGAAAGCTCTGTATCCGTATATTCTTTTCAGTTGTGTTTTGTATTATTTTCCGCTGCTATGTAACGTATTGTAATCTCTGGTATTTATCAAATGTATATTATTTATTCATACTCTGTATATTCTTGTATTCTGATGAAATTGTTGTAATAAGCAATGAAATGTTCTTCTGTTTGTGTTCTGATTCGTCGTGTCCTCAAGGCAATCCGTGATTTCCTGTAAGGGGGATTTCGGGTCCTTACAGTTGTATCAGAGCTCTGGTTTACAGAGCTCGAGAACAAGACACGTTAGAACCGAACGAAAGAATTCATCAGAGATTGGATTAGTAATATCCAATGAGAATTACTCGTTAGAGATAGGATCAGTAGTATCCTAGACCGAGTCGAAAGAGTGTTATTTTTAAAATGAAACAAATTTTGTTTTGAAAATTTAAACCTTATTCAACGTATTTGAATATTTATTTGTATTGAATTTGGACAATCCAATATATAAAGATTTTGCATATACGCCTTGCAAACGTGTATTCGAAGTTTTAATATACTAGATAAATATAGAATCACACTCTAATCGCCCGAAGATGAAACTATTGATGACTATACAACATCAGTCGTTTGTGTTCGAGTTTTGTAGGTGTGATATTTATATATTTCCAATTGGCTGGTGTGAGAACCAAAACTAGATAGGGTTTATTGTTGTGAATTGGCATCAAAAACATGATTTTCTGTATATGTATCAAAATTATTAATTTGAAACGTTAATTCACTAATTGATTGATGGTTGTGTTGTATGATTATTTGTTATCTAATAAAACCATTATGTGAAAGAACGGTAAATATAACCAAATTGTATCAAATATTGAACTGTATTGAAAATTGTTTGGAATTGCATGCATATACATGTATATACATTGAACAGGTCATAGCAAAGAGGCTAGAGCGGAAGAATAAAATTGTTTGCCCGACAAATAGGTACATGTTTATTGTATTTCTTGGGGTTTTTGATGATTTTATGAGCCGATTGGCAAGCTACTTGGTTGTTTCTTTTTATTTTTGGATTGGAGAGGCCTGTATGGCGATATCGGGATTTTCCCGGTGCTCCCGTATAGAGGAGGTTATGGCGAAAATTTTCAAAAATTTAGGATGTTAGCCAAATTTTTGAAAAATTTGAAAAATTCTTAGAAACTGAAAAGTTGAAGAACTTAAGCCATAATGGAAATAATGAAAGTTGAGTTGGTTTGTAAAACAACTTTCAGCTTCGTTCCTTTTCGAGGACGAAAAGATTTTAAGTGGGGGTGATTGTAACAACCCGGAAAATCCGAACCAATTTAAAATTTTTATTTTGGCAATTTTAGTGAATTTGGAATATTTAAAATGAATTATTTTAAATAATAGCAACGAGAAATTTATTTTGAATAGAATTAGAACGTATATATTTATATAGATCGACGTTAGAATATAAATATTTATTTTTAATTATAAAAGGAATTGAAAATGGCGCGGTAGTTTGTAAATTCGATTTCAAATTTCAAATGAATGTACAGGATTCAAAACAAACCAGATTTTAATGAAATCAAAAATATTAGAATCTATTTGGATATATCTTTCCAACGAATCCGAAAATTTGAAATTTCATAGCGGGAATAAAAAGTTATACCCAGTTGAAAAGTCAGAATAGTCGCTATGGAAAATATAGCCCTTAAAAATGGAAATTTTGCAAACGACCTCCGTTTTCGACGAAACTACTTTTGTTGGATCCGAGATGTTAAATTATTGGTATATTCCAAATTTCTTAATTTTTGGAATTAATATGTGAGCGTGGCGATGTAAAACGTGTTGACAGTTTTAGTCAATTTGGATCGACCAGAAAATGACCATTTTTTGAACGGCCTTCAAATTTGACAAAATTAGTTTTGTTAGGACCGTATCGTCAATACGAAGCTAGAAATAATTTTTCTGTAATTTTGAGAGTCCGTATGTGGCCCCAGTAAACTGAAATGTGCGTTCAAATTCAATATATAAATTTATATTTTGATTTCGATGGAAACTGATCGAAACAGCCGAATTGGCGTACGAAACATATCCCATTGTGTTCGGAATGGGGGTAATTAGCTAGGGACGATAGTTGTTGGGTCTCGTTTGGAATTCAAATAAAAAGTCAACATTTTTGAAAATTGAATAAAATAAATAAATTTATTTACATATCACCCCCCTCCCCCCCACCCCCGCTTACTTTCTCCCTCGCGCTCAGAAAAAAGGGAGAAGGCGCCGGAAGCCCTAACCCGCCACCTCCAGGCCTCGCTGGCCATCGCACCGCCTCACAATCGACACGATTCCCCCCTCCTCCAGCCGCTCGCATTTCACCCTCCTCCCCCTCTCCATCCATTTTCCCCAAACCCCCCAAACAATTCAAAAACCGCCACTGTTACCCCCTAGGGCCCACCGCATCCTCACCACCACCGGCGCCTCCGACTGCTCCCCCTCCTCCACTCCGACGCAACGCAGGAAACCCCCTCCCCTTCCTCCGATAGCACAGTAAGTTTTTATTTATTATTACATATTTTATTTCAATTCTTTTATGTAATGATCTATGGATAAAGATAAGATTTTCAAAGGTAAAATGATTTGATCTTTAACATGAAAAGAATTTGATTTTTATACGATGAAGATTTGATTTTTATGGCGATAAAGCTTTGATTTTTTATTCATTTAAAAGCTTTGATTTTTATTCATTAAAAAGCTACGATTTTTCATACGTGAAAGTTGTGATTTTTATTGTGATAAAAATATGATTTTTAAAATGAAATGACATTGTAAAAATATGGTTTATAAAAATATAATCTTTAATTGTATGAAGCAATATAAAAATATAATCTTTATAATGTATGTAGCGATATATAAAAATATGATTTTTATAATGAAGTAGTGATAAAAATTCAATTTTTATATATATGAAGTAGAAATAAAAATAGTGATTTTTATATATATAACAACAATATAAAGAAGTGATTTTTACATACATAACAACCATATAAAAATGTGATTTTTATATGTAAAGCGTAATGATAAAAATGTGATTTTTAATATCAACCGCGTGAAACAGATGACGATGGAACGGACTGAAATCGAAACGAAATCGAAACCGTCCTTTAAAGAATGGAGGAGTGGATCCATAGGTGAGAACTTCTCACTTTTATTTTAATTTCTGGTTAGACTATATACTAGGATGCAAACATTGCTTAGCAGCACCCGACACCCGTCGTCCACAGACCATGGACGACTTGTTTGTTTGTTTGATTGCATTGTGGAAATTGATTGTGTGATGTGGAATGGAGTAAAATATTTCATAGTTAAAAATATAATTTTTAATGCGTATATGAATAAAATAAATATTTATAAACAAATCGGACGATTTATTTATGTACACACATTTGACTGATATTGATTGGGACAATAAATTTTACACATCGCCCAACTGCACAAATAAAATTCTTTATTTGTTGATTGAAGCCCCACATGGGTATTGGGAAGATATATGACATACACTAGTCCCAATAATTAGTTGTATGTCTATCAATTGGTTGACAAGCTGTGTGAGTGTTGAATATTTATATTTAATGCTTATACAATGTAGAATGCACTCTGGATGATGGTTGACCGTGTTTGGTTGTTGTTGTGTACATGTGTGCATGAAATTCATATAATAACATTATATGGTAATTGACTGTGTATGATTCCAGTTCAGAAAGAATGAATAAATTAAAATAACGATTATTTTAAAATAACGAATATTTTAAAATAATATTCAGTAAAAGATCAAAATCTGATTTTGTTGTCCGATTTGGGATGGACACGAACATATTTAAATATATAAAGCCGGGTGGATTAGATCGATGCCATTTTGACGTGAACGATATTTATATCGGTTTTATTCATTTTTATAATGAATGTCGAAAAGGAATTGATTTCAAAATCTAATGTTTTGAAAATACTATCATTTATATATCGATGATATGGAATATACAATTTTGATTTGAAATTGAATATGAAGTTGAAATCGTTTTGAAAACGAATTTAAAACGATTTATAAAATACGTTTTAAATGGAAATCGATGAAATATATATAATATATATATTATATATATATAATGGCCTGAATAGAACGCGCCGCGCCTCGGTAATTCGTGAATTTCAACCATTGACTTCGAACGGACATTACGGGAGATCCGACTGTTGGATTCTCCTAAACCCGGAACCGTTGGGTTCGTATCGAAAAGAGCTTTCTAACGAATATGAGAGATTTGAAATCTAATAGTTGGATTTGGAATTATTTCGAAATCAAATTTAGTAAAGGTCGCTGTAAGTGCAGTTTGATGGCCGTTTATGGAAATCGACTGTACGGGCCTTGATAAAATTATTAAAAATATCAATAATTTATGTAAAATCATAATAAATGATTTGGAAAGAATTGGGATGGAAAATTCCATATTTGAAAAGATAAAAAATAGTTTTTTATCGAAATGAACTAGTTATGAACTAAAATTATGAAATCCAGTATTTTTAAATAATAAATAAATTGGATTTGAAATGGTTTTAAAAATAACCGGAATTTCCAATATATGAATTGGAATGGATTTGAATAGAAATTATCATCGGAATATTTCAATATTGGATTCTGTGATTATACAGATATTGTGGAGGAATTTGGAAGATATATGTATCGTTATTCCAATACGGTATTTGTTGATTCCAGAATTAGATATTGAATATAAGCCGATATATTTTCTATTCAGAGCCTTGTATTTTATATCAAATGTGATTTTGGGTTTGCCGTGAATGGTGTCTTCATTAACACTGTTCTTGAACCCAGTTGAGAAAAGATTAAATCTTTTTATTTAGATTAATGAAGTATACCAATTAATTAATATTTAATTGGAATTGAATTGAAATTGGTCTTTGGGTTTATCGTGAACGGTGTTTTAAATAATACTTGTTCTTTAACCCGATTAACAATGGAATAAGATTTTGGGTTGTCGTGAATGGTATCTTTAATAATACTGTTCTTAGACCCAATGGAGTTAAGAAAATCAAAAACTAATTGGAGATTAGTTAAGTTGAATGGTTTCCTTGGCATTGATCTGAAGTTGTTTTCGGCCTTCGGGGTTAATACTTAGGGAATTGTTCACTTGCTAATTTACGGTTAAAGGCTGATGGAATGGAATGTGATTTTGGGTTTATCGTGAACCGTGTTTTAAATGACATTGGTTCTTTAACCCAATTAAAGACAGGATATGATTTCCCAAATTAAACAATCGTTAATATTGATTTTTGGGAAGATTAAAACCAAGTGGAGTTTTAATGCATCTTTAATTAGATTGAAATGATATCCAAAGGAAGATTAAAGAATAAATTTAAAGAATTTATCTTTGATAAAATTAATGGGAACCTTTCCCAAAGTATAAGAATATTTGAATAATGGAATATTCTAGATTGGAATGAGGCATATGTTGTGCTTTTATAGCACTTGTTTGTTATATACGCGAGTTATTCAGAAAGACTGGGTTTATCCCATTCTGAATAACTGATTTGACGATATGTCGATGATGAAGATGGTGGTTGAAGACCAGAGGTCTTCACATCGTTTGGATGATTACCGATGTCTTGCTTGGGTTGTACACTCAAGACAAGGTAATAAGTGGTGATCGTCCAGACGTACTTGGAGATCGACTGGATATGCATGGGCCTCTCCCCTGTATTGGACATATGTGTGTCTGACATCGGATTTCATTCTGTATGATTGATAGACATCGGTTGCATAGCATGAATTGCCTGTGTGGCATACTGAGATGCAAATGATCAAGGCTTCTGTTGAAAAGTAGAGACTTGTGGTTGATGATCAAAGCACGACTTTAATATAATGTAGCTTTTTGTAGCGTTAACCTGCGAGCCTCACACACCAGGGTGAACTAGAAACGGGAGAGGATCTCAGGCAGGGCATGCATTTCCTTCTAGTTAGGAGTGGTGTCAGAGTTTTACTAGCCCTGACATTTTACTTATGTGGATGATGGATTGCGAGGAGTCTCAGTTATATCGGTCGATCCGGAGCTGATGGAGTCATTTGGCTCATTTACGACCCATAGGGTAGGGAAACGTATTGTTCAGGCATTTTAATCCACTCCGTGTGGACCAGCCCTGACGATCCAAGGTGCGGTTGCGGATGTTTCTAAGACACGGGCTAGAGCATCTCGAAACGGTAAGGACGATCCCTTGCCTTGGTTCACAGATGGAAATCCAACTTCCAATACGTAACATTTGCGGTTTTGATTGTACAGCCTAGTAGTAGCGACATGATATATGGTACCCATGCCGTCTAGGATTGATACATTTATATTTGATGTTGTTTTATACATTATGCACTTATAATAGTATCAAATGATTTTTTTAACGTACCAAGCATGTTTGGCTATTATAAGGGGAAAACCTTATCCTCCGGCTTGCGTTGCATTGTGTGATGGGACCTGGGTCTTATAATAGCCTCATTTTTTCAAAAAGCATTACGTAGTTTTGTTATATGCACTGGTATTCTTGGGAGGAAACCCGTTCCATGTTATACGGCATGGTCCCTAGATATATCTGATTTAAGGTAAAGTTTTAAATAACTGTTTTAGTTCTCACACTAGTCACATGACTGACCTGGAGTTTATTGTTTTAACCTAAACTCTGGGTGCCCCTATTTTCTACACGGGTAGCTAGTAGTTTTGGTTCTGCAGATTTATATTCACAAGATCCTGGTTTATAGCTGGAATGATATTCGGAAAGCTCTGTATCCATATATTCTTTTCAGTTGTGTTTTGTATTATTTTCCGCTGTTATGTAATGTATTGTAATCTCTGATATTTATCAAATGTATATTATTTATTCATACTCTGTATATTCTTGTATTCTGATGAAATTGTTGTAATAAGCAATGAAATGTTCTTCTGTTTGTGTTCTGATTCATCGTGTCCTCAAGCCGATCCATGATTTCCCGTAAGGGGGATTTCGGGTCCTTACAGAAGAAATTGGTTAAAAGGAGAAATAATGAAATTGGTGTGGTGTTCAGAATGTGAGTAGAATTGGAGTTTATCCATGGGATTTATAATTGAAATTCGATGATATCGAATGTTTTAAAAATAATTTATTTTTAGAAATTTTATATTATATAATTCATAAATTGACAAAATAATTAATATTTGGGTTGAAACTAATAATCTTAATAAAATATGTAATCGATATTAACTTATAGACTTGATATTTATTTAATAAGAAGTTGGCTTATAAAAGAAGTTTATGAATTGGAATGGGAATATGAATTTATAAATTAACTCGGTAAACTAGATTTGAACCTGTAAGTGTATTTATAAATAAAATAAAATTAGATTGATAGAACGAGTCCAGATTTCTGTAAAGAAATAATATTCACGTTTTGAAGTGACTAATGATTTAAAAGAATTGCAAATTAAATGGTTAAAAATGGAAATTGGTAATGTTTAGAAATGATAAATTCAGAAATGAATTTAGGAATGGAGTTGACCTGAAATGGTAATTTATTCAGACGTTCGGAACAATAACTGAATTGGGATTATTCGAAAGTGAGTTATACGTTGGAATTTGAATCTATCAAATTCAGAAAAGTACTGTTTACTTTCCGTTTATAATCAAGATTTAATTAATTAATTAATTAATTATTCAAATAAAAGTAATATTTTGAAACTAAATATTTCAGAAGCCCAAATTATAACGCTATCATTATAATCAATGATTTCCAATAATGAAGTGAATTCGTAAACTGAATTTGAGAGTTACGTAAGTATTGGTTTGATAATAAATTGGGAAATCAAGTTAAGAAAATTAGAAACTGACTGGAGATTAGTACTGTTGAATGGCTTTCTGAGTATCAATCTGATGTTGGATTTGGCCTTTGGGGTTGATACTTAGGGAGTTGTTCTTTTACTATTTTACGGTTAGAGACTAATGGATGTGGAAGAATAGGGTTGCATAAATAAGAAGTGGAAATGTTTTCCAATGTAATTAATGTATATTTTCCAAATATAGAAAATAAAAAATAGTAGATATATGGAAATGTTTTTCTTCAATCGTGAGGGGCTAAACTAGTTTAAGAAATATGGAAAAGGGGAAATTAGAAAATGAATAAATAAATGATAAATTAATTTAGAGGCTCAATGTTGATTGATGGTTGATCGATATAATTTACATTTGGAAATAAGATCGTTGTTTGTATGGATGTTTTCATTTGATAATTAAACAACCGAGTATCAATGTTTTTGACCATTTTTCCGTTGTCAACACGAAGAGACCGGGATCAGATTATTATTCGAAACCCACTCCATATGGGCATTAACGTTGTAAATCAAATATGATGAAGAAAATCAAAGATGGAGTTTATGCAAGGACTGTTCTAGTGATCCTAGGTAGAAATTGCCTAAGATGGATTTACAGAATAGTGCCTTCAATTTATCCAGTCTCAGGACAACTTGTATGGACGAATGTCTGACAACGTATATCTAATAGATCGCGTAAGATCTCTTCAAACGTATTCACGTTTAGTGGTAGAAGAATTCGTTTCTCTTAGCTTTATACCCCTTGTATTTTTGGGGAAATCAAATTTTGATTTGGCGGGTTTGACGATGTTGCATTCAAAATGAATGGTGGCCATATATTCCAAAAGATACGTTATGACAACAAGCCTCATCAACCGAAAAATGACAAAAATTGGGCAGGCAGCAAGGCTAAGTGGATTGCTCCCAATTAGGGTATATTATCACCATCTAGAGAATATTCATTTTTGTTCTTCTTTCACTTTGGTATCTCTCGGGAACGGTTATGTTGGTAGACCAACCGTAAGATGACAATATATTCGGAACATTCAAGCGAAATAAATGGCTAACTATGTGTGGCCGAGTTGCAAGATATTCTTGTTGAACTCTAGTGTATCCCCTCTAGAGTACACTGATCGTAAGGTGGTTCCATATCTTTTCATAGTCGGAATTCCATTCTCCAATAAGAGCCCGCAATTTTGATCGTATATTATATATCTGGAGCGTGAGATGCAAGTTTTCCGCTAGACTGTTATTTACATGTATTAGACACTGTTATAATATCAGAATAATATTGTTTTAAAAGAATATTTTGGGTTATCGTAAGGTAAAAACCATATTTGTTTATGTGTGGATCGGTCTTACGATTATCCTTTTTTTTTATAAAGATTTTTGTAAAGTTAAACCGAATGGTTGGAGTTTACTTGCACCAGTCCCATGACTGACCCAGAGTTTATTTTGTTTTGTTTTATCCTAAATTCTTGGGTGCCCAAATTTGTACGGACAGTCAAGTAGTCGGGATTTTACAAATACACTTGGATGAGCTTGGAGCAGGAGGCTTCAATGCTAGAGATATATAGAGTTTATTTCCATTGTGATATATATGTGATCACTACAACAAAATGGGGTTTGGATAGCAATAAAGGATAGCGTTCTTGCATTGGTCATTTACGTGCTCTAAAATTGTGGGGTTCCAATGAAAAAGCAGTGCTACAACGACCGCATATTTTACAGTGAAAATCACCGGAACTAAAATTATGCGGTAGAGAAGCCACGCACTTCACGGGTGGAAAATGATCCAACGTCTCCCGTAAGTGCCGCAGGTTTTGACCTATCAATTGCAGGCTGATCTAGCATTCTCGTTTGTGAAAATATGCTGGATGCTCAACGCTATTCATGGAGGGAGAGAGGTGGGAAATAAATTATTTCGCGCGCGAACTAAATTAAACGTGGTTCTACCCTTCCCTTCAGAGAATATCGGTCTTTGTTCACTTTGTCACCTCTGTCCCCAGACAATTGATTTCGCATCTTGTGTCTCTCCAAATCGCCTCCTTCATCAGCAGCCAATCCAGCATCTCTCCAAATAACCCTTGTATTTTTCATCAAAATCGTGAATCGAGAACCGCAAATCCAAAATCGCGAATTAAGAACCGCAAATCCAAAATCGCGAATTTGAGAACTACAGGTACTATCAAATTTTATCATAAATTTTCTGTCTCTCATTCTTGTGATTCTTAATCTATTTATGCCAGTGCTTAACTCCTGCTACACGCATGGAAATATGTTATGTGGTTGTAGAAATGAAGTTGAGAAGTTATTAGGGATTGAATAATTATTTTTAACAACTCGAAGCCATCTTTCTTTTTCAGAAAAGTAATAATTCTGCTATGAATTTATACTTCTCTTTGAAATATATACAATGATTTAACTTTGGTAATAAAGGAACTTTGTAGTATTGAATTTATAAGAGAGACAATCCATTTGTTTTGTCTTTGACTATTCCAAGTACTAATTTTGGTATACATTAGTGAAAAAAGAATTAAGTTGTTTTCATCTTTGAACCAATGTAATTTACGATGCAAAATATATCTGAAAATTATTCCTGAGTACGCAAATTGGGATAAGTCAGTAATGTTTTATCAGTATTACCAGATATTTCTATGCTACTTAATGGATTGACCATGAAACATTTATTATTTTTGAAATTTTGTTTTTGATTGAAATATTTGTGGATGCATATATTACTGTGGATATAATACGGTGGCCGTGAAATATATGGACATGAGAATTTTTATTTTCAAATGTGTCCTATGTGTTTATGATAAAGATCATGTCCATATCATGTCTTTTTTAGATACATATTCGTGCTCTGAAACTTCATCTATAAATGAATTTAAAATGTCTGAGTTGACTAAGTTACTAGAAGTAAAATCGTCTTCCGACCTTTTCTAGCTAGTTGAACCATTTCCTTGCAAAGTTTGTTGTCATTAGTCTTACAGCCATTATTTCTTTGAACCTTAACAGAAAAATTAAGACTTTTGTGGCAATTCGGTGGTTCTCCCAGATTCTGGATGATGTAGTTTCTGTATGTAATGTTCTTTTTTAACCCCAAGGTGCCAATAATTAACCCTAGAAATGTAATAAGCAATGTGAAACACATGTAATCACTATTATGAGATTTGACATAGAGTAAACTTATATGGACTAAGAATTTTCGATACTACAAGCTACATCAGAAATCTTGAAAGATGAAGGTAGTCATTTTTATTTTATTATCATGTTGTAAGAAACTTGTATAGCTGAATTGTCAAACAGATATATCGTTGTTACCAATACAAATGTTATGGAAGATTAGATGGAAATGAATAATAAAGTAATACTTTCTCAATATAAAAGTTATTGGATAGGTAACATATTGTGATGTTATTAAACTTATTACATGAAAATATAGAAGTTCAAACACAAATTAAATAACTAGAGCTCAAGAAAAATGTAATGACCCGCATTGGCAGAGGTATTATGATTAATTTATTTAATTATATAAATAGTGATATAGTGAATTTAATAGTCGTTGAATTAAATAATAGTGAATATTTAATTCAAAATAATAAATTAAATAATATATTAAATTCTGAAATAATCAGAATTGGCTGAAATGGCGATATGGTGTGAACTGGATCATCTGTGATATTTAATTCAGCTTGGAATTTGATTTAAATAACGAATATATTATATAAACGATAGTTTGAACGTAGAATTATAATATAATTAAAATAGAGCGCGTAACGACGCGGCAGTTCGCTATTTGGCGAATCGAACTTCAACTAAATGTACATGGTTCCTTTTAAATCGGATTTCCGTGAAACAAGAAACGTGTGGAGCTGGTGGAGTATATATTTCTAGTGGAAGAGAAAATTCAGGATTTCGTCGTGAAGATTTTGATATATGTCCAAATCAAATTTTAGAAAAGTCGCTGTGGAATTCCTTTATAATTTATAAAGGATTTAATTATATTTTAAAAAAGGAATTTCATTATAAATCGAATATCGATTTAACTAGGATTTGAAATATCGAGTTCGAAATTCATATTGGGATATTCTGAAGCTTATGGTATTCTACAATGAATATAGACGATAATATTTAATTTTAAATATTAAATTTAATTATATATAAATATATTTATATATTCAAATAGGCTATTTAGAGCTATAAAAATAGACACTTTTGCAAACGAAGTCGGAATTCGACGAAACTAATTTTGTTGGATCCGCAGCATCAAATAATTGTTAGATTTCCAGTTTCGTGATTTTTAGAGTCAATATGTGGCTGCATGGATTTTTAGAGTGAAAAACAGTCAGTATTTTGACAGTTAAAAATACGCTGTGTGAGCATACGAAGTCGGAATTCGATGAAACTAGTTTCTTTGGGACCGTAATGTCGAACTCTAGCTACATGTTCAGTTTCATGATTTTTGGGTATCGTACGTGGTCACAAGAATTTTTAAGGACGAGTACATAAAACGGTTGCTTAAAATTAAATATAATAATCGAATATTTAAATAATAAAAATATCCTATATAAAACGTAAACTTTCTAAACCTAATTCCTAGTTTCTTTCTAGTCAAGGAATTTGTGGTCGTCAGTCTCCTTTCTCAAAAACCAATATTTGTGAGTTTGAAGATTTTTAGAAAATCAAACTTAACACTATAAATCCAGAAAAGTATATAGTTGAGATGCTGAAGTCATCCCCTTCATTTCCATCCGGGTATTGGAGTGTTCGACATGAATTTAGGAGGGTTCAAAATCAACCGTAGATCTAAGGTTGGCTTTGGTGGTCGATACAGAAGTCAAGGAACGACGAGGAGGATGGCGCAAGGTCTTTGGAGGGTAGGCGCACGGTCTGAAGCAGATTGGTGGATTTCGGTTACAAAAGGGTCGCTCGTATTTTCTGGAGCTTGATTCTTGCTTAGTCGATGGAAATGGGAAGGGGCGTTCGAGCTCAACGTTATGGGTATGAGAGGGAAGTGGTTTCAAAGGTGAGTTCGATGGTGGGTTTAGTTTTTGATTTTGGTGATGGGTTAAAGGAGTTTGACTCCATGAATAATCGGTGATGGCTTGAGTTCGATGGAGCTTCTGTGGATGAGGAAGAAAACACGTCGACGGGTCTGGGTTTGTGGAAGTTGGGTTAGGCCCTATTCTAAGGGTGAGCCCAATTAGGAAAATAGAAACTTGTTTGTTTAAATTAAATAGTATATATGCATTAACTTTTAATAGCTATAATTTTAGCATACGATGTCAGAATTGGGCGAAACAAGATCCGACAGGATCGTATGGACGGACACTACACAATGGAACCAACCGCGAGTCAATCCAAGCTCGTTACAATTTATGGTGAAATAAATTGTCCGACTCAATCAAAGAACGCAAACCGATTATTTAACGGTTAACGCGCCAATGTGAGTAAACCTCACCAACTCTGATCACTTTATAATTTCACGTTGTATTTTTAGAACTGTTAAATATTGGCTGATTGACTGTGTGTTGACTGTTTGATTGAACTGCTAGTCAGTTAGTTGAATTTCTATATTTGATTCTGTTTAACAGAATATATCATAAGGAACTGAAAGTGATGTTATCTATATTGTTTAACATCTGTGATGCAGGGAAACAGGTTGGAGGGACCCAACTGGGTTCCTCAACATTTATTTTACTGTTTTTCATATATTGTGATATATAATCTGTTGTCGATTATATGTGTTTGGACGATACTGCTCATCGTGATTTGATATGTTGAATACCATAACATACCGAAATGTTGATAAGGGAATATTTTCAAAGTGATATTTGAAAATAAAATATTTATAAATGGAATATTTATAAATAAGAAATATTTATAAATTGGAATACTTATAAATAGGAGATATTTAGAAAAAGGAGGTATTTGTAAAACCATTTACAAATAGAGGTATAAAAAGGAAATATTTAGAAAATAAATAGAGTACAAAGGAAATATTTGCAAACCATTTGCAAATAGAATAATAGAAAAGGAGGTATTTGTAAAACCATTTACAAATAGAATTAAAAAGGAAATATTTAGAAAATAAATAGAGTTATAAAAAGGAAATTTGTTTATAACCGAATAAGATGTGATAAAAAGGAAAACGTTATAAAAAGGAAAACGTTACTAAAAAGGAAATCATTTGTAAAGTGAAGAACCATTACTAAAAGTAAATCTTTATAAATGAATAGTTTATTCGAAAAGGGATTAATCGAATTTAGTTATTCGAAAGGAGTTTAATCGAATATAGTTATTCGAAGGGAGTCAATCGAATATGGTATTCGAAAGTTAGTCAATCGAATATGGTATTCGAAAGTTAGTAAATCGAATATGTTATTCGAAAGGGGTTAGTTGAGAGGATTTAAGTAAAAAGAGTTAATCAATTAGAGTTAAACTAGTTGGAGTTAATTGATTAGAGTTAAAGCAAATGAGTTAATCGAGTATAGTCTATTCGAATATAAAGTAAATAGAGTTAATCATATATAGTTTATTCGAATAGAGTGAAAGGAGTTATCTAAAATAGTTTATTCGAAAGGAGTTAAGTGAAACAAGTAAATCAATAGTGTTAGTCCAATAGATTTAATCAAATAACTTTAGTCCAATAGAGTTCATCAATAAGGGTTAATCAAATAGGGTAAATTGAATAGAGTTATCGAATATACCTTATTCGAAGGAAATAATTATCGAATAAAGATGATTTGAAAGAGAGTTACGTAAGGAAGTTGTTAAAGAATTTAAGGGGTGAATTTTTCTATTCCAAGGTTAGAAACGTTGTTCAGTTAAGGTCTGAGCGGTAGTATTACCCCAACTTGATTGACTTCATTTTTAACTAAGGAATGGTCAAGGTTCGATAGTGAAGGAGGGTTAAAGGAATTTAGTTAATAAGCGTAATGGTTTGAGTTGGCATCGCGATGGTTTGTTTAAACATCTGCCTAAGTCCAATGAAGGAGTTTTGGAAATGTTTTCCAACTAAGAACAAGAAATGTTTTCTGATATAGAAAACAAGAAATGGAAATGTTTTCCAACGGTAATAACATATATTTTCTAAATTTAGAAAATAAGAAATGTTGAATATAGGGAAACAGGAGATAAGTAAATTAATGAACTAAGGAGATATATGATTGATGATTGATTGATAGAATTTCCATCTGGAAATAATATCGTTGTTTGCACATGTGTTTTTCTTTGATAGTTAAATCACAGACTATCGAAGTTTTGACCATTTTAACGTTGTTAATATGGAGAGACCGGTTGGATTATTATCCAAAGAACCACTCTGTATTGGCATAACCGATGCAAATCATATATGCCAAAGATAATAGAAGACGGAGTAAAGTGCAAGGGCTATTGTATAAGTCTTAGATAACAGTATCTAAGATGGATATACTGAATAGTACCTTCGGTTCATCCTGTTCCTGGATGACTCGTATGGATGAATGTCTGACAGAGTATTTCCAGAAAGGTCACGTACATTGATTTCTTCAACCGTACCAAGAGTGGAAGCGGAGAAGGAAACTTCTGTACTATTGTAGATGTTAATTAGTGATTTTCGATGGATATGACAATGTGGCATTCGAAGTGAATCTGATGTGATTATGAAGCGTAACCTCAAGCCTCATCAACCGGTAAATGACAAAAATCAGGCAAGCAGCATGGCTAAGTCGGTCGCACCGAATAAGGGTGTATAATCACCTGATCTAGAGTTTCATTTACTTCTAAAAATCTATTATTGATGTTGTCCCATTCAGGAAACGGTTGCTGATCCCAACCGTTGGTGATATACATTCGATACACTCAAGCAAAATGAGTGGTCGGTCATGTGTGGCCGGGTTGCAAAATGTTCTTGTTGAACCCAGTGTATTCCTCTCTAGAGGTACACTAGCGAAAGGTGGTTCCATACCTTGTCATAGTTGGAAATCCATTACCCAATACGAGCTTGCGGTTTTTGATTATATAAAAAATATGTAGAATGTGAGATGAAAGCGTTTCTGCTAGATGATTATTATATTGTGGCTGATAGACATTATTATAATATCAAAAGGTTTTTTATATAAAGATAATTTGGATCTCATAAGGGAAAAACCCGTTCCGTTATACGGCGTGGTCTTATGAGATCATTTACCTATTTGAACTGTTTTAAACTGTTTTACTCATACCAGTCCTATGACTGACCCGGAGTTTTATTTTATTTTGTTTTCCCTAAACTCTTGGGTGCCTAAATTTGTACGGGCAGTCAAGTAGTCGAGATTTATAGATATGATGGAAGAGCTTGGGGCAGGAGGCTTCATGATCATATAGTTATAGTTATTTCCGCTGTGTTGTAAGTGCTGTACTTTGATAATGATATTTATATTCAAGTACAGATTTGTATTTCAAAGTTATGTTATGAAATATATTTATTCGTTCCGCTGTGAAATTCGTGTTACTCTGATATTGTGTTCTTCTTCTTCTTCTATTCTAAGTTTCTATCTTATCTTTCCTCACCCTCTGTTTTCTTTCTATTAATTTCCTGATTTTCAGTTTAACTTGGGGTTGGACTTGTGTTTTTGGTCAGCTCAAATTGGACCGGAATTTTGGGTCATTACAGTTGGTATTAGAGCATAAGGTTAAGTGAATTACCTTGGCTCTGTGGTGTAACTCAGTCGAGATGGGGTTAGTAATACCCTATATTGAGTTGAGCGTATATATACGAGTGAACATATTTGTTATTGATATAAAAATTGTTTTATATTGTGGAGATTCATTGGTTGAGTTGTTTATGGGTTCTGGTCGATCAGTTTGATCCACTATATCGGTAGGAGTTACTAAACACTCGAATACGATGGGTCGACACGATATATTTTGAAAAGAGGGTAAATTAAAATAAGTTTACCCAAGGTATATCTTGATATAAGAAGATATATATATATATAAATTTCAATATAGTGGATATATTGGTTCTTATAATCGAGTAAGATTATAAATTAAATGGTTATGTAAATAATCAATCAGAATTCATATAAGTGAAATACGTGAAATCAGATGAGTTGAAATCTGAAATTTAAACTAGAAATTGAACTCAAGTTCTGGAAAATTGAATAAGTGTTTGTAAATGGATTTGGATTTAAAATAAGGAAAATTTAAGATCCTAGGAGATTTTAAATTGTTTTACAAGCAGTGTGAATTATATTTTGAAATGAATTTCAAAGTGGAAATGTTTAGAAATGGTTTTATAGTATTGAACTCACTTCGATCGCTGGAAAATAGATTCTGATGATGACAGCTGCATCATCAGTATTCATTTTCGAGTTGTAAGTGACGAATTACTACCAGAGATACTGTTTTGAATTTGTTTTGGGAAAGACAAGTTGTGTTGAATTTCAAAAAGGGAATTTGAATATATGAAATTCAGTGGAATTGAAATAGAAATTGAATATAGAAATTCAAAGGGGGTTTGAATATATGAAATTCAATGGAAGTGATATAGAATTTTAATATAGAATTCAAATGGAATTTAAACAATAGAATTTATAATATAGAATTTGAATAGAATTTGATATATAGAATTTGAATATATAGAAGCGATATAAAATTTGAATAGAAATTGAATAGAATTAACTAAGTCGAAGAGGAATTAGTTAATCGAGTTTTGAATTTGAAGTTGAACTTTGAAAAGTGAATTGGATTTGTAAATGGATATTCGAAATCGAATATAGAATTTAATTTGAATTTTGGATTCAAATCAGTTAATAAGCAAGTTAAAATATATTTGAACATGTCATGTTCAAATATAAAAGTGAAATAGACTAAAGAGTTAATTAACGAACTGAGTTAAAACGATCAGGTATCCTTAAAATAGATTGGTCAGGTATAAATATACATGAGACAGGTTTGGGATAAAGTATAGAAGTGAAATAGATAGAGTGCTCGACGAAAAGGTATGTATTTAATTCATATACGAGATTTTATGCACCGGATCAACTAGCCGCTTGGCTTTTTCTTTTTCTTTTGGATTGGTGAGGGCCATGGGAGGCTATTTGAAATATCCCGATGCTCCTGGTACAAAGGAGGTTATGGCGAATTTTTCCGGGAATTTGAGGAGTTAGAATATTTTTAAGATAATTTGATAGTTAGAAATCAACGTATCGATATATATATGTATAGAAGTCGACAAGGAAACGAACTTAGAAATAGAATAGTAAAATCAAAAAGGAAGACTAAGAATAAAATCTAGTAAGAATAGAAAGAGGAAGCGTGTACGTGTTTAAAAGTGAATAAGTAGTTGTATGGTATTGATTATTCGAGTAAGTAGTCATATCTGTTTTGACGTTATAAATGTTATTCAGTCAAGGTCTGAGAGGTAGTTATACCCCAACTTGATTGATTTCATTATTAACAAACAAATAGTAAGATTTTAGGCTCGAAGATCAATGTTGAATAAGAGTTAGTTGAATATAGTATTTGGGTTGTCGTAATGATGTTTTACACAACATCCGTTTTAACCCAAATAAGTGTAAGCTTGGAAATATAATAAAGAATATTTCCTAAGTTTAGAAATAAACGAGATCGAAAAAGAGATAAGTAATTGGAATATTTTCCAATTATAAATAGCATATATTTTCTAAAGTTTAGAAAATAAAGGAAGGCGATATTAGGAAATGTTTTCCGAATAACATAAAAAGGCCAATATGATTATTGAAAATATTTGGTTAACAAATATTGATAAAGAAATAGAGAATTGATTTAACTAATGGAATATTAATTAACGGCTCAGTGACATGTTCAAAAGGAAAATTTGATTTTTTGAAAAGATTAAACTGTTTAAAAACTCCTAGGGAAAGACTGTTTGAATTAAAAACAAATTTAACAAAAATTTGTGAAAGCAAAATTGAATTAAAGTAAAGCCAGTAAAGTGGTAACTGAGATTGAATTAGAATGATATCAAGACAAATTGGATTGTGAGATTCAAATTTGAAGTGTAATGTGATAATCAAGTTAAGAGTTGGGAATCGAGAAGAAACTCGAGTTGAAATGATATTTGGCTCGGATATAAACGAATGGTTGTGTCGTGGATAAAAGCAGTTTGGAATTTAATTGGGATGACCCTTGTATCTGGTGTATTGATAACAGGTGGAAAGGATATAATGATATGCCAACAAAAGGTACAAGTTTGTATTTCTATTGGATACAAGATTTATGAGCCGAATTGGCAAGCCGCTTGGCTGTTTGATTTTCTTTTGGGTTGGAGATGGCCCAGAGAGGCGAGTTGGAGTTTGAATTATTGACCAGTAGAAAGGAGGTGCTGGCGAAATTTTTCGAAAAGTTAAGGCATTGTAAAATTGTCAGGATTTTTGAAAATTTTCGTTGATAAGAATTAAATTAATAATTTCATTGAAATTAAATTGGTCCAATTGAAAAAACTGGAGTTAAGAAGTGAACAAATATGTTCTAACCAGTCGATAGGGTCGTCC
Organism: Allium sativum; assembly: GCA_030737875.1. Taxonomy (NCBI): domain Eukaryota; kingdom Viridiplantae; phylum Streptophyta; class Magnoliopsida; order Asparagales; family Amaryllidaceae; genus Allium; species Allium sativum. Next base: position 440,559,917 of record CM060924.1, read on the forward strand.
TCTACCTTTTAGCAATTTCGAGGACGAAATTATTTTAAGTGGGGAAGATTGTAATGATCCGCATTGGCAGAGGTACTATGATTAATTTATTTAATTATATAAATAGTGATATAGTGAATTTAATAGTCGTTGGCTTAAATAATAGTGAATATTTAATTTAAAATAATAAATTAAATAATATATTAAATTCTGAAATAATCAGAATTGGCTGAAATGGCGATATGGTGTGAACTGGATCATCTGTGATATTTAATTCAGCTTGGAATTTGATTTAAATAACGAATATATTATATAAACGATAGTTTAAACGTAGAATTATAATATAATTAAAATAGAGCGCGTAACGACGCGGTAGTTCGCTATTTGGCGATTCGAACTTCAACTGAATGTACATGGTTCATTTTAAATCGGATTTCCGTGAAACAAGAAACGTGTGGAGCTGGTGGAGTATATCTTTCTAGTGGAAGAGAAAAATCGGGATTTTGTCGTGTAGATTTTGATATATGTCCAAATCAAATTTTAGAAAAGTCGCTGTGGAATTCCTTTATAATTTATAAAGGAATTAATTATATTTTATAAAAGGAATTTCATTATAAATCGAATATCGATTTAATCAGGATTTGAAATATCGAGTTGGAAATTCATATTGGGATATTCTGAAGCTGTATGGTATTCCACAGTGAATATAGACGATAATATTTAATTTTAAATATTAAATTTAATTATATTTAAATAGGCTATTTAGAGCTTTAAAAATAGCCACTTTTCCAAACGAAGTCAGAATTCGACGAAACTAATTTTGTTGGATCCGCAACATCAAATAGTTGTTAGATTTCCAGTTTCGTGATTTTTAGAGTCAGTATGTGGCCGCACGGATTTTTAGAGTGAAAAACAGTCATTATTTTGATAGTTAAAAATACGCTGTGTGAGCATACGAAGTCGGAATTCGACGAAACCAGTTTCGTTGGAACCGTAATGTCGAACTCTAGCTACATGTTCAGTTTCATGATTTTTGGGTATCGTATGTGGTCACAAGAATTTTTAAGGACGAGTACATACAACGGTTGCTCAAAATTAAATATAATAATCGAATATTTAATTAATAAAAATATCCTATATAACACGTAAACTTTCTAAACCTAATTCCTAGTTTCTTTCTGGTCAAGGAATTTGTGGTTGTCAGTCTCCTTTCTCAAAAACCAATATTTGTGAGTTTGAAGATTTTTAGAAAATCTAATTTAACACTATAAATCCAGAAAAGTATATAGTTGAGATGCTGAAGTCATCCCCTTCATTTCCATCTGGGTATTGGAGTGTTCGATGTGAATTTAGGAGGGTTCGAAATCGACCGTAGATCTAGGGTTGGCTTTGGTGGTCGATACAGAAGTCAAGGAACGATGAGGAGGATGGCGCAAGGTCTCTAGAGGGTAGGCGCACGGTCTGAAGCAGATTGGTGGATTTCGGTTACAAACAGGGTCGCTCGAATTTGCTGGAGCGTGATTCTTGCTGAGTCGACGGAAATGGGAAGGGGCGTTCGAGTTCAACGTTATGGGTATGAGAGGGAAGTGGTTTCAAAGGTGAGTTCGATGGTGGGTTTAGTTTTTGATTTCGGTGATGGGTTAAAGGAGTTTGACTCCATGAATAATTGGTGATGGCTTGAGTTTGATGGAGCTTCTGTGGATGAGGAAGAAAATACATCGATGGGTCTGGGTTTGTGGAAGTTGGGTTGGGCCATATTCTAAGGGTGAGCCCAATTAGGAAAATAGAAATTTGTTTGTTTAAATTAAATAGTATATATGCATTAACTTGTAATAGCTATAATTTTAGCATACGATGTCAGAATTGGGCGAAACAAGATCCGACAGGACCGTATGGACGGACACTACACAATGGAACCAACCGCGAGTCAATCCAAGCTCATTACAATTAATGGCGAAATAAATTGTCCTACTCAATCAAAGAATGCAAACCAATTATTTAACGGTTAATGCGCCAATGTGAGTAAACCTCACCCACTCTGAACAGTTTATAATTTCATGTTGTATTTTTAGAACTGTTAAATATTGGCTGATTGACTGTGTGTTGACTATTTGATTGAACTGCTAGTCAGTTAGTTGAATTTCTATATTTGATTCTATTTAACAGAATATATCATATGGAACTGAAAGTGATGTTATATATATTGTTTAACATCTGTGATGCAGGGAAACAGGTTGGAGGGACCCAACTGGGTTCCTCAACATTTATTTTACTGTTTTTCATATATTGTGATATATGATGTGATATATAATCTGTTGTCGATTATATGTATTTGGACGATACTGATCATCGTGATTTGATATGTTGAATACCATAACATACTGAAATGTTGATAAGGGAACATTTTCAAAGTGATATTTGAAAATAAAATATTTATGAATGGAATATTTATAAATAAGAAATATTTATAAATTGGAATATTTATAAATAGGAGATATTTAGAAAAAGGAGGTATTTGTAAAACCATTTACAAATAGAGTTATAAAAAGGAAATATTTAGAAAATAAATAGAGTATAAAGGAACCATTTGCAAATAGAATAATAGAAAAGGAGGTATTTGTAAAACCATTTACAAATAGAATTAAAAAGGAAATATTTAGAAAATAAATAGAGTTATAAAAAGGAATTTTTTTTATAACCGAAGAGGATGTTATAAAAAGGAAAATGTTATAAAAAGCAAAACGTTACTAAAAAGGAAATCATTTGTAAAGTGAAGAACCGTTACTAAAAGTAAATCTTTATAAATGAATAGTTTATTCGAAAAGGGATTAGTCGAATTTAGTTATTCGAAAGGAGTTAGATCGAAAATAGTTATTCGAAGGGAGTTAATCGAATATGGTATTCGAAAGTTAGCCAATCGAATATGGTATTCGAAAGTTAGTAAATCGAATATGTTACTCGAAAGGGGTTAGTCGAGAGGTGTTAAGTAAAAAGAGTTAATCAATTAGAGTTAACTAGTTAGAGTTAAACCAGTTGGAGTTAATCGATTAGAGTTAAAGCAAATGAGTTAATCGAATATAGTCTATTCGAATATAAAGTAAATAGAGTTAATCGTATATAGTTTATTCGAATAGAGTGAAAGGAGTTATCGAAAATAGTTTATTCGAAAGGAGTTAAGTGAAACGAATAAATCAATTGCGTTAGTCCAATAGAGTTAATCAAATAGCGTTAGTCCAATAGAGTTAATCGATAAGGCTTAATCAAATAGAGTAAATTGAATAGAGTTATCGAATATACCTTATTCGAAGGAAAGAATTTCAAGTATCACCTCTTCATTATTTGATGATGACCTGTCCTCATCCAATGCGAACATATGTGGGTCCTCATACTTCTTTGATTCTTGATTCATTGCTGCATAAACTTGAATCTGTTGTTTCTCTTGTTGGGCTTCATGTTGGGATTCCTTTTGTGCTTCCTCCATTTCCAGTAGTATATGTAGTTTGTACATGTAGTTCGGATTATTTTGTAAACTTTTGGATTAAACCCTTATTTATTATTTCTTTCTATAAATTGATATTAACTCTGTCTGAATAATAAGTCCTCTCTATTTTTTGACGTACTTTATGTTGGATGTGATAACTTTTTGGCTCGACTCTCCATACATGCTGAACTTATTTTCATGCCCAAAACATTTGCACTCTAGGCATCTAGGATTTTTGAACCGTATTCAACTAGCTACATATAAAAATTACCTTCAAGTCTTTTAACCTAATGCTTTTTGGAAATTTTGAATCTGCATTGATCTCTATCGAAACTCTGACCAACTTAACCATGGTGACATTTCCTCTATGTTCATTTACTCAAGAGGCTTACCTACCGTTCTTGCCACTTTTCTTATGTCATTTTCATTCCATATGGCTCGATCTAATTTGTTGAATCACATCCAAATGGGTTGTGCTTCCAGCTTGTCATTTCTCCAACTAAAGTTTGATGTAATCATCCAGCTACAGAGGATCCTAATTTAGGATTGATTGAATAAAGTTTGATGAAAAGTTTGATAATTCATGGTTATGAATCCATCATTTACCATATCAAATGGTAGCAAACTTTGCATCTCATGCAAATTTTTAGGATCCAAGTGTACTAGACTCTAGATACACATTTTTGGTCTCAGCTATAAAGAAACAATACTGAATTTATTTCACATGTGCAAAATAGGAACAATATGAATGGCAACTAAACAGTCTACTGTGCATATTCTTTAGATACACATGTATTTATGAATATAAATGGTTTCAATAAAGTGAAATAGTGAGTTCTATCATATATTTATGTTATTCCTGATTCAATACAATATGGGTGAATTCGTGTTATCCTTGTGATTATGTGTTCCCATTAGATGGTTCAGCCATACGTATTTCATGGAACATCAAAGCTGATGATTAGCAATAATAATTTATAATTATATTTATTTCTTTATCTAACAACAATGGAAAATTATTTATGAACAGTGCAGGATTTTTGGAGCTTGGTTTCTTTTGCTTGGTCAATATATGATATAACAATTACTAACATTTTTATTGTTTATTTGACATTAACAGGACCATCATTGTTGATGTTAAGGAGAAAATATCAGAAGCAAAGTAAGATTAAATCTATCATTTTTCTATTTCGTAAGTAATTTATTGATGCAAAAATGTATGACGTACTATGTGTGGACATGGAAAAGTTGATAAAATAATGTATGAAATACTAAGTTGTTTGAACGATATGTATGAAATATTATATAGTAATTTAAATATTTGTTGCTTGTAAAAATCTGTTATATTTATATGTAGTTAAGAAATATTTAAATGTGTATATATATGCATGAACAAAGCTGAAACGACAACAAATAGTTTATAAATTAATAATATAAACAAAAACATTTTATAAACGCTATAGAAAGAGACATTGGGAATGTTATAATATAAATAAACGCTATAGAAATACATAAGAAACGCTAAGAATTATGTGAACAAACGCTATAAAACATATATATAATGCTATAGAAACATACACAAACGCTATAGAACATGCAAACAAAATGCTATAGAAACAAACATACAAACGCTATGGAAAGCAAATATGGATGTTATAATCTATATCGTTTTTATTTGACAGAAAATAAAAACATTATACGAAATTACTTTTTCATAGCATTTTTTTCTGCTATTTAAAGTAGAAGGTCTAACATAGCATGTTGTTACATGGCGTTCTCTGAAACGCAATGTTAGGATATAATAGTGTTCTTCAAACGCTATGAAAGCCCCTTTTTGTTGTAGTGGATGCACTCTGATAATGTATGCAAGTACAAAAACAGTTTTGTATTTCCAAGTTATGTTGTATAATATATTTTATTCGCTCCACTGTGAGATTCGTATTTATTTAGATTATGTTTTGTTGTGTTCTTCTTCTTCTTCTATTCTAAATTTCTTTCTTTCTATTTCTCACCCTCGAACTTCTTTCTATTAATGATTTGCTATTTCTGATGCTTGAATAGTCGACAATGTGTTTTGTGTCGATTTTCAAGGTCGAAAATTCTTGGATCGTTATAAATTAATATCATGTTCTTAGTTGTTTATTGTTGTACACCAATGAAAGTACATCCACGCAAATTAGAGATTGACTCGTTATAAACTAATAAATGCAATTCATGCACTAAATCAAAATTTTGCAACTTCAGAGACACCTATATGGGTAAAAAGGATTGGTTTGTCTAGCAATTTTAATCACTTTTATTTATACTAGTACAAAACACGCGTATGTGCATCTAATAATTAGATATATTTAAAAAAAGAATTAACCAGTGCATGTTGCAAGTGCAAAATTTTTAGCACTCACAACACATTCAATTCAAGTTATTTTATTTGTGGTATTACATGGAAAATTTATAGTAAAATAATGTTGATAATTTATCCATCTAAAGGATAGTGGTAGAGATTGCAAACTGGTCGTGCGATTTTGTTGATGGATGAAGGATATTTTTGGAACTTCAAAAGGACACACTGGAAATGCTATTCATTTTATTTTCATATAGGAGGCTACCAACAGGGGCTCGTAAAGCTTACTTTATGCGGGTGTATTGGAAGATGCTAATAAGATTTTCCTTTACCGTATATTTTTTTAATAAAAAGTTCACGTTTATCCAAATTTTATTATTTATACTTTGGTAAACAAATCACTTCAAAATGGGAGTGTATGAATTATTTCATAAAGAGGTTAAAAGTAAACCTTGTAATAAATTTTGTTGCATTCCTATTTAGACAGGGAGAGAAAATTGGAAAGAAATAAGCATTTGATTAGCCAGGCATATTTTCTTTATTTAAAAATTCGTTTATTGGAAAAGTCAATCATATTTTCTTTACGTAGTTGTTCAGTTACTAATTGCAACTTCTTTATTACGAATGCCTTATAAGCAATTATCTCAACATGGAAACTTTCATGAAACTACACGAGTTTGGAATGGAAGAACTAAACTTCAGTGACATGCAACTATGGCTATACATAGAGCAATATTCATTTCATGATTAATAACCATATAATATTTTCGAACCTGGCATAATAATTATTGAATTACATGATAATTTTATAATTTAAGGTTCTGGCATAATTTAGTTATTATATGGATTAACTTTTTAATACGTAGAAGTAATAATGCTGTAAATCGAACAATACCACTAGTTCTAAAAAAAATCGAACACTACCACATTTTTATTACTAAAGTTATTACTTTATGTTTTATATAGAATATAGTGCACGTACATTATATATTAGAAAATATAGAGGTAAAATTAATACATGCCAAAATAATATTGAAAAGATGTATAAACATAGTATAAACTATGAATCATATCTGATAGAAAACCATGTACGAATTAAAGCTTCATTGTTTGAATATTTTATACTGAATATATGTATTAGCAAGGAAGCGAGGCTTAATGAAGAAAAGAGGTATGAACATGATACCGAACCATTGGTCAAACTTTACGCAAAAAAAAAATATTAATTAAAGTTTCAACATAAATGCCTTATATTGAAAATATGTATACTAAATCAAAACTGTAAGTTGTAACGACCTAGATTTTTAGTTGTTGAATAATTAATTTATTTAAATATTTAAAAGTTGATTCGGGAAATTAAATGACTTAAATTCAGTAATTTTTTAATTTTGAATTAATATAAATAGTAGAATAATAAATTTAATTTTAAAATAGTCTGGAATAAGTTGAACTTGCAATATTGTGTGAATTGGAAAATTTAAGAGATTTAATTGAGTTTAGATGCGAGTTATAATGACGAATTTATTTATAAACGAAGTTTGAACATATTAATTATATTTAAATTAAAAACAGCTTAGGGGTAGTCGTAGTTTTACGATTCGAACTTAAATTGAGTGTACATAATTAGTCAGATTTCTTCAAAATAAGACATGTTCGAATATATTGAATTATAATTTCTTAATGAAAGTGAAAAATTGAGATTGCGTCTTGTAGATTGTGAGTTATGTCCAAATCACATTTTTAGAAAGTTGTTATGGAATCGTTTATAAACTGTAAAGGCCCGAAAATCCGCACCGATTTGAGCTGAATAATATCCTACACATTCAACTCAAAGTGCACGAAAGTTCAGATCATTAATAGAAAGAAATTAGAGGATGAGATAGAAAAGATAGAACTAACAGAATAGAAGAAGTAGAAGAACACAGCTGAATATAATCAGAGTAAACACGAATCTCACAGCGGAACGAATAAAATACATTATACACCACTTTGAAATACAAATTTGAATTTGTATATACATACCATATCAGAATATAACTCATATACATCACAGCGGAAATAATCTCTAATAACTAGCGGTGAAGCTCCTTGCTTTGAGCTCCTCCAAGTGAATCTGCAAAGCCTGAACACTTGGCTGCCCGCACAAATTTGGGCACCCAAGAGTTTAGGGAAAACAAACATATTTTGAACTCTGGGTTAGTCATGGGACTGGTGTGAGTAAACTTCAACCAATTTGTTTAACTTAGAAAAATCCTTTGAAAGAAAAGGTAATAGTAAGACCACCCACACATAAACACGGACGGTTTTTACCTTACTATAACCAAAACATTTTGCTATCAAAATCCAGTGATATTATAGTAATGTCTAATCAAATAAATAATCAAATAGTAGAACGCTTGCATCTCACGCTCTACATACATAGTATAAAATCAAAATCGCAGGGCACTTATTGGAGATTGGATTCCAACTATGACAAGGTATGGGACCACCACCCGATCAGTGTACTCTAGAGGGGATACACTGGGGTTTAACAAGAACATCTTGCAACCCGTCCCTCACATGACTGACCACTCATTTCTCTTGAGTGTATTGAATATATTGCCACCTACGGTTGGGCCCAATAACCATTATCCGAAGATACAGAACAAATATGAATTTTCTCTAGATGGTGACAATACACCCTAATGGGAATCACCCACATTGCCATGCTGCCTGCCCGATTTTTGTTATTTCCTGGTTGTGAGGCTTGAGGTTATAATTGCTCCAGAACATTTGATCACCATTCAACTTTGAATGTCACATCGTCAAACCCGTCAATTCACTAATCGAGTTCCAAAAATATCACAGGTATAAAAAGTTAAGAGGAACCAATTCCTCCGTCACCAGACAAAATACCTTTAAGAGATCAATCGTACGTGATTTGTTAGGTATACTCTGTCAGACACTCGTCTGTACAAGTTGTCCTGGGACTGGACAAATAGAAAACAACATTCTGGAATAGAACGGCTCTTGCATTTCACCCCGTCTTAAATTGTCTTCAGCACAATCAAATTCGCAATGCCTACGCCTATACGGAGTGGTTTTTAGATAATATATCCAACCTGTCTCTCCGTATTGACAACGATGGTCAAAACACTTCGATAGTCGGTTATTTAACTATCGAAGTAAAAACAAACATTCATTCAGATGTAAAACTAAACATCATACAATCACATACACTTTTTATTTAACATTCGTTTTTATTATTCGAATTCCCATATCTTACAAGATATTTCTCAAACCCTGTTTTAGCCTTTTCACACTTTTTGGAAAACATTCCCAGTTATTATAAACTCTTATTCTTCCATGTTCCAGAAAATATACGTTATTAACGTTCGAAATATTTCCATTCTTTCCACATTCTTTATTTTCTACACTTGGATAATATTCCCTATCTACATTGGAAAAATATTTCCAATTCCATTTTAATCTATCAAACGTTCACTTTTAAAACATTATTCACTTTAAATGTGAATATCATCCCTATTATAGAAATCTGAATACCTTTATCAAATAACTCTTTATTCGAGTAATAAATAACCTTATCTCGTTTACCAAAACCTCTTTATAATTTATATTCCTATTTCACTTTATAAGCTCTGTTTCTAAGTCCACTTCTTGTTAAATCAATATCAAGTTTATAACTAAATATTGATTACATATCCTATTATAATTTATTTGTTTAAAACTAAATATTAACTATAATATCTAAAACACTTTACTTTAACACATTCGACATCGTCGAATTTAGTTCTAATTCCTAATAATGTTATTTAGTTCTAATCATATACTAGACATCGAAATGATGTCATCGTTTTCTGAACGATTCTCCAATTTCTCTTTCTAAACTCATTCTTATATTTCTTTGGACAACATCATTACTTATTACTTTAGAATAGGTGGATTTCAAACCAAACTGTTTTCATTTACTAGGGAGTAGTGCTACATATAAAAATCACGCTTAAGCTTGGTCAACAACGCTAATTTATCGTTATAGTTCAAAAACTTGTCATACGCTGTAATATTCCCCTTTATAACTAATCTCGACATAACAGTCACGCTTATACCTAGTCAACAACGTTATTTTATCGTTATAGTTTCAAACTTGTCATACAGTGTGATATTCTCTTTATAACTAATCTTGACATCTCTTTCCGTTACAAACTGATATCATTCCTCGATAATAGTGAAGTCGTTCAAGTTGGGGTATTCTATTTACCTCTCAGACCTTGATCGACGACGTTCTTACCTTAGAATAGATATAAGTCTGTAACGCTAACTCGCTACTATTTATACTCCGTCAAACCGTATTTCCTGCTTTATTTTAAATATGGTTTTATGACGCCATATCCCTAGTTTGAAAACTCAGTTGTTTACAACTATTTATTTAAATATTAACTCTTTGCTACGTCTTCGTTATACAATTATATTTATAACTCCTTTTTACCAAAATCCATTTACATTCTTTGTCTCTTGAAATTTTACTTTTATTTGAGTCGTTTTACTTAGTGCAAGTAACCTCTCATTACCAATTCCATAACATCTTAAATGAGGTCCGTTTAAGAGACAATTATTTAATTAAAAATAATTAAATAATATTTTCGTTCATCATTACTGAAGTAAATAATTTACTTCATCGTTAATCTAAAATAGATTGATTGCTTACTGTACATAAACAACAACTAATTATATTGGTTAAATAATTAATTAATACCTCATTAATTAAAAAGGGTAATTAATAAGGAATCTTATTAATTTCTGATCAGTTTACCGCTAAGTTTATTTCATTAGATTATTTGAAGATCAATTGATCTAATAATCATTTTCCAAATAAACAGTTGATTTAATCAACTTTATTCCATCACTTAATTAGTTAACTGATTTTAATTACTTCTTGCCATTAGATTAATATTCTAATAATATTTCTTAACTGATTGCTTTAAAATAATTATCCAAATTATTCATCCCACGATAATTACAGCTTAATAACTTATTTAGATATCAAATAATTGTTTATATTTACTTTATAAAATGAACTATTAAATACCAGTTTATAATAGAACTTCTATTACAGTTTAAAACTTCACTTTAATTATAAAAATATAATTTTTATAATTAACTTCGTTGATTTGCCTGACGACCAATCAACTTATTAACGAAAGATGAGTTTATGGTCGATTGTTGCCACGTTCTTAATCGATATCGTTTATCAAAATAGCGTTGAATTTCCATTCAACATTAATATTCATATTTGGGTTTCAGTGTCATTTGGGTTCAAACAGTGCATATGAAGCAAACAGTACATATAAATATTGAGGAATCCGGTTGGATTCCTCCAACCGGTTTCTAGCATCCATAGATGTTAGTCCATAAAATTTACATTAATTCCGTACTAGGGAATCTTATAACAGATGGAATCAGGATCTAATCCATGATGTGTACATATGCAACGATATGTATATTTCAACCAATTTAATTGTATTCTACCTAAACGACCATTACACAACATTCAACCATTATTTATCACTATTAAAATATTTTAAAATAGAACAGAGTGAGTGAATTTACTCACCTTCGCGCGTTAACCATTAAATAACGATTTACGTCAGTTCGGATCCGCGCCCGTTAGAAGCCCCTCCTCCGAAACCGAGAAGAACAGCCCGTCCACATATCATTCCACTATTTCGCAGATTGTACCTTTTTCTTTTCTTTGTAACTGTTCTTATGAAATATATGTGTACGTCTCATCATCGATGCGTCTTTCCCCTTTTATTCATAGTAAAAAATAGTAACCGATTGTTCACCATTTAATGTCACTTCCACCGAAATACTCCCTTACCATATAACAGTCCCCATTGCCATTTGTTCACGCACATATTTCTCGCTACCGGAAACGCTAAAATGACGAAAATGCTTGTCAACGTCTACTTCTAAACTCCCACACGATAAATACTCAAATTCCCTGTACATCTCCAAAATCCATTACGCCGGCCTAATGTTCCATGCCGGACTCCCCCTTCCTTCATTATTGGCCACGCCTCAACACAACACCACAGTCATAGCACCTTTCCTCCTTCCAACAGCCGATTTCCTCCCTGTCTCTGTCCAGCACTTCTTTGGATTTACACCTTTGCAAATCTTTGCATCGCCGATTCTCCTCTTCTGTTTATAATCATGCCAGCTTCCTACTGTTGTAGTATTCCACCACCAATATACTTCCCTTCTTTGAATGCAACTCCCAGTCTTGAACCCACCATTAACACATTGCCCTCCTCAAGAACTTATCAACCCTATCACCATTTCATTCGGCTCGAATGCCTCCTTCTACTCGTAACTTCGAGCATCCCTACTCACATACCGTGCTACATCAACATGATTAACTTCATGTAAATGAACAGTGTTAAAGTATTCCAGTTCGGTTACCTCTCGTGTCTTCCATCATCATTAATTTAAACATGCCACCACCCTATAGTTTTTGACTTTGACCTCAAGTTCTTACTACGCCATCATCACTTGAACCCCGGCCTCCTAATATGGTTTGCATCGAAACCCATACCCACGCCCATGCTAAGCACAATAATATGTGTGAAATAAATATGATTTATTTATTTTATTTTGAGCTGCCATGTAATCCAAGAATGAAAAGCAAAAGAATTTGGATAATGAGAGTTTGGAAGAAGGCGAGAGTTGTGTGAGGAGTAGTTTGAAGATGCTCGTTATATATATAGAAGGGATTACTTAACTATTAAGGAGTAGGGGACACTAGTATTATAGGTTTGCATGTTTCTATGATTTAACTATTCATGTGTAGGCAATAGCAATAGTCTTCGTTTGGGAAAAAGGATATAGGATGCTTCACAGTTAAGGTAAGAACATGTATATTAGATTATTATCCCATTTGATTTTATTATGACCATTGTTTTACTTTGGGATTCTATATTTATATATTTCAAATTCATAGTGACTAAGTATGTGGTATGCTGTAGCTGATAGGTTATGGGTTTTCACTTGATTTGTTTTGATTTTCTCTCTTTTTATTTCGCCATTATACTTAGATCTGGAGTCTTTCTGAAAGAGGAATAAAGAAGACATATATTTATATCATTTTCATATCTACATGGCGAAGGAGTAGGGGCGTAGTATGCACATCCTACAATTTAGGTTCTCAGTAGTTTTTAATTAGATTCTCGACTTGCCAATACATAGATTTTCAGAAGACTGGATAGGCTGTGAATTTTAGGCGTATGGATTTTGATTTGAATTTGAAATACTTCGGCCTGAAGTATTAGGAGCTACGGTAGGGTGGGATAGGAAAATACATTGGTATCTAAGCTAAAGCTAAGAAAGAAGTTACTGCCCCCTTTGATTTTCTTTTAATATACAGGCTTGTCTTCCACTGTTCCAAAAAAAGTATGGCACAATAGTGACAAGATTTAGTACTTCAGGGAAAGGTGATTTGTTTGTGTGTGTTTTCCATTTCACGTCATGTAGCGTTGGGTAGCATTTCTCTATTGCTTTGCACTTAAGTAATAGGTTAGATATAGGAAAGATACTCTATTTTATGTTGTACAAAACATTTCTTACGTTCACATATGAAGAGTTACGAACAGATATAAAAATACCAATGAGATGAATAATACGTCCGGATCCCAAAAATATAATAATATCGGTAGGTTAACTCATATTGTGAAACCCCGAAATATTGATATAGGGTGCAAAATACTCCAAATAAAAAGTTGTGTATTTAATTAATTAAAATTTACAGTAAATTTTAAAAATTAAATTATCACTACGTCTCAAAAGAATCTTGTCCAGATTTGCAACCGGTATCTAGTTATATCAAATAAAATGTTACGGAAGATAAACGATTCTATAACGACTATTTGGAAATTTAATTTGGATATAATTCACAATCTATAAAGCAAAATATTTATTTTTCACTTCTGTTAGAAAGATACAGTTTAACAGGTTCGAACGTTTCTTGTTTTACAGAAATCCGACTAATAACGGATCCTGTACACTCCGTTGAAGTTCAGAATGTTAAATTACGAACTGCTGCGATATTACGGGCTCGATTATATTTAATATAGATTTTTACACGTTCAACTTCATTTTAATTAATATATAATTCCACTTATATTCACGAATTCAATATTTAAACTGATTTAAATATTCAAATACAAACCGATAAAAATGCTAGACGTTACATTCCTTCCCCCTTAAAAGAAATTCGTCCCTGAAATTACTAAGGTAGGAAAAATGCTACAATTCATATTATAACCAGGTTAAAAATCTTTTTATTTAATTTCTTAAATTCAGTTTCAACAGAACCGATTAATTCTAATTAAAATATTATTCCTTCTTATTAACAAATACTTTCAGAAATTCTGAAAATCTTCTAACAGCTTAAATTTTTGGAGAATTTTGCCAGCATCTCCTCTGCACGGCTCATTCGGTACTACTATAACTCGGCTCTTTGGGCTTTTTCCAATCCAAAAGAAATTCCAATAGCCAAACGGCTTGCCAAACAGACTCAAAAATCTCACACTCCATATAATGTAAACGTATATCTTTTTGTCGGTATCCAAATCTTTCTCTTCCATTTGCTATTACTTTAACGTATATCCAAGCATCCCTGGTTGATCTCCCATCAATCCATTCTCAAACCAATCTCGCGCTTTTACTAAGCCTGATTTTCTATTTCAAATCTAATTCCATTTACTAATTTATTTCTCAAATCAGTTATCTTCATCTCCAAATTCACAATTCGATTCTTATTCTCTAAGAATCAATTTATTTTAATAACTCAAACCTCCAATATTTCTCTTTTACAATTTCCATTTTGGATCGTTCCAAATTCAGTCCAATTTTGTTCATCTTAGTTTAAGTTCCACTTTTACCATTTTAACCCCATAAGTTAAATCTTTATTTCAGAATTCAAATTCCTGGGACTTATTTCAAATCGGTTTGAAATCATATATTATTCAAAACATTTGAATTTCCGACAACTTGTTTCCTCACAATAATTCGAAAACAAAATCTTTGGTAGTAATCCATCACTTAGAAACTCGAAAATGAACACTGATAATGCGGCCATCATCATCAGAATTTATTTTCCGGTGATCGAAGTGAGTTTAATACTATATCACTTTCAAAATTTATTTTAAAACACTTCCATTTTGAATTTTACTTCAAAATATCTTTCACAACACTTGGAAAACAATTTCAAATCTACCAGGATTTTAAAATTCCCAAATATTTAATCCAAATATTATTTCTAACTCTTTTCCAAGTTTCCAGAGTTTTAATTCAATCCAAATTTTAAATTTAGATTTAGTTCATCTGATTTTGCATATCATACTTATATAATATTTTGATTGGTTATTAATATAACCAACTCAATTATAAGTCTTATATGATTATAATAACGATCAACACTATAATAATGTCAAGATATATACTCCTTTTTATATCAAAATACATTTTGGGTAAAATTATTTCATTTACCCTCTTTTCAAAGCATACTGTGTCGAATTACTCTGTCCAAGAGTTTAGAAACACCTATCGACGTAGTTTGCATTACTGTTTCGACCAGAATTCATAAACCACTCGACTGACCAGTCAACACAATATAAAATAGTTTTTAAATTAATTACAAATACACGCTCATATGTATACACTCATACTCAATCTTGAGTATTACTAAACCCATATTTATTGAGTTATGCCACAGAGCCAAGGTAATCACTTAACCTTCAGCTCTGATACCAACTGTAAAGGCCCAAAAATCCATACCGATTTGAGCTGACTAATATCCTACGCATTCAACTTAAAGTGCACGAAAGTTCAGATCATTAATAGAAAGAAATTAGAGGATGAGATAGAAAAGATAGAACTAATAGAATAGAAGAAGAAAAAGAACACAGCTGAACATAATCAGAGTAAACACGAATCTCATAGCGGAACGAATAAAATATATTATATACCACTTTGAAATACAAATCTGAATTTGTATATACATAGCATATTAGAATATAACTCATATACATCACAGCAGAAATAATCTCTAATAACTAGCGGTGAAGCTCCCTGCTTTGAGCTCCTCCAAATGAATCTACAAAGCCTGAACACCTGATTGCCCGTACAAATTTGGGCACCCAAGAGTTTAGGGAAAACAAACAAAATTAACTCTGGGTCAGTCATGGGACTGGTTTGAGTAAACTTTAACCAATTTGTTTAACTTCGAAAAATCCTTTGAAAGAAAAGGTAATAGTAAGACCACCCATACATAAACACGGACGGTTTTTACGTTACTATAACCAAAACATTTTGATATTAAAATCTAGTGATATTATAATAATGTCTAATCAAATAGTAGAACGCTTGCATCTCACTCTCTAAATACATAGTATAAAATAAAAATCGCAGGGCGCTTATTGGAGATTGGATTCCAACTATGACAAGGAATGGGACCTGTAACAACCCGCAAATTCTGGGCCAGTTTAAAATTTTTATTTTGGCAATTTTAGCGAATTTTGAATATTTAAAATGAATAATTTTGAATAATATCGACGAGAAATTTATTTTGAATATAATTCGAACGTATATATTATACGCGTCGTCGTTAGAATATAAATAATTATTTATAATTATAAATAGAATTGAAAATGGCGCGGTAGTTCGATAATTCGATTTCAAACTTCAATTGAATGTACCGGGTGCAAAACAATCCGGATTTTAGTGAAACCAAAAATATTAGAATCTAATTGATAATATCTTTCCAACGAATCCGAAAAATCAAAATTTCATAGCGGGAATCAAAAGATATGTCCAGTTGAAAAGTCTGAATAGTCGCTATGGAATTCAGGCCCTTAAAAATGGGAATTTTGCAAACGACCTCGGATTTCGACGAAACCACTTTTGTTGGATCCGTAGTGTTAAGTTATTGCTAGGTTTCAAATTTCATAATTTTTTGAATCAATATGTGAGCGTGGCAAAGGTGAACGTGTTTGACCATTTCAGTTGAATCTAATCGACTGGAAATTGGCCATTTTTCCAACAGTCTCAGAATTCGACGAAATTAGTTTTGTTAGGACCGTATCGTCAATACGAAGCTAGAAAATATTTTTGTAGAATTTTTCTAGTTAGTATGTGACCCCGGTAATTTGAAATGTACGTTTTAAATTCAATATAGCAATTTAAATGTAAATTCAACGGAAACTGATTCAAACGATCAAATCAGCTTGCGATACATATCCCATTGTGTTCGGAATGGGGGTAAAACGCTATGGACGACAGGCGGTGGGCCTCGTTTCGAGGTCGTAAGTAAAAGTCAACTTTTTGAAAATTAAATAAAATTTAAAATATATAAACCCCCCTTCTCGTTTTCATTCAACAGAAAAAAATAAAAAAGAAAAAAAAAGAAAGAAAAAGGACGGAGGAGCTCGTCGCTCCTCCGCTGGAGCCGCCACCGCGCCATGGGCGGCGCCGCTACCACCAAGCCCCCCCCCCCGTTCTTCCCCTCGATCGACGTGCCCCCCCCCCTCTGCCAAAACCCACGAACCCGCAAACCCTAACCCAGCCATAAACCCCCGCCTGCCACCTCTGCCGCCGCCGCCGCTTCCTCTTCTTCCTCCTTCCTCCTTCCCTTCTCTCGCCTCCATCTCCTCCTTCTTCTGCCTGAAAAACCGCCGCCCCTATCCCCTCCGTCCGACACTGCACCACCGCGTGGGCCCCTCCGACCTGCCACCTCCCCTGACCCGCAGCCCCACGCCTCCGACCACACCCATACTCCCCCAGCGCCGCTCCCTCTCTCCAATTGAAACCGCCTGTAAGTTTGTTTTTCCCTCTTTCTTCTTTCTAAAATTATTTTACATAATTAGTTTAGAAAAAAACTGAATTTTATTCGATAGGAAAATTTAAAGATATGATTTTTATATTTTTAAAGAATTAAAAATTGGATTTTTATATTTTTAAAGTAGTAAAAATATAATCTTTTATATTGTAGAAAGATAAAAATATAATCTTTGCATAGTAGGAACTATAAAAAAATATAATCTTTATGGGATATAGAATGTAAAAATATCATCTTTGTATATGTAGCGAAATAAAAATCTGATTTTTTATTTTATATATGTTGAAATAAAGAGGGAATTTTTATAGTGATGAAAATGAAAACTTTATTTTTATAAAGGCGAAAACTTTATTTTTATAAAGGCGAAAACTTTATTTTTATAAAGGCGAAAACTTTATTTTTGAAAGGGCGAAATCTTTATATGAAGAATAAGGTGATAAAAATATAATTTTTATCTATATAGTAGCGTTGTGAAAATATGTTTTTTTATATATGGAATATACATAGTAAAAAAAAAAATTCGATTTTTATGTATTGAATAGCAAAGTGAAAATTCGATTTTTGATTATATGAAGTGATTATAGAAATATGATTTTTAAATTGAGAGTGAACAAATAAAAATGTGATTTTTATTTTAAAGACATCAAAATATAAAAATGTGTGATTTTTATATATGTAGTGACTACGGGCAACGAAGATGATAAAAAGGCGAGAATGAAGAAGATTTCTATAAATGAAGTGTCGTGAAGTTGGATAGCTATTGGTGAGAACTTCTCACTCTAAATTTCTTTTCTAGTTATATATATATACTAGGATGCAGACGGTGCTTAGTAGCACCCGACACCCGTCATCCACAGACCATGGATGGCCTGTTTGTTAAATTGATTGGTTGTGTAGTTAGTTAGTCTAATTGGTTTGAATTGAATTGTTTGGTGAAATGGAATGGATTTGATTGATGTGTGAATGGCGTGGGCCTTCACTAGACCGGGGATAAGGCTAGGCCTTGTCCCGTTTCTAGTATCGTGCCGTTATGCCGCCGAAATTTTCTAAAATATGTTAGAAAAATAAAAATATCATTTTACTGAATAAATGAACTGAATAGAAATTCATGTGTTAAAATAAAATGTTTTATCGTTAAAAATATAATTTTTAACGTGAAAGTGAATAAATGAATATTTATAAACAAATCGGCCGGTTTGTTTATATACACTGATTGACTGATATCGATTGGGTCGATAAATTTTACACGTCGCCCAACTGCACAACTAAAATCTGTGTTTGATTGTTTGAAACCCCACACGGGTGTTGGGATGAAATTTGAAGTTCACTCATCCTGATTGATTAAATATGTCAATCGATTGATTGACAGGCTGTTATAAGCGTTAGATATCTATATTTGATGCTTATACAGTGTAGTGCACTTTGGTTGATGGTTGATTATTTTTCAATGCTATTATATACATGTGTTGTATGGAATCCATATAATTAACATTATATGGTGATTGATTGGGCCTCATTCCAATCGGGAAAATAATGAATATTATAAAAGAAAATTCATGTGTTGAATATAAAAATAGTCATGTGTTGACGATGTTCATGTGTTGAAAATACTCGTGTGTTGAGTAAAATATTTTAAATAATAAAAATTACATCTTTATCATATTTAAGATTAGAATCTACTTTACAGTGGAGTCTAATTAAAATCAAACGATAGATACCATAGTTTTATAAAATATTTTACATAGCAAAAATAGTGATGTGTTGACAGTACTAATGTGTTGAGATTAGTCGTGTGTTGAAAGAAATATAGATTCATGTGTTGAATGGGATAAATATTCATTTGTTGAATAGAATAAAGAAGTTTTTTTGAAAAATATAAAGCCGTGTTGATTAGAGATGCGTTATTTTGACGCGAACGATATTTATATCGATTTATTTCGTTTTATAATGAATATGGAAAGGTGATTTCAAAATCTAATATTTTGAAATGAAATTCAAATTGAATTAGATAAAAATTGAAATTGAAATTTTATTGAATCAATTTGAAATGAATTCGAATTGAATAGAAAATGAACTCGATTCGAATTGAATAGAAAACGAATTAGAATTTGAATTGAATTTGAAAGTGATTTTAAAAATAATCAATATTCCCAATACGTGGATTGGACTGGAGTTGAATTGAAAATATCTTCGGAATATTTCGATGTTGGATTTCATGACTATACAGATATTGTTATGGGAATTTGAAAGATATATTTCATATCGTTATTTCCAATACGATATATGTTGGTTTCAGAATTTGATATTGAATATAAGACGATATATTTTCTATTCAGAGCCTTGTATTTAATATCAAATGTGATTTGGGTTTATCGTGAATCGTGTTTTAGATGACATTGGTTCTTTAACCCAGTTAAAGGCAAGATATCGATTTTTGAGAAGATTAAAACTAAGTGGAGTTTTAATGAATCTTTAATTAGATTAAAATGTGAATTGATAATTTAAATTATCAAATCTGAAAGGTGATCGAGAATGGAGTACCACCAGTTCTACTCCAAAGCGATAGTTAAATCTTTAATTAGATTTGAACGGGAAATGGTAATTAATTTTACCGATAACACTGTGGTGTTAGATATGGAGTATTACCAGTTTTGCTCCATGGGATATATAGGTTGGGATTGGGAAATAAAATAAATAATTACTTCGGTGTGGTTCGCTAATCCCGACTAGATTAGAAAACCGTAAAATGGTTTGAAATGATATCCAAAGGAAGATTATAGAATAAATTTAGAAGAATTTATCTTGGATAAAATTAATGGGAACATTTCCCTAAGAATGTGATTTTGTGAATAAAAGAATATTCTGAATTGGAATGAGCGTTTGTTGTGTTTGTGTAACATCCGTTTATTATATACGTGGGTTATTCAGAAAGGCCGGGTTTATACCCATTCTGAATAACCGATTCGACGAGATGTCGAAGATGAAGACGGTGATTGAAGACCGGAAGTCTTCACATCGTTTGGGTGATTACTGATGATCTTGATTGGGCTGTACACCCAGGATGAGGGAAACAGTTGGTGATCGTCCAGACGTACTTGGAGATGGATGGATATGCGAGAAAAGTGCCTCCGGTTTCGTTCAGACCCAGAACGAACTTGTAAATGGATTGTGTGTCTGACATTGGATTTTATTCTGTGTTGATTGATCTCTATTAAATATACATCTGTTTGGCGGCGGAGAATTTATTCTCTTGCTTAACGCCCTTCTCTGAGACGTACGAGCTCAGAGGTTGTATATCGATGGACATCAGTCGCATGGAGTGAATTGCCAATGTGGCACGCGTAAGTGGCAATTGATCAAGGCTTCTGTTGAAAAGCAAAGTCTTGTGGTTGATGATCAAAGCACGGCCTGTGTGGCATAGCTTTGTGTATAACGTGGATTCGCGAGCCTCACACCTCGGTATGAGTCAAAAACGGGATACGGACCCAAGGAGTGCACGACGTTTCTTTCTAGCTAGGGTGGTGTCAGTGACCTACCAGCCCTGACATTTATATACTTTTCACCTGTGTGGTTGTTGGATACGAGGCGCCTCAGATATAGGTCTGTAAGGACCGGGAAACGTGTGTTCAGGAATAACTAATCCTCAAAAGTAAGAGAGGACCGGCCTTGGAGGTTCCAAAGGATCAGAGTGCGGTCCTGAGGCATTGCTAGAGTGTCTCGAACGCGGAGAGGAGCTTGCCCCTTGCCTCGGCTCATGATAGAATCCAATTTCCAATACGTGATATTGAGGTTTTAATTGTAGAACTAGTATGGCGACATGATAGATGGTACCCATGCCACCTATGATTGATATTTATGATTTGAAATTGTTTTGACACTATACACCTATTATAGTATCGAATAATGTGTTTTAAACGTATCAAGCATTATTTGGCTATTATAAGGGAAAACCCTATCCTCCGGCTTGCGTTGCATTGTGTGATGGGACCTTGGTCTTATAATAGCTTCATTTTTCCAAAGAGCATTGCGCTGTTTTGTATATGCACTAGTATTCTTGGGAGGAAACCCGTTCCGTGTTATACGGCGTGGTCCCTTGGATTACTCTCTTTTAAAGTAAAGTTTTAAATAACTGTTTTAGTTCTCACACCAGTCACATGACTGACCTGGAGTTTATTGTTTTAACCTAAACTCTGGGTGCCCCTATTTTCCAAACGGGCAGCTAGTAGTTTTGGTTTTGATTTATATTCACAGGGTCCTGATTAACAGCTGGAAAGATGCTCGGAAAGCTCTGTATCCGTGTATCACTTTCAGTTGTATTTTGTATTATTTTCCGCTGCTATGTAATTTATTGTAATATCTAATATTTATCCAATGTAATTTATTCATTTATACTCTGTATATTCTTGTATCTGATGGAATTGTTGTAATAACAATGAAATGTTCTTCTGTATGCGTTCTATTTTGTCTTGTCCTCAATTCTATCCGTGCTTTCCTTCACGGGGAAGTTCGGGTCGTCTCAGGACCACCTCCCGATCAGTGTACTCTAGAGGGGATACACTGGGGTTCAACAAGAACATCTTGAAACCCGGCCCGCACATGACCAATCACTCATTTCTCTTGAGTGTATCGAATATATTGTGACAACCCGGAAAACATAAGCCAATTTAAAAAATTTAAATCGGTTATTTCAAAGGAATTTGAACAATTGAAATTGAATATTTCAATAAAATAGTGAAATAGAAATAGTGAGTCAGTTTGAAAATTTGAATTCAAACTTTGACTAACTGTGCAGGGTGGAAAATATAAAGGATTTTAGTGAAACCAAAAATATTTAAATCTGTTTATCAATACCTTTCTAGCGAATCTGGAAAATCGAAGTTTCATAACGGGGATCAAAAGTTATGGCCGAATGAATTTTCAGAAAGGTCGCTATATCGAATATATAGCCCTGGAAAATTGATATTTTGTAAACGACCTCGGAATTCAACGAAACCACTTTTGTTGGGTCCGGGATGTCAAACTATTGCTAGGTTTCAAATTTCATAATTTTTGAAGCTAGTATGTGAGCGTGGAAAAAGGAAATGTGTTTGGTCAATTTCTGTTAAATTGGATCGACCAGAAAATGGCCATTTTTCTAACGATCTTAGAATTCGACGAAACTAGTTTTGTTGGGACCGTAGCGTCAAAACATAGCTAGATTTATTTTTCTGGAATTTTTTGAATCAGTTTGTGGCCCTAGCAAATTGAAATGTACGTTCAAAGTTAAAAATTAAATGTTTTATACTTTAATTTGAAAAATAACTGACTGTAACAGTCGAATTGGCCAACGATACATATCCCATTATGTCCGGGATGGGGGTATTTAGCTTGGGACGACAGTCGTTGGGTTTGAATTGGTGTCCGTGTGGAGAAACACTATTTAAAAATTTATTAAAACCATGGGCCAATCAGAATTTTCCTTTCATTATTTTAAAAATAAAAAAAAATGCGAAAACCCTTCGTATCAGCTCGACCTACGGCGGAAACCCCTTCTCCACTTCCCGGTCACTTTTCCGTTGATCCACGCCACGATAGGCCGCGCCACCACCCAGAATCGAAAGCCCTCTCCTCCCTCTTCAAATCCATACCCACCACGACCCCCTCGCCTCGTGTAACGTGCGAACGACCTCTCCAAAGTCGAGCACTTTCCGCCGCTGCCACGTGCGCCAGGGCCCACCGAACTGCACCTCACCACCGACGACAGGAAGCTCTTCCGACCCTCTTCAACGTCATATAGTCTGATCTGGACATCGAGCTACGGATTTGGTTTAAATTCTAAACCTAGTTTTGAAGATTAAAAGGAGGTATACGGGTTATCTATTTTTGAACTGTTTTAACACTTTTAAGTGTTGCAAACTTTGAAAAATCATATCTTTATGGTGTGTTGACGAAATTCGATGAAACAGGAAACATCGGGACCGCAAGGAGGCTCTCTACCACATAAAAGAGACCACGGATTTTTCTAAGTCATCTACGATTTTTAGCACTCCGAAAACCAAAGTGAGAAATCTAAATTAAATGAATTTGAATAGAAAATGTCATGTATAAATTATATAAGCGAAATATAAATTACACATGTGTTGTATACCTCATGTACATGCGCGGTGTAAGCTATATGAGCGAAGTATGAATTATACATGCATAGAATAATTGATGTATGTGTTGAAATGCAAGTGAAATATAGCAATTATATATATATATATATATATATACATATATATATATATATATATATACTACCCTCGTCCACAAACCATGGACGATATTTATTGTTGTGTATTGGTGTGAAATATTGGATGAAAAATGCGAATGGTTGAATAATTATTTGTGGTTGATATTGTTTGTTTGTGGTTGAAAAATACCCATTGGTGATTGAAATGAATTGGAAATAATTGTGTAAATAAAAATAAAACATGCCGCCTGCGTGCGAATTAGATGCATGAATCCCCATTGTCAAAAACCGCGAGGTTTTAAGGTAGAGCGAGGAGCCGTACTAGGGACGGTGCCGGTTTTAACTACCCTGCCGTTATGCTGCCGAAATTTTGAATAATATTCATGTGTTAGAATTATTTTCATATGTTGAAATTATCTTTATGCGTTGAAATTAAAGTCTTGTGTTGAAACTATATCCATGTGTGGAAATGCTCATGTGTTGAGAAGTGATGTGTGAAAATTAAATTCATGTGTGAGTGAATGAAGTGTTTAAACAATAAAAATCACATTTCTATAATATATATGAAGTATGTAAAATATTTGCCTTATATATATAAATAGTTTCAACAATAAAAATTTCATATTTCTTATATGAACGACATATATAAAATATCCATGTGTGGAAATGCTCATGTGTTGAGAAGTGTGTGTATTGGAAAAGTTCATGTGTTGAATAAAAAGATTGAACAATAAAAAGTACATTTTTATTGAAACTATGAAGTGTTAAAAACATTCATGTGTTGAATAAATATTTTAAATGATAAAAATATCATTTTCATCATATATGTGATATGCTAAAGATATGCGAGCGTTGAAATAAATATTTGTGAACGAAATATTATTTTTAACATGCATAGGAACTAAATAAAATAGTCATGTGATGAAATATATTTTAGTTCGCCAAAATTATCATCTTTGAAATGTGAAGTGTTAAAAATAGCCACTTGTTCAAATAAATATGCATGAGTTGAAATATACATTAATTAGCTAATGATATGATTTTTGCCTATGCATGCCACATTAGAATGAATGGTGTTTTTAAACCGAAGTGAATCAAATATGAAGTTGAATGGAAAATGATAAGTGATAAGAAATGTATATATGTACATGCATATTTATTGAACAGGTAATAGCAAAGAGGCTAGAGAAGAGGAATAAAATTTTGTGCCCAACAAATAAGTACACGTTTACTGTTTTGTTTGGGTGATGATTTTATGAGCCTGTTGGCTAGCCGCTTGGCTAGCCGCTTGGCTTTTTCTTTTTCTTTTTGACATGAGACGCCCGTGTGGCTATTTGGGAATTTTCCCAGCCCCTCCCGTACAAAGGAGGTTATGGCGAAATTTTCCAAAATTTAAAGGCGTTAGTGAAATATTTGAAGTAAAAACGACATTGAAAGAGTCGAATGAACTATATTTATATAAATATATAAATATAAATAAAATTAAAACAAAACGTGGCCGTGTAGTTCATGTTTTGAAACCGTGATTTTAAACGACTAGTGTGGGAAATTCGACCATTGGATTTTCCCGAAACCGCAACCGTTGGGTTCGCCTTGGAAATATCTTTCCAACGGCACCAACTTTGTAAAGATCCGACGATTGGATTGTCTGGAATGTTTAATTCAAATCTGAAGGAAAACAGCGCCAGAAACGATTATATATATATATATATATATATATATATATATAATTAAATTAAATCGAATAACGACGCTGCAGTTCGTAATTTGAAATCGTAACTTCAAACGACGAGTGTGGAAGATCCAACCGTCGGATTTTCCCAAAACTGAAACCGTTGGATTCATTTTGAAATGATCTTTCTAATGATATAAATTTTTTGAAGATCCAACGGTTAGATTTTCAGATATGCGTAAAACAAATTTAGTGAAAAACAACGCCAGTGCATCGGCACGACCTGAAACGTCATTTAATTTAATATGGCCGTTTTAAATAAATAAAAATGGCGATATATCGTTATAATATACTATAGACGATATAGAGTGGAAATAAACCAATTTTGTTGTGTTTACTTGATATGTGATGGTTGAATGTATTTAACATGAAAATTATAACTAAAGAACTGAAATGTGAATGTTGAATAGTCCAACCATGTGATAAATGGATTTCTAAATCTAAATATATGTGGGTTATTTGAAAAGGACGAGTTCATCTCATTTCAAATAATCGATCGACGTTGAGAAGTCGAAGAGTCGAAGACGGTTGAAGACCGACGATCTTCACATTGGATGGATGGGCGCTACTGATGCTCGTGATTGGAGTAGCTACCGTGAAGGAGCTGAAGTAGTAGCCGTCCAAACATACTGTTGATTGTACGGATATGCGAGAAATTTGGTGCCTCCGGTTTCGTTCAAACCCAGAACGGACTTGTAAATGGACTGTGTGTCTGACATTGGATTTTGTTCTGTGCTGATTGATCTCTGTTAAATATATATCTGTTTGGCGGCGGAGAATTTATTTTCTTGCTTAACGCCCTTCTCTGAGACGTACGAGCTCAGAGGTTATGTATTGACAGAAATCAGTCGCATGGAGTGGATTGCCTGTGTGGCACGCCTAAGTGGCATATGATCAAGGCTTCTATTGCAAAGCAAAGTCTTGTGGTTGATGATCAAAGCATGGTCTGTGTGACGTAGCTTTGTGTATAACGTGGATTCACGAGCCTCACACCTCGGTATGAGTCAAAAACGGGATAGTGACTACAGGGAAAGCACGACGTTTCTTTCTAGCTAAGGCGGTGTCAGTGACCTACCAGCCCTGACATTATATATACTTTTCACCTGTGTGGTTGTTGGAATACGAGGCGCCTCGATATAGTTCTGTAAGGACCGGGAAACGTTTGTTCAGGAATAATTAATCCTCAAAAGTAAGAGAGGACCGGCCCTGAAGATCCAAGGATCATAGTGGGGTCCTGGGACATTTGCTAGAGTGTCTCGAATCGGAGAGGAGCTTGCCCCTTGCCTCGACTCATGAAGGAACCCAATTTCCAATACGAAATATGCGGACGTGATTGTATTACTAGTATGGCGACATAGTAGATGGTAGTTATGCCACCTAGGATTGATATTTATGATTGAATTTGCTTTTGAAATATATATATGCGCTAATAATAATATCAAACACTTTTGTTTTATTCGTATGAAGCATTTTTGGCCATTATAAGGTAAAACTCTATCCTCCGGCTTGCGTTGCATTGTGAGATGGGACCTGAGTCTTATAATGGCTTCATTTTATAAAAAGCATTGCGATGATTTAATCATTTACTTTATTTCATGCACTAGCACTCATTGGAGTAAACCCGTTCTGCGAAAGTGGCGTGCTCCTTTGATTTGCCTTATTATTGTTGTTAATAAGTTAAGTAGATTTCTCATACCAGTCTCATGACTGACTCGTAGTTTGTTTCACCTTGCAAACTCGGGTGCCCTCATTTTCACACGAGCAGCCTAGTTACAAGTATCTGGTGCACTTTTGGCTCATGGCGAGGCTTGACTACACCGTGCTGACTTTGACTCTCTCCGCCATTTTAGTATATGTATTATGATTCCGCCATTGGCGATGTAGACTGATATTTATATTGTGTACTCTTTATGTATGATTCCGCCATTGGCGATGGTGACTGATTATGTATTATTATGCACTAAGTTGTATCATGCACTGTGCTCTCTGATGTGGTGATATCTATATGATTCCGCTGTCATATATGTGTAAATTATTCTATTTTATGTTTATGCTATTATCTGTGATCTGCTAATGATGATTAATGTGTTATATTCCAATGATTATCCTTAACACCGTGTCATGGGGTTTTGGAATCGTCACAGCTGGTATCAGAGCTTTGGTTAACCTTAGTTCTGGAGTCTAACACATTAAACACTTCGTCAAAATAGAATCAGTAGTATTCTAAGGCGTGTAGCTCATTAGAGATAGGACTAGTAAAGTCCTAGAATGAGCCAAGCAGAATAGCAAAAACAATTTGATTAGTCCATCGTTATCTTTCCTTAAATTTTCTGCTTAACCATGCAATAAATTATCATTTCTATTAGCTGACTCTTTTCTTGCTTATACAGAATTTGAAAAATGGCTACCCGAGCTGCCGCCGCTAGAGGAGGCCGTGATGGCCGTGGCAGAGGAGGGGGAGAAGTCCCAGTTGAAGAAGGACCTTTGATACAACCCCCGGCGGCTCAATACTTCGAGCTGGATCGCGTAGGTAAGAGATACAAAAACCTAGGAGGCAAGACCTTCTCGGGAACTGGCACAGTAATAGAGGCCCTTGCATGGCTCAAAACATGCGAGAAAATACTAGAAGGCCTAAGGCTTGGAGACCAAGATAAAGCTATTATGGGCGCCTGGCTTATGTAGGAACAAGCTGAACTACGGTGGGAATCTCTCACCGCCGGGAATAGAGAAGCTGGAAGAACCTGGGACGGATTCAAAGAACTCTTCAAAGAGAAATATGTCCCGTAACAAGCCTTAGAACGCATGCACGATGACTTCGCCAACCTCCAGCAGGGGGATCTTTCAGTGCAGGATTATCTGAATAAATTTTCACAGTTGTCACCCTATGCTCCGGAACTTGTCGCCACTACAAAGTCCAAAAATAAGAGGTTTATTCTCGGGCTGAAGCGACAGTATCATGATAGAGCCATGGCCCACGTCAAGCTGGGATTTAATTAATTGGTGGAAATGACATGCAACAACGAAGACCTTGACCAAAGGCACCTGGAGCAGGATTGCGCTAAAAGCCAAGCTGGAAAAAACAAAAGCCTGCTGTGAATCAAGCTGAGTCAAGCCAAGAAGGATCCTCGAAACCTCAGACTGGCAAGCCGCCAAGAGGAAGCTGCTATAACTGTGGCAAAATGGGGCACTTCTCTAATGTGTGCACAGCCCCGAAGAGGCAGAAGACAAATTCACAAGGTTCAAGCCAGGGCTCTCAAAACCCTCGCTCCTGCTTTAATTGCCGCAAGACGGATCATCTTGTCAAAGACTATCCTTTGCTGAAAAAGGATGCAATAGCTCACGTGTATGACGGGTCGAGCCCGCCAGCTGCTTCCGAAGGAGTAGGTAAACCCGATGTTTTGGGAGGTACCCTTACAATTAAAAATATTCCTGTCTCTGTATTGTTTGACACGGGTACATCACGTAGGTTTATTGCTAGTAACACAGTGCACAAATTAAAGTTAAAACAAAGAAAGCTTAAAGAATCGGTGGAAGTTCATAACCCGACAGGAGGATCTCTTATTCTCAGTTCATGTTGTAGAGTGCCAATCTCTTATTCTTCCTACAAATTTCCCATTAATTTAGTCGTTATGGATTTTCCTGAATTCGACGTTATCCTTGGGTTAGAATGGTTAACGAAATACGAAGCTGAGGTAAATTGTGCAGAAAGGATAGTGAAAATTCGAACGAAGCTTGGATATATTACTGTACCCTGTCATGGTTCGAATCCAAATAGAGAAGAATTTTGGTCGGCATTAGAAGTTATCCCCACTTCCTTGGAAAAGATTCCTATTGTTAGAAACTATGCGGATGTGTTTGAAGAAGTCGAAAACTTACCTCCGCAAAGAGAAATAGAATTCAGAATCGATCTAATTCCCAATGCCAGACCAGTGGTACATCCAATTCGCATAATGACTCCAAAGGAAAAAGAAGAGTTAGGCGATCAAACTCGTCAACTGGTGTGGAAGGGTCTAATCAGACCTAGCCTTTCTAATTGGGGTGCAGCTGTTGTGTTTGTCCCAAAGTCAGACGGTACTCTTCGATTGTGCGTTGATTACCGAGACCTCAACAAACAGACGCCCAAAAATAAATACCCATTACCCCACATCGATGATCTGCTAGACCAAATAAATGGGGCGAGAGTATTTTCCCGAATGGACCTAGCTACAGGTTTTCATCAATTTAGAATAGCAGAGGAGTGTGTTCCTTTGACAGCTTTCAGAGATCCAGACATATTTTATGAATGGTTAGTAATGTCGTTCGGCCTGTGCAATGCTCCAGCATACTTTGTCGATCTAATGAATAGAGTGTTCAGGGGAGTTCTGAATAAATTTGTCCTCGTATTCATCGATGATATTTTAATCTACTCCAAATCAAAACCCGAGCATGAAAAACACTTAGAACAAGTATTGGAGATTCTAAGAAAGAACGTCTTCAAAGCCAAATTCTCTAAATGTGTCTTCTGGCAAGAAGAAGTGAAGTTTCTTGGCCATGTCGTGTCAAAGAAAGGGATTTCTGTAGATCCAAGTAAAATAACAGCGATTCAAGACTGGAAAGAACCCACTACTCCCACAGAGGTTAGAAGTTTTATGGGGTTGGCTAGTTATTATCGAAAGTTCGTTAAGGATTTTTCGAAGATATCCGGTCCGTTAACGAAGCTCACGAAAAAGCATGAGAAATTTAAGAGGACTTCCGAATGTGAAGAAGCTTTCCAGGAATTGAAATCGAAACTGACAACTGCTCCAGTGTTAACCATTATTGATGGCCATCAGGATTTGACGGTTTGGACAGATGCTTCTATTAGAGGTCTTGGTGTAGTGTTAATGCAAAGAGGCCAAGTAGTCGCTTATGCAAGCCGCCAACTGAAACCACATGAGAAGAATTATGTAACTCATGATCTTGAGTTGCTAGCTATCATTTTTGCGTTGAAAATCTGGAGACATTATTTATTGGGCGAGAAATTTGTGATGTACATAGATCATCAATCATTGAAGTATTTATACACCCAGAAAGATCTGAATTTGAGACAACAGCGTTGGCTAGAATTTCTTGCAGCGTATGATCTTGACATCCTGTATACGCCGGGAAAGGCTAACGTTGTAGCGGATGCGCTTAGTAGAAAAACCGCAATCATTGCCAATCTTATAATTATGCCTGGATTGATTAATAAGATTTCATCCCTTCAAAAAGACGATGAATTCATCCAGAGAATCAGTCAGAGGGTCAAGGAAGGTGAAACCACAAGTTTCCGTATTGACGATAAGGGGGTTCTCAGGTTAAATGATAGGATTTGCATTCCAAATATTCCAGGCCTTCGAAGAGAGGTGCTAGACGAATGCCATAAATCCAAACTTTGCATTCATCCTGGTGTGAGTAAAATGTACAATGATATCAAACGCACTTTCTGGTGGAAGGCAATGAAGAGGGATATTTCTTTGTATGTTAGCAGATGCCCTACTTGTCAATTAGTAAAGAGCGACCAACAGAAGCTAGCTGGATTGTTGCAACCGTTGGAAGTCCCAGGTTGGAAATGGGAACAGATTTCCATGGATTTCATAGATGGTTTGTCGCGAACCAAGAAAGGCAATGACAGCATTTGGGTAATCGTAGATCACTTCACGAAGACTGCCCATTTCATACCTGTCAGATCCAATAGAACCGCTCAAAGTCTAGCACAGATATATTTCAAAGAAATCGTTAAGCTGCATGGAATTCCCATTAGCATAGTCAATGATAGAGACCCAATATTTGCTAGCAAATTCTGGGAGGCTTTCCAGACAGAATTGGGAACGAAACTGAATATGAGCACCGCTTATCACCCTCAAACAGATGGCCAAACTGAGCGGGTGAATAGAATTCTAGAAGAATTATTGCGGGCTTGTATAATTGATTTTGGTGGGTCATGGGAAGATCACTTGCATTTGGCAGAATTCTCATATAACAATAGCTATCAGGCAAGTTTGAGAATGTCGCCATTTGAAGCATTATATGGCAGACCGTGCAGATCTCTAACATGTTGGGTAGAACCTGACAATAGACTTGTGCTAGGACCCGATATGATTCGAGAAGCATCTGATAAAGTCGACTTCATCAAAAAGCGATTGAGAACCGCACAAAGCCGACAGAAAAGTTATGCAGATTCTAGAAGAAGAGATTTGACATTTGCTGTTAGTGACCATGTTTATTTGAAAGTTTCTCCGATGAGAGGAGTAATCAGATTTGGAAAAACTGGGAAGTTGGCACCGAGATTTATTGGTCCCTTTCCTATACTCGAACGAATTGGAACTCTTGCTTATAGGGTTCAATTACCAGATTGGTTGCCTGGAGTGCATGATGTATTTCACATATCACAACTTAGAAGACATGTGCATTATCCGGATCTTGTTGTAGAAGAAGTAGCGCAACAGGATATAGACATAACTCCAGAATTAGCAGTCAGAAGAGAGCCATTAAAGATTGTTGGCAAAGAAACTAGAGAACTAAGAAGCAAAAAGGTTCATTTAGTTAAAGTGCAATAAAGTAGTGATCCTAGAGACTGTATTTGGGAGACTGAGGAAAGCATTAAGCAAGCTTACCCCAAATGCAGAGTGGACATCTCTGACTAACTCCGGTGCAAGGTACCTTTACAATACTTTGCATTTACAGTTTGTTTCCTACTTTACTGTTGTTTCCTTTTCGGGGACGAAAAGTTTTAAGTGGGGGAGATTGTAATAACCCGGAAAATACGAGCCAATTTAAAAATTTTAAATTGGTTATTTCAAAGGAATTTGAACAATTGAAATTGAATATTTCAATAAAATAGTGAAATAGAAATAGTGAGTCAGTTTGAAAATTTGAATTCAAACTTTAACTAACTGTGCAGGGTGGAAAATACAACGGATTTTAGTGAAACCAAAAATATTTAAATCTGTTTATCAGTACCTTTCTAACGAATCTGGAAAATTGAAGTTTCATAATGGGGATCAAAAGTTATGGCCGAATGAATTTTCAGAAAGGTCGCTATATCGAATATATAGCCCTGGAAAATTGATATTTTGCAAACGACCTCGGAATTCGACGAAACCACTTTTGTTGGGTCCAGGATGTCAAACTATTGCTAGGTTTCAAATTTCATAATTTTTGAAGCTAGTATGTGAGCGTGGCAAAAGGAAATGTGTTTGGTCAATTTCTGTTAAATTGGATCGACCAGAAAATGGCCATTTTTCAAACGATCTCAGAATTCGACGAAACTAGTTTTGTTGGGACCATAGCGTCAAAACATAGCCAGATTTATTTTTCTGGAATTTTTCGAATTAGTTTGTGGCCCTGGCAAATTGAAATGTACGTTCAAAGTTAAAAATTAAATGTTTTATACTTTAATTTGAAAAATAACTGACTGTAACAGTCTAATTGTCCAACGAAACGTATCCCATTGTGTCCGGGATGGGGGTATTTAGCTAGGGACAACAGTCGTTGGATTTGAATTGGTGTCCGTATGGAGAGACACTATTTAAAAATTTATTAAAACCATGGGCCACTCAGAATTTTCCTTTCATTATTTTAAAAATAAAAAAAACGCGAAAACCCTTCGTATCAGCTCGACCTACGGCGGAAACCCCTTCGCTTCCGTTGATCCGCGCCACGATAGGCCGCGCCACCACCCAGAATCGAAAGCCCTCTCATCCCTCTTCAAATCCATACCCACCACGACCCCCCTTGTCTCGTGTAGCGTGCGAACGACCTCCCCAAAGTCGAGCACTTTCTGCCGCCGCCACGTGCACCAGGTCCTACCGAACTGCACCTCACCACCGACGACAGGAAGCTCTTCCGACCCTCTTCGACGTCGTATAGTCTGATCTGTACATCGAGCTACGGATTTGGTTTAAATTCTAAACCTAGTTTTGAAAATTAAAAGGAGGTATTCGGCTTAACTATTTTTGAACTGTTTTAACACTTTTAAGTGTTGCAAACTTTGAAAAATCATATTTTTATTGTGTGTTGACGAAATTCGATGAAACAGGAAACATCGGGACCGCAAGGAGGCTCTCTACCACATAGAAGAGACCGCGGATTTTTCTGAGTCATCTACGATTTTTAGCACTCCGAAAACCAAAGTGAGAAATCTAAATTAAATGAATTTGAATCGAAAATGTCGTGTATAAATTATATAAGCAAAATATAAATTACACACGTGTTGTATACCTCATGTACATGCGTGGTGTAAGCTATATGAGCGAAGTATGAATTATACATGCATAGAATAATTGATATATGTGTTGAAATGCAAGTGAAATATAGCAATTATATATATATATATATATACATATATGCTCCCCTCGTCCACAAACCATGGACGATATTTATTGTTGTGTATTGGTGTGAAATATTTGATGGAAAATGCGAATGGTTGAATAATTGTTTGTTGTTGATATTGTTTGGTTGTAGTTGAAAAATACCCATTGGTGATTGAAATGAATTGGAAATAATTGTGGAAATAAAAATAAAACATGCCGCCTGCATGCGAATTAGATGCATGAATCCCCATTGTCAAAAACCGCGAGGTTTAAGGTAGAGCGAGGAGCCGTACTAGGGACGGTGCCGGTTTTAACTACCCTGCCATTATGCTGTCGAAATTTTGAATAATATTCATGTGTTAGAATTATTTTCATATGTTGAAATTATCTTGATGCTTTGAAATTAAAGTTATGTGTTGAAACTATATCCATGTGTGGAAATGCTCATGTGTTGAGAAGTGATGTGTGAAAATTAAATTCATGTGTGATTGAATGAAGTGTTTAAACAATAAAAATCACATTTTTATAATATATATGAAGTATGTAAAATATTAGCCTTATATATATAAATAGTTTCAACAATAAAAATTTCATCTTTCTTATACGAACTACATATATAAAATATCCATGTGTGGAAATGCTCATGTGTTGAGAAGTGTGTGTATTGGAAAAGTTCATGTGTTGAATAAAAAGATTAAACAATAAAAAGTACATTTTTATTGAAACTATGAAGTGTTAAAAACATTCACATGTTGAATAAATATTTTAAATGATAAAAATATCATTTTTATCATATATGTCATATGCTAAAGATATACGAGCGTTGAAATAAATATTTGTGAACGAAATATTATTTTTAACATGCATAGGAACTAAATAAAATAGTCATGTGATGAAATATATTTTATTTCGCCAAAATTATCATCTTTGAAATGTGAAGTGTTAAAAATAGCCACTTGTTCAAATAAATATGCATGAGTTGAAATATACATTAATTAGCTAATGATATGATTTTTACCTATGCATGCAACATTAGAATGAATGGTGTTTTTAAACCGAAGTGAATCAAATATGAAGTTGAATGGAAAATGATAAGTGATAAGAAATGTATATATGTACATGCATATCTATTGAATAGGTTATAGCAAAGAGGCTAGAGAAGAGGAATAAAATTTTGTGCCCAACAAATAGGTACACATTTACTGTTTTGTTTGGGTGATGATTTTATGAGCCTGTTGGCTAGCCGCTTGGATTTTTCTTTTTCTTTTTGACATGAGACGCCCGTGTGGCTATTTGGGAATTTTCCCAGCCCCTCCCGTACAAAGGAGGTTATGGCGAAATTTTCCAAAATTTAAAGGCGTTAGTGAAATATTTGAAGTAAAAACGACATTGAAATCGTCGCATGAACTATATTTATATAAATATATAAATATAAATAAAATTAAAACGAAACGTAGCCGTGCAGTTCGTGTTTTGAAACCGTGATTTCAAATGACTAGTGCGGGAAATCCGACCATTGGATTTTCCCGAAACCGCAACCGTTGGGTTTGCCTTGGAAATATCTTTCCAACGGCACCAACTTTGAAAAGATCCGACGGTTGGATTGTCTGGAATGTTTAATTCAAATCTGAAGGAAAACAGCGCCAGAAACGATTATATTTATATAAATATAATTAAATTAAATCGAATAACGACGCTGCAGTTCATAATTTGAAATCGTAACTTCAAACGACGAGTGTGGAAGATCCGACCGTCGGATTTTCCCAAAACTGAAACCGTTGGATTCATTTTGAAATGATATTTCTAATGATATAAAATTTGTGAAGATCCAACGGTTAGATTTTTAGATATGCGTAAAACAAATTTAGTGAAAAACAGCGCCAGTCCATCGGCACGACCTGAAACGTCGTTTAATTTAATATGGCCGTTTTAAATAAATAAAAATGGCGATATATCGTTATAAAATACTATAGACGATATAGAGCGGAAATAAACCAATTTTATTGTGTTTGCTTGATATGTGATGGTTGAATGTATTTAACATGAAAATTATAACTAAAGAACTGAAATGTGAATGTTGAATAGTCCAACCATGTGATAAATGGATTTGAAAATATAAATATACGTGCGTTAATTGAAAAGGCCGAGTTCATCTCATTTCAAATAATCGATCGACGTTGAGAAGTCGAAGAGTCGAAGATGGTTGAAGACCGACGATCTTCACATTGGATGATTGGGCGCTACAGATGCTCGTGATTGGAGTAGCTACCGTGAAGGAGCTGAAGTAGTAGCCGTCCAAACATACTGTTGATTGTACAGATATGCGAGGAATTTGGTGCCTTCGGTTTCGTTCAAACCCAGAACGGACTTGTAAATGGACTGTGTGTCTGACATTGGATTTTGTTCTGTGCTGATTGATCTCTGTTAAATATATATCTATTTGGCGGCGGAGAATTTATTCTCTTGCTTAACCCCCTTCTCTGAGACGTACGAGCTCAGAGGTTATGTATTGATAGAAATCAGTCGCATGGAGTGGATTTCCTGTGTGGCACGTTTGAGTGGCATATAATCAAGGCTTCTGTTGCAAAGCAAAGTCTTGTGGTTGATGATCAAAACATGGTCTGTGTGACGTAGCTTTGTGTATAACGTGGATTCGCGAGCCTCACACCTCGGTATGAGTCAAAAACGGGATAGTGACTGCAGGGAGAGCACGACGTTTCTTTCTAGCTAAGGTGGTGTCAGTGACCTACCAGCCCGGACATTATATATACTTTTCACCTGTGTGGTTGTTGGAATACGAGGCGCCTCGATATAGGTCTGTAAGGATCGGGAAACGTGTGTTCAGGAATAATTAATCCTCAAAAGTAAGAGAGGACCGGCCCTGAAGATCCAAGGATCATAGTGGGGTCCTGGGACATTTGCTAGAGTGTCTCGAATCGGAGAGGAGCTTGGCCCTTGCCTCGACTCATGAAGGAACCCAATTTCCAATACGAAATATGCGGACGTGATTGTATTACTAGTATGGCGACATAGTAGATGGTAGCTATGCCGCCTAGGATTGATATTTATGATTGAATTTGCTTTTGAAATATATATGCACTAGTAATAATATCAAACACTTTTGGTTTATTCGTATGAAGCATTTTTGGCCATTATAAGGTAAAACTCTATCCTCCAGCTTGCGTTGTATTATGTGATGGGACCTGAGTCTTATAATGGCTTCATTTTATAAAAAGCATTGCGATGATTTAATCATTTACTTTATTTCATGCACTATCACTCATTGGAGTAAACCCGTTCCGCGAAAGTGGCGTGGTCCTTTGATTTGCCTTATTATTGTTGTTAAAAGTTAAGTAGATTTCTCATACCAGTCCCATGACTGACTCGTAGTTTGTTTCACCTTGCAAACTCGGGTGCCCTCATTATCACATGGGAAGCCTAGTTACAGGTATCTGGTGCACTTTTGGCTCATGGAGAGGCTTGACTACACCGTGCTAACTTTGACTCTCTCCGCCATTTTAGTATATGTATTATGATTCCGCCATTGGCGATGTAGACTGATATTTATATTGTGTACTCTTTATGTATGATTCCGCCATTGGCGATGGTGACTGATTATGTATTATTATGCACTAAGTTGTATCCTGCACTGTGCTCTCTGATGTGGTGATATCTATATGATTCCGCTGTCATATGTGTGTAAATTATTCTATTTTATGTTTATGCTATTATCTGTGATCTGCTAATGATGATTAATGTGTTATATTCCAATGATTATCCTTAACACCGTGTCACGGGGTTTTGGGATCGTCACATATATTGCCACCTACAGTTGGTCCCATACAACTGTTATACGAAGATACAGAAATGAAAGAAGAACAAATACGAATTTTCTCTAGATGGTGTCAATACATCATAATGGGATTGACCCACATAGCCATGCCGCCTGCCCGATTTGTCATTTCCTAGTTGTGAGGCTTGAGGTTATAATTGCTCCAGAACATTTGATCACCATTCACTTTGAATGTCACATCTTCAAACCCGTCAATTCACTAATCGATTTCCAAAAATATCACGGGTATAAAAAGCTAAGGGGAACGAATTCCTTCATCACCAGACATAAAACCTTTAAGAGATCAATCGTACATGATTTGTTAGGTATACTCTGTCAGACACTCATCCATACAAGTTATCCTGGGACTGGACAAACAGAAAACACCATTCTGGAATAGAACGGCTCTTGCATTTCACCACGTCTTCAATTGTCTTCAGCATAATCAAATTCGCAACGACTACGCCTATACGGAGTGATTTTCGGATAATATATCCAACCGGTCTCTCCGTATTGACAACGATGGTCAAAACACTTCGATAGTCGGTTATTTAACTATCGAAGTAAAAGCAAACATTCATTCAGATGTAAAACTAAACATCATACAATCACATACACTTTTTATTTAACATTCCTTTATATTATTCGAATTCCCATATCTTACTAGATATTTCTCAAACCCTGTTTAAGCCTTTTCACACTTCTTGGAAAACATTCCCAATTATTATAAATCTTATTCTTCCATGTTCCAGAAAATATACGTTATTAACGTTCGAAATATTTCCATTCTTTCCACATTCTTTATTTTCTACACTTGGATAATATACCCTATCTACATTGGAAAAATATTTCCAATTCCATTTTAATCTATCAAACGTTCACTTTTAAAACATTATTCACTTTAAATGTGAATATCATCCCTATTATAGAAATCTGAATACCTTTATCAAATAACTCTTTATTCGAGTAATAAATAACCTTATCTCGTTTACCAAAACCTCTTCATAATTTATATTCCTATTTCACTTTATAAGCCCTGTTTCTAAGTCCACTTCTTGTTAAATCAATATCAAGTTTATAACTAAATATTGATTACATATCCTATTATAATTTATTTGTTTAAAACTAAATATTAACTATCACATCTAAAACACTTAACTTTAACACATTCGACATCGTCGAATTTAGTTCTGATTCCTAATAATGTTATTTAGTTCTAATCATATTCTAGACATCGAAATGATGTCATCGTTTTCTGAACGATTCTCCAATTTCTCTTTCTAAACTCATTCTTATATTTCTTTGGACAACATCGTTACTTATTACTTTAGAATAAGTGGATTTCAAACCAAACTGTTTTCATTTACTAGGGAGT
The DNA here is from genome assembly GCA_030737875.1 of Allium sativum. Classification (NCBI taxonomy): domain Eukaryota; kingdom Viridiplantae; phylum Streptophyta; class Magnoliopsida; order Asparagales; family Amaryllidaceae; genus Allium; species Allium sativum. The sequence goes on from CM060924.1 coordinate 440,599,073, forward strand.
AGTGTTACATATAAAAATCACGCTTAAGCTTGGTCAACAACGCTAATTTATCATTATAGTTCAAAAACTTGTCATACGCTGTAATATTCCCCTTTATAACTAATCTCGACATAGCAGTCACGCCTAAGCCTAGTCAACAACATTATTTTATCGTTATAGTTTCAAACTTGTCATAAGCTGTGATATTCTCTTTATAACTAATCTTGACATCTCTTTCCGTTACAAACTGACATCATTCCTCGATAATAGTGAAGTCGTTCAAGTTGGGTTTTCTATTTACCTCTTAGACCTTGATCAACAACGTTCTTACCTTAGAATAGATATAAGTCTGTAACGCTAACTCCCTATTATTTATACTCCGTCAAATCGTATTTCCTGCTTTATTTTAAATATGGTTTTATGATGCCATATCCCTAATTTGGAAACTCGGTTGTTTACAACTATTTATTTAAATATTAATTCTTTGTTGCGTCTTCGTTATACAATTATATTTATAACTCCTTTTTACCAAAATCCATTTACATTCTTTGTCTCTTGAAATTTTACTTTTATTTGAGTCATTTTACTTAGTGCAAGTAACCACTCATTACCAACTCCATAACATCTTAAAAGAGGTCCATTTAAGAGACAAAAATTTAATTAAAAATAATTAAATAATATTTTACTTCATCATTACTGAAGTAAATAATTTACTTCATCGTTAATCTAAAATAGATTGGTTGTTTACTGTATATAAACAATAACTAATTATATTGGTTAAATAATTATTTAATACCTCATTAATTAAAAAGGGTAATTAATAAGGAATCTTATTAATTTCTGATCAGTTTACCGCTAAGTTAATTTCATTAGATTAATTGAAGATCAATTAGTCTAATAATCATTTTCCAAATAAATAGTTGATTTAATTAACTTCATTCCATCAGTTAATTTGTTAACTTATTTTAATTACTTCTTGCCATTAGAATAATATTCTAATAATATTTCTTAACTGTTTTCTGTAACGACACGAATTTCGCCCGGACCTAATCTATCGCTAAATTGACCAAGACTGTTCGAATCCCGCATACGCTTACTCTGGGTATACAACACATCAGAACAAATAACAGAAGACTTCTATAAACATCATAATAATGTTACATCAGAGTACAGAATATCAGAGTATATCGAAATATAATACACAACGGAAGATAAATTTACATAAATGTAATACAGTGCACAACGGAAATAAATAAATAACACAGCGGAAGACGATAAACGCACTAGACACAACTTTAAGTTTCGATCCAGAATCCTGCTTATATATCTGCAAAATAAACTACTCGACTGCCCGTGTGGAAAATAGGGGCACCCGAGTTTGCAAGGGAAAAGCAAACTACAGGTCAGTCATGGGACTGGTGTGAGAAACTCTAAACAGTTATAAACTTATATAAATGATTGGGCAAATCATAGGACCACGCCGCTAACGCGGAACGGGTTTACCCCAATGAATGCCAGTGTATAAACAACAATCAGTATAGATATATGGATCTACTATGCATCAATCAACATGCAATATCCCAATCTACCCATTTAGATTAACCACCACACTTTGATTCTCCAAATCCAATTCAATTTACAGAAATTATTCCTTTGGATTTTATTCCCGATTTCTTATTTCAAATCATTTGAAATACATATCTAACTTTCTATATCAAAGTAGATTTCACTTCGGGATCTCAAATCAAATCGTCTGGAAATGTGAATTCCAAAACATAACAATGCATACAAACAAGTATGCAACCAAATATCGTGCTCCCCATCGACAAGGCAAAGGGTACGCACCTCGCAACTCGATATATAAATGTGCACCTACCCCCACATAGGAGTAGGCTACACCGACGATGCACCTCCCACACATGGAGAGCATACACCGCCCTCTCACCCATACTTTTAGTCTCAGGGTTACCTGACTCTTTAGCCACATACTAAATCATTTCATATCCCGAAGTAGGGAAAATCATTTCACAACATAATAATCACAAGTACTTTCAAAATATAGTACTTCACATCAATAATTCACACATATGATCAGTCACTATTAATCACATAACCTTTGAGCTCGTACGTCTCAAAGAAGGGTGTTAAGCAAGAGAATAAATTCTCCGCCACCAAACAGATATATCACTAATAGCAACTAATCAGTACGCGATGAAATACAATGTAAAACCATAATACATTTCTAAATCATTTTAGAAATCATCGGGTTTTGGGCCTCGAAATCCTTTCTGTTTTATAAAACATTTTTATAAAACATTCCCTATCCAAAATCGGGAATACATTTCTTTTCACCTAAGAAAAAATATCATTTCACAATCATTCATTAAATTTGAAATGAACACAATATCGCTAAACACCTTATCATCAAATCGTGAAGTGTTTCACAAGGCGTTAGCACACAAATATTTTCAACCCAACCCAATGCTAAATGTAAAAGCATAATCTGTTCATAAACTGGTCGAGCACAATCCAAACAATCAATCAATCAAATTTGACATTAAATATAAGGTTTTGAATAGAGATAGTACCGACTTATATTCGACATCAAATCCTAAAACCAACAGATATCATATCGGGAATAACGATATCGATATCTTCCAAATTCCCATCACAATATCTGTACAATCACGGAATCCAATATCGAAAATATCCGAAGATAATTTCAATTCAAATCCAATCCAATTTATTTATTGGAAATTCTGGTTACCTATAAAACCCTTTTCAAATTCAATTTATTTATTTAAAAATAAACAGAATTATAATTCTAGTTCAAAACTAGTTCATTTCGATAAAAATCTATTTTTTTCTTTTCAAATATGGAATTTTTCATCCCAATTCTTTCCAAATCATTTATTATGATTTTACACAAATTATCGATATTTTTAATAATTTTATCAAGGCCCGTACAGTCGATTTCCATAAACGGTCATCGAACTGCATTTACAATGACTTTTTCCAAATTTGATTTGGACATAATCCCAAATCCAACCGTTAGATTTCAAATTTCTCATATTCGTTAGAAAGCTCTTTTCGATATGAACCCAACGGTTCCGGTTTCAGGAGAATCCGACGGTCGGATCTCCCGTAATGTCCGTTCGAAGTTAATGGTCGAAATTCACGAACTGCCGCGGTGCGGCACGTTCTATTCAGGCCATTATATTATATATATATAATATATATTTCGTCGATTTCTATTTAAAATGAATTTTATAAATCGTTTTAAATCCGTTTCAAAAACAATTTCAACTTTCATTTCAAATTCAAATCCAAATTGAATTTTCCATATAAATTCGTTTTAAATTCATTTCAATTCAATTCAAATTTCTATTCAATTCAATTCGAATTCATTTTCTATTAAATTCAATTCGAATTCATTTTCTATTTCAGTTCGTTTTCAATTCGTATATATATCGTTTTCATTTCATATATATATATATATATTATTTCAACCTTTCATATATATAATATTTTCACTTTTCAATATATACGATATTTTCACTTTCAATATATACGATATTTTCACTTTCAATATATACGATATATTCACTTTCAATACATACGATATATTCACTTTCAGTACATACGATATTTTCACTTTCACTATATACGATATATTCACTTTCAATACATACGATATATTCATTTTCACTATATATAATATTTTCTCTTTCACTATATATAATATTTTCACTTTTCATATATATATATTTATATTTATTTATTTATTTCACATCGTATACATATTTCATACACTCCTAATATATATAATTCATTTCATATCACGATCATTTTTCACATAGAATACAATCAAACAAGTCGTCCATGGTCTGTGGACGACGGGGAGCAGTTCAGATATGCAGTTATAATATAAATAACTGTACAAGAAAAATTAAAGTGAGAGAATTCTCACCGTCGGTTTCCACTCCGTCAGTTTATCTGGTAATTCTGCACCATTCGGGTATGAATTTGCCTAAATTTCTGGTTTGCTTCGTTTTGGTTCTAGTCAGTTCCAACTTGTAGCTCTCGTTGAGGCGATTCCAACGGATCAGAAATCATCGAAATCCGACCTTGTGTGAAGAAGTTATAAATGTTTATACGTTAATTACTTTTCGAAATAATTAAAATAAAATCAATTTAATTAATTCCCCCTAATAACCTTCTTCCTTTTTTGTAGCCGACGAACCCATTCTCGTGAAAAGCCTGGCCCCTAGGGTTTGAATTTGCGGCTCCAACATTGCTCCAGAGTCGGATCTGAAGGTGTCGCCCCGTAGGGCTTCGCGCCTCCTTGCAGCGCCGGCGACGGCGTCCATCTCGCGGCCCCCGTCTCCTCGTAGTCCCTCCCCGAAGTCGGCGGCTTAAGGCCCCCAAATCGAGCAACTTGCTTCTCGAAAATTTATGAATCTGGTATTGATTTGTAGAGGGAGGGAAGTACTATGATTTCCATTCAATTCCATGATTTAATTCTTCTTGGATCAAAAAAAAGGGGAGGAAAGAATTGAGCCATTTCGTTCGTTCATTTTGAACGAGAGCGGCGGCCAGAAAGATGTGAATAAAATTTAGGGTTTTAATTTTATTTTATTTATATTTATACTAATTTTATTTCCAAAAATGTCCATGTAACCATACGAACCCCAAATCATCCCCAACGACTGTCGTCCCTAGCGTAATACCCTCATTCCGAATGCAATGGGATATGTTTCGTAACCCAATTCGGCCGTTACATTCAGTTTTCGTCAAATTTAAAATATAAAACAATATTATAGTCAATATTGATTTTAACATATATTTTAATTTACCAGGGCCACATACGAACTCTGAAAATTCCAGAAAAATTATTCCTAGCTTCGTATTGACGATACGGTCCTAACAAAACAAATTTCGTCGAATTCGGAGTTTGTTTGAAAAATGGCCATTTTCCAGTCGATTAAATTCAACTAAAACTGGTCAAACGCGTTTAACTTCGCCACGCTCACATATTGATTCAGAAAATTATGAATTTTGAAACCTAGCAATAATTTGACATCCCGCATCCAACAAAAGTGGTTTCGTCGAAATCCGAGGTCATGTGCAAAATTTCCATTTTCAAAGGCTTTTATAAATATTAAAATATATATAAATTCCACAGCAACTTTTCCGAATTTTGAACTGGACATATCTTTCAATTTCTAAAGTGAAATCTCAGTTTCTTACTTTCGTTAGAAATATATTATCAAACGGATTCAAATATTTTTGGTTTCACTAAAATCTGGTTTATTTTGAATCCTATACATTCATTTGAACTTTGAAATCGAAATTTCAAACTACCGCACCATTTTCAATTCCTTTTATAATTAAAATAAAATATTTATATTCTAACGATGATCTATATAATATATACGTTCGAATTCTATTCAAAATAATTTTCTCGTCGATATTATTTAAAATAATTCATTTTAAATGATCAAAATTCACTAAAATTGCCAAAATTAAATTTTTTAAATTGGCCCAGATTTCCGGGTGATTACATTTTCTTTAAAATAATTATCCAAGTTATTCATCCTAGGATAATTACAGTAACGGCCCGCAAATCCGTACTATCTGACTCGACTAATAACACCAAACGTCCAACCCAAATTGCACAGAAATACGAATCATTATTAGAAAGAAGTTAGAGGATGAGAAATAGAAAGAAAGAAATATTAGAATAGAAGAAAATGAAGATAACAAACTCACAGCGGAACGAATAAAATATATTATATAACATAACTCTTGAAAATACAAATCAGTAACTGGATATACATACCATTAACAGAGCACAACAGTTATTCCTGGAACAGTTATAAACACATGTTTCTAGATACAAACATGGTACACAGCGGAATATATGATAGTATATAGCTAACTGGTGAAGCCTCCTGGTTTGAACATCCTCCAAGTGAATCTGTAAAATCCCGACTACTTGACTGCTCGTACAAATTTGGGCACCCAAGAGTTTAGGGAAAACAAAAACAAAATAAACTCTGGGTCAGTCATGGGACTGGTGTGAGTAAACTCCAACCATTTGTTTAACTTTAAAAATCCTTTCTAAAGAAATGATAACAGTAAGACCTGCCACACATAAACATGGACGGTTTTTACCTTACTATAACCCAAAACACTTTGATACAAAAATCATGTGATATTATAATAATGTCCAATCAAATAAATAGAATCTAGCATAACGCTTGCATCTCACGCTCCATATATAATATAAAATCAAAAACCACAGGTCGCTTATTGGAGATTGGATTTCCAACATGACAAGGTATGGAACCACCTTCCGATAGTGTATCTCTAGAGAGGAATACACTAGGTTCAACAAGAACATCTTGCAACCCGGCCCACACATGATCGACCACTCATTGCACAAATATTCTGGATATTATGCTAGGGGAATAAATCCGTTGCCACCATATACATTTGTACAGATCAACATATTCGATCATTGGAAATACTTTGTCAGACATTCGTCCATATATGTTCGTTCTGGGATTGAACGAAACCGAAGGCACAATTTCTATTAATAGAAAAAGTCCTTGCACTTCACTTCGTCTTTGATTATGTTCATATAATCTGATTCGCAACGCTACTGCCAATACAGAGTGGTTCTCGGATAATAATCCAGCCGATCTCTCCATATTGACAATGATGATCACAACTTCGATAGTCTGTGATTTAACTATCGAATAAGAACAAGCGTACATTCAACATATCAAACAAATCACTGGGCTCTTTAATTAATATTTCATTAATTAAATCTTTTCTCCATTTCCTTATCAATATTTGTTAACCAAATATTTTTGATAATCATCTTGGCCTCTTACGCCATTTGGAAAACGTTTCCAAATATCAACTTCTTTTATTTTCTATATTTAGAAAATATCTCTATTTGCAATTGAAAAAATTTCAATCACTTATCTCTTTCCCGACTACTTTAATTATACTCAGGAAATATTTACTTTTATATTTCCAAAATTTTCACCACTTGGGTTAAAACGAATGCTGTGTAAAACATCGTTACAACAGCCCAAAATATTTTATTCAACTAACTCTTATTCAAACACTTCTCTTCGAGATTGGATCTTGCTATTTATCAATTAAAAATGAAATCAATCAAGTTGGGGTAAAATTACCTCTCAGACCTTGATTGAAAACATCATTAATTTCAAAACAGACAAAACCACTTACCTCGAATAATCAACATTATAAAAACCAATTATTCATTTTAAACGTACATATGTTTCTCTTTCTATTACCAGATTATCGATTTCCTTTTTGTTTATAATATTCTATTCTTAAATTAGTTTCCTTATCGAATTCTATACATATCGATACATTTATTTCTAACTACCAAATTTTTCTTCAAAATATTCTAACTCCTTTAATTCCCTGTAACGACCCGAAAATCTGGGCCAGTTTAAAATTTTTATTTTGGCAATTTTAGCGAATTTTGAACATTTAAAATGAATTATTTTAAATAATATCGACGAGAAATTTATTTTTAATAGAATTCGAACGTATATATTTATATACGTCGTCGTTAGAATATAAATAATTATATATAATTATAAATAGAATTGAAAATGGCGTGGTAGTTCGATAATTCGATTTCAAACTTCAATTGAATGTACCAGGTGCAAAACAATCCGGATTTTAGTGAAACCAAAAACATTAGAATTTATTTGTGAATACCTTTGCAACGAATCCGAAAAATTGAGATTTCATAGCGGGAATCAAATGATATGTCCAGCTGAAAATTCTGAATAGTCGCTATGGAATTCAGGCCCTTAAAAATGGGAATTTTGCAAACGACCTCGGATTTCGATGAAACCACATTTGTTGGATCCGTGATGTCAAGTTATTGCTAGGTTTCAAATTTCATAATTTTTCGAATCAATATGTGAGCGTGGCAAAGGAAAACGCATTTAACCAGTTTTAGTTGATTTTAATCGACTGGATAATGGCAATTTTTCTAACGATCTTAGAATTCGACGAAACTAGTTTTGTTAGGACCGTATCGTCAATACGAAGTTAGAAAATATTTTTATGGAATTTTTAGAGTTCATATGTGACCCCGGTAAATTGAAATGATCGTTCAAATTCAATATATAGAGTTATATGTTGAATTTTACGAAAACTGATCGGAACGATCGAATCAGCTTGCGATACATATCCCATTGTGTTCGGAATGGGGGTAATTAGCTATGGACGATAGGCGGTGGGCCTCGTTTCGAGGTCGAAATAAAAAGTACCTCTTTTGAAATTAAATAATTAACTTCCTCTCTCCTCACCCTTATCTCCTCTCAAGCCCTCCCCCACCCCCCCCCCCCATCTATTTTCATTCTGGAAGAAAAAAAACCGCAAAGGGGATCGGAGGAACACCGCTACCCCGCCGCCCCCTCTTCTTCTTCGTCTTCCCGTTGCCTCGCACCCCCCCTCCTCCTCTCCGCTCCTCCCTCCTCTTCTACTCGAGAAAACGCGCACCCCTCCAGCCCTAGACACCCTAGCCGACGCCCTCCTTCCCCCTCCGCGAGTTCAGGAACCGGAGCACCCATCTCAAGCGATGCAGAAACCAACGCAGGCCCCACCTCCGACTGCGCGAGCCACTCTCCACCTCTTCGGCCCCCCGTAAGCTTCTATTTTTATTTTCCTTCGTTTATGATGTTAAAATTTTGATTTTTAATTTTTATAACATACAAAATCAGTTTTTTTATATGAAATAACAGTGAAAAATTTTGCATTTTTATTAGGCAAAAAGATTAGATTTTTAAAATAGAAAAGGTTAGATTTTTAAAATAGAAAAGATTAGATTTTTAAAATAGAAAAGATTAGATTTTTAAAATAGAAAAGATTATATTTTTGAAATTGAAAAGGCGAGATCTTTATATTTGAAAAGGCAAAATATTTATATTTGAAAAGGTGAAATCTTTATATTTAAAAAGGCGAAATCTTTATATCAAAAAAAGGCGAAATCTTTATATAGAGAATAGCGTGGAAAAAATAGAATTTTTATCTATATAGTAGCGATGTAAAAATAGAATTTTTATCTATATAGTAGCGATGTAAAAATAGAATTTTTATCCGTATAGAGTAATTATAAAAATATGATTTTTATATACATAGCAACAATATAAAAATATGATTTTTATATATGTAGTGACTACGGGCGACGAAAGTGACAAAAAGGGGGAGATTGACGAAGATTTCTACATAGGAAGAGTCGTGGCGTTTGGATTAGCTATCGGTGATAACTTCTCACTCTAAATTTCTTTTTCTAGTTATATATATATACTAGAATGCAGACGGTGCTTAGCAACACCCGACACCCGTCATCCACAGACCATGGATGGCTTGTTTGTTTGATTGATGTGTTGTGAAATTTGTTTCTATTGTTGATGTGAAATCGATGATAAAAAGTAGATGGTTGAAATAAATTAATTATCGTTAAAAATATAATTTTTAACGTGAATGTGAATAAATAAATATTTATAAACAAATCGGCCGATTTGTTTATATACACTGATTTGACGGATATTGATTGGGATGATCAATTTCACACATCGCCCAACTGCACAAATAAAAATATGTGTTTGTTGATTTGAAACCCCACACGGGTGTTGAGATGATATTTGGCGTACACTAATCCCAATTAATTAATTGTATGTCGATCGATTGGTCGACAGACTGTGTAAGCGTCGATTATTTTTATTTGATGCTTATGCAGTTGTGTGGTGCACCTTGGATGATGGTTGATTGTTTATCATTGCTATTATATACATGTGTTGTATGGAATCCATATAATTAACATTATACGGTGATTGATTGGGCCTCATTCCAATCGGGAAAATAATGAATATTATAAAGGGAAAATTCATGTGTTGAATATGAAAATAGTCATGTGTTGACGATGTTCATGTGTTGAAAATATTCGTGTGTTGAGTAAAATATTTTAATATTAAAATTTACATCTTTATCATATTTAAAATTAGAACTACTTCACGGTGGAGTCCAATTAAAAAAATCAAACGATAGATACCATAATTTTATAAAATATTTTACATAATAAAAAAAATAATCGTGTGTTGAAAGAAATATAGATTCACGTGTTGAATAGTATATATATTCATTTGTTGAATTGAATAACGAAGTTTTTGAAAAATATAAAGCCGTGTGTATTAGAGATGCGTTATTTTGACGCGAACAATATTTATATCGATTTTATTCGTTTTATAATGAATATTGAAAAGTGATTTCAAAATCTAATATTTTGAAATGAAATTCAAATTGAATTAGATAAAAATTGAAATTGAAATTTTATTGAATCAATTTGAAATGAATTCGAATCGAATAGAAAATGAATTCGATTCGAATTGAATAGAAAGTGAATTTGAATTCAAATTGAATAGAAATGAATTCAAATTGAATTAAATTGAAACTGAATTAAAACGAATAGAAATCGTTTTGAATGAAATTTAAAACGAACGGAAATTGAATTGAAATCAATTTGAAATGAATTCGAATTGAATTAAATAGAAGGTAAATTCAAATAGAATTGAATTGAAACGAATTAGAATTTGAGTTGAATTGAAACGAATTTGAATTCGAATTAAATAAAATTGAAATGAATTCGAATTGAATTGAAATCAAATCGATTTGAAATTGAAGATGAAGTTGAAATTGTTTGTGAAACGAATTTAAAACAATTTATAAAATACGTTTTAAAAGGAAATCGACGAAATATATATATAATATATATATATTATATATATAACGGCCGGGATAGAACGCGCCGCGCCGCGGCAGTTCGTGAATTTCAACCATTGACTTCGAATTGACGTTGCGGGAGATCTGACCGTCGGATTCTCCCTAAACCGGAACCGTTGGGTTCGTATCGAAAAGAGCTTTCCAATGAATGTTAGAAATTTGAAATCTAACGGTTGGATTTGCAATTATGTCCAAATCAAATTTAGAAAAGGTCGCTGTAAGTGCAGTTCGATGGCCGTTGATGGAAATCGACTGTACGGGCCTTGATAAAATTATTAAAAATATCTATAATTTGTGTAAAATCATATGAAATGATTTGGGAAAAATGGCTGAAAAATTCCATATTTGAAAAGATAAAAATAGATTTTTATCGAAATGAACTAGTTTTGAACTAGAATTAAAATCAATTTATTTTTGAAATAAATAAATTGAATTTGAAAGTGATTTTAAAAATAATCAATATTTCCAATACGTGAATTGGACTGGAGTTGAATCGAAATTATCTTCGGAATATTTCGATGTTGGATTTCGTGACTATACAAATATTGTTATGGGGATTTGAAAGATATATTTTATATCGTTATTTTCAATACGATATATGTTGGTTTCAGAATTTGATATTGAATATAAGCCGGTATATTTTCTATTCAGAGCCTTGTATTTAATATTAAATGTGATTTGGGTTTGTCGTGAACCGTGTTTTAGATGACATTGGTTCTTTAACCCAGTTAAATGCAGGATATTGATTTTTGAAAAGACTAAAACTAAGTGGAGTTTGAATGAATCTTTAATTAGATTGAAACGTGAATTGATAATTTAAATTATCAAATTTGAAAGGTGATCGAGAATGGAGTACCACTAGTTTTGCTCCAATGCGATAGTTAAATCTTTAATAAGATTTGAACGTGAAATGGTAATTAATTTTACCAATAACACCATGGTGTTAGATGTGGATTATTACCAGTTTTTCTCCATGGGATATATGTTGGGATTGGGAAATAAAATAAATAATTACTTCGGTGTGGCTCGCTAATCCCGACTAGTTTGAAATGATATCCAAAGGAAGATTAAAGAATAAATTTAGAAGAATTTTTCTTGGATAAAATTAATGGGAACCTTTCCCTAAGAATGTGATTTTGTGAATAAAAGAATATTCTAAATTGAAATGAGGCGTTCGTTGTGTTTGTGTAACATTTGTTTATCATATACGTGGGTTATTCAGAAAGGCCGAGTTATACCCATTCTGAATAACCGATTTGACGAGATGTCGAAGAGGAAGACGATGGTTGAAGACCGGAAGTCTTCACATCATTTGGGTGATTACTGATGATCTTGATTGGGCTGTACACCCAAGATGAGGGAAACAGTTGGTGATCGTCCAGACGTACTTGGAGATGGAAGGATATGCGAGGAAAGTGCCTCCGGTTTCGTTCAGACCCATAACGAACTTGTAAATGGATTGTGTGTCTGACATTGGATTTTATTCTGTGTTGATTGATTTCTATTAAATATACATCTGTTTGGCGGCGGAGAATTTATTCTCTTGCTTAACGCCCTTCTCTGAGACGTACGAGCTCAGAGGTTGTATATCGATGGATATTAGTCGCATGGAGTGAATTGCCAGTGTGGCACGCGTAAGTGGCAAGGCTTCTATTGAAAAGCAAAGTCTTGTGGTTGATGATCAAAGCACGGCCTGTGTGGCGTAGCTTTGTGTATAACGTGAATTCACGAGCCTCACACCTCGGTATGAGTCAAAAACAGGATACAGACCCAAAGAGTGCACGACGTTTCTTTCTAGTTAGGGTGGTGTCAATGACCTACCAGCCCTGACATTAATATACTTTTCACCTGTGTGGTTGTTGGATACGAGGCACCTCGGATATAGGTCTGTAAGGACCGGAAAACGTGTGTTCAGGAATAACTAATCCTCAAAAGTAAGAGAGGACCGGCCTTGGAGGTTCCAATGGATCATAGTGGGGTCCTGAGGCATTTGTGTTACACCCCGTGTATTCTATAACTGTGAAATTAACAAATTAAAGTATAATTAATTTGAAATCAAAGAACTAAGGGAAACGGGATACGCCATTGCGTTCGTCTCGGAAAAATACGCGAAATAGAGTCCGAGTTTTCAAAAAACGGAGTCCGTATGAAGAAGATATGGCCTTCGGAAGTTTCTGAATTTAGTTTAAAATTCGAGCAGAATAAAACAACTCAGAAAAACAAGTTCAAATTTCAAATCGGGCCCAATTGGCCAGGGCGGGAAAATTCCCGCCTAAGGCATCCAGGTCGACTGGGCTGTCGACCTGGTCTAGCCAGGTCGACAGGGCTGTCGACAGGGCTGTCGACCTAGTCCAGACCCAGGTCGAACCCAGTCCACCCTGGCTGGCCTAGTCTATGTTGGTCGATTTTCAGAAGTCTGCTTTGTCATTAGGGCTAGGTGGCAGGCTCTAATTGGTCTCTCTTTCGAATAAATGGCTACGATCAATCCAAGCAACATCGATGGTCCTAATCAGTTCATAAACCCTATAAAAATGACCCTAGACTCAACCTAATCTATTCATTCAAAAATAAGAACAAGGCCATCATGTTGCTGAGGAACGACTAAGAGTAGCCACCAATTGGAGAGAGGATTAGGAGGCAAATTCTAAAGCATAAAGCAACTTAATCAAATCAAATCAACAAGGAATCGCATCTCCAAATTCCTAAATTGGAGAATTCGCCACACAATTGTAAGTAGAGTATTATTTTGGTATGAACAAATAATTGTGTTGGTTTGTATACTTGACTTGTGGAAATAAAGTAATTCATATTTGTGCGTTACTATGATTCTTATCGATTTGGAATATTGTATACGTTTGGATATTCTCGAATTATGTTATTCATTATAAAAAAACTACATGTTTGCGGTAGTTTTATGCAAGTATACGTTTGGAATATTCGCAAATTATGTAATCCATGTTGAAGCTACATGTATGTAGTTGATTAATTGAAATTCATGCAAGTTTGGGGTTTTGCTACTATGCCATCATAATGTATATTTTTGTACAAAAATTATTTTGTACGTAATTGGAACAAATTTGGGGTATTATATTTCATATGAAACTATGTTGAAATTTTGGCACCATGGTCTATGTATTAAGCCATGCTTTTGTACTAGAAAACCTATTTGCAAACTTATGAATATGACTAGGCTATGATTGATATTTTGCATAATTGAAATCCACGTTAGGTCTATATTGTTAACAAGAATTATATGATGACATATGTGGTACATAGCTAGGTTAGATTCAAAAATCCCTTTTGCAAGTTTGCATGACTAAAGTAAAAATCATGATTTCATGTTAGAAATATTTATGCCTTGGTTATGTGAATAGATTTAAAATCATGATTAAGTTGAACTATACTTTTGTGTTAGTAAACAAAAGTAAGCACCTTTGTAAACATGTAGTAATCTTATGAACATGATTTGCTTATGTTTGACATTATGCCTGAGTAAAAATATAGGTTTATGTTGTAGTTAAGCCTATGTGTCAATAGTGATATTCTTAACTTAACTACAAGTTTACATGGTTTGATTCATGTCACTTATGCTTTATGACCAAAGTATATGCTACCACTATGCAAGTACACCAGTTTCTATTTTGTAGTTCCAACGTCACATTGCAAGTTCATGCGTTCACATTCCCTTTTTTGTGTGTATGTAATCACGCTTTAAGCCTCCCCTTTTTCTCATGGCTAAGTTGGGCTTAAAAAAAGGCTAAGCCCAACATATATATAATAAACGGACATGTTAAACGGGGGAAAATAACGTTGGGTTAAATTTATTAATAAATGAAAATATGAAGTAGAAGGGCCCAAATTCAAGTATGGGTTGGGCCCATGATTGGTGTAACCTTTACACCATTAACTTAATAATGGGCCGCAAATATTTACATATAAGAAAATAAAGAAGAAAGACAAAATATGTAAATGTAGAACATACGATGTGTTTAACCCGAGGTCGGATTGAGTTGGGATGTAAACCTGCCCGGAACCGCCCGGCTGTCCAGTAGTCACAACAATACCTATCCAATGTGGGAGGTTAAACATGGAGCCCAATAAGGACCCGAGGTTAGACTGAGTTGTGGCGTAAGACTGTCCGGAACCAACCGACAACAGGCAGCCACAACAATACCTGTCTAATGTGAGAGGTCAAGGCTTTAATAAGACAATTAAGGCTGAGTCAGGATTGTTAGGATTAAGTGAATTAAAGACTTAATCAAAATGGAACATGCTAAACTAAAAGGACTGGTGGGGGTTAGGTTAGAAAACACTTAACCAACTTAGCATGTTGGCTAGAGAAAGAAAACCTAGTAACGGGGGACCCTTTTCAGCAGTAACCCTAGAAGGTGTATCATGATACCCTGAAACTAGGCAGGGGGCACGATTACTGGGCTGATTGTAAGAGGTCAAATCGACGGCGGTGGTGTAGCAGTGTAGGTTCTAACGGGGTGCGGGCGTGCACACACTCCGGCGCAGAAAAATAAAGCACTGGGCACCAGTAGCATACCTGTGCATTCTAAGGTTGTGTCGGGCCGCTGCCATGGGACTTGATACACCCCATGGTGGGACCAGCATAGGTAACTACAACATCGGGGGCCGTAAGACACATGTAACTATGCGAGTAGGAGCCGATCATCATAGAATGGATCACATCACCCTGATTATGGGGTGCCAGTTGGGAACTAGTTTATATGGGTTCAGAGATTAACATGGGGTACGATAGTATATTTGACCCTAGACAACTTAACCAAGTTTATAGTGCTTTCCCACTTCTTGTTTATACTTATCATACCCAGTTCTTTATTCATAGACAGAATAGTCCTAGACTTACTCAGGCTTTATGTCTGACTCTACTTTTCTTTCGTCTTCTTTTCTTCCGTTTCCCCCCCCCCTCCCAGGTCCACATGGAGGGAACACTGCAGCTTGACCAGCCTTAACATCCAGCTTGAAGAGGAGAAATGTATTGCTTGGACCTTTTCGTTTTGAACTATGGCTTTGGACAACCACTATGGGGCTTTTGCAGTTTATCTACGTTTTCTTTATGCTTCTTTAAATAATGTAATCAAGACAGATTATGAAAGTGTTATGTTATGTTTTTGGAAAAGATGTAAGACAATTATGGTGATGTTGTTGTAGCACGTATTTGCTTTTATGAAATAAAAGTTGTTGTTTTTCCGCTGTTTACAAATATGTGTTCTTATATCTGTCTTGTATATCTGTGACTTATACTTATAAACCTCCACCAAAATTAGGGCATTCCCTTTGAGAGTGACCCTAACGGAGGTGGGGTGTTTCACTTGGTATCAGAGCATAGGTTTACCAGATAAGATAAAAAGTTCTAAAAATTTATTTTCAAAAAGGAAATTTAAAGAAGCATTTTTAAAAGAAAAATATTATTTTATTTTAAAAAGGAAAAGTCCCCCCAAAGCCATAGGTACTATCTCTTATCCTTCGTTTTGAATCTATCCTTTTTGTTTCAGCATGTCCGAAGAACTTAACTTGCCGGAAGGGGTACCAATACCTGGTTGGTTTAGACGGTTCTTAGAAGCAAGGGCCACTCAGCCAGGTCCTACCGTCCCTCCTCCCCCAGCTGCAGGAAATCATCCAGCTGCAGCAGCACCTTTTCCTCCACCTCCTCCATGGGGAAACACATTTGCTAAGATATGTAAAGATTTTAAAGCTATGGGAGGAAAGGATTTCCATGGAACTGAGTCCTTCGTGGCAGCTAGGAATTGGCTGAAAGAAACTGAGGACCTATTCATCATCTTTGAGGTAGAGGATAGACAAAAAGTACAACTGGCAGTGTGGCTATTGAAGGGCGAGGCTTCCTACTGGTGGGAAGTCACTAATGCTGAAAGACCAGTGGAGACATGGGAGGACTTTAGGGCAAGGTTTGAGACTAAATTTCTCTCAGATGCGGAAAGAAGTTTGCAGTTGGAAAATTTCTTATTTCTTAAGCAAGGGGACAAGACAGTCAGAGAGTATGTGAATCAGTTCGATGAGCTGGCTAGGTTTGGGCTTGACCTAGTCAACACCCCACACAAGAAGGCTCTCCGTTTCGTCAAAGGATTGAATGAGCCATTACACAGTTTGGCCATGACCCATATACCCATGGGAGCCACGTATGAAAGATTGGTGCAAATGGCATTACTGAATGAAGAGGATAAGGGCAAGAAGGAGACAAAGGCAGAAAGCTCTCAAGGGAAGAAAGAGGGTTTGCAGCCTAAGAAGACAGACTTTAAGAAGGGCGGGAAAGGCAACAAAGAGAAGAGGAAGTGCAATTTCTGTGGCAAAGTGGGGCACTTAGTTAAGGACTGCCGGAAAAAGAAGGCCAAGGAGAATGGTGGGTGCTTTTCTTGCGGTGAGACAGGCCACAGGGCTAAGGACTGCCCAAAGAAACGAGGACAGGGGCAGAGGGCTGGATCCACCCCAGGGGCACAGGTTCATGTGCTGGAAGCGCCACCTCTGCAACAGCGAGGTATAAATACTTCTGTAGAAAGTGTAGTTTATCTTTATGATCACCCCGTTCGCACTTTATTTGATTCTGGCGCATCACACTCCTTTATCTCGTCTGCTTTAGTAGAATCTCTGCACCTAAAAACTAGTATGGTAGAGGACCCCTTAATTGTTTCAAACCCAATTGGGGGCCCAGCTCATTTGTCTATGATCTGTTTGGGATTGAAAATTTCTATTCTAAGTGTAGAATTTCAATGTAGTGCCTTTGTTTTGGGCTTTTCGGGGTATGGCTTGATTTTGGGTATGGATTGGCTATCCAGTAATGGGGCCATCCTTGATTGTGAGAAAAGGGTTGTTAGGCTCCTAACCCAGCTCGGTAATACTTTGGAAATTTCTTGTAATCCCTCGTATGCGATTATGCTTAGTTATCTTGAATCGCTAGATGCCTCTGTTGAAAATTTGCAGTCAGTTAGAGTGGTTCGGGAATATCCGGATGTCTTCGAAGAGGTGAAGGGCTTGCCTCCGAAGCGGGAAATAGACTTCCGCATATATCTTGTAGATAATGCGAAGCCCGTTGCGTTTCCCGTTAGACACATGGCTCCACGAGAAAGGAAAGAGCTCAGTAAACAGATAAAAGAGCTTCTAGAAAAGGGGTTCATTAGGAGGAGCATTTCAGAATGGGGCGCTCCAGTGGTGTTCGCTACAAAGGCGGATGGTTCACTCCGTCTATGTGTTGACTATAGGGAGCTCAACAAGCTAACGAAAAAGAATAGGCACCCGCTCCCTAGAATTGACGATTTGTTTGACCAGCTTGTAGGAGCGTCTGTTTTCTCCCAACTCGATTTAGCAACCGGTTTTCATCAGCTAAGGGTGGCTGAAGATAGCATCGATAAAACGGCATTCAGAACCCCAGACGGCTTCTTTGAATGGCTTGTCATGCCTTTCGGCTTGACAAATGCACCTGCTTACTTCGTGGACCTGATGAGTAGGGTATTTAGAGATTTCCTCAACAAATTTGTAGTGGTCTTCGTAGATGATATCCTTATCTTCTCAAAGAGTGAAGAGGAACATGCTCAGCACTTAAGGGCAATCATGGAAACTTTGCGAGTCCATCAACTAAAAGCCAAATTCTCCAAATGCCACTTTTGGAGAGAAGAGGTGAGGTTCCTTGGGCACATAGTATCCAAGCAAGGGTTAGCAGTGGACCCTGCTAAGGTAGTGGCGGTACAGGATTGGAAGACACCAAGGAATGCAACTGAGGTCCGAAGCTTTCTAGGACTAGCAGGTTTCTATCGAAAATTCATAAGGGATTTTGCGAAAATCTCAGCTCCGCTCACGAAATTGACCAAGAAGAATCTAGTGTTCAATTGGGACTTGGATTGCGAGTTTGCTTTCCAACGACTGAAAAGGGCTCTAACAACAGCCCCAGTTTTGACGCTGCCAGATGGGAGCAAGATGTTCACTGTTTATACGGATGCATGTGGGACAGGGCTAGGCGCCGTCTTAATGCAAGAAGGAAGGGTAGTAGCTTATGGAGGGAGGCAGTTGAAGGTGCACGAAAAGAACTACCCAACCCACGATCTTGAGTTAGCCGCCATCGTCTTTGTACTCAAGTCTTGGCGACACTATCTCCTAGGTGAGAAGTTCGAACTTTACACTGACCATAAATCGTTGAAATATCTTTTCTCGCAGAAGGATCTTAACTTGAGGCAACAAAGATGGATGGAGTTTCTTGCCTCGTACGATTTCGAAATCTCCTACACTCCGGGCAAAGGCAACGTAGTGGCAGACGCGTTAAGCCGAAAGAAATTAACCCTAAGCCCGTTGTTTGTTGAAAGACAAAGCCTAGAGTTTATAGCTAGCTTCGACTTTAGGCCTTCCTCCGATTTTGTACCAGGCTTACTAGCATCTCTCGAAGTGCGCCCAACTTTAGTGGATTCAGTAGGGGCGGCACAACGCGAAGACCCTCAGCTTGTGGAAATGATTGATAGGCTAATTAGGGGTGAGACTTCAAGTCACCTCAACAGATACTCCATTGACGATAAGGGTTTGCTAAGGCGAGACGGAAGACTATGCGTCCCACAAACAAAAGATTTAGTAAAGAAGGTTCTCGAGGAAGCACATCACTCTAAGATGAAGATACACCCAGGCGGAGATAAAATGTACAAAGATATAAAAAGGACTTTCTTCTGGAACGGCATGAAAAAGGACGTGGCAGAATTCGTTTCTAAGTGTATGGTGTGCCAACAGGTTAAAGCGGAACAGAAAAAGCCTGGCGGACTACTACATCCTCTAGAGGTCCCGCAGTGGAAGTGGGATAGCATATCAATGGACTTCATCGATGGGCTGCCGAGGTCTAGGAGAGGCAACACTAGCATTTGGGTAATAGTGGATAGGCTTACTAAAAGCGCCCACTTTTTACCTGTCAAAAGTAAAAGAACTGCCTCATCCCTGGCATCACTTTACCTCAAAGAAATCGTTCGACTCCATAGAATACCATCTAGCATTGTTAGTGACCGAGACCCCATCTTTACCAGCGAGTTTTGGCGGAGTCTGCAAGAAGCAATAGGAACGCAGTTATGCTTGAGCACAGCCTATCATCCCCAAACCGACGGCCAAACAGAGAGAGTGAACAGAGTTTTGGAGGACCTTTTAAGACTATGCGTCCTTGACTTCGGAGGGACATGGGAAGACCACCTTCCTTTGGTGGAATTTGCCTACAACAACAGCTATCAAGCAACCATCGGAATGGCGCCCTTCGAAGCTTTATATGGAAGACCGTGTCGATCGCCCACTTGTTGGTGGGAGTCTACTGATAAGCTCATACTTGGACCGGATATGATCCGAGAGACTTCAGAGAAAGTAGACTTAATACGAAGAAGGATGAAGATGGCCCAAGACAGACAAAAGTCCTATGCCGACAAGAGAAGGACCGACCTTGAATTTGAGGTTGGAGACAGAGTTTTTCTCAAGGTATCTCCGCTAAGAAACGTTGTTCGTTTTGGAACCATAGGAAAACTGGCACCAAGGTTCGTAGGGCCATTCCCTATCATCGAGAAAATTGGGAAAATGGCCTATAGATTAGAGCTACCCGAGAAGTTGGCCGGAGTCCACAACGTTTTTCACGTTTCACATCTCCGAAAATGTCTACATGAGTCTGCTGAAGTGGTAGAGCCAAATATCCTCGAAGAGGCCGAAGTGGAACGCGAAGCAACCATAAGAAAAGTTCCAACCCGCATCTTAGGAACGGAAGTGAAGAAGCTACTCAACCGCGAAGTCAAGCTCGTCAAAGTTCAGTGGAGCGACGCCGAGGGAGACGCGACTTGGGAAACTGAAGCTAGAATACGCACTGCTTACCCTTTTCTTTTCGGGGGTACATCCTTGATCTTTCTTTTTCCTTAAGTTGCGCTTTTATCTATCTTTTTAGGTATATTTCCTCGACCTTATCTTTTAGGTAAAAACCTTTTTGGATGAAAACATGTAATTGAAACATGTTATGGATGATGGTTGCAAGTGGTTGCAAGTGATTGCTAGTGGTTGCTCATGGTTGCATATACACACACAATCTAGGTTTTAGATCGGCTCAGTCACTTCATATTGCATATGCATATATGTTTGCATTCGTATGTGGTTGAACTTTAATGTGTTGTCATATGGATGTTGCATTTGTATTGAATGATTGTGCACCCATGTAGAATCGTGAATAGGAAAATTTGCATACATGATGGATTCATGGCACTTACATAATTCGCATTAAGGAGGTCAACTGAATCAGTAGACCGCCTGATTTTGCATTAGATAAGTTCATGTACACACACACTTCGCATATGATCATGAAGCATTAGAAGTCTTTTAAGGACAATGGATGCTCGTGTTTGATGGATGAGTAGATGGATGATTCGATGTTAGGATATACATTTTCCTAAACTTGAAGATTTCGGGGAAGAAATCCTTTTAAGTGGGGGAGAATGTAACACCCCGTGTATTCTATAACTGTGAAATTAACAAATTAAAGAATAATTAATTTGAAATCAAAGAACTAAGGGAAACGGGATACGCCATTGCGTTCGTTTCGGAAAAATATGCGAAATAGAGTCCGAGTTTTCGAAAAACGGAGTCTGTATGAAGAAGATATGGCCTTCGGAAGTTTCTGAATTTAGTTTAAAATTCGAGCAGAATAAAACAACTCAGAAAAACAAGTTTAAATTTCAAATCGGGCCCAATTGGCCAGGGCGGGAAAATTCCCGCCTAAGGTATCCAGGTCGACTGGGCTGTCGACCTGGTCTAGCCCGGTCGACAGGGCTGTCGACAGGGTTGTCGACCTGGTCCAGACCCAGGTCGAACCCAGTCAACCCTGGCTGGCC
This sequence comes from Allium sativum, assembly GCA_030737875.1. Lineage (NCBI taxonomy): Eukaryota > Viridiplantae > Streptophyta > Magnoliopsida > Asparagales > Amaryllidaceae > Allium > Allium sativum. The sequence goes on from CM060924.1 coordinate 440,620,756, forward strand.
TAGTCTATGTTGGTCGATTTTCAGAAGTCTGCTTTGTCATTAGGGCTAGGTGGCAGGCTCTAATTGGTCTCTCTTTCGAATGAATGGCTACGATCAATCCAAGCAACATCGATGGTCCTAATCAGTTCATAAACCCTATAAAAATGACCCTAGACTCAACCTAATCTATTCATTCAAAAATAAGAACAAGGCCATCATGTTGCTGAGGAACGACTAAGAGTAGCCACCAATTGGAGAGAGGATTAGGAGGCAAATTCTAAAGCATAAAGCAACTTAATCAAATCAAATCAACAAGGAATCGCATCTCCAAATTCCTAAATTGGAGAATTCGCCACACAATTGTAAGTAGAGTATTATTTTGGTATGAACAAATAATTGTGTTGGTTTGTATACTTGACTTGTGGCAATAAAGTAATTCATATTTGTGCGTTACTATGATTCTTATCGATTTGGAATATTGTATACGTTTGGATATTCTCGAATTATGTTATTCATTATAAAAAAACTACATGTTTGCGGTAGTTTTATGCAAGTATACGTTTGGAATATTCGCAAATTATGTAATCCATGTTGAAGCTACATGTATGTAGTTGATTAATTGAAATTCATGCAAGTTTGGGGTTTTGCTACTATGCCATCATAATGTATATTTTTGTACAAAAATCATTTTGTACGTAATTGGAACAAATTTGGGGTATTATAGTTCATATGAAACTATGTTGAAATTTTGGCACCATGGTCTATGTATTAAGCCATGCTTTTGTACTAGAAAACCTATTTGTAAACTTATGAATATGACTAGGCTATGATTGATATTTTGCATAATTGAAATCCATGTTAGGTCTATATTGTTAACAAGAATTATATGATGACATATGTGTTACATAGCTAGGTTAGATTCAAAAATCCCTTTTGCAAGTTTGCATGACTAAAGTAAAAATCATGATTTCATGTTAGAAATATTTATTCCTTGGTTATGTGAATAGATTTAAAATCATGATTAAGTTGAACTATACTTTTGTGTTAGTAAACAAAAGTAAGCACCTTTGTAAACATGTAGTAATCTTATGAACATGATTTGCTTATGTTTGACATTATGCCTGAATAAAAATATAGGTTTATGTTGTAGTTAAGCCTATGTGTCAATAGTGATATTCTTAACTTAACTACAAGTTTACATGGTTTGATTCATGTCACTTATGCTTTATGACCAAAGTATATGCTACCACTATGCAAGTACACCAGTTTCTATTTTGTAGTTCCAACGTCACGTTGCAAGTTCATGCGTTCACATTCCCCTTTTTTTTGTGTATGTAATCACGCTTTAAGCCTCCCCTTTTTCTCATGGCTAAGTTGGGCTTAAAAAAAGGCTAAGCCCAACATATATATAATAAACGGACGTGTTAAACGGGGGAAAATAACGTTGGGTTAAATTTATTAATAAATGAAAATATGAAGTAGAAGGGCCCAAATTCAAGTATGGGTTGGGCCCATGATTGGTGTAACCTTTACACCATTAACTTAATAATGGGCCGCAAATATTTACATATAAGAAAATAAAGAAGAAAGACAAAATATGTAAATGTAGAACATACGATGTGTTTAACCCGAGGTTGGATTGAGTTGGGATGTAAACCTGCCCGGAACCGCCCGGCTGTCCAGTAGTCACAACAATACCTATCCAATGTGGGAGGTTAAACATGGAGCCCAATAAGGACCCGAGGTTAGACTAAGTTGTGGCGTAAGACTGCCCGGAACCAACCGGCAACAGGCAGCCACAACAATACCTGTCTAATGTGAGAGGTCAAGGCTTTAATAAGACAATTAAGGCTGAGTCAGGATTGTTAGGATTAAGTGAACTAAAGACTTAATCAAAATGGAACATGCTAAACTAAACGGACTGGTGGGGGTTAGGTTAGAAAACACTTAACCAACTTAGCATGTTGGCTAGAGATAGAAAACCTAGTAACGGGGGACCCTTTTCAGCAGTAACCCTAGAAGGTGTATCATGATACCCTGAAACTAGGCAGGGTGGGGCACGATTACTGGGCTGATTGTAAGAGGTCAAATCGACGGCGGTGGTGTAGCAGTGTAGGTTCTAACGGGGTGCGGGCGTGCACACACTCCGGCGCAGAAAAATAAAGCACTGGGCACCAGTAGCATACCTGTGCATTCTAAGGTTGTGTCGGGCCGCTGCCATGGGACTTGATACACCCCATGGTGAGACCAGCATAGGTAACTACAACATCGGGGGCCGTAAGACACATGTAACTATGCGAGTAGGAGCCGATCATCATAGAATGGATCACATCACCCTGATTATGGGGTGGCAGTTGGGAACTAGTTTATATGGGTTCAGAGATTAACATGGGGTACGATAGTATATTTGACCCTAGACAACTTAACCAAGTTTATAGTGCTTTCCCACTTCTTGTTTATACTTATCATACCCAGTTCTTTATTCATAGACAGAATAGTCCTAGACATACTCAGGCTTTATGTCTGACTCTACTTTTCTTTCGTCTTCTTTTCTTCCGTTTCCCCCCCCCCCCCCCCAAGTCCACAGGGAGGGAACACTGCAGCTTGACCAGCCTTAACATCCAGCTTGAAGAGGAGAAATGTATTGCTTGGACCTTTTCATTTTGAACTATGGCTTTGGACAACCACTATGGGGCTTTTGCAGTTTATCTACGTTTTCTTTATGCTTCTTTAAATAATGTAATCAAGACAGATTATGAAAGTGTTATGTTATGTTTTTGGAAAAGATGTAAGACAATTATGGTGATGTTGTTGTAGCACGTATTTGCTTTTATGAAATAAAAGTTGTTGTTTTTCCGCTGTTTACAAATATGCGTTCTTATATCTGTCTTGTATATCTGTGACTTATACTTATAAACCTCCACCAAAATTAGGGCATTCCCTTTGAGAGTGACCCTAACGGAGGTAGGGTGTTTCAATTTGCTAGAGTGTCTCGAACGCGGAGAGGAGCTTGCCCCTTGCCTCGACTCATGATGGAAATCCAATTTCCAATACGTGATAGTGCGGTTTTATTTGTAGAACCTAGTATGGCGACATAGTGGTATGGGTCACTCATGCCGCCTATGATTGATATTTATGATTGAAATTGTTTTGACACTATACACCTATAATAGTATCAAATAATGTGTTTTAAACGTATCATGCATGCTTTGGCTGTTATAAGGTAAAAACCCTATCCTCCGGCTTGCGTTGCATTGTGTGATGGGACCTGGGTCTTATAACAACTTCATTTTCCTTTATTTAGCATTGCGCTGTTTGTTCTATGCACTGGTATTCTTGGGAGGAAACCCGTTCAGTGTTATACGGTGTGGTCCCTTGATTTACCGAACTTTAAAATAAAGATTAATAATTGTTTTAGTTCTCACACCAGTCCCATGACTGACCTGAAGTTTATTGTTTTAACCTAAACTCTGGGTGCCCTTATTTTCGAAACGGGCAGCTAGTAGTTTTGGTGTTGCAGATTTATATCCACAGGGTCCTGATTTACAGCTGGAATGATGTTCGGAAAGCTCTGTATCCGTGTATCACTTTCAGTTGTGTTTTGTATATTTTCCCACTGTTATATAAATTATTGTAATCTCTGATATTTATCGAATGTAATTTATTCATTTATACTCTGTATATTCTTGTATCTGATGGAATTGTTGTAATAACAATGAAATGTTCTTCTGTTTGAGTTCTATTTTGTCTTATCCTCAATTCTATCCGTGCTTTCCTTCATGGGGAAGTTCGGGTCGTCTCAGTTTGGTATCAGAGCTTTGGTTTACAGAGCTCGAGAACAAGACACATTAGAACCATACGAAAGAATTCATCAGATATTGGATTAGTAATATCCAATTAGAATGACTCGTTAGAGATAGGATCAGTAGTATCCTAGAACGAGTGTGAAGAGTATATTTTTCAAATGAAAACAATTTTGTTTTAAAGTTTAAATCGTTTTAAACGTATTTGATTATTTATTTATTTTGAATTTGGACAATCGAGTATATAAAGGTTTTGCATATACGCGTCATGAACGTATATTCGAAGTTTTAATATACTGGATAGATATAGAATCACACTCTAGTCGCCCGGAGATGATGTTGATAATGACCATGGCATCATCAATATTTATGTTCGTGTTTCGAAGGTGTGATATCTATATATTTCCATTAGACTGGTGTGAGAACCAAAACTAATATAGATAGATTTATTGTTGTGAATTGGCATCAAAAACATGATTTTCTGTATATATATATATATATCAAAATTATGAATTTGAAACGTTAATTCACTAATTAATTGATGTTTGTGTTGATTGTTTATTTGTTTGGTAATTTTGAAACATTTAGCCTAATTGTATCGAATATTGAATTGTATTGAAAATTAGTTGCATTTGCATGCATATACATGTATATCTATTGAACAGGTCATAGCAAGGAGGCTAGAGCAGAGAATAAAATTTGTTTGCCTGACAAATAGGTACATGTTTACTATAATTTACTGTTTTGTTTGGGTGATGATGATTTTATGAGCCGATTGGCTAGCCACTTGGCTTTTTCTTTTTCTTTTTGAGATCAGAAGGCCTATATGGCAATTTCGGGATTTTCCCGTGGCTCTCGGTGCAGGGGAGGTTATGGCGAAATTTTTCGAAAATTTATGGTGTTAGCCAAATTTTTGAAAAATTTGAAAAGTTCTTAGAAACTGAAAAGTTGAAGAACTTAAGCCGTAAAGAAAATAATGGAAGTTGAGTTGATTTGTTAAACAACTTTCGGCTTCGTTCCTTTTTGGCTTCCATTGTTATGTTCCTTTTCGGCCTTTGATTTAGAGAAGATTAGAATATCATCAATAAAAACCAGAACAAATTTATTCGATTAAATCACACATTGAACTGATTAGAAAATAGTTAGAAATATAAACTTGTGCATTATATATATTTGAACAGGAAATTGGATAGCTGTTGAGTAAAGATTTTATTTGCGTGCCCGACAAATAGGTAAACCTTAATGAGTTGGATGCGCACTTTTATTATTATATCAACTCCTGTGAATGCCATTGGATGCGGAGTGCTGGTTATTCTGTGTGAAATAATAAACATCGCCATAGGATAGCAACAATTAATTTTGAACTACATTACATGGCATACTTTTGGAAGATAGGCATACTTCATCATATACCACATAAGCATTTGGAGCTTGTGTGACGAGGTGGAAGATTTACCATACGAGCGAGAGGCTTATATGGCGATGACTATATTTTACAGGTTGAGCTGATGACTGATATGGACCATTTAAACTGTAATGATAAAATTGCCAGATTAATAAAGACCCCACACGGGTCTAGAGTTGAGAATAATCACGTCTCTCTAGTTATTAGATACGGCACATGGACTATTTATTTCCCACACGGGACGAGGTGACGAGGATTTATCCTCTGGAGCATTTAAAATACCCACTCCCTCAGGCTTTGACAGGGTGACGAGAATTTATTCTCTGGAGTTATTATCAATACACGCTCCCCTGTAAACACCAGAATATATCGCTATAAATATGTGTATGCTTATTAGGATTTATTGGGTACCTAATACAACCCAATAAATTTCCAAACCTCTCCCCGTACAAAGGAGGTTATGGCGAAATTTTTTAAAAATTCCGGGTGTTAGCCAAATTTTTGAAGAATTTGAAAATTCTCAAAAACTGAAAAGTTGGAGAATAGAAGCCATATCGAACGTAGAGTTGATTAATCAAACCACTTTCGAATTTGTTCCTTTTCGGGGACGAAAATTTTTAAGTGGGGGAGATTGTAACGACCCGAAAATCTGGGCCAGTTTAAAATTTTTATTTTGGCAATTTTAGCGAATTTTGAACATTTAAAATGAATTATTTTAAATAATATTGACGAGAAATTTATTTTTAGTAGAATTCGAACGTATATATTTATATACGTCGTCGTTAGAATATAAATAATTATATATAATTATAAATAGAATTGAAAATGGCGCGGTAGTTCGATAATTCGATTTCAAACTTCAATTGAATGTACCGGGTGCAAAACAATCCGGATTTTAGTGAAACCAAAAACATTAGAATTTATTTGAGAATACCTTTGCAACGAATCCGAAAAATTGAGATTTCATAGCGGGAATCAAAAGATATGTCCAGTTGAAAATTCTGAATAGTCGTTATGAAATTCAGGCCCTTAAAAATGGGAATTTTGCAAATGACCTCGGATTTCGACGAAACCACTTTTGTTGGATCCGTGATGTCAAGTTATTGCTAGGTTTCAAATTTCATAATTTTTCGAATCAATGTGTGAGTGTGGCAAAGGAAAACGCGTTTGACCAGTTTCATTTGATTTTAATCGACTGGAAAATGGCCATTTTTCTAACGGTCTTAGAATTCGACGAAACTAGTTTTGTTAGGACCTTATCGTCAATACGAAGCTAGAAAATATTTTTATGGAATTTTTAGAGTTCGTATGTGACCCCGGTAAATTGAAATGCACGTTCAAATTCAATATATAGAGTTATATATTGATTTTGACGAAAACTGATCGAAACGATCGAATCAGCTTGTGATACATATCCCATTGTGTTCGGAATGGGGGTAATTAGCTATGGACGACAGGCAGTGGGCCTCGTTTCGAGGTCGAAATAAAAAGTACCTTTTTTGAAATTAAATAATTAACTTCCTCTCTCCTCACCCTTATCTCCTCTCAAGCCCTCCCCCCCCCCCCCCCCCGCGTCTATTTTCATTCTGGAAGAAAAAACCCGCAAAGGGGATCGGAGGAACCCCGCTACCCCGCCGCCCCCTCTTCTTCTTCCTCCTCCCGTTGCCTCGCACCCCCCTCCTCCTCTCCGCTCCTCCCTCCTCTTCTACTCGAGAAAACGCGCACCCCTCCAGCCCTAGACACCCTAGCCGACGCCCTTCTTCTCCCTCCGCGAGTTCAGGAACCAAAGCACCCATCTCGAGCGATGCAGAAACCAACGCGTGCCCCACCTCCAACTGCGCGAGCCACTCTCCACCTCTTCGGCCCCCCTGTAAGCTTTTATTTTTATTTTCCTTCGTTTATGATGTTAAAAATTTGATTTTTAATTTTTATAACATACAAAATCAGTTTTTTTATATGAAATAACAGTGAAAAAGCTTGCATTTTTATTAGGCAAAAAGATTAGATTTTTAAAATAGAAAAGATTAGATTTTTAAAATAGAAAAGATTAGATTTTTAAAATGGAAAAGATTAGATTTTTGAAATTGAAAAGGCGAGATCTTTATATTTGAAAAGGAGAAATATTTATATTTGAAAAGGCGAAATCTTTATATTTAAAAAGGCGAAATCTTTATATTTAAAAAGGCGAAATCTTTATATAGAGAATAGCGTGGAAAAATAGAATTTTTATCTATATAGTAGCGATGTAAAAATAGAATTTTTATCTATATAGTAGCGATGTAAAAATAGAATTTTTATCCATATAGAGTAATTATAAAAATATGATTTTTATATATATAGCAACAATATAAAAATATGATTTTTATATATGTAGTGACTACGGGCGACGAAAGTGACAAAAAGGGGGAGAACGACGAAGATTTCTACATAGGAAGAGTCGTGGCGTTTGGATTAGCTATCGGTGAGAACTTCTCACTCTAAATTTCTTTTTCTAGTTATATATATATACTAGGATGCAGACGGTGCTTAGCAGCACCCGACACCCGTCATCCACAGACCATGGATGGCTTGTTTGTTTGATTGATGTGTTGTGAAATTTGTTTCTATTGTTGATGTGAAATCGGTGATAAAAAGTAGATGGTTGAAATAAATTAATTATCGTTAAAAATATAATTTTTAACGTGAATGTGAATAAATAAATATTTATAAACAAATCGGCCGATTTGTTTATATACACTGATTTGACGGATATTGATTGGGATGATCAATTTCACACATCGCCCAACTGCACAAATAAAAATATGTGTTTGTTGAATTGAAACCCCACACGGGTGTTGAGATGATATTTGGCGTACACTAATCCCAATTAATTAATTGTATGTCGATCGATTGGTCGACAGACTGTGTAAGCATCGATTATTTATATTTGATGCTTATGCAGTTGTGTGGTGCACCTTGGATGATGGTTGATTGTTTATCATTGCTATTGTATACATGTGTTGTATGGAATCCATATAATTAACATTATACGGTGATTGATTGGGCCTCATTCCAATCGGGAAAATAATGAATATTATAAAGGGAAAATTCATGTGTTGAATATGAAAATAGTCATGTGTTGACGATGTTCATGTGTTGAAAATATTCGTGTGTTGAGTAAAATATTTTAATATTAAAATTTACATCTTTATCATATTTAAAATTAGAACTACTTCACGGTGGAGTCTAATTAAAAAAATCAAACGATAGATACCATAATTTTATAAAATATTTTACATAATAAAAAAAATAGTCGTGTGTTGAAAGAAATATAGATTCATGTGTTGAATAGTATATATATTCATTTGTTGAATAGAATAACGAAGTTTTTGAAAAATATAAAGCCGTGTGGATTAGAGATGCGTTATTTTGACGTGAACGATATTTATATCGATTTTATTCGTTTTATAATGAATATTGAAAAGTGATTTCAAAATTTAATATTTTGAGATGAAATTCAAATTGAATTAGATTAAAATTCAAATTGAAATTTTATTGAATCAATTTGAAATGAATTCGAATCGAATAGAAAATGAATTCGATTCGAATTGAGTAGAAAGTGAATTTGAATTCAAATTGAATAGAAATGAATTCAAATTGAATTAAATTGAAATTGAATTAAAACGAATAGAAATCGTTTTGAATGAAATTTAAAACGAACGGAAATTGAATTGAAATCAATTTGAAATGAATTCGAATTGAATTAAATAGAAGGTAAATTCAAACTGAATTGAATTGAAATGAATTAGAATTTGAATTGAATTGAAACGAATTTGAATTCGAATTAAATAAAATTGAAATGAATTCGAATTGAATTGAAATCAAATCGATTTGAAATTGAAGATGAAGTTGAAATTGTTTTTGAAACGAATTTAAAACGATTTATAAAATACGTTTTAAAAGGAAATCGATGAAATGTATATAATATATATATATATTATATATATATAATTACGTGAATAGAACGCGCCGCGCCGCGGCAGTTCGTGAATTTCGACCATTGACTTCGAATTGGCGTTGCGGGAGATCTGACCGTCGGATTCTCCTAAAACCGAAACCGTTGGGTTCGTATCGTAAAGAGCTTTCCAATGTATGTTAGAAATTTGAAATCTAACGGTTGGATTTGGAATTATGTCCAAATCAAATTTAGAAAAGGTCGTTGTAAGTGCAGTTCGATGGCCGTTGATGGAAATCGACTGTACGGGCCTTGATAAAATTATTAAAAATATCTATAATTTGTGTAAAATCATAAGAAATGATTTGGGAAAAATGGGCTGAAAAATTCCATATTTGAAAAGATAAAAATAGATTTTTATCGAAATGAACTAGTTTTGAACTAGAATTAAAATCAATTTATTTTTGAAATAAATAAATTGAATTTGAAAGTGATTTTAAAAATAATCAATATTTCCAATACGTGAATTGGACTAGAGTTGAATCGAAATTATCTTCGGAATATTTCGATGTTGGATTTCGTGACTATACAAATATTGTTATGGGGGATTTGAAAGATATATTTTATATCGTTATTTCCAATACGATATATGTTGGTTTCAGAATTTGATATTGAATATAAGCCGGTATATTTTCTATTCAGAGCCTTGTATTTAATATCAAATGTGATTTGAGTTTGTCGTGAACCGTGTTTTAGATGACATTAGTTCTTTAACCCAGTTAAATGCAGGATATTGATTTTTGAAAAGATTAAAACTAAGTGGAGTTTGAATGAATCTTTAATTAGATTGAAATGTGAATTGATAATTTAAATTATCAAATCTGAAATGTGATCGAGAATGGAGTACCACCAGTTTTGCTCCAATGCGATAGTTAAATCTTTAATTAGATTTGAACGTGTAATGGTAATTAATTTTACCGATAACACCGTGGTGTTAGATGTAGAGTATTACCAGTTTTTCTCCATGGGATATATAGGTTGGGATTGGGAAATAAAATAAATAATTATTTCGGTGTGGCTCGCTAATCCCGACTAGTTTGAAATGATATCCAAAGGAAGATTAAAGAATAAATTTAGAATAATTTATCTTGGATAAAATTAATGGGAACCTTTCCCTAAGAATGTGATTTTGTGAATAAAAGAATATTTTGAATTGGAATGAGGCGTTCATTGTGTTTGTGTAACATTTGTTTATCATATACGTAGGTTATTCAGAAAGGCCGAGTTATACCCATTCTGAATAACCGATTCGACGAGATGTCGAAGAGGAAGACGGTGGTTGAAGACCGGAAGTCTTCACATCGTTTGGGTGATTATTGATGATCTTGATTGGGCTGTACACCCAAGATGAGGGAAACAGTTGGTGATTGTCCAGACGTACTTGGAGACAAATGGATATGCAAGGAAAGTGCCTCCGGTTTCGTTCAGACCCAGAACGAACTTGTAAATGGATTGTGTGTCTGACATTGGATTTTATTCTGTGTTGATTGATCTCTATTAAATATACATCTGTTTGGCGGCGGAGAATTTATTCTCTTGCTTACCGCCCTTCTCCGAGACGTACGAGCTCAGAGGTTGTATATCGATGGATATTAGTCGCATGGAGTGAATTGCCAGTGTGGCACGCGTAAGTGGCAATTGATCAAGGCTTCTGTTGAAAAGCAAAGTCTTGTGGTTGATGATCAAAGCACGGCCTGTGTGGCATAGCTTTGTGTATAATGTGAATTCGCGAGCCTCACACCTCGGTATGAGTCAAAAACGGGATACGGACCCAAGGAGTGCACGACGTTTCTTTCTAGCTAGGGTGGTGTCAGTGACCTACCAGCCCTGACATTTATATACTTTTCACCTGTGTGGTTGTTGGATACGAGGCGCCTCAGATATAGGTCTGTAAGGACCGGAAAACGTGTGTTCAGGAATAACTAATCCTCAAAAGTAAGAGAGGACCGGCCTTGGAGGTTCCAAAGGATCATAGTGGGGTCCTGAGGCATTTGCTAGAGTGTCTCGAACGTGGAGAGGAGCTTGCCCCTTGCCTCGACTCATGACGGAAATCCAATTTCCAATATGTGATAGTGCGGTTTTATTTGTAGAACCTAGTATGGCGACATAGTGGTATGGGTCATTCATGCCGCTTATGATTGATATTTATGATTGAAATTGTTTTGACACTATACACCTATAATAATATCAAATAATGTGTTTTGAACGTATCAAGCATGCTTTGGCTGTTATAAGGTAAAAACCCTATCCTCCAGCTTGCGTTGCATTGTGTGATGGGACCTAGGTCTTATAACAGCTTCATTTTCCTTTATTTAGCATTGCGATGTTTGTTCTATGCACTGGTATTCTTAGGAGGAAACCCATTCCATGTTATAAGGCGTGGTCCCTTGATTTACCGAACTTTAAAATAAAGATTAATAACTGTTTTAGTTTTCACACCAGTCCCATGACTGACCTGGAGTTTATTGTTTTAACCTAAACTCTGGGTGCCCTTATTTTCGACACGGGCAGCTAGTAGTTTTGGTTTTGCAGATTTATATCCACAGGGTCCTGATTTACAGCTGGAACGATGCTCGGAAAGCTCTGTATCCGTGTATCACTTTCAGTTGTGTTTTGTATATTTTTCCGCTGCTATATAAATTATTGTAATCTCTGATATTTATCGAATGTAATTTATTCATTTATACTCTGTATATTCTTGTATCTGATGGAATTGTTGTAATAACAATGAAATGTTCTTCTGTTTGCGTTCTATTTTGTCTTGTCCTTAATTCTATCCGTGCTTTCCTTCACGGGGAAGTTCGGGTCGTCTCATTCCCGGAAAAATTCGCCATAACCTCCCTTGTGCTGGGAGCATCGGGATATTTCAAATAGCCTTCCATGGCCCTCACCAATCCAAAAGAAAAAGAAAAGGCCAAGCGGCTTGCTGATACGGCGCATAAAATCTCATATATGAATTTAAACGTGTACCTTTTTTTCGGGCACATAAATTAAAATCTTCATATACTTCATCCCATACCTTTCCAATACATGTTCACCTGTTTTCAATTCAATTCAACTCAATCCATTTGATTGAATTCAGTTTCTCCCACTTATTCTTTAATTAGCTATTTTGCCTATTTCACTTCTTTGTTTGAACATAACATGTTCAAACAAAATATTTAACTTGCTCATAAACAAATTGAATTTCAATTTCAATTCTAGTTTATGTTCAAACAAAATATTTAACTTGCTCATAACCAAATTGAATTTCAATTTCAATTCTAGTTTCCTTTTCGGTTTCGAATATAAATTTTTAAATCGAATTCACTTATTCAAAGCCCAATATCAATTCAAAATCTCATTAACTAATTTCTATTCAAATTAGTTAATTCTATTCAATAATCAAAAATCTGATTTCTGTTTCAAAAATCAATTCATTACTCTACTTGAGTTCACATATAATTTATAACTCAAAATCTGAAATTTTCTAAATAGAAATTCGGATTTTATTTGCTTAAAATCCTTTTATAAAATTAAATAAACCGTTATGCTTTTTAAATGGTTATGGCGCTGTTTTTTTTGAAAATTTGATTTTGATATAAATCAAAATTTATTCGACGAAATCTAGATTTTTCTCCTCAATTAGAAAACTATTATCAAATCGGTCCTGACGTTTCATGTTTCAAAGAATTCTGACTTCAGTTGAGTTCTGTGTACTCAAATGAAGTTCGAAACGCCAATTTACAAACTTCAGCACTGTTGTGAGTTCGTTTTAATTATATTTATAAATATAAATGTTTAAACTTCGTCTATAATAAATTCAACTCCATTCTGATATATTTTTAATATATATCAAATCAATTTTTCCCAATTCAACATACTATTTCCAATTTTCTAAAATTGTCGATTTTTCCTTATTCAGTAATAAACTCATTTATACTTCGATCTTCTATATTTAATTTCAATTCCTTTTATAAATTACAAATCCTTTGGATTTATTTCTATTCTGTTTAAAAATCTACATTTCGAAATATATTTTGTCGTTCCCATTTCGAAATGATTTCAACTTTCTATTTCAAATCCTCTTTGAAATTTCTATTTTCAAATTCTATTTGGATTCTCTATATTCAAATTCTATTTTTCAATTCTATTTGAATTTTCTATTTTCAATTCTATTCAAATTCTATATATTCAAATCCTATATATTCAAATCCTATATATTCAAATTCTATGCAAATTCTATATATTCAAATTCTATGCAATTCTATATATTCAAATTCCCCTTTCAACTCTATTTGAATTTCATATTGAAATTCTATTTCAATTCTATTTCAAATTCTCTATATTCAAACTCCATTTGAATTTCTATATTCGAATTCTATATTTAAAATTCCTTTATTCAAATTCCATTTCACTTTCTATATTCAAATTCTATATTTGAATTTCCTTAATATTTTCTATATTCAAATTCCATATTTGAATTACATTTGAATTTTCTTTATTCCTTCTCAAACAAGTCTCGATTTCAATTTCTTTTGAAATCGATATTTCTACTTTTGGAAAATAAATTTCCCTTTTCAATTTCACACTTGTATTTTTATTTCTGAATTATCCAATGATAATTCTTTTCACTTTATTTATAATCTTCGTTTATAAAAGAACTACTTGTTTTTTTCTCTTAAAACAAGTTAATATTTTTATTCTATTCAAATTTCAAATTCTATTTTAGAAAAATAGAATTTTCCCTTTTTAACTCTAGAAATTTCCTTTTTATGATATTTTAAAATATCAACATTTCGGCCCAATGATATTTTAAACAACAAACAACCAATTATTTATTTCAGGTTTTCTAACACATCATATATGACAGTATATATGCAAGCAAATAAATAAACAGATAATATATTTTTGAGGAATCCAGTTGGATCCCTCCAACCTGTTTTCCTGCATCCACAGACGTTAGTCAACATAAATAATACCCATCTTGCTTCGAGGCAGGATATCGCAGTATGGAAGGTCATCCACTATCGTAGCGTGGGGCGTATAGGGTAATCATCCGCTATGAAACTGCGGGCATTCGCTAATGAGACTGCGGGAATCCAACCAATGATCAACCCAATATATATATAATAGTCAACCCTAAATAACTAATATATTCCAAACAATCAGAAAGCATTCAACAAGCAACAAAAAATTATTTTTAACGATATAAAAATAATTCTAAATAAAAGGTGAGTGAGATTTACTCACCGGAATTTTAGCTGTCGAATATCCTGTTTATTTCTCAATCATCGACTACGAACCTTCTCGAATGAATTCGCACATACGATAAATTAATTTAAATTTACTAATTAAACATTTATTTATTTAAATAACTATTTAAACAAATAAATAAATTTCCTATATATATATATATATTTATTTTCTCCTTTTACCATTTAATTTAATCATCACAAATCATTTTAAATTAAATATCTAACCATGATTATAACCTTGTATAAATCCAATATAGTATAAAAACGTGTACTTTATATAAGCTATATATTCTTTTCTGAACCTCAATGAATTAAACGTTTCATTTATAGGATATATATATAAACTAATATACTTTGAATTGTATATAAAAAAATTTCCATGCCCTTTTAAATTAAAGTTACTTTACACTAATATAAACACTTAAGTTAACTATGCATTTTAATTATCTAAACTTTGATTTTTACCTTACTAAAGCCCCTACTTTTCTTAGTTCATCAGTGCTACCCCCTCCAGCTTCGACCTCATACTACTGCAGACACTGACCAAGTCAGTTCGACCTCTAGAACCCCACTGTCTAGTCAAGCAGCCACCTCAACGCCTTTCTCCAGTCAAAACGTCGGATCCACCAGACCTGATTCAGCAACTCGCAAGCCCAAAAACCACCATTGCCTGCTTCGATTTCATCTAAGCGTCAACCGGGGCCGTGCGGTGAACCGCACTCTGAAATCCTGCTCAGTCACCATCGTACTCCCAAAAACTCTGAATACGTCACGATCAAATCCTCTTCCCCTTGCTTCACTCACGAGTGCTGCGTCGAGCTCAGGGGACCGAGGGTTTTGAATCGTGATCCCCATTTCAACTAGCGAGAGTCCCCAACGTCGATGTCGAGCTTCCAAGATCCCAGAGTTTTAAATGCGATTTGATTTTTGATTCGAATCCCCTTTTTATCATTCATGGAATTTGAAATCAAAGCACACCATTTTTTTAATTTAGCTGAAACTTTGTTTTTGATCTGTTCGGGGAGAAATCGAAGTAAAAGAAAATGGGACGGGGTAGTTGCGATATACAAAGGGACAACCATTTTTGTTTTCAAGCTTAGAACTTTGCTTTATAGAGAACAAAGCAAATGAGAAGAATTTAAGGGGAGGGAGTCGCGATTATATAGGTGAAGCAGACTTAGTTATTAGGGAATGAAGGTAGGTGCTTACTAGGGTAATGTTTATTAGGGGTAGGTTAGTTTACTTGATTTGATGTAGTGCTTATCCACTTATATTTAAAATAATAAAAATTCGGGGTTCAATAATTTAAATCACGAACCGCTATTTTAACGTAACCACTGTTGTATCAATAGTGTAACACTATTCTGAACTAACTGAATATATTTTATATTTAATTTAAACATGTATATATATGTAAAATAACCAAAATAATTTAAATTCAAACAAATAAAATCTTCGATAATAAATTATTATCAATGATTCCTTTTAAATCGAATTTCTATAATTATCTAAATTGGTTTTCTATTTAGTTTAAAAATTCCCAATTGAATTATTTTTCATATTACGATAATTAAATACATTCGATATTAATTTGATAACTCAATATAAAAATTGATTTAAAATATCAACTCAATATTTAAAACTATATTAAATATTTCAATCAAATCAATCACAAATCTAGGTTACATTCTTCCCCCCTTAAAATAATTTCGTCCTCGAAATTGCTAAGGTAGGAAAAATGGTACAAATCCATTACTTTTCAAAATCTCACTTATGTTGGAACTCAACTCCTCGTATTTCAACAAATTTAATTCCACCAAAACTTTTGGTCTTCCTTATTTTAATTCGAATGATCTATGATCAATCCATTTATATCCAATCTATATTCTATTAGACCTATTCAAATTGATTCTAGTCAATTGATTCACTTCGACCCATTTAACTAGCTTAAGTTACATTCCAATTCCAGAATCCAAATCCCAGGGTTTTCATTACAAATCCTTTTGAAATCACTTAAATATGTACATATATTTATAAACTTTTCAAATTCAAAATATTTGAATTTTCCAACTAAACTTGATTTCTTTTAAATAAATTCCCATCAAAACTTTTCTAAGGTAGCAATTCATCACTTAGAAACTCGAAAATAAACACTGATGAAGCTGCAGTCATCATCAGAATCATTTCCCAGCTACTGAAGTGAGTTCGGTGCTTTACCACTTTAAAAATCCATATAAATTGATTTTTAACCAAGAATCCTTCCAAAACAAAGCTATATTATTTTAATATACTTCAGAAAATGTTTTTTAAACTCCCAGGATTTAAATTCTGAATTATAGGTTGAATCCAATTCCAATTATCTTATTGTATTCTCATTCATATACAAATTATATTTTTGGTTATTTCTAACCATTCCAATTTTATAATCTTATTTGATTATAATATCAACATCCAACACATCCATATAATACAATAATTTTAGAAAATTATTTCTTCTATATAAAAATAGAATTTTGGGTAAAATTGTATCATTTACCCACCTAAAACAATATCGTGTCGAACTGCTCTGCTCAAGTGTTTAGAAATCCCTATCGACTTTGTGGCATCCCACGATTCGATAAGAGTTCGTAAACCACTAAACAGACAAGCTAACACAATATAAAACAATTGTTTTAATCAATTAACAAATACGCGCTCTCGTATATACACTCAACTCATTCTAGGGTACTACTGACCCTATCTCTAATGAGCACAATACCACCAAAGCCTAGGTATTCACTCAACCTAGGCTCTAATACCAACTGTAACGGCCCGCAAATCCGTACTATCTGAGTCGACTAATAACACCACACGTCCAACCCAAATTGCACAGAAATACGAATCATTATTAGAAAGAAGTTATAGGATGAGAAATAGAAAGAAAGAAATATTAGAATAGAAGAAAACGAAGATCACAAACTCACAGCGGAACGAATAAAATATATTATATAACATAACTCTTGAAAATACAAATCAGTAACTGGATATACATACCATTATCAGAGCACAACAGTTATTCCTGGAACAGTTATAAACACATGTTTCTAGATACAAACATGGTACACAGCGGAATATATGATAGTCTATAGCTAACTGGTGAAGCCTCATGCTTTGAACTCCTCCAAGTGAATCTGTAAAATCCTGACTACTTGACTGCCCGCACAAATTTGGGCACCCAAGAATTTAGGGAAAACAAAAACAAAATAAACTCTGGGTAAGTCATGGGACTGGTGTGAGTAAACTCCAACCATTTGTTTAACTTTAAAAATCCTTTCTAAAGAAATGATAACAGTAAGACCAGCCACACATAAACATGGACGGTTTTTACCTTACTATAACCCAAAACACTTTGATACAAAAATCCTGTGATATTATAATAATGTCTAATCAAATAAATAGAATCTAGCATAATGCTTGCATCTCACGCTCCATATATAATATAAAATCAAAAACCACAGGTCGCTTATTGGAGATTGGATTTCCAACATGACAAGGTATGGAACCACCTTCCGATAGTGTATCTCTAGAGAGGAATACACTGGGTTCAACAAGAACATCTTGCAACCCGGCCCATATATGATCGACCACTCATTTCGCTTGAGTGTATCGAATGTATATCACTAACGGTTGGGATCAGCAACCGTTTCCCGAATGGGACAACATCGAATAGAATAAGGAATTAAACGAATCTCTAGATAGGTGATAATACACCATAATGGGAGCGACCCATATAGCCATGCTGCCTGCCCGATTTTTGTCATTTCCCAGTTGTTGAGGCCTGAGGCTACGATTACTTTCTATTCATTGATAGCACAATCACTTTGAATGCCACATTGTCAAATCCTTTAATCACTAATTGATTTGCACAAATATTCTGGATATTATGCTAAGGGAATAAATCCGTTGCCACCATATACATTTGTACAGATCAACATATTTGATCATTGGAAATACTTTGTCAGACATTCGTCCATATACGTTCGTTCTGGGATTGAACGAAACCGAAGGCACAATTTCTATTAATAGAAAAAGTCCTTGCACTTCACTTCGTCTTTGATTATCTTCATATAATCTGATTCGCAACGTTACTGCCAATACAGAGTGGTTCTCAGATAATAATCCAGCCGGTCTCTCCATATTGACAATGATGGTCACAACTTCGATAGTCTGTGATTTAACTATCCAATAAAAACAAGCGTACATTCAACATATCAAAGAAATCACTGGGCTCTTCAATTAATATTTCATTAATTAAATCTTTTCTCCATTTCCTTATCAATGTTTGTTAACCAAATATTTTCGATAATCATCTTGGCCTCTTACGCCATTTGGAAAACGTTTCCAAATATCAAATTCTTTTATTTTCTATATTTAGAAAATATCTCTATTTGCAATTGAAAAAATTTCAATCACTTATCTCTTTCCCGACTACTTTAATTATACTCAGGAAATATTTACTTTTATATTTCTGTGACGAGAAGAAATTTCGCTCGGTCCGAACCAGTCGCTAAACCGACCCAGACCGTTCGAAACGCCCTGATCGTTTGAGAACATGACAAAATAGAACGCATACAAAAGAACATTTCATTGTATATTACAACAATGCATCAGAATACAAGAATATACAGAGTATAAATGAATAAATATTACACAGAAATATCAGAGATTTAAATTACATTTAAATACATAGCAGCGGAAAATAATACAATACACAACTAGAAGGAGATATACGGATACAAAGCTTTCCGGATATCATTCCAGCTGTAAACCAGGATCCTGTGAATATAAATCTGCAAAACCAAAACTACTAGCTGCCCGTGTCAAAATAAGGGCACCCAGAGTTTAGGTTAAAACAATAAACTCCAGGTCAGTCATGGGACTGGTGTGAGAACTAAAACTGTTATTTATCTTTATTTTCAAAGTTAGGTAAATCAAGGGACCACGCCGTATAACACGGAACGGGTTTCCTCCCAAGAACACCAGTGCTTATAAGTAAACAGCGCAATGCTTTTCTAAAAATGAAGCTATTATAAGACCCAGGTCCCATCACACAATGCAACGCAGCCGAGGATAGGGTTTTCCCTTATAATAGCCAAACATGCATAGTACGTTTAAAACAAATCATTTGATACTACTATAAGTGTATAGTGTCAAAACAATTTAAATCATAAATATCAACCATAGACGGCATGGGTACCATATATCATGTCGCCATACTAGTTCTACAATTAAAACCGCAATACACGTATTGGAAATTGGGTTATCATTTATGGTATGAACCGAGGCTAGGGGCAAGATCCTCACCGATTCGAGACTGTCTAGTCCGAGCCTCAGGAACAGCCGCAACTGCCCCATGGATCGTCAGGGCCAGTCCACCGATGTGGATTATTATGCCTGAACACTGCGTTTCCCCGCCCTTTGGGGCGTAAGCCTGGCCCGTCAGCCGACCAGAAGCATCGGCTGAAACCGGTATCACGAGGCGCCTCGCTTTTCAGCAAGTAATAATAAGCAATATCCACATGAGTCAAACTCGTCAGCCAGTTCAAGCACTGACGCCACTCCTAACTAGAAAGAAACGCATGTCCTCCCTGAGGTCCGTCTCCCGTTTTTAGTTCATACCGGGTGTGATACTCGCGAATCAACGTTACACAAAGCTACGCCACACAAGGCCGTGCTTTGATCATCAACCACAAGACTTTGCTTTTCAACAAAAGCCTTGATCCATGCAACTCAGCATGCCACATTGTCAGTCCATACTGTACCACTGATTTCTGCCAATATGTAACCTCTAGGCTCGTACGTCTCAGAGAAGGGTGTATAGCAAGAGAATAAATTCTCTGCCACCAAACAGATATATATTTAGCAGGGATCACCAATACAGTATAAAGGAATACAACGTCAGACACACTATCCATTTACAAGTCCGTTCTGGGTCTGAACGAAACCGGAGGCACTCGCATATCCATCCATCTCCAAGTACGTCTGGACGATCACCAACTGTTTCCATCTTCTTGGGTGTACAGCCCAATCAAGATCATCAGTAATCACCCAAACAACGTGAAGACTTCCGGTCTTCGACCACCGTCTTCATCTTCGACTTATCGTCGTATCAGTTATTTAGAATGGGGTAAACCCGGTCTTCCCGAATAACTCGCGTATATTTTAAATAAGTGTTACACAAACACAACATACGCCTCATTCCAATTCATCAGTCACTAACCGTAAATTAATCAAGAGAATAATTCCCCAAATATTAACCCCGAAGGCCAAAACCAACATCAGATCAATATCCAGAAAACCATTCTGCTTTGCTAACCGACAGTTAGTTTCTAAATTTCACCTCCATAGGGAAAGGTTCCCATTAATTTTATCCAAGATACATTCCTTGAATTTGTTCTTTAATCTATTTTTGAATATCAATTCAAACTAGTCGGGATTAACGAACCTTACCGAAGTAATCATTTGTTTTAATTTCCCAATCCCAACCTATTCATCCCATGAAGTAAAACTGGTAGTACTTCATATCTAACACCACAGTGTTATCGGTAAATTCAATTACCATTTCACGTTCAAATCTAATTAAAGATTTAACTATCGCCTGGAGCAAAACTGGTGATACTCCATTTCGTTTATCTCAATCTAATTAAAGATTCATTAAAACTCTACTTAGTTTTAATCTTTGACTGGGTTAAAGAATCAGTGTCATTTAAAACACAGTTCACGATAAACCCAAAATCACATTCCATTAATTATCGGGTTAAAGAACTAGTGTTATTTAAAATACTGTCCACGACAAACCCAAAAATCAATGTCAATTCAATTCCAATTAAATATTATTTAATTGGTACACTTCATTAAATCTAAATAAAAAGATTTAATCTTTTCTCAACTGGGTTCAAGAACAGTGTTAGTGAAGACACCATTCACGACAAACCCAAATCACATTTGATATTAAATACAAGGCTCTGAATAGAAAATATATCGGCTTATATTCAATATCAAATTCTACGACCAACAAATATCATATTGGAAATAATGATATATATATCTATATCTTTCAAATTCCCATAACAATATCTGTATCATCACGAAATCCAATATCGAAATATTCCGATGACAATTTCGATTCAAATCCATTCCAATATAATTATTGGAAATTCTGGTTATTTTTAAAACCTTTTTCAAATTCAATTTATTTATTTAAAAATAAATAGAATTATAGTTCTAGTTCAAAACTAGTTCATTTCGATAAAAATCTATTTTTATCTTTTCAAATATGGAGTTTTTCATCCCAATTTTTTTAAAATCATTTCTTATGATTTCACACAAATTATTACTATTTTTAATAATTTTATCAAGGCCCGTACAGTCGATTTCCTTCAACGGCCATCGAACTGCACTTACAGTGACCTTTTTCGAATTTGATTTGGACATAACTCCAAATCCTACCGTTAGATTTCTAATTTCTAATATTCTTTAGAAAGCTCTTTTCGATACGAACCCAACGGTTCCGGTTTTAGGAGAATCCGACGGTCGGATCTCCCGTAATGTCCGTTTGAAATAAATGGTCGAAATTCACGAACTGCCGCGGCGCGGCGCGTTCTATTCAGGCCATTATATTATATATATAATATATATAATATATATTTCGTCGATTTCTATTTAAAACGAATTATATAAATAGCTTTAAATTCGTTTCAAAAGCAATTTCAACTTCCTTTTCAATTCAAATCAAAATTGAATTCCTCTTTATAAATTTGTTTTAAAATTCATTTCTATTCAATTCAAATTTCAATTCAATTTGAATTCATTTCAATTCGCTTTCAATTCAATTTGAATTCGTTTTCAATTTAATTCAATTCCAAAGTCGTTTTCTATTCGATTCAATTCAAATTGGTTTTCTATTCGATTCAATTCAAATTGGTTTTCTATTCGAATCAAATTCGTTATATATTCAATTGAAATCACATTCGTTTTCTATTCAATTCATTTCAAAATCGTTTTCAATTCAATTCATTTCGAAATCGTTATCAATTCAATTCATTTCGAAATCGTTTTCAATTCAATTCATTTCGAAATCGTTATATATTCAATTCATTTCGAAATCGTTTTCAATTCAATTCATTTCGAAATCGTTATCAATTCAATTCATTTCGAAATCGTTATATATTCAATTCATTTCGAAATCGTTTTCAATTCATTTCGAAATCGTTATATATTCAATTCATTTCGAAATCGTTTTCAATTCAATTCATTTCGAAATCGTTTTCAATTCAATTCATTTCGAAATCGTTATCAATTCAATTCATTTCGAAATCGTTATATATTCAATTCATTTTGAAATCATTTTCAATTCAATTCATTTCGAAATCGTTATCAATTCAATTCATTTCGAAATCGTTATCAATTCAATTCATTTCGAAATCGTTATATATTCAATTCATTTCGAAATCGTTTTCAATTCAATTCATTTCGAAATCGTTTTCAATTCAATTCATTTCGAAATCGTTTTCAATTCAATTCATTTCGAAATCGTTATCAATTCAATTCATTTCGAAATCGTTATATATTCAATTCATTTTGAAATCGTTTTCAATTCAATTCATTTCGAAATCGTTTTCAATTCAATTCATTTCGAAATCGTTATATATTCAATTCATTTCGAAATCGTTATATATTCAATTCATTTCGAAATCGTTTTCAATTCAATTCATTTCGAAATCGTTATCAATTCAATTCATTTCGAAATCGTTTTCAATTCAATTCATTTCGAAATCGTTATATATTCAATTCATTTCGAAATGAATAAAATCGATATAAATATCGTTCACGTCAAAATGGCGTCAATCTAATCAACACGGCTTCATAAATTTCTATTTTCAAATATTCTATTTCAAATATTTCTTTTTCAAAATAGTTGTTATTATCAAAATATTTCGTTCAACACATGACCAATCTCAATGGATGAGTACTGTCGACACATGAACCTTTATTTTATATCGATAAAGATGTAAATTTTATTACTAAAATATTTTGTTCAACACATGACCAATCTCAATGGATGAGTACTGTCAACACATGAACTTTTATTTTATAATATTCTTTATTTTTCAAATTGGAATGAGGCCCAATCAATTACCATATAAAGTTAATTATATGGATTTTCATGCATTACACACATATAATAGCATTGAAAAATAATCAACCATCAACCAAAGTGCACTACACTGTATAAGCATCAAATATAGATATCTAACGCTTATAACAGCCTGTCAATCAATCGATCGACATATTTAATCAATCAGGATGAGTGAACTTCAAATTTCATCCCAACACCCGTGTGGGGTTTCAAACAATCACGCATATTTTATTTGTGCAGTTGGGCGATGTGTAAAATTTATCGACCCAATCAATGTCCTTCAAATAGGTGTACATAAACAAACCGTCTGGTTTGTAAATGAATATTTATTTATTCACATTCACGTTAAAAATTATATTTTTAACGACAAAACATTTTATTCCAACATATGAATTTCTATTCAGTTCATTCTTTAAATAAAATGATATTTTTATTTTTCTAACTTATTTTAGAAAATTTCGGCGGCATAACGTGTAACGAACTGGCGTTTTTCGACTCCGAAAATCAACATCAAATTACCATGTTGACCATTCAGACATCGAACATTCCAGATCATTAATAGAAAGAAGTTAGAGGGTGAGAATAGATAAGATAGAAATATTAGAATAGAAGAAGGAGAAGAACACCACACAGAGTCTCACATCGCAGCGGAACAAAATATAATACAGAAATAATCTTTATTGAAAGCTTTAAAATACTTACAGTATCAGAGTACATCATACACTGGGACAGTTATAATGATCTGTCCTCATATAACACACAGCGGAATAGTAATATCATACGTCTGGATTCTTCCAGCTCGTCTCTTCATAGTAGTCGATAACCTGAACCTGTACAACCCGGTCTAACCCGAGCATTTACAAAACACCGGGTCAGTCTGGTGAACCAGAGTGAGATAAACTCGCACAGTATAAAGGTAAATCATCCAATCATGATTTTAAAGTTCAAAACCATTTCAAAAGAAAAGGATAATCGTAAGACCAAATCCACACATAAACACAGACGGTTTTTACCTTACGATAACCCAAAACAGTTTTGAAACCAATATCTTGTTCTGATATTATAATAATGTCTAAATACAAGTAAATATCAATTTAGTGGAACGCTTGCATCTCACGCTCCACATATATAGTATACAATCAAAACCGCAGGCGCTTATTGGAGATTGGATTCCAACTTGACAAGGTATGGGACCACCTGCCGATAGTGTATCTCTAGAGACGAATACACTGGGTTCAACAAGAACTTCTTGCAACCCGGCCCTCACATGACCGACCACTCATTTCGCTTGAGTGTATCGAATGTATATCACCGACGGTTGGGATCAGCAACCGTCTCCCGACAAGGGACAGCATCGAAACATAGATTTAAGAAACAAATAGGATTTCCTCTAGATAGGTGATCATACACCCTAATGGGAGCGACCCACATAGCCATGCTGCCTGCCCGATTTTTGTCATTTCCTGGTTGATGAGGCTTGAGGCCAGAATTAACTCTTGAACATCTGGTCGTCATTCACTTTGAATGCCACATCGTCAAATCCGTCAGATATCACTAATTGACGTCCACAAAAATACTCTCGCCGGAAGCTAGAGAACGGCAAATCTCCGCCAACAACTATCGTACGTTTGAAGAAATCAACGTACGTGATCCTTTGGAAATACTCTGTCAGACATCCGTCCATATACGTCATCCAGGAACAGGATGAACCGAAGGCACTCTCCTACCGCATCCATATAGGAATCACCCCATGGATCAGTAGCGAGAAGTCCTTGCAACCCATAGATTCCAACTACGACAGAATCACAGTTTATCTCTGCTTGCCAGGCAGAGAATATTAGTGGTTCTTCCGTTTGTGAAAATCCACGGACTTCACAGCACCATCTCGATCATCTTCTGAGATCTTCACGTATTTGTTGGACGGAATGGTTTTCGAATATAAATTCGATTCCGGTCTTTCCATACCAACAATCGTATTGGGAGGGTTTGATAGTCGGTGTTTTAACTATCAAAATATTCAGTGTTTCAAACATGACACTCCAATGAGTTCACTGATTCAGTATTTAGCATCATTTGGCCTTTGACAATCTAATTTCCTTTTTGTTAAATTGAAACTTCCAATTCTTTTAATATTCAAAAATATGATATTTGAATAACTCTAATTTTCAGTTAACTAACATTCGACTTACTCTATTCGCTCGACTCTAGATCGCAGCGATCACAATGGTTACGCCTGATTTCCTCAGGAAACATCCGACCGCCGTAGGCTATCTGCAGCCCTGCGAATTACGCTAGCAGTCGTACGAAATGGCAACTTAGCCGAATAATTATGTTTGGCTAATTCTATCTCGAATAACTATATTCAATTACCCATTTTGAAATCTCATTTAAAATTCTCCTTTTTACTAGATCTCGTTTTCAAATAACGTTAATGTAAAATTAACGTCTTAACACTTTGAAACTTACTTAAAACCTCTGGTTTATAATAAACCTTTTTATCGTAATCTCCTTTCACTTAATTCATATAATTGAGTACGTTTATTTCCTTTCACCATTCAATTGGCTTGCATCTCACATTCGGTAACTTTTTAAATGAATTCCCATTTAAAAATATATTCCTAAATTTATCATTAAAATAATAACTTATTTCAAACATTAACTACTTTAGTAGTTAATCCCTTTATTAACTAAATTAAATATTAAACCCCTTTTTAAATCCTTATTTAAATTCAAACAATATTCATTTAACTATTTTAGTCAAAACACATTAACTTGATAAACATTTCTAATTCCAAACGGTCGATTTAATTAATTCAAAACTTGATTATCCCATTAACCGATTTCAACAATCCTCACTTTAAAATTAATTAAAAATATAATTAATTTAGATAGATTCTAATTATCTGTTTCTTTACAAAACAAATTTTCAAGGTTTAACTATTTAATTCATTTCTTATTCTTCAACTGGTAAATCTGATTAACATCTTTGCAAAATAACTTCATAACAAATCAAAGTCTTAAATAAAATATTTATTTATTTCTCTTAAATAACTTTTATTCAAATAACATAATTCAAATCTAACTCTGGTTATAAAAATAAATTTTTATAACCTCAATTCTATCGATTCACCTGTCGGTGAATCAATATCTATAACTCGATTGGTTTTAAAGGCCATACTCTGCCAAAACACTTAACCAATATCGCCCATTGGTTTAAACCAAACAGATGTTGAATATTCAGTCAATAATCAACCATCAAATCAATCACACAAACAGATTAGTTCATATATATTAATATGAAAATAAATAATACATTTGAGGAATCCGGTTGGATCCCTCCAACCTGTTCTTCCCTGTATTCAAATGGTTATCACCAACCAGGTCAAACAATTCTATTTAACTGATATATCATAGCAATTAGCAACCATTTTACATCAACTAACCAACAAAACATTTTCATCAGTTCCTCCAGTTCAAACGAAAACACGTTTATTTTATAAACGTGACCAACCAAGGTGAGTTACCTTTATTGGAACCAATCGTTTAAAAGAACGATTTAGTATTTCACTGAAATTAAACACAGTTTAATTTCATCGGTTAAATCAACAAACAAGGGTATAACTAGCAAAGCAGTCAACCATTGGCAAGCAAAACACACAAAATAAAAATACCCAATTTATATAAAATATAAAAAGGGTAACTGAGTGAGTTTAACTCACCTTGTTTTGATTTGCTGATCAGTTTCCAGTTAAATTAAACGAGTGTTTAATTTAACTATAGATTCCATCAGTCTCTGATTCCGTCTATGTCAGATCCATAATGTAGCGCTCATTGATTCGAGTCCATTGCATCTCGGTTTGCCGATTTCCGATGATATATAACTGAATCATCAATATTTTTTTTTATAAGTTAATATTATTTAATAACTTATTTTCTAAATCCTAGTTTATAAAAAAGTTAATTACTTCAATTTAAGTTAACGTTACAATCCACTTACACTTTGATTGCAAGATACCGGGCCAACACCCTTCAATTTTCATTCATTCCCAATATTTGTTCCCAGCTCACATTTTTTCCTTTCCTCGAGTTCAGACCTGTCCCGGATTAAACCAGCAAATCATTTAAAAAAAAATATAATAGGTTTACTTAGTTTAATCGTAACCTTAATGATAACTTTAATTACTTTGTTTCAAATAGACATGGTCCTCCTGTCCTTGGTCATCAACTTCCTGTTTGAAACCCTACAGCGCGTCCATTTAAAAGTTATCATGAATATGTTTTGTTTATAAACTAAAACTTAATCCCTTAATAAATGGCTTAACCATATAATATAATTTGCTCCCACTATTAATCAGGGATAAGTTTAACTTAAACACTTATTTAAATTATATTATTACACTGTTATAGAGGATGTTGATAACCCGTGGACTTTCGATTTGAAGAAAACAGCCCCATTCCCTTTCGTTATGGTTCCTTGGTCCTTCCGAAAACCCAAACACCTGGAACAAATGGAATTGAGTATCATCATTATTATAGTTATATTAACTACGTATACCTTATTTTCAACTGATTACCATACCAATCCCACCGTTCCCTTTGTATAACCCATCACCGCCCCAACATCAAGCCATCGCCTGCTCCTCAGACGAGAGGACACCCATCAAAGACCCCCCTTGACTCCGGCGACTCACGCCCGCACCACCAAGAGGTTCTGTCCCTCCAGTCGCTCTCGAAACCCATCGAAAGTCAGCAGCTTTCGGCTCCAATTCCCGCCACTACGGACCTCCCGATCTGATCACCGCCGGTCAGGTTTAAGGCCACATGGAGCTCAACGTTTTGCTGTAGGAAGGTTTTGAAATGATGATTTGATTAGGAAATTTGGAAGGAGGGAACAAACCAAAGTTGCCCTCCATTTATAGATACGAGAACCCTTGGACCTCACGTAATTTGTTTGGGTGCCACGGCGAAATTTGGGTAGGTCAGTAGGATAGCTGTTTTGATGGTGAGTGCCTCAGAACGTGGTCGGCAAGGCTTCATAAATTTGGGACAGAAGTTTGTACGTCTGTCAATTGTTGTATGTATATATAGGAGACCAAAATGAATAAAATAATATTTGTGAAACTTCGCTACAAAGTACTTGATTAAAATCACTACAACAAATTTCGGTTTTCTGATAAAAAGTCTATTCTTAGTGTAAAAAGGTATTCCGGTCCCAATGGGACAAGTTTCGTCGAAATCCGACGTCGTATGAAAAAATTTCCTTTATGAAACCGGAAATGAACACGCATTTAATTTTTCCACGGTCACTAGATAAATCAAATCAACTTGAAACTGCGAACATCGATAATAACTTTCCGATACGAACCCAATGGCACTAATTTCGTCGCATTCTGAGGCTGTTGCCCCGGTAGGCTGTTTTTACCCTGAACCGCCCCACCCTTTTTAATGCCAAATTTCTCGATCTCTAAAAGTAACAAACTATATACCTATCCTGACTATAATCGACGCTACGAACTTAACGGAACTGGTTTCGTGGCCTAATTCGATCGTCTGCTCAAGTTACATCCGAATATCTCTTTATTTATTTAAATATGCGCTATAGAATTTGAACGGGCGTTTATGGTTGCTGTGGTCACATACGACTTCTGTTTGCCACGCCGTTCAACTTTCTGACAATAATTTAACGTTACGGTTCTAATGAAACTGGTTTCGTCGAAATCTGAGTCCGTTTGCAAAACGGCTATTTTAAAGGCCTATAATTAAATAACGATTTTCCATAGCGACTATTTCAAAATTTGATTTGGCCAGAAATATCAAACTATAACACGAAATCTGGATTTTTCTCTTTCATATGAAATCTATTGCCAATACGGCTCCAACGTGTCTTGTTTCACAGAAATCCGACTTATATCGGATCCTGTATTCTCAGTTGAAGTTCAAAACTTCATTTCACGAACTGCACGCCATTTTCGAGCTCGATTTATATTATATAAATTATATAGCGTTCAAACTTCGTTTAATTAACGAATTAGATATTATAAACCCTTTAATATCCCAAATATAATATTTAAAATAATAAATTAAATTAAATATTTGACGGCCAAAAATGCGGGTCGTTACATTCTTCCCCCCTTAAAATAATTTCGTCCTCGAAATTGCTAAATAAGAAAGAACGTTATAAATCCATTAACTTTCAAATCTAATTTTATATTAAATTAGAAACCAATTCAATACAGTAAATAAATATTTTCAAAAATATCGAAAATTTTCTAACACTTTAAATTTCCGAAAAATTTCGCCAGCACCTCCTCTGTACGGCTCAATCGGTTCAACTCCAACTCGCCTTTCTAGGCCTTCTCCAATCAAAAGAAAATAAAACAGCCAAGTGGCTTGCCAAATCGGCTCACAAATCTCCAAACCCATATAAAAATAAATGTGTACCTTTTTGTCGAGCATATCATTTTATCCTTTCTATCTGCTGCCTCGTCAGCATATACACATGCATTCCCAAACAAAATTCCAACTTTATCCTCCAAAACCAATTCCTTCACGAGTCCAAGTCAAATCTCATTCTTAACTCAATTTCCATCCATCATCAATTTCAACCCTTAACTTACCAGTCCAATACCATTTCAGATTCATGTCTCACAATTCAGATCTGATTCTACTCGATATAATATATCTCGATTCAATTTCCAGTTAATCGGTTTCAATTCAATCCATATTTGCTTTCACAAACTTTTATTTAATTTTTGTTTTTGGTTCAACAATTTTTACTGGGAGTTTTCAAACAGTTCAGCTCTTCAAAAATCAAATAATCTTTTTTCAGGATTCAAAACAACTTGTTTTTTTTTCTCAAAGCAGTTTAAAACAAGATTTTTGGGTAGTAATCCGTCACTTAGAACTCGAAAATGAACACCGATAATGGCGCGCACATCATCGGAATCTATTTTCCAGCTATAGAAGTGAGTTCAATACTATATCACTTTCAAAATCATTTCTAAACACTTTTCATTTTGAAATCCATTTCAAAATATCCCTTTCAATGCTTGTAACAAATTTAAAAACCTCCCAGGATTTTAAAATCTCATATATTCAATTCAAGTTCATTTGCAATCATCTTTCCCACTTTAAGGAATTTTAATTCCAATTCTAATTTAGATTTCAGATTTAATAAATCCGCTTTTATATTATACGAATTCTAATTGGTTATTATTTATATAACTATTTCAATTATAATCAACCAACACATCGAATATACTATAATACTTCAAATATATATCATTCTTTTATATTAAAATATAATTTGGGTAAAATTATTTCATTTACCCTCTTTCAAAAACATACTGTGTCGAATTATTCTGTTCAAGAGTTTAGAAACACTTATCGACACAGTTTGCATTACTGTATCGACCAGAATTCATAAACTACTCGACAAACCAATCAACACAATATATGACAGCTTTTATAACAATTTACAAATACGCGCTCATATATATACACTCAAACTCAGTCTAGGGTATTACTAACC
Source organism: Allium sativum (assembly GCA_030737875.1). Classification (NCBI taxonomy): domain Eukaryota; kingdom Viridiplantae; phylum Streptophyta; class Magnoliopsida; order Asparagales; family Amaryllidaceae; genus Allium; species Allium sativum. Next base: position 440,651,883 of record CM060924.1, read on the forward strand.
CCATCTCTACTGAGTTACACCACAGAGCCAAGGTACTTACTTAACCTTCAGCTCTGATACCACTGTAACGAACTGGCGTTTTTCGACTCCGAAAATCAACATCAAATTACCATGTTGACCATTCAGACATCGAACATTCCAGATCATTAATAGAAAGAAGTTAGAGGGTGAGAATAGATAAGATAGAAATATTAGAATAGAAGAAGGAGAAGAACACCACACAGAGTCTCACATCGCAGCGGAACAAAATATAATACAGAAATAATCTTTATTGAAAGCTTTAAAATACTTACAGTATCAGAGTACATCATACACTGGGACAGTTATAATGATCTGTCCTCATATAACACACAGCGGAATAGTAATATCATACGTCTGGATTCTTCCAGCTCGTCTCTTCACAGTAGTCGATAACCTGAACCTGTACAACCCGGTCTAACCCGAGCATTTACAAAACACCGGGTCAGTCTGGTGAACCAGAGTGAGATAAACTCGCACAGTATAAAGGTAAATCATCCAATCATGATTTTAAAGTTCAAAACCATTTCAAAAGAAAAGGATAATCGTAAGACCAAATCCACACATAAACACGGACGGTTTTTACCTTACGATAACCCAAAACAGTTTTGAAACCAATATCTTGTTCTGATATTATAATAATGTCTAAATACAAGTAAATATCAATTTAGTGGAACGCTTGCATCTCACGCTCCACATATATAGTATACAATCAAAACCGCAGGCACTTATTGGAGATTGGATTCCAACTTGACAAGGTATGGGACCACCTGCCGATAGTGTATCTCTAGAGACGAATACACTGGGTTCAACAAGAACTTCTTGCAACCCGGCCCTCACATGACCGACCACTCATTTCGTTTGAGTGTATCGAATGTATATCACCGACGGTTGGGATCAGCAACCGTCACCCGACAAGGGACAGCATCGAAACATAGATTTAAGAAACAAATAGGATTTCCTCTAGATAGGTGATCATACACCCTAATGGGAGCGACCCACATAGCCATGCTGCCTGCCCGATTTTTGTCATTTCCTGGTTGATGAGGCTTGAGGCCAGAATTAACTCTTGAACATCTGGTCGTCATTCACTTTGAATGCCACATCGTCAAATCCGTCAGATATCACTAATTGACGTCCACAAAAATACTCTAGCCGGAAGCTAGAGAACGGCAAATCTCCGCCAACAACTATCGTACGTTTGAAGAAATCAACGTACGTGATCCTTTGGAAATACTCTGTCAGACATCCGTCCATATACGTCATCCAGGAACAGGATGAACCGAAGGCACTCTCCTACCGCATCCATATAGGAATCACCCCATGGATCAGTAGCGAGAAGTCCTTGCAACCCGTAGATTCCAACTACGACAGAATCACAGTTTATCTCTGCTTGCCAGGCAGAGAATATTAGTGGTTCTTCCGTTTGTGAAAATCCACGGACTTCACAGCACCATCTCGATCATCTTCTGAGATCTTCACGTATTTGTTGGACGGAATGGTTTTCGAATATAAATTCGATTCCGGTCTTTCCATACCAACAATCGTATTGGGAGGGTTTGATAGTCGGTATTTTAACTATCAAAATATTCAGTGTTTCAAACATGACACTCCAATGAGTTCACTGATTCAGTATTTAGCATCATTTGGCCTTTGACAATCTAATTTCCTTTTTGTTAAATTGAAACTTCCAATTCTTTTAATATTCAAAAATATGATATTTGAATAACTCTAATTTTCAGTTAACTAACATTCGACTTACTCTATTCGCTCGACTCTAGATCGCAGCGATCACAATGGTTACGCCTGATTTCCTCAGGAAACATCCGACCGCCGTAGGCTATCTGCAGCCCTGCGAATTACGCTAGCAGTCGTATGAAATGGCAACTTAGCCGAATAATTATGTTTGGCTAATTCTATCTCGAATAACTATATTCAATTACCCATTTTGAAATCTCATTTAAAATTCTCCTTTTTACTAGATCTCGTTTTCAAATAACGTTAATGTAAAATTAACGTCTTAACACTTTGAAACTTACTTAAAACCTCTGGTTTATAATAAACCTTTTTATCGTAATCTCCTTTCACTTAATTCATATAATTGAGTACGTTTATTTCCTTTCACCATTCAATTGGCTTGCATCTCACATTCGGTAACTTTTTAAATGAATTCCCATTTAAAAATATATTCCTAAATTTATCATTAAAATAATAACTTATTTCAAACATTAACTACTTTAGTAGTTAATCCCTTTATTAACTAAATTAAATATTAAACCCCTTTTTAAATCCTTATTTAAATTCAAACAATATTCATTTAACTATTTTAGTCAAAACACATTAACTTGATAAACAATTCTAATTCCAAACGGTCGATTTAATTAATTCAAAACTTGATTATCCCATTAACCTATTTCAACAATCCTCACTTTAAAATTAATTAAAAATATAATTAATTTAGATAGATTCTAATTATCTGTTTCTTTACAAAACAAATTTTCAAGGTTTAACTATTTAATTCATTTCTTATTCTTCAACTGGTAAATCTGATTAACATCTTTGCAAAATAACTTCATAACAAATCAAAGTCTTAAATAAAATATTTATTTATTTCTCTTAAATAACTTTTATTCAAATAACATAATTCAAATCTAACTCTGGTTATAAAAATAAATTTTTATAACCTCAATTCTATCGATTCACCTGTCGGTGAATCAATATCTATAACTCGATTGGTTTTAAAGGCCATACTCTGCCAAAACACTTAACCAATATCGCCCATTGGTTTAAACCAAACAGATGTTGAATATTCAGTCAATAATCAACCATCAAATCAATCACACAAACAGATTAGTTCATATATATTAATATGAAAATAAATAATACATTTGAGGAATCCGGTTGGATCCCTCCAACCTGTTCTTCCCTGTATTCAAATGGTTATCACCAACCAGGTCAAACAATTCTATTTAACTGATATATCATAGCAATTAGCAACCATTTTACATCAACTAACCAACAAAACATTTTCATCAGTTCCTCCAGTTCAAACGAAAACACGTTTATTTTATAAACGTGACCAACCAAGGTGAGTTACCTTTATTGGAACCAATCGTTTAAAAGAACGATTTAGTATTTCACTGAAATTAAACACAGTTTAATTTCATCGGTTAAATCAACAAACAAGGGTATAACTAGCAAAGCAGTCAACCATTGGCAAGCAAAACACACAAAATAAAAATACCCAATTTATATAAAATATAAAAAGGGTAACTGAGTGAGTTTAACTCACCTTGTTTTGATTTGCTGATCAGTTTCCAGTTAAATTAAACGAGTGTTTAATTTAACTATAGATTCCATCAGTCTCTGATTCCGTCTTTGTCAGATCCATAATGTAGCGCTCATTGATTCGAGTCCATTGCATCTCGGTTTGCCGATTTCCGATGATATATAACTGAATCATCAATATTTTTTTTTTATAAGTTAATATTATTTAATAACTTATTTTCTAAATCCTAGTTTATAAAAAAGTTAATTACTTCAATTTAAGTTAACGTTACAATCCACTTACACTTTGATTGCAAGATACCGGGCCAACACCCTTCAATTTTCATTCATTCCCAATATTTGTTCCCAGCTCACATTTTTTCCTTTCCTCGAGTTCAGACCTGTCCCGGATTAAACCAGCAAATCATTTAAAAAAAATATAATAGGTTTACTTAGTTTAATCGTAACCTTAATGATAACTTTAATTACTTTGTTTCAAATAGACATGGTCCTCCTGTCCTTGGTCATCAACTTCCTGTTTGAAACCCTACAGCGCGTCCATTTAAAAGTTATCATGAATATGTTTTGTTTATAAACTAAAACTTAATCCCTTAATAAATGGCTTAACCATATAATATAATTTGCTCCCACTATTAATCAGGGATAAGTTTAACTTAAACACTTATTTAAATTATATTATTACACTGTTATAGAGGATGTTGATAACCCATGGACTTTCGATTTGAAGAAAACAGCCCCATTCCCTTTCGTTATGGTTCCTTGGTCCTTCCGAAAACCCAAACACATGGAACAAATGGAATTGAGTATCATCATTATTATAGTTATATTAACTACGTATACCTTATTTTCAACTGATTACCATACCAATCCCACCGTTCCCTTTGTATAACCCATCACCGCCCCAACATCAAGCCATCGCCTGCTCCTCAGACGAGCGGACACCCATCAAAGACCCCCCTTGACTCCGGCGACTCACGCCCCCACCACCAAGAGGTTCTGTCCCTCCAGTCGCTCTCGAAACCCATCGAAAGTCAGCAGCTTTCGGCTCCAATTCCCGCCACTACGGACCTCCCGATCTGATCACCGCCGGTCAGGTTTAAGGCCACATGGAGCTCAACGTTTTGCTGTAGGAAGGTTTTGAAATGATGATTGGATTAGGAAATTTGGAAGGAGGGAACAAACCAAAGCTGCCCTCCATTTATAGATACGAGAACCCTTGGACCTCACGTAATTTGTTTGGGTGCCACGGCGAAATTTGGGTAGGTCAGTAGGATAGCTGTTTTGATGGTGAGTGCCTCAGAACGTGGTCGGCAAGGCTTCATAAATTTGGGACAGAAGTTTGTACGTCTGTCAGTTGTTGTATGTATATATAGGAGACCAAAATGAATAAAATAATATTTGTGAAACTTCGCTACAAAGTACTTGATTAAAATCACTACAACAAATTTCGGTTTTCTGATAAAAAGTCTATTCTTAGTGTAAAAAGGTATTCCGGTCCCAATGGGACAAGTTTCGTCGAAATCCGAGGTCGTATGAAAAAATTTCCTTTATGAAACCGGAAATGAACACGCATTTAATTTTTCCACGGTCACTAGATAAATCAAATCAACTTGAAACTGCGAACATCGATAATAACTTTCCGATACGAACCCAATGGCACTAATTTCGTCGCATTCTGAGGCTGTTGCCCCGGTAGGCTGTTTTTACCCTGAACCGCCCCACCCTTTTTAATGCCAAATTTCTCGATCTCTAAAAGTAACAAACTATATACCTATCCTGACTATAATCGACGCTACGAACTTAACGGAACTGGTTTCGTGGCCTAATTCGATCGTCTGCTCAAGTTACATCCGAATATCTCTTTATTTATTTAAATATGCGCTATAGAATTTGAACGGGCGTTTATGGTTGCTGTGGTCACATACGACTTCTGTTTGCCACGCCGTTCGACTTTCTGACAATAATTTAACGTTACGGTTCTAATGAAACTGGTTTCATCGAAATCTGAGTCCGTTTGCAAAACGGCTATTTTAAAGGCCTATAATTAAATAACGATTTTCCATAGCGACTATTTCAAAATTTGATTTGGCCATAAATATCAAACTATAACACGAAATCTGGATTTTTCTCTTTCATATGAAAGCTATTGCCAATACGGCTCCAACGTGTCCTTTTTCACAGAAATCCGACTTATATCGGATCCTGTATTCTCAGTTGAAGTTCAAAACTTCATTTCACGAACTGCACGCCATTTTCGAGCTCGATTTATATTATATAAATTATATAACGTTCAAACTTCGTTTAATTAACGAATTAGATATTATAAACCCTTTAATATCCCAAATATAATATTTAAAATAATAAATTAAATTAAATATTTGACGGCCAAAAATGCGGGTCGTTACATAACGGCACGATACTAGAAACGGGACAAGGCCTAGCCTTATCCCCGGTCTAGTGAAGGCCCACGCCATTCACACATCAATCAAATCCATTCATTTCACCACACAGTTCAATTTAAATCAAATGATCTAACTAATTTTTGCAATCAAACAAACAAGTCCATGGTCTGTGGACGATTGTGTCGGGTGCTACTAAGCACCGTCTGCATCCTAGTATATATATAACTAGAAAAAGAAATTGAAAGGTGAGAAATTCTCACCGATAGCTATCCAACTTCACAACACTTCTATTGTAGATATCTTCGTCGTTCTCGCCTTTTACCACTTTCGTTGCCCGTATTCTCTACATATATAAAAATCACATTTTTACTTCGATGTTCAATATATAAAAATCATATCTTTACTTCGATGTTCAATATATAAAAATCATATTTTTACTTCGATGTTCAATATATAAAAATCATATCTTTACTTCGATGTTCAATATATAAAAATCATATTTTTTTACTTCGATGTTCAATATATAAAAATCATATTTTTTTACTTCGATGTTCAATATATAAAAATCATATCTTTGCTATGCTATTCAATATATAAAAATCGAATTTTTGCTATGCTATTCAATATATAAAAATCGAATTTTTGCTATGCTATTCAATATATAAAAATCGAATTTTTGCTATGCTATTCAATATATAAAAATCGAATTTTTGCTATGCTATTCAATATATAAAAATCGAATTTTTGTTATGCTATTCAATATATAAAAATCGAATTTTTATTTTGCTATAGATTATAATATTTTTATTTCGATCCTCATACAATAAAAATCATATTTTTATTATTTCTGTAATATAAAAATCATATTTTCGTTATCTTTATGACATAAAAATCATATTTTTATCTTCATAACAATATTTTCAACATACGATGAAATCATATTTTTCTTCTGCTAAAACCATGCTACTTTTATTTTATAAACAAAGCTAATTTTTTTATTTTAAACATTGTACATTATATTTTTTATATATATTCTAAACATTAAACAGAAGATTACCCCTCACTGGAAAAAAAACAGGCCGCGTTCATCTGCTCAAAGCCTGGAGCAAAACCGAACACTCAAACCCATCCTCGCTGGAAAATGATCCACCTCCGCTCATGCCAGTAATGACCGGATGGCCATCGAACTGATCCACCATACCGCTGAGGCGTACTCCTTCAACGTCGGCCAAGTCGGCCACCTCGATGGGCCCTAGCGCCTTGGATTGGCACTCGACGTCAGCAGGTTTGGAGCTCGAATCCGAGCTGCTCCTTCCACGAATCACGATCCAACCTTTACTGATTTGAAGAGCTTCGATTTTAGAACAATTTTTGTTTAATTTGTATCATGAATCAGTTTGAGGATCGGAGGAATTTCTGAAGGGGATTCCGGAGCTTCGTCGTCGTCAGTTCTTAAAAAAAAGGCAGCTCATTATTTCTGAGTTAGGGTTTGGAGAAATTATACTTATACTATAATTTAATAATATTTTAATTATTTATTTCTAAAAATAACTTGTTTATTATCATGTTCTCCAAATAAAACCCAACGAATGTCGCGCTTAGCCAATTTCCCCCATTTTGAACGCAATGGGACATGTTTTGTAACCCCATCCGGGTTCTCGCTAAATTTAAAATATAAATCAGTATATATTCAATTTGTACGCGCATCTTAAATTACCGGGCCACCTAACGACTCTAAAAATTCCCGAAAAAATATTTCTAGCTTCGTATTGATGATACGGTCCTAACAAAACTAATTTCGTCGAATTCTGAGACCGTTTGAAAAATGGCCATTTTCCAGTCGATTAAAATCAACTGAAACTGGTCAAACGCGTCTTCCTTTGCCACGCTCACATATTGATTCGAAAAATTATGAAATTTGGAATCTAGCAATATCTTAACATCACGGACCCAACAAAACTGGTTTCGTCGAAATCCGAGGTCGTTTGCAAAATGTCCATTTTTAAGGGCCTGAATTCCATAGCGACTATTCAGAATTTTCAACTGGACATATCTTTTGATTCCCGCTATGAAATTTCGATTTCCCGGATTCGTTGGAAAGATATTATCAATTAGATCCTAATTTTTTTGGTTTCACTAAAATCCGGATTGTTTTGCACCTGGTACATTCAATTGAAGTTTGAAATCGACTTATCGAACTACCGCGCCATTTGCAATTCCATTTATAATTATATATAAATATTTATATTCTAACGACGACGCGTATAAATATATACGTTCGAATTATATTGAAAATAAATTTCACGTCGATATTATTTAAAATAATCTATTTTAAATAATCAAAATTCGCTAAAATTGCCAAAATAAAAATTTTAAACTGGCCCAGATTTTCGGGTTGTTATAATCTCCCCCACTTAAAACTTTTCGTCCCCGAAAAGGAACAAAGTCGAAAGTGGTTTGATCAATCAGCACTACGTTCGATCTGGCTTTCATTCTCCAACTTTTCAGTTTCTGAGAATTTTCAAATTTTCAAAAATTTGGCTAACACCCTAAATTTTCGAAAAATTTCGCCATAACCTCCCCTGCACCGGGAGCATCGGGGAATTTCAAATAGCTTCCCCGGTCCTTCAGATCTCAAAAAGAAAAAGAAAAAGCCAAGCGGCTAGCCAATAGGCTCATAAAATCATCATTACCCAAACAAAACAATAAATTATGTAATAAACATGTACCTATTTGTCGGGCAAACAAATTTTATTCTCTGCTCTAGCCTCATTGCTATGACTTGTTCAATGAAAGTACATATATATGCAAGCATATGCGACCAATTTTCAATACAATTCAATATTCGATCAAATTAGGCATAATGGTTCAAAATTATCAAACAACTAAACAAACAACACAAACATCAATCAATTAGTGGATTAACATTTCAAATTCATAATTTTGATATATATAAAGAAAATCATGTTTTGATGCCAAATCACAACAATGTATTCTAGCTATATTAGTTTTGGTTCTCACACCAGTCTAATGGAAATATATAGAAAATCACACCTTCGAAACTCGAACATAAATGTTGATGATGCGATCGCTATCATCAATATCATCTTCGGGCGACTAGAGTGTGATGTTATATCTATCCAGTATATTAAAACTTCGAATATACGTTCATGACGCGTATATGCAAAATCTTTATATATTGGAATGTCCATATTCAAAATAAATAAATAATCAAATACGTTTAAAACGATTTAAATTTTCAAAACAAAATAGTTTTCATTTGAAAAATACATTCTTCGCACCCGTTCTATGATACTACTGATCGTATCTCTAACGAGTCATTCTAATTGGATACTACTAATCCAATATCTGATGAATTCTTTCGTATGGTTCTAATGTGCCTTGTTCTCTAGCTTTGTAAACCAAAGCTCTGATACCAAATGTAACGAGAAGAAATTTCGCTCGGTCCGAACCAGTCGCTAAACCGACCCAGACCGTTCGAAACGCCCTGATCGTTTGAGAACATGACAAAATAGAACGCATACAAAAGAACATTTCATTGTATATTGCAACAATGCATCAGAATACAAGAATATACAGAGTATAAATGAATAAATATTACACAGAAATATCAGAGATTTAAATTACATTTAAATACATAGCAGCGGAAAATAATACAATACACAACTAGAAGGAGATATACGGATACAAAGCTTTCCGGATATCATTCCAGCTGTAAACCAGGATCCTGTGAATATAAATCTGCAAAACCAAAACTACTAGCTGCCCGTGTCAAAATAAGGGCACCCAGAGTTTAGGTTAAAACAATAAACTCCAGGTCAGTCATGGGACTGGTGTGAGAACTAAAACTGTTATTTATCTTTATTTTCAAAGTTAGGTAAATCAAGGGACCACGCCGTATAACACGGAACGGGTTTCCTCCCAAGAACACCAGTGCTTATAAGTAAACAGCGCAATGCTTTTCTAAAAATGAAGCTATTATAAGACCCAGGTCCCATCACACAATGCAACGCAGCCGAGGATAGGGTTTTTAAAACAAATCATTTGATACTACTATAAGTGTATAGTGTCAAAACAATTTCAATCATAAATATCAACCATAGACGGCATGGGTACCATATATCATGTCGCCATACTAGTTCTACAATTAAAACCGCAATACACGTATTGGAAATTGGGTTATCATTTATGGTATGAACCGAGGCTAGGGGCAAGATCCTCACCGATTCGAGACTGTCTAGTCCGAGCCTCAGGAACAGCCGCAACTGCCCCATGGATCGTCAGGGCTGGTCCACCGATGTGGATTATTATGCCTGAACACTGCGTTTCCCCGCCCTTTGGGGCGTAAGCCTGGCCCGTCAGCCGACCAGAAGCATCGACCGAAACCGATATCACGAGGCGCCTCGCTTTTCAGCAAGTAATAATAAGCAATATCCACATGAGTCAAACTCGTCAGCCAGTTCAAGCACTGACGCCACTCCTAACTAGAAAGAAACGCATGTCCTCCCTGAGGTCCGTCTCCCGTTTTTAGTTCATATCGGGTGTGATACTCGTGAATCAACGTTACACAAAGCTACGCCACACAAGGCCGTGCTTTGATCATCAACCACAAGACTTTGCTTTTCAACAAAAGCCTTGATCCATGCAACTCAGCATGCCACATTGTCAGTCCATACTGTACCACTGATTTCTGCCAATATATAACCTCTAGGCTCGTACGTCTCAGAGAAGGGTGTATAGCAAGAGAATAAATTCTTTGCCACCAAACAGATATATATTTAGCAGGGATCACCAATACAGTATAAAGGAATACAACGTCAGACACACTATCCATTTACAAGTCCGTTCTGGGTCTGAACGAAACCGGAGGCACTTTCCTCGCATATCCATCCATCTCCAAGTACGTCTGGACGATCACCAACTGTTTCCATCTTCTTGGGTGTACAGCCCAATCAAGATCATCAGTAATCACCCAAACGACGTGAAGACTTCCGGTCTTCGACCACCGTCTTCATCTTCGACTTATCGTCGTATCAGTTATTCAGAATGGGGTAAACTCGGTCTTCCCGAATAACTCGCGTATATTTTAAATAAGTGTTACACAAACACAACATACGCCTCATTCCAATTCATCAGTCACTAACCGTAAATTAATCAAGAGAATAATCCCCCAAATATTAACCCCGAAGGCCGAAACCAACATCAGATCAATATCCAGAAAACCATTCTACTTGGCTAACCGACAGTTAGTTTCTAAATTTCACCTCCATAGGGAAAGGTTCCCATTAATTTTATCCAGGATACATTCCTTGAATTTGTTCTTTAATTTATTTTTGAATATCAATTCAAACTAGTCGGGATTAACGAACCTTACCGAAGTAATCATTTGTTTTAATTTCCCAATCCCAACCTATTCATCCCATGAAGTAAAACTGGTAGTACTTCATATCTAACACCACGGTGTTATCGGTAAATTCAATTACCATTTCACGTTCAAATCTAATTAAAGATTTAACTATCGCCTGGAGCAAAACTGGTGATACTCCATTTCGATTATCTCAATCTAATTAAAGATTCATTAAAACTCTACTTAGTTTTAATCTTTGACTGGGTTAAAGAATCAGTGTCATTTAAAACACAGTTCACGATAAACCCAAAATCACATTCCATTAATTATCGGGTTAAAGAACTAGTGTTATTTAAAATACTGTCCACGACAAACCCAAAAATCAATGTCAATTCAATTCCAATTAAATATTATTTAATTGGTACACTTCATTAAATCTAAATAAAAAGATTTAATCTTTTCTCAACTGGGTTCAAGAACAGTGTTAGTGAAGACACCATTCACGACAAACCCAAATCACATTTGATATTAAATACAAGGCTCTGAATAGAAAATATATCGGCTTATATTCAATATCAAATTCTTGGACCAACAAATATCATATTGGAAATAACGATATATATATCTATATCTTTCAAATTCCCATAACAATACCTGTATCATCACGAAATCCAATATCGAAATATTCCGACGACAATTTCGATTCAAATCCATTCCAATATAATTATTGGAAATTCTGGTTATTTTTAAAACCTTTTTCAAATTCAATTTATTTATTTAAAAATAAATAGAATTATAGTTCTAGTTCAAAACTAGTTCATTTCGATAAAAATCTATTTTTATCTTTTCAAATATGGAGTTTTTCATCTTAATTCTTTTAAAATCATTTCTTATGATTTCACACAAATTATTACTATTTTTAATAATTTTATCAAGGCCCGTACAGTCGATTTCCTTCAACGGCCATCGAACTGCACTTACAGCGACCTTTTTCGAATTTGATTTGGACGTAACTCCAAATCCAACCGTTAGATTTCTAATTTCTAGTATTCTTTAGAAAGCTCTTTTCGATACGAACCCAACGGTTCCGGTTTTAGGAGAATCCGACGGTCGGATCTCCCGTAATGTCCGTTTGAAATAAATGGTCGAAATTCACGAACTGCCGCGGCGCGGCGCGTTCTATTCAGGCCATTATATTACATATATAATATATATAATATATATTTCGTCGATTTCTATTTAAAACGAATTATATAAATAGTTTTAAATTCGTTTCAAAAGCAATTTCAACTTCCTTTTCAATTCAAATCAAAATTGAATTCCTCTTTATAAATTCGTTTTAAAATTCATTTCTATTCAATTCAAATTTCAATTCAATTTGAATTCATTTCAATTCGCTTTCAATTCAATTTGAATTCGTTTTCAATTTAATTCAATTCCAAAGTCGTTTTCTATTCGATTCAATTCAAATTGGTTTTCTATTCGATTCAATTCAAATTGGTTTTCTATTCGAATCAAATTAGTTATATATTCAATTGAAATCACATTCGTTTTCTATTCAATTCATTTCGAAATCGTTTTCAATTCAATTCATTTCGAAATCGTTATCAATTCAATTCATTTCGAAATCGTTTTCAATTCAATTCATTTCGAAATCGTTATATATTCAATTCATTTCGAAATCGTTTTCAATTCAATTCATTTCGAAATCGTTATCAATTCAATTCATTTCGAAATCGTTATATATTCAATTCATTTCGAAATCGTTTTCAATTCAATTCATTTCGAAATCGTTATATATTCAATTCATTTCGAAATCGTTTTCAATTCAATTCATTTCGAAATCGTTATCAATTCAATTCATTTCGAAATCGTTATATATTCAATTCATTTCGAAATCGTTTTCAATTCAATTCATTTCGAAATCGTTATCAATTCAATTCATTTCGAAATCGTTATCAATTCAATTCATTTCGAAATCGTTATATATTCAATTCATTTCGAAATCGTTTTCAATTCAATTCATTTCGAAATCGTTTTCAATTCAATTCATTTCGAAATCGTTTTCAATTCAATTCATTTCGAAATCGTTATCAATTCAATTCATTTCGAAATCGTTATATATTCAATTCATTTCGAAATCGTTTTCAATTCAATTTATTTCGAAATCGTTATATATTCAATTCATTTCGAAATCGTTATATACTCAATTCATTTCGAAATCGTTTTCAATTCAATTCATTTCGAAATCGTTATCAATTCAATTCATTTCGAAATCGTTATATATTCAATTCATTTCGAAATCGTTTTCAATTCAATTCATTTCGAAATCGTTATATATTCAATTCATTTCGAAATGAATAAAATCGATATAAATATCGTTCACGTCAAAATGGCGTCAACCTAATCAACACGGCTTCATAAATTTCTATTTTCAAATATTCTAATTCAAATATTTCTTTTTCAAAATAGTTGTTATTATCAAAATATTTCGTTCAACACATGACCAATCTCAATGGATGAGTACTGTCAACACATGAACCTTTATTTTATATCGATAAAGATGTAAATTTTATTACTAAAATATTTCGTTCAACACATGACCAATCTCAATGGATGAGTACTGTCAACACATGAACTTATATTTTATAATATTCTTTATTTTTCAAATTGGAATGAGGCCCAATCAATTACCATATAAAGTTAATTATATGGATTTTCATGCATTACACACATATAATAGCATTGAAAAATAATCAACCATCACCCAAAGTGCACTACACTGTATAAGCATCAAATATAGATATCTAACGCTTATAACAGCCTGTCAATCAATCGATCGACATATTTAATCAATCAGGATGAGTGAACTTCAAATTTCATCCCAACACCCGTGTGGGGTTTCAAACAATCAAACGCATATTTTATTTGTGCAGTTGGGCGATGTGTAAAATTTATCGACCCAATCAATGTCCTTCAAATAGGTGTACATAAACAAACCGTCTGGTTTGTAAATGAATATTTATTTATTCACATTCATGTTAAAAATTATATTTTTAACGACAAAACATTTTATTCCAACATATGAATTTCTATTCAGTTCATTCTTTAAATAAAATGATATTTTTATTTTTCTAACTTATATTAGAAAATTTCGGCGGCATAACGGCACGATACTAGAAACGGGACAAGGCCTAGCTTTATACCCGGTCTAGTGAAGGCCCACGCCATTCACACATCAATCAAATCCATTCATTTCACCACACAGTTCAATTTAAATCAAATGATATAACTAATTTTTGCAATCAAACAAACAAGTCCATGGTCTGTGGACGATTGTGTCGGGTGCTACTAAGCACCGTCTGCATCCTAGTATATATATAACTAGAAAAAGAAATTGAAAGGTGAGAAATTCTCACCGATAGCTATCCAACTTCACAACACTTCTATTGTAGATATCTTCGTCGTTCTCGCCTTTTACCACTTTCGTTGCCCGTATTCTCTACATATATAAAAATCACATTTTTACTTCGATGTTCAATATATAAAAATCATATCTTTACTTCGATGTTCAATATATAAAAATCATATTTTTACTTCGATGTTCAATATATAAAAATCATATCTTTACTTCGATGTTCAATATATAAAAATCATATTTTTTTACTTCGATGTTCAATATATAAAAATCATATTTTTTTTACTTCGATGTTCAATATATAAAAATCATATCTTTGCTATGCTATTCAATATATAAAAATCGAATTTTTGCTATGCTATTCAATATAGAAAAATCGAATTTTTGCTATGCTATTCAATATATAAAAATCGAATTTTTGCTATGCTATTCAATATATAAAAAACGAATTTTTGCTATGCTATTCAATATATAAAAATCGAATTTTTGCTATGCTATTCAATATATAAAAATCGAATTTTTATTTTGCTATAGATTATAATATTTTTATTTCGATCCTCATACAATAAAAATCATATTTTTATTATTTATGTAATATAAAAATCATATTTTCGTTATCTTTATGACATAAAAATCATATTTTTATCTTCATAACAATATTTTCAACATACGATGAAATCATATTTTTCTTCTGCTAAAACCATGCTACTTTTATTTTATAAACAAAGCTAATTTTTTTATTTTAAACATTGTACATTATATTTTTTTTATATATTCTAAACATTAAACAGAAGATTACCCCTCACTGGAAAAAAAACAGGCCGCGTTCATCTGCTCAAAGCCTGGAGCAAAACCGAACACTCAAACCCATCCTCGCTGGAAAATGATCCACCTCCGCTCACGCCAGTAATGACCGGATGGCCATCGAACTGATCCACCATACCGCTGAGGCGTACTCCTTCAACGTCGGCCAAGTCGGCCACCTCGATGGGCCCTAGCGCCTTGGATTGGCACTCGACGTCAGCAGGTTTGGAGCTCGAATCCGAGCTGCTCCTTCCACGAATCACGATCCAACCTTTACTGATTTGAAGAGCTTCGATTTTAGAACAATTTTTGTTTAATTTGTATCATGAATCAGTTTGAGGATCGGAGGAATTTCTGAAGGGGATTCCGGAGCTTCGTCGTCGTCAGTTCTTAAAAAAAAGGCGGCTCATTATTTCTGAGTTAGGGTTTGGAGAAATTATACTTATACTACAATTTAATAATATTTTAATTATTTATTTCTAAAAATAACTTGTTTATTATCATGTTCTCCAAATAAAACCCAACGAATGTCGCGCTTAGCCAATTTCCCCCATTCTGAACGCAATGGGACATGTTTTGTAACCCCATCCGGCTGTTACGACTAGTTCTCGCTAAATTTAAAATATAAATCAGTATATATTCAATTTGAACGCGCATCTTAAATTACCGGGCCACCTAACGACTCTAAAAATTCCCGAAAAAATATTTCTAGCTTCGTATTGATGATACGGTCCTAACAAAACTAATTTCGTCGAATTCTGAGACCGTTTGAAAAATGGCCATTTTCCAGTCGATTAAAATCAACTAAAACTGGTCAAACGCGTCTTCCTTTGCCACGCTCACATATTAATTCGAAAAATTATGAAATTTGGAATCTAGCAATATCTTAACATCGCGGACCCAACAAAACTGGTTTCGTCGAAATCCGAGGTCGTTTGCAAAATGTCCATTTTTAAGGGCCTGAATTCCATAGCGACTATTCAGAATTTTCAACTGGACATATCTTTTGATTCCCGCTATGAAATTTCGATTTCCCGGATTCGTTGGAAAGATATTATCAATTAGATCCTAATGTTTTTGGTTTCACTAAAATCCGGATTGTTTTGCACCCGGTACATTCAATTGAAGTTTGAAATCGAATTATCGATCTACCGCGCCATTTGCAATTCCATTTATAATTATATATAAATATTTATATTCTAACGACGACGCGTATAAATATATACGTTCGAATTATATTGAAAATAAATTTCACGTCGATATTATTTAAAATAATCTATTTTAAATAATCAAAATTCGCTAAAATTGCCAAAATAAAAAATTTAAACTGGCCCAGATTTTCGGGTTGTTACAATTTCCAAAATTTTCACCACTTGGTTTAAAGCGAATGCTGTGTAAGACATCGTTACAACAGCATAAAATATTTTATTCAACTAACTCTTATTCAAACACTTCTCTTCGAGATTGGATCTTGCTATTTATCAATTAAAAATGAAATCAATCTAGTTGGGGTAAAATTACCTCTCAGACCTTGACTGAAAACATCATTAATTTCAAAACAGACAAAACCACTTACCTCGAATAATCAACATTATAAAAACCAATTATTCATTTTAAACGTATATATGTTTCTCTTTCTATTACCAGATTATCGATTTCCTTTTTGTTTATAATATTCTATTCTTAAATTCGTTTCCTTATCGAATTCTATATATATCGATAAATTTATTTCTAACTACCAAATTTTCGTTAAAAATAATCTAACTCCTTAAATTCCCAGAAAAAATCGCCCTAACCTCCCTTGTACCAGGAGCATCGTGATATTTCAAATAGCCTCCCATGGCCCTCACCAATCCAAAAGAAAAAGAAAAAGCCAAACGGCTTGCCGATACGATGCATAAAATCTCATATATGAATTTAAACATGTACCTTTTTGTCAGGCACATAAATTAAAATCTTCATATGCTTCATCCCATGCATGTCTAACACATGTTCACCAGTTTTCAATCCAATTCAACTCAATCCATTCGTTTGAATTCAGTTTCGCCCACTTATTCTTTAATTAGCTATTTTGCCTATTTCACTTCTTTGTTTGAACATAACATGTTCAAACAAAATATTTCACTTGCTCATAACCAAATTGAATTTCAATTTCAATTCTAGTTTCCTTTTCTATTTCGAATATAAATTTTCAAATCGAATTCACTTATTCAAACCCCAATATCAATTCAAAATCTCATTAACTAATTTCCATTCAAATTAGTTAATTCTATTCAATAATCAAAAATCTGATTTCTGTTTCAAAAATCAATTCATTACTTTACGTGAGTTCACATATAATTTATAACTCAAAATCTAAAATTTTCTAAATAGAAATTCGGATTTTATTTGCTTAAAATCCTTTTATAAAATTAAATAAACCGTTATGGCTTTTAAATGGTTATGGCGCTGTTTTTCTGAAAATTTGATTTTGATATAACTCAAAATTTATTCGACGAAATACAGATTTTTCTCCTCCATTAGAAAACTATTATCAAATTGGTCCTGATGTTTCTTGTTTCAAAAAATTCCGACTTCAATTGAGTTCTGTATACTCAATTGAAGTTCGAAACGCCAATTTACGAACTACAGTGCTGCGACGAGTTCGTTTTAATTACATTTATAAATATAAACGTTTAAACTTCGTTTATAATAAATTCAACTCCATTCTGATACATTTTTAATATATATCAAATCAATTTTTCCCAATTCAACATATTATTTCCAATTTTCTAAAATTGACGATTTTTCCTTATTCAGTAATAAATTCATTTATACTTCGATCTTCTATATTTAATTTCAATTCCTTTTATAAATTACAAATCCTTTGGATTTATTTCTATTCTGTTTAAAAATCCACATATCAAAATATATTTCGTCGTTCCCATTTCGAAATGATTTCAACTTTCTATTTCAAATTCTCTTTCAAATTTCTATTTTCAAATTCTATTTGGATTGTCTATATTCAAATTCCATTTTTCAATTCTATTTGAATTTTCTATTTTCAGTTATATTCAAATTCTATTCAAATTCTATATATTCAAATTCTATTCAAATCCTCTATATTCAAATTCTATGCAAATTCTATATATTCAAATTCTATGCAATTCTATATATTCAAATTCCCCTTTCAACTCTATTTGAATTTCATATTGAAATTCTATTTCAATTCTATTTCAAATTCTCTATATTCAAACTCCACTTGAATTTCTATATTCGAATTCTATATTTAAAATTCCTTTATTCAAATTCCATTTCACTTTCTATATTCAAATTCTATATTTGAATTTCCTTTATATTTTCTATATTCAATTTCCATATTTGAATTACATTAGAATTTTCATTATTCCTTCTCAAACAAGTCTCGATTTCAATTTCTTTTGAAATCGATATTTCTACTTTTGGAAAATAGATTTCCCTTTTCAATTTCACACCTGTATTTTTATTTCTGAATTATCCAATGATAATTCTTTTCACTTTATTTATAATCTTCGTTTATAAAAGAACTACTTGTTTTTTTTCTTTTAAAGTAAGTTAATATTTTTATTCTATTCAAATTTCAAATTATATTTTAGAAAAATAGAATTTTCCCTTTTTAACTCTGGAAAATTCCTTTTTACGATATTTTAAAATATCAACATTTCGGCCCAATGATATTTTAAACACCAAACAACCAATTATTTATTTCAGGTTTTCTAACACATCATACATGACAGTATATATGCAAACAAATAAATAAACAGATAATATATTTTTGAGGAATCAAGTTGGATCCCTCCAACCTGTTTTCCTGCATCCACAGACGTTAGTCAACATAAATAATACCCATCCTGCTTCGAGGCAGGATATCGCGGTATAAAAGGTCATCCACTATCGTAGCGTGGGGCTTATAGAGTAATCATCCGTTATGAAACTGCGGGCATCCACTAATGAGACTGCGGGAATCCAACCAATCATCAACCCAATATATATATATATATATATATATATATATATATATATAATAGTCAACCCTAAATAACTAATATATTTCAAACAATCAGAAAGCATTTCAACAAGCAACAAACAATTACTTTTAACGACATAAGAATAATTCTAAATAAAAGGTTAGTGAGATTTACTCACTGGAATTTTAGCTGTCGAATATCCTATTTATTTCTCAATCATCGACTACGAACCTTCTCGAATGAATTCGCACCAACGATAATTTAATTTAAATTTACTGATTAAACATTTATTTATTTAAATAACTATTTAAACAAATAAATAAATTTCCTATATATATGTATATTATCCTTTTACCATTTAATTTAATCATCACAAATCATTTTAAATTAAATATCTAATCATTTAATTTAATCATCACAAATCTTTTCTGAACCTCAACGAATTAAATGTTTCATTTATAGGATATAAATATAAAAACTAATATACTTTGAATTGTATATAAATAAATTTTCATGCCCTTTTAAATTAAAGTTACTTTACACTAATATAAACACTTAAGTTAACTATGCATTTTAATTATCTAAACTTTGATTTTTACCTTACTAAAGCCTCTGCTTTTCTAAGTTCATCACTGCTACCCCCTCCTGCTTCGACCTCATACTACTGGAGACACTGACCAAGTCAGTTCGACCTCTAGAACCCCACTGTTTAGTAAAGCAGCCACCTCAACACCTTTCTCCAGTCAAAACGTCAGATCCACCAGACTTGATTCAGCAACTCGCAAGCCCAAAAACCACCATTGTCTGCTTCGATTTCATCAGAGCGTCAACCTGGCACCTGCGGTGAACCGCACTCTGAAATCCTGCTCAGTCACCATCGTACTCCCAAAAACTCTGAATACGACACGATCGAATCCTCTTCCCCCTTGCTTCACTCACGAGTGTTGCGTCAAGCTCAAGGGACCGAGGGTTTTGAATCGCGATCCCCATTTCAACTCGCGAGACTCCCGAACGTCGATGTCGAGCTTCCAAGATCCCGAGTTTCAAATGCGATTTGATTTTTGATTCGAATCCCCTTTTTATCATTCACGGAATTTGGAATCAAAGCACGCCATTTTTTTAGTTTCGCTGAAACTTTGTTTTTGATCTGTTCGGGGAGAAATCGAAGTAAAAGAAAATGGGATGGGGTAGTTGCGATATACAAAGGGACAACCATTTTTGTCTTCAAGCTTAGAACTTTGCTTTACAGAGAACAAAGCAAATGAGAAGAATTTAAGGGGAGGGTGTCGCGATTATATAGGTGAAGCAGACTTGGTTATTAAGCAATGAAGGTAGGTGCTTACTAGGGTAATGTTTATCAGGGGTAGGTTAGTTTACTTGATTTGATGTAGTGCTTATACACATATATTTAAAATAATAAAAATTCGGGATTCAATAATTTAAATCACGAACCGCTATTTTAACGTAACCACTGTTGTTTCAACAGTGTAACACTATTCTGAACTTACTGAATATATTTTATATTTAATTTTAATGTGTATATATATATATATATGTAAAATAACCAAAATAATTTAAATTCAAACAAATAAATTCTTCGATAATAAATTATTGAAGCGACCCGAACTTCCCCGGTCTCCGAAGAGAAGAGAAAGAACGAATTACTTTGAGGACAAGGCGAATCAGAACGTAAACAGAAGAACATTTCATTGTTTATTACAACAATTCCATCAGAATGCAGGAATATACAGAGTATGAATCAATATTACACAAAATATCAGAGATTTAAATTACATTTAAATACATCGCAGCGGAAAATAATATAAAACACAAATAGAAGAGATATATGGATATAAAGCCTTGTGGATATCATTCCTGTTGTAAACCAGGTTCCTGTGAATATAAATCTGCAAAACCAAAACTACTAGCTGCCCGTGTCAAAATAGGGGCACCTAGAGTTTAGGTTAAAACAATAAACTCCAGGTCAGTCATGGGACTGGTGTGAGAACTAAAAAAGTTATTTAAAACTTTACTTTAAATCAGATATATCAAGGGACCACGCTGTATAACACGGAACGGGTTTCCTCCCAAGAATACCAGTGCATAAACCAAACAGCGCAATGCTAAATAAAGAACAATGAAGCTATTATAAGACCCAGGTCTCATCACACAATGCAACACAAGCCGGAGGATAGGGTTTTTACCTTATAATAGCCAAAGAATGCTTGATACGCTAAAAACAAATCATTTGATACTATTATAGTGTAGAGTGTATGAAAACAACTTTAAATATAAATGTATCAATCGTAGACGGCATAGTATCCCATGCTCCTATGTCGCCAATAGTAGGCTCTACAATCAAAACCGCAAAGTCACGTATTTGGAAATTGGATTTCCTTCTATGAACAGAGGCAAGGGATCGTCCTCTACCAAATTCGAGACAATCTAGCCCATGTCTCAGGAAAGTACTAAGTCAACCTTTGGATCGTCAGGGCCGGTCCGTCAATGTGGATTAAAATGCCTGAACACTGCGTTTCCCTGCCCTTTAGGGCGTAAATGAGCCAACGAATGACTCCATCGGTCCCGGATCGACCGATATAACAGAGGCGCCTCGCAACAGCAACAAACACATAAGTCAAACTCGTGAGGGCATGTAAAACCACTGACGCCACTTCTAGCTAGAAAGAAATGCATGTCCTCCCTGAGGTCTTTCTCCCATTTTTGGTTCACAACCAGGGTGTGAGGCTCGCGAATCAACGCTACACAAAGCTATGCCACACAGGTCGTGCTTTGATCATCAACCACACGACTTTGCTTTTCAACAAAAGCCTTGATCATTTGCATCTTAGCATGCCACACAGGCAGTTCACGCTATGCAACCGATATCAATCACACAGAATGAAATCCGATGTCAGACACACATCCATTTACAAGTCCGTTCTGGGTCTGAACGAAACCGAAGGAACCTTATTCCTCGCATATCCATTGATCTCCAAGTACGTCTGGATGATCACCAACTGATTCCCTCCTCTTGGGTGTACATCCCAATCAAGATCATCAGTAATCACCCAAACGACGTGAAGACCTCCAGTCTTCAACCACGGTCTTCGTCTTCGACTCATCGTCGAATCAGTTATTCAGAATGGAATAAACCCGGTCTTTCTGAATAACTCACGTATATAATAAACAAGTGTTACACAAACACAACATACGCCTCATTCCAATTCATCAGTCACTAACCGTAAATTAGCAAGAGAATAATTCCCCAAATATTAACCCTGAAGGCCGAAACCAACATCAGATCAATACCCAGGAAACCATTCATCTTAGCTAACCTACAATTAGTTTCTAAATTTCACTTTCTTAGGGAAAGGTTCCCATAAATTTTATCAAAGATAAATTCCTTTAATTTATTTTTTAATCTTCCTTTGAATATCACTTCAAACTAGTCGGGAATAACGAACCTTACCGAAGTAATCATTTGTTTTAATTTCCCAATCCCAACTTATTCATCCCATGAAGTAAAACTGGTAATACTTCATATCTAACACCACGGTGTTATCGATAAATTCAATTACCATTTCACATTCAAATCTAATTAAAGATTTAACTATCTCCTGGAGAAAAATTGGTGATACTCCATTCTCGATCTTTTCAATCTAATTAACGATTCATTAAAATCCACTTAGTTTCAATCTTTGACTGGGTTAAAGAACCAGTGCCATTTAAAACATGGTTCACGATAAACCCAAAATCACATTCCATCCTATCAGCTTTTAACCGTAAAATAGCAAGTGAGCAATTCCATAAGAATTAACCCCGAATGCCGAAACCAACATCAGATCAATACCCAAGAATAACTAATCTCCAGTTAGTTTCTGATTTTCTTAACTCCGTTGGGTCTAAGAACAGTATTATTGAAGATACCGTTCGCGACAACCCAAAATCATTTCATTAATTATCAGGTTAAAGAACAAGTGTTTTTTAAAACACCGTTCACGATAAACCCAAGAATCAATTCAAATTCAATTCCAATTAAATACCATTTAATTGGTACACTTCATTAAATCCAAATAAAAAAAATTAATCTTTTTCTCAACTAGGCTTAAGAACAGTGTAAACGAAGACACCATTCACGGCAAACCCAAATCACATTTGATATTAAATACAAGGCTCTGAATAGAAAATATATCGTTTTATATTCAATATCAAATTCTACGACCAACAAATATCATATTGGTAACAACGATATATATATATATATATATATATATATATATATCTTTCAAATTTCCATAACAACATCTGTATAATCACGAAATCCAACATCGAACTATTCCGAAGATGATTTCGATTAAAATCCATTCCAATTCAATTATTGGAAATCCTGGTTACTTTTAAAACAGTTTTCAAATACAATTTATTTATTTAAAAATAAATAGAATTATAATTCTAGTTCAAAACTAGTTCATTTCGATGAAAATCTATTTTTATCTTTTCAAATATGGAGTTTTTCATCCCAATTCTCCCCAAATCATTTCTTATGATTTTACACAAATTATTACTATTCTTAATAATTTTATCAAGGCCCGTACAGTCGATTTCCATCAACAACCATCGAACTGCACTTACAACGACCTTTTCCAAATTTGATTTGGACATAATTCCAAATCCAACCGTTAGATTTCAGATTTCTAATATTCATTGGAAAACTCTTTTCGATGTAAACCCAACGGTTCCGGTTTTAGGAGAATCCGACGGTCGGATCTCCCGTAACGTCCATTCGAAGTCAATGGTCGAAATTCACGAACTGCCGCGGCGCGTTCTATTCAGGCCATTATATATAATATATATAATATATATATATATATATTATATTATATATATATATATTATATATATATATATATTTCATCGATTTCTTTTTAAAACGTATTTTATAAATCGTTTTAAATTCGTTTTCGAAACGATTTCAACTTCATATCCAACTTCTGATCAAAATTTAATATTCCAATATAAATTCGTTTTAATTTCATTTCAAATCGATTTCAATTTAATTTCAATTTAATTCGAATTTCAATTCATTTCAATTTGATTCGAATTTCAATTCATTTCAATTTGATTCGAATTTCAATTCATTTCAATTTAATTCGAATTTCAATCCATTTCAATTTAATTCGAATTTCGAAATCACTTCAATTTACTTCGAATTTCAAATCTATTCAATTTAATTCAAATTTCGAAATCACCTTCAATATTCATTGGAAAATAAATAAAATCGATATAAATATCATTCACGTCAAATTGGCGTCAATCTAATCAACACGGCTTCATATGTTTCTATCTTCAAATATTCTATTTCAAATATTCCTTTTTCAAATATTTCTATTTCAAATATTTCTATTTCAAATATTCCTATTCAAATATTTCTATTTCAAATACTCCTATTCAAATATTTCTATTCAAATATTCTATTTCAAAACTGGAATGAGGCCCAATCAATTACCATATAATGTTAATTATATAGATTTTCTACAATGCATGTATAAAATAACAACGATAAATAATAAACCATCATCCAGAGTGCACCACACAACTGCATAAGCATTGAATATGAATATTTGACGCTTATAACAGCCTGTCAATCAATCGATCGACATACAACTAATTATGGGATTAGTTTATGTCATATATCATCCCAATACCCGTGTGGGGTTTCAAACAATCAAACACAGGTTTTATTTGTGCAGTTGGGCGATGTGTAAAATTTATCGTCCCAATCAATATCAGTCAAATGTGTGTATATAAACAAATCGTCCGATTTGTTTATATTTATTTATTCACATTCACGTTAAAAAAAATATTTTCAACCATAAAATATTTTTAGCTATATAAATATTTTATTTCATTTCACATCACATCACACAATCAACTACACATCAAAATCAAACAAACAAGCATACAAGCCGTCCATGGTCTGTGGACGATGGGTGTCGGGTGCTACTAAACACCGTCTGCATCCTAGTATATATTTTTAACTAGAAATTTAAATTAAAGGTGAGGAGTTCTCACCAAGAGATAAACCAAATGCCACGACTCTTCATATGTAGAAATCTTCGTCGTGCTCGCCTTTTGTCAATTTCATTGTCCGTATCCACTACATATATAAAATCACATTTTAAATTCACTCTATATGGATAAAAATCACATTTTTATACCGCTACTATATAGATAAAAATTCTATTTTTACTTCGCTACTATATAGATGAAAATTCTATTTTTACATCGCTACTATACAGATAAAAATTCTATTTTTATCTCGCTACTATATAGATAAAACTTCTATTTTTTTTCTTGCTAGCAATATAATAAAAATTATATTTTTATTGTTCTACATGAATAAAAATCATATTTTTATATCTCCTACATAATAAAGATCGAAATTTTAATATTTCTATAATATAAATATCATATTTTTAATATTTTACTATAATAAAAATTATATTTTGGCTTTTCTACATACATGGAAAAATTATATTTTTCTTCGCTACTTCATACGATAAAAAAATCCTGCCTTTTCACGATTAAAAATCGAATCTTTTTAATGATAAAAATCTAATCTTTCCTATGTTAAAAATCATAGCTTTCATCAATAAAAATCCCATTTTTTTCCTATAATAAAAATATAACCTTTTTGTTATGAAAAATATAATCTTTATATTACCATTTAACTATTAAAATAATATTCTTTACTTCGTTATTTTCATATTAAAAATCAAAATTTTATAAATCGTATTTCATATAAAATCCGATTTTTACATTTTCCCCTAACCAAATACTTTAAATAAACGAAATGAAGTAAAAGGAAAAAAGATAAAATAAAATAAAGGCTTACAACAGCCTAGAGGGGGGGTCTGCTGCGACGATGGACGGCCAGAGGGGCGGGGGAGGGTCGCCGGTGGCCTGGGGTGGAAGTGCGACGCGTTTCAGGGATGGGAGGGCCATTCGGGTTTCGGAGAGAAAGGGGAGAAGAGGTGAGATGAGAGAGAACGGGAAAGGGGAGGGGGATGGCCGACGACGGGGGAGATGGGTGGCGGAGGTGCGCAGGCGGAGGAGGGGGAAGAGAAGTCGAAGGCGGCGGATCGATGTGGGTGGGCGACGGATTTTGAAGAGTTTTTTTCTTTTGTGATTCGGTCAACTGGTATGGGAGGGGAGAGATAAGGAGAGTTTATATAATATATATTTATTTTATTAATTTATAATCCATAAAGTTACTTTTTATTTCAACCTCGAAATCAAACCCACCGACTGTCGTCCCTAGCGTATTACCCCCATTCCAAACACAATGGGATATGTTTCGCAAGTTGATTCGATCGTTTAGATCAGTTTTCGTCAAAATCAAAATATAACTCTATATATTGAATTTGAATGCGCATTTCAATTTACCGGGGCCACATGCGGACTCTAAAAATTCCTAAAAAATATTTTCTAACTTCGTATTGATGATACGGTCCTAACAAAACTAGTTTCATCGAATTCTGAGACCATTTGAAAAATGACCATTTTCCAGTCGATTAAAATCAACTTAAACTGGTAAAACGCATTTTCCATTGCCACGCTCACATATTGATTCGAAAAATTACAAATTTTGGAATCTAGCAATAACTTGACATCACGGATCCAACAAAATTGGTTTCGTCGGAATCCGAGGTCGTTTGCATAATTTCCATTTTCAAGGGCCCGAATTCCGTAGCGACTATTCTGAAATTTCAACTGGACATATCTTTTGATTCCCGCTATGAAATTTCGATTTTTCAGATTCGTTGGAAAGATATTCTCAATTAGATTCAAATATTTTTGGTTTTGCTAAAATCCGGTTTATTTTGCACCCGGGACATTCATTTGAACTTTGAAATCGAATTATCGAACTACCGCGCCATTTTCAATTCCTTTTATAATTTATAATAAATATTTATATTCTAACGACGTATATAAATATATACGTTCTAATTCTATTCAAAATAAATTTCTCGTCGTTATTATTTAAAATAATTCATTATATATATTCAAAATTCACTATAATTGCCAAAATAAAAATTTTAAATTGGCTCGGATTTCCGGGTTATTACAATCTCCCCCACTTAAACTTTTCGTCCCCGAAAAGGAACGAAGCCAAAAGTTGTTTAACTAATCAACTCAACTTTCATTATTTTCGTTACGGCTTGAGTTCTTCAACTTTTCAGTTTCTAAGAACTCAAATTTTTCAAAAATTTGGCTAACACCCTAAATTTTCAAAAAATTTCGCCATAACCTTTCCTGCACCGAGGACTTCGGGATATTTCATATAGCCTCCCATGGCCTTCTTCAATCCAAAAGAAAAAGAAAAGGCCAAGCGGCTCATAAAATCATCATCACCCAAACAAAAAAGTAAATTATGGTAAACATGTACCTATTTGTCGGGCAAACAATTTTATTCTTCTGCTCTAGCCTCCTTGCTATGACCTGTTCAATGTAAGTACATGTACATGCATGCAAATGCGATAAATTTTCAATACAATTTACTATTTGGTTCAAATTGGCTATATGGTTCAAATTTTAATTACTCAACCAATAATCAAACAACACAACCATCAATCAACTAGTTGATTATTGTTTCAAATTCATAACTTTGACATATAATCAAAAATCATGTTTTTAGTGCCAAATCACAACAATAGGCCCTATCTAATTTTGGTTCTCATACCAGTCAATAGGAAATATATAAATATCATACCTTCGAAACTCGAATACCAATTCTGATGATGTCTAGACTATCATTAGAATCATCCCCGGGCGACTAGAGTATGATTTTATAACTATCCAGTATATTAAAATTTCAAATACACGCGGATCAGACGTATATGCAAAATCATTATATACTGGATTGTCCAAATTCAATATAAAATAAATAATCAAATACGAATAATTGATTTAAATTTTCAAAACAAAAATTGTTTTCATTTTTAAAATATACTCTTCACACTCGTCCTAGGATACTACTGATCCCATCTCTAACGCGTCATTACCATTGGATTTTACTAATCCAATTTCTGATGAATTCTTTCGTTTGATTCTAGCGTGTCTTATTCTCTGAGCTCTGTAAACCAAAGCTCTGATACCAAATGAAGCGACCCGAACTTCCCCGGTCTCCGAAGAGAAGAGAAAGAACGAATTACTTTGAGGACAAGACGAATCAGAACGCAAACAGAAGAACATTTCATTGTTTAAAATTTCACTTTCTTAGGGAAAGGTTCCCATTAATTTTATTAAAGATAAATTCCTTTAATTTATTCTTTAATCTTCCTTGGAATATCACTTCAAACTAGTCGGGATTAACGAATCTTACCGAAGTAATCATTTGTTTTAATTTCCCAATCCCAACCTATTCATCCCATGAAGTAAAACTTGTAATACTTCATATCTAACACCACGGTTTTATCGATAAATTCAATTACCATTTCATGTTCAAATCTAATTAAAAATTTAACTATCGCCTGGAGCAAAATTGGTGATACTCCATTCTCGATCTTTTCAATCTAATTAAAGATTCATTAAAACTCCACTTAGTTTCGATCTTTGACTGGGTTAAAGAACCAGTGTCATTTAAAACATGGTTCACGATAAACCCAAAATCACATTCCATCCTATCAGCTTTTAACCGTAAAATAGCAAGTGAGCAATTCCCTAAGTATTAACCCCGAAGGCCGAAACCAACATCAGATCAATAGCCAAGAAACCATTCAACGTAACTAATCTCCAGTTAGTTTCTAGTTTTCTTAACTCCGTAGGGTCTAAGAACAGTATTATTGAAGATACCGTTCACGACAACCCAAAATCATTTCATTAATTATTGGGTTAAAGAACAAGTGTTGTTTAAAACACCGTTCACGATAAACCCAAGAATCAATTCAAATTTAATTCCAATTAAATACCATTTAATTGGTACACTTCATTAAATCCAAATAAAAAGATTTAATCTTTTTCTCAACTGGGCTTAAGAACAGTGTTAATGAAGACACCATTCTCGACAAACCCAAGTCACATTTGATATTAAATACAAGGCTTTGAATAGAAAATATATCGGCTTATATTCAATATCAAATTCTACGACCAACAAATATCATATTGGAAATAATGATATATATATATATATATCTTTCAAATTTCCATAACAACATATGTATAATCACGAAATCCAACATCGAACTATTCCGAAGATGATTTCGATTAAAATCCATTCCAATTCAATTATTGGAAATCCTGGTTACTTTTAAAACAGTTTTTAAATACAATTTATTTATTTAAAAATAAATAGAATTATAATTCTAGTTCAAAACTAGTTCATTTCGATGAAAATCTATTTTTATCTTTTCAAATATGGAGTTTTTCATCCCAATTCTACCCAAATCATTTCTGATGATTTTACACAAATTATTGCTATTTTTAATAATTTTATCAAGGCTCGTACAGTCGATTTCCATCAACGGCCATCGAACTGCACTTACAGCGACCTTTTCCAAATTTGATTTGGACATAATTCCAAATCCAACCGTTAGATTTCAGATTTCTAATATTCATTGGAAAACTCTTTTCGATATGAACCCAACGGTTCCGGTTTCAGTAGAATCCGACGGTCGGATCTCCCGTAACGTCCATTCGAAGTCAATGGTTGAAATTCACGAACTGCCGCGGTGCGTTCTATTCAGGCCATTATATATATAATATATACATATTTCATCGATTTCCTTTTAAAACGTATTTTATAAATTGTTTTAAATTCGTTTTCGAAACGATTTCAACTTCATATCCAACTTCTGATCAAAATTTAATATTCTAACATAAATTCGTTTTAATTTCATTTCAAATCGATTTCAATTTAATTTCAATTTAATTCGAATTTCAATTCATTTCAATTTGATTCGAATTTCAATTCATTTCAATTTAATTCGAATTTCAATTCATTTCAATTTAATTCGAATTTCAATCCATTTCAATTTAATTCAAATTTCGAAATCACTTCAATTTAATTCGAATTTCAAATCTATTCAATTTAATTCGAATTTCGAAATCACCTTCAATATTCATTGAAAAATAAATAAAATCGATATAAATATCATTCACGTCAAAATGGCGTCAATCTAATCAACACGGCTTCATATGTTTCTATCTTCAAATATTCTATTTCAAATATTCCTTTTTCAAATATTTCTATTTCAAATATTTCTATTTCAAATATTCCTATTCAAATATTTCTATTTCAAATACTCCTATTCAAATATTTCTATTCAAATATTCTATTTCAAAACTGGAATGAGGCCCAATCAATTACCATATAATGTTAATTATATAGATTTTATACAACGCATGTATAAAATAACAACGATAAATAATAAACCATCATCCAGAGTGCACCACACAACTGCATAAGCATTGAATATGAATATTTGATGCTTATAACAGCCTGTCAATCAATCGATCGACATACAACTAATTATTGGGATTAGTGTATGTCATATATCATCCCAATAACCGTGTGGGGTTTCAAACAATCAAACACAGATTTTATTTGTGCAGTTGGGCGATGTGTAAAATTTATCTTCCCAATCAATATCAGTCAAATGTGTGTATATAAACAAATCGTCCGATTTGTTTATATTTATTTATTCACATTCACGTTAAAAATTATATTTTCAACCATAAAATATTTTTAACTATATAAATATTTTATTTCATTTCACATCACATCACACAATCAACTACACATCAAAATCAAACAAACAAGCACACAAGCCGTCCATGGTCTGTGGACGATGGGTGTCGGGTGCTACTAAACACCGTCTGCATCCTAGTATATATTTTTAACTAGAAATTTAAATTAAAGGTGAGGAGTTCTCACCAAGAGCTAAACCAAATGCCACGACTCTTCATATGTAGAAATCTTCGTCGTGCTCGCCTTTTGTCAATTTCATTGTCCGTAGCCACTACATATATAAAAATCACATTTTAAATTCACTCTATATGGATAAAAATCACATTTTTATACCGCTACCATATAGATAAAAATTCTATTTTTACTTCGGTACTATATAGATAAAAATTATATTTTTACATCGCTACTATACAGATAAAAATTCTATTTTTATCTCGCTACTATATAGATAAAAATTCTATTTTTATCTTGCTAGCAATATAATAAAAATTATATTTTTATTGTTCTACATGAATAAAAATCATATTTTTATATCTCCTACATAATAAAGATCGAATTTTTAATATTTCTATAATATAAAAATCATATTTTTAATATTCTACTATAATAAAAATTATATTTTTGCTTTTCTACATACAGGAAAAATTATATTTTTCTTTGCTACTTCATACGATAAAAAAAATCCCACCTTTTCACGATTAAAAATCGAATCTTTTTAATGATAAAAATCTAATCTTTCCTATGTTAAAAATCATAGCTTTCATCAGTAAAAATCCCATTTTTTCCTATAATAAAAATCTATCCTTTTTGTTATGAAAAATATAATCTTTATATTACCATTTAACTATTAAAATAATATTCTTTACTTCGTTATTTTCATATTAAAAATCAAAATTTTATAAATCGTATTTCATATAAAATCTGATTTTTACATTTTCCCCTAACCAAATACTTTAAATAAACGAAATAAAGTAAAAGGAAAGATAAAATAAAATAAAGGCTTATAGTGGCCTAGAGGGGGGGTCCGCTGCGACGATGGACGACCAAAGGGGCGGGGGAGGGTCGCCGGTCGCCTGGGGTGTCAGGGGTGGAAGTGCGACGCATTTCAGGGATGGGGGGGCCTTCGGGTTTCAGAGAGAAAGGGGAGAAGAGGTGAGATGAGAGAGAATGGGAAAGGGGAGGGGGATGGCCGGCGATAGGGGAGATGGGTGGCGGAGGTGCGCAGGCGGAGGAGGGGGAAGAGAAGTCGAAGGCGGCGGATCGATGTGGGTGGGCGACAGATTTTGAAGAGATTTTTTTTCTTTTGTGATTTGGTCAACTGGTATGGGAGGGGAGAGATAAGGAGAGTTTATATAATATATATTTATTTTATTAATTTATAATCCATAAAGTTACTTTTTATTTTGACCTCGAAATCAAGCCCACCGACTGTTGTCCCTAGCGTATTTATTACCCCCATTCTGAACACAATGGGATATGTTTCGCAAGCTGATTCGATCGTTTCGATCAGTTTTCGTCAAAATCAAAATATAACTCTATTTATTGAATTTGAACGCACATTTCAATTTACCGGGGCCACATGCGGACTCTAAAAATTCCTGAAAAATATTTTCTAACTTCGTATTGACGATACAGTCCTAACAAAACTAGTTTTGTCGAATTCTAAGACCGTTTGAAAATGACCATTTTCCAGTCGATTAAAATCAACTTAAACTGGTCAAATGCGTTTTCCCTTTCCACGCTCACATATTGATTCGAAAAATTACAAATTTTGGAATCTAGCAATAACTTGACATCACGGATCCAACAAAAGTGGTTTCGTCGAAAACCGAGGTCATTTGCATAATTTCCATTTTCAAGGGCCCGAATTCCGTAGCGACTATTCTGAAATTTCAACTGGACATATCTTTTGATTCCCGCTATGAAATTTCGATTTTTCAGATTCGTTGGAAAGATATTCTCAATTAGATTCGAATATTTTTCGTTTCGCTAAAATCCGGTTTATTTTGCACCCGGGACATTCATTTGAACTTTGAAATCGAATTATCGAACTACCGCGCCATTTTCAATTCCTCTTATAATTTAAAATAAATATTTATATTCTAACGACGACGTATATAAATATATACGTTCTAATTCTATTCAAAATAAATTTCTCGTCGTTATTATTTAAAATAATTCATTTTAAATATTCAAAATTCACTATAATTGCCAAAATAAAAAATTTAAATTGGCTCGGATTTCCGGGTTATTACAATCTCCCCCACTTAAACTTTTCGTCCCCGAAAAGGACGAAGCCAAAAGTTGTTTAACTAATCAACTCAACTTTCATTATTTTTATTACGGCTTAAGTTCTTCAACTTTTCAGTTTCTAAGAACTTTTCAAATTTTTCAAAAATTTGGCTAACACCCTAAATTTTCGAAAAATTTCGCCATAACCTTTCCTGCACCGGGGACTTGGGGATATTTCATATAGCCTCCCATGGCCTTCTTCAATCCAAAAGAAAAGGAAAAGGCCAAGCGGCTAGCCAATCGGCTCATAAAATCATCATCACCCAAACAAAACAGTAAATTATGGTAAACATGTACCTATTTGTCGGGCAAACAATTTTATTCTTCTACTCTAGCCTCCTTGCTATGACCTGTTCAATGTAAGTACATGTACATGCATGCAAATGCGATAAATTTTCAATACAATTTACTATTTGGTTCAAATTGGCTATATGGTTCAAATTTTAATTACTCAACCAATAATCAAACAACACAACCATTAATCAATTAGTTGATTATCGTTTCAAATTCATAACTTTGATATATAATCAAAAATCATGTTTTTAGTGCCAAATCACAACAATAGGCCTTATCTAATTTTGATTCTCACACCAGTCAATAGGAAATATATAAATATCATACCTTCAAAACTCGAATACCAATTCTGATGATGTCTAGACTATCATCAGAATCATCTCCGGGCGACTAGAGTGTGATTTTATAACTATCCAGTATATTAAAATTTCAAATACGAATAATTGATTTAAATTTTCAAAACAAAAATTGTTTTCATTTTTAAAATATACTCTTCACACTCGTCCTAGGATACTATTGATCCCATCTCTAACGAGTCATTCCCATTGGATATTACTGATCCAATTTCTGATGAATTCTTTCGTTTGGTTCTAACGTGTCTTGTTCTCTGAGCTCTGTAAACCAAAGCTCTGATACCAAATGAAGCGACCCGAAATTCCCCAGTCTCCGAAGAGAAGAGAAAGAACGAATTACTTTGAGGACAAGACGAATCAGAATGCAAACAGAAGAACATTTCATTGTTTATTACAACAATTCCATCAGAATACAGGAATATACAGAGTATGAATCAATATTACACAAAATATCAGAGATTTAAATTACATTTAAATACATCGCAACGGAAAATAATACAAAACATAACTAGAAGAGATATATGGATACAAAGCCTTCCGGATATCATTCCAGCTGTAAACCAGGTTCCTGTGAATATAAATCTGCAAAACAAAACTACTAGCCGCCCGTGTCAAAATAGGGGCACCCAGAGTTTATGTTAAAACAATAAACTCCAGGTCAGTCATGGGACTGGTGTGAGAACTAAAATAGTTATTTAAAACTTTAATTTAAATCAGACATATCAAGGGACCACGCCGTATAATACGGAACGGGTTTCCTCACAAGAATACCAGTGCATAAACCAAACAGCGCAATGCTAAATAAAGAACAATGAAGCTATTATAAGACCCTGGTCCCATCACATAATGCAACGCAAGCCGGAGGATAGGGTTTTTACCTTATAATAGCCAGAGAATGCTTGATACGCTAAAAACAAATCATTTGATACTATTATAGTGTAGAGTGTATGAAAATAACTTCAAATATAAATGTATCAATCGTAGACGGCATAGTATCCCATGCTACTATGCCGCCAATGCTGGGCTCTACAATCAAAACCGCAAAGTCACGTATTTGGAAATTGGATTTCCTTCTACGAACCGAGGCAAGGGATCGTCCTCTACCGAATTCGAGACAATCTAGCCCATGTCTCAGGCAAGTACTCAGTCAAGCCTTTGGATCGTCAGGGTCGGTCCACCGATGTGAATTAAAATGGCTGAACACTGCGTTTCCCCGCCTTTTGGGGCGTAAATGAGCCAACGAATGACTCCATCGATCGCGGATCGACCGATATAACTGAGGCGCCTCGCAACAGCAACAACCACATAAGTCAAACTCGTCAGGGCATGTAAAACCACAGACGCCACTTCTAGCTAGAAAGAAACGCATGTCCTCCCTGAGGTCTTTCTCCCGTTTTTGGTTCACAACCGGGGTGTGAGGCTCGCGAATTAACGCTACACAAAGTTATGCCACACATATCGTGCTTTGATCATCAACCACAAGACTTCCTTTTCAACAAAAGCCTTGATCATTTGCATCTTCGCATGCCACACAGGTAGTTCATGCTATGCAACCGGTATCAATCACACAGAATGAAATCCGTTGTCAGACACACATCCATTTACAAGTTCGTTCTGGGTCTGAACGAAACCGAAGGAACCTTATTCCTCGCATATCCATTGATCTCCAAGTACGTCTGGATGATCACCAACTGATTCCCTCCTCTTGGGTGTACATCCCAATCAAGATCATCAGTAATCACCCAAATGACGTGAAGACCTCCGGTCTTTAACCACCGTCTTCATATTCGACTCATCGTCGAATCAGTTATTTAGAATGGGATAAACCCGGTCTTTCTGAATAACTCGCGTATATAATAAACAAGTGTTACACAAACACAACATACACCTCATTCCAATTCATCAGTCACTAACCGTAAATTAGCAAGAGAATAATTCCCCAAATATTAACCCCGAAGGCCAAAACCAACATCAGATCAATACCCAGGAAACCATTCATCTTAGCTAACCTACAGTTAGTTTCAAAAATTTCACTTTCTTAGGGAAAGGTTCCCATTAATTTTATCAAAGATAAATTCCTTTAATTTAGTCTTTAATCTTCCTTTGAATATCACTTCAAACTAGTCAAGATTAACGAATCTTACCGAAGTAATCATTGTTTTAATTTCCCAATCCCAACCTTTTCATCCCATGAAGTAAAACTGGTAATACTTCATATCTAACACCACGGTGTTATCGATAAATTCAATTACCATTTCACGTTCAAATCTAATTAAAGATTTAACTATCGCCTGGAGCAAAATTGGTGATACTCCATTCTCGATCTTTTCAATCTAATTAAAGATTCATTAAAACTCCACTTCGTTTCAATCTTTGACTGGGTTAAAGAACCAGTGTCATTTAAAACACGGTTCACGATAAACCCAAAATCACATTCCATCCTATCAGCTTTTAACTGTAAAATAGCAAGTGAGCAATTCCCTAAGTATTAACCCCGAAGGCCGAAACCAACATCAGATCAATACCCAAGAAACCATTCAACTTAACTAATCTCCAGTTAGTTTCTGATTTTCTTAACTCCGTAGGGTCTAAGAACAGTATTATTGAAGATACCGTTCACGACAACCCAAAATCATTTCATTAATTATCGGGTTAAAGAACAAGTGTTGTTTAAAACACCGTTCACGATAAACCCAAGAATCAATTCAAATTTAATTCCAATTAAATACCATTTAATTGGTACACTTCATTAAATCCAAATAAAAAGATTTAATCTTTTTCTCAACTGGGCTTAAGAACAGTGTTAATGAAGACACCATTCATGACAAACCCATGTCACATTCGATATTAAATACAAGGCTCTGAATAGAAAATATATCGGCTTATATTCAATATCAAATTCTAAGACCAACAAATATCATATTGGAAATAATGATATATATATATATATATATATATATATATATCTTTCAAATTTCCATAACAACATCTGTATAATCACGAAATCCAACATCGAACTATTCTGAAGATGATTTCGATTCAAATCCGTTCCAATTCAATTATTGGAAATCCTGGTTACTTTTAAAACACTTTTCAAATTCAATTTATTTATTTAAAAATAAATAGAATTATAATTCTAGTTCAAAACTAGTTCATTTCGATGAAAATCTATTTTTATCTTTTCAAAAATGGAGTTTTTCATCCTAATTCTTCCCAAATCATTTCTTATGATTTTACACAAATTATTCCTATTTTTAATAATTTTATCAAGGCCCGTACAGTCGATTTCCATCAACGGCCATCGAACTGAACTTACAACGACCTTTTCCAAATTTGATTTGGACATAATTCCAAATCCAACCATTAGATTTCAGATTCTAATATTCATTGGAAAACACTTTTCAATATGAACCCAACAGTTCCGGTTTCAGGAGAATCGGATGGTCGGATCTCCCGTGACGTCCATTCGAAGTCAATGGTCGAAATTCACAAACTGCCGCAGCGCGCCGCGTTCTATTCAGGCCATTATATATATATATATATATATATAATATTATATATATTTCATCGATTTCCTTTTAAAACGTATTTTATAAATCGTTTTAAATTCGTTTTCGAAACGATTTCAACTTCATATTCAACTTCTGATCAAAATTGAATATTCCAATATAAATTCGTTTTAATTTCATTTCAAATCGATTTCAATTTAATTCGAATTTCAATTCATTTCAATTTGATTCGAATTTCAATTCATTTCAATTTGATTCGAATTTCAATTCATTTCAATTTGATTCGAATTTCAATCCATTTCAATTTAATTCAAATTTCGAAATCACTTCAATTTAATTCGAATTTCAAATCTATTCAATTTAATTTGAATTTCGAAATCACCTTCAATATTCATTGAAAAATAAATAAAATCGATATAAATATCGTTCACGTCAAAATGGCGTCAATCTAATCAACACGGCTTCATATATTTCTATCTTCAAATATTCTATTTCAAATATTTCTTTTTCAAATATTTCTATTTCAAATATTTCTATTTCAAATATTCCTATTCAAATATTTCTATTTCAAATATTCCTATTCGAATATTTTTATTCAAATATTCTATTTCAAAACTGGAATGAGGCCCAATCAATTACCATATAATGTTAATTATATGGATTTTCTACAATGCATGTATAAAATAACAATGATAAATAATCAACCATCATCCAGAGTGCACCACACAACTGCATAAGCATTGAATATGAATATTTAACGCTTATAATAGTCTGTCAATCAATCGATCGACGTACAACTAATTATTGGGATTAGTGTATGTCATATATCACCCCAATACCCGTGTGGGGTTTCAAACAATCAAACACAGATTTTATTTGTGCAGTTGGGCGATGTGTAAAATTTATCGTCCCAATCAATATCAGTCAAATGTGTGTATATAAACAAATCGTCCGATTTGTTTATATTTATTTATTCACATTCACGTTAAAAATTATATTTTCAACCATAAAATATTTTTAACTATATAAATATTTTATTTCGTTTCACATCACATCACACAATCAACTACACATCAAAATCAAACAAACAAGCATACAAGTCGTCCATGGTCTACGGACGACGGGTGTCGGGTGCTACTAAACATCGTCTACATCCTAGTATATATTTTTAACTAGAAATTTAAATTAAAGGTGAGGAGTTTTCACCAAGAGCTAAACCAAATGCCACGACTCTTCATATGTAGAAATCTTCGTCATGCTCGCCTTTTGTTAATTTCATTGTCCGTAGCCACTACATATATACAAATCACATTTTTAATTCGCTCTATATGGATAAAAATCACATTTTTATACCGCTACTATATAGATAAAAATTCTATTTTTACATCGCTACTATATAGATAAAAATTCTATTTTTATATCGCTACTGTACAGATAAAAATTCTATTTTTATCTCGCTACTATATAGATAAAAATTCTATTTTTATCTTGCTAGCAATATAATAAAAATTATATTTTTATTATTCTACATGAATAAAAATCATATTTTTATATCTCCTAATAATAAAGATCGAATTTTTAATATTTCTATAATATAAAAATCATATTTTTAATATTCTACTATAATAAAAATTATATTTTTACTTTGCTACATACTTGGAAAAATTATATTTTTCTTCGCTACTTCATACGATAAAAAAAATCCCACCTTTTCACGATTAAAAATCGAATCTTTTTAATGATAAAAATCTAATCTTTCCTATGTTAAAAATCATAGCTTTCATCAATAAAAAACCCATTTTTTCCTATAATAAAAATCTAACCTTTTTGTTATGAAAAATATAATCTTTATATTACCAATTAACTATAAAAATAATATTCTTTACTTCGTTATTTTCATATTAAAAATCAAATTTTTATAAATCGTATTTCATATAAAATCTGATTTTTACATTTTCTCCTAACCAAATACTTTAAATAAACGAAATAAAGTAAAAGAAAAAAAGATAAAATAAAATAAAGGCTCACAGCGGCTTAGAGGGGGGTCCGCTGCGACGATGGGCGGGGGAGGGTCGTCGGTCGCCTGGGGTGTTAGGGGTGGAAGTGCGACACGTTTCAAGGATAGGGGGGCCTTCGGGTTTTGGAGAGAAAGGGGAGGAGAGGTGAGATGAGAGAGAATGGGATGGGGGATGGCCGGCGACGGCGGAGATGGGTGGCGGAGGTGCGCAGGCGGAGGAGGGGGAAGAGAAGTCGAAGGCCTCGGGTCAATGTGGGTGGGCGACGGATTTTGAAGAGTTTTTTTTTCTTTTTGTGATTTGGTCAACTGGTACGGGAGGGAAGAGATAAGGAAAGTTTATATAATATATATTTATTTTATTAATTTATAATTCATAAAGTTACTTTTTATTTCGACCTCGAAGTCAAGCCCACCGACGGTTGTCCCTAGCGTATTACCCCCATTCCGAACACAATGGGATATGTTTCGCAAGCTGATTCGATCGTTTCGATCAGTTTTCATCAAAATCAAAATATAACTCTATATATTGAATTTGAACGCGCATTTCAATTTACCAGGGCCACATGCGGACTTTAAAAATTCCTGAAAAATATTTTCTAACTTCGTATTGACTATACGGTCCTAACAAAACTAGTTTCGTCGAATTCTGAGACCGTTTGAAAAATGACCATTTTCCAATTGATTAAAATCAACTAAAACTGGTCAAATGCGTTTTCCCTTGCCACGCTCACATATTGATTCAAAAAATTATGAATTTTGGAATTTAGCAATAACTTGACATCACGGATCCAACAAAAGTGGTTTCGTCGAAAACCGAGGTTGTTTGCAAAATTTCCATTTTCAAGGGCCCGAATTCCATAGCGACTATTCTGAAATTTCAACTAGACATATCTTTTGATTCCCGCTATGAAATTTCGATTTTTTGGATTCGTTGGAAAGATATTCTCAATTAGATTCAAATATTTTTGGTTTCGCTAAAATCCGGTTTATTTTGCACCTGGTACATTCATTTGAACTTTGAAATCGAATTATAGAACTACCGCGCCATTTTCAATTCCTTTTATAATTTAAAATAAATATTTATATTCTAGCGACGACGTATATAAATATATACGTTCTAATTCTATTCAAAATAAATTTCTCGTCGTTATTATTTAAAATAATTCATTTTAAATATTCAAAATTCACTATAATTGCCAAAATAAAAATTTTAAATTGGCTCGGATTTCCGGGTTATTACAATTATTATCATCGATTCCTTTTTAATCGAATTTCTATAAATTATCTAAATTGGTTTTCTATTTAGTTTAAAAATTCCCAATTGAATTATTTTTCATATTACGATAATTAAATATATTCGATATTAATTTGATAACTCAATATAAAAATCGATTTAAAATATCAACTCAATATTTAAAACTATATTAAATATTTCGATTAAATCAATCACAAGTCTGGGTCATTACAATTACAGATTAATAACTTATTTAGATATCAAATGCTTGTTTATATTTACTTTATAAAATGAACTATAAAATACTAGTTTATAATAGAACTTCTATTACAGTTTAAAACTTCACTTTAATTATAAAAATATAATTTTTATAATTAACTTTGTTGATTTGGCTGACGGCCAATCAACTTCTTAACGAAAGATGAGTTTATGGTCAACTGTTGCCATGTTCTTAATCGATATCGTTTATCAAAATAGCGTTGAATTTCAATTCAACATTAATATTCATATTTGGGTTTCAGTGTCATTTGGGTTCAAACAGTGCATATGAAGTAAACAGTACATATGAATATCGATGAATCCGGTTGGATTCCTCCAACCGGTTACCAACATCCATTGATGTTAGTCCATACAATTTACACTAATTCCATACTAGGGAATCTTATAACAGATGGAATCAGGATCTAATCCATGATGTGTACATATGCAACGATATGTATATTTCAACCAATTTAATTGTATTCTACCTAAATGACCATCACACAGCATTCAACCATTATTTATCACTATTAAAATATAATTAAAATATTTTAAAATAGAACAGAGTGAGTGAATTTACTCACCTTCGCGCGTTAACCGCTAAATAACGATTTACGTCAGTTTAGATCCGCGTCCGTTAGAAGCCCCTCCTCCGAAACCAAGAAGAACAGCCCGTCCGCATCTCATTCCACTATTTTGTAGATTGTACCTTTTTCTTTTCTTTGTAACCGGTCTTATGAAATATATGTGTACGCCTCATCATCGATGCGTCTTTCCCCTTTTATTCACAGTAAAAATAGTAACCGATTGTTCACCATTTAACGTCACTTCCACCGAAATGCTCCCCTACCATATAACAGTCCCCATTGCCATTTGTTCATGCACACATTTCTCGCTACCGGAAATGCTAAAATGACGAAAATGCTTATCAACGCCTACTTCTTAACTCCCACACGATAAACGAAAAATACTTAAATTCCCTGTACATCTCCAAAATCCATTACGCCGGCCTAACATTCCATGTCGTACTCCCCCTTCCTTCATAACAGCCATGCCTCAACACAACACCATAGTCATAGCACCTTTCCTCCTTCCAACAGCCGAGTCCCGTCCTGTCTCCATCCAACACTTCTTTGGATTTACACCTTTGCAAATCATTGCATCGCTTTTACACACCGCATGTTCTCCTCTTCTGTTTATAACCTTGCCATCTTCCCACTGTTGTAGTATTCCACCGCCAATATACTTCTCTTCTTTGAATGCAACTCCCAGCCTTGAACCCACCATTAACACATTACCCTCCTCAAGAACTTATCAACCCTACCACCGTTTCATTCGGCTCGAATGCCTCCTACTACTCGCAACTTCGAGCATCCCTACTCACGTACAGCGCCACATCAACATGATTACCTTCATGTAAGTGAACGGTGTTAAAATATTCCAGTTCGGTTACCTCTCGTGTCTTCCATCATCATTAATTTAAACATGCCACCACCCTATAGTTTTTTACTTTGACCTCAAGTTCTTACTACGCCATCATCACTTGAACCCCAGCCTCCAAATATGGTTTGCGTCGAAACCCATACCCATGCCCATGTTAAGCATAGTAATATGTGTGAAATAAATATGATTTATTTATTTTATTTTGAGTTGCTGTGTAAACCAGGCATGAAAAGCAAAAGAATTCGGATAATGAGAGTTTGGAAGAAGACGAGAG
The DNA here is from genome assembly GCA_030737875.1 of Allium sativum. Lineage (NCBI taxonomy): Eukaryota > Viridiplantae > Streptophyta > Magnoliopsida > Asparagales > Amaryllidaceae > Allium > Allium sativum. Next base: position 440,694,590 of record CM060924.1, read on the forward strand.
TTGTGTGAGGAGTAGTTTGAAGATGCTCGTTATATATATAGAAGGGATTACTTAACTGTTAAGGAGCAGGGGACACTAGTATTATAGGTTTGCACGTTTCTATGATTTAACTATTCATGTGTAGGCAACAACAATAGTCTTCGTTTGGGAAAAAGGATATAGGATGCTTCACAGTTAAGGTAAGAACATGTATATTAGATTATTATCCCATTTGATTTTATTATGGCCGTTGTTTTACTTTGGGATTCTATATTTATATATTTCAAATTCTTAGTGACTAAGTATGTGGTATGCTGTAGCTGATAGGTTATGGGTTTTCACTTGATTTGTTTTGATTTTCTCTCTTTTTATTTCGCCATTATACTTAGATCTGGAGACTTTCTGAAAGGGGAATAAAGAAGGCATACATTTATATCATTTTCATATCTTCATGGCGAAGGAGTAGAGGCGTAGTACGCACGGCCTACAGTTTTGGTTCTCAGTTGTTTTTAATTAGATTCTTGACTTGCCAATACATAGATTTTCAAAAGACTGGATATGCTGCGATTTCTAGGCGTATGGTTTTTTATTTGAGTTTGAAATTCTTCGGCCTGAAGTGTTAGGAGCTACGATAGAGTTGGATAGGAAAATACATTGGTATCTAAGCTAAAGCTAGGAAAGAAGTTACTGCCCCCTTTGATTTTCTTTTAATATACAGGCTTGTCTTCCACTGTTTGAAATAAAGTATGGCACAATGGTGACAAGATTTAGTACTTCAGGGAAAGGTGATTTGTTTGTGTGTGTTTTCCATTTCACGTCATGTAGCATTGGGTAGCATTTCTCTATTGCTTTGCACTTAAGTAATAGGCTAGATATAGGAAAGATACTCTATTTTATGTTGTACAAAACATTTCTTACGTTAACATATGAAGAGTTACGGATAGATATAAAAATACCAATGAGATGAATAATATGTCAGGGTCCCAAAAATATAATAATATCGGTAGGTTAACTCATATTGTGAAACCCCGAAATATTGATATAGGGTGCAAAATACTCCAAATAAAAAGTTGCATATTTAATTAATTAAAATTTACAGTAAAATTCTAAAAATTAAATTATCAGTACGTGTCAAAAGAATCTTGTCCAGATTTGCAACCGGTATCTAGTTATACCAAATAAATTGTTATGGTCGATAAACGATTCTATAGCGACTATTTGGAAATTTAATTTGGATATAGTTCACAATCTATAAGGCGAAATATTGATTTTTCACTTCTGTTAGAATGATACAGTTTAACAGATTCGAACTTTCTTGTTTTGCAGAAATTCGACTAATAACGGATCCTGTACACTCCATTGAAGTTCAGAATGTTAAATTACGAACTGCTGCGATATTACGGGCTCGATTATATTAAATATATATTTTTACATGTTCAACTTCGTTTTAATTAATATATAAATCTACTTATATTCACGAATTCAATATTTAAACCGATTTAAATATTCAAATACAAACCGATAAAAATGCGGGACGTTACATAAACCATAACAATTTATTTAATAAAATAAAAGAATTTTAAATAAATTAAATATCGAATTAATGATGAAATTTTATAATGTCGAGTTATAAATTCAAGTATGTTTATTTTGGAGCTATATTATATTCTATTTTGGACATTTACAATAATATTGATTTATTATTATTCAATCAAATTGTTTGGAATTAATTAATATTTTATTGGTTTTATTTAAGCCTTAAAAATAGCCATTTTGCAAACAACCTCCATTTTCAACAAAACAAATTTTATTAAATTCGCAATGATTATTTATTGCTAGATTTCAAATTTCACGCCAATCGTAGTTGTTTTATGACCGTGCGAAATTAAATTGTGAATCGATCAATAATTTGAATTTAAAATAACGCTGTTTGCGCGAATAGACTCAAATTTCAACGAAACTAGTTTCATTGGGTCTGTAATGTCAAAGTATAGCTATATGTCCATTTTCATCGAAATTGGATATCGTATGTGATCATACAAATTTTACATGCGTTTGCACATATATTTAGGATAAGGATACTTATTATACATATTGCCAAAAATGATCCTCACAATCAGTTTAATATCACACATATTCAAAACATCGTTCATTATCAAAGACATAATATACATAAATTTATTACATGCGCGGACCTCTATACACTTACTTAATACCAAAACTAAGTACGCTTTAAGGCCCACATATTTTTAACATCCACACTCAAAGCCATAAACCATGTCACCAGGGTTTGACATGCACATTTAAGACATTTATGCCCATACTATTTCTGCATATATATGAAGTTATATATACTGATATGCATATTACCAAGTCTTACTCATAAGTTATTAAACCCAATACATATGGAAACGGGATGAAGTTGTCACCATGCATGCAAGACCGACATACACAGTTGAAATCCCAATCTTGAATGTTGATGATGTTGTAGAAGTTCACATTTTGCATAAGCTAGCACCAGGATCTTAGTCACCCAAATCAGAAAAATATATTTTGGATTGAAAACAAGACGAAAATGCAATCAAAACACAAACACAAGATATTAGACCTAACCACCCTCTTTATTGATTCGCCTTTGTTTACACTTATTGAACCAAGCCAAAAATAAACAGATTATAATTGAATCAATAGCCTAATTGAGAAAGGAAAAGAATATCTAGACGACTATATTGTTGGGGAAGAAAAACCATGAAGAACGACGGTTAATCCTATATCATATTTTTTCGGTTACTCGATTGCGTCTTATCTCAAATTTGAAAGCAGCTTATATAAGAGAGTATGAGACCTAGGAAAATATCCAAATTTCACATCAAAAATATCACAAATATATTCTAGACAAAGCTCAGTCAAACCCAAGAATATATGGCTCAGACATCCGGTTGGGATGGCCAAACGTCGGTCGGATGTCTTCCAAGCACTCGGGTAACAAACACCGATCAGCTTAGACGTCTGGGCTGGGGCACCAGACGTATGAGTTGTTGCTCTATGCAATTGTTGCCCCTTGATCGCCTTGTATTCCTCCTTCGAGCTCCTATTCGCGAATCATCTACTCCATCACAAAGCTACTTACAAAAGTAACACACATCGCCGACTTCAATGGACATGTGATTTAATATCACAAATCTTAACACTCCACCTTGGCATCAAATCACATCATTAAACAAATCATTACTGACTCTTTCACAAAACCCAAATCTCGATCAAACTAAATTACAAACTTCACCAACCGTCTGCAAGCGATGCATCTCTCACGTTATGTGCACCACACAAAACAGGTCTAAAAAATATTTATAATACCATAAAGATCTCTGTCTTGTCTTTATGGATTTACAAGTCGATAGTATCACTTGATCTGGGCTCATTCCCTGTTCATCATGGATCCCTCCAGCATCATCAACATGAATACCCTTGTTTGATATAACTTGACACCCATCTATCACTTGACCTGATCTCATTACCTAGTCTCTATCGATCTCTCGAGCATTACTAACGTAAAGACCCCTATCGAAAATATGACTCCATCCTAGAATCATCAGCAGTGGCCATATTAACTTCTCCTTCTTGTTATGGACTAGGTCCTTCAACCATCACTCTCATTCCACAGTTGATTATAGAACCAACCAATTTATAAAGATTTCCATCTTTCAAAACTCCTCTCATCATTACACGACCATATTCCTTCGCACTCAAATTCCACCTTGGCTCTCATAAGTAAAATCACGGCGATCCAACTGATCGAGAGAAATAAGATTATGAGAACAAGTGGGGACATGTCTAACTCAAAAGACTTCCCAAACCACTCTGTCATGCGAACGAAACCGGATACATCAATATCACAAACTGGTAGCTCTACTCCATTGGTCATCCAAATCATGCTGACATTCTTCTCATAGGAGGGAAAACAATTCACATCTCAATAAACATTGTAACAACCCGTATTTTTTGAACCAATTTAAAAAAAAATTAATCAATTTTCATAGAAATTAAATATTTTATTTGAATTATTTTGCGAATAAATGACTTAAAATTTATTTTAATCGAAGTTAGAACGTATCAATTTAAAGTTTAATTAAAACGAGCTTGAAATGACGCGGTAGTTTGAATATTCGACTTTAAACTTTGAATGAATGTATAGAATTCAATATTAATAAGAATTTGATAAAACGTGAAACATTGAAATATTTGTACTTGTAATTTTCTAACGAATGTAAGAAACTTAGATTTCATTTTATAAATTGTAAGTTATGTCTAAATTAAAATTTAGAATAGTCTCTATGGAATATATACATATATATAGTGACGGCCCGCCCTGCACCAGCCGGCATTTCAATGAAAGTGCGTTGTGCCAATGTCTAACCAGCACGGGACGGTCGCCAAAGAAAGGAAAGGAAGGGTATTTGAACTAACAAGGAACCTGTAGAATGTCTCATAGCGCATGGAATAAAATACAATAATAACATACTTGACATAAAACAGGTGAGACAGTGCATAAGCTGAAAACTAAACATCATGGCAGCGGAAAATCCAAATACAGCTTATGCTCCACATCATCATTATTACAACTGTAAAACTGTCTCTAAGGCAAAAGAAAGGTACACTACTAATGCCCAAAGTAGTGACCAGCAGCGACACCAGGAGAATATATGTAGATAATACGTGGGAGTCTCCTGCTCGTCTCCGGTACAGCTACTTGTGCATACCACCTAATCTGTCTCTAGTCTGCCCGTTTTAGAGCACCCGGAGTAATAAGAAGAGACATAAAACTTTGGGTCAGACAAAAGTCTGGTATGAGCGATAAGCATCAAAACAGAACAATAACAGGTATACTAAACCATACCTAAACCTGGACCTGCAACCAAAGAGTTAGCACAACATACCACTCAATACTCTAAGGTGCCACTAAACATAAGGTGTAAAGAATACGGGGGTGGGAGTGTGCATGACATAGTGATGGCAAACAATCAATCATAGCAACCATCCTCACATCTCTCACTCCGTGTGTAAAGCATACGATATCCACTGCTTTGATCACTAGACCCATCGAGGTAGTAACGGAGTCCGACTTGTATAACTATTGCTACCACAAAGCTTGCCCCATGGAGTCACGACTAAATCCTTACAAATGACCCCACCTCATTAGTCCATAGCCAATAGTCCTACCTATGCCACTGTGGCCCTGAATCCGTCCACATACCCCACACTCCATAGTGATCTAAAGTTATAGACATCAATGACCCCTTCGCACACATCCCGCAGCAAAGCCCAAATCTTGAAGATAACCCATTGGTTCCCAACTAGATCCTAAGTTCTACTTACTATTTGGACTTCCTTGGCATCTCGGGTTTTAGTCGAATTGGAGTTGGTCTTCAAAAGAGTTATCGTGTAGAAGTAGCTTAAGTCTAGTTCGGTTCGGCTATACATCATCTTCAGGTTTCTCGTTCGGTTTGGTTAGGATTCTCCATCGTGGTTTGGCTCAGCTCCTTCATTCGGTTCGGTTCGGGTGCCATCCTCCAACTCGGTTCGGTTCGGTGAAATGCTTCATAGTATGCTCCTGGGTGCGGTTCGGTTCGGTGGTTCTCCTCCTTCAGATGCTGGTTCGGTTCGGTGATGGCACTTAAGTCTCGGTTCGAAGCCCTATACTCCGGTTTGGTTCGGTGGTCCTTCATCTCCAATCAATCCTATCCGATCCCATGTCCAGCTTTGGTCCAGTTCCAACTCCAACTCGTATACGAATGGCCTTCCTTTTTGCCAAGCTTCCTTTAGTGAAATGTCTCGATACGGATCGGATCCTCTTGTGTAACACCCCACATCCGTTAAGGTCACTCACAAAGGGAATGCCTTAACTTCAATGGAGCATTATGGGTACTGGAACAGAATATTACAAGACAGACATATATAAAATTGCGGAAAGTAAAGTACAAGTACTTCAAATCATTTATTAACTATAATTGTTTACAATAAAAGCCCATCAACTTCCAATACTCAATTACATAGCTATAATATTTGTCTTGCTCAAAAACAAAGAAGCATAAAATAAACTGTAGTATTCCCCAATAAAGCAAAGCAAGCCATAGCCAAGAGAAATCCAAGCCGTACATGAAAGAGCCTTGGGGCTTGGTAAGATCCGAACTAAGCTGTATTCCCACCCTGTGAACCTGGAGGGGGGGCAATGGAAGAAAAAGAGGCGAAACAAACCGGGTCAGTCATAAAGACTTAGTAAGTCCTATTGACTTTCAACATAAAAACAGGTGAAGATAATAAGGCATGAATAAACTGAAAGTAAACATAAGCATGATGATGAGGTAAGCTACAGGCACGATGAATAAGGTATAACATCCCATACTTCCTATCAAGGGCAGCATCACACGGTTCCTACCAAGTATCACATCGCAAGGTTTCTATAACATCGCAAGATTTCTAAGTTTCAACATTACCCTATTTTAGTTGATTACCTATATTCTCTGCACCACCTAACTAGCATACCAATTGGTTTACTTAGTTATAATTACAAGGTAAGTGATCCCCCATAACCCACATGATAGTTTTATAGGTACATATCCCATGATGAGGGTCCTACCTCATATTGACAGTTTCGTGTCCCTACCGTACCTATCTTAATTGATCGGCTCTTACAATGTTTCACATGTGTTATATACCAAGGTTATCCCAACCACGTAGTTATGGTAGCCTTCAGGACTACATCTAATATGAGGATTTCACCTCAACCAGCTCAATTGCCATGAATGTGTTAGATGTATCCTTACTACCCTAATCGATCGGCTCCTACTCGACCTAGTTCTTGTTTGTGTCATGCGACCCCTATTCATAGATACCTGTGTTGGTCCCACCCTAGAGTGTATCAATCCCTAGGATGGCAACCCCGACACAGTTCTTGATGCACAGCTTTATATCTACTGATGCTCAGTGGCTAAATTTTCCACTCCGGAATACGTGCACGCCCGTAATCCGTCAGAACCTGCACTGCTGCATCACCCGCTGCCGTTTTACATATGTCAAGATTCATGATTTACATGTTTACAAAGCTATGCTTAATTTACATAGATCAAGTTTTATACCCAAAATTCATGTATACTATGTTTACACAAATTTACCCATAACAAGTTCTAGCCAAATTACATATATCAAGATCCATATCAAATTACATATGCCAATCCCCATTCTTGCAATTACCATTTTAATGACAATACCCAAATATCCAATTTCATGTTAATGGTTGTAAAACCCAAATATCCAATTTTTATGTTATGCCATCAATTCCACCAAACACATATATTCCACTAGGCAATATTCCAATATTTCCCCCTTATACCATCGCACGTATATCGTAGTTTAGGCCTAGGTCCAAAATTGACCTAGGTTCATCAAAAGAAAATAAATAGGGGAAGGTAGAAGTTGCAATAAAAACAAGATCAGAGAGAAAACGGCATAAAAACATCATCTCAGGCATAAATAATAGATCTTGATAATAATATCAACATGAACCAACAAAAGTGATTTACAACAAGCTGAATAGACCATAAACTTGTCATGCGAATAAAGTTAAAAAAGTTCCCAAAATCAAGATCCAAGAAGAAACAAGAATAGACTTGAATCAAAAGTCCAATTTCACTTCATCACATGTCCATATTAAATTTAATTATTTTAATCTAAAAATAACTAGAACTTACAGATCGTGGAAAAGGAATTAAGAACTGAATTTTGTTGTAAAAATGTTGTGGCGTTGTTGATTTATTGTCTTGAATCATTGTTGAAGATTTGTTCTTTGAATTGATTTGAGTTTGAATGGTTGTACTTTGATTTGGAGACGGCAGCCATGGTTCAAGAGATATTTTAGCAGCATAATGGTGTAAGAATGATTTGTTATGAATTAGGTTAGGTTTTAGGATGTATTTATAGGTGTAGGAACTAATTAGGGCCTTTAGATCAACCCTAGAATCAATCCGGACCATCAAAACACATCTCAGGCTTCAAAAATGGGTTTTGGGTCAAAACAGGCCGACCAGGTCGACCTGTAAGGGGGGAGGTCGACCATATGGTCGACCTGTAGGGGGTATGTCGACCCCCAGGTCGACCATGTGGTCGACCTGACCCCCACGTCGACCTGCCTAGTTCTGTGCTACCTGGAATTTGTTGAATCTTTTACAGGCCATAACTTCTTCATCCGGACTCCGATTTTCAAAAACTCGGACTCTATTTCATGTAGAATTCCGAGGTGAACGCAATGGCGCAACCCTTTTCTCATAATTCTCATTTTAAAAATTAATTATACCTTGATTTCTTGTTTCAACATGTTATTAAAATTTGGGTTGTTACATTCTCCCCTCCTTAAAGGATTTCGTCCCCGAAATCTCCAACATGTATGCAAATAGCCCTAATCACATAAACACTATATGTGTGCACAAAATGCAACATCCACATGATAACACATTTAATTTCATTCACAAAAACACTCATGCATATGCAATATGAAAGGTGACGGAGCCGATCTAGTGTCTAAGGTGCATGTATATGCATCCACGAGCAACCACTAGAAACCGCTTGCAACCACTTGCAACCATCAATCATAACATGTCTCAAACACATGTTTACACCCAATTGTTCCTACCTAAAAATATAGTTGAATGATAGAAGCAAGTAAAAACTTTGTGCCCATTAGGCAACATCAAAACTGGAAATCTATGTCACATATATACTGATTAGGAGAAGGACTCCTTAAGCACTAGCCCGAAGACCGAAATCAACATCAGGCAGACACCCAAAAAATTACTCAACCCAACGGACACCCTCAAGCCCCAACATGTATTACTAACCAATGATCCCTATGGGGTTTGCAACAGAAATAGGATTGAGAATAGGACCGAGAGGATATACTTAAAAGATAGCATGCAAGTAAGCTCTACAGGAAAAGAGGGATCAAGTATATACTATTAAAAAGAGATATGATGTGCGTATCTAGTCTTCAATCTTCTAAGTAGAATTTCCTTGAGCTTAACACCATTGTGCTTTGGTCGTCTTTAACTTCACCATTTCGTAGCTTCTTAATTCCTACTTCCAAAATATGAGTTGGAACTCATTTCACCGTCGCCTCTCGTTCCACTTTCACTTATTTTCTTTCTAGTATACCCGATTCAAACATAACTGCGTACTCATGGTTTCACGCAAGCTCTCCAAAATTCACTAGTGAATCCTGGATCTCATTCACTTATTAGAAGGTATTCCACATAAATGAATTATCTCTTGAAAATAAACAAATGCCAACCATGTTGCCAGGTGTACTTACTAAGGTGATTTTCTATAACTCCTACATAAGAGAAATGAACCATCCACCTTAGTGGTAAACACTACTCGAGCGGATCAATAAATGTATCAAGAGATTCTAGGTAATTAAGCATGGCAGAACCCTAAGGGTTGCACTAGACTTTGAGGGCATTACCGAGGCAAGTCAAAGTATAACTACCCTCTTTTCATACTCGAGAATGGTATCATTTCTGGACAACCACTCCATCCCTAGAATCAACCCATAGCCCAAAAACATAAGCATTACTTCTAAACTCAACACTTAGTATAGACATTCTCAAATCCAAACAAGTCATGAATAAATGAGCCGATTCCCCAACAGGATTTGAGACAAAAACGGGATCCTCTACTATGCTAGTACTAAGGTGCAGAGACTTCAACTATCGAAGCAGAATTAAAAGGATGCAATGTACAAAAACAAAGTTCTAACGGGATGATAGAAAAGAAAAGCTAAACCTTTAACAGAAATGTTACCACCTCTCTTAGGTATGCTAGTAGTGAGAGCATACTATTGCCCTCTTGACGATCTTGTCCTTTGCCCTTGTCCTTGTCTTATTATACTTAGTCCCTTTTTACCACACCAACGATGCTCTTTCTTGTCATGGGCTTTATTATTCTTTCACTTTAACCTCTTTCCTTTCACCTTTTTCCTCCTTTGTGGATTAAGCCATATTAGCATGTTTTTCATCCTTAGGCTTGTGTTCTTTATCCCTTTTCTTACTATCTTTGTATAGTTTGTTGACAAGTTTCTCGAAAGCTACCTCCATTGCATGGCAACTCTACAAAGCTTGAAATAAGATTAGACGCAGATGGAACTACTACGGCTATAGATGGAAGTTGGGCACTTCTTTGCCCTCCTATATGTGTCGTACACCTACAAAACTTATGGTGAAAAAGAAAGAGAGAAGAGACTCAAGGAGAGAATCAAAAGATAGTGCATATGGCTTTGGGGAATATGCCTTTCGTAAAAAAAACTTTACTTAGAAAAATGTTTCTTTGTAAACGTTTTGAAAATAATTTCAGAAGGTTTTTTAAAAGTTTTTGCCCAGTCTGGTAACCTTCTGCTCTGATACTAAATGTAACACCCCACATCCGTTAAGGTTACTCACAAAGGGAATGCCTTAACTTCAATGGAGAATTATGGGCACTGGAACAGAAATATTAAAAGATAGACATATATAAAACAGTGGAAAGTAAAGTAGAAGTACTTCAAATCATTTATTAACTATAATTGTTTACAATAAAAGCCCATCAACTTCCAATACTCAATTACATAGCTAAAATATATGTCTTTCTCAAAAACAAAGAAGCATAAAAATAAACTGTAGTATTCCCCAATAAAGGAAAGCAAGCCATAGCCAAGAGAAATCCAAGCCATACATGAAAGAGCCTTGGGGCTTGGTAAGATCCGAACTAAGCTGTATTCCCACCCTGCGAATCGAGGGGGGGGAACGGAAGAAAAAGAGGCGAAACAAACCGGGTCAGTCATAAAGACTGAGTAAGTCCTAGTGACTTTCAGCATAAAAACAGGTGAAGATAATATGACATGAATAAACTGAAAGAAAACATAAGCATGATGACGAGGTAAGCTACAGGCACAATGAATCACGTATAACATCCCACACTTCCTATCAAGGGTAGCATCACACGGTTCCTACCAAGTATCACATCGCAAGGTTTCTGTAACATCACAAGATTTCTAAGTTTCACCATTACCCTATTTTCCTTGATTTCCTATATTCTATGCACCTCCTAACTAGCGTTCCAACTGGTTTACTTAGTTATAATTACAAGACAAGTGATCCCCCATAACCCACATGATAGTTTTATAGGTACATATCCCTCGATGAGGGTCCCACCTCATATTGACAGTTTCATGTCCCCACCGTACCTATCTTAATTGATCGGCTCTTACTTACAATGTTTCACATGTATTATATACTAAGGTAATCCCAACCACGTAGTTGTGGTAGCCTTCAGGACTACATCTAATATGAGGATTTCACCTCAACCAGCCCAATTGCCATGAATGTGTTAGATGTATCCTTACTACACTAATCGATCGGCTCCTACTCGACCTTGTTCTTGTTTGTGTCATGTGGCCCCTATTCGTAGATACCTGTGCTAGTCCCACCCTAGGGTGTATCAATCCCTAGGATGGCAACCCCGACATAATTCTTGATGCATAGCTTTATATCTACAGATGCCCAGAGGCTAAATTTTCCACTTCGGAATACGTGCACGCCCGTAATCCGTAGGAACCTGCACTACTGCATCACCCGCCACCGTTTTACATATGTTAAGATTCATGATTTACATGTTTACAAAGCTATGCTTAATTTACATAGATCAAGTTTTATACCCAAAATTCATGTATACCACGTTTACACCAATTTACCCATAACAAGTTCTAGCCAAATTACATATATCAAGATCCATATCAAACTACATATGCCAATCCCCATTCTTGCAATTACCATTTTAATGACAATACCCGAATATCTGATTCTATGTTAATGGTAGTAATACCCAAATATCCAATTTTTATGTTATGCCATCAATTCCACCAAACACACATATTCCACTAAGCAATATTCCAATATTTCCCCCGTACACTATCGCACGTATATCGTAGCTTGGGCCTAGGTCTGAAATTGACCTAAGTTCATCAAAAGAAAATAAATAGGGGAAGGTAGAAGTTGCAATAAAAACAAGATCGGAGAGAAAACGGCATAAAATTATCATCTCAGGCACAAAGAATAGATCTTGATAATAATATCAACATGAACCAACAAAAGTAATTTACAACAAGCTGAATAGACCATGAACTTGTCATGCGAATAAAGATAGAAAAGTTCCCAAAATCAAGATCCAAGAAGAAACAAGAATAGACTTGAATCAAAAGTCCAATTTCACTTCATCACATGTCCATATTAAATTTAATTATTTTAATTTGAAAATAACTAGAACTTACAGATTGTGGAAAAGGAATTAAGAATTGAATTTTGTTGTAAAAATGTTGCGGCGTTGTTGATTTATTGTCTTGAATCATTGTTGAAGCTTTGTTCTTTGAATTGATTTGAGTTTGAATGCTTGTACTTTGATTTGGAGACGGCGGCCATGGTTCAAGAGATATCTTAGCAGCATAATGGTGTAAGAATGATTTGTTATGAATTAGGTTAGGTTTTAGGATGTATTTATAGGCGTAGGAACTAATTAGGGCCTTTAGATCAACCCTAGAATCAATCCGGACCATCAAAACACATCTCAGGCTTCAAAAATGGGTTCTGGGTCAAAACAGGCCGACTAGGTCGACCTGTAAGGAGGGAGGTCGACCATATGGTTGACCTGTAGGGGGTAGGTCGACCCCCAGGTCGACCATGTGGTCGACTTGACCCCCAGGTCGACCCCCAGGTCGACCTGCCTGGTTCTGTGCTGCTTGAAATTTGCTGAATCTTTTACAAGCCATAACTTCTTCATCCGGACTCCGATTTTTGAAAACTCGGACTCTATTTCATGTTGAATTCCGAGACAAACGCAATGGCGCAACCCGTTTCCCATAATTATAAATTTAAAAATTAATTATACCTTGATTTCTTGTTTCAACATGTTATTAAAATTCGGGTTGTTACATCTTGCCCACCAATCCGAGCCCTATATCCGATCTGATCCGGTTCGGTTAGTTTCCTGCACTTCTTTCCAATGACTGTTTTACGCCATTCGACGGTGTTTTCGACCAATCTAACTTTTCTAATCAATCGTAAAACATACCATGCAGTCATAGCAACATGTATAATCAACCACAAACACCAAAACAATAATTTGATAGGTTAAAACGGATCAAACATAGCCAAAATCCCATATTTTCCCTTAAGCATGTTTAAGCATAACTAATGATAGGATTAGTAAAACTTAACCAAATCAATCCAAACTTCTAATAGAGGTTTAAAATGATATTCAGAAATTTCTAAATATTTTTCCAGGATTTAATCATGTTTGAATTCGCTAATTAACACTAATTACCCTTAATTAATCATAATTAGTGAGGAACTATGCAAATCACTCACCTTTGCCACAAATAAAATATCAAATCTGAAATGATTCTCTTTTTGGCGATGTTTCCAAGGCTATACAGCAGTTCTACCTCGATTCTTGTGCTAATCCTCTTTGATTTGATGTAGATTTGGCTTAATTAGCGATTAGAAGGTGATTTAGGGTGTTTTAGCAAGTGGAGGTCATTGCTAGGTTGAGAGGAATGTCTTAGGCGGCTGGAAAATGAAGTAAAATTCGTTTTCTAAACCCTAGCAGCCCTCTTATACTCTTAATCCCGAAATTGCTCAGTGGGCTTAGTTGTTAATCACCCGGTTAGGCCCAATTAAGCTATTTTTCACCATCTGAAACTTGTTCCAGCTATATCTCCCAAACGGTGAGCCCGTTTGGCTAATGTGACCACTCTACTGAAAGGTAAACCATCATCCGGATATAATGGAAGTGGTTTCAGGTCAAAACTCCTTTCTAATCAAAAGTTATGGCCGAAACAAGATCAGCTAGGGGAAGAATGGTCACTTAAAAATCGGAAAAAATCATGAACATGGGAAATGACCCCATTAGTCGTCTCCCAAAGTTACATGACCGTACGACTTTGTATTTGAAAGAAATAAATATTCTACAATCCTTCGATGCGTAGAATACGGGTCGTTACATTCTTCCCCTCCCCCCCCCCCCCCCCTTTAAGAAATTTCGTCCCCGAAATTCTTTAACCCAAAGCATACAAAGGATCCCGCATGCCTACCAATCACTTTCAAACAATCAATCATGCATAACGAACAAGTCTATCCTAGCATGCGGAAAACTAAATCGCAATTAAAATCTTACCAGGCAAAGAGTTCTAGATATGTCTTCCTAATGTTCTCCTTTGTCTCCCAAGTACAGTCATTCTCATTCTCGCCCCACTAAACTTTTACTAGATTCACCGCTTTCCTTCGAAGTTGCTTCGTATCGTTCTCAACAATATGCATAGGTCTGCGGTTCCCAACCGCCTCGGGTTCAACCTCGATATCATCCAACTGATCAGGTGAAATAGTCACATTGGGGTCGTGTACGAACTTCATTAAGTGGGAAACATGAAATACGTTCTGAACTCCCGCCATCTTGTCTGGTAATTCAACTTTATATGCCAAATTCCTAATTTGCTCAAGAACTGGGAATGGACCAACAAATCTTGGTGCTAACTTGCCTCTCCTACCAAATCGTATCACGCTCTTCAACGGAGGAATCTTGACAAACACCAAGTCGCCAATGGAGAACTTTAATTCTCTTCTCCTCTTACCAGCATAACTCTTCTGCCTATCTTCGGCAGCCTTCATTCGCTGTTGAATAATCTTGATCTTGTTTGAAGTTTCTCTTATCACGCTAGTCCAAGCACAAACTTCTCACCAGTTTCTAACCAACATGACGGTGAGTTGCACGGTCTTCCGTACAAAGCTTCAAATGGAGCCATACCAATACTGGATCGGTAACTATTATTATATGCAAACTCTACTAGATGTAGATGGTCATTCCATGATCCACCAAAATCCAATACACAAGCTCACAAAAGATCTTCCAATACTCGATTCACCCTCTCTGTCTGTCCGTCGGTTTGAGAATGACATGCGGTACTGAGATGTAATTCTGATCCTAACGCCTCTTGTAAGCTCTTCCAAAATCCACTAATGAACAACGGATCTCGGTGACTCACAATGCCTTTGGGTATTCCATGAAATCTCACTACCCACTTTACATATAGTTCAGCTAACTTAGCTGCCCTTCTATTCGACTTGACGGGTATAAACCTTGCACTATTAGTCAATCGGTCCACAATCACCCAAATACTATCATGGCCCGATCTAGTTCTTGGTAATCCATCAATGAAATCCATTGAGACTTGCTCCCATTTCCATTCTGGAATTTCTAATGGTTGCAACAAACCACTAGGCTTCTTTTCTCGGCTTTAACTAGCTGGCAATTCATGCATTTGGATATAAATTTCCCAACGTCTCTTTTCATCCCTTCCCAGTAGTAGGTCTGCTTCATGTCTCGATACATCTTGTTACCACCGGGGTGTATAGTCAGTTTTGAGTGATGACATTCTCTAAGCACTTCACCTCTCAATCCATTGACGTTGAGCACAACAAGTCTCCCATTCTTTCTAAGCCATCGTTCTCGATCAAGCCCATACTTGTTCATATCCTCTTCGATACCCATCTCTAACTTGGAGATGATTTCCAATAGGTTAGGATCGTTCTTCTGACTAGAACCAATCCGCTCAATTAAAGTGGGTCTGATCGTCAAACTTGCTAATATTTCTGGATCCAATTCACACTTTGGTCTGTAATCATACCCAGTGATGTACTCCAGTTGCTTCCATTCTAGAAACATAGCCCCTAAACTGGCATGTCTTCTACTCAATGCATTAGCTACCGCATTGCCCTTTCCTGGTGTGCATGTGATATCGAAATCATAGGAAGCCAAAAATTCTAACCAGCTTTACTGTCGGAGATTTAGATCCTTCTGAGAGAAGAGATATTTTAACGATTTATGATCGGTAAATAGCTCAAATATTTCTCCCAAGAGATAATGTCTCCACATCTTCAATGCGAACACGATCACTGCTAATTCCAAATCATGGGTAGGGTATCTTCTTTCGTGCGGTTTCAATTGCCGACTTGCATAAGCTACAACCCTACCTCCTTGCATCAATACAGCACCTAGCCCTGTACCACATGCATCCGTATATACTGTCATCTCTTCATTCCCCTTAGGAATGACTAACACTGGTGCACATGTCAACTTTTCCTTTAGGCTCTTGAATGCATTCTCGGACTTTTCATCCTAGAAGAAAGCTTGATTCTTATTGGTCAACTGAGTCAACGGTGCTGCTATCTTGGAGAAGTCTTGGACAAACTTACGATAATATCCAACTAATCCCAAGAAACTTCTTACGTCTGTTGCATTCTTGGGGGTAGACCAATATTGTACCGTAACCACCTTCGCAGGGTCCACGGCGATACCATTTTGTGAAACAACATGGCCCAAGAATCTCACCTCCCTCCTCCAGAAGTGACACTTAGAAAACTTTGCTTTCAATTGGTGTTTTCTCAACACGTCCATCACTACCCCTAAGTGTTCCTTGTGTTCTTCCTCTGTCCTCGAATAAACAAGTATATCGTCCACGAACGCAAGAACAAACTTATTCAACTGATCTCTGAATACCCTATTCATAAGATCCACAAAATATGCTAGTGCATTGGTCAACCCGAATGGCATGCCCAACCACTCATAAAACCCACACGGCGTTCGAAAGGCCGTTTTAGCTATACTCTCAGGTTCCACTCTAAGCTGATGAAAACCTATCGCGAGATCCAATTGGGAGAATACTCTTGCGCCACTCAACTTATCAAACAAATCATCTATCAGCAGTAGGGGATACTTATTCTTCCTCGTCACCTTATTCAATTCGCGGTAGTCTACACACAATCGAAGGGAACCATCTGCCTTATTGGGAAACACAACTGGTGCTCCCCGCTTAGAAACACTTCTTCTGATAAATCCCTTCTTCAAAAGATCGCTCACTTGCACCCCGAGCTCTCGCTATTCCCTTGGTGCCATACGACGAAGTGGCACCACTATAGGTCTGGTATCTTTCACTAAATCAATACGGAACTCAATCTCTCGGTGTGGTGGAAGTCCGGTCACTTCCTCGAAGACGTCCAGATACTGGCCAGCCATGGGCACATCTGACAACTCATCATGCGGGATGTCGAGGGAATTTAGAAAACTAGCCATTACCCCATCATTAGGTAGACCACCAAACACTAACTCCACTCTAACTGTCACCAAAAAGCCCTCATAGTCTAGCACCACCCCGTATCTTTGGACCCAATCGACCCCCAAAATAATGCCAAACCCAGTAAAGCCCAAAACAAAGCAATCACAAACAAACATGCATCCATGACTCGATAAGACCACATTACGACAAATCATGCTAAGGCTAGTCCAACTACCAATCGGGTTCGTCACTACCAAAGGTCTATCGACAATCTCGGGCTCCAATCCCAACCTATCTACCAGGTCGCTAGATATGAAGGAACTGGAAGCTCCGGTATCAAACAATACTCGAACAGGAACATCATAAATAGAAAGCATACCTTGAATAACGACATTCTTTCCCTTCTCCGCCGTAGTTGGGGCATTCGACGAAGAAGGAACAGCATTAAGAGCATATGCTTTCACAATCTGCTTTTCTTTAGGGGGCTGCGGACACTTGTCCTTGTAATGTCCCACTTAGCCACAGTTGAAGTACTTCCTATCCGCTGGCTTGGCCCGACATTCTTTGGCATAGTGGTCCTTCTTACCACAGCTGAAGCACTCAACATCTTTCTTATTCTTTTTCCTCTGGCCATCCTTGGTCTGATTCTGCTTTCTCTTATTCTGAGAACCATTCTTTCCTCCACCTCTTATGTGCGGCTTCGGCTCTTCTGCAGATGCAACCTCAGTCTTTGGCTTGGGGTATCGACTCTCCGATCTCAAAGCTTTCCCCACAATCGATTTAAATGTCTCATTGATGTGGTTAATAAGTCTTTCCCCCAAGTACTGATCCAAGCCTGTTATGAACTTCTCTTTCTTCTTCTTGGGAGTGTCGATAAGGGATAATCCATATTTCGATAAAGTATCGAATTCTACAATGTACTTCGAGACTGCCCTACCATCCTGCTTAAGCTCGAGAAATTTCCTAAACAACTCTTACTTTTGGGCAGCTAGGATAAATTTTTCACCGAATCGGGCCTTAAACTGATCCCATGTAACTTGATCCTCCGGGTTAGCTGCCTTAATAGCGTTCCACCAATTCATTGCCCGTCCTTGCAGCTGACGGGACGCTAGCTTTCTCTTCATCGCATCAATGATACCTAAGTCTTCGAAGATACGCTCGCAGCTATCCAACCAATCTTGAACATCTGTGGTCGATTCCATTCCGTGGAACGACTTTCCACCAAGACTAGTGTAATCCTTGCATAGCTTGGTGAAATCAGCTCTAGGCGCCTGCACCGCTGCACCACCACCAATTGCAGCATTGGGAGCTGCTCCTTGCACATTTCTAAGCATCTCTCTCATGAAGTCAGTAAACATAGCCCTCATGTCAGGAGCATTCCCATTGTTGGCTCCTCTACCAGCACCCCTCGTATATCGGCTCATCGTTCAATATGTAAAGAGAAACGATTAACCATCCTCTTTGTGGTGTTAGTGCAGTGCGACTTCATCTTAGCTATACTAATAGTGTATATATATATATAGCTTTTGAAAACCAAAATAATTAAAAATACGCGCTCTCATATACGTATTATCTCTCCTTGGTGTCTTTCCCTAGGTTAACTACGCAACCTAGAGCTCTGATACCAAGTGTGACGGCCCGCCCCGCACCAGCTGACATTTTAATGAAAGTGCGCTGTGCCAATGTCCAACCAGCATGGGACGGTCTCCAAAGAAAGGAAAGGAAGGGTATTTGAACTAATAAGGAACCTGTAGAATGTCTCACAGCGCATGGAATAAAATATGATAATAACATACTTGACATAAAACAGGTGAGACAGTGCATAAGCTGAAAACTAAACATCATAGCAGCGGAAAATCCAAATACAGCTTATGTTCCACATCATCATTATTACAACTTTAAAACTGTCTCTAAGGCAAAAGAAAGGTACGCTACTAGTGCAAAAAGTAGTGACCAGTAGCGACACAGGGAGAATATATGTGGATAATACGTGGGAGTCTCTTGCTCGTCTCCGGTACAGCTACTCGTGCATACCACCTAACATGTCTCTAGTCTGCCCGTTTAAGAGCACCCAGAGTAATAAGAAGAGACATAAAACTGTGGGTCAGACAAAAATCTGGTATGAGCGATAAGCATCAAAACAGAACAATAACAGGTATACTGAACCATACCTGAACCTGGACCTGCAACCAAAGAGTTAGCACAACATACCGCTCAATACTCTAAGGTGCCACTAAACATAAGGTGTAAAGAATACGGGGGTGGGGGTGTGCATGACATAGTGATGGAAAACAATCAATCATAGCAACCATCCTCATATATCTCACTCAGTGCGTAAAGCATACGATATCCACTGCTTTGATCACTAGACCTATCGAGGTAGTGACGGAGTCCGACTTGTATAACTATTGCTACCACCAAGCTTGCCCCATGGAGTCATGACTAAATCCTTACAAATGACCCCACCTCATTGGTCCATAGCCAATAGTCCTACCTAAGCCACTGTGGCCCTGAGTCCGTCCATATACCCCCACACTCCATAGTGATCCAAATTTATAGACATCGATGACCCCTTTGCACACGTCTCACAGCAAAGCCTAACTCATGAGGATAACCCGTTGGTTCCCAACTGGATCATGAGTTCTACTTCCTATTTGGACTTCCTTTGCATCTCGGGTTTTATTCGAATTGGAGTTGGTCTTCAAAAGAGCCATCACGTAGAAGTAGCTTAAGTCTAGTTCGGTTCGGCTATACATCATCTTCATATTTCTCGTTCGGTTTGGTTCGGATTCTCCATCGTGGTTTGGCTCAGCTCCTTTATTCGGTTCGATTCGGGTGCTATCCTCCAACTCGGTTCGGTTCGGTGAAATGCTTCATAGTTTGCTCCTATGTATGGTTCGGTTCGGTGGTTCTCCTCCTTCAGACGCCGGTTCGGTTCGGTGATGGCACTTAAGTCTTGGTTTGAAGCACTATAATCCGGTTCGGTTCGGTGGTCCTTCATCTCCAGTCAATCCGATCCGATCCCATGTCCAGCTTTGGTCCAGTTCCAACTCCAACTCATATACGAATGACCTTCCTTTTTGCCAAGCTTCCTTTAGTGCAATGTCTCGATCCGGATCGGATCCTCTTGCCCACCAATCCGAGCCCTATATCTGATCCGATCTGGCTCAGCTAGTTTCCTGCACTTCTTTCCAGTGACTGTTTTATGCCATTCGACGGCGTTTTCGACTAATCTAACTTTTCTAATCAATCGCAAAACATACCATACAGTCATAGAAACATGTATAATCAACCATAAACACCAAAACAATATTTTGATAGGTTAAAACGGATCAAACATAGCCAAAATCCCATATTTTCCCTTAAGCATGTTTAAGCAAAACTAATGATAGGATTAGTAAAACTTAACCAAATCAACCCATACTTCTAACAGAGGTCTAAAATAATATTTCAAAATTTCTAAATATTTTTCCAGGATTTTATCATGTTTAAATTCGCTAATTAACACTAATTACCCTTAATTAACCATAATTAGTGAGGAACTATGCAAATCGCTCACCTTTGCCACAAACAAAATATCAAATCTGAAATGATTCTCTGTTTGGCGCTGTTTCCAAGGCTATACAGTAGTTCTACCTCGATTCTTGTGCTAATCCTCTTTGATTTGATGTAGATTTGGCTTAATTAGCGATTAGAAGGTGATTTAGGGAGTTTTAGCAAGTGGATGCCATTGCTGGGTTGAGAGGAATGTCTTAGGCGGCTGGAAAATGAAGTAAAATTCGTTTTCTAAACCCTAGCAGCCCTCTTATACTCTTAATCCCAAAATTCCGGAGTGGGCTTAGCTGTTAATCACCCGGTAAGGCCCAATTAAGCTGTTTTTCACCATCTGAAACTTGTTTCAGCTATATCTCCCAAACGGTGAGTCCGTTTGGCTAATAGGACCACTCTACGAATAGGTAAACCATCATCCGGATCTAATGGATGTGGTTTCAGGTAAAAACTCCTTTCCAATCAAAAGTTATGGCCAAAACAAGATCAGCAAGGGGCAAACGGTCATTTAATAATCGGCAAAAATCATGAACATGGGAAATGACCCCAATAGTCGTCTCCCAAAGTTACATGAACATACGACTTTATATGTGAAAGAAATAAATATTCTATGATCCTTTGATGCATAGAATACAGGTCGTTACACACACACACACACACACACACACACACACACATATATATATATATATATATATATATATATATATATATATATATATAGGCCATAAAAATTGCCATTTTGCAAATGACCTCCGTTTTCAAAGAAACCACTTCCATTGGGTTCAAAATGATGTTTGCGTATTCGAAAACTATGAACATCGATACCTTTAGAGTTGGGGAAATCTAGTCTGTTTCATTGGATATAGGACCAAAATATCACTTTTTACATGTGGACGAATTTGGACTCGAAACCACATCCATTGAGTTCAATATGTCGTTTACGTGTTTGAAAAGTATAAACTTCATTATATTCCAAGCTTCGTAGTTTTGGCACATGGGTTGGGTCTTTGACTAAACATAGCCCACCTTATAACCCCCAAATTAGCCTCCTCCTCTTCATTCATTCTCCTTCAACAAAGAAAATAGAAAATGGGGATTGGGAAACTAAAATTCCTAAAGCAATGTTTTGCAAATCCAAGCCCAAATTAAGCGCTAAATCAATTTACAGACCCATGTAAGCTCTCTACACTCATTCTCTATCTCTCTATCATGCAAATTTCGGATTTTTGATAACCCTAGTTTGGATAATTGCTTTATGTTCTTATGTGAGGTGATTTTAAAGAGATTGGGAGGAATTATTGCTTGCTAAAGAGTTCTAGAAACTTGTTCTTCATTATCCTAAGCCCTAAGTGAGTTCTTCGTGTCTATGCCACAAGTTATTAGCTTGTAAAGTGTAGTTTAGTGTTCATATGGGTTTACTTATGCGTATGAATTGGTTAGATAAGTATACACATTCCGGTTCATTAGTTTTAGTTTCATTGAATTGAAAATTATGATTAAAATATTCCACATAATCCAATTCATAAGCTACTAGTTGATTTGGCGATATTGTGAAGCTTTGTTGTCGCACCGGCAAGTTCTAAGACTTCACAATTCGCTTATATCACATTTGATTGCTTTGATTAGAGAATTTAGTCGTTTTGGAGTTTATAACCGAAAACATTGCAATCTTATGAATATGTGTTTGTGCATGTGTTCTTGAGCGGTTTTGGTGAGCTAAAGAGGCTTCATTTTAGCTTATGAAATGTTATAAGCCATCACCATTGATCCGAGATCGTTCAAGAACCGATTGCACATCATTACATCGGTAAAATAGTGCATTTGCATCAGTTCAGACGTCTGAACCAACGCAACAGACGTCTGTCCAAGCCCTCGGAAAATAATTTGCTTCGGTTTAGATGTCTGACCGACGCAACAGACGTCTGTTGAAGCTTTCTGGAATGAAATAATTATTTGCATCAGTTCAGATGTCTGAACCGATGCAACAGACGCCTATCAGGGGGCAAAATAATTGATTTTTAAAAAAACGATCATAACTTTTGCATATGTTGTTTAAACTCAGCGACGCTGGATCCGTTGGAACCGTATCAACGAGCACTACAACATGAAATTGACCAAAATAGAAATGGACCAAGTTAGAATTTAAGGCGAATTAAAACCCAAACGATACTAGAACCGTCAATTAAAGACTGATGGAGTGGAAGCCAAGGTGAGAACTCTCCCACTCAAGTATCTTATGCAATTATCTATTTTTATAACTGAATATATATTGTTTGTCTGTGATTGCAATGATGTTTGGTGGTTGATGGATGTTTTTACTCTTAATGCTATTATTAATAAACTATTTATACATATACATTGTCAAATGAAACGTTTATATTATGAATTATTTTGTGATGACAATTTACCCACCCATCTCCTGAATAATAGATAAATTCACATGGATTGTGATGTAAACCCCACACGGGTATTGGGACGATAATTTTACACATCACCCAAGTATACAAATAATGATATGTTGTTTGTTGATTGAAAACCCCACACGGGTCTGGGTATGATAATAACTTCACACAAATCCCTTGTGTTTAGTTGTATGTCAATCGATTGATTGATAGACCGTAGTAAGCGTTATTTAATTATTTAATGCTTGTACAGTTGCTAATTTCACTCTGGATGCGATTGAATGTTTAATAATTGTTTATCACTATTTTTGAATACATACGATGTACGGAATCCATATAAATAAAATTATATGGTAATTAATTGAGTCATATTCCGATCCAGAATATGAACAAATATTTTGATCTAATATTCAAAGAAGAATCAAAATATGACTTTGATGTCTGGTTTTGGACGGACACAAAATATTGAAATACTCCAAGTTTAAAAAGATGAAAGATTTTTCTTTATCTGAATGAAAGGGTTAACAACTAGAATAAAGAATTGATATGGTTTTAATATAATAAGAAATTTTCCAATGTATGAATTGGAAAGGATTTGAATGGAAATAATCTTCGGAATATTTCGATATTGGATTCCGTGATTATACGGATATCGTTGGGGAATTTGGAAGATATAGATATCGTTATTCCCAATACAATATCTATTAATTTCAGAATTGATGTTGAATAGAAGCCGATACGATTTCTATTCAGAGCCTTGTATTTAGTATCAAATTGGATTTTGGATTTGTCGTGAATGGAATCTTTAATAATACTGTTCTTAAATCCAGTTGAGAATTGAATAAATCTTTTCATTAAGATTTAGTGTGAATTTTCCAATCGATGAATATAATTGGAAATTAAATGAAAGTGGATTTTGAGTTCTTTGTGGACGGTGTTTTAAATGACATTAGTTCTTAAACCCAACTAACTGAGAAGTTATGATTTGGAATTTATAATCTTTTAATTAAGATTAATAGAATTTTTCTAAAGTAAAACTCTTAGGAATATCCTTTCCCTATAAATTGTAACACCCCACGTCCGTTAGTGTCACTCACAAAGGGAATGCACTAAGTTCTGTGGAGCATTTTGGGTAAAAGATGCAGATAAATTACAAGACAGACAAATATTAAACAGCGGAAAATAGAACTTTGCTTTATTGATAAAATAGTCTGTACAAGATTCTTTTACAATATCAGAGTATCATCTGTCTTTACAAAATAAAAAAGCATAAAACAACATTTTATATTCCCCAATGTAGCAAGAGCCGTCCATAGCATCTGAAAGAGAATCCAAGGACGACTTCGTCAAATCTTTAAGCTGGGGAGAGAGCAACGATCCAATCTAATCCTGAGTTATACTATTCCCTCCTCAACTACTTGGGGGGGAAACGGAAGAAAAGAAGCGAAAGAAAAACAGAGTCAGACATAAAGCCTGAGTAAGTCAGTAACTTCTAGCATGTGAACAGGGAAAAATGAAACGACATGAATTAACTGAATACAAGACAATACCATGATGATAGGGTCAACAGGATAAGATAAGATTACCACAAGATATACTAAGGCAAGATAAACTGGATATACTTTAATACTTTCTCTGCTTTGCTAATACCTTATTATTCTGGTTTCTATATCTCTGCACCGCCTAACTAGTGTCCCTACTAGTAACGATAACGTGATCCCAATCCCTGTAGTTTCCGTCGCCTTCTGGCATCCATTTATTATTTAATTACCTAGATCTAATCTAGGGTTTTCTATCAAGTGCCTTCTAGATTCAACTAGAACTTACGCTATTTTTCTGAATGCTTCTTGGATTCAGGGTTTATGCCACCTAGTTCCAAACTAGGGATTATGCTACCTGTCGAACGATGCCCTTTAGTCTAGGACACACCACCTAGGGTGGTACATGTTTCTAGACTTTTCCCACGCATGTATCGCGAATCGTTATCGCTTGTCTAGATGCACATGTCCAGTAATGTGCGGTCCAAGTTCCGCTGTCAGGGCTACTCTAGAAATACGGAACTCGGTCAGGAGCTTTCAATATCTGCCGATGCAGATGCTAAGGTCTGTTTTTCCAGTGGCTATGGTCCCACTCGACCCCTCCCTCAACTAATGGAAGGCCACCCTTGTAAATGAGAATTGTACGAAGGCCACTATCTGCCCCACTAATTCTATGGCCAACAACACCCCGCAACCACAACTAGATAGCAAGTATGTGGTCCGTATGAGTCCTCCAGCCTTCCCGCTTCACGTGTCTCGCTTGACTGAAGATGGTAGGTAGACGACGAGTTGCTATCACAGGGCTTCCGTCTTCTCGCCGAATCACGTTGGTCCATCCTAGTCTTTTGGTTACCATATATTGCAACCAAGGCATACCCTTGGCTCTTCTACCGCAGACCTTAACCTCTGTGTGCCCAGGCGGATCATCTGCAGCCTCACAGAGGGATACCAAGAGTACCCTCACGTCCCCTCGAAGCCTCGGGCTTCGTATCCCAATTCGTTGGAGTCTTCTTTAAAATCAGATGGACGTCCGCTCCTTCGTGTTATACTAAGAATTACTACTTAGTTCTACTAACTAAGGTTTACCACTTAGTTTCCAAATTCCTTGTTTTCTTAACTAAGTTTTACTACTTAGTCCCCTTTTCAACTGAGGTTTACTACTTAGTTTTCTTTCTCGCCAGGTTGGATTGGTTAAGTGTCTTTAGTCGATTCAAGCTATCTTAACCCTCTTCCCTTATCCTGTTAAACTGGTTAAGTGTTATCCCTTTATGCTTTTTACTTAACCCTATTCATTTATCATATTCTGATGGTTAAGCGTTCAAGTTTACTTAACCCTATGGTCTAGTCCAGCTAACATATTAAATTGGCTAAGCGTATTACTTAACCCCAACCTCTAGTCTAATTAACATGTTAAATTGGCTAAGTGTATTAACTTTACTTAACCCCACCTTCTAGTCTAGTCAACATGTTAATTTGGCTAAGTATTCCCATGGACTTAACCCTCCCATTCTTGCTTTAACTGTGCTAAGTTGGTTAAGTGTTCCTTAACCTTCCCATTCTAGCTTAACCGTGTTAAGTTGGTTAAGTGTTCCTATGGAATTAACCCACCCATTCTTGCTTAACTGTGTTAAATTGGTTAAGTGTTTCTATGGACTTAACTCTCCCATTCTTGTTCTAGCTTTAATTAATAAATTAAAGCCGCAACCTCTCACATTAGACAGATATTGCTGCAGTTACTGGATGTGCCGGTCGGTTCCGGGCAGGTTTACACCGCAACTCAGTCTAACCTCGGGTTAGGCATATTCATGTTTTCTAAGTTCAAAGGGTTTTTGATTAATTTCCAAATATGGTTTTGAAAACAACCATCCCGTCCCTCGGATCAGTTAGGGATAGCCAGGGAGGGCAGGAAACTTGTATTTTCCAAACCCAAGCCTAGACACTATCCTCTCTGTCACCCTAGAACTTTCAGGTGTATGTGTTATTCAAAGAGAAAACCTTTCTTTTGTCCATATATAAATTGTCAACAATTTATCTTCAAAGTCCATTTTCCCTTTTTAAATAAACTTGGCCTATACCATTTTCATTTTGTCATGCCCACTAGTATACTTATATTCTAGGCCCAAGTCCTAACCCAACTTGCAGTTCAGGCCATTTCCTATTTCATTGCCAAAACTAGATTAAATATCCTAGTTTATAATTTATGGCCAAAACTTTACCTACATGCAAGTTACATATTTTGTGGTAAATGAACAATTTATTATTTATGACAAATTCTGAAAGTAAATTTACTCCTAATTTACTTATTTCATTATTACACTTTTAATGTACATTGTCACATTTATTATTATGGCCCGTTCCCTCTTATTTATCATATTTATACTTTTTGGTATGTAAATTATACCAAATTAAGTGTCACCAACCATAATTTATTCTAAACATGACAATTTCTCACAATTATGGCTAAATTCAAAATTGCGCTAATATACTTATTCCAAATCTTTAATTAACACAATTTTGATTTAACATTCCTAATTCACAGTTTATGGTAAGACTAGAATTATTATTCTAGTTTACATTTCATGCCTAAAATTTAGCTTACTTGCTAATACTAAATTTAATATGTCAAACTTATCCAATTTGCATTCCTATGAACATGCCATAATACATATTCCCAATTTATGCCAATTTCCAAGCTTATAACTACATTTATGTTCATTTTCATATTTTCCCCAAATTGCATTCCCACCGTTTGTATAATCGTGATTTAACCTAGATTGTAAATAAATCTAGATTCGTAGAAAATAGGGAATGAACCAAAGATGCTATGAAAAGGGATAATAACTGGCATAAAAGGTTTGGATAACGACGTAGGTTCAAGAATATGGGTAAACCTAACTTAATAGGTAAATTCCCACGGTCTAAAACCAATAGATAGAATAGGTTCAAGAACATGGGTAGACCTAACTGAATAGGTAAATTCCCACAGTCTAAAACCAAAGAAAAACAAGGAACAGATAAAATAGATAATCGGGTTTAGACCCAATTTCATAGCCACAAAACTTAAGCAACAATTTTCCTAATTATGAATCATAGGCAAAGTTCATAGTTATAGGCAATGTTCATAGTCCAAAAGGGAAAATAATTCCCATAGTCATAAGTCATTGTCATAGGCAATGTCATAATCATATGTTGTATGTCCCAAATCAAGGTTCATGTTCGTAATTCAAAGGCAATAGGTTCATGGTCATAGTTCTCATAATCATGATCATAGGCAGAGGCATATCCTCTTTGTTCAATAGTCATAGGCCGTCAATCAAAGTCATAGTATGTTCTGGGCCATAGTCAAGAATTAGATCCAAAAACTTAAATAAACACAGATCCAAGTGAAGAGATTAGGCATTTTTCTTATATCCTTTTAATTTCATGTCACAAATAAAAATAAAACGTTCAAGTCTAGAAATAACCAACTTATAGAAATTAGATCTAGAATAGAAGAACGGCGATGCTAAGATTCGTATGTCGTTGCTCGAGGTTTGTTGATTTAGCCTTTGAATTCTTCACTTTGATTTGAATCTTCTCTTGAACAGATTTGAGCAGCATCTCCATGTCTTGAATTTATATTTTATTTTAATTATTTAAGAAAATTTAGAGGAGGGGAAGAAGCCATGAATCTTAGCAGCATAAGGATAGAAGAGAATTGGTGCAAAGAGAATGAAGACTAGGGCTGTTTATATAGCTGCTCAAGACCTTATCGTACACGCAGCGCTGATTCAGCATTGAACCCAGTTAAGAAAATAGTCCAGGTACGTAGATGAATCTAGCCAAACATTATCATACACGCAGTGCTGAGTCAGCATTGGGTCCCACAAGCTATTTTGGTGTAGAAATTTGAATTTCGAATGAATTGTTTTGGCGTAGAAGTTTGATTTTCGAACTTTTGAATTTCTGGAATTTATTTAACTGTTTTATTCACATGAAATATTCTTATATGTATACAATTCCTCTAACGACCATTTTACGCGTATATATATACGCACAACTTTCATTTTATTTTCAAAATTCAAATGATGTTGCCATATTTCATTGACTGTAGCCTTATCTTGAATTTTATCCGTATACATATATTTTTGCATATATATATATATATATTTATATTCTCATATGTATATATATATATTTTCTTTATTTCCTTATATGTACGTTCTTATCCTTTCAAATTTTGAATTTGTATACGTACATATATTTGCATGTTCAGTTGGCCCTCTCTAAAACAAAGATAAAAAAATTATGCCGCCGCCGGGGTTCGAACCCCCGACCTCCATGCTACAAATCCAATGCCTTAACCAACTGAGCTACAGAGGCTTTTGTTAATAAGTCTTAGAACAATAATAATTATTGTCCTCTCCTTACTTCTCTTTTTCATGTTAGTTACAATACTTAAATTAAACAACTGCATGGATCTTTTTCTTTTAATTTTTCTTTTAAAAATTAATTATACTTTAATTTGAGAATCTTAATGTCACGGAATTACGGGGTGTTACATTCTCCCCCACTTAAAAGGATTTCGTCCCCGAAATCTTCAAGTTAGGAAGAATGTGTCATACCATCCAATCACCCATCTACTCAACCATTCAATCACAGGCATTCATTGTCCTTAAAAGATTTCTAATGCTTTTCATGTTCATATGCATAGTGTGTGTATATGTCTCTATCTAATGCAAAATCAGGCGGTCTACTGATTCAGTTGACCTCCTTAATGCAAATCATGTTAGTGCCATGCGTCCAATCATGCATGCAAACATCCCTAGTCATGTAAATACTACATGCGTGCACAGCCATTCATCCATATGCAGCGTCCATATGATATCATATCAAGTTCAACTTATAAACAAATGCATATATGTAAATGCAATATAAGAGCGTCCGAACTTGATCTAGTGCCTAATACGTATGCATATGCAACCACTTGCAACCATTCAACCATAACATGTTTCAAATACATGTTTACATCCATTGGCTTCTACCTAAGGATCGCAGATACGACCTAGGGGATATACTTTGGAAAGAGAGAAACAACTACGCGTAAAGCTCCTAAACAGAGAAATCAAGGATGCACCCTTAAGGAAAAGGGCATGTTGCTAGTATCTAGCCTTTTTGAGCTTTACTCCACTGTATCTTAACCAATTTATCTTCACGATTGTGAAGTTCCTAACCTCCATTTCCAAAATAAACAGATGTCAATCACGGTACCAAGTGTATGATTAGAGGTCTCTCCCTTATCCACCATGCCATAACTATAAGGGTTGAAAGATCACTACGTGCTTTTTAGAGCGCCTGTCACAACTATTCTCACGCAAACCATCCTAGTCGAACTCGACATTCCTCAAGTACAAGCCCCAATGGCCTAAACCAATATCAGATAAGTATCCAGGGAATATCTCCTCCGATTTTAGATGATCGACGTGATATGATATAAGCAAACTCGATAGCTATTCAAACCCCTACTAACCAAAAATAAACGGGTCGAACCACCCATTGGGTTTGAGACTGATTGGGATCTTCTTACTATACAAGTACTAAGGTGCAGAGACTCAACTATGGAAGCAAATATGAACAAATGCGAAGAGCTAAAAAGGAAAGAGTACGAACAGAAAAACTAGACTCTTCCAACAGAACTTTACTACCTTTCTCCTAGGTATGCATAGTATGTACTTGCCCTTCTGAAAATCTTGTCCTTTGTTCTTGCCCTCGTCCTTAATTATATGCCCTATCATACCCGAGTAAAGATACTTCCTCTTATCTTAGGTTTTATAATCCCTTCCTCCTTTGTGAGCCAAGTCTACATCCATGATTTTCCTCATCCTTGGGTTGTGCTCTTTTGCCAAACTCCTCATCCTTTTCCGTGTGTAACCACATTGGCGAATCTCTCGAAAGCCACCTCCATCGCACGGAAAACCCTATAACCTTGAAAGAAGACTGGCCGTAAGTGAAACAAATACGGTTATAGATGGAAGTCGGGCACTACTTCGCCCTTCGACGAGGTTACCTCCCAGAAAGCCAGGAGCCCCAGAGACTCAAGAAAGAAGGAGACAAGAATTCAAACAGAGGAAGAGGAGACAATGCGTATGGCTTTGGGGAATATGCCTTTAAAACAAATCCTTTCTTTTAAAAATGCTTCTTTAAAAACCTTTTGAAAATAATTTTTCAAATCTTTTATCTGATCTGGTAACCTTCAGCTCTGATACCACGTGTAACACCCCACATCCGTTAGTGTCACTCACAAAGGGAATGCACTAAGTTCTGTGGAGCATTTTGGGTGAAAGATGCAGATAAATTACAAGACAGACAAATATTAAACAGCGGAAAATAGAACTTTGCTTTATTGATAAAATAGTCTGTACAAGATTCTTTTACAATATCAGAGTATCATCTGTCTTTACAAAATAAAAAAGCATAAAACAACATTTTATATTCCCCAATGTAGCAAGAGCCAGCCATAGCATCTGAAAGAGAATCCAAGGATGACTTCGTCAAATCTTTAAGCTGGGGAAAGAGCAACGGTCCAATCTAATCCTGAGTTATACTATTCCCTCCTCAACTACCTAGGGGGGGAACGGAAGAAAAGAAGCGAAAGAAAAACAGAGTCAGACATAAAGCCTGAGTAAGTCAATAACTTCTAGCATGTGAACAAGGAAAAATGAAACGACATGAATTAACTGAATACAAGACAATACCATGATGATAGGGTCAACAGGATAAGATAAGATTACCACAAGATATACTAAGGCAAGATAAACTGGATATACTTTAATACTTTCTCTGCTTCGCTATTACCATATTATTCTAGTTTCTATATCTCTGCACCGCCTAACAAGTGTCCCTACTAGTAACGATAACGTGATCCCAATCCCTGTAGTTTCCGTCGCCTTCAGGCATCCATTTATTATTTAATTACCTAGATCTAATCTAGGGTTTTCTATCAAGTGCCTTCTAGATTCAACTAGAACTTACGCTATTTTTTTGAATGCTTCTTGGATTCAGGGTTTATGCCACCTAGTTCCAAACTAGGGATTATGCTACCTGTCGAACGATGCCCTTTAGTCTAGGACACACCACCTAGGGTGGTACATGTTCCTAGAATTTTCCCACGCATGTATCGCGAATCGTTATCGCTTGTCTAGATGCACATGTCCAGTAATGTGCAGTCCGAGTTCCGCTGTCAGGGCTACTCTAGAAATACGGAACTCGGTCGGGAGCTTTCAATATCTGCCGATGCAGATGCTAAGGTCTGTTTTTCCAGTGGCTATGGTCCCACTCGACCCCTCCCTCAACTAATGGAAGGCCACCCTTGTAAAATGATAATTGTACGAAGGCCACTATCTGCCCCACTAATTCTATGGCCAACAACACCCCGCAACCACAACTAGATAGCAAGTATGTGGTCCGTATGAGTCCTCCAGCCTTCCCGCTTCACGTGTCTCGCTTGACTGAAGATGGTAGGTAGACGACGAGTTGCTATCACAGGGCTTCCGTCTTCTCGCCGAATTACGCTGGTCCATCCTAGTCTTTTGGTTACCATATATTGCAATCAAGGCATACCCTTGGCTCTTCTACCGCAGACCTTAACCTCTGTGTGCCCAGGCGGATCATCTGCAGCCTCACAGAGGGATACCAAGAGAACCCTCACGTCCCCTCGAAGCCTCGGGCTTTGTATCCCAATTCGTTGGAGTCTTCTTTAAAATCAGATGGACGTCCGCTCCTTCGTGTTATACTAAGAATTACTACTTAGTTCTACTAACTAAGGTTTACCACTTAGTTTCCAAATTCCTTGTTTTCTTAACTAAGTTTTACTACTTAGTCCCCTTTTCAACTGAGGTTTACTACTTAGTTTTCTTTCTCGCCAGGTTGGATTGGTTAAGTGTCTTTAGTCGATTCAAGCTATCTTAACCCTCTTCCCTTATCCTGTTAAACTGGTTAAGTGTTATCCCTTTATGCTTTTTACTTAACCCTATTCATTTATCATATTCTGATGGTTAAGCGTTCAAGTTTACTTAACCCTATGGTCTAGTCCAGCTAACATATTAAATTGGCTAAGTGTATTACTTAACCCCAACCTCTAGTCTAATTAACATGTTAAATTGGCTAAGTGTATTAACTTTACTTAACCCCATCTTCTAGTCTAGTCAACATGTTAATTTGGCTAAGTATTCCCATGGACTTAACCCTCCCATTCTTGCTTTAACTGTGCTAAGTTGGTTAAGTGTTCCTTAACCTTCCCATTCTAGCTTAACTGTGTTAAGTTGGTTAAGTGTTCCTATGGACTTAACCCACCCATTCTTGCTTAATTGTGTTAAATTGGTTAAGTGTTTCTATGGACTTAACTCTCCCATTCTTGTTCTAGCTATAATTAATAAATTAAAGCCGCAACCTCTCACATTAGACAGATATTGCTGCGGTTACTGGATGTGCCGGTCGGTTCCGGACAGGTTTACACCGCAACTCAGTCTAACCTCGGGTTAGGCATATTCATGTTTTCTAAGTTCAAAGGGTTTTTGATTAATTTCCAAATCTGGTTTTGAAAACAACCATCCCGTCCTTCGGATCAGTTAGGGATAGCCAGGGAGGGCAGGAAACTTGTATTTTCCAAACCCAAGCCTAGACACTATCCTCTCTGTCACCCTAGAACTTTCAGGTGTATGTGTTATTCAAAGAGAAAACCTTTCTTTTGTCCATATATAAATTGTCAACAATTTATCTTCAAAGTCCATTTTCCCTTTTTAAATAAACTTGGCCTATACCATTTTCATTTTGTCATGCCCACTAGTGTACTTATATTCTAGGCCCAAGTCCTAACCCAACTTGCAGTTCAGGCCATTTCCTATTTCATTGCCAAAACTAGATTAAATATCCTAGTTTATAATTTATGGCCAAAACTTTACCTACATGCAAGTTACATATTTTGTGGTAAATGAACAATTTATCATTTATGACAAATTCTATAAGTAAATTTACTCCTAATTTACTTATTTCATTATTACACTTTTAATGTACATTGTCACATTTATTATTATGGCCCGTTCCCTCTTATTTATCATATTTATACTTTTTGGTATGTAAATTATACCAAATTAAGTGTCACTAACCATAATTTATTCTAAACATGACAATTTCTCACAATTATGGCTAAATTCAAAATTGTGCTAATATACTTATTCCAAATCTATAATTAACACAATTTTGATTTAACATTCCTAATTCACAGTTTATGGTAAGACTAGAATTATTATTCTAGTTTAAATTTCATGCCTAAAATTTAGCTTACTTGCTAATACTAAATTTAATATGTCAAATTTATCCAATTTGCATTCCTATGAACATGCCATAATACATATTCCCAATTTATGCCAATTTCCAAGCTTATAACTACATTTATGTTCATTTTCATATTTTCCCCAAATTGCATTCCCACCGTTCGTATAATCGTGATTTAACCTAGATTGTAAATAAATCTAGATTCGTAGAAAATAGGGAATGAACCAAAGATGCTATGAAAAGGGATAATAACTGGCATAAAAGGTTTGGATAACGACGTAGGTTCAAGAATATGGGTAGACCTAACTTAATAGGTAAATTCCCATGGTCTAAAACCAATAGATAGAATAGGTTCAAGAACATGGGTAGACCTAACTGAATAGGTAAATTCCCACAGTCTAAAACCAAAGAAAAACAAGGAACAGATAAAATAGATAATCGGGTTTAGACCCAATTTCATAGCCACAAAACTTAAGCAACAATTTTCCTAATTATGAATCATAGGCAATGTTCATAGTCCAAAAGGGAAAATAATTCCCATAGTCATAAGTCATTGTCATAGGCAATGTCATAGTCATATGTTGTATGTCCCAAATCAAGGTTCATGTTCGTAATTCAAAGGCAATAGGTTCATGGTCATAGTTCTCATAATCATGATCATAGGCATAGGCATATCCTCTTTGTTCAATAGTCATAGGCCGTCAATCAAAGTCATAGTATGTTCTGGGCCATAGTCAAGAATTAGATCCAAAAACTTAAATAAACACAGATCCAAGTGAAGAGATTAGGCATTTTTCTTATATCCTTTTAATTTCATGTCACAAATAAAAATAAAACGTTCAAGTCTATAAATAACCAACTTACAGAAATTAGATCTAGAATAGAAGAACGGCGATGCTAAGATTCGTATGTCGTTGCTCGAGGTTTGTTGATTTAGCCTTAGAATTCTTCACTTTGATTTGAATCTTCTCTTGAACAGATTTGAGCAGCATCTCCATGTCTTGAATTTATATTTTATTTTAATTATTTAAGAAAATTTAGAGGAGGGGAAGAAGCCATGAATCTTAGCAGCATAAGGATAGAAGAGAATTGGTGCAAAGAGAATGAAGACTAGGGCTGTTTATATAGCTGCTCAAGACCTTATCGTACACGCAGCGCTGATTCAGCATTGAACCCAGTTAAGAAAATAGTCCAGGTACGTAGATGAATCTAGCCAAACCTTATCTTACATGCAGTTCTGAGTCAGCATTGGGTCCCACAAGCTATTTTGGCGTAGAAATTTGAATTTCGAATGAATTGTTTTGGCGTAGAAGTTTGATTTTCGAACTTTTGAATTTCTGGAATTTATTTAACTGTTTTATTCACATGAAATATTCTTATATGTATACAATTCCTCTAACGACCATTTTACGCGTATATATATACGCACAACTTTCATTTTATTTTCAAAATTCAAATGATGTTGCCATATTTCATTGACTGTAGCCTTATCTTGAATTTTATCCGTATACATATATTTTTGCATATATATATATATATATATATATATTTATATTCTCATATGTATATATATATATATATATATTTTCTTTATTTCCTTATATGTACGTTCTTATCCTTTCAAATTTTGAATTTGTATACGTACATATATTTGCATGTTCAGTTGGCCCTCTCTAAAACAAAGATAAAAAAATTATGCCGCCGCCGGGGTTCGAACCCCCGACCTCCATGCTACAAATCCAATGCCTTAACCAACTGAGCTACAGAGGCTTTTGTTAATAAGTCTTAGAACAATAATAATTATTGTTCTCTCCTTACTTCTCTTTTTCATGTTAGTTACAATACTTAAATTAAACAACTGCATGGATCTTTTAATTTTTCTTTTAAAAATTAATTATACTTTAATTTGAGAATCTTAATGTCACATAATTACGGGGTGTTACATAAATGGACGTCTGTCCATGGGGGTGTCAGACATCTGTTCAAGATATAGAAAGAAAAAATAATGGCTTCAGCTCAAACGTCTGACCATATATGGTCAGACGTCTGTACAAACTCTCAGGAATAACTTTCCCTATAAACAGGCGTCTGTCCAAAGGTGGTCAGACGTCTGTCAAAACTCTCTAGAAATCTTACCCTACAAGATCAGTCATCTGTGCATTTTATGTCAGACGTCTGAACTGTGCAGAAATGCACAATTTATCTTTTGCATCTTATGTTATGATATTGGAATTTATAAATCTTTTAACTAAGATTTTGATATTAAAACTAAGTGGAGTTTTAACGAATCTTTAATTAGACTGAAATGTGAATAAGGTAATTAAATTTGCCGAATTCAAAAAATGTGCAAGAATGGAGTACCACCAGTTTTATTCCATGCGATAGTTAAATCTTTAATTAGATTTGAACGTTAAGTGGTAATTAAATTTACTGATAAAACAATGGGTGTTAGATATGGAGTATTACCAGTTTTTCTCCACGGGATGAATGGTTGGGATTGGGATAATAAAATAAATGATTACTTCAGTAAGGCTTGTTAATCCCGACTAGTTGATAAACCTTAATTTAAGTTGAGAAAGGATGTTATAAAATCTTTTGAAATGATTTCCAAGAAGTTTTCAATAAAAAATATTCTGGATTGGAATGATGCGTATGATGTGTTTTTATAGCACTTGATTATTGATTATAAAATACGCGAGTTATTCAGAAAGACCGGGTTTAAACCATTCTAAATAATTGTTACGACGATTAAAAGTCGATGAAGACGGTGGTAGCAGACCGGAGATATGTGACGAGGAATAAGGTGCCTCCAGTTTTGTTCTGACCCAGAATGAACTTGTAAATGGATTATGTCTGACATTGTATTTCGTTCTGTATTGATTGATTTCTATTAAATATGTATCTATTTGGTGGCGGTGAGTTTATTCTCTTGCTTAACACCCTTCTCTGAGACGTACGAGCTTAGAGTTTATACAATGATGGATATCAATTGTATGGCATGAATTGACAATGTGGCATGTTAAGATTCAAATGATCAAGGCTTTTGTTGAAAAGAAGAGCCTTGTGGACGATGATCAAACCACGGCTTTAAGTAGCATAGCTTTGTGTATAGCGTTAATTCGCGAGCCTCACACCTCGGTCTGAGTCAGAAACAGGATCGTGACTATAGGGAGTGCATGTGTTTCTTTCGAGCTAGAAGTGGTGTCTTGGTATGGAGCCCAGACATTTTTACTTATGTGGTTGATGGATTGCGAGGCGCCTTAGATATGTTTGGTCGACAATCGCCATTTTGGAAGTCCGATAGGTCCGGGAAACGTATTGTTCAGGAATAACTAATCCACAAACGTAAGGCGTGGACCGGCCCTAAAGATCCAAGGGTTGCCCATTAGTGTGATCCTGAGGCATTTGCTAGAGTGTCAAGAAACCAGTAAGGAGACATCCCTTGCCTTGACTCATGACAGAAATACAATTTCCAATACGCGACTTTTCGGTTTTAGTTGTAAACCTATATGGCGACATATTAGAATGGGGTACTATGCCATCTATTGTTGATACATTTATATTCAAAGTTGTTTTTGACACTAGGCACTTATAGTAATATCAAAAATAATTGTTTTAAAGCGTACCAAAAATATTTGGCTATTATAAGGTAAAATTCTATCCTCTGGTTTGTGTTGCATTGTGTGATGGGACCTGAGTCTTATAATAGCTTCATTTTTCAAAAAGCATTGCATTGTTTATAATTTTTTTATTTCAGAGTATTCATGGGAGTGAAAACGTTCTGTGACATATGGCGTGGTCCCTTGATGTACCCTACTTTATAGTAAAAGTTTAATAACTGTTTTGAGTTCTCACACCAGTCCCATGACCGACCTGGAGTTTATTGTTTTCTACCTAAACTCTGGGTACCCATATTTTCCACACGGGCAACTAGTAGTTTTGTTTTTGCAGATTTCTATTTAGCAGGATCTTGGTTTATAGCTAGAGCTATATTCAGAAAGATTTGTATCTGTGTATTTGTATCATTGTGGTAGTTGATGTTTTCCACTGCATATTATGTTTATGTATTTTAATGTAAATTATCAATCTATGATATTGTATTTCCGTTGTGTATCATTTATTTCGTACACTGGTATCTTGTACTATGATGTAAATTGTTGTAATGGCAATGAAATGTTCTCATGTTTGTGTTATGATCTTCCAAGGCTGATCTTCACTAAAAAGGACATCACAAGAAGCATCTCTATTGGTACCTTCAGCAAAACCCGCCAGTGCATCATCACAACTATCACCATGCGCAACATTCTTTTGGTCTCTTTTATAAGCACGACATTTGCTGCGTATGTGACCTTTCTTATTACGATAATGACAAATGATTGTATATTTACTATTAGTTTCCTTTTACTTTCACATTATATCTTTCTTTGAGTCCCTTGCAACCATACCCTCACTTTGAATTGTTTTCAAACCCTATCCTTTTCTCCTAAGTTCGTCATTCAAAAGGTTGCTTCATACATTTTCCTAAGAGATGGTCCCATTAGCATTGAAATTATTCAATAAAACAATCAAAGTTTTATAAATTCTCGAAATTCATTCAAATGCTCGACTGCGTCTTATCTCTAACCTGAAAGCAATTTATATAGGAGAGTAGAAGAACTAGGTAAATATCTAAATTGCTCATCAGAATTTATCACAAATATGTTCTGGAAATATAACTCCAAATTAGAATTATCACAAATATATTTAAATAAATCGGGTAACAGATACCCATCAACTCAGAGATCTGGATTAGGGCACTAGACATTTGAGTTGCTGCTATATGCAATTGTTGCCCCCTGATCGCCTTATCTTCCTCCTTTGAGCTCCAGTTCATGAACTATCTCCTCCATAGCAAAGCTACTTCCAAAACTAACACACATCGTCGGCTTCAATCTATATGTGATTTACTAACACAAATCTTAATAAATAACTCATTTGTTGGAAATGAATGGATATTATAAGAGGAAATTCAGAAAATGTAAGGCACTAAATGTATTGAAATATGAATAGTCACACATTTTAATATATAATAAACATTATATTCTTATATACTAAGATATGGACATTATTATACTTCCCATGAGACAAATAGATACATGAAAACAAAATAATCTTAGCAGATCTTGCTACACACTACTCTGCACGCTTACATCGGTGCACAAGCCCGCATTCGCAGCGTGGATGAATGGGTGTTTGAGGCATATTAGAGGACATTATTTATTTTTTCATTCAAATTCAAAGGGAGACGATAATAAAAATGATGGCACCACTTGGTAAAGAGTCGCAACTTTTTCAAATGTTAAAACGATCTTCCCACACTATAAAAGGAAGAGGCAGAACATGATTTAACTTAATTTTTAAAGTTTGTTCTTCACTTATTCCTCAGACTTTGTTCTTAATTGTTTCTCTTGAGTTCTTCATCTTCTGCAAATTCTAGTGTAGTAATGGAAAGACTGTCTGATTTATCTTGTGAAACAATTGCTCATCACCCTACTAAACCATAAGATGAAGCAATATTGTTTCAAGAAAACAGATTATCCTGGACTTAGACAAAATAAAAGGTACTATACTTAATGGTTAACTAATATTGTAAAAAGTATTTGCAACTATTTATGCAAGATCTTTTCAATGGTTGAATTGCAAACTATATGCAATAGTTTTCTATAACATAATTAAACATAGTTTTTGTAAACTATTTGCAATAGTTTTTTCTATAACATAAGAAAACACGGTTTTTTGCAAACTGTCTATATTAGTTCTCTACAACATAATTGTACAGTTTTGTAACAGTTGTGCTTCATATTTTCTATTTCCTAACAATCTTGAAACAATATTTACTATTGGCTTCAACTAAAAGACAATGCCTAAAAAAGCAACGACTTTATGCCAACACAAACTGTAACGACCCGTATTTTTGACGGAAAATAATTAATTAATTTAATTATTTAAATAGTGATATAGAGATTTAAATAGTTGTTTAATTAAATTATATTGAATATTTAATTAAATTAAATAATAGAATAATATATTTAATTTCTGAAATAGTCGGAAATAGTAGAAATCACAATATTATGTGAACGGGAGAATTTAAAATATATAATTCAGTTTGGAGTTGAATTATATTAACGAATATATTATATAAATGACAGTTGAACGTATAATTATATTATGAATATAATCGAGCTCGAAATGGCGCGGCAGTTCGCTATTTGGCGATTTGAACTTCAATTGGATATATAGAATCTGTTTCAAGCCGGATTTATGTGAAACAAGAAACGTACGGAGCTGGTGAAGTATATTTTTCTAGTGAAAGAGAAAAATTGGGATTTCATCGTGTAGATTTTGAGTTATGTCCAAATCAAATTTTAGAAAAGTCGCTGTGGAATTCATATATAATTTATAACGATATATAAAAGGACTTTCATTATAAATCGAATATCGATTTAATCGGGACTTGAAATATCGAGTTAGAAATTCATATAGGAATATTCTGGAGTTGTATGGTATTATATTGTGAATATATACGATAATATTTATTTTTAAATGTTTAGTTTAATTATTTTTAAATATATTTATATATTTAAATGGGTTATTTAGAGCATTAAAAATAGCCAGTTTTGCAAACGAGCTCCGTTTTCGACAAAACTAATTTTATTGGATCCGTAATATTAAATTATTGTTAGATTCCAAGTTTCGTGATTTTTGGAGTCAGTATGTGGCCGTACAGATTTTTAATGTGAAAAAAAGTCAGTATTTTGACGGTTAAAAACACGCTGTGTGAGCAAACGGAGTTGGAATTCGACGAAATCAGTTTCGTTGGGTCCGTAATGTCGAACTTTAGATGTATGTCCAGTTTCGTGATTTTCGGATGTCATGGGTGATTACAAGAATTTTAAAGGACAAATAAAAACAATAGTTGATTATAATTTAATATAATATTCGAGGAAAAAATATCTAAATCCTTCTATATAATACCCTTAACCTATTTCCTAAACCTAAAATTTCCTTCCTCTGGTCAAAATGAGTATGCTGCCTATGTTGTTCATTTTCCAGTAAAAGAATCCACCTTCAAAAATCCAAAACAAAATCCAATAAAAATCTATAAATCATTGTACTTATATATATTGGTTCATGGATTGATTCTCTTCGATCCTACATGTATTTTTTTGAGTATAGCACCAATTTATGATGTGCGGTATCAGGAAAGCGGAGGAAAACCGCACCTAGGGTTCAAGATCTGTTGATATGTGGTGATTTTTGATCGAATTAGATTGTGGATTGTTGTTAAGAGGTTGAAATGGAGTTTGCGTGTAAAATCTAGGTGGATTTGAGGATAGAAAGGTTCAATCTGTACAGTACATGCGTTGCGAGGTACCTGAAGTCGTAGGTTACGGGGATGGTGCGAGTTCATTGTGTATGATACGGGATGGAAGAGATTTTCATAAGCGAGATGTTGGTGTATTCAGATTGTTAATTCGTGGCTTGGTGAAGGAGTACGATGAGGAGAAGGCTTCGATGATGGTGGGCGATTATATAGGGCTTCGCGTCGTTTATTTCTGGAGGAGGAAGAAAGAGTTATCGTGGTCTGGGCTTTTTAGCTTAGGAATGAGCCAGACTTACGTAGGTAAAGCCCATGTGATAAAATAATTTAAGTTTAAATTAAATTATAATAGTGTATAAACTTGTAAAACCAAAAAGTTTCTCATACTTTATCAGAACTTGACGAACAAGATCCGTTAGGATCGTATGAACGAGAGCAACACAATGGGACTGACTGGGAGTGGATTGGAGCTCGTTACAATTTATAGTGAAATAAATTATCTGAATCAAATCAACAACAGTTATTCGTTATTTAACGATAACCGTCCAATGTGAGTAAAACTCACCAACTCTATCAATTCATATTTTTATAATGTATTTTTAGAACTGCTAAATGATGATTAATTTTTGTGTGTTGACTGTTTGGTTGAATTGCTTATGTATTGGTTGAAATTATAGATAACGATATATATAAATCGTTAATCAAATATCGATTCTGTTGATCAGAATATTTCATAGTGAAATGAAGTTGATGTTAATTATATTGTTTAACATCTGTGGATGCAGGGAAACAAGTTGGAGGGACCCAACTGGGTTCCTCACTATATAAAATATTGTTTTGTTTCATATATGGTGATATATGATGTGATATATAATCTGTTGTTGAATATGTGTTTTTGAATGATACGATCATTGTTATTTGGTATTTTAAATACAGAAATACTGGGATGTAGAAAAAGGGGATTTTCAAAGTGTATTTTGAAAATAAATTATTTATATAAAATCAATGGATTTTATATATAAAAATAAAAGGGATTTTATAAAAGAAAGACATTATAAGATAAAAGAACTTGAGAAAAGGGAATATTTGTGAAAACAAATTGAAAAGGAAATATTTGTAAAACATTTACAAATAGAATTGAAAAGGAAATATTTGTAAAACATTTACAAATAGAATTGAAAAGGAAATAATTGTACAATATTTATAAATAGATTATAAATGGAAATATGTATTTAGAAAATAAATAGATTATAAATGGAAGTATGTATTTAGAAAATAAATAGAATTGAAAAGGGAATATTTAATTATTAAATAAATAGAATTGAAAAGGAATATTTATTTAGAAAATAAATAGAATTGAAGGGAATATTTATTTGTTAAATAAACAGAGAATTGATTAGAGTTAATCAAGTAGAGTTAATCAAATGGGGTAAATCAAATAGAGAATTGATTAGAGTTAATCAAATAGAGTTAACCAAATGGGGTTAATCAAATAGAGAATTGATTAGAGTTAATCAAATAGAGTTAACCAAATGGGGTTAATCAAAAAGAGAATTGATTAGAGTTAATCAGATAGAGTTAACCAAATAGGGTCAATCAAATAGAGAATTGATTAGAGTTAATCAAATAGAGTTGTTCGATTAGAGTTAATCAAATAGAATTAAAGGAGATAATCGAATATAGTTTATTTGAAAGCAGTTAATCGAATATAGTTTATTCGAATAGAGTTAAAGGAGTTATCGAATATAGTTTATTCGAAAGGAGTTAATCGAATATAGTTTAGTCGAAAGGAGTTATCGAATAGAGATTATTCGGAAAAGGATTATACATTGAAATTCGATTATATCAAATTCAATAAAGTACACTTTCCGTTCTTAATCAATATTTATTTATTTAGTTATAAATTGTCTATTTAGTTAAATTAAGGAATAAAAGTTATATTTTGAAGTTAGATATTTCATAAGTTGGGATTATAACGCTATAGTTATAATCAATGTTTTAGATAAAGAAGTGGATTCATAAATAGAATCCGAGAGTTACATTAGGAAGTTTGTTGAAGATTTAGAAAATGAACTTTGTCTATTTCGAAGTTAGAAATGTTGTTCAGTTAAGGTCTGAGAGGTAATTATACCCCAACTTGATTGACATCGTTTTAACTAAGGAATGGTTAAGGTTCGATAATGAAGATGGGTTAAGTGAATTTAGTTAATGAGTGTAATGGTTTGAGTTGGCATGACGATGTTTTATTTAAACATCTGTTAAATCCAAATGTAGGAGTTTGGAAAACACTGTTAAATCCAAAGGTAGGAGTTTTGGAAATGTTTTCCAAATAAGAATCAGAAATGTTTTCTAATATAGAAAATAAGAAATGGAAATGTTTTCCAATGTTAATAACATATATTTTCCAAATGTAGAAGATAAGAAATGTTGAATATATGGAAATAGGAGATGAAAAATGAACTAAAGAGATAAAATGTGACGACCCCAAAACCCCGTACGACGGTGTTAAGGGTAATCTTTGGAATATAACACATAAACAGATAATAGCCAAACAGAAATAAATAAATAAATACACCAGATAATGAACAAATAGTACACTGGATAAACGAAATCATCAGAGTTACACAGTATACAGGATCATACTTAGTACAAATACAGTTCAGCTATACATAAATGTCTACAGTGGAAACAAACATAATATGTACAATAGGAGCTGAACAGCATAAAAAGAGATAAATGACAGAATCCATCTTTAGCTCCAGCTATCCAGAAAGAGCCTGCTAAAACCTGAAGACAAGGTTGCCCGTGTAGAAATAAGGGCACCCGAGTTTGCAAGTGGAACAAACTACGAGTCAGTCATGGGACTGGTATGAGAAATCCACTTAACACATTATATAATATGGCTAATCACAGGACCAAGCCACTTTCGCGGAACGGGTTTACTCCATTGGATTTCCAGTGCTTTAAAACAAGTAATTCTTTTAAACATCGCAATGCTTTTTATAAAAATGAAGCCACTATAAGACTCAGTTCCCATCACACAATGAACGCAAACCGGAGGGTAGAGTTTTTACCTTATAACGGCCAAAATATGCTTGATACGAATAAAACAAAAGCATTTGATATTATTACTAGTGTTTATATGTTTCAAAAACAATTTCAAATCATAACTATCAATCATAGACGGCATGGGTACCATATATCATGTTGCCATATATATACAATCAAAACCGCACGGTGTCGTATTTGGAAATTGGATTTCCGTCATGAACCAAGGCAAAAGATAGTCCTTACCGAATTCGAGACTGTCTAGCCCGAGTCTCAGGCAAGCGCGCAGGCAAGCCTTGGATCGTCAGGGTCGGTCCACCAATGTGGATTATTATGCCTGAACACTACGAAACACATGTCCTCCCTGATGTCCTCTCTCGTTTCTGGTTCATACCGGGGTGTGAGGCTCGCGAATTCACGTTATACACAAAGCTATGCCACCCAGGCGGTGCTTTGATCATCAACCACAGGACATTGCTTTTGAACAGAAGCCTTGATCACTGCA
Source organism: Allium sativum (assembly GCA_030737875.1). Taxonomy (NCBI): domain Eukaryota; kingdom Viridiplantae; phylum Streptophyta; class Magnoliopsida; order Asparagales; family Amaryllidaceae; genus Allium; species Allium sativum. The sequence continues at coordinate 440,739,474 of CM060924.1, forward strand.
TCTTAGCATGCCACACAGGCAATTCACATCATGCAACTGGTGGCTATCGATCACACAGAGTGAATTCCAATGTCAGACACACAGTCCATTTGCAAGTCCATTTTGGGTCTGAACGAAACCGGAGGCACTATATACCTCGCATACCCATCGATCTCCACGTACGTCTGGACGATCACCACTCATTATCCATATTCGGGATGCCTCCCAATCAGGACATCAGTTACCATCCAAACGAGGTGAAGATCTCCGGTCTTCAACCACCGTCTTCATCATTGATTTCTTATCGTCGATTCAGTTATTCAGAATGGGATAAACCCGGTCTTTCTGAGCAACTCGCGTATATATAAACAAGTGCTACACAAACCCCACGTACGCCTTATTCCAATTCATTAGTCACTAACCGTGAATTAGCAAGAGAACGATTTTCCAAATATTAACCCCGAAGGCCGAAACCAACATCAGATCAAAATCCAGGAAACCATTCGACTTAGTGAACCTTCAGTTAGTTTCTAGATTTCACATTCCATATCGTCTATAATATTTTATAACGATTTATCGCTATTTTTATTTATTTTAAAATAGCCAATTTATTCAAACAACGCTTCGGGCCATAACGCGGCTGTGACGCTATTTTTCTTCATATTTGATTTACACATATCTGAAAATCTAACCATTGGATCTTCACAAAATTTATATCATTAGAAAGATCTTTTCAAAACGAATCCAACGGTTCCAGTTTTGGGAAAATCCGACGGTCGGATCTCCCGGTACAATCGTTTGAAGTTTCGATTTCAAAACACGAACTGCAGCGTCGTTATTCGTTTTAATTTAATTATATATATAAATATAATCGATTCTGGCGCTTTTTTTCTTCAGATTTGAATTAAACATTCCAGACAATCCAACCGTTGGATCTTTACAAAGTTGGTGTCGTTGGAAAGATATTTCCAAAGCGAACCCAACGGTTTTGGTTTCGGGAAAATCCGATGGTCGGATCTCCCGCACTAATCATTTGAAATCATGGTTTCAAAACACGAACTGCAGCTTCGTTATTCGATTTATTTTAATTATATATATATATATATAAATATAATCGATTCTTTCATTTCAAAACCATATTCTTTTCATACCTTTGATAAAAATGATATTTTTATCAAACCGACTTCTATTTCAACACTTCACTATTTTTAATAATTCATTGATATAATAAAAATGTGATTTTTATTGTAAAACAATTTATTTCAAAACCCGACTATTTTATGTAGTTCATATTAGTGATAAAAATATGATTTTATTATAAAACAATTTATTTCAAAACACGAATACCATTCAACACATGAATTTCTATTCAACGAATGAATTTCTATTCAACACATGAATGTTTTCTATAGTTTATATATATAAATAAAAAGATGATTTTTATATTTAAAACACGAATACCATTCAACACATGAATTTCTATTCAATGAATGAATTTCTGTTCAACAAATGAATGTTTTCTATAGTTTATATATATAAATAAAAAGGTGATTTTTATATTTAAAACAGTTTATTTAAAACATGAATACCATTCAACACATGAATTTCTATTCAACACATGAATGTTTTCTATAGTTTATATATATAAATAAAAAGGTGATTTTTATATTTAAAACAATTTATTTCAAAACCCGACTATTTAATATAGTTCATATTAGTGATGAAAATATGATTTTTATTATAAAACAATTCATTTCAAAACAGAATACCATTCAACACATGAATTTCTATTCAACGAATAAATTTCTATTCAACACATGAAAATAATTCTAACACATGAATATTATTCAAAATTTCGGCAGCATAACGGCAGGGTAGTTAAAACCGGGGTCGTCCCTAGTACGGCTTCTCGCTCTACCTTAAAGCCTCGCAGCTTTTGACAATGGGGATCTCATGCATCTAGTTCGCACGCATGCGGCATGTATATTTTTTCTTTTCCACAAATTAATCCTATGCGGTTTCAACCAAATAATTCTCAACCACAAACGGGTATTTTTCAACCACCATCAATCAATTTCAACCACAAACAATTCTAATCAACCATTCGCTATCAACCAATTTTCACACCAATCACAACCAATAAATATCGTCCATGGTTTGTGGACGAGGGGCGTATATATATAGATATTTTTTTTATATAAGCATTTCACTTCTATTTTGACACATATATAATTTTTACAACGCATATATAACTTATATATCGAATGTACAACTTATACAACGCTTACACAAGAGGTGTACAACGTATATATAACTCATACATCGACAATATGTAACACCCCGTATTTTCTGTGAACTTAAGAATTACAAATATGAGTATAATTAAAACATAAAATCAGAATTAAGGGAAACGGGTTTCGCGGTTGCGTTCGTCTCGGAAAAATACGCGAAATAGAGTCCGAAATTTCGTAAATCGGAGTCAGTATGACCGAGATATGGCCTTCAGAAGTTTCACGAAAAATCAGAAAAACGAAACAGATTTCAAAAATGCAGAAAACGAGCCAGGCGGGAAAATTCCCGCCCAGACCAGTTCGACCTGGAGGGGACCAGGTCGACTTGGGAGTCGACCCTAGGGTCGACCTGGGGGTCGACCTCCCTGGTCGAGCCAGGTCGGCCTGGGTGCATCTGGATGGGTTTTTGGGCTGTTCTGGTGAGCCTATGACAAATTTTGACGGTTCTGATCTGTTTAAGGGTTTATCTAAAGGCCAAAAACAACTAACTACACCTATAAATACATCCTAAGACCTAGCCTCCTCTACACACAATTCTATTCTGCTTCTTCTCTGCCTCTGTTTTGATAAAAATAAAAATGGCGTCGCTACTCTGCTGGAATCAAAACTAGAAGCCAATCAACATCATACTGAATTCAAATTTGAGATAAAAGCTGTCACGGCAAGGAATTTCGCTCGGTCCGAACCAGTCGCTAAACCGACCCAGACCGTTCGAAACGCTCTATCGTTGAGAACAGGACAAAACAGAACGCATATAAAAGAACATTTCATTGTTTATTACAACAATGCATCAGATTACAAGAATATACAGAGTATAAATGAATATTACACAGAAATATCAGAGATTTAAATTACATTTAAATACATAGCAGCGGAAAATAATACAATACACAACTAGAAGAGATATACGGATACAAAGCTTTCCGGATATCATTCCAGCTGTAAACCAGGATCCTGTGAATATAAATCTGCAAAACCAAAACTACTAGCTGCCCGTGTCAAAATAAGGGCACCCAGAGTTTAGGTTAAAACAATAAACTCCAGGTCAGTCATGTGACTGGTGTGAGAACTAAAACAGTTATTATCTTTATTTTCAAAGTTAGGTAAATCAAGGGACCACGCCGTATAACACGGAACGGGTTTCCTCCCAAGAATACCAGTGCATAAAACAACGGCGCAATGCTAAATAAAGAAAAATGAAGCTGTTATAAGACCCAGGTCCCATCACACAATGCAACGCAGCCGAGGATAGGGTTTTCCCTTATAACAGCCAAAGAATGCTTGATACGTTTTAAAACAAATCATTTGATACTACTATAAGTGCATAGTGTATAAAACAACTTCAAATCATAAGTATCAATCATAGGCGGCATGAGCGTCCCATGCCACTATGTCGCCATATATAGGTTTACAAATAAAACCGCAAATGTCACGTATTTGGAAATTTGATTTCCGTCTATGAACCGAGGCAAAAGATAGTCCTCAACCGATTCGTGACTCTCTAGCCCGAGCCACAGGATCAGAACGCATCAACCCTTTAGATCGTCAGGGCCGGTCCACTGATGTGGATTATTATGCCTGAACACTACGTTTCCCCACCCTATGGGGTGTAAGTCTGGTCCGTCAGCCGACCAGAATGCATCGGCCGAAACCGATATAACCGAGGCGCCTCGCAACAGCAACAACCACATAAGTCAAACTCGTCAGGGCGTGTAAAACCACTGACGCCACTTCTAGCTAGAAAGAAATGCATGCCCTCCCTGATGTCCTCTCCCGTTTTTGGTTCATACCGGGTGTGAAGCTCGCGAATCAACGTTACACAAAGCTACGCCACAAAGGCCGTGCTTTGATCATCACCACAAGACTTTGCTTTTCAACAGAAGCCTCGATCAATTGCCACTTAGGCATGCCACACAGGCAATTCACTCCATGTGTTTGATATCCATCAATATATAACCCCTGAGCTCGTACGTCTCAGAGAAGGGCGTTAAGCAAGAGAATAAATTCTCCGCCGCCAAACAGATATATATTTAATAGAAATCAATCACACAGACTAAAATCCAATGTCAGACACACAGTCCATTTACAAGTCCGTTCTGGGTCTGAACGAAACCGAAGGCACCTAGTACCCCGCATATCCATCGATCTCCAAGTACGTCTGGACGATCACTAACTGTTTCCATCTTCTTGGGTGTACAGCCCAATCAAGATCATCAGTAATTACCCAAACGACGTGAAGACTTCTGGTCTTCGACCACCGTCTTCATCTTCGACACCACGTCGAATCAGTTATTCAGAATGGGATAAACCCGGTCTTTCTGAATAACTCGCGTATATATTATAAAAGTGTTACACAAACACAACATACGCCTCATTCCAATTCAGAATATTCCTTTATTCAAATAATCCTATACTTTGGGAAAAGTTCCCATTAATTTTATCCAAGATAAATTCTTTAAATTTATTCTTTAATCTCCTTTGAATATCAATTCAAACTAGTCGGGATTAGCGAACCACACCGAAGAAATCATTTATTTTATTTCCCAATCCCAACCTATTCATCCCATGAAGTAAAACTGGTTATACTTCATATCTAACACCACGGTGTTATCGGTAAATTCAATTACCATTTCACGTTCAAATCTAATTAAAGATTTAACTATCGCCTGGAGCAAAACTGGTGATACTCCATTTTCGATCATTTCAATCTAATTAAAGATTCATTAAAACTCCACTTAGTTTTAATCTTTAACTGGGTTAAAGAATCAGTGTCATTTAAAACACGGTTCACGATAAACCCAAAATCACATTCCATTAATTATCGGGTTAAAGAACAAGTGTTATTTAAAACACTGTTCACGATAAACCCAAAAATCAATACCAATTCAATTTCAATTAAATATCGTTTAATTGGTACACTTCATTAAATCTAAATAAAAAGATTTAATTTTTTTTCTCAATTGGGTTCAAGAACAGTGTTAGTGAAGACACCATTCACGACAAACCCAAATCACATTTGATATTCAATACAAGGCTCTGAATAGAAAATATATCGGCTTATATTCAATATCAAATTCTACGACTAACAAATGTCGTATTGGAAATAACGATATAAATATATATCTTTCAAATTTCCATAACAACATCCGTATAATCACGAATTCCAACATCGAAATATTCCGAAGACAATTTCGACTCAATTCCACTCCAATGCAATCATTGGAAATTCCGGTTATTTTTAAAACCCTTTTCAAATTCAATTTGTTTATTTAAAAATAATTAGAATTATATTTCTAGTTCAAAACTAGCTCATTTCGATAAAAATCTATTTTTATCTTTTCAAATATGGAGTTTTTCATCCCAAATCTTCACAAATCATTTCTTATGATTTTACACAAATTATTACTATTTTTAATAATTTTATTAAGGCCCGTACAGTCGATTTCCATCAATGGCCATCGAACTGCACTTACAGCGACCTTTTTCAAATTTGATTTGGACATAATTCCAAATCCAACCGTTAGATTTCTAATTTCTAATATTCGTTAGAAAGCTCTTTTCGATACGAACCCAACGGTTCCGGTTTTAGGAGAATCCGACGGTCGGATCTCCCGTAATGTCCGTTTGAAATGAATGGTCGAAATTCACGAACTGCCGCGGCGCGGCGCGTTCTATTCAGGCCATTATATTATATATATATATAATATATATAATATATATTTCGTCGATTTTCTATTCAAAACGAATTATATAAATAGTTTTAAAATTCGTTTCAAAATCTATTTCAATTTCCATTTCAATTCAAAGCAAAATTGAATTCTTCTTTATAAATTCGTTTCAAAATTCATTTCTATTCAATTCAAATTTCAATTCAATTTGAATTCATTTCAATTCGCTTTCAATTCAATTCGAAATCGTTTTCAATTCAATTCATTTCGAAATCGTTTTCAATTCAATTCATTTCGAAATCGTTTTCAATTCAATTCATTTCGAAATCGTTTTCAATTCAATTCATTTCGAAATCGTTTTCAATTCAATTCATTTCGAAATCGTTTACAATTCAATTCATTTCGAAATCGTTTTCAATTCAATTCATTTCGAAATCGATATAAATATCGTTCACGTCAAAATGGCGTCAAACTAATCAACACGGCTTCATATATTGATATTTTCAAATATTCCATTTCGAATATTTCTATTTCAAATATTTCTATTTCAAATATTTCTATTTTAAAACTGGAATGAGGCCCAATCAATTACCATTTAAAGTTAATTATATGGATTTTTCATACAACACATGTATAATAGCATTGAAAAATAATCAACCATCAACCAAAGTGCACTACACTGTATAAGCATCAAATATAGATATCTAACGCTTATAACAGCCTGTCAATCAATCGATCGACATATTTAATCAATTAGGATGAGTGAACTTCAAATTTCATCCCAACACCCGTGTGGGGTTTCAAACAATCAAACACAGATTCTATTTGTGCAGTTGGGCGATGTGTGAAATTTATCGTCCCAATCAATGTCCTTCAAATAGGTGTACATAAACAAACCGTCCGGTTTGTAAATGAATATTTATTTATTCACATTCACGTTAAAAATTATATTTTTAACGATCAAACTATTTTATTCAACCTATGAATTTTCTATTCAGTTCATTCTTTAAATAAAATGATATTTTTATTTTCTAACTTATTTTAGAAAATTTCGGCGGCATAACGGCACGATACTAGAAACGGGACGAGGCCTAGCCTTATCCCCGGTCTAGCGAAGGCCCACGCCATTCGCACATCAATCATATCAATTTCATTATGCAAACCACAAAATTTGGAGTAAGAGTCTAACCTAGCCTTACTCCTTCGCCTTATAACGGCGCACGTCTAATCCTAACCAATTTATCGATTCGATTTTTCACACCAAAAACCACATTCAAACCAATATCGCAATCAATCACCAAACAGCCAAACAAACAAGTCCATGGTCTGTGGACGATTGTGTCGGGTGCTACTAAACACCGTCTGCATCCTAGTATATATATATAACTAGAAATAAAATTGAAGAGTGAGAATTCTCACATATAGCTATCCTAGCTCCACGGCACTTCTTTTGCAGGAAATCTTCATTGCTATCACATCTTCGTCATCTTCGTTGCCCGTAGCCACTACATATATTAAAATCACACATTTTTATATTTCGATGTCTTTAAAATAAAAATCACATTTTTATTTATTCACTTTCAATTTAAAAGTCATACTTTTATAATCACTTCATATATTTAAAAATCGAACTTTTATTATACTATTCTATATATAAAAATCGAATTTTTACTACTATGTCATATAGATAAAAATTATATTTTTATCACGCTATTTTCCATATAAAGATTTCGCCTTTTTAAATTCAAAGATTTCACCTTTTTAAATTCAAAGATTTCACCTTTTTAAATTTAAAGATTTCACCTTTTTAAATTCAAAGATTTCACCTTTTTAAATTTAAAGATTTCACCTTTTTAAATTCAAAGATTTCACCTTTTTAAATTCTAATCTTTTTCCATTTAAAATTCAAACCTTTTCTATTTTAAATTCTTTTTAAAATCAGTTTTAAATTACTTTTAAAATCAATTTTTAAACTTTTAAAATCAGTTTTAAATTACTTTTAAAATAAGTTTTAAATTACTTTTAAAATCAGTTTTAAATTACTTTTAAAATCAGTTTTAAATTACTTTTAAAATCAGTTTTAAATTACTTTTAAAATCAGTTTTAAATTACTTTTAAAATCAGTTTTTAAACTTAAAATCGAATTTAGTTTTAAACTTTTAAAATAAAAACAGTATTTACTCTTTTTTTTCCAGTTTATATAAATCAAAAATAAAATAAATAAAAAGAAAAAAAAGGACTTACAGGGGGGGTTTGGGCGTTCGCTGTGGGCTTCAAGAGGAGGGAGAAGCGGCGCAGAAGAGGGGGGGTTGATCGGAGGCCGGCGGTGGGTCGTGGTGGCTGCGGCTGTGAGCAGGTGGAGGGGGGCTCGGTTGCGTCGGTGGATGGGGGGAGGGGGTCTCGCATCGGTGTCGAGGAAGGTAAGGGGGAGGAGGAAGGGAAGAAGTGGCGGCGGCACACCTGGGGGGGGGGGGGAAGTCGGTGGCGGCTGCGACGTGGAGGGGGGGCGACGGGGTTTCGGGGGTTTTCCTTTTTTTTATTTTTTTATTTATATTCGATCTGAAATAATGAAGGGGGGGTTATGTAAATATATATATAATAATTATATTATTTTTTTTCCTTTAAAACCCTAATGTTGACTTTTCGTTTCAACTCAGATTTGAACCCGCCGACTGTCGCCCATAGCATTTCACCCCCATTCCGAACACAATGGGATATGTTTCGTAGTTTGATTTGATCGTTTGAATCAGTTTCCGTTGAATTTACATTTAAATCGCTATATTGAATTTTAAACGTACATTTCAAATTACCGGGGTCACATACTAACTCTAAAAATTCCCGAAAAATATTTTCTAGCTTCGTTTTGACGATACGGTCCCAACAAAACTAGTTTCGTCGAATTCTGAGACCGTTAGAAAAATGGCCATTTTCCAGTCGATTAAAATCAATTGAAACTGGTCAAACGCGTTTTCCTTTGCCACGCTCACATATTAATTCGAAAAATTATGAAATTTGGAATCTAGCAATAACTTAACATCACGGACCCAACAAAACTGGTTTCGTCGAAATCCGAGGTCGTTTGCAAAATTGCTATTTTTAAGGGCCTTATATATATAAAAATATATATAAATTCCACAGCGACTATTCAGAATTTTCAACTGGACATATCTTTTGATTCCCGCTATGAAATCTTGATTATCCGGATTCGTTAGAAAGATATCATCAATTAGATCCTAACATTTTTGGTTTCACTAAAATCCGGATTGTTTTGCACCCGGTACATTCAATTGAAATTTGAAATCGAATTATCGAACTACCGCGCCATTTTCAATTCCTTTTATAATTATATATAATTATTTATATTCTAACGACGACGTATATAATATATACATCGAATTCTATTCAAAATAAATTTCTCGTCGATTTTATTTAAAATAATCTATTTTAAATGTTCAAACTTCGCTAAAATTGCCAAAATAAAAATTTCAAACTGGCTCGCATTTTGCGGGTTATTACAATCTCCCCCACTTAAAACTTTTCGTCCCCGAAAAGGAACAAAGTCGAAAGTGGTTTGATTATTCAACTCTACGCTCGATCTGGCTTCTATTCTCCAACTTTTCAGTTTCTGAAAATTTTCAAAAATTTCAAAATTTTGGCTAACACCCTAAATTTTCGAAAAATTTCGCCATAACCTCCCCTGCACCGGGAGCATCGGGGAATTTCAAATAGCTTCCCCGGTCCTTCAGATCTCAAAAAGAAAAAGAAAAAGCCAAGCGCCTAGCCAATAGGCTCATAAAATCATCATCACCCAAACAAAACAGTAAATTATGTAGTAAACATGTACCTATTTGTCGGGCAAACAAATTTTATTCTCTGGCTCTAGCCTCCTTGCTATGACCTGTTCAATGATATATATGTATATGCAAGCAAATGCAACCAATTTTCAATATAATTCAATATTCGGTTCAATTAGGCATAAAGGTTCAAAATAGCAAACAAATAAACTAACAACACAAACATCAATCAATTAGTTGATTAGCTTTTGAAATTCATAACTTTGATACATATACAAAAAATCAGATTTTTGATGCCAAATCACAACAATAGGCCCTATCTAATTTTGGTTCTCACACCAGTCTAATGGAAATATATAGATATCACACCTTCGACACTCGAATATAGATGCTGATGATGATGCACCATCATCAGGATCATCCCCGGGTGACTAGAGTGTGGTTCTATATCTATCCAGTATATTAAAACTTCGAATATACGTTTGCAAGGCGCATATGCAAAATCTTTATATACTGGACTGTCCAAATCAATACAAATAAATAATCAAATACGAATAATTGATTTAGATTTTCAAAACAAAATTTGTTTTCATTTTCAAAAATATACTCTTCACACTCGTTCTAGGATACTACTGATCCTATCTCTAACGAGTCATTCTAATTGGATATTACTAACCCAATATCTGATGAATTCTTTCATATGGTTCTAATGTGCCTTGTTCTCTGCTTTGTAAACCAAAGCTCTGATACCAACTGTCACGGCAAGGAATTTCGCTCGGTCCGAACCAGTCGCTAAACCGACCCAGACCGTTCGAAACGCCCTATCGTTGAGAACAGGACAAAACAGAACGCATATAAAAGAACATTTCATTGTTTATTACAACAATGCATCAGATTACAAGAATATACAGAGTATAAATGAATATTACACAGAAATATCATAGATTTAAATTACATTTAAATACATAGCAGCGGAAAATAATACAATACACAACTAGAAGAGATATACGGATACAAAGCTTTCCGGATATCATTCCAGCTGTAAACCAGGATCCTGTTAATATAAATCTGCAAAACCAAAACTACTAGCTGCCCGTGTCAAAATAAGGGCACCCAGAGTTTAGGTTAAAACAATAAACTCCAGGTCAGTCATGTGACTGGTGTGAGAACTAAAACAGTTATTATCTTTATTTTCAAAGTTAGGTAAATCAAGGGACCATGCCGTATAACACGGAACGGGTTTCCTCCCAAGAATACCAGTGCATAAAACAACGGCGCAATGCTAAATAAAGAAAAATGAAGCTGTTATAAGACCCAGGTCCCATCACACAATGCAACGCAGCCGAGGATAGGGTTTTCCCTTATAACAGCCAAAGAATGCTTGATACGTTTTAAAACAAATCATTTGATACTACTATAAGTGCATAGTGTATAAAACAACTTCAAATCATAAGTATCAATCATAGGCGGCATGAGCGTCCCATGCCACTATGTCGCCATATATAGGTTTACAAATAAAACCGCAAATGTCACGTATTTGGAAATTGGATTTCCGTCTATGAACCGAGGCAAAAGATAGTCCTCAACCGATTCGTGACTCTCTAGCCCGAGCCACAGGATCAGAACGCATCAACCCTTTAGATCGTCAGGGCCGGTCCACCGATGTGGATTATTATGCCTGAACACTACGTTTCCCCACCCTATGGGGTGTAAGTCTGGTCCGTCAGCCGACCTGAATGCATCGGCCGAAACCGATATAACCGAGGCGCCTCGCAACAGCAACAACCACATAAGTCAAACTCGTCAGGGCGTGTAAAAACACTGACGCCACTTCTAGCTAGAAAGAAACGCATGCCCTCCCTGATGTCCTCTCCCGTTTTTGGTTCATACCGGGTGTGAAGCTCGCGAATCAACGTTACACAAAGCTACGCCACAAAGGCCGTGCTTTGATCATCACCACAAGACTTTGCTTTTCAACAGAAGCCTCGATCAATTGCCACTTAGGCATGCCACACAGGCAATTCACTCCATGTGTTTGATATCCATCAATATATAACCCCTGAGCTCGTACGTCTCAGAGAAGGGCGTTAAGCAAGAGAATAAATTCTCCGCCGCCAAACAGATATATATTTAATAGAAATCAATCACACAGACTAAAATCCAATGTCAGACACACAGTCCATTTACAAGTCCGTTCTAGGTCTGAACGAAACCGGAGGCACCTAGTACCCCGCATATCCATCGATCTCCAAGTACGTCTGGACGATCACTAACTGTTTCCATCTTCTTGGGTGTACAGCCCAATCAAGATCATCAGTAATTACCCAAACGACGTGAAGACTTCTGGTCTTCGACCACCGTCTTCATCTTCGACACCACGTCGAATCAGTTATTCAGAATGGGATAAACCCGGTCTTTCTGAATAACTCGCGTATATATTATAAAAGTGTTACACAAACACAACATACGCCTCATTCCAATTCAGAATATTCCTTTATTCAAATATTCCTATACTTTGGGAAAAGTTCCCATTAATTTTATCCAAGATAAATTCTTTAAATTTATTCTTTAATCTCCTTTGAATATCAATTCAAACTAGTCGGGATTAGCGAACCACACCGAAGAAATCGTTTATTTTATTTCCCAATCCCAACCTATTCATCCCATGAAGTAAAACTGGTTATACTTCATATCTAACACCACGGTGTTATCGGTAAATTCAATTACCATTTCACGTTCAAATCTAATTAAAGATTTAACTATCGCCTGGAGCAAAACTGGTGATACTCCATTTTCGATCATTTCAATCTAATTAAAGATTCATTAAAACTCCACTTAGTTTTAATCTTTAACTGGGTTAAAGAATCAGTGTCACTTAAAACACGGTTCACGATAAACCCAAAATCACATTCCATTAATTATCGGGTTAAAGAACAAGTGTTATTTAAAACACTATTCACGATAAACCCAAAAATCAATACCAATTCAATTTCAATTAAATATCGTTTAATTGGTACACTTCATTAAATCTAAATAAAAAGATTTAATTTTTTTTCTCAACTGGGTTCAAGAACAGTGTTAGTGAAGACACCATTCACGACAAACCCAAATCACATTTGATATTCAATACAAGGCTCTGAATAGAAAATATATCGGCTTATATTCAATATCAAATTCTACGACTAACAAATGTCGTATTGGAAATAACGATATAAATATATATCTTTCAAATTTCCATAACAACATCCGTATAATCACGAATTCCAACATCGAAATATTCCGAAGACAATTTCGACTCAATTCCACTCCAATGCAATCATTGGAAATTCCGGTTATTTTTAAAACCCTTTTCAAATTCAATTTGTTTATTTAAAAATAATTAGAATTATATTTCTAGTTCAAAACTAGCTCATTTCGATAAAAATCTATTTTTATCTTTTCAAATATGGAGTTTTTCATCCCAAATCTTCACAAATCATTTCTTATGATTTTACACAAATTATTACTATTTTTAATAATTTTATTAAGGCCCGTACAGTCGATTTCCATCAATGGCCATCGAACTGCACTTACAGCGACCTTTTTCAAATTTGATTTGGACATAATTCCAAATCCAACCGTTAGATTTCTAATATTCGTTAGAAAGCTCTTTTCGATACGAACCCAACGGTTCCGGTTTTAGGAGAATCCGACGGTCGGATCTCCCGTAATGTCCGTTTGAAATGAATGGTCGAAATTCACGAACTGCCGCGGCGCGGCGCGTTCTATTCAGGCCATTATATTATATATGTAATATATATAATATATATTTCGTCGATTTTCTATTCAAAACGAATTATATAAATAGTTTTAAAATTCGTTTCAAAATCTATTTCAATTTCCATTTCAATTCAAAGCAAAATTGAATTCTTCTTTATAAATTCGTTTCAAAATTCATTTCTATTCAATTCAAATTTCAATTCAATTTGAATTCATTTCAATTCGCTTTCAATTCAATTCGAAATCGTTTTCAATTCAATTCATTTCGAAATCGTTTTCAATTCAATTCATTTCGAAATTGTTTTCAATTCAAATCATTTCGAAATCGTTTTCAATTCAATTCATTTCAAAATCGTTTACAATTCAATTCATTTCGAGATCGTTTTCAATTCAATTCATTTCGAAATCGATATAAATATCGTTCACGTCAAAATGGCGTCAAACTAATCAACACGGCTTCATATATTGATATTTTCAAATATTCCATTTCGAATATTTCTATTTCAAATATTTCTATTTCAAATATTTCTATTTTAAAACTGGAATGAGGCCCAATCAATTACCATATAAAGTTAGTTATATGGATTTTTCATACAACACATGTATAATAGCATTGAAAAATAATCAACCATCAACCAAAGTGCACTACACTGTATAAGCATCAAATATAGATATCTAACGCTTATAACAGCCTGTCAATCAATCGATCGACATATTTAATCAATCAGGATGAGTGAACTTCAAATTTCATCCCAACACCCGTGTGGGGTTTCAAACAATCAAACACAGATTCTATTTGTGCAGTTGGGCAATGTGTGAAATTTATCGTCCCAATCAATGTCCTTCAAATAGGTGTACATAAACAAACCGTCCGGTTTGTAAATGAATATTTATTTATTCACATTCACGTTAAAAATTATATTTTTAACGATCAAACTATTTTATTCAACCTATGAATTTTCTATTCAGTTCATTCTTTAAATAAAATGATATTTTTATTTTCTAACTTATTTTAGAAAATTTCGGTGGCATAACGACACGATACTAGAAACGGGACGAGGCCTAGCCTTATCCCCGGTCTAGTGAAGGCCCACGCCATTCACACATCAATCATATCAATTTCATTATGCAAACCACAAAATTTGGAGTAAGAGTCTAACCTAGCCTTACTCCTTCGCCTTATAACGGCGCACGTCTAATCCTAACCAATTTATCGATTCGATTTTTCACACCAAAAACCACATTCAAACCAATATCGCAATCAATCACCAAACAGCCAAACAAACAAGTCCATGGTCTGTGGACGATTGTGTCGGGTGCTACTAAACACCGTCTGCATCCTAGTATATATATATAACTAGAAATAAAATTGAAGAGTGAGAATTCTCACATATAGCTATCCTAGCTCCACGGCACTTCTTTTGCAGGAAATCTTCATTGCTATCACATCTTCGTCATCTTCGTTGCCCGTAGCCACTACATATATTAAAATCACACATTTTTATATTTCGATGTCTTTAAAATAAAAATCACATTTTTATTTATTCACTTTCAATTTAAAAGTCATACTTTTATAATCACTTCATATATTTAAAAATCGAACTTTTATTATACTATTCAATATATAAAAATCGAATTTTTACTACTATGTCATATAGATAAAAATTATATTTTTATCACGCTATTTTCCATATAAAGATTTCGCCTTTTTAAATTCAAAGATTTCACCTTTTTAAATTCAAAGATTTCACCTTTTTAAATTTAAAGATTTCACCTTTTTAAATTCAAAGATTTCACCTTTTTAAATTCAAAGATTTCACCTTTTTAAATTCAAAGATTTCACCTTTTTAAATTCTAATCTTTTTCCATTTAAAATTCAAACCTTTTCTATTTTAAATTCTTTTTAAAATCAGTTTTAAATTACTTTTAAAATCAGTTTTTAAACTTTTAAAATCAGTTTTAAATTACTTTTAAAATCAGTTTTAAATTACTTTTAAAATCAGTTTTAAATTACTTTTAAAATCAGTTTTAAATTACTTTTAAAATCAGTTTTAAATTACTTTTAAAATCAGTTTTAAATTACTTTTAAAATCAGTTTTAAATTACTTTTAAAATCAGTTTTTAAACTTAAAATCGAATTTAGTTTTAAACTTTTAAAATAAAAACAGTATTTACTCTTTTTTTCCAGTTTATATAAATCAAAAATAAAATAAATAAAAAGAAAAAAAAAGGACTTACAGGGGGGGTTTGGGCGTTCGTTGTGGGCTTCAAGAGGAGGGAGAAGCGGCGCAGAAGAGGGGGGGTTGATCGGAGGCCGGCGGTGGGTCGTGGTGGCTGCGGCTGTGAGCAGGTGGAGGGGGGCTCGGTTGCGTCGGTGGATGGGGGGAGGGGGTCTCGCATCGGTGTCAAGGAAGGCAAGGGGGAGGAGGAAGGGAAGAAGTGGCGGCGGCACACCTGGGGGGTGGAAGTCGGTGGCGGCTGCGACGTGGGGGGGGGCCGACGAGGTTTCGGGGGTTTTCCTTTTTTTTATTTTTTTATTTATATTCGATCTGAAATAATGAAGGGGGGTTATGTAAATATATATATAATAATTATATTATTTTTTTTCCTTTAAAACCCTAATGTTGACTTTTCGTTTCAACTCAGATTTGAACCCGCCGACTGTCGCCCATAGCATTTCACCCCCATTCCGAACACAATGGGATATGTTTCGTAGTTTGATTTGATCGTTTGAATCAGTTTCCGTTGAATTTACATTTAAATCGCTATATTGAATTTTAAACGTACATTTCAAATTACCGGGGTCACATACTAACTCTAAAAATTCCCGAAAAATATTTTCTAGCTTCGTATTGACGATACGGTCCCAACAAAACTAGTTTCGTCGAATTCTGAGACCGTTAGAAAAATGGCCATTTTCCAGTCGATTAAAATCAACTGAAACTGGTCAAACGCGTTTTCCTTTGCCACGCTCACATATTGATTCGAAAAATTATGAAATTTGGAATCTAGCAATAACTTAACATCACGGACCCAACAAAACTGGTTTCGTCGAAATCCGAGGTCGTTTGCAAAATTGCTATTTTTAAGGGCCTTATATATATAAAAATATATATAAATTCCACAACGACTATTCAGAATTTTCAACTGGACATATCTTTTGATTCCCGCTATGAAATCTTGATTATCCGGATTCGTTAGAAAGATATCATCAATTAGATCCTAACATTTTTGGTTTCACTAAAATCCGGATTGTTTTGCACCCGGTACATTCAATTGAAATTTGAAATCGAATTATCGAACTACCGCGCCATTTTCAATTCCTTTTATAATTATATATAATTATTTATATTCTAACGACGACGTATATAATATATACGTCGAATTCTATTCAAAATAAATTTCTCGTCGATTTTATTTAAAATAATCTATTTTAAATGTTCAAACTTCGCTAAAATTGTCAAAATAAAAATTTCAAACTGGCTCGCATTTTGCGGGTTATTACAATAGCTTCTGCAACAATTCTGTAATAACTAAAGTTCTTTCTTTAATCCAATCAAGGCAAGTACAGTTATTTTCTGCTATAAACATTAATTATAATTCTGATATGTTTTTAAATCTGAATCTGAGATTGTATATCTGTCAGATCTGTTTTTCTGTGACTGTTCTGTATCCCTTTCTGCTTCCTTTCTGTTTCTATAGCCAGGCTACCACGAGCCTGTGCCTAATCTCATAAGAGATTAACGTATGAACGCAAATTTTGGGACAAATAATGAATGATGCGAAATTTGACAAGACTGAATTGAACGTATGACTTTAGATCTGAGGCATAAAATATATTGACATATGACTTGGGATTGGATGCATGAATTTGACTATAAACATGTAATTTATATATGTTGTATGCATAGTGTACATCTGTAACTAATTAGAGAAACGAACATATGTTATTTAGATCTGTAATTAATTAGAAAAATAAGCATATGTTGTAAACTAGTTTTAGACCTATGCATATTCTGTGATAAAAGAAGAGAGGAACCATTGTAAGATTACATATGATTTGAGACTTTGGACAAAATGCATATAAAAGTCAAGATCTGATTTTTAGAAGATATGATTTAAAGATTTAGGTTGTTGGGTATAGTTTGCATAATGATTCATGACTTAAAAAGAAGAAGATATGGAAACTTAGGTGTAAAGATTTACATTAATTAGGATATCTATTATTGCGATTACACCTAAATAGGGATTTTTGGATATATGGCATGCATTGTAATTAACGGTTATATTTGGTATAATTTATATGTGAATCTGCTGTAAAATGCTAGTTTAACAAAGATTGGAACATATGTTATATGGTGAATTATGTCCATATTCTGCGCTATGTAAATTTATGCAAACATGGAGTATATGTTCATATTGTGAATCATGACAATTATGTAGGCATATGAATTTAGGCCTAATTTATCATTAGGCAAGGCATGTAAATAAAACCTTTAGAAATATTAAATTTGCTAAATCTGCTAATTTGCCAAGTTGCCTAAACTGCT
The DNA here is from genome assembly GCA_030737875.1 of Allium sativum. Lineage (NCBI taxonomy): Eukaryota > Viridiplantae > Streptophyta > Magnoliopsida > Asparagales > Amaryllidaceae > Allium > Allium sativum. The sequence continues at coordinate 440,757,515 of CM060924.1, forward strand.
AGTTTTGTTATGTTGCCTAAACTGCAAATTAGATTGAAGTGCCTAATCTGTTAAATCTGTCTGTTGAGATGCCTAATCTGTTATCTGCTAAAATTTGTTATCTGCTGTGTTGATATAATCATCATGTTATTGATATAGTCTGAATTGGCATATATATTGGGAGTACGCATAAACGGTAAATTATTAATTAATTGGCCGCAAAGATAAACGTGACTAACTCGATGTTAGAATGAGTTTGCGGCGTAATTCTGCCCGGAACCGCCGGCACATCCAGTGGCCGCAAATAATAGGTTCTAATGTGAGAAGTTAGTCATAACCTGCTTAAGACACGAGGTTAGGTCTAGCTTGTGGCAGAAGTCTGCCCAGAACCGCCCGGCCCATCCAGCGGCCACAAGCTAGCTACCTAATGTGAGAGGTCTGCGCATTAATAATAAATTAATGCAAATCTAAGATGAGAATGACGTCTAAAACGTATTGGGGGAAATAGGGTAAAACCAACTGGATTAATAGGTGTAGTAAACCCGTCCATGAATCTGTAGGCCCAATACAAAGTTAGACAAATCTGAAAAATCTGTACATCTGATCTGTTAGTCTGAAAACTAGTTAACTTAATCTGTGAACTAGTAAATCTGAATTCTGTATGTCTGAACTTGTAAACAAGATTAATCTGAAATCTGTTAGTCTGGGGACACAAGGTTAGGAGGAGAATTACTTGTGTCATCTGTTGTTTGGGACCCATATTAGTCAGTAACCCTTTCTGGTATCAAAACTTTGACCCAACAGTAGGTAGGGTCCGGGCACGCTTACTGAACTAATTATAAGTGGTTCATTCTGATAATGGCGAGGGGTGTTGATGGTGCGTTCCAACCGGGTCATGTGCGTGCATGGATCCCGGTCTGCCTCTGAGGATATAAGACGCCGTGACATCTGTAAATAGGTCTGTGCCAATTGGTTGTCACTTTAGGGAGTGATACACCCTACTGTGGGGCCGACACATGATATTTATGTATTAGGGAGCCGATCGCTTGGGGTAGGGTTTTAGGGTACACTTAGTTCTGTCTGTTTCTTTTGGTACCGTCTGTTTCTGTTGGGTGGTAACACCTGTCTGTTTCTGCGTGGTACCGTCTGTTCAGGTGGTAAAGGCCCATTACTAGTGTACACCTAATTCTACATTCTGTTTCTGTAGGGATTAATCTGTTTCTGCTTCTGTCTATTTCTGATCGGGTAGTAAAAGCCCATTATTAGCATTCTGTTTCTGTTAAATTATTCTGTACTCGTTCCTGCTTCAGTTTAGACATTAGGGTGACACCTAATCTGTTATACTAGAATTAGTGCAGAGAAGTGTGAAGCAGTAGTTTATGTCATTCTGTTCTTCTGTTATATCTGCTACACCTGTTACAGTTATCTCACATCCAGTTTTATGTTCATATCATATTATTATTATCTGTTCATATGCTGAAAGTCACTGGACTTGCCAGACTTTTTGTCTGACCCTTGTTGTTTCGCCTCCTTTCTTCCGTTCCCCCCCCCCCAGGTTATCCAAGGAGGGAATACTTTAGCCTGGTCCGGATTTCTTCTGCTTGAAGCGCTTAAAGTATGGCTTGGCTCTGTATAGCTTCCGTTCTATGGGGATTATGATTTTGAACTACGCATTCTGAAGGCTTTTGTACAAGACTGATATTTTGTACTTGAATTCTGATATTGTGATTTGAAAATATGTAACCATATTGATTTCTGTTTTCCGCTGTAATAAAGTTATAAATTTTTCAAGTACTATTTTATCTGTCTTGTAAGTTTTTGTTCTGTTTACTAAAAAGCTCCACCAAAGTTAAGGCATTTCCTTTGTGAGTGACCTTAACAGAGGTGGGGTGTTACACTTGGTATCAGAGCTAAAGGTTACCAGATTAGATAAAAGTTTTTGAAAAGCTATTTCCAAAAAGGTTTTAAAAGGAAGTATTTTCAAAAATAAAGCTTATTTTGAAAAACATAATCCCCGAGAGCCATATATCTTTCTTTCAGTCCTTTTTGTATTGAACCTTTCCTTTTTCGTTTCAGCATGTCTGAAGCATCTGAGATACCAGAGGGTGTTCATGTACCCGGTTGGTTTCGTCAATATCTTGAGGCTAGGACCGCCGCTGCAGGTCCAGCAAATGATCCCCCCCCCCCCTCGTGCAATTGCTTTCTCAAAGATCTGTAGAGATTTTAGGGCCATGGGTGGGAAGGATTTCAAAGGAACTGAATCATTCGTAGAAGCGAGGAATTGGCTCAAAGAAACTAAGGATCTATTCGTTATCTTCGAGGTGGACGATAGGCAGAAGGTACAGTTGGCGGTATGGCTGCTCAAAGACGAAGCTTCCTACCGGTGGGAAGTCACTAACGCCGAGAGGCCGGTTGAGACATGGATGGATTTCAGAACAAGGTTTGAGACAAAATTTCTCTCGCAAGCTGAATGGAGTTTACAACTAGAAAAGTTCTTATTTCTTAAGCAAGGAAGTATGACGGTCAAGGAATACGTCAACCAGTTCAACCAACTAGCTAGGTTCGGATTGGATTTAGTCAACACTCAGCATAAAAAGGCTCTCCGCTTTGTTAAAGGATTGAACGAGCCACTGCACAGCCTAGCCATGACCCATGTACCCATGGGAGCAACTTACGAGAAATTGTTGGATATGGCACTACTGCACGAGGAAGACAAGGGCCCGAAAGAGACAAAGAAGGAAGAACCACAGAATAAGAAAGCGGGGCCCAAAAAGGAAACACAAAGGAAGGATGAGAAGTCTGAAGATAAGAAAGGGAAAAAGTGCTTTACTTGTGGAAGCTCGACTCATCTGAACAAGGATTGCAGAAAAAGGAAGGGCGCTTGCTTCAACTGTGGGGAGATGGGACACTTCACTAGGGACTGCCCGAAGAGACGAGGACAAGGAGGGCAGGCGAATAATCTTGAGGATAGTGGCTAGGATAGAAATAGGAAAATTTCTATAGTAGGTTTAATTTCTTTATCTGATTATGGAGTTAAGACTTTTTCTGATTCTGGTATTTTGATTTTGTAATCGATACTCTGCACTTTAATACTAGTATTATTTCTGAATTCTGCTGTAGACTCAGACCCATAAGGGTTATGGCTCATCTGTTTGAGATTGGGGTTCGAGGGATATCTGTGTTAGGCATCAAGTATGACGCATACATTCTGAGTTTTCGTGGGGTATGATTTTATCATGCTTAACTTCCTAAGAGTCATTAGGGAACCTGATCTGTACCAGTAGCCTGTAAATATCTGAATACTTCTGATAAGATTTCCAGTTTTGACATAATCTAAAGAAGGTAATCCTCTGGGTGTCAATTTGATGTTGGTTTCGGTCTTTGGGGCCGATACTTAGGACCCATGTCTAATGGGAACCAAGTTTTTGTTCTATTTGTACTCGCCTCCATCATTCGACTGTATCCTATCGATCGAATCTTCGAACTTTAGGTAGAAACCAATGGGTGTAAACATGTGTTTGAGACATGCTATGTTTGATGGTTGCAAGTGGATGCAAGTGGTTGCTAGTGGTTGCTCGTGGACGCATATACACACACTCTCATACTGCATATGGATGTGTGAGCATTTTAAATTGTTATGGATGCAAAATGGTTGAATCAGCACATGGATGTTGCATATGAGTGGGTGGTTGTGCACTCATATAGAAATGATAGGTATCAAATAGGAAAATTGCATACATATTGGACTCATGGCACTGACATAATTCGCATTAAGGAGGTCAACTGAATCAGTAGACCGCCTGATCTTTGCATTAGATAAGGAACATATACACACACTTTTGCAAATGTTCATACAGCACTAGAAATTTCTAAGGACAATGGATGCTTGTGGATGATGACTGAGTAGATGAGTGATTGGATGGTAGGACACATTCTTCTTAACTTGAAGATTTCGGGGACGAAATCCTTTAAGGAGGGGAGAATGTAACACCCTGTATTTTCTGTGAACTTAAGAATTACAAATCTGAGTATAATTAAAATATAAAATCAGAATTAAGGGAAACGGGTTTCGCGGTTGCGTTCGTCTCGGAAAAATACACGAAATAGAGTCCGAAATTTCGTAAATCGGAGTCAGTATGACCGAGATATGGCCTTCAGAAGTTTCACGAAAAATCAGAAAAACGAAACAGATATCAAAAATGCAGAAAACGAGCCAGGCGGGAAAATTCCCGCCCAGACTAGGTCGACCTGGGGGTCGACCTGGGAGTCGACCTGGAGGGGACCAGGTCAACTTGGGAGTCGACCTGGGGGTCGACCTCCCTGGTCGAGCCAGGTCGGCCTAGGTGCATCTGGATGGGTTTTTGGGCTGTTCTGGTGAGCCTATGACAAATTCTGACGGTTCTGATCTGTTTTAGGGTTTATCTAAAGGCCAAAAACAACTAACTACACCTATAAATACATCCTAAGACCTAGCCTCCTATACACACAATTCTATTCTGCTTCTTCTCTGCCTCTGTTCTGATAAAAATAAAAATGGCGTCGCTACTCTGCTGGAATCAAAACTAGAAGCCAATCAACATCATCCTAAATTCAAATTTGAGATAAAAGCTTCTGCAACAATTCTGTAACAACTAAAGTTCTTTCTTTAATCCAATCAAGGCAAGTACAGTTATTTTCTGCTATAAACATTAATTATAATTCTGATATGTTTTTAAATCTGAATCTGAGATTGTATATCTGTCAGATCTGTTTTTCTGTGACTGTTCTGTATCCCTTTCTGCTTCCTTTCTGTTTCTATAGCCAGGCTACCACGAGCCTGTGCCTAATTTCATAAGAGATTAACGTATGAACGCAAATTTTGGGACAAATAATGAATGATGCGAAATTTGACAAGACTGAATTGAACGTATGACTTTAGATCTGAGGCATAAAATATATTGACATATGACTTGGGATTGGATGCATGAATTTGACTGTAAACATGTAATTTATATATGTTGTATGCATAGTGTACATCTGTAACTAATTAGAGAAATGAACATATGTTATTTAGATCTGTAATTAATGAGAAAAATAAGCATATGTTGTAAACTAGTTTTAGACCTATGCATATTCTGTGATAAAAGAAGAGAGGAACCATTGTAAGATTACATATGATTTGAGACTTTGGACAAAATGCATATAAAAGTCAAGATCTGATTTTTAGAAGATATGATTTAAAGTTTTAGGTTGTTGGGTATAGTTTGCATAATGATTCATGACTTAAAAAGAAGAAGATATGGAAACTTAGGTGTAAAGATTTACATTAATTAGGATATCTATTATTGCGATTACACCTAAATAGGGATTTTTGGATATATGGCATGCATTGTAATTAACGGTTATATTTGGTATAATTTATATGTGAATCTGCTATAAAATGCTAGTTTAACAAAGATTGGAACATATGTTATATGGTAAATTATGTCCATATTCTACGCTATGTAAATTTATGCAAACATGGAGTATATGTTCATATTGTGAATCATGACAATTATGTAGGCATATGAATTTAGGCCTAATTTATGATTAGGCAAGGCATGTAAATAGAACCTTTAGAAATATTAAATTTGCTAAATCTGCTAATTTGCCAAGTTGCCTAAACTGCTAGTTTTGTTATGTTGCCTAAACTGCAAATTAGATTGAAGTGCCTAATCTGTTAAATCTGTCTGTTGAGATGCCTAATCTGTTATCTACTAAAATTTGTTATCTGCTGTGTTGATATAATCATCCTGTTATTGATATAGTCTGAATTGGCATATATATTGGGAGTACACATAAACGGTAAATTATTAATTAATTGGCCGCAAAGATAAACGTGACTAACTCGAGGTTAGAATGAGTTTGCGGCGTAATTCTGCCCGGAACCACCCGGCACATCCAGTGGCCGCAAACAATAGGTTCTAATGTGAGAAGTTAGTCATAACCTGCTTAAGACACGAGGTTAGGTCTGGCTTGTGGCAGAAGTCTGCCCGGAACCGCCCGGCCCATCCAGCGGCCACAAGCTAGCTACCTAATGTGAGAGGTCTGGGCCAATACAAAGTTAATAGGTGAACTAGTAAATAGGGGGAAATAGGGTTAAACCAACTGTATTAATAGGTGTAGTAAACCCGTCCATGAATCTGTAGGCCCAATACAAAGTTAGACAAATCTGAAAAATCTGTACATCTGATCTGTTAGTCTGAAAACTTGTTAACTTAATCTGTGAACTAGTAAATCTGAATTCTGTATGTTTGAACTTGTAAACAAGATTAATATGAAATCTGTTAGTCTGGGGACACAAGGTTAGGAGGGGAATTACTTGTGTCATCTGTTGTTTGGGACCCATATTAGTCAGTAACCCTTTCTGGTATCAAAACTTTGACCCAACAGTAGGTAGGGTTCGGGCACGCTTACTGAACTAATTGTAAGTGGTTCATTCTGATAATGGCGAGGGGTGTTGATGGTGCGTTCCAACCGAGTCATGTGCGTGCATGGATCCCGGTCTGCCTCTGAGGATATAAGACGCCGTGACATCTGTAAATAGGTCTGTGCCAATTGGTTGTCACTTTAGGGAGTGATACACCCTACTGTGGGGCCGACACAGGATATTTATGTATTAGGGAGCCGATCGCTTGGGGTAGGGTTTTAGGGTACACTTAGTTCTGTCTGTTTCTGTTGGTACCGTCTGTTTCTGTTGGGTGGTAACACCTGTCTGTTTCTGCGTGGTACCGTCTGTTCGGGTGGTAAAGGCCCATTACTAGTGTACACCTAATTCTACATTCTGTTTCCGTAGGGATTAATCTGTTTCTTCTTCTGTCTGTTTCTGATCGGGTAGTAAAAGCCCATTATTAGCATTCTGTTTCTGTTAAATTATTCTGTACCCGTTCCTGCTTCAGTTTAGACATTAGGGTGACACCTAATTCTGTTATACTAGAATTAGTGCAGAGAAGTGTGAAGCAGTAGTTTATGTCATTCTGTTCTTCTATTATATCTGCTACACCTGTTACAGTTATCTCACATCCAGTTTTATGTTCATATCATATTATTATTATCTGTTCATATGCTGAAAGTCACTGGACTTGCCAGACTTTTTGTCTGACCCTTGTTGTTTCGCCTCCTTTCTTCCGTTTCCCCCCCCCCAGGTTATCCAAGGCGGGAATACTTTAGCCTGATCCGGATTTCTTCTGCTTGAAGCGCTTAAAGTATGGCTTGGCTCTGTATAGCTTCCGTTCTATGGGGATTATGATTTTGAACTACGCATTCTGAAGGCTTTTGTACAAGACTGATATTTTGTACTTGAATTCTGATATTGTGATTTGAAAAGATGTAACCATACTGATTTCTGTTTTCCGCTGTAATAAAGTTATAAAATTTTCAAATACTATTTTATCTGTCTTGTAAGTTTCTGTTCTGTTTACTAAAATGCTCCACCAAAGTTAAGGCATTCCCTTTGTGAGTGACCTTAACAGAGGTGGGGTGTTACACTATATAATTTATACATCGTCGTTTTCCATATCGTTTATAAATTAGAAATCTCACTTTGGGTTCCACTCCACCAAAAATTGCAGAAGGCTCAGAAAAATATGCAGTCTCTTCTAGAATGTAGAAGACGTCCACACGAGTCCACTGTCTCTTGTTTCACTGAATTTCGTCAAGAAATAAAAAAGATATGATTTTTACAGTGAAATCAAAAACCGTAGCGCTTTAAAGGGCTATAATATAGTTGAAATTAAAATAGGCCGTACCGTTTTCGATTTGTTCAAAACTAGGTTTTGATCCAATGCCAAATCCGTTCAACTTGAAGATGATCCACCAGCACCACGTGGAAGAGCCTGGAGTGGCACTCCATTCGAGGGTAGCGCGGTGGAGTTCGATCGCCTATGGCGTTCGTGGCGGCGCGATGAACGGCCGACGTTCCTGGGCTCGAATCTCTATACTGGGGCCACGAGGATGGATGAATCGGGTATGGATTTGAAGCTCTCGCCGAGCTCTTCAAATTCCTCAACTTTGTTAAGGTCTAAAACGAAGCGGTTTGGAAGAAATCGGCCTGGGAAGTTTTGAAGGTTTTATCGTCGTCGATCTGGGGAGGAAGAAAGAGAAAGCGGGGAGAGAGAAAATGAGTTGGCCCAATGAGATTTTTTTTATATTTATAAATTTTTAAAAATTCGAAAATACCCCTTATCTCATACGAACTCCAATCCAAACCCAACGACTGTCGTCCCTAGCTAAATACCACTATTCCGAACACAATGGGATATGTTTCGAAGGCCCATTCGACTGTTTCAGTCAGCTTTCCTTCAAATTAAAATATAAAACATTCAATATTTGATTTGAACGTACATTTCAATTTGCCGGGGCTACATACTGATTCTAAAAATTCCCAAAAAATAAATCTAGCTATGTTTTGACGATACGGTCCCAACAAAACTAGTTTCGCTGAATTCTGAGACCGTTTGAAAAATGGCCCATTTCTGGTCGATCCAATTTAACTGTAATTGGCAAAACACGTCTTCCTTTGCCACGCTCACATATTAACCTCAAAAATTATGAAATTTGAAACCTAGTAATAATTTGACATCCCGGATCCAACAAAAGTTGTTTCATCGAATTCTGAGGTCGTTTGCAAAATGGCCATTTTCTGGTTGATCCAATTTAATAGAAATCGACCAAACACATTTTCCTTTGCCACGCTCACATACTAGCTTCAAAAATTATGAAATTTGAAACCTAGCAATAGTTTAACATCCTGGATCCAACAAAAGTGGTTTCGTCGAATTCCGAGGTCGTTTACAAAATGGTCCTTTTCACGGGCTATATAAACTCTATAGCGACCTTTCTGAAAATTCATTTGGCCATTACTTTTGCTTTCCGCTATGAAACTTCGATTTTTCATATTCGTTAGAAAGTATTCACTAACAGATTTAAATACTTTTGGTTTCACTCAAATCCGTTTTGTTTTGCACCCGGTACAGTCAGTCAAAGTTTGAATTCAAATTTTGAAACTATCGCGCCATTTCAGGCCTTGTTTATAATTAGAATTAATTATATTTATTTTCAAATGTCGATTCAAACTTACTTTTCGTCGTTATTACTTAAAATATTTATTTTAAATATTTTAAATTCAATATTTTAGCCAATTTAAAATTTTCAAACTGGTTCATAATTTCCGGGTTATTACATAAAATGATAAATGATGATTGATCGATATAATTTCCATCTAGAAATAATATCGTTGTTTGCACACGTGTTTCCTTTGATAGTTAACTCACCGACTATCGAAGTTTTTGACCATTTTTCCGTCGTCAATATGGAGAGACCGGGATCAGATTCATTATCTGAAAACCACTCTGTATGGGCGTTAGCATTGTGAATCAAATATGATGAAGATAATCGAAGACGGAGTTATGCAAGGGCTATCCTGTTTACAGAATAGTGCCTTCGGTTTGTCCAGTCCCAGGACAACCTATATGGAAGAATGTCTGACAGAGTATATTTAATGGATCATGTAAGTTGATCTCTTCAAACGTATGTACGTTTGGTGGCGGAGGAATTCGTTTCTCTTAGCTGTATACCCGTTGTATTTTTGGGGAAATCAATTTGTGATTTGGAGGGCATGACAATGTGACATTCAAAGTGAATAATTGTGTGATCTGTCATAGATAAGTGTGGCCTTTAGCCTCACAACTGGGAAATGACAAAAATCGGGCAGGCAACATGGCTAAGTGATTGGCTGCAATTAGGGTGTATTATAACCTATCTAGAGATATTCATTTCATTCTTTAATTCATTCGATGTTGTCCCATTCGGGAAATGGTTGTTGATCCCAACCGTTGGTGATATACATTGGATACACGCAAGCGAAATGAGTGGTCGGTCATGTATGGCCGGGTTACAAGATGTTCTTGTTGAACCCAGTGTATTCCTCTCTAGAGCTACAATATTGGAAGGTGGTTCCATACCTTGTCATAGATGGAAATCCATTACACAATAAGTGCTCGTGGTTTTGGTTGTATACTACACATTTGGAACGTGAGATGAAAGCGTTCTGCTAGATGATGATTATATTTTCGTTGATAGAAACTATTATAACATCAAAAGCGTTTTGATATAAAAGATCATTGTTTGTTTCAAAATAATTTGGAAGTTAAATCAAATTGATTTGGATTCCCATAAGGAAAAACCTGTTCCGTTATACGGCGTGGTCTTATGAGATATCGTTTAATTGCTCAAACTATTTTAAACTGTGTTACTCACACCAATCCCATGACTGGCCCAGAGTTTATTTTGTTTTGTTTTCTCTAAACTCTTGGGTGCCCAATTTCGTATGGGCAGTCAAGTAGTCAGGATTTTATAGATATACCTGGAGAGCTTGGAGCAGGAGGCTTCAGGATTATATAGATATAGTTATTTCCGCTATGTTGTAAGTGTTGTACTCTGATAATGTTACTCTATACATATATTGATTGTATTTCAAGGATATGTTATCTATTATATGTTGTTCGTTCCGTTGTGAGATTCGTGTTTACTTTGATGTTGTATGTTCTTCTTCTTCTTCTTCTATTCTAAGTTTTTATCTTATCTACTCTCACCCTCTAACTTCATTCATGGACTATCCGGTGTTTACGATGCCCGGATAGTCGACATCGAGTTTATGTCGATAACCAGGATCGTGAATTCTCCGGGTCGTTACAGTGGTATCGAGCTTATGGTTAAGTTATTACCTTGTCTCTGTGGCGTGACTCAGTAGAGATGGGGTTAGCAATACCCTAGATGGATTTGAGTGTATATATATGAGCTCGTATTTGTTATTCAATATAAAATTGTTTTATATTGTGGTGATTTATTGGTTGAGTTGTTTATGGGTTTTGGTCGATCAGTTTGATCCACTGTATCGGTATAAGTTTCTAAACACTTGAATACGATGAACCGACACAGTATGGTTTGAAAAGAGGGTAAATGAAATAATTTTACCCAAAATATATTTTGATATAAGCAAAGTATAGATATCTGAAATATTATAGTATATTGGATGTATTGGTTGATGTAACAACCCGAAAATCTGGGCCAGTTTAAAATTTTTATTTTGGCAATTTTAATGAATTTTGCATATTTAAAATAGATTATTTTAAATAATATCGACGAGAAAATTTATTTTGAATATAATTCGAACGTATATATTATATACGTCGTCGTTAGAATATAAATATTTATTTTAAATTATAAATAGAATTGAAAATGGCGCGGTAGTTCGATAATTCGATTTCAAACTTCAATTGAATGTATCGGGTGCAAAACAATCCGGATTTTAGTGAAACCAAAAACAATAGGATCTAATCGTGAATATCTTTCCAACGAATCCGACAAATCGAGATTTCATAGCGGGAGTCAAAAGATAAGTCCAGTTGAAAATTCTGAATAGTCGCTATGGAATTCAGGCCCTTAAAAATGGACATTTTGCAAACGACCTCGGATTTCGACGAAACCACTTTTGTTGGGTCCGTGATGTCAAGTTATTGCTAGATTCCAAATTTCATAATTTTTCGAATCAATATGTGAGCGTGGCAAAGGAAAACGTGTTTTGACCATTTCAGTTGATTTTAATCGACTGGAAATTGGCCATTTTTCCAACGGTCTCAGAATTCGACGAAACTAGTTTTGTTAGGACCGTATCGTCAATACGAAGCTAGAAAATATTTTTCTGGAATTTTTCGAGCTAGTATGTGACCCCGGCAATTTGAAATGTACGTTTAAAATTCAATATAGTGATTTAAATGCAAATTAAACGGAAACTGATTCAAACAGTCGAATCAGCTTGCGGTACATATCCCATTGTGTTCGGAATGGGGGTAAAACGCTATGGACGACAGGCGGTGGGCCTCGTTTCGAGGTCGTATGTAAAAGTCAACTCTTTAGGATAAAATAAATTAATTAATTAATAAAAAAAATATAATATCTCTCTTCCTATATCCCCTTTGCCCCCCCCCCCCCCGATATTTTCAATTCAGAGAAAAAAAAAACAAATCGCTCAGGCGATTAACGCCGCCACCGCCACCGGGGGCCAGCCGCCGTCCAACCCTCCATCTCCCCTTCCTCCGACCCCCGCCAGCACCCTCTCTCCTCCCTCCTCTGATCGAGACTTCCTCCAGCCCCAAAACCGCACCCAAATCGGAGAACCACCGTGGCCCCCCTCGCCCAAATCGCCACCGCACTCCCCCTGGCGCCGCCGTGAGCCGCGAAGCACCCCTCCGAGCCGCCGACGAGCCCCCCCTGTAAGTTCCCTGATGTTCTTTTTTATTTTATTTACTTTAAACGTTTGTTTTATTTATTTATTTACTTTAACTGTTTTTTTTATTTTATTTACTTGAAAACTGAATTTTCTTTATTTTAAAAACTGATTTTTATTTACCTTAAAAACTGTTTTTTTTTATTTATGTTGTAAAGTGATAAAAATGTAATCTTTTATATTGTGGAAGTAAAAATATGATTTTTATATTTTTAAAGTAATAAAAATACGATTTTTATATTTTTAAAGTATTAAAAATATAGTCTTTACTATATAGCGATTATAAAAATTTGCTTTATATATTTTTAAAGTAGTAAAAATATAATCTTTTACATTGTAGAAAGATAAAGGTATGATTTTTATATTTTTAAAATAATAAAAATATGATCTTTACTATATAGAAGTAGTGAAAATGTGATTTTTATATTTTTAAAGAGTTAAAAATATAATTTTTACATGATAGAATATTAAAAATATCACCTTTATATGTGTAGAAAAATAAAAATGAGATTTTTATAAAGATGAAATCTTTAAATTTGAAAAGGCGAAGTCTATGTTTTATAAAGGCGAAAACTATATTTTAGAAAGGCGAAATCTTTATATGGAAAATAGCGTGATAAAAATATAATTTTTATCTATATAACATAGTAGTAAAAATTCGATTTTTAAATATTGAATAGCATAGTAAAAATCCGATTTTTAATATATGAAGTGATTATAAAAATATGATTTTTAAATTGAAAGTGAATAAATAAAAATGTGATTTTTATTTTAAAGGCATCGAAATATAAAAATGTGTGATTTCTATATGTAGTGGCTACAGGCAACAAAGGAGAAGAAAAGGCGAAAACGACGAAGATCTCTACAATAGGAGTGTCGTGGTATTGGATAGCTATATGTGAGAATTTCTCACTCTTCAATTTATTTTCTAGTTATATATATATACTAGGATGCAGACGGTGTTTAGTAGCACCCGACACAATCGTCCACAGACCATGGACTTGTTTGTTTGGTTGTTTGGTGATTGATTGCGATATTGGTTTGAATGTGGTTTGTGGTGTGGAAAATCGAATCGATAAATGGGTTAGGATTAGACGTGCGCCGTTATAAGGCGAAGGAGTAAGGCTAGGTTAGACTCTTACTCCAAATTTTGTGGTTTGCATAACGAAAGTGATTTGATTGATGTGTGAATGGCGTGGGCCTTCACTAGACCGGGGATAAGGCTAGGCCTCGTCCCGTTTCTAGTATCGTGCCGTTATGCCGTCGAAATTTTCTAAAATATGTTAGAAAAATAAAAATATCATTTTATGGAATAAATGAACTGAATAGAAATTCAGGTGTTAAAATAAAATGTTTTATCGTTAAAAATATAATTTTTAACGTGAAAATGGATAAATGAATATTTATAAACAAATCGGCCGATTTGTTTATATACACTGATTTGACTGATATCGATTGGGTCGATAAATTTTACACGTCGCCCAACTGCACAAATAAAATCTGTGTTTGATTGTTTGAAACCCCACATGGGTGTTGGGATGAAATTGAAGTTCACTCATCCTGATTGATTAAATATGTCGATCGATTGATTGACAGGCTGTTATAAGCGTTAGATATCTATATTTGATGCTTATACAGTGTGGTGCACTTTGGATGATGGTTGATTGTTTATTATTGCTATTATATACATGTGTTGTATGGAATCCGTATAATTAGCATTATATGGTGATTGATTGGGCCTCATTCCAATCGGGAAAATAATGAATATTATAAAAGAAAATTCATGTGTTGAATATAAAAATAGTCATGTGTTGACGATGTTCATGTGTTGAGTGAAATATTTTATATAATAAAAATTTACATCTTTATCATATTTAAAATTAGAACTACTTCCCAGTAGAAGTCTAATTGAAAATCAAACGATAGATACCATAGTTTTATAAAATATTTCACATAACAAAAATAGTGATGTGTTGACAGTACTCATGTGTTGAGATTAGTCGTGGGTTGAAAAAAATATAGATTCATGTGTTGAATGGGATAAATATTCATTTGTTGAATAAAATAAAGAAGTTGTGAAAAATATAAAGCCGTGTTGATTAGTTTTGCGCCATTTTAACGTGAACGATATTTATATCGATCTCATTCGTTGTATAATGAATATTGAAAAGTGATTTCGAAATTAAATATTTTGAAATTGAAATTTGAAATGAATTGAATTGAAAACGATTTCGAAATGAATTGAATTGAAAACGAATTTGAAATGAATTGAATTGAAAACGATTTCGAAATGAATTGAATTGAAAACGATTTCGAAATGAATTGAATTGAAAACGATTTCGAAATGAATTGAATTGAAAACGATTTCGAAATGAATTGAATTGAAAACGAATTCAAATTGAATTGAAAGTGAATTGAAATGAATTCAAATTGAATTAAAATTTGAATTGAATAGAAATGAATTTTAAAACGGATTTATAAAGAAGAATTCAATTTTGATTTGAATTGAATATAGAAGTTGAATTGTTCCAGAAACGAATTTAAAACGAGTTATAAAATTCGTTTTAAATAGAAATCGATGAAATATATATTATATATATTATACATATAATATAATGGCCTGAATAGAACGCGCCGCGCCGCGGCAGTTCGTGAATTTCGACCATTTATTTCAAACGGACATTGCAGGAGATCCGACCGTCGGATTCTCCTAAAACCGGAACCGTTGGGTTCGTATCGAAAAGAGCTTTCCAATGAATATTAGAAATTTGAAATCTAACGGTTGGATTTGGAATTATGTCCAAATCAAATTCGAAAAAGGTCGCTGTAAGTGCAGTTCGATAGCCGTTGATGGAAATCGACTGTACGGGCCTTGATAAAATTATTAAAAATATTGATAATTTGTGTAAAATCATAATATGTGAATTGGAAAGAACTGGGATGAAAAACTCCATATTTGAAAAGATAAAAATAGATTTTTATCGAAATGAACTAGTTTTGAACTAGAATTGAAATCAATTTATTTTTAAAATAAATAAATTGAATTTGAAAGTGATTTTGAAAATAATTGATAATTTCCAATACGTGAATTGGACTGGAGTTGAATCGAAATTATCTTCGGGATATTTCGATGTTGGATTTCGTGACTATACAGATATTGTTTTGGGAATTTGAAAGATATATTTTATATCGTTATTTCCAATACGATATTCGTTGGTTTCAGAATTTGATATTGAATATAAGTCGATATATTTTCTATTCAGAGCCTTGTATTTAATATCAAATGTGATTTGGGTTTATCGTGAATCGTGTTTTAGATGACATTGGTTCTTTAACCCAGTTAAAGACAGAATATTGATTTTTGAGAAAATTAAAACTAAGTGGAGTTTTAATGAATCTTTAAGTAGATTGAAAAGTGAATTGATAATTTAAATTATCAAATCTGAAAAGTGATCGAGAGTGGAGTACCACCAGTTTTGCTCCAAAGCGATAGTTAAATCTTTAATTAGATTTGAACGTGAAATGGTAATTAATTTTACCGATAACACCGTGGTGTTAGGAATGGAGTATCACCAGTTTTGCTCCATGGGATATATAGGTTGGGATTGGGAAATAAAACAAATAATTACTTCGGTGTGGTTCGTTAATCCCGACTAGTTAGAAATGATATCCAAAGGAGGATTGAAGAATAAATTTAGAAGAATTTATCTTTGATAAAATTAATGGGAACCTTTCCCTAAGAATGTGATTTTGTGAATAAAAGAATATTCTGAATTGGAATGAGGCGTTCGTTGTGTTTGTGTAACATTTGTTTATCATATACGTGGGTTATTCAGAAAGGCCGGGTTTATACGCATTCTGGATAATCGATTCGACGAGATGTCGAAGATGAAGACGGTGGTCGAAGACCGGAAGTCTTCACATCGTTTGGGTGATTACTGATGATCTTGATTGGGCTGTACACCCAAGATGAGGGAAACAGTCGGTGATCGTCCAGACGTACTTGGAGATGGATGGATATGCGAGGAAAGTGCCTCCGGTTTCGTTCAGACCCAGAACGAACTTGTAAATGGATTGTGTGTCTGACATTGGATTTTATTCTGTGTTAATTGATCTCTATTAAATATACATCTGTTTGGCGGCGGAGAATTTATTCTCTTGCTTAACGCCCTTCTCTGAGACGTACGAGCTCAGAGGTTGTATATCGATGGACATCAGTTGCATGGAGTGAATTGCCAATGTGGCATGCGTAAGTGGCAATTGATCAAGGCTTCTGTTGAAAAGCAAAGTCTTGTGGTTGATGATCAAAGCACGGCCTGTGTGGCGTAGCTTTGTGTATAACGTGAATTCGCGAGCCTCACACCTCGGTATGAGTCAAAAACGGGAGACGGACCGCTGGGAGAGCACGACGTTTCTTTCTAGCTAGGGTGGTGTCAGTGACCTACCAGCCCTGACATTTATATACTTTTCACCTGTGTGGTTGTTGGATATGAGGCGCCTCGGATATAGGTCTGTAAGGACCGGGAAACGTGTGTTCAGGAATTGCCAATCCTCAAAAGTAAGAGAGGACCGGCCCAGCCGATTCCAAGGATCATAGTGGGGTCCTGAGGCATTTGCTAGAGTGTCTCGAACGCGGAGAGGAGCTTGCCACTTGCCTCGACTCATGACGGAAATCCAATTTCCAATACGTGTATTGCGGTTTTAATTGTAGAACTAGTATGGCGACATGATAGATGGTACCCATGCCGCCTATGATTGATATTTATGATGTGAAATTGTTTTGACACTATACACATATAGTAATATCAAAATAATGTGTTTTAAACGTATCAAGCATGCTTTGGCTGTTATAAGGGAAAACCCTATCCTCCGGCTTGCGTTGCATTGTGTGATGGGACCTGGGTCTTATAACAGCTTCATTTTTCTTTATTTAGCATTGCGCTGTTGTTTTATGCACTGGTATTCTTAGGAGGAAACCCGTTCCGTGTTATACGGCGTGGTCCCTTGATTTACCTAACTTTAAAAATAAAGAATCATAACTGTTTTAGTTCTCACACCAGTCACATGACTGACCTGGAGTTTATTGTTTTAACCTAAACTCTGGGTGCCCCTATTTTCCACATGGGCAGCTAGTAGTTTTGGTTTTGCAGATTTATATCCACAGGGTCCTGATATACAGCTGGAACGATGCTCGGAAAGCTCTGTATCCGTGTATCACTTTCAGTTGTGTTTTGTATATTTTTCCGCTGCTATGTAATTTATTGTAATCTCTGATATTTGTCGAATGTAATTTATTCATTTATACTCTGTATATTCTTGTATCTGATGGAATTGTTGTAATAGCAATGAAATGTTCTTCCGTATGCGTCCTTTTGTGTGTTGTTCTCAAAGTATCCGCTCTTTCCTTCACGGGGAAGTTACGGGTTCTTTCAGTTGGTATCAGAGCTTTGGTTTACAGAGCTCGAGAACAAGGCACATTAGAACCATACGAAAGAATTCATCAGATATTGGATTAGTAATATCCAATTAGAATGACTCGTTAGAGATAGGATCAGTAGTATCCTAGAACGAGTGTGAAGAGTATATTTTTCAAATGAAAACAATTTTGTTTTGAAAATTTAAATCGTTTTATACGTATTTGAATATTTATTTATTTTGAATATGGACAATCGAGTATATATAAATTTCGCGTATACGCGTCATGAACGTATAGTCGAAGTTTTAATATACTGGATAGATATAGAATCACATTCTAGACACCCGGGGATAATTCTGATGATGTGGCCACATCATCAGTATTTATATTCGTGTTTCGAAGGTATGATATCTATATATTTCCATTAGGCTGGTGTGAGAACCAAAACTAGTATAGTTAGAACACATTGTTGTGAATTGGCATCAAAACATGATTTTTTGTATATATGTATCAAAATTATGAATTTGAAACTCTAATTCACTAATTAATTGATGTTTGTGTTGTTTGTTTAATTGTTTGCTAATTTTAACCATTTAGCCTAATTGTACCAAATATTGAATTGTATTGAAAATTGGTCGCATTTGCTTGCATATACATATACTTACATTGAACAGGTCATAGCAAGGAGGCTAGAGCCGAAGAATAAAATTTGTTTGCCCGACAAATAGGTACATGTTTACCACATAATTTCCTGTTTTGTTTGGGTGATGATGATTTTGTGATCCTATTGGCTAGCCGCTTGGCTTTTTCTTTTTCTTTTTGAGATCTGAAGGACCGGGGAAGCTATTTGAAATTCCCCGATGCTCCCATTGCAGGGGAGGTTATGGCGAAATTTTTCAAAAATTTAGGGTGTTAGCCAAATTTTTGAAATTTTGGAAATTCTCAGAAACTGAAAAGTTGGAGAATGGAAGCCAGATCAAACGTAGAGTTGATTGATCAAACCACTTTCGACTTTGTTCCTTTTCGGGGACGAAAAGTTTTAAGTGGGGGAGATTGTAACAACCCGAAAATCTGGGCCAGTTTAAAATTTTTATTTTGGCAATTTTAATGAATTTTGCATATTTAAAATAGATTATTTTAAATAATATCGACGAGAAAATTTATTTTGAATATAATTCGAACGTATATATTATATACGTCATCGTTAGAATATAAATATTTATTTTAAATTATAAATAGAATTGAAAATGGCGCGGTAGTTCGATAATTCGATTTCAAACTTCAATTGAATGTATCGGGTGCAAAACAATCCAGATTTTAGTGAAACCAAAAACAATAGGATCTAATCGTGAATATCTTTCCAACGAATCCGACAAATCGAGATTTCATAGCGGGAGTCAAAAGATAAGTCCAGTTGAAAATTCTGAATAGTCGCTATGGAATTCAGGCCCTTAAAAATGGACATTTTGCAAACGACCTCGGATTTCGACGAAACCACTTTTGTTGGGTCCATGATGTCAAGTTATTGCTAGATTCCAAATTTCATAATTTTTCGAATCAATATGTGAGTGTGGCAAAGGAAAACGTGTTTTGACCATTTCAGTTGATTTTAATCGACTGGAAATTGGCCATTTTTCCAACGGTCTCAGAATTCAACGAAACTAGTTTTCTTAGGACCGTATCGTCAATACGAAGCTAGAAAATATTTTTCTGGAATTTTTCGAGCTAGTATGTGACCCCGGCAATTTGAAATGTACGTTTAAAATTCAATATAGTGATTTAAATGCAAATTAAACGGAAACTGGTTCAAACAGTCGAATCAGCTTGCGGTACATATCCCATTGTGTTCGGAATAGGGGTAAAACGCTATGGACGACAGGCGGTGGGCCTCGTTTCGAGGTCGTATGTAAAAGTCAACTCTTTAGGATAAAATAAATTAATTAATTAATAAAAAAAATATAATATCTCTCTTCCTATATCCCCTTTGCCCCCCCCCCCCGATATTTTCAATTCAGAGAAAAAAAAAACAAATCGCTCAGGCGATTAACGCCGCCACCGCCACCGGGGGCCAGCCGCCGTCCAACCCTCCATCTCCCCTTCCTCCGACCCCCGCCAGCACCCTCTCTCCTCCCTCCTCTGATCGAGACTTCCTCCAGCCCCAAAACCGCACCCAAATCGGAGAACCACCGTGGCCCCCCTCGCCCAAATCGCCACCGCACTCCCCCTGGCGCCGCCGTGAGCCGCGAAGCACCCCTCCGAGCCGCCGACGAGCCCCCCCTGTAAGTTCCCTGATGTTCTTTTTTATTTTATTTACTTTAAACGTTTGTTTTATTTATTTATTTACTTTAACTGTTTTTTTTTATTTTATTTACTTGAAAACTGAATTTTCTTTATTTTAAAAACTGATTTTTATTTACCTTAAAAACTGTTTTTTTTTATTTATGTTGTAAAGTGATAAAAATGTAATCTTTTATATTGTGGAAGTAAAAATATGATTTTTATATTTTTAAAGTAATAAAAATACGATTTTTATATTTTTAAAGTATTAAAAATATAGTCTTTACTATATAGCGATTATAAAAATATGCTTTATATATTTTTAAAGTAGTAAAAATATAATCTTTTACATTGTAGAAAGATAAAGGTATGATTTTTATATTTTTAAAATAATAAAAATATGATCTTTACTATATAGAAGTAGTGAAAATGTGATTTTAATATTTTTAAAGAGTTAAAAATATAATTTTCACATGATAGAATATTAAAAATATCACCTTTATATGTGTAGAAAAATAAAAATGAGATTTTTATAAAGATGAAATCTTTAAATTTGAAAAGGCGAAGTCTATGTTTTATAAAGACGAAAACTATATTTTAGAAAGGCGAAATCTTTATATGGAAAATAGCGTGATAAAAGTATAATTTTTATCTATATAACATAGTAGTAAAAATTCGATTTTTAAATATTGAATAGCATAGTAAAAATCCGATTTTTAATATATGAAGTGATTATAAAAATATGATTTTTAAATTGAAAGTGAATAAATAAAAATGTGATTTTTATTTTAAAGGCATCGAAATATAAAAATGTGTGATTTCTATATGTAGTGGCTACGGGCAACAAAGGAGAAGAAAAGGCGAAAACGACGAAGATCTCTACAATAGGAGTGTCGTGGTATTGGATAGCTATATGTGAGAATTTCTCACTCTTCAATTTATTTTCTAGTTATATATATATACTAGGATGCAGACGGTGTTTAGTAGCACCCGACACAATCGTCCACAGACCATGGACTTGTTTGTTTGGCTGTTTGGTGATTGATTGCGATATTGGTTTGAATGTGGTTTGTGGTGTGGAAAATCGAATCGATAAATGGGTTAGGATTAGACGTGCGCCGTTATAAGGCGAAGGAGTAAGGCTAGGTTAGACTCTTACTCCAAATTTTGTGGTTTGCATAACGAA
The DNA here is from genome assembly GCA_030737875.1 of Allium sativum. Classification (NCBI taxonomy): domain Eukaryota; kingdom Viridiplantae; phylum Streptophyta; class Magnoliopsida; order Asparagales; family Amaryllidaceae; genus Allium; species Allium sativum. Next base: position 440,778,677 of record CM060924.1, read on the forward strand.
AGTGATTTGATTGATGTGTGAATGGCGTGGGCCTTCACTAGACCGGGGATAAGGCTAGGCCTCGTCCCGTTTCTAGTATCGTGCCGTTATGCCGCCGAAATTTTCTAAAATATGTTAGAAAAATAAAAATATCATTTTATGGAATAAATGAACTGAATAGAAATTCAGGTGTTAAAATAAAATGTTTTATCGTTAAAAATATAATTTTTAACGTGAAAATGGATAAATGAATATTTATAAACAAATCGGCCGATTTGTTTATATACACTGATTTGACTGATATCGATTGGGTTGATAAATTTTACACGTCGCCCAACTGCACAAATAAAATCTGTGTTTGATTGTTTGAAACCCCACACAGGTGTTGGGATGAAATTTGAAGTTCACTCATCCTGATTGATTAAATATGTCGATCGATTGATTGACAGGCTGTTATAAGCGTTAGATATCTATATTTGATGCTTATACAGTGTGGTGCACTTTGGATGATGGTTGATTGTTTATTATTGCTATTATATACATGTGTTGTATGGAATCCGTATAATTAGCATTATATGGTGATTGATTGGGCCTCATTCCAATCGGGAAAATAATGAATATTATAAAAGAAAATTCATGTGTTGAATATAAAAATAGTCATGTGTTGACGATGTTCATGTGTTGAGTGAAATATTTTATATAATAAAAATTTACATCTTTATCATATTTAAAATTAGAACTACTTCCCAGTAGAAGTCTAATTGAAAATCAAACGATAGATACCATAGTTTTATAAAATATTTCACATAACAAAAATAGTGATGTGTTGACAGTACTCATGTGTTGAGATTAGTCGTGGGTTGAAAAAAATATAGATTCATGTGTTGAATGGGATAAATATTCATTTGTTGAATAAAATAAAGAAGTTGTGAAAAATATAAAGCCGTGTTGATTAGTTTTGCGCCATTTTAACGTGAACGATATTTATATCGATCTCATTCGTTGTATAATGAATATTGAAAAGTGATTTCGAAATTAAATATTTTGAAATTGAAATTTGAAATGAATTGAATTGAAAACGATTTCGAAATGAATTGAATTGAAAACGAATTTGAAATGAATTGAATTGAAAACGATTTCGAAATGAATTGAATTGAAAACGATTTCGAAATGAATTGAATTGAAAACGATTTCGAAATGAATTGAATTGAAAACGATTTCGAAATGAATTGAATTGAAAACGAATTCAAATTGAATTGAAAGTGAATTGAAATGAATTCAAATTGAATTAAAATTTGAATTGAATATAAATGAATTTTAAAACGGATTTATAAAGAAGAATTCAATTTTGATTTGAATTGAATATAGAAGTTGAATTGTTCCAGAAACGAATTTAAAACGAGTTATAAAATTCGTTTTAAATAGAAATCGACGAAATATATATTATATATATTATACATATAATATAATGGCCTGAATAGAACGCGCCGCGCCGCGGTAGTTCGTGAATTTCGACCATTTATTTCAAACGGACATTGCGGGAGATCCGACCGTCGGATTCTCCTAAAACCGGAACCGTTGGGTTCGTATCGAAAAGAGCTTTCCAATGAATATTAGAAATTTGAAATCTAACGGTTGGATTTGGAATTATGTCCAAATCAAATTCGAAAAAGGTCGCTGTAAGTGCAGTTCGATAGCCGTTGATGGAAATCGACTGTACGGGCCTTGATAAAATTATTAAAAATATTGATAATTTGTGTAAAATCATAATATGTGAATTGGAAAGAACTGGGATGAAAAACTCCATATTTGAAAAGATAAAAATAGATTTTTATCGAAATGAACTAGTTTTGAACTAGAATTGAAATCAATTTATTTTTAAAATAAATAAATTGAATTTGAAAGTGATTTTGAAAATAATCGATAATTTCCAATACGTGAATTGGACTGGAGTTGAATCGAAATTATCTTCGGGATATTTCGATGTTGGATTTCGTGACTATACAGATATTGTTTTGGGAATTTGAAAGATATATTTTATATCGTTATTTCCAATACGATATTCGTTGGTTTCAGAATTTGATATTGAATATAAGTCGATATATTTTCTATTCAGAGCCTTGTATTTAATATCAAATGTGATTTGGGTTTATCGTGAATCGTGTTTTAGATGACATTGGTTCTTTAACCCAATTAAAGACAGAATATTGATTTATGAGAAAATTAAAACTAAGTGGAGTTTTAATGAATCTTTAATTAGATTGAAAAGTGAATTGATAATTTAAATTATCAAATCTGAAAAGTGATCGAGAGTGGAGTACCACCAGTTTTGCTCCAAAGCGATAGTTAAATCTTTAATTAGATTTGAACGTGAAATGGTAATTAATTTTACCGATAACACCGTGGTGTTAGGAATGGAGTATCACCAGTTTTGCTCCATGGGATATATAGGTTGGGATTGGGAAATAAAATAAATAATTACTTCGGTGTGGTTCGTGAAACACCCCACCTCCGTTAGGGTCACTCTCAAAGGGAATGCCCTAATTTTGGTGGAGGTTTATAAGTTCAAGTCACAGATATACAAGACAGATATAAGAACACATATTTGTAAACAGCGGAAGAACAACAAACTTTTATTTCATAAAGTCAAATACGTGTTACAACAACATCCTTTCCAAAAACATAACATAACACTTTCATAATCTGTCTTGAGTACATGATTTAAAGAAGCATAAATAAAACATAGATAAACTGCAAAGCCCCCCATAGTGATTGTCCAAAGCCATAGTTCAAAACAGGAAAGTCCAAGCAATACATTTCTCTTCTTCAAGCTGGATGCTAAGGTTGGTCAAGCTGCTGTGTTCCCTCCCTGTGGACCTGGGGGGGGGGGGAACGGAAGAAAAGAAGACGAAAGAAAAGTAGAGTCAGACATAAAGCCTGAGTAAGTCTAGTACAATTTTGTCTATGAATAAAGAACTGGGTATGATAAGTATAAACAGGAAGTGGGTATGCATTATAACTTGGTTAAGTTGTCTAGGGTCGAATATACTATCGTACCCCATGTTAATCTCTGAACCCATTTAACTAGTTCCCAACTGGCACCCCATAATCCGGGTGAAGTGATCCATTCTATGATGATCGGCTCCTACTCGCATAGTTACATGTGTCTTACGGCCCCCGATGTCTGTAGTTACCTATGCTGGTCCCACCATGGGGTGTATCAAGTCCCATAGTGGCAACCCGACACAACCTTAGAGTGCACAGGTATGCTACTGGTGTCCAGTGCCTTATTTTTCTGCGCCGGAGTGTGTGCACGCCTGCACTCCGTTAGAACCTACACTGCTACACCACCGCCGTCGCTTTGACCTCTTACAATCAGCCCAGTAATCGTGCCCCACCCTGCCTAGTTTCAGGGTATCCTGATACACCTTTTAGGGTTACTGCTGAAAAGGGTCCCCCGTTACTAGGTTTTCTATCTCTAGCCAACATGCTAAGTTGGTTAAGTGTTTCCTACCTAACCCCCACCAGTCCGTTTAGTTTAGCATGTTCCATTTTGATTAAGTCTTTAGTTCACTTAATCCTAACAATCCTGACTCAGCCTTAATTGTCTTATTAAGGCCCTGACCTCTCACATTAGACAGGTATTGTTGTGGCTGCCTGTTGCCGGTTGGTTCCGGGCAGTCTTACGCCACAACTCAGTCTAACCTCGGGTCCTTGCTGGGCTCCATGTTTAACCTCCCACATTGGATAGGTATTGTTGTGACTACTGGACAGCCGGGCGGTTCCGGGCAGGTTTACATCACAACTCAATCCAACCTCGGGTTAAACACATCGTATGTTCTACATTTACATATTTTGTCATTCCTCTTTATTTCTTATATGTAAATATTTGCGGCCCATTATTAAGTTAATGGTGTAAAGGTTACACCAATCATGGGCCCAACCCATACTTGAATTTGGGCCCTTCTATTTTATATTTTCATTCATTAATTAATTTTAACCCAACGTTATTTTCCCCCGTTTTACACGTCCGTTTATATATATTGGGCTTAGCCTTTTAAAGCCCAATTTAGCCATGCGAAAAGGGGAGGCTTATCGCATACACAAAGAGGGGAATGTGAGCGCATGAACTTGCATATGACGTTGGAAAATACATAATAGAAACTGGTGTACTTGCATAGTGGTAACATAGGTTACATGAATCAAAGCATGTGAACTTGCATAGGTTTAACTGCAACATGAACCTATATTCTTATTTATGCATAATGTCAAACACAAGCATGGCACAAATGTTTCTAGCATAAACATGGCATAATGTCAAACATAAGCATGGCATAAATATTTCTAGCATAAACATAAACAAGTCATGTTCATAAGGTTTCTACATGTTTACAAAGGGGATACTTTGTTACTAACACAAAAGCATAGTTCAACTTAATCATGGTTTAAGTCTAATCACATAACGATAGTATAAACATACTTATGCATAAATATTCCTAAACATGGTGTTTGCTTTAAACTTGCAAAAAGGGATTTTTGAGTCTAACCTAGCCATGTCTCACATATGTCATCATATACTTCTTGTAAACAAGATAGACTTAATTATGGATTTCAATTATGCCAAATATCATTCATAGCCTAGCCATATTCATAAGCATGACTTAATACATGGATTATGGTGTCAAGATTCCAACATAGTTTCATATGAACTATAACAACCAAACTTGTCTCAATTACTTGTAAAATGATTTATGCACAAAAATATACATCATGATGGCATAATAACAAAGCCCCAAACTCGCATGAATTTCAATCAACTACATACATGTAGCTTCAACATAGATTACATAATTTGCGCAATATTCCAAACGTATACTTGCATAGAACTACCGCATGTAGTTCTTTATAATCAAATAACATAATTCAAGAATATCCAAATGTATATAAATTGATAAGAACGCACAAACATGAATTACTTTTATTGCCACAATTCAAGCATACACATCAACACAATTGTTTATTCATACCAAAGTAATACTCTACTTACAATGGTTGCGGCGAATTCTCTAATTAAGAGATATGATTCCTTTGTTGAATTGATTGGCTTTAGGTTGCTTGAATTTCTTTAGGCTTTAGAACTTTCTTCCTAATCCTCTCTCTAGATGGCGGCTACTCTTAGTCGTTCCTCAGCAACATGGCGTCTATGTTCTTAATTTTGAATGAATAGATTAGGGTTTAGTCTAGGGTTGTTTATATAGAGGTTAGGAATTGATTAGGACCATTGATGTTGCTAGGTTAGATCGTAGCCATTCATTAGATAGAGAGACCAATTAGAACCCGCCACCTAGCCCTAATGACAAAGCAGACCATAGAAATTCGACCAAACACAGACCTGGCCAGCCAGGTTGACTGGGCTCGATCAGGTCGACACCCCTGTCGACAGGGCTGTCGACAGCCCTGTCGACATGGGTAGCCCAGGTCGACAGCCCAGTCGACCTGGGTGGCCTAGGCGGGTGTTTATTCGCCCTGGCCCATTGGGCCCCATTTTTAATTATTATTTTATTCTGTTTGAATTTTAAATTTAATTCAAAACTTCCGAAGGCCATATCTTCTTCATACGGACTCCGTTTTTCGAAAACTCGGACTCTATTTCGCGTATTTTTCCGAGACAAACGCAATGGCGTATCCCGTTTCCCTTAGTTCTTTGATTTCAGATTAATTATACTTTAATTTGTTAATTTCACAGTTATAGAATTTTTGGGGTGTTACATTCTCCCCCACTTAAAAGGATTTCGTCCCCGAAATCTTCAAGTGTAGGAAAATGTATATCCTAACATCCAATCATCCATCTACTCATCCATCAAACACAAGCATCCATTGTCCTTAAAAGATTTCTAATGCTTCATGATCATATGCGAAGTGTGTGTGTACATGTACTTATCTAATGCAAGATCAGGCGGTCTACTGATTCAGTTGACCTCCTTAATGCGAATTATGTAAGTGCCATGAATCCATTATGTATGCAAATTTTCCTATTCTTGATTCTACATGAGTGCACAATCATTCAATACAAATGCAACATCCACATGACAACACATTAAAGTTCAACCATATACGAGTGCAAACATATATGCATATGCAATATGAAGTGACTGAGCCGATCTAAAACCTAGATTGTGTGTGTATTTGCAACCACGAGCAACCACTAGCAATCACTTGCAACCACTTGCAACCATCATCCATAACATGTTTCAACTACATGTTTCCATCCAAAGGGTTTCTACCTAAAAGATACGGTCGAAGAAATATACCTAAAAAGATAGATAAAAGCGCAACTTAAGGAAAAAGAAAGATCAAGGATGTACCCTCGAACAGAAAAGGGTAAGCTGTACGGATTCTAGCTTCAGTCTCCCAAGTCGCGTCTTCCTCGGCGTCGCTCCACTGAACTTTGACGAGCTTGACTTCGCGGTTGCGTAGCTTCTTCACTTCCGTTCCTGAGATGCGGGTTGGAACTCTTCTTATGGTTGCTTCGCGTTCCACTTCGGCCTCTTCGAGGATATTTGGCTCTACCACTTCAGCTGACTCATGTAGACATTTTCGGAGATGTGAAACGTGAAAGACGTTGTGGACTCCAGCCAACTTCTCGGGTAGCTCTAATCTATAGGCCATTTTCCCAATTTTCTCGATAATAGGGAATGGCCCTATGAACCTTGGCGCTAGCTTTCCTGTGGTTCCAAAGCGAACAACGTTCCTTAGCGGTGATACCTTGAGAAAAACTCTGTCTCCAACTTCAAATTCAAGGTCGGTCCTCCTCTTGTCGGCGTAGGACTTTTGTCTGTCTTGGGCCGTCTTCATCGCAAGAAAAGCACCCACCATTCTCCTTGGCCTTCTTTTTCCGGCAGTCCTTTATTAAGTGCCCCACTTTGCCACAGAAATTACACTTCCTCTTCTCTTTGTTGCCTTTCCCGCCCTTCTTAAAGTCTGTCTTCTTGGGCTGCAAACCCTCTTTCTTCCCTTGAGAGCTTTCTGCCTTTGTCTCCTTCTTGCCCTTATCCTCTTCATTCAGCAATGCCATTTGCACCAATCTTTCATACGTGGCTCCCATGGGTATGTCATGGCCAAACTGTGTAATGGCTCATTTAACCCTTTGACGAAACGGAGAGCCTTCTTGTGCGGGGTATTGACTAGGTCAAGCCCAAACCTAGCCAGCTCATCGAACTGATTCACATATTCTCTGACTGTCTTGTCCCCTTGCTTAAGAAATAAGAATTTTTCCAACTGCAAACTTCTTTCCGCATCTGAGAGAAATTTGGTCTCAAACCTTGCCCTAAAGTCCTCCCATGTCTCCACTGGTCTTTCAGCATTAGTGACTTCCCACCAGTAGGAAGCCTCGCCCTTCAATAGCCATACCGCCAGTTGTACTTTCTGTCGATCCTCTACTTCAAAGATGATGAATAAGTCCTCCGTTTCTTTCAGCCAATTTCTAGCTGCCACGAAGGACTCAGTTCCATGGAAATCCCTTCCCCCTGTAGCTTTAAAATCTTTACATATCTTAGCGAACGTGTTTCCCCGAGGAGGAGGTGGAGGAAAAGGTGCTGCTGCAGCTGGATGATTTCCTTCTGCTGGGGGAGGAGGAATGGTAGGACCTGGCTGAGTGGCCCTTGCTTCTAAGAACCGTCTAAACCAACCAGGTATTGGCACCCCTTCAGGCAAGTTAAGTTCTTGGGACATGCTGAAACAAAAAGGATAGATTCAAAACGAAGGATAAGAGATAATACCTACGGCTTTGGGGAGTGGACTTTGCCTTTTAAAAATAAAATAATATTTTTCTTTTAAAAATGCTTCTTTAAATTTCCTTTTTGAAAACCATTTTTCAAAACTTTTTATCTTATCTGGTAAACCTATGCTCTGATACCAAGTGAAACACCCCACCTCCGTTAGGGTCACTCTCAAAGGGAATGCCCTAATTTTGGTGGAGGTTTATAAGTACAAGTCACAGATATACAAGACAGATATAAGAACACATATTTGTAAACAGCGGAAGAACAACAAACTTTTATTTCATAAAGTCAAATACGTGTTACAACAACATCCTTTCCAAAAACATAACATAACACTTTCATAATCTGTCTTGAGTACATGATTTAAAGAAGCATAAATAAAACATAGATAAACTGCAAAGCCCCCCATAGTGATTGTCCAAAGCCATAGTTCAAAACAGGAAAGTCCAAGCAATACATTTCTCTTCTTCAAGCTGGATGCTAAGGTTGGTCAAGCTGCTGTGTTCCCTCCCTGTGGACCTGGGGGGGAAACGGAAGAAAAGAAGACGAAAGAAAAGTAGAGTCAGACATAAAGCCTGAGTAAGTCTAGTACTATTTTGTCTATGAATAAAGAACTGGGTATGATAAGTATAAACAGGAAGTGGGCATGCATTATAACTTGGTTAAGTTGTCTAGGGTCGAATATACTATCGTACCCCATGTTAATCTCTGAACCCATTTAACTAGTTCCCAACTGGCACCCCATAATCCGGGTGAAGTGATCCATTCTATGATGATCGGCTCCTACTCGCATAGTTACATGTGTCTTACGGCCCCCGATGTCTGTAGTTACCTATGCTGGTCCCACCATGGGGTGTATCAAGTCCCATAGTGGCAACCCGACACAACCTTAGAGTGCACAGGTATGCTACTGGTGTCCAGTGCCTTATTTTTCTGCGCCGGAGTGTGTGCACGCCCGCACTCCGTTAGAACCTACACTGCTACACCACCGCCGTCGCTTTGACCTCTTACAATCAGCCCAGTAATCGTGCCCCACCCTGCCTAGTTTCAGGGTATCCTGATACACCTTTTAGGGTTACTGCTGAAAAGGGTCCCCCGTTACTAGGTTTTCTATCTCTAGCCAACATGCTAAGTTGGTTAAGTGTTTCCTACCTAACCCCCACCAGTCCGTTTAGTTTAGCATGTTCCATTTTGATTAAGTCTTTAGTTCACTTAATCCTAACAATCCTGACTCAGCCTTAATTGTCTTATTAAGGCCCTGACCTCTCACATTAGACAGGTATTGTTGTGGCTGCCTGTTGCCGGTTGGTTCCGGGCAGTCTTACGCCACAACTCAGTCTAACCTCGGGTCCTTGCTGGGCTCCATTTTTAACCTCCCACATTGGATAGGTATTGTTGTGACTACTGGACAGCCGGGCGGTTCCGGGCAGGTTTACATCACAACTCAATCCAACCTCGGGTTAAACACATCGTATGTTCTACATTTACATATTTTGTCATTCCTCTTTATTTCTTATATGTAAATATTTGCGGCCCATTATTAAGTTAATGGTGTAAAGGTTACACCAATCATGGGCCCAACCCATACTTGAATTTGGGCCCTTCTATTTTATATTTTCATTCATTAATTAATTTTAACCCAACGTTATTTTCCCCCGTTTTACACGTCCGTTTATATATATTGGGCTTAGCCTTTTAAAGCCCAATTTAGCCATGCGAAAAGGGGAGGCTTATCGCATACACAAAGAGGGGAATGTGAGCGCATGAACTTGCATATGACGTTGGAAAATACATAATAGAAACTGGTGTACTTGCATAGTGGTAACATAGGTGACATGAATCAAAGCATGTGAACTTGCATAGGTTTAACTGCAACATGAACCTATATTCTTATTTATGCATAATGTCAAACACAAGCATGGCACAAATGTTTCTAGCATAAACATGGCATAATGTCAAACATAAGCATGGCATAAATATTTCTAGCATAAACATAAACAAGTCATGTTCATAAGGTTTCTACATGTTTACAAAGGGAATACTTTGTTACTAACACAAAAGCATAGTTCAACTTAATCATGGTTTAAGTCTAATCACATAACGATAGTATAAACATACTTATGCATAAATATTCCTAAACATGGTGTTTGCTTTAAACTTGCAAAAAGGGATTTTTGAGTCTAACCTAGCCATGTCTCACATATGTCATCATATACTTCTTGTAAACAAGATAGACTTAATTATGGATTTCAATTATGCCAAATATCATTCATAGCCTAGCCATATTCATAAGCATGACTTAATACATGGATTATGGTGTCAAGATTCCAACATAGTTTCATATGAACTATAACAACCAAACTTGTCTCAATTACTTGTAAAATGATTTATGCACAAAAATATACATCATGATGGCATAATAACAAAGCCCCAAACTCGCATGAATTTCAATCAACTACATACATGTAGCTTCAACATAGATTACATAATTTGCGCAATATTCCAAACGTATACTTGCATAGAACTACCGCATGTAGTTCTTTATAATCAAATAACATAATTCAAGAATATCCAAACGTATATAAATTGATAAGAACGCACAAACATGAATTACTTTTATTGCCACAATTCAAGCATACACATCAACACAATTGTTTATTCATACCAAAGTAATACTCTACTTACAATGGTTGCGGCGAATTCTCTAATTAAGAGATATGATTCCTTTGTTGAATTGATTGGCTTTAGGTTGCTTGAATTTCTTTAGGCTTTAGAACTTTCTTCCTAATCCTCTCTCTAGATGGCGGCTACTCTTAGTCGTTCCTCAGCAACATGGCGGCTATGTTCTTAATTTTGAATGAATAGATTAGGGTTTAGTCTAGGGTTGTTTATATAGAGGTTAGGAATTGATTAGGACCATTGATGTTGCTAGGTTAGATCGTAGCCATTCATTAGATAGAGAGACCAATTAGAACCCGCCACCTAGCCCTAATGACAAAGCAGACCACAGAAATTCGACCAAACACAGACCTGGCCAGCCAGGTTGACTGGGCTCGACCAGGTCGACACCCCTGTCGACAGGGCTGTCGACAGCCCTGTCGACATGGGTAGCCCAGGTCGACAGCCCAGTCGACCTGGGTGGCCTAGGCGGGTGTCTATTCGCCCTGGCCCATTGGGCCCCATTTTTAATTATTATTTTATTCTGTTTGAATTTTAAATTTAATTCAAAACTTCCGAAGGCCATATCTTCTTCATACGGACTCCGTTTTTCGAAAACTCGGACTCTATTTCGCGTATTTTTCCGAGACAAACGCAATGGCGTATCCCGTTTCCCTTAGTTCTTTGATTTCAGATTAATTATACTTTAATTTGTTAATTTCACAGTTATAGAATTTTCGGGGTGTTACAGTTCGTTAATCCCGACTAGTTAGAAATGATATCCAAAGGAGGATTGAAGAATAAATTTAGAAGAATTTATCTTTGATAAAATTAATGGGAACCTTTCCCTAAGAATGTGATTTTGTGAATAAAAGAATATTCTAAATTGGAATGAGGCGTTCGTTGTGTTTGTGTAACATTTGTTTATCATATACGTGGGTTATTCAGAAAGGCCGGGTTTATACCCATTCTGGATAATCGATTCGACGAGATGTCGAAGATGAAGACGGTGGTCGAAGACCGGAAGTCTTCACATCGTTTGGGTGATTACTGATGATCTTGATTGGGCTGTACACCCAAGATGAGGGAAACAGTCGGTGATCGTCCAGACGTACTTGGAGATGGATGGATATGCGAGGAAAGTGCCTCCGGTTTCGTTCAGACCCAGAACGAACTTGTAAATGGATTGTGTGTCTGACATTGGATTTTATTTTGTGTTAATTGATCTCTATTAAATATACATCTGTTTGGCGGCGGAGAATTTATTCTCTTGCTTAACGCCCTTCTCTGAGACGTACGAGCTCAGAGGTTGTATATCGATGGACATCAGTTGCATGGAGTGAATTGCCAATGTGGCATGCGTAAGTGGCAATTGATCAAGGCTTCTGTTGAAAAGCAAAGTCTTGTGGTTGATGATCAAAGCACGGCCTGTGTGGCGTAGCTTTGTGTATAACGTGAATTCGCGAGCCTCACACCTCGGTATGAGTCAAAAACGGGAGACGGACCGCTGGGAGAGCACGACGTTTCTTTCTAGCTAGGGTGGTGTCAGTGACCTACCAGCCCTGACATTTATATACTTTTTACCTGTGTGGTTGTTGGATATGAGGCGCCTCGGATATAGGTCTGTAAGGACCGGGAAACGTGTGTTCAGGAATTGCCAATCCTCAAAAGTAAGAGAGGACCGGCCCAGCCGATTCCAAGGATCATAGTGGGGTCCTGAGGCATTTGCTAGAGTGTCTCGAACGCGGAGAGGAGCTTGCCACTTGCCTCGACTCATGACGGAAATCCAATTTCCAATACGTGTATTGCGGTTTTAATTGTAGAACTAGTATGGCGACATGATAGATGGTACCCATGCCGCCTATGATTGATATTTATGATGTGAAATTGTTTTGACACTATACACATATAGTAATATCAAAATAATGTGTTTTAAACGTATCAAGCATGCTTTGGCTGTTATAAGGGAAAACCCTATCCTCCGGCTTGCGTTGCATTGTGTGATGGGACCTGGGTCTTATAACAGCTTCATTTTTCTTTATTTAGCATTGCGCTGTTGTTTTATGCACTGGTATTCTTAGGAGGAAACCCGTTCCGTGTTATACGGCGTGGTCCCTTGATTTACCTAACTTTAAAAATAAAGAATCATAACTGTTTTAGTTCTCACACCAGTCACATGACTGACCTGGAGTTTATTGTTTTAACCTAAACTCTGGGTGCCCCTATTTTCCACATGGGCAGCTAGTAGTTTTGGTTTTGCAGATTTATATCCACAGGGTCCTGATATACAGCTGGAACGATGCTCGGAAAGCTCTGTATCCGTGTATCACTTTCAGTTGTGTTTTGTATATTTTTCCGCTGCTATGTAATTTATTGTAATCTCTGATATTTGTCGAATGTAATTTATTCATTTATACTCTGTATATTCTTGTATCTGATGGAATTGTTGTAATAGCAATGAAATGTTCTTCCGTATGCGTCCTTTTGTGTGTTGTTCTCAAAGTATCCGCTCTTTCCTTCACGGGGAAGTTACGGGTTCTTTCAGTTGAGATTATAATCAAATAAGATTATAATTGAAACGGTTATGTAAATAACCAATCAAAATTCATATAAGTGTTACGAAATGAATTAAATCTGAATTCTAAATCAGAATTTGGAATTTGAAATTCCGAAAACATGAAAAGTGTTGTAAATGGAATTGAATTGAATATAAGAGAATTTTAAAATACTGGGAGATTTTAAATTGTTTTACAAGCACTGGGGATGGTATTTTGAAATGTATTTCAAAGTGGTAATGTTTAGAAATTGTTTTGAAAAGTGATATAGTATTGAACTCACTTCGATCGCTGGAAAATAATTCTGATAATGACTGCGACATCATGAGTATTCATTTTCGAGTTTTAAGTGACGGATTACTACCAAAAATTTTGTTTTTGGAAATGTTTTGAGAAAACAAGTTGCTTTGATTCCGAAAGGGAACATTTGACTTTTGATATGGTAAATGGTTTAAAAATTCCTAGGGAAAGATTTGTTTGAATTGAAACAAGGTAAATTGAAATTTGTGAAAGCAAGCTGGAATTGAATTAGAGCTAGTTATGTTGAAATTGAATTGAATTAGAATATAATGATATCGAGTAAGTTGGATTGATGTTGTAAGAATTTGGAATTGATGTTGGAATTTGAGTTCAGAATGGAAATTGACTTAGGTATAAGCGAATGGTTGGATTTGTGGATAAAAACATATTGGAATTTGATTGGGATAATATGGGTATATGCTGAACTGGCAGCAGATGGAAATGAGATAATGATATGCCCGACAAAAAGGTACAAGTTTATATTTCATATGGTATGAGATTTTGATGAGCCGAATTGGCAAGCCGCTTGGCTGTTTGATTTTCTTTTGGGTTGGAGAAGGCCTAGAGAGGCGAGTTGTACCGATTGAGCCGTACAAAGGAGGCGCAGGCGAAATTTTTCGAAAAGTTAAGGTGCTAGAAAAATTTCAGGATTTTTAAAATTTTTCGTTAATAGGAATAAATTAATATTTTAATTGGAATTGATTGGTTCAGTTGAAACTGAAGTTAAGAAGTATACAAATAATTTTAACCCCGTTAACAGGGTTTGTTTTCTACCTTAGCAATTTCGAGTACGAAATTATTTTAAGGGGGAAAGAATGTAATGACCTGTGTTTTTGACGGACAATAATTTATTTATTTAAATAGTGATATACAGATTTAAATAGTTGTTTAATTAAATTAAATTGAATATTTAATTAAATTAAATAATAGAATAATATATTTAATTTTTGAAATAGTCGGAAATAGTAGAAATCTCAATATTGTGTGAACGGGAGAATTTAAAATATATAATTCAGTTTGGAGTTGAATTATATTAACGAATATATTATATAAACGACAGTTGAACGTATAATTATATTATAAATATAATCGAGCTCGAAATGGCGCGGCAGTTCGCTATTTGGCGATTTGAACTTCAACTGGATATACAGAATCCGTTTCAAGCCAAATTTATGTGAAACAAGAAACATACATAGCTAATGAAGTATATTTTTCTAGTGGAAGAGAAAAATCGGGATCTCGTCGTGTAGATTTTGAGTTATGTCCAAATCAAATTTTAGAAAAGTTGCTATGGAATTCATATATAATTTATAACGATATATAAAAGGAATTTCATTATAAATCAAATATCGATTTAATCTGGATTTGAAATATCGAGTTAGAAATTCATATAGGAATATTCTGGAGTTGTATGGTATTCTATTGTGAATATAAACAATAATATTTATTTTTAAATATATAGTTTAATTATTTTTAAATATATTTATATATTTAAATGGGTTATTTAGAGCTTTAAAAACAGCCAGTTTTGCAAACGAGCTCCGTTTTCGATGAAACTAATTTTGTTGGATCCGTAATATTAAATTATTGTTAGATTCCAAGTTTCATGATTTTGGGAGTTAGTATGTGGCCGTACGGATTTTTAATGTGAAAAACAGTCAGTATTTTGATGGTTAAAAACACGCTGTGTGAGCTTACGGAGTCGGAAATCGATGAAACCAGTTTCGTTGGGTCCGTAATGTCGAACTGTAGCTGCATGTCCAGTTTTGTGATTTTTGGATGTCATGTGTGTAATGACCCGCAAATCCGTAGTATCTGAGTTGACTAATAACACCACTCGTCCAACCCAAATTGCACAGAAATACGAATCATTATTAGAATGAAGTTAGAGGATGAGAAATAGAAAGAAAGAAATATTAGAGCAGAAGAAAATGAAGATCACAAACTCACAGCGGAACGAATAAAATATATTATATAGCATAACCTTTGAAATATAAATTAGTAACTTTATATACATACCATCATTAGAGCACAACAGCTATTCCTGGAACAGTTATAAACACCTGTTTCCAGATACAAACATGGTACACAGCAGAATATATGATAGTCTATAGCTAACTTGTGAAGCCTCCTGCTTCCAGCCCTTCCAAGTGAATCTGAAAAATCCCGACTACTTGACTGCCCATACAAATTTGGGCACCCAAGAGTTTAGGGAAAACAAAACAAAATAAACTCTGGGTCAGTCATGGGACTGGTGTGAGTAAACTCCAACCATTTGTTTAAATTTTAAAAAAAAAATCCTTTCGAAAGGAAAGATAATAGTAAGACCAGCCCACACATAAACATGGACGGTTTTTACCTTACTATAACACAAAACACTTTGATACGAAATCCAATGATATTATAATAGTGCCTAAATCAAATAAATAACCAAACAGCAGAACTCTTGCATCTCACGCTCCATATATAATATAAAATCAAAAAAACCGTAGGGCGCTTATTGGAGATTGGATTTCCAACATGACAAGGTATGGAACCACCTTCCGATAGTGTATCTCTAGAGAGGAATACACTGGGTTCAACAAGAACATCTTGCAACCCGGCCCACACATGATCGACCACTCATTTCGCTTGAGTGTATCGAATGTATATCACCAACGGTTGGGATCAGCAACCGTTTCCCAAATGGGACAGCATCGAATAGAATAAGGAATTAAATGAATCTCTAGATAGGTGATTATACACCCTAATGGGAGCGACCCACATAGTCATGCTGCCAGCCCGATTTTTATCATTTCCCGGTTGTTGAGGCCTGAGGCTACGATTTCTTATCATTCATTGATAGCACAATCACTTTGAATGCCACATTGTCAAATCCATTAATCATTAATTGATTTGCACAAATATATTCTGGATATTATGCTAAGGGAATAAATCCGTTGCCACCATGTATATTTGTGCAGAACAATCATATTCGATCATTGGAAATACTTTGTCAGACATTCGTCCAGATACGTTCGTTCTAGGATTGAACGAAACCGAAGGCACGACTTCTGTTAACAGAAAAAGTCCTCGCACTTTACTATGTCTTTGATTATCTTCATATAATCTGATCTGCAACGCTACTGCCAATACAGAGTGGTTCACTGATAATAATCCAACTGGTCTCTCCATATTGACAACGATATTGGCAAACACTTCGATAGTCGGTTATTTAACTATCAAAGAAAAACAAACAAACATTCATCCATCCATAACATCAATCAATCACTGGGCCTGTTAACTAATTTTTTATTAATTAATTCACTTCTCTACTTCTCTATCAATATTTATTAACCAAATAATTCCGATAATCATCTTGGCCTCTTACGCTATTTGGAAAACATTTACATACATAGCCTTCTATTATTTTCTATAGATAGAAAATATATTCCATTTGTATTTGAAAAAAAACAATTTCAATCACTTATCTCTTTCCCGACTACTTTAATTATACTCAGGAAATATTTACTGTTATATTTCCAAAATTCCATCACTTGGATTAAAACGAATGTTGTGTGAACATCGTTACAACAACCCAAAATATTTTATTCAACTAAATATTATTCAAACACTTCTCTTTGAGGCTGGGTCTTGCTATTTATCAATAAAAAATGAAATCAATCAAGTTGGGGTAAAATTACCTCTCAGACCTTGACTGAAAACATCATTAACTTCAAAATAGACAAAACCACTTACCTCGAATAATCAACATTATAAAAACCAATTATTCATTTTTAAAACATATATATGTTTCTCTTTCTATTACCAGCCTATTGATTTCCTTTTTAGTTATAATATTCTATTTTTAAAATTCGTTTCCTTATCGAATTTTGTATATATCGATACGTTTATTGGTAACTATCTAATTTTTCTTAAAAATATTCTAACTCCTTAAATTCCCGGAAAAAATCGCCATAATCTCCCTTGTACCGAGAGCATCGGGATATTTCAAATAGCCTCCCACGGCCCTCACCAATCCAAAAGAAAAGGAAAAAAACCAAGCGGCTTGCCGATAAGGCGCATAAAATCTCATATGTGAATTTAAACATGTACCTTTTTGTCGAGCACATAAATTAAAATCTTCATATACATCATCCCATACCTGTCTAACACATGCTCACCTATTTCCAAATCAATTCAACTCAATCCAATCGTTTGAATTCGGTTTCGCTCATTTATTCTTTAATTAGCTATTTTGCCTACTTTGCTTGAACATAACATGTTTAAACAAAATATTTAACTTGCTCATAACCAAATTGAATTTCAATTTCAATTTCAATTCAAGTTTCCTTTTTGATTTCGAATATAAATTTTCAAATCGAATTCACTTATTAAAAGCCCAATATCAATGCAAAATCACATTAACTAATTACTATTCGAATTAGTTAATTCTATTCAATAATCAAAAATCTGATTTCTGTTTCAAAAATCAGTTCATTACTCCACTTGAGTTCACATATAATTTACAACTCAAAATCTGAAATTTTCTAAATAGAAATTCGGATTTCATTCGCTTAAAATCCTTTTATAAAATTAAATAAACCGTTATGGTTTTTAAATAGTTATGGCGTTGTTTTTATAAAAAATTGATTTTGATATAACTCAAAATCTATTCAACGAAATCCAGATTTTTCTCCTCCATTAGAAAACTATTATCTAATCAGTCCTGACGATTCTTGTTTCAAAGAATTCCGACTTCAATCGAGTTCTGTATACTCAATTGAAGTTCGAAACGCCAATTTACGAACTGCAGCGCTGCAGCGAGTTCGTTTTAATTATATTTATATATATAAACATTTAAACTTCGTTTATAATAAATTCAACTCCATTCTGATATATTTTTAATATATATATCAAATCAGTTTCCCAATCCAACATAATATTTTCGATTATCTAAAATTGTCGATTTTTCCTTACTCGATAATATATTTATATATACTTTGATTTTCTATATTAATTTTCAATTCAATTCTATTTAAATTTCTTATATTCAATTTCCATTTCAACTTTATTTAAATTCTATATTTGAATTCCCCTTTCAACTCTATTTGAATTATATATTCAAATTCCCATTTCAACTTTATTAGAATTATATATTGAAATTCCCATTTCAATTCTATTTCAAATTCTCTATATTCAAACTCCATTTGAATTTTAATATTCAAATTATATATTTAAAATTTCTTAATTCAAATTCCATTTCACTTTGTATATTCAAATTCTAATTTCAATTTGACTTCTGTTTAAATAAAATTCGAATTAATCGAATTCAAATCATAAATCCTTATGGATTTATTTTAGTCCAATTTGTATATTCAAAACCATTTCCCCATTTCTATTTTTAAATTCACATTTGAATTTAAATATTCAAATTATCCAATGATAATTTTTCTCACTTCATTTCTATAAACACTATTTATAATTTCATTTCAATTTTATAATCTCCACTGAAAATCATTCCATTTCATTTATACACACTGTTTATAAATTTACTTCAATTTCCTACGTTATTTAATTTATAAATATCATTTATAAATTAATCGCTTCAATTGCCTATATTATTTAATTTATAAACATCGTTTATAATTTCCATACTTGTTTAAAACAAGTTAATATTTTTTATAGCTCATTAAAAATTCAAATTTCTATTTTTTAAAATAGAATTCCCCTTTTAAATCTCAAATATCATTTTCACTATATTATTATATATCAACAATTTGGCCCTAGTGATTTTAAACATTCAAACAACCCAATTTCTAATCAACACATTATATATATGATAATATGTGAAAACAGACAATTAATAAAAATTTTGAGGTATTCAGTTGGATCCCTCCAACCTGTTCTCCTGCATCCATAGACGTTAGTTAACAGAAATAATACCCATCCTGCTTCGTGGCAGGATATCGTGGTATGAAGGTCATCTACTATCATAGCGTGGGGCGTATAGGGTAATCATCTGCTAATGGTACCGTGGGCATCCGCTAATGAGACTACGGGAAATCCAACCACCAATATATATATATATATATATATATATATATATATATATATATATATAATAGCAACCACCAAGCCTAAATAACTAATATATTTTAGATGCACGAAAATATTGAATGCAACCAAACAAGCAACAAACAATTATTTTTAACTGATAAAAATAATTTTAAATAAAAGGTGAGTGAGATTTACTCACCATGATTTTAATCAATCTATTCTGATTCCCATTTTAATTTCCGACTAGGTACCCCGTAGCTACGGATTACTTATCTGATTTCGTTCGATAAATCTTGTGTATATCTAACATGACAATTCATTATTTATTATTTAAGCTATTTAATTAATTTTAAATGCAATAAAATTACTAAATTAAATAATTACCTTATATTCCCATTTTAACTTCTTTTCTCCCTTCTAAAATGGTTCGAACCTTCTCATGATTTACATAGCATTTCCGCATCTCCCCTACTCGAACTACATCACTTTCATGCCTCAAACTCACTGTCTCATACCCATCCGGACCCATTCCTTCTACATTCATTGATAAACTTTATTCCAGACACCTAAGCACAGACCGAAATCCCATTTTCACCTCCAGTTTGACCACCGATATATTCAATAACCCTCTCGCGTATGCTTCACCACCAGGTCAGCCTCCGCGCATCGATAAAACGCCTCCATACCATCTTCGATCACGGCCATATCCCATGACAATCACCTCATTTCAGATCGTGAGCTCCTCAGTTGGTTTGACCTCCAGTAAAACTTAAAATTTACTCGATCTCGATTTATCTATCTGCAACGTCTTCGATGTTGAATCGAGCTTCAGAAAAATGAACGCGATACCATTTCCGTCCCTTCAAATCGTGAGTATATTGAACTCCACGCGCTCGCGGTGATGTCTGAAATCATCATTCCATAGTTTCGATCGCTTTTCAAAAGGTCTCGTGAGCTTCTTGAGTGATCTCGAGTTTCAGGAATCAGCTACATTAATCGCGATGAGGTATGAAATCGCGATTCCCCTATTCTGATCCCTAGATCTTGATGTTGAAAGTGGAACTCCAGAATCATGCTCGAATCAAAATCGAAGACCCCCAAAGCGAAATTCCTATTAATACAAATCCGAACAATCGATTTTTGATTTTATGAATTAATCTCTTAGGAACGAAAATGAACTGAAGAATGAGAAGGTATGGTCACGATTTATATTGAAGAAGAGGGGAGAACCAACCGTACATCTAATTAAACAGTTGTCTACCGAAGTACATACACTATTTAAATTGATTTGATTTCGATTTTAATACGATTCAATATAAAGAGATTTTTAGTTTATTTAAATAGATACCGATTTGATTTTGTGCTTATCCATTGATCAATTATCTCGGGGTCTATAACAAAAAATGTGAACCGCTATTTTAGCGTACCGACCGACATTTCAATATAATAACCCTATTCTGAACTCGATAGTAAATATTATGAAATTTAATTTCAACATATATACCATATTAAAATAATATAATATAATTTAAATTCGAAAACGACAAATTCTTTGATAATAAATTATTATTTTATTATCGTTTAAATTCAAATAAAAACTCATATAAATCATTTTGACTCCATTTCAAATTGAATTACTTAAGATCCTCGTATTACGATAATTATATCGATAATTCAATATAAAAATTGATTTATATTATCAGCTCGATATTTAAAATAATATTAAATATTCAAAATAAATCGACTAGAAAATCTAGGTCATTACATTCTTCCCCCCTTAAAATAATTTCGTCCTCGAAATTGCTAAGGTAGGAAAAGTGTTACAAATCCATTACTTTTCAAAATCTCACTTATGTTGAAACTCAACTCCTCATATTTTAACAAATTTTAATTTTCACAAAAGCTTTTGTTTTTATTCATATGCATTCCAATTGATTCTAATTCACTTCAATTTATTTAACTTTCTTAAGTTAAATTTAAATTCCAGAATTCAAATCCCTGGGTTTTTTTTTTGAAATCCCATAAATATATACATATATTTATTTCCATCACAAATTCAAAACATTTGAATTTTCAAACCCAACTTGTTTTTTTTTTCAAACAAATTTTCACCAAAACTTTTCTAAGGTAGCAATGCATCACTTAGAAACTTGAAAATTAACACTAATGATGTTGCAGTCATCATTAGAATTATTTTCCAGCCATTGAAGTGAGTTTAGTGCTTTATTATTTTAAAAATCAATTCAAAATTATTTCCATTCAAAAATCCCTTCAAAACAAAGCTATATTATTTTAATATACTTCGAAAATATTTTCAAACTTTCCAGAATTTTAAATTCTTAATTCTGGTTTAAATCCAATTCAAGTTCATCTCATTTGTATATATTATCCATATACAAATTCTATTTGGTTATATATAACCATTTCAATTTTATAATCTTATCTGATTATAATACAACCAACACATCCATATATTATAATAATTCCAAAAAATTATTCTTTCTAAATCAAAATATAGTTTTGGGTAAAATTATTTCATTTACCAATTTAAAAACCATATTATGTCGTATCTTCTGTTCAAGTGTTCAGAAATTCCTATCGACTTTGTGGTGTCCCACAATTCGATCAGAATTCATAAAACACTTAACAGACTAGCCAACACAATATAAAATAGTTTTTATATCAATTTACAAATACGCGCTCTCATATATATATACACACTCAAATCAATCTAGGGTACTGCTGACCCTATCTCTAATGAGCACATCCCACCAAAGCCTAGGTATTCGCTCAACCTAAGCTCTGATACCAACTGTAACAACCCGCAAATCCGTACTATCTGAGTTGACTAATAACACAACTCGTCCAACCTAAATTGCACAGAAATACGAATCATTATTAGAAAGAAGTTAGAGGATGAGAAATAGAAAGAAAGGAATATTAGAATAAAAGAAAACAAATATCACAAACTCACAGCGGAACGAATAAAATATATTATATAGCATAACCTTTGAAATACAAATCAGTAACTTTATATACATACCATCATCAGAGCACAACAGTTATTCCTGGAACAGTTATAAACACTTGTTTCCAGATACAAACATGGTACACAGCAGAATATATGATAGTCTATAGCTAACTGGTGAAGCCTCCTGCTTCCTGCCCTTCCAAGTGAATCTGAAAAATCCCGACTACTTGACTGCCCGTACAAATTTGGGCTCCCAAGAGTTTAGGGAAAACAAAACAAAATAAACTATGGGTCAGTCATGGGACTGGTGTGAGTAAACTCCAACCATTTTTCTAACTTTAAAAAAATCCTTTCGAAAGGAAAGACAATAGTAAGACCAGCCCACACATAAACATGGACGGTTTTTACCTTACTATAACCCAAAACACTTTGATACGAAATCCAGTGATATTATAATAGTGTCTAAATCAAATAAATAACCAAATAGCAGAACGCTTGCATCTCACGCTCCGTATATAATATAAAACAAAAAAAAGCAGGCCGCTTATTGGAGATTGGATTTTCAACATGACAGGGTATGGAACCACCTTCCGATAGTGTATCTCTAGAAAGGAATACACTGGGTTCAACAAGAACATCTTGTAACCCGGCCCACACATGACCGACCACTCATTTCGCTTGAGTGTATCGAATGTATATCACCAACGGTTGGGATCAGCAACCATTTCCCGAATGGGACAGCATCGAATAGAATAAGGAATTAAATGAATCTCTAGATAGGTGATTATACACCGTAATGGGAGAGACCCACATAGTCATGCTGCCTGCACGATTTTTGTCATTTCCCGATTGTTGAGGCCTGAGGCTACGATTTCTTATCATTCATTGATAACACAATCACTTTGAATGCCACATAGTCAGATCCATTAATCATTAATTGATTTGCACAAATATATTCGGGATATTATGCTAAGGGAATAAATCCGTTGCCACCATGTATATTTGTACAGAACAATCATATTCGATCATTGGAAATACTTTGTTAGACATTCGTCCAGATACGTTCGTTCTGGGATTGAATGAAACCGAAGGCACGACTTCTGTTAATAGAAAAAGTCCTCGCACTTTACTCTGTCTTCGATTATCTTTATATAATCTGATCTGCAACGCTACTGCCAATACAGTGTGGTTCACGGATAATAATCCAACCGGTCTCTCCATATTGACAACGATATTGGCAAACTCTTCGATAGTCGGCTATTTAACTATCAAAGAAAAACAAACAAACATTCATCCATCCATAACATCAATCAATCACTAGGCCTGTTAATTAATATTTTATTAATTAATTCACTTCTCTATTTCCCTATCAATATTTGTTAACCAAATAATTTCGATATCATCTTGGCCTCTTACGCTATTTGGAAAACATTTCCATGTTTCCTCTTCTATTATTTTCTATAGTTAGAAAATATATTCTATTTGTATTTTAAAAAAACCATTTCAATCACTTATCTCTTTCCTGACTACTTTAATTATACTCAGGAAATATTTACTGTTATATTTCCAAAATTCCATAACTTGGATTAAAACGAATGCTGTGTAAACATCGTTATAACAACCCAAAATATTTTATTCAACTAAATATTATTCAAACACTTCTCTTCGAGGCTGGGTCTTGCTATTTATCAATAAAAAATGAAATCAATCAAGTTGGTGTAAAATTACCTCTTAGACCTTGACTGAAAACATCATTAACTTCAAAACAGACAAAACCACTTACCTCGAATAATCAACATTATAAAAACCAATTATTCATTTTTAGAACGTATATATGTTTCTCTTTCTATTACCAGCCTATCGATTTCCTTTTCGGTTATAATATTCTATTTTTAAAATTCGTTTCCTTATCTAAGTCTGTATATATCGATACATTTATTTCTAACTATCTAATTTTTCTTAAAAATATTCTAACTCCTTAAATTCCCGGAAAAATTCGCCATAACCTCCCTTGTACCGGGAGCATCGGGATATTTCAAATAGCCTCCCATGGCCCTCACCAATCCAAAAGAAAAAGAAAAAAAACCAAGCGGCTTGCCGATACGGCGCATAAAATCTCATATATGAATTTAAACATGTACCTTTTTATCGAGCACATAAATTAAAATCTTCATATACATCATCGCATACCTGTCTAACACATGCTACCTGTTTCCAATTCAATTCAACTCAGTCCAATCGTTTGAATTCAGTTTCGCTCATTTATTCTTTAATTAGCTATTTTGCCTATTTCACTTCTTTGTTTGAACATAACATTTTCAAACAAAATATTTAACTTGCTCATAACCAAATTGAATTTCAATTTCAATTCTAGTTTCCTTTTTTATTTCGAATATAAATTTTCAAATCGAATTCACTTATTAAAAGCCCAATATCAATTCAAAATTTCATTAACTAATTACTATTCGAATTAGTTAATTCTATTCAATAATCAAAAAACTGTTTTTTGTTTCAAAAATCAATTCATTACTCCACTTGAGTTCACATATAATTTACAACTCAAAATCTGAAATTTTCCAAATAGAAATTCGGATTTCATTCGCTTAAAATCCTTTTATAAAATTAGATAAACCGTTATGGTTTTTAAATGGTTATGGCGCTGTTTTTCTAAAAATTTAATTTTGATATAATTCGAAATCTATTCGTCGAAATCCATATTTTTATCCTCCATTAGAAAACTATTATCTAATCGGTCCTGATGATTCTTGTTTCAAAGAATTCCGACTTCAATCGAGTTCTGTATACTCAATTGAAGTTCGAAACGCCAATTTACAAACTACAGCGCTGCAGCGAGTTCGTTTTAATTATATTTATATATATAAACATTTAAACTTCGTTTATAATAAATTCAACTCCATTCTGATATATTTTTGATATATATATATATATATATATATATATATATATATATATATATATATATATCAAATCAGTTTCCCAATCCAACATAATATTTTCGATTATCTAAAATTGTCGATTTTTCCTTACTTGATAATATATTTATATATACTTCGATTTTCTATATTAAATTTCAATTCTATTCTATTTAAATTTCCTATATTCAATTTCCATTTCAACTTTATTTAAATTCTATATTCAAATTCCCCTTTCAACACTATTTGAATTATATATTCAAATTCCCATTTCTACTTTATTTGAATTATATATTGAAATTCCCATTTCAATTCTATTTCAAATTCTCTATATTCTAACTCCATTTGAATTTCTATGTTCAAATTCTATTTTTAAAATTTCTTTATTAAAATTCCATTTCACTTTCTATATTCAAATTCTATTCAAATTCTAATTTCAATTTGACTTCTATTTTAAAAAAAATCGAATTAATCGAATTCAAATCGTAAATCCTTACGGATTTATTTTAGTCCAATTTATATTCTGAACATCAGAATAAATTCCATCGTTTATTTATTTAAAACGATTTCCCCATTTCTATTTTTAAATTCACATTTGAATTTAAATATTCAAATTATCCAATGATAATTTTTCTCAATTTATTTCTATAAACACTATTTATAATTTCATTTCAATTTTCTGATCTCCACTGAAAATCATTCCATTTCATTTATACACACCGTTTATAATTTTACTTCTATTTCCTACGTGATTTAATTTATAAATATCATTTATAAATTAATCACTTCAATTGCCTATATTATTTAATTTATAAACATCGTTTATAATTTCCATAATTATTTAAAACAAGTTGATATTTTTTATAGCTCATTAAAAATTCAAA
This sequence comes from Allium sativum, assembly GCA_030737875.1. Classification (NCBI taxonomy): domain Eukaryota; kingdom Viridiplantae; phylum Streptophyta; class Magnoliopsida; order Asparagales; family Amaryllidaceae; genus Allium; species Allium sativum. The sequence continues at coordinate 440,804,777 of CM060924.1, forward strand.
ATTCTATTTTTTAAAAATATAATTCCCCTTTTAAATCTCAAATATCATTTTCACTATATTTTTATATATCAACAATTTGGCCCCAGTGATTTTAAACATTCAAACAATCCAATTTCCAATCAACACATTATATAAATGATGATATGTGAAAACAGACAATTAATAAATTTTTTGAGGAATCCAGTTGGATCACTCCAACCTGTTCTCCTGCATCCACAGATGTTAGTTAACAGAAATAATATCCATCCTGCTTCGTGGCAGGATATCGTGGTATGAAGGTCATCCACTATCATAGCGTAGGGCGTATAGGGTAATCATCCGTTAATGGTACCGCGGGCATCCTCTAATGAGACTACGGGAAATCCAACCACCAATATATATATATATATATATATATAATAGCAACCACCAAGCCTAAATAACTAATATATTTAAGATGCACGAAAATATTGAATGCAACCAAACAAGCAACAAACAATTATTTTTAACTGATAAAAATAATTTTAAATAAAAAAGGTGAGTGAGATTTACTCACCGTGATTTTAATCAATCTATTCTGATTCCCATTTTAATTTCCGATTAGGTACCCCGCCGCTACGGATTACTTGTCTGATTTCGTTCGATAAATCTTGTGTTTATCTAACATGACAATTCATTATTTATTATTCAAGCTATTTAATAAATTTTAAATGCAATTAAATTACTAAATTAAATAATTACCTTATATTCCCATTTTAACTTCTTTTCTCCCTTCTAAAATGGTTCCAACATTTCAATAAAATGTTTCCAACATTTCTAAAATGGTTCCAACATATAAATAAAAATGTGAACCGCTATTTTAGCGTACCGACCGACATTTCAATATAATAACCCTATTCTGAACTCAATGGTAAATATTCTAAAATTTAATTTCAACATATATACCATATTAAATTAATACAATATAATTTAAATTTGAAAACCACAAATTCTTTGATAATAAATTATTATTTTATTATCGTTTAAATTCAAATAAAAATTCATATAAATCATTTTAACTCCATTTCAAATTGAATTACTTAAGATCCTCGTATTACGATAATTATATCAATAATTCAATATAAAAATCGATTTATATTATCAGCTCGATATTTAAAATAATATTAAATATTCAAAATAAATCGACCAGAAAATTTGGGTCGTTACAATGTGTGATTACAGGAATTTTAAAGGACAAATAAAAACAACAGTTGATTATAATTTAACATAATATTCGAGAAAAAATATTTAAATCCTCCTATATAATACCCTTAACCTATTTCCTAAACCTAAAACTTCCTCTGGTCAAAATGAGTATGCCGCCAATGTTATCCAGTAAAAGAATCCACCTTCAAAAATCCAAAACAAAATCCAATAAAAATCTATAAATCATTGTACTTATATACATGGGTTCGAGGATTAATTCTCTTCGATCCTACATGTATTTTGTGGACTGCGGCACCAATTTCTGATGTGCGATATTGGGACAGCGAGGAAAACCGCACCTAGGGTTCAAGATCGATTGATATGTGGTGATTTTTGATCGAATTAGATAGTGGATTGTTGTTAAGAGGTTGAAATGGAGTTTGCGTGTAAAATCTAGCTAGATTTGAGGATAGAAAGGTTCAATTTGCACTGTACAAGCGTTGCGAGGTACCTGAAGTCGCAGGTTACGGGGATGGTGCGAGTTCATTGTGTATGATACGGGATGGAAGAGATTTTCATAAGGGAGATGTTAGTGTATTCAGATTGTTAATCCGTGGCTTGGTGAAGGAGTACGATGAGGAGAAGGGTTCGGTGATGGTGGGCAGTTATACAGGCGTTCGCGTCATTTATTTCTGGAGGAGGAAGAAAGAGTTATCGCGGTCTAGGCTTTTTAACGTAGGAATGGGCCAAACTTACGTAGGTAAAACCCATGTGATAAAATAATTTAAGTTTAAATAAAATTATAATAGTGAATAAACTTGTAAAATCAATAAGTTTCTCGTACGTTATCAGAACTTGACAAAACAAGATCCGTTAGGATCGTATGAACGAGAGCAACACAATGGGACTGACTGGGAGTGGATTGGAGCTCGTTACAATTTATAGTGAAATAAATTGTCTGAATCAAATGAACGATAGTAATTCGCTATTTAACGATAACCGTCCAATGTGAGTAAAACTCACCAACTCAATCAGTTCATGCTTTTATAACGTATTTTTAGAACTGCTAAATGATGATTAATTTTTGTGTGTTGACTGTTTGGTTGAATTGCTTATGTTTTGGTTGAAATTATAGATAACGATATATATATAAATCATTAATCAAATATTGATTTTGTTTATCAGAATATTTCATAGTGAAATGAAGTTGATGTTAATTATATTGTTTAACATCTGTGGATGCAGGGAAATAGGTTAGAGGGACCCAACTGGGTTCCTCAATATATAAAATACTTTTTTGTTTCATATATGGTGATATATGATGTGATATATAATCTGTTGTTGATTATGTGAATTTGAATGATATCGATCATTGTTATTTGGTATTTTAAATACCATAAGAAATACTGGGATGTAGAAAAAGGGGATTTTCAAAGTGTATTTTGAAAATAAATTATTTATATAAAATCAATGGATTTTATATATAAAAAGAAAAGGGATTTTATAAAAGAAAGATATTATAAAATCAAAGAATTTGAGAAAAGGGAATATTTGTGAAAACAAATTGAAAAGGAAATATTTGTAAAACATTTACGAATAGAATTGAAAAGGAAAAATTTGTAAAACATTTACAAATAGAATTGAAAAGGTAATAATTGTAAAATATTTATAAATAGATTATAAATGGAAATATGTATTTAGAAAATAAATAGATTATAAATGGAAATATGTATTTAGAAAATAAATAGAATTGAAAAGGAAATATTTAATTGTCAAATAAATAGAATTGAAAAGGAATATTTATTTGTTAAATAAATAGAGAATTGATTAGAGTTAATCAAATAGAGAATTGATTAGAGTTAATCAAATAGAGTTAACCAAATGGGGTTAATCAAATAGAGAATTGATTAGAGTTAATCAAATAGAGTTAACAAAATAGGGTTAATCAAATAGAGAATTGATTAGAGTTAACCAAATGGGTTAATCAAATAGAGAATTGATTAGAGTTAGTCAAATAGAGTTGTTCGATTAGAGTTAATCGAATAGAGTTAAAGGAGTTAATCGAATATAGTTTATTCGAATAGAGTTAAAGGAGTTATCGAATATGGGTTATTCGAAAGGAGTTATTCGAATATAGTTTATTCGAAAGGAGCTATGGAATAGAGATTATTCGGAAAAGGATTATGCGTTGAAATTCGATTTTATCGAATTCGAGAAAGTACACTTTCCGTTTTTGATCAAGATTTGTTTATTTAGTTATAAATTGTCTATTTAGTTAAATTAAGGAATAAAAGTTATATTTTGAAGTTAGATATTTCAGAAGTAGGGATTATAACATTATAGTTATAATCAATGCTTTAGATAAAGAAGTGGATTCATAAATAGAATCCAAGAGTTACATAAGGAAGTTTGTTGAAGATTTAGAAAATGAACTTTGTCTATTTCGAAGTTAGAAATGTTGTTCAGTTAAGGTCTGAGAGGTAATTATACCCCAACTTGATTGACTTCGTTTTTAACTAAGGAATGGTTAAGGTTCGATAGTGAAGGTGGGTTAAGTGAATTTAGTTAATGAGTGTAATGGTTTGAGTTGGCATGGCGATGTTTTATTTAAACATCTATTATATCCAAATGTAGGAGTTTGGAAAACACAATTAAATCCAAAGGTAGGAGTTTTGGAAATGTTTTCCAAATAAGAATCAGAAATGTTTTCTAATATAGAAAATAAGAAATGGAAATGTTTTCCAATGTTAATAACGTATATTTTCTAAATGTAGAAGATAAGAAATGTTAAATATATGGAAACAGGAGATGAAAAATAAACTAAAGAGATAAATGTTAAATGATGATTGATCGATATAATTTCCATCTGGAAATAATATCGTTGTTTGCACACGTGTTTCCTTTGCTAGTTAACTCACCGACTATCAAAGTTTTTGACCATTTTTCCGTCGTCAATACAGAGAGAACGGGATCAGATTCATTATCTGAAAACCACTCTGTATGGGCGTTAGCGTCGTGAATCAAATATGATGAAGATAATCGAAGATGGAGTTATGCAAGGGTTGTCCTGTTTACAGAATAGTGCCTTCGGTTTGTCCAGTCCCAGGACAACCTATATGGAAGAATGTCTGACAGAGTATATTTAATGGATCACGTAAGTTGATCTCTTCAAACGTATGTATGTTTGGTGGCGGAGGATCATTTCTCTTAGCTGTATACCCATTGTATTTTAAGGGAAATCAATTTGTGATTTGGTGGGTAAGACGATGTGACATTCAAAGTGAATAATTGTGTGATCTGTCAGATATAAGCGTGGCCTTTAGCTCACAACCGGGAATTGACAAAAATTTGGCAGGCAGCATGGCTAAGTGGTTAGCTGCCAATTATGGTGTATTATCACCTATCTAGAGATATTCATTTCATTCTTTAATCTATTCGATGATGTCCCATTCGAGAAACGGTTGCTGATTCCAACGTTGGTGATATACATTCGATATAGTCAAGCGAAATGAGTGGTTGGTCATGTGTGGCCAGGTTGCAAGATGTTCTTATTGAACCCAGTGTATTCCTCTCTAGAGGTACACTATCGGAAGGTGGTTCCATACCTTGTCATAGTTGGAAATCCATTACCCAATAAGTGCTCGCGGTTTTGATTGTATACTATATAGGTGGAATGTGAGATGAAAGCGTTCAGCTAGATGATTATTATATTGTGGTTGATAGACACTATTATAATATCAAAAGAGTTTTGATATAAAAGATCATTGTTTCTTTCAAAATGATTTGAAAGTTAAATCAAATTGATTTGGATTTTCATAAGGGAAAAACCTATTCCGTTATATGGCGTGATCTTATGAGATATCGTTTAATTACTCAAACTATTTTAAACTGTGTTACTCACACCAGTCCCATGACTGACCCTGAGTTTATTTTGTTTTGTTTTCCCTAAATTCTTGGGTGCCCAATTTTGTACGGGCAGTCAAGTAGTCAGGATTTTACATATATACCTGGAGAGCTTGGAGCAAGAGGCTTTAGGACTATATAGCTATAGTTATTTCCGCTGTGTTGTAAGTGTTGTACTCTGATAATGTTACTGTATACATATATTGATTTTATTTCAAGGTTATGTTATCTATTATATGTTATTCGTTCTGTTATGAAATTCGTGTTTACTCTGATGTTGTATGTTCTTCTTCTTCTTCTTCTATTCTAAGTTTCTATCTTATCTACTCTCACCCTCTAATTTCTTTCATGGACTATCCAGTGTTTACGATGCTTGGATAGTCAACATTGAGTTTATGTCGATAACCAGGATCGCGAATTCCCCAGGTCGTTACACAAACCGTGGCTTAGCCTACAATAATGGTTCCATTGGTGAAGCTGTCTCATGGAGGAAAGCCAGAGAAGTTTGCTATAGAGGACTTCAAGAGATGGCGGCAAAAATGCAGTTCTATCTTATGACGTTTGTCTCGCAAAGTACCAAACTGAAGATGCTCCAAAGGTTACATAACTGTAACCCGGTGAAACAAAAGTAGAAGTCCTAAATGTTTGGAAGAGTTTTGACTTTATGTGCAAAAATTACATCCTCAATGGACTTGATAGTAGGTTGTACAGTGTCTATTGTACTGCAACAACTCCAAAAAACTGTGGACGGACATGGATAAAAAAATACAAAACAGATGATGTAGAAGTGAAGAAGTTCATAGCATGAAAGTTCCTCGAGTTCAGAATGGTTGATGGAAAGACTGTGATCAGTCATATCCAATAACTACAAGTCATCATCCATGAATTTAGTGATGAAGTGTGGCACTCAGTGAATCCTTTTACTTTTTTTCAACATTGAAAAACTTCCTCCACCATGGAAGGATTTTAATAACTTCCTAAAAATAAGCGCAAATTAGAGATGACATTGGAAGAAGTTGTATCATGATTGAGGATCGAGTAAGATAATAGAAAATCCGAGAAAAATCTTCTTACAACATGACAGCAAAGGCTAATGTTGTCGAGACAGAGAATCCCAACAAATGTAAATGTGAAAACGGTCATATAAATTCTACGAAGTTTCAGGTTTCATGTCATAACTGCGGAAAGATGGGACACAAAGCAGAAGAATGTCGCAAACCACCCAGGAAGAAGAAATCTAAAGCAAACATGGATAAAATTTCTGATGGTGTCTGTAACATGGATCTATGCGCAGTAGTGTCTGAATGCAACCTTGTTGGAAACAACAAGGAATGATTTGCAGATTGAGGTCGCTAGTTATATATGTGCAAATAATTTGATGCTTACAACTTAGAAAAATACTACTCAAGCTAAAAAACTGTTCATGGATAATTCATCTACATCAAAAATTGAAGGTAAGGAAAAAGTTGTACTAAAATAGAGTTTTTGAAAGGAACTTGCCTTGAGAGATGTTCTGCATGTTCCAGAAATTCACAAGAACTTGATTTTAGGATTGCTGCTTAGCAAGCATGGCTATAAACTCATCTTTGTGACTGATAAATTTGTATTATCAAAGAATGAAGTGTATGTAGGAAAATGTTATGTGTGTGATGGTTTATTTAAAAGAAATGTAACCACTATTGTACCAAACAATGATATAAATAAAATCGAATCTTCTGCTCATATGGCTAAATCTTCCAACTTATGACATCATAGATTAGGTCATGTAAATTTATGTACATTGTAAAAATGTAGAATTGATTTTATACCAAAATATAGAATTGATTTTAAAAATAAATGTCGAATTTTTATTGAAGAAAAATTGATAAGAACCTCATTTCATCACATTAAAAAAGAAACATAACATCTAGAATAATACACACGGATGCATGTGACCTAAAAATATGTCAAATTAGAGGAGGAAAAAGATACTTCATCACATTCTTTGATGGTTAAACGATTGTTACGTTGTAACAACCCATAATTTTCTATATATTTAAAATGTACATTAGTATAAGTAAATTGGAAAATAAATGGTTAAAATGTATATTTTATTGATCCTGAGAGTAATAATTATTTGAATTAAACATAGATAAGATTTTTTTTATTTAGCTTATATGAGGAAAATGTTGAATTTTGAATTAATGCTTAAATTAGATTTGAGTTATTTAGTTCATAACTAAAATTTTGATGTTACATTGTCATTAATTGAATTTGAAAATTTAATTCCTTGAAATCTATTTATAAGGTTAATTTTAAGTAAATATTAAAGATTATAATAATAAAATGAACAGTAATAACATAAATGAAAATTTTATTTTAGTTTATGATTGATGAAGAATTGGAATTTTGAATTCAATATTTATGAATTTGAATAGGATTGATATTATTTAAATTTATAACTGGAATTGAATGTTAATTGTAAATAAATGATTTTGGGGACTTAAAAATTATAAAATTGATTTTTAAAATTTATTTAAATTATAATTGAATTAAAATGGAATTTAGTAAATATTTAAATTGAATCAAAACAGTTAAATGAATAATTGAATATTTATTTATTAATTAATTGTGAAATTTAATGGTTTTGGCAACTGCCTCGGAATTCAGCGAAACCAGCGCCATCGGATCCTGAATGGTGGATTGTTGTAGAGTTCCAAAATTCGTTACAATCAGACTTTTCGTTTGGCTATACTGGATAAAATGTGAAAGGAATCAAAGTAAAACGGATAATTGTTTGTTCTAACATTGGGCCTTCTACAGTTATATAAATAAAACCCTTTTACCACTCCATCATCCATTTCAACATACGTATATTTTTTCCATTGACTCTTTTCTTTAATGGAAGAAAACAAATCTCCAAACCCTAGAAATAAAAATACAAGCTTGAAAATCAAATCTCTCCAAAACCTAACAAATTATATAACAAATCTAAGCCTCGACGATACAAAGGTACGGGTACCCTCTGTTTCAACATGCATTTCTCAAACTCACCAGAAATTGTGGTTAAAGTTACTGAATTTTGAAACCTTAAGACTAAAATTGGGGGTTTTCAATTCGGCAAACAATCGGGAAATTGGTGATATGGGTATTGTAGAGATCAAGGATGTGAATTGATTGCATGTAGTCGAAGGTTGTATCGTGGTGTAAATCATCAGGAATCCGCGTTTTAGGGCTTGAAAACCCGGTTTTGTGGCTTGTTGACGGTAGCGCTATCGACCATCGGTGTAACAACCTGAAAAATCAGAACCAATTTAAAATTTTTATTTTGGTTATTTTAATGGATTTTGGATACAAAATGATTTATTTTAAATAATAACAACGGGAAATTTATTTTCGATGAAGTTAAAACGAGTAATTTTATTTTAAATATATAACGAGCCTGAAATGGCACGGTAGTTTGAAAATTTGATTTCAAATTTCAAATGAATATACAGAATTCAATATAAGTCAGAATTGGACGAAACAAAAAATATTTGAATCTAATTAACTATATCTTTCTAACGGATGTAAGAAGCTGAGGTTTCATTTTCAAAATTGAAAGATATGTCTAGCTTAAAATTCAGAAAAGTCGCTGTCGAATTTAAATACATTTTAATATATATAAAGGCCTTAAAAATAACCATTTTGCAAACGACCTCCTTTTTCGATGAAACCACTATTGTTGGATTCAGGATTTCGAATTATTGCTAGGTTCCAATTTTCATAATTATTGGAAACAAATATGTGATCGTGGCAGAAGAAAATGTGTTTTAACAGTTTCAGTCAGTTTGGATCGACCAGAAAATGGCCATTTTTCAAACGGTCTTTAGATTTGACGAAATTAGTATTTTTAGGACCGTATAGTCAATACGAAGCTAGAAATAATTTTTCTGGAATTTTTTGAGTCCGTATGTGGCCCTAGTAAATTAAAATGTGCATTCAAATTCAATATATATATTGATTTATATTTTGAATTTGATAAAAAAATGATGGAAACATTAGAATTGGCTTACGAAACATATCCCATTGTGTTCGGAATGGGGGTAATTAGCTAGAGATGACAGTCGGTGGGTTTGAAATGGAGTTCGGATTGAAAAGTTGCTTTTTAGAAATAAATAAATTAAAATATATATTTTTATTTAAACACCCCCCCTTCTTCTTTACTCCTAAACCTAAAACCCGCTCATCCCCAAATCAGAAAACCCGTAGCCCCCTAGACCTTCCGTCGCGGCACCCCGCCTGCGCCACCCCACTCCGGTCCACCGCCCTTAGATGATGGAACCCCCTCCTCTCCTTCCTCCTTCTCTCACCACGCCACCATTTAAAACCCGACGCCCCAAACATCCAAAGCCGCGGCCGCTGGACCCCACCACGCCACCCGACCTCTACCACCGCTGTTCAGACCCTCTCCCATCGCATCTCCTTCCTCCTCCGCCCCTCTTCCTTTCTCTCCTCTCCACCACCCTTAAATCGAAGGCCACAACTCCAAAACCCGATGACAGCCGCTGTGGGCCCCATTTATGCCACTAACGGTCAGCGCAGCACTACCCCCGGCCGCCTCTAGACCCTACGCCACCTCCGATTCCTCCGATGAGCGTTTATTTTCATTTTTAGCTGTTTATATCATTAAAAATGTGATTTTTAATGGTAAATATCGTATATAAAAAATATGAGTTTTGTTTGTATGGTAGCAACGATAAAGAAAATATGATCTTTATTATATGTAAAACGATATAAAAATATGATTTTTATATAGAAAACTGAATTTTATAAATAAGATTTTTATAGTGAAAAGAAATGATTTTTTATATACTGTTAGACCAAAATCTGGGCCTAACACCCAAATGCAGATCACAGATCACAAAAAATGCAGAAAAAAATAAAATCAGAGGAGACACACAAAGTTTTTATAGTGGTTCGGCTCAAACCAAGCCTACATCCACTTTATTTCTTCTTATATCCTAAGAATTTACAAGTACAATTCTTTTGGTTTATACACGAAGTCCTTGTGTTTACAATGAAAAAGAAATGAGAAAATTGAAGATTATACACGAAAACCTCGTGTTGTAGTGTGGAATTTGGCTCCTTTACTGCTGAAAATGTTTTGCCAAGAGAAATGGTGGAAGAGGTAAGGAGTTAGAGCCCCTCGATCCTTGAAATGCCTTCAAATGGTATATTTATAGCTGTAGGAGAGCTTCTGGGAAGACCGGTTCGTGATGGGGTACGTGGCACCCGATCCGGGAAAGTAAGAGTGCAAATAGCCTTGAGAATAAGTCAACATGTGAGCAGTAGTGCGTCAGTCCTAGGCGGTTCGTGACCCCTATGTGCTCCACGAGCCGGTGTGACGAGCTGAGGTGAGGAGCTGGTGGAGATGGTGGCGAAGCGATCGGGTCGTGGTCCCTGAGAGCATCACAAATCGGGTCGTGATCCAGGGGTACACCACGAATGGGTCATGGTCCCGGGGTCCACCACGAACCAGGTGGTGGCCCACGAGCCGAGTGAGGGGGCGAGCTGGTCCTGGAAGATGACGCTTCGTCATTTCATCCAAGTGATGGCCAGTCCAAGCTTGTATGCGCGTTTACGGAAACGGGCATAACTTTCAAACCGAAAGGCCGTTTTGACCGAACGAAAGCTCAATCTGAAGCTAATTCAGAGGGCTACAAGAGTTATCAAGCTTAGCTCCGTAATTTCTGTTTTCGGGCCCAAAAGAGGTCATCTGATAGGAGTTTCGGGCCTGTTTTTGTTTGTGATGTGATTTCGGTCAAACTGCTTCATGTCTGCTGACGATGTTTTTATTGCCTGCACTTGCTGTTATCCAGATATTTCATGTATGACAGCTTTTACCAAAAAGTGTGTCAACATATACATATAGTGAAAAGATTATATTTTTATCATTGAAAAGTTTATATTTTTATCATTGAAAATATTATATTTTTATCATTGAAAAGAGATGAATTTTATCATGAAGAAAGATGAGATTTTTATTTGTTTAAAGATATGATTTTTAATTAAATAACTTCATTATAAAAATATGATTTTTATTTTAAAAGTAGCGATATAAAAATACAATTTTTAATATGAAGTTGAAGTTATAAAAATGTGATTTTTAATATATAAAAATACGATTTTTATAGATACAGTAGCGATATAAAAATGCAATTTTTATATATGTTGTAGCGAAATAAAAATTCGATCTTTATATAAGAAGTAGAGATATAAAAATATAATTTTTATATAGAAAGAACCATTGTAAAAATATATGATTTTTATATATGAAGTGCCATTATAAAAATGTGATTTTCAAAATAAACATCATATTAAAAATGCGATTTTTACTTTGAAAAGCGGGAAAATATCGCATTGGAATTTTGGGCAAATCCGAACCGTTCAGAAATAGAGAATGGAGGAGTGGAACCCAAAGGTGAACTCCTCACTGTAATTTCTTTTACAGTTATTTATTTTATTTTATAACTGCGTATATGAACTGCTCCCCGTCATCCACAAACCATGGAAGACTTGTTTGATTGTTTGGTTTGGTTGATTTATTTGGTTGAATTGGTTTGAAATGTGAATGAATTGATATAATTTGGTTTGTGTGTGGCGCATGCCATTATTAGGCGAGGGATAAGGCTAGGCCTTATCCCGGTTCTAGTATCGCGCCGCTAAGCCGCCAAAATTTTCAAAAATAAGTTTGAAAAAGTATATCATTTTTATTAGATAAATGAACTGAATAGAATCTTCGTATGTTAAATAAAATGTTTTATCGTTAAAAATATAATTTTTAACGTGTATGTGAATAAAATAAATATTCATTTACAAATCGGACGATTTGTTTATGTACACTCATTTGACTGATATGGATTGGGACGATAAATTTTACATGTCGCCCAACTGCACGAATAATATTCAGTATTTGTTGGTTGAAACCCCACACGGGTGTTGGGATGATATTTGACGTACACTAATCCTAATTGTTTAGTTCTATGTCGATCGATTGGTTGACATGCTGTTGTAAGCATTAAATATTTATATTGAATGCTTATACAGTATAGAACGCACTCTGGTTGATGGATGATTATTTATCACTGTTGTTGTATAAATGTGTTGTATGAAATCCATATAATAACATTATATGGTAATTGGCTGTGTCCGATTCCATTTCAGAAAGAATGAATATTTTAAAATAACGAATATTTTAAACTAATATTCAGTAAAAGATCAAAATCTGGTTTTGATGTTCGATTTGGGATGGACACGAATATATTTAAATATATATATAGCCGTGTTGATTAGATATGTGCCATTTTGACGCGAACGATGTTTATATCGATTTTATTCATTTTTATAATGAACATCGAAAATGAAGTGATTTCAAAATCTGATGTTTGAAAATATTATCATTTATATGTTAATGATATGGAATATTCAATTTTGATTTAAAATTGAATATGAAGTTGAAACTGTTTTTAAAACTAATTTAAAACGATTTATAAAATACGTTTTGAATGGAAATCGATGAAATATATATAATATATATATATTATATCAATGGCCTGAATAGAACACGCCGCGCCGCGGTAGTTCGCGAATTTCTACCATTGACTTCGAATTAACGTTACGGGAGATCCGATCGTCGGATTCTCCTGAAACCGGGACCGTTGGGTTCTATCGAAAAGAGCTTTCCAACGAATATAAGAGATTTGAAATCTAACGGCTGGATTTGGAATTATGCCCAAGTCAAATTTGGAAAAGGTTGCTGTAGGTGCAGTTCGATGAACGTTTATGGAAATCGACTGTACGGGCCTTGATAAAATTATTAAAATTATTAATGATTTGTGTAAAATCATAATAAATGATTTAGAAAGAATTGAGGTGAAAAATTCCATATTTGAAAAAATAAAAATATATTTTTATCAAAATGAACTAGTTATGAACCAGAATTATAATCCAATATTTTTAAATAAATAAATTGGATTTGAAATGGTTTTAAAAATAACCGGAATTTCCAATGTATGAATTGGAATGGATTTGAATCAAAGGTATCTTCGGAATATTTTGATATTAGATTCCGTGATTATACGGATATTGTGGAGGAATTTGGAAGATATATATATCGTTATTCCAATACGATATTTGTTGGTTTCAAAATTTGATATTGAATATAAGCTGATATATTTTCTATTCAGAGCCTTGTATTTAATATCAAATGGGATTTTGGGTTTGTTGTGAACGGTGTCTTCACTAACACTATTCTTAAACCCAGTGGAGAAAAGATTAATTTATTTATTTAGATTTAGTGAAGTATACTAATTAATTAATATTTAATTGGAATTGAAATTGATTTTTGGGTTTATCGTGAACGGCGTTTTAAATAACACTTATTCTTTAACCCGATTAACAATGGAATGAGATTTTGGGTTTTTCGTGAATGGTATCTTTAATAATACAGTTCTTAAACCCAAAGTAGTTAAGAAAATTAGAAACTAACTCGAGATTAGCTAAGTTGAATGGTTTCCTTGGTATTGATCTGATGTTGGTTTCGGCCTTCGGGATTAATACTTAGGGAATTGTTCTCTTACTAATTTACAGTTAGAGACTGATGGAATGTGATTTTGGGTTTATCATGAACCGTGTTTTAAATGACATTGGTTCTTTAAACCCAGTTAAAGATAAGATTAATTTCTTAGCTTTGAATAATCATTAATACCGATTTTTGGGAAGATTAAAACTAAATGGATTTTTAATGAATCTTTGATTAGATTGAAAAGTGAATGTGACAATTAAAATTATCAATTCAAGAAAATGATCAAAAATGGAGTACCACCTGTTTTACTCCAGGCGATAGCTAAATCTTTAATTAGATTTGAACGTGAAATGGTAATTAATATTTACCGATAACACCGTGGTGTTAGATATGAAGTATTACAGTTTTGCTCCATGGGATGAATAGGTTGGGATTAGGAAATAAATGATTACTTTGGTGTGGTTCACTAATCCCGACTAGTTTGGATAAACCTTAATATGGTTTGAATTGATATTCAAAGGAAGATTAAATAATAAATTTAAAAGAATTTATCTTTGATAAAATTAATGGGAACCTTTCCCTAAGAATGTGAATATTTGAATAAAGAATATTCTGGTTTGGAATGAGGCGTATGTTGTGTTTTTATAACACTTGTTTATAATATACGCGAGTTATTCGGAAAGGTCGGGTTTATACCCATTCTGAATAACTAATTCGACGATAAGTCGACGATGAAGACGGTGGTTGAAGACTGGAGGTCTTCACATCATTTGGATTATTATTGATGTCTTGATTGGGTTGTACACCCAAGACGAGGTAATAAGTGGTGATCGTCCAAACGTACTTGGAGATCAACGGATATGCGAGGGCCTCTCTCCTGTATTGGACATATGGGATGAGGAATAAGTGCCTTCGGTTTCGTTCAGACCCAAAATGAACTTTTAAATGGATTGTGTGTCTGACATTGGATTTTATTCTGTGTTGATTGATTTCTATTAGATATATATCTATTTGGCGGCGGAGAATTTATTCTCTTGCTTAACTCTCTTCTCTGAGACGTACGAGCTCAAAGGTTATATATCGATAGATATCAGTCGCATGGCATGAATTTCCTATGTGGCGTGCTAAGATGCAAATGATCAAGGCTTCTGTTGAAAAGCAAAGTCTTGTGGTTGATGATCAAAGCATAGCTTTAATATAGCGCCGCTTTGTGTATAGCGTTAATTCGCGAGCCTCACACCTCGGTATGAGTCAAAAACGGGATCGTGACTGTAGGGAGTGCACGACGTTTCTTTCTAGCTATGGGTGGTGCCAGCGTTTTACAAGCCCTGACATTTATATTATTTTTACCTATGTGGTTGTTAGAATGCAAGGCGCCTCGGATATATCGGTCTCTATGGAGCCGATGGATAGGTCTTATAGGATCGGGAAACGTGTGTTCAGGATTAACTAATCCTCAAACGTAAGGGAAGACCAGCCCTGAAGATCCAGGGGTTGCCCAGAGTGTGCAGTCCTGAGACATTTGCTAGAGTGTCCCGAAGCGGTGAGGAGCCATCCCTGGCCTCGACTCATGACGGAAATCCAATTTCCAATACGTGACATTTGGTTTTATTTGTAAAGACTAGTATGGTGACATGATAGATGGTACCCATGTCGCCTATGGTTGATACATTTATATTTGAAGTTGATTTCTTCACTTATAGTAATAATAAAAGATTAAAATTCATGTATCAAGCATTATTTGGCTATTATAAGGTAAAACCCTGTAACAACCCGGAAATTCTGAGCCAATTTTTTTTTTTTTTTTTTTTGGCAATTTTGATGAATTTTGAATATTTAAAATAAATTATTTTAAATAATAACGACGATAAATTTATTTTGAATAGAATTAGAACGTGTATATGTATTTGAATCGTCGTTAGCATATAAATATTTATTTTAAATATAAAAGGAATTGGAAATGGCGCGGTAGTTTGAAATTTCGATATCAAATTTCAAATTAATGTACTGGATTCAAAATAAACCGGATTTTAGCGAAACCAAAAATATTTGAATCTATTTGAAAATATCTTTCCAACAAATCCGAAAAATCAAAATTTCATAGCGGGGATCAAAAGTTATGTCCAATTGAAAATTCAGAATAGTCGATATGGAATTTTGGCCCTTAAAAATGGAAATTTTGCAAACGACCCCGGTTTTCGACGAAACCACTTTTGTTGGATCCGGGATGTCAAATTATTGCTAGATTCTAAAACTCATAAATTTCTGAATCAATATGTGAGCGTGGCGAAGTAAAACGTGTTTTAACAGTTTTAGTCAATTTCGATCGACCAGAAAATGGCCTTTTTTCAAACGGTCTCGAAATTTGACGAAATTAGTTTTGTTAGAACCGTATCGTCAATACAAAGCTAGAAAATATTTTTCGAGAATTTTAGAGTCCGTATGTGGCCCTGGTAAATTGAAATGTGCGTTCAAATTCAATATATATATATATTTATATTTCGATTTTGACAGAAACTGATCGAAATGATCGAATTGACTTACCGGATATATCCTATTGTGTTCGGAATGGGGGTATTATGCTAGGGACGACATTCGTTGGGCTCGATTTGAGATTCGAATTAAAAACCAACCTTATGGAGAAAATTAATAATTAAATAAAACTATATAATACCCCTCCCTTCTCTTCTTTCCTCATAACAGTCAATGCTTTAGAACAAAACCCCGACCTCTTCAAATCGACGCCACTTTCTTCAGCCACCGTCGCGCGAGCCCACGACCCACCGCCGCCCAGCTCCGGCCTCCACCCTCGACTCCCTCTCTCCCTCCTCGTTCTTCTCTCCTCCTCCTCCTCTGAAGCTCGAGCTCGCGAAGAAACCCAGCCCCAAACCCACGGAAATCACCAATCCCAGCCACCTAAAGGGATGTCGCCTCCTCCAGCACCCTTCCCCAACCTCCCACCTACCCGGTGCCGCCGTGGGACCCCCCTCCGATGACGATTCGGTTTTTGGCAAGAATGTGAGTTTTAACTTATTTTTATTCCATATAATAGGTTAAGCATATACATATAAAATCAGTTTTATATATGTTGTAGTGTTAGAAGGTTATGATTATTACTTATAATAAAAATATGATTTTTATATTATAGAGATAATAAAAATATGATTTTTATATAAGTAGTGGATCAAAAATATAATTTTTATATAATGAGAAGAATAAAAATGTGATTTTTATATAAATAGACTTGAAATAAAAATATAATCTTAATATAGGAACTAGCGTTGTTAAAAATATAATTTTTAACATATACCGTGTGAAACAGATCTCGCTAGAAACACGGTGAAGATTTTCTGCATATAAAGAGTCGCGGTGTTTGGTTATGCTTATCGGTGAGAACTTCTCTCTTTAAATTCTATTTTCTAGTTACATATATATACTAGGATGCAGACGGTGCTTAGCAGCACCCGACACCCATCGTCCACAAACCATGGGCGACTTGTTTGACTTGTATGTTTGGTTGTGTAGTTGATTGGATTATTTGTTGAATATAGTTGTTTGGGTGAAATAAATTGATTAGAATTGGTATGTACATGACGTGTGTAACGACCCGGAAAATCTGAACCAATTTAAAAATTTTAAGTTGGCTAAAATAATGGATTTTAAATATTTAAAATAAATATTTTAAATAATAACGATAAAAAGTAAGTTTGAATCGACATTTGAAAACGAATATAATTAATTCTAATTATAAACAAGGCCTGAAATGGCGCGGTAGTTTCAAATTTTGAATTCAAACTTTGACTAACTGTATCGGGTGCAAAACAAAACGGATTTGAGTGAAACCAAAAATATTTAAATCTGTTAGTGAATACCTTTCTAACGAATCTGAAAAATCGAAGTTTCATAGCGGAAAGCAAAAGTTATGGCCAAATGAATTTTCAGAAAGGTCGCTATGGAATTTATATAGCCCGTGAAATAGGCCATTTTGCAAACGACCTCGGAATTCGACGAAACCACTTTTGTTGGATTCGGGATGTGAAGTTATTGCTAGGTTTCAAATTTCATAATTTTTGAAGCTAGTATGTGAGTGTGGCAAAAGAAAATGTGTTTGGTCGATTTCTACTAAATTGGATCGACCAGAAATGGGCCATTTTGCAAACAGTCTATGAATTTGACGAAACTAGTTTTGTTGGGACCATATCGTCAAATCATAGCTAGATTTATTTTTCTGGAATTTTTCGAATCAGTTTGTGGCCCTGGCAAATTGAAATGTACATTCAAATTAAATATTGAATGTTATATATTTTAAATTGAAGGAAAACTGATTGAAACAGTCGAATGGGCCTATGAAACATATCCCATTGTGTTCGGAATGGGGGTAAAACGCTAGGGACGACAGTCGTTGGGTTTGGATTGGAGTTCGTGTGTGAAAGGGGGTATTTTCGAAATTTAAAAATTTATAAATATTAAAAAAATCTCTCATTGGTCGGTTGACTTTCTCTCTCCCCGATCCTCTGAACCACGCACGGCGATAAAAGCTCCAGACCTTCTCTCCTCTTTTCCGCCGCCACATGTGATGATACCCTCCGCCACAACCAGATTTCAAAAGCCCCCTCCTCCCTCTTCACATCCATACCCGTTGCTCCACCCATCGTCGCTCCAATCGAGAGAACCGTGCCCCCAAACATCAGCCCTTTCCGCCGCCGCCACGAACAGTAGGGTCCACCGAGTTGGCCCACTACCCCATGCGCGCGAAGCTCTCTCCTAGCCCTTCGACGCTACGAAGGTCGATCGTCCTCTAGCTTCACGGATTTCGAAAATTCCCAACCCTAGTTTCGAATCAAAAACTGAGGTAATGGCTTTCGTATATTTTCAACTGTTTTAACACCTTTAAACCGTTGCAAACTTTGAAAAATCCTATCTTTCTCATGTGAGATTTCTAATTTATAAACGATATGGAAAACAACGACGTATAAATTATATAGTCGATGTATGAGTTATATAAGCGTTGTACACCTCTTGTATAAGCATTGTATAAGTTGTACGTTCGATATATAAGTTGTATATGTGTTGTAAAAATTATATATGTGTTGAAGTAGAAGTGAAATGCTATATATATATATATATATATATATATATACGACCCTCGTCCACAAACCATGGACGATATTTATTGGTTGTGATTGGTGTGAAAATTGGTTGATTACGATTGGTTGATTGGAATTGTTTGTGGTTGAAAAATACCCATTTGTGGTTGAGAAATATTTGGTTGAAACCACATAGGATTAGTTTGTGGAAATGAAAAAAAAATACATGCCGCCTGCGTGCGAACTAGATGCATGATTCCCCATTATCAAAAGCTGCGAGGCTTTAAGGTAGAGCGAGGAGCCATACTAGGGACGGTCCCGGTTTTAACTACCCTGTCGTTATGCTGCCGAAATTTTGAATAATATTCATGTGTTAGAATTATTTTCCTGTGTTGAAATTATATTCGTCTGTTGAATAGAAAACCTTCATGTGTTGAATAGAAATTCATTCGTTGAATCATATTCATGTGTTGAATGGTATTCGTGTTTTGAATAAATTTTTTTAACAATAAAAATCACATTTTTACTCTATATATACAAACTATAGAAAACCTTCATGTGTTGAATTGATATTCATTCGTTGAATTGAAATTCATGTGTTGAATGGTATTCGTGTTTTGAATAAATTGTTTTAACAATAAAAATCACACTTTTACTCTATATATACAAATTATAGAAAACCTTCATGTGTTGAATCGATATTCATTCGTTGAATTGAAATTTATGTGCTGAATGGTATTCGTGTTTTAAATATAAAAATCACCTTTTTAACTATATATATAAACTATAGAAAACCTTCATGTGTTGAATCGAAATTCATTCGTTGAATTGAAATTAATGTGTTGAATGGTATTCATATTTTGAAAGAAATTGTTTTATAATAAAAAATCCTATTTTTATTACCTATATGAACTATATAAAATAATCTCGTTTTGAAATAAACTGTTTTATAATAAAAATCATATTTTTATTACCTATATGAACTATATAAAATAATCGTGTTTTGAAATAAATTGTTTTACAATAAAAATCACATTTTAACTGTACACAGGAGTTGTTAAAAATAGTGAAGTGTCGAAGTGAATGTTCATTGGATAAAAATATAATTTTTATCAAATGTATGAAAATAATATAGCTTTGAAATCGAAGAACCGATATATATATATAATAGAATTAAAATATATTGAATAACGAAGCTGCAGTTCGTATTTTGAAACCGTGATTTCAAACGATTAGTGCGGGAGATCCGACCATCGGATTTTCCCGAAACCCCAACCGTTGGGTTCGCTTTGGAAATATCTTTCCAACGGCACCAACTTTGTAAAAATCCAATGGTTGGATTGTCTGGAATGTTTAATTCAAATCTGAAGAAAAACAGCGCCACAATCGATTATATTTATATATATAAATATAATTATATTAAATCGAATAACGACGCTGCAGTTCGTATTTTGAAATCGAAACTTCAAACGATTATACCGGGAGATCCGACCGTCGGATTTTCCCGAAACTGTAATCGTTGGATTCGTTTTGAAAAGATCTTTCTAATGATGTAAATTTTGTGAAGATCCAACGGTTAGATTTTCTGATATGTGTAAATCAAATCTGAAGAAAAACAGCGCCACGGCCGTGTTATGGCCCGAAGCGTCGTTTGAATGAATTGGCTATTTTAAAATAAATAAAAATAGTGATAAATCATTATAAAATATTATAGACGGTATGGATGTGAAATTTAGAAATTAACTGAAGGTTAGCTAAGTCGAATGGTTTCCTGGATTTTGATCTGATGTTGGTTTCGGCCTTCGGGGTTAATATTTGGGAAATCATTCTCTTATTGATTGACGTTTGGTGACTAATGAATTGAAATGATGCGTATGTAGTGTTTGTGTAGCACGTGTTTATTATATACGCGAGTTGCTCAGAAAGACCGGGTTTATCCCATTCTGAATAACTGAATCGACGATAAGAAATCGAAGATGAAGACGGTGGTTGAAGACTGGAAATCTTCACCTCGTTTGGATGGTAGCTGAGGTCCTGATTGGGAGGCATCCCGAAATATGGATAATGAGTGGTGATCGTCCAGACGTACGTGGAGATCGATGGGTTTGCGAGGTATATAGTGCCTCCGGTTTCGTTCCAACCCAGAACAGACTTGTAAATGGATTGTGTGTCTGACATTGGAATTTATTCTATGTGATTGATAGCCATCAGTTGCATGGAGTGAATTGCCTGTGTGACATGCTAAGATGCAGTGATCAGGGCTTCTGTTGAAAAGCAAATTCTTGTAATTGATGATCAAAGCACCGCTTGTGTGGCGTAGCTTTGTGTATAACGTGAATTCGCGAACCTCACACCCCGGTATGAACCAGAAACGGGAGAGGACATCAAGGAGGGCTTGCGTTTCTTTCTAGCTAGGAGTTGTGTCATTGTTTTTACACGGCCTGACATTTTACTTATGTGGATGATGGATAGCGAGGCGCCTCGGATATATCGGTCGATCCGGGACCGATGGAGTCATTCGTTGGCTCATTTGCGCCCCATAGGGCGGGGAGACGTATTGCTCAGGCATTTTAATCCACATCGGTGGACCGGCCCTGACGATCCAAGGGTCACTCGAGCTCTGATCCTGAGACATGGTAGGCTAGATTGTCTCGAAGTCGGTAAGGACTATCTTTTGCCTTGGTTCATGACGGAAATCCCATTTCCAAATACGTGACTGTGCGGTTTTGATTGTGCATATATATGGCGACATGATATATGGTACCCATGCCGTCTATGATTGATAGTTATGATGGAAGTTGTTTTTGAAACATATAAACACTAGTAATAATATCAATTGCTTTTGTTTTATTCGTATCAATCATATTTTGGCCATTATAAGGTAAAACTCTATCCTCCGGATTGCGTTGCATTGTGTGATGGGAACTGAGTCTTATAATGGCTTCATTTTTATAAAAAGCATTGCGATGTTTAAAAGAATGATTTGTTTTAAAGCACTGGCAATCCCATGGAGTAAACCCGTTCCACGAAAGTGGCGGGGTCCTGTGATTAGCCATATTTTAAATGTGTTGAATAGATTTCTCATACCAGTCCCATGACTGACTCGTAGTTTGTTTCACTTTCAAACTCGGGTGCCCCTTTTTCTACACGGGCAGCCTTGTATTCAGGTTTTAGCTTGCTTTCTCTGGATAGCTGGAGCTGAAGATGGATTCTATCATTTATCTCTTTTTATGCTGTTCAGCTCCTGTTGTACATTATGTTTGTTTTCCGCTGTTGACATATATGTATAGCTAAACTGTATTTGTACTAAGTATGATCATGTATACTGTGTAACTCTGATGATTACGTTTATCCAGTATATTCTATTGTGCATTATCTGATGTATTTATTTATTTCTGTTCTGCTATTATCTTTTTATGTGTTATATTCCAAAGATTACCCTTGCCGCCGTCAGTACGGGATTTGCGGTCGTCACAATGTGGTATCAGAGCTTTGGTTAAGCTTAGTTCTGGAATATAACATATTAACGAACTCGTCAGAAATAGAACCAGGAGTGTTCTAGGATGGGTAACTCATTACAGATAGGATCAGTAATATCCTAGTATGAATAGCGGAATGAAATAACACCCAGATATACGCATTTACATTCAAGTATTTATCTCTATATTTTGAAATATCTTTTCTGTGACCTAACACTTGATCTGCTATTTGCAGAAGTACTAGAAAATGAGTGCTAGAAACAGAAGAAGAAATACTGACCCGGATATTGAAGCTCTATTCATGAAATATAGAAATCTGGGTGGAAAACCCTTCTCGGGTGAAGAATCAATTATGAAAACACAAGCCTGAATTCGTTCGGCTGAGAAAATCTTTGAAGGATTAGAGCTGAGACATGACCAGAAAAGATTATTGGCATCCTGAGCACTCCAAGACGAAGCTTTGTTCTGGTGGAATTCGGTTATCAAGGATAATCCAGAAGGCGATATCACCTGGGATATATTCAAAGTGATTTTCCTAGAAAGATTTACTCCTCCTGAAGCAATTGAGCGACTATGTGATGAATTTTCTTATCTGATACAAGGAGATATGACCGTCCCGGAATATCATAAGAAAATCAATGAACTTTCTCACTTTGCTCCCCATCTAATTCAAAATACAAAGAGAAAGAATTTGAGATTTATTAACGGGCTTCAAAGGAAATACCAGAATAAAGTAATGGGGCATGTGAAGCTTCCTTTTTCAGAAATGATTTATATGGATTATCAGTATGAGGATCTCGATAGGAAAGGTATGTTGCGAGACGAAGAAGAAATCAGTTCTAGCAACAAAAGAAAATTTGAAGCTCATAGCCCAGAGACAAATGTGCAGCCTGAGGCCAGTACGAAGGCTGAAGTCATAAAGAGGCCAAAGATCAATCAGAAAAAGGTAAAGACAGTCGTATGTCTAAAGTGTGATCAACAAGGGCATTCAATGAGAAACTGTAGATCTTCGAACAGACGAAAGGGTGATGGGTCTAAATCCAGGAAGAAGTTTCAAGAGACTAGGGAGTGCAAACAGTTCCATAAGGCTGGTCATCTTGCAAAGGATTGCCCGCTCTTAAACAAGCCTGAAATAGTTCAAGTGAATGAAGTAGCAGAAACTTCTGATCCCTCAGCTAGTCAGGGAAGACCAGATGGTTTAGAAGGCACGCTTAATGTCAAAAACATTCCAGTTAAAGTACTGTTTGACACAGGCGCATCGCGAAGCTTTATTGCAAAGATTGCAGTTAAGAAACTGGATTTGAATTTGAAGAAGCTCAAAGAACCAATGACTGTCCAAAATCCGGTTGGGGGTTCCATCGATCTCAGTTGGGTTTGTGCGGTACCTGTCTCTTTTTCCTGCTATAAATTCCCTACGATCTCCATCATCATGAATTTTAAGGAGTTTGATCTTATATTGGGGTTGGATTGGCTAACCAAATATGAAGCTGAGGTTAGATGCGCCGAGAGAGTTGTTAGAGCAAAGATTAAATCAGGTGATTATATAACTATTCCCTGTGAAGGTCAGAATTTTAATAGAAAAGACTTCTGGGCAGCTCTCGATATTTCTCCAGCCCAAATAGAAAATATCCCTGGAGTCGCAGAGAATATTCCCGACTTAGTGAAAGATATTCCTGTCGTCAAGAATTATGCGGATGTGTTTGAAGAAGTTGTTCGCTTACCTCCGCAGAGAGAAATAGATTTCAAGATTGCTTAATTCCGAACGCAAGGCCGGTAGTTCACACTATTTGAAGAATGTCCTCGAAAGAGAAAGAGGAATTAGACAATCAAACACGACAGCTCATATGGAATGGTCTGATCAGGCCTAGTTTCTCTGATTGGGGTGCAGCAGTGGTGTTTGTCCCAAAATCAGATGGTACTCTGCGACTATGTGTGGATTATCGCGATTTGAACAAGCAGACAATTAAGAACAAATATCCATTGCCGCGAATCGATGATTTATTGGATCGTCTGAATGGAGCACAAGTATTTTCAAGGATGGACCTAGCTACAGGTTTCCATCAGCTTCGAATTGCCGAAGAGTGTGTTCCAATGACAGCATTCAGAGGTCCAGACTTATTCTACGAATGGTTAGTAATGCCGTTCGGCTTATGTAACGCTCCAGCTTACTTCGTCGATCTGATGAATAGAGTGTTCAGAGGGGTTTTGAATAAATTTGTTCTGTTTTTTATTGATGATATTCTAATCTTCTCTAAATCAAAGGCTGAACATGAAAAACATTTGGAACAGGTTCTGGAAATCCTCAGAAGGAATGTATTAAAATCCAAACTATCCAAATGTATATTCTGGCAAGATGAAGTGAAATTTCTTGGCCATGTTGTATCGAAAGAAGGAATTGCCGTGGATCCAAGTAAAATCACAGCTATTCAAAACTGGAAGCAGCCTAGTACTCCTACAGAAGTCCACAGTTTTCTCGGATTGGCTAGTTATTACCGGAAGTTCGTTAAAAACTTTTCGAAGATATCTGGTCACTTGACGAAGCTTACAAAGAAGCACTCAAAATTCAAATGGACTCCAGAATGTGAGGAGGCTTTTGAAGAGATAAAGTTAAGATTAACAACAGCTCCAGTGTTAACCATCATCGATGGCAATCAGGATTTGAAAGTTTGAACAGATGCTTCTAGAGAAGGCCTTGGTGCAGTACTAATGCAAAGAGGTCAAGTTATCGCTTATGCTAGCCGTCAGCTGAAGCCGCACGAGAAAAACTACGTCACTCATGAACTTGAGTTGTTGGCTATCGTATTCTCTTTGAAAATCTAGAGACACTATCTTCTGGGTGAGAGATTTGAACTATTTACAGATCACCAGTCATTAAAGTACCTGTTCACCCAGAAAGACTTGAATCTGAGGCAGCAATGTTGGCTAGAGTTCCTTGCAGCATACGATTTTGAGATTATATACACTCCAGGGAAAGCCAATGTCGTGGCCGATGCATTAAGCTGAAAGAATGAAATGATCGCCAGTTTTATTATCACAAATTCATTGATAGATAAAATAACTACTCTTCAAAAGGATGATCACTTCATTCAAAAGATCAGAGAGATAATTCAGAAAGGCGAGCCCTCGAGTTTTCAAGTTGATAATGATGGAATTCTAAGGCTCAAAGGTCGAATCTGTGTCCCTAACATTTCTGAGCTCCGAAAGGAAGTACTGGATGAGTGCCACAAGTCAAAACTTAGTATCCATCCGGGAGTAAGCAAAATGTATAATGACATCAGTCGATGAAGAGGGACATTTCTGTATATGTTAATCGATGCCCTACTTGCCAGCTAGTCAAAAGCGACCAACAGAAACTAGCTGGATTGTTGCAACCGCTGGACGTTCCAGGCTGGAAGTGGGAACATATTTCCATGGACTTCATAGATGGTTTACCCAGAACCAGAAAAGGAAATGACAGTATTTGGGTGATCGTAGATCGCTTCACGAAGACCGCCCATTTCATACCTGTTAGATCAAACAGAACTGCTCAGAGTCTGGCGCAGATATACTTCAAGGAAATTGTTAGACTACATGGAGTGCCGCTCAGTATAGTCAGTGATAGAGACCCGATATTTACTAGTAAATTCTGGGAGGCGTTTCAAGTAGAACTGGGAACAAAGATGAAACTAAGCACTGCCTATCATCCTCAGACAGATGGTCAGACTAAGAGGGTGAATCGTATACTAGAAGATCTATTGCGGGCTTGTGTTCTAGATTTCGGTGGATTATGGGAAGACCATCTGCATTTGGCTGAATTCTCATATAACAACAGCTACCAGGTGAGCCTGACAATGTCGCCATTCGAAGCATTGTATGGCAGACCATGCCGATCCCCTGCTTGTTGGGTCGAACCCGGTGATAGACTTGTGTTAGGGCCCGATATGATCCGAGAAGCTGCCGACAAAGTCGATTTTATCAAGAAACGATTACTCGCTGCTCAAAGCCGACAAAAGAGCTATGCCGATAGGAGAAGAAGAGATATATCATTTGCTGTTGGCGACTATGTATATCTGAAAGTATCGCCGATGAGAGGAGTTATCCGGTTCGGTAAAACTGGGAAGTTGGCGCCCAAATTCATTGGTCCGTTTCCTATTCTGGAACGGATCGGAACTCTCGCTTATAGGGTTAAATTGCCAGATTGGTTGCCTGGGGTGCATGATGTATTTCATATATCTCAACTTCGAAAGCATGTTCATGATCCAAACTTGATCGTGGAAGAAGCAGCTCAACAGGATATTGAAATTACTCCAGAACTAGCTGTGAGAAGAGAGCCACTCAAGATTATCGGCAAAGAAACCAAAGAGCTGAGGAACAAGAAGGTTCACTTAGTCAAAGTGCAATGGAGTGGAGATCCGCGAGATTGTACTTGGGAAACTGAGAAGAGCATTCAGAAAGCCTATCCTAAGTGCCAAGTGGATATATCTGGTTGACTCCGGTGCAAGGTACATTTACCATACTTTGCATTACCAATTAGTTCTCTACTCTGTTGTTATTTTCTTTCAATGGATGTGCACTTTTAATTCTATACTCTGGATGATTTTAAAAGAGTATAGAAATTGATTAGTATATTATTGAAAAGTTATAAACAATTTGATTGTTGTTTGGGTTGTGTGATAGTAAATTGGATTAATTAAATTATTAAAACGATAGTTAATTTAATCAATAAGAGAATAATGGTAGAATTTATTCATTTAAATCACACATTGAACTGATTAGAAAATAGATAGAAATATATACATGTGCATTATATATGTTTGAACAGGTAAATGATAGTTGTTGAGTAAAGATTTTATTTGCGTACCCGACAAATAGGTAAACCTTAATGAGTTGGATGCGAAATATTATTATATCAACTCCTGTGAATGCCATAGGATGCGGAGTGCTGGTTATTTTGTGTGTAATAATAAACGTCGCCATAGGATATTAACAATTAATTTTGAACTATGTTACATGGCAAACTTCTGAAGATAGGCATACTTCATCATATACCACATAAGCATTTGGAGCTTGTGTGACAAGGTGGAGATTTACCATACGAGCGAGAGGCTTGTATGGCGATGACTATATTTTACAGGTTGAACTGATGACTGATATGGACTATTTAAATTGTAACGATAAAATTGCCAGATTATGATAAACCCCACACGGGTCTGGAGTTGACAATAATCACGTCTCTCTAGTCATTAGATACAACACATAGACTATTTATTTCCCACACGGGACGAGGTGACGAGAATTTATCCTCTGGAGCAATTAAAATACACTCTCCCTCAGGCTTTGACAAGGTGACGAGAATTTATTCTCTAGAGTTATTATCTATACACGCTCCCCTGTAAACACCAAAATATATCACTATAAATATGTGTATGCGTATTAGGATTTACTGGGTACCTAATACGGCCCAATAAATTTCCAAACCTCTCCCCGTACAAAGGAGGTTATGGCGAAATTTTTCGAAAATTCCGGGTGTTAGCCAAATTTTTGAAGAATTTGAAAATTTTCAAAAACTAAAAAGTTGGAGAATGGAAGCCATATTGAACGTAGAGTTGATTAATCAAACCACTTTCGACTTTGTTCCTTTTCGGGGACGAAATGTTTTAAGTGGGGGTGATTGTAACGACCCGGAAAATCTGAACCAATTTAAAAATTTTAAATTGGCTAAAATAATGGATTTTAAATATTTAAAATAAATATTTTAAATAATAACGATGAAAAGTATGTTTGAATCGACATTTAAAAACGAATATAATTAATTCTAATTATAAACAAGGCCTGAAATGGCGCGGTAGTTTCAAAATTTGAATTCAAACTTTGACTGAATGTACCGGGTGCAAAACAAAACGGATTTGAGTGAAACCAAAAATATTTAAATATGTTAGTGAATACATTTCTAACGAATCTGAAAAATCGAAGTTTCATAGCGGAAAGCAAAAGTTATGGCCAAATGAATTTTCAGAAAAGTCGCTATGGAATTTATATAGCCCGTGAAATTGGCCATTTTGCAAACGACCTCGGAATTCAACGAAACCACTTTTGTTGGATCAAGAATGTGAAGTTATTGCTAGGTTTCAAATTTCATAATTTTTGAAGCTAGTATGTGAGCATGGCAAAAGAAAATATGTTTGGTCGATTTCTATTAAATTAGATCGACCAGAAATGGGCCATTTTACAAACGGTCTTAGAATTCGATGAAACTAGTTTTGTTGGGACCGTATCGTCAAAACATAGCTAGATTTATTTTTCTGGAATTTTTCGAATCAGTTTGTGGCCCTGGCAAATTGAAATGTACGTTCAAATTAAATATTGAATGTTATATATTTTAAATTGAATTGAAACAGTCGAATGGGCCTACGAAACATATCCCATTGTGTTCGGAATGGGGGTGAAACGCTAGGGACGACAGTCGTTGGATTTGGATTGGAGTTCGTGTGTGAAAGGGGGTATTTTCGAAATTTAAAAATTTATAAATATTAAAAAAATCTCTCATTGGTCGGTTGACTTTCTCTCTCCCCGATCCTCTGAACCACGCACAGCGATAAAAGCTCCAGACCTTCTCTCCTCTTTTCCCGCCGCCACAGGCGACGATACCCTCTGCCACCACCAGATTTCGAAAGCCCCTCCTCCCTCTTCACATCCATACCCGTTGCTCCACCCATCGTCGCTCCAATCGAGAGAACCATTCCCCCAAACATCAGCCCTTTCCGCCGCCGCCACGAAAAATAGGGTCCATCGAGTTGGCCCACTCCCCCACGCGCACGAAGCTCTCTCCTAGCCCTTCGACGCTGCGAAGGCCGATCGTCCTCTAGCTTCACGGATTTCGCGAAATTCCCAACCCTAGTTTCGAATCAAAAACTAAGGTAACGGCTTTGGTATATTTTCAACTGTTTTAACACCTTTAAACCGTTGCAAACTTTGAAAAATCATATCTTTCTCATGTGCTGACGAAAATCGATGAAACAGGAAACATCGTGACCGTGTGGACGTCTTCTACATTCTAGAAGAGACCGCATATTTTTCTGAGCCTTCTGCTATTTTTGGTGGAGTGGAACCCAAGGTGAGATTTCTAATTTATAAACGATATGGAAAACGACGATGTATAAATTATATAGTCGATGTATGAGTTATATAAGCGTTGTACACCTCTTGCATAAGCGTTGTGTAAGTTGTACATTCGATATATAAGTTGTATATGCGTTGTAAAAATTATATATGTGCTGAAATAGAAGTGAAATGCTATATATAAATATATATATACGCCCCTCGTCCACAAACCATGGACAATATTTATTGGTTGTGATTGGTGTGAAAATTGGTTGATTACGAATGGTTGATTGGAATTGTTTGTGGTTGAAATTGATTGATTATGGTTGAAAAATACCCGTTTGTGGTTGAGAAATATTTGGTTGAAACCACATAGGATTAGTTTGTGGAAATGAAAAAAAAATATACATGCCGCCTGTGTGCGAACTAGATGCATGATTCCCCATTGTCAAAAGCTGCGGGGCTTTAAGGTAGAGCGAGGAGCCGTACTAGGGACGGTCCCGGTTTTAACTACCCTGCCGTTATACTGCCGAAATTTTGAATAATATTCATGTGTTAGAATTATTTTCCTGTGTTGAAATTATATTCGTCTGTTGAATAGAAAACCTTCATGTGTTGAATAGAAATTCATTCGTTGAATCATATTCATGTGTTGAATGGTATTCGTGTTTTGAATAAATTGTTTTAACAATAAAAATCACATTTTTACTCTATGTGTAAATCATGATAAATTGTTTTGAATAAATTGTTTTAACACTAGAAAACCTTCATGTGTTGAATAGAAATTCATTCGTTGAATCATATTCATGTGTTGAATGGTATTCATGTGTTGAACGGTTAGATTTTCAGATATGTGTAAATCAAATCTGAAGAAAAACAGCGCCACAGCCGCGTTATGGCCCGAAGCGTCGTTTGAATAAATTGGCTATTTCAAAATAAATAAAAATAGCGATAAATCGTTATAAAATATTATAAATGATATGGATGTGAAATTTAGAAATTAACTGAAGGTTAGCAAAGTCGAATGGTTTCCTGGATTTTGATCTGATGTTGGTTTCGGCCTTCGGGGTTAATATTTGGGAAATCGTTCTCTTACTGATTGACGGTTAGTGACTAATGAATTGAAATGATGCGTATGTAGTGTTTGTGTAGCACGTGTTTATTATATACGCGAGTTGCTCAGAAAGACAGGGTTTATCCCTTTCTGAATAACTGAATCGATGATAAGAAAGTGAAGATGAAGACGGTGGTTGAAGACCGGAAATCTTCACCTCGTTTGGATGGTAACTGAGGTCCTGATTGGGAGGCATCCCGAAATATGGATAATGAGTGGTGATCGTCCAGACGTACGTGGAGATCGATGGGTTTGCGAGTTATATAGTGCCTCCGGTTTCGTTTCGACCCAGAACGGACTTGTAAATGGATTGTGTGTCTGACATTGGAATTTATTCTATGTGATTGATAGCCATTAGTTGCATGTTGTGAATTGCCTGTGTGACATGCTAAGATGCAGTGATCAGGGCTTTTGTTGAAAAGAAAAGTCTTGTAATTGATGATCAAAGCACCGCCTGTGTGGCATAGCTTTGTGTATAACGTGAATTCGCGAACCTCACACCCCGGTATGAACCAGAAACGGGAGAGGACATCAGGGAGGGCTTGCGTTTCTTTCTAGCTAGGAGTTGTGTCAGTGTTTTTACACGGCCTGACATTTTACTTATGTGGATGATGGATAGCGAGGCGCCTCGGATATATCGGTCGATCCGGGACCGATGGAGTCATTCGTTGGCTCATTTGCGCCCCATAGGGTAGGGAGACATATTGCTCAGGCATTTTAATCCACATTGGTGGACCTGGCCTGACGATCCAAGGGTCACTCGCGCTCTGATCCTGAGACATGGTAGGCTAGATTGTCTCGAAGTCGGTAAGAACTATCTTTTTCCTTAGTTCATGACAGAAATCCAATTTCCAAATACGTGACTGTGCGGTTTTGATTGTATATATATATATATATGGCGACATGATATATGGTACCCATGTCGTCTATGATTGATAGTTATGATGGAAATTGTTTTTGAAACATATAAACACTAGTAATAATATCAAATGCATTTGTTTTATTCGTATCAATCATATTTTGGCCATTATAAGGTAAAACTCTATCCTCTGGTTTGCGTTGCATTGTGTGATGGGAACTGAGTCTTATAATGGCTTCATTTTTATAAAAAGCATTGCGATGTTTAAAAGAATGATTTGTTTTAAAGCACTGGCAATCACATGGAGTAAACCCGTTCCACGAAAGTGGCATGGTCCTGTGATTAGCCATATTTTAAATGTGTTGAGTAGATTTCTCATACTAGTCCCATGACTGACTCGTAGTTTGTTTCACTTTCAAACTCGGGTGCCCCTTTTTCTACACGGGCAGCCTTGTATTTAGGTTTTAGCTGGCTTTCTTTGGATAGCTGGAGCTAAAGATGGATTCTATCATTTATCTCTTTTTATGCTGTTCAGCTCCTATTGTACATTATGTTTGTTTTCCGCTGTTGACATATATGTATAGCTGAACTGTATTTGTACTAAGTATGATCCTGTATACTGTGTAACTCTGATGATTACGTTTATCCAGTATATTCTATTGTGCATTATCTGATGTATTTATTTCTGTTCAGCTATTATCTGTTTATGTGTTATATTCCAAAGATTACCCTTGCCGCCGTTAGTACGGGATTTGGGGTCATCACAACGTGCGTCGTTATGAGGCGGGGGATAAGGCTAGACCTTATCCCAGTTCTAGTATCGTGCCGTTATACCGCCAAAATTTTCTAAAATAAGTTAGAAAAATAAAGATACCATTTTATTGAAATGAAATGAAAATAAATATTCATTTACAAATCAGATGATTTGTTTATGTACACCCACTTGAAAGATATTGATTAGGACGATAAATTTTACACATCGCCCAACTGCACAAATAATAATCTGTGTTTGTTGACTGAAACCCCACACGGGTATGGGGATGATATTTGACGTACACTAATCCCGATTGTTTAGTTGTATGTCGATCGATAGGTTGACAAACAGTTGTGTGGTGCACTTTGGATGATGGTTGATTATTTATCATTGCTATAATATACATGTGTTGTATAGAATCCATATAAATAACATTAAATAGTAATTGAGTGGGTCTCATTCCAATTTTGAAAATAAATTATATTCATGTGTTGAATAAACAAAATAGTCATGTGTTGACAATACTCATGTGTTGAGAATATTCATGTGTTGAAACCATTCATGTGTTGAAACCATTCATGTGTTGAAAATATTCATGTGTTGAGTAAAATCTTTAAATAATAAAATTTACATCTTTATCATGTATAAAATTAGAAGCTAACTGGAAACTAGTTAAGATGAGTGGTTTCCTGGGTATTGATCTGATGTTGGTTTCGGCCTTCGGGGCTAATACTTAGGAAATTGTTCTCTTACTAATTTACGGTTAGAGTCTGTAACGACCCGTATTCTACCCATCATAGGATTGTAGAATATTTATTTCTTTCCCGTGTGAAGTCGTATGGTCATATAACTTTGGGAAACATTTATTTGAGTCATTTCCCCTGTTCATGATTTTTGTCGATTTTTGAATGACCATTTTGCCCCTAGTCAATACTGTTTTGGCCATAACTTTTGATAGGGAAGGAATTTTGACCTGAAACCACTTCCATTAGATTCGTTTGATGGTTTCTCTTTCCGTAGAGTGGTCATAATAGCCAAACGGACTTACCGTTTGGGAGATATGGCTGAAACAAGGTTTGGAGGGTGAAAAACTGCATAATTGGGCTAAACCGGGTAGTTAGCAATTGGGCCCATAAGGGGATTTCGGGATTGGGGCTGTATAAGGGTTGATTAGGGTTAGAAAATATCCTTTTAGCCATTTTTCCAGCCACCACTTCATTTTATAGAACCCTATTAATGGCCTCCAACCTCTAAATCACTCCAAACCACTCCAAACTTGAAGAAAAGAGATTAGCAACGACAAATCAAGGCAAATCAACACCAAATCGGGATTAGGGCTGCTACAACACCTTGTTATCTTCACCAAATCAGAGAATTATTTCAGATCTTAGTTTGTTTGTGGCTAAGGTGAGTGATTAGCTTGCTTATTGCACTAATTATGGTTATTCGGGGTGATTAGTGCTAATTAGCGTTTTTAAACGAAAATAAATTCTAGAAAAATGTTTATAAATTCCTAAATAATGTTTTAGACCTCTGATATGAGTTTGGGTTAATTTGGTTAAGTTTTGTTAATCATGTCATTAGTTATGCTCACATATGCTTAAGGGAAAACATGGAGTTTTGGGCATGTTTGATCCATTTTACCATGTCATATTGTTGTTTTGGGTGTTTGAGGTCGCTTGTATGTGTTGCTATGACTCTATGACATGCTTTGTGATTGATTGCAATAGTTAGAATGGTCAAAAACGTCGTCGAGTGGCGTAAACAGTCGCTGGAAAAGTCAGTGCAGGAAATCGGATCGGATCGCCCCTACCGACCCGAACCGCCCATTTCTCTTCGCCACGAACCGAACCGGATCGCTATAGCAAAGCAAGCTGCGCCACGAGCTGAAGGATCCGAACCGATCCAGTGTGCAATGAAGGACTCCGATCCGAACCGTCACAAGAGAGAGACAGGGATCCGACCCGAACCGATGGTGCACTCCGATCCGACCCGAGGTAACAGTCACGAAACGAGACGATGAAGACCTCGATCCCAATGATGACGAAAGGGATCCGAACCATGGCATGAAGAAGGCTCCGACCCGATCCGAGGACTGATGCTTGGTGGTTGAGGGCGGCACGAACCACGACACGATGGAGGGTGCGAACCGAACCGAGATGGTGGACCCGAACCGATCCGATGGGTGGTCACGAACCCGACCCGACCCGAATTGGTGAAAGAAATGACGATCCGAACCGATCCGAAGGAGGAAAATCCATAACCCGAAATGCAAAGGTAGTTCAAGTGGAAGTTCGAGCTCAGGATCCAGACGGGAACCAATGAGTTCACTTCGTGATTGGGCTTTGCTGCGGGACGTGTGCTAAGGAGTTGTCGATGTCTATGACTTTGGATCACTAGGTGTTGGAGGTAGAGAGACAAACTCGGGCTTTGGATATGGTGCGACTAGGGAGCTACCTACCGATGGAGTGGGGTCATGGAAATGTTGGGCGTGATCCCATAGGTATGGCGTTGGTGGTAGTAGGAATGTACATAGTCGTACAAAGTCGAGTTCTGTCGTTTGAGTAAAGTGCTCTAGTGATCGAAGAAGTGGATGTCGTATGCTTTACGCACTGAGTGAGAGATGCGAGGATGGTTGTTATGCTTGATTGTTTGACACACACATCCCCACCCCCGTATACTTATATTATGTGTTTGTGGCATCATAGAGTGTTGTACCGTGTAGTACTAACTCTTTGGTTGCAGGTCCAGGTTCAGGTATGACTTAGTATACCTGTTATTATTCTGTTTATGCTTACTACCACTCATACCAGACTGATGTCTGACCCAGAGTTTTATGTTTCTTCTTATTACTCTGGGTGCTCACACGAGCAGACTAGAGACAGGGATAGCTGGTAGTGCGCTTGGTAGATGGACTGAAGACGAGCAGGAGGCTCCACGTATGATATATAGTTATTCTCCCTGTGTCGTGATCGGTATCTACTTTGGGCATTAGTAGCATACCTATTTAGCTTATCTTAGAGACAGTAATTTGAAGTTGTAATAAGCTGTATTTGATATTTCCGCTACTCTGATGATGTTAGTTCAAGTTTTCAGCTTATGCACTGTCTCATCTGTTTTATGTCAAATATATGTTGGCTATTATATTTTATTCCATGCGCTGTGAGACATATTATAGGTTCTTTATTTGGTTCCTCTTCTTTCTTTCTCTTCTTTGACGACCGTCCCATGCCAATTGGACATGTGTACAGCGCACAATTGGAGAAAACGTCGGTTGGTGCGGGGCGGGCCGTCACATTTGGTATCAGAGCTCTAGGTTGCGTAATTCACCTAGGGAAAGACACTAGGGAGAGATAGTACGTATATGAGAGCGCGTATTTGTGATTATTTTGGTTTTCAAAAGCTATATCTATATATAGTATTAGTATGTTTAAGAGTGAAGTCGCATTGCACTGCACTGACACCACTATGGAGATGGTTAATCGTTCTCTCTTTAACAGATTTGACGATGAGCCGAGGAAGAGGTGCTGATAGAGGGGCCAATAATGGGAATCCCCCTGACATGAGGGCTATGTTTACCCACCTCATGAGAGAGATGCTTGTGGATATTCAGAGGGAGGCTCCTAATGTTGCCAATGCTGGAGGTGCAGCGGTGCAAGCGCCTAGGGTCGATTTCGCCAAGTTGAGTAAGGATTACACTAATCTTGGTGGAAAGCCGTTTCACGGAACAGAGTCGGCCACGGATGTTCAGGATTGGTTGGATAGCTGTGATCGGATCTTCGATGACTTGGGTATCGAGGATGCGATGAAGAGAAGGCTAGCGTCTCGTCAGCTGCAAGGACGAGCGATGAATTGGTGGAATGCTATTAGGGCAGCCACACCAGAAGATCAAGTTACTTGGGATCAATTTAAAGTTCGCTTTAGCGACAAGTATATCCCAACTGCCCAGAAATCGGAATTGTTTAGGAAGTTCTTGGAGCTTAAGCAGAATGGGAGGGCAGTATCGGATTATGTTGCTGAGTTCGACACTTTGTCAAAGTATGGGTTATCTCTAATTGATACTCCCGAAAAGAAAAATGAGAGGTTCATCACTGGTTTGGATGAATACTTAGGGGAGAGGCTGATTAATCACATCGATGAGACGTTTGAGTCGATTGTGGGAAAAGCTTTGAGGTCAGAAAGTCTTTACCCTAAGTCGAAGACTGGAGTTGTTGCTGCGTCTGCTGAAGAGCCAAAGCCGCAAGCAAGCGGTGGAGGCAAGAATAACTCTCAGAATAAGAGGAAGCAGAACCAAGCTAAGGATGGCCAGAAGAAAAGCAGGAAAGAAGTCGAGTGCTTCAAATGTGGAAAGAAGGGCCATTATGCAAGGGAATGTAGGGCCAAGACAGTGGGAAAGAAGTGCTTTAACTGTGGTCAGGAGGGACATTTTAAGGATAAGTGCCCGCAACCTCTGAAGGAGAATCAGATTGTGAAAGCATATGCCATCAATGCTGTACCTTCTTCGTCGAATGCCCCAACTGCGGCGGAGAAAGGAAAGGGAGTCGTCATTCAAGGTATGCTTTCCATTTATGATCTTCCTGTTAGAGTTTTGTTCGATACCGGGGCTTCCCATTCCTTCATATCTAGTGACCTGGTAGATAGGTTGGGATTGGAACCCGAGTTAGTCGATAGACCATTAGCTGTGACGAACCCGATTGGTGGTTCAACAAACCTCAGTATGATCTGTCGTAATGTGGTCTTATCGAGTCATGGATGTATGTTTGTTTGTGATTGCTTTGTTTTGGGCTTTACTGGGTATGGCATTATTTTGGGAGTCGATTGGCTCCAAAGATACGGGGTGGTGGTAGACTGTGAGGGCTTTTTGGTGACAGTTAGGGCGGATGATGGGCGGAGGGTAGTGTTTGGTAATCTACCCTGTGATGGGGTAATGGCTAGTTTTGTAAATTCCCTCGACATTCCGCATGATGAGTTATCAGGTTTGCCCGTGGTTGGCCAGTACCCGGACATCTTCGAGGAAGTGACCGGACTTCCACCACACCGAGAGATTGAGTTTCGTATTGATTTAGTGAAAGATGCCAGACCTATAGTGATGCCACTTCGTCGTATGGCACCACGAGAACAGCGAGAGCTCGAGGTGCAAGTTAGTGATCTTATGAAGAAGGGATTTATTAGAAGAAGTGTTTCCGAGTGGGGAGCACCAGTTGTGTTTGCTACTAAGGCAGATGGTTCCCTTCGATTGTGTGTGGACTATCGCGAGTTAAATAAGGTGACGAGGAAGAATAAGTATCCTCTACCACGGATAGATGATTTGTTTGATCAACTGGAAGGAGCGAGAGTGTTCTCCCAGTTGGACCTCGCGACAGGATTTCATCAGCTCCATGTAGCAGCTGATAGTATAGCTAAAACGGCATTTAGGACGCCGTCTGGGTTTTATGAGTGGTTGGTTATGCCATTCGGGTTGACCAATGCCCCAGCATACTTCGTGGATCTTATGAATAGAGTATTCAGAGACCAATTGAATAAGTTTGTTCTTGTGTTCGTAGACGATATCCTTGTTTACTCGAGGACAGAAGAGGAACACAAGGAACATTTGAGAATTGTGTTGGAGGTGTTGAGAAGACACCAATTGAAAGCGAAGTTTTCTAAGTGCCACTTCTGGAGGAGAGAAGTGAGATTCTTGGGCCATGTTGTTTCAGAGAATGGTATTGCCGTGGACCCTGCAAAGGTGGCTACGATACAAGATTGGTCTGCGCCCAAGAATGCAAAGGATGTAAGAAGTTTCTTGGGGTTAGCTGGATATTATCGTAAGTTTATCAAAGACTTCTCCAAGACAGCGGCACCGTTGACTCGGTTGACTAAGAAGAATCAAGCTTTCGTTTGGGACGAAGGGTGTGAAAAAGCATTCAAGAGTCTAAAGGAAAAGTTGACGCGTGCGCCAGTGTTGGTCATTCCTAAGGGAAATGAAGAGATGACGGTATATACGGATGCTTGTGGTACCGGACTGGGTGCGGTATTGATGCAAGGAGGTAAGGTTGTAGCTTATGCCAGTCGACAGCTAAAGCCACATGAGAAGAAGTATCCTACCCATGATTTGGAATTAGCAGCGATTGTATTTGCGATGAAGATGTGGAGACATTACCTCTTGGGAGAAAGATTTGAGCTGTTTACAGATCATAAATCGTTAAAGTATCTCTTCTCTTAGAAAGATCTGAATCTCCGTCAGCAGAGATGGTTAGAGTTCTTGGCTTCGTATGATTTTGATATCGCGTATACACCTGGGAAGGGCAATGCGGTAGCCGATGCCTTGAGTAGAAGACATGCCAGCTTAGGGGCAATGTTTCTTGAATGGAAGCAGCTGGAGTACATCGCAAGGTTTGATTTCAGACCAAGGTGCGAATTGAATCCAGTTATGCTAGCTAGCTTGACGATCAGACCCACTTTGATAGAGCGGATTGGTTCCAGTCAAAGGAACGACCCTAATTTATTGGAAGTCATCTCCAAGTTGGAAATGAATGTCGATGGGGAGATGGACAAGTATGGGCTTGATCGAGATGGATGGCTTCGGAAGAATGGAAGACTAGTTGTACCCAATGTCGATGGATTGAGGGATGAAGTGCTTAGAGAATGTCATCACTCAAAACTGACTATACATCCCGGTGGTAATAAGATGTATCGAGACATGAGACAGACTTACTACTGGGAGGGGATGAAAAGAGGCGTTGGGAAGTTTATATCCAAATGCATAAATTGCCAGCTAGTTAAAGCCGAGCAAAAGAAGCCTAGTGGGTTGATGCAACCATTAGAAATTCCCGAATGGAAATGGGAACAAGTTTCGATGGATTTCATCGATGGTTTACCGAGGACTAGATCAGGACATGATAGCATTTGGGTAATTGTGGATCGACTGACCAAGAGTGCAAGATTTATACCAGTTAAGTCGAACAGAACTGCAGCTAAGTTAGCAGAACTATATATGAAGTGGGTAGTGAGATTTCATGGAGTACCCAAAGGCATTGTGAGTGACCGAGATCCGTTGTTTACTAGTGGATTTTGGAAGAGCTTACAAGAGGCTTTAGGATCAGAATTACATCTCAGTACCGCATATCATCCTCAAACCGATGGTCAGACAGAGAGGGTGAATCGGATATTAGAAGATCTCTTGAGGGCTTGTATATTGGATTTCGGTGGAGCATGGGATGACCATTTGCATCTAGTAGAGTTTGCATATAATAATAGCTACCAATCCAGTATTGGTATGGCTCCATATGAAGCTTTGTACGGAAGGCCGTGCAATTCACCATCATGTTGGATAGAGACTGGCGAGAAGTTTGTGCTTGGACCAGATGTGGTGAGAGAAACTTCCGATAAAATCAAGATCATTCAGCAACGAATGAAAGCTGCTCAGGATAGGCAGAAGTGTTATGCTGATAAGAGGAGAAGAGACTTGAAATTCTCCGTTGGTGACTTGGTGTTTGTCAAGATCTCTCCGTTGAAAAGCATGATACGATTTGGCAGGAGAGGCAAGTTGGCACCAAGATTTGTGGGTCCTTTCCAAGTTCTCGAGGAAGTTGGGAATTTGGCGTATAGAGTTGGCTTACCAGAGAAAATGGCAGGAGTTCACAATGTGTTTCATGTTTCCCAATTAAGGAAGTTCGTTCACGACTCAAATGTGACTATTTCACCTGATCAGTTAGAGG
Source organism: Allium sativum (assembly GCA_030737875.1). Classification (NCBI taxonomy): domain Eukaryota; kingdom Viridiplantae; phylum Streptophyta; class Magnoliopsida; order Asparagales; family Amaryllidaceae; genus Allium; species Allium sativum. The sequence goes on from CM060924.1 coordinate 440,844,459, forward strand.
ACTTTGAAGTAGAACCTGAGGCGGTTGAGAACCGCAAGCCGATTCGTATTGTGGGGCATGATACGAAGCAACTTCGAAGAAAGTCGGTGAAGCTAGTCAAAGTTCAGTGGGGCGAGGACGAAAATGATTGTGCTTGGGAGACAGAGGAGAGCATTAGAAAGGCTTATCCAGAACTCTTTGCCTGGTAAGATTTACTTTGCGATTTAGTTATTCCGCACGCTAGGATAGACTTGTTTTGCTTGTTTTGCATGTTTGATGGTTGTTTTATGATTGATAGGCATGCGGGACCCTTGTGTGTGTTTTGATTAGGGAATTTCGGGGGCGAAATTTCTTAAGAGGGGAAGAGTGTAACGACCCGTATTCTACCCATCATAGGATTGTAGAATATTTATTTCTTTCCCGTGTGAAGTCGTATGGTCATATAACTTTGGGAAACATTTATTTGAGTCATTTCCCCTGTTCATGATTTTTGTCGATTTTTAAATGACCATTTTGCCCCTAGTCAATACTGTTTTGGCCATAACTTTTGATAGGGAAGGAATTTTGACCTGAAACCACTTCCATTAGATTCGTTTGATGGTTTCTCTTTCCGTAGAGTGGTCATAATAGCCAAACGGACTTACCGTTTGGGAGATATGGCTGAAACAAGGTTTGGAGGGTGAAAAACTGCATAATTGGGCTAAACCGGGTAGTTAGCAATTGGGCCCATAAGGGGATTTCGGGATTGGGGCTGTATAAGGGTTGATTAGGGTTAGAAAATATCCTTTTAGCCATTTTTCCAGCCACCACTTCATTTTATAGAACCCTATTAATGGCCTCCAACCTCTAAATCACTCCAAACCACTCCAAACTTGAAGAAAAGAGATTAGCAACGACAAATCAAGGCAAATCAACACCAAATCGGGATTAGGGCTGCTACAACACCTTGTTATCTTCACCAAATCAGAGAATTATTTCAGATCTTAGTTTGTTTGTGGCTAAGGTGAGTGATTAGCTTGCTTATTGCACTAATTATGGTTATTCGGGGTGATTAGTGCTAATTAGCGTTTTTAAACGAAAATAAATTCTGGAAAAATGTTTATAAATTCCTAAATAATGTTTTAGACCTCTGATATGAGTTTGGGTTAATTTGGTTAAGTTTTGTTAATCATGTCATTAGTTATGCTCACATATGCTTAAGGGAAAACATGGAGTTTTGGGCATGTTTGATCCATTTTACCATGTCATATTGTTGTTTTGGGTGTTTGAGGTCGCTTGTATGTGTTGCTATGACTCTATGACATGCTTTGTGATTGATTGCAATAGTTAGAATGGTCAAAAACGTCGTCGAGTGGCGTAAACAGTCGCTGGAAAAGTCAGTGCAGGAAATCGGATCGGATCGCCCCTACCGACCCGAACCGCCCATTTCTCTTCGCCACGAACCGAACCGGATCGCTATAGCAAAGCAAGCTGCACCACGAGCTGAAGGATCCGAACCGATCCAGTGTGCAATGAAGGACTCCGATCCGAACCGTCACAAGAGAGAGACAGGGATCCGACCCGAACCGATGGTGCACTCCGATCCGACCCGAGGTAACAGTCACGAAACGAGACGATGAAGACCTCGATCCCAATGATGACGAAAGGGATCCGAACCATGGCATGAAGAAGGCTCCGACCCGATCCGAGGACTGATGCTTGGTGGTTGAGGGCGGCACGAACCACGACACGATGGAGGGTGCGAACCGAACCGAGATGGTGGACCCGAACCGATCCGATGGGTGGTCACGAACCCGACCCGACCCGAATTGGTGAAAGAAATGACGATCCGAACCGATCCGAAGGAGGAAAATCCATAACCCGAAATGCAAAGGTAGTTCAAGTGGAAGTTCGAGCTCAGGATCCAGACGGGAACCAATGAGTTCACTTCGTGATTGGGCTTTGCTGCGGGACGTGTGCTAAGGAGTTGTCGATGTCTATGACTTTGGATCACTAGGTGTTGGAGGTAGAGAGACAAACTCGGGCTTTGGATATGGTGCGACTAGGGAGCTACCTACCGATGGAGTGGGGTCATGGAAATGTTGGGCGGATCCCATAGGTATGGCGTTGGTGGTAGTAGGAATGTACATAGTCGTACAAAGTCGAGTTCTGTCGTTTGAGTAAAGTGCTCTAGTGATCGAAGAAGTGGATGTCGTATGCTTTACGCACTGAGTGAGAGATGCGAGGATGGTTGTTATGCTTGATTGTTTGACACACACATCCCCACCCCCGTATACTTATATTATGTGTTTGTGGCATCATAGAGTGTTGTACCGTGTAGTACTAACTCTTTGGTTGCAGGTCCAGGTTCAGGTATGACTTAGTATACCTGTTATTATTCTGTTTATGCTTGCTACCACTCATACCAGACTGATGTCTAACCCAGAGTTTTATGTTTCTTCTTATTACTCTGGGTGCTCACACGAGTAGACTAGAGACAGGGATAGCTGGTAGTGCGCTTGGTAGATGGACTGAAGACGAGCAGGAGGCTCCACGTATGATATATAGTTATTCTCCCTGTGTCGTGATCGGTATCTACTTTGGGCATTAGTAGCATACCTATTTAGCTTATCTTAGAGACAGTAATTTGAAGTTGTAATAAGCTGTATTTGATATTTCCGCTACTCTGATGATGTTAGTTCAAGTTTTCAGCTTATGCACTGTCTCATCTGTTTTATGTCAAATATATGTTGGCTATTATATTTTATTCCATGCGCTGTGAGACATATTACAGGTTCTTTATTTGGTTCCTCTTCTTTCTTTCTCTTCTTTGACGACCGTCCCATGCCAATTGGACATGTGTACAGCGCACAATTGGAGAAAACGTCGGTTGGTGCGGGGCGGGCCGTCACAGAGTCTGATTAAGAATTAAATGATATAAAACACAATTTTATCAAATATATAAGATAACAAAAATAGTCATGTGTTGACAATGCTCATGTGTTGAGGATATTCATGTGTTGAAACTATTCATGTGTTGAACGAAATATCTATACAATTGAATACACATTTTTATTGTAAGTAAGAATTAATAAATATTCATGTGTTGAAGAAAATATTCATTTGTTAAAAAGAATAACGAAGTTATTGAAATATATAAAGCCGTGTTGATTAGATATGCGCCATTTTGACGTGAACGATATTTATATCGATTATATTCGTTTTTATAATGAATATAGAAAAGGAAGTGATTTCAAAATATAACATTTTGAAAATATTATCATTTATATATTAATGATATGGAATATTCAATTTTGATTTAAAATTGAATATGAAGTTGAAATCATTTTTAAAACGAATTCAAACGATTTATGAAATACATTTAGAATTGAAATCGATGAAATATATATAATATATATTATATATATTAAATGGCCTGAATAGAACGCGTCGTGCCACGACAGTTCGCGAATTTTGACCATTGACTTTGAATCCGACGGTCGAATCTACGGGAGATTCGACCGTCGGATTCTCCTGAAACCAGAACCGTTGGGTTCGTATCGAAAAGAGCTTTCCAATGAATATTAGAAATTTGAAATCTAATGGTTGGATTTGGAATTATGTCCAAATAAAATTTGGAAAAGGTCGTTGTAAGTGCAGTTCGACGACCGTTATTGGAAATCGATGTACGAGCCTTGATAAAATTATTAAAAATATCAATAATTTATATAAAGTCATAATAAATGATTTAGAAAGAATTGGGGTGAAAAATCCCATATTTAAAAAGGATAAAAATATATTTTTATCGAAATGAACTAGTTATGAACTAGAATTATGATCCAATGTTTTTGAATAAATAAATTGGATTTGAAGCGATTTTAAAAATAATCAGAATTTCCAATATACGAATTGGAATGGATTTGAATCGAAATTATCTTCGAAATATTTCGATGTTGGATTTCGTGATTATACAGATATAGTTGTGGAAATTTGAAACATATATTTATATCGTTATTTCCGATACGATATTTGTTGGTTTCAGAATTTGATATTGAATATAAGCCGATATATATTCTATTCAGAGCCTTGTATTTAATATCAAATGGGATTTTGGGTTCGTCGTGAATGGTGTCTTAAATAACACTGTTCTTGGACCCAGTTTAGAAAAGAATAAATATTTTAATTAAGATTTAGTGAAACTGTCCAGTTAATTAGCATTTAATTGGAATTGAATTTAAACTTCTTAGCTTTGAATAACCATTAATATTGATTTGTGGGAAGATTAAAACTATGTGGAGTTTTAATGAATCTTTAATTAGATTAAAGTGATCGAGAATGGAGTATCACCAGTTTTTCTCCAAGCGATAGTTAAATCTTTAATTAGATTTGAACGTGAAATGGTAATTAATATTTACCGATAACATCGTGGTGTTAGATATGAAGTATTACCAGTTTTGCTCCATGGGATGAATAGGTTGGGATTGGGAAATAAAATAAATGATTACTTCGGTGTGGTTCGCTAATCCCGACTAGTTTGGAAAACCTTAACATGGTTTGAAATGATATCCAAAGGAGGATTAAAGAATAAATTTAGAAGAATTTATCTTTGATAAAATTAATGGGAACTTTTCCCTAAGAATGTGAATATTTGAATAAAAGAATATTCCGAATTGGAATGAGGCGTATGTTGTGTTTGTGTAGTAGTTGTTTATTATATACGCAAGTTATTCGGAAAGGTCGGGTTTATACCCATTCTGAATAACTGATTCGACGATAAGTCGAAGATGAAGACGGCGGTTGAAGACCGGAGGTCTTCACATCGTTTGGATGATTACTGATGATCCTGATTGGGTTGTACACCCAAGAGGAGGGAATCAGTTGGTGATCGTCCATACGTACTTGGAGATCGATGGATATGCGAGGAATAAGGTTCCTCCGGTTTCGTTCAGACCCAGAACGAACTTGTAAATGGACTGTGTGTCTGACACTGGATTTTATTCTTTGTTGATTGATCTCTACTAAATATACATCTGTTTGGTAGCGGAGAATTTATTCTCTTGCTTAACACCCTTCTCTGAGACGTACAAGCTCAGAGGTTGTATATTGATGGACATCAATCAAATGGAGTGAATTGCCTGTGTGGCATGCCTAAGTGACAAATGATCAAGGCTTTTGTTGAAAAGCAAAGTCTTGTGGTTGATGATCAAAGCATGGCCTATGTGGCACAACTTTGTGTATAACGTTAATTCGCGAACCTCACACCTCAATATAAGTCAAAAACGGGATAGTGACTGCAGGGAGAGGACGACGTTTCTTTCTAGCTATGGGTGATGTCAGTGACATACCAGCCCTGACATTTATATACTTTTTACCTATGTGGTTGTCGGATGCGAGGCGCCTCGAATATAGGTCTGATAGGACTGGGAAACGTATGTTCAGGAATACTAATCCTCAAAAGTAAGAGAGGACCGGCCCTGAAGATCCACGATTGCTGTGTGTGGTCCGGGTACATTTGCTAGAGTGTATCGAACGGAGAGGAGCTTGCCCCTTGCCTCGACTAATGACGGAAATCCAATTTCCAATACGACCTTTGCGGTTTTAATTGTAGAACTAGTATGGCGACATGATATATGGTACCCATGCCACCTATGATTGATACATTTGTATTTGAAGTTGTTTTCTTCACTTATAGTAATAATAAAAGATGAAATTTAGCGTATCAAGCATTCTTTGTCTATTATAAGGTAAAACCCTATCCTCCGGCTTGCGTTGCATTGTGTGATGGGACCTGGGTCTTATAATAGCTCCATTTTTCTTTATTTAGCATTGCGCTGTTTGTTTTATGCACTGGTATTCTTGGGAGGAAACCGTTCAATGTTATACGGCGTGGTCCCTTGATTTACCTAACTTTAAAATAAGGATTAATAACTGTTTTAGTTCTCACACCAGTCACATGACTGACCTGGAGTTTATTGTTTTAACCTAAACTCTGGGTGCCCCTATTTCCACATGGGAAGCTAGTAGTTTTGGTTTTGCAGATTTATATTCACAGGATCCTAGTTTACAGTTGGAATGATATTCGAAAAGCTCTGTATCCGTATATCGCCTTCAGTTGTGCTTTGTAATATTTTTTCGCTACTATGTATTTAAATGTAATTTGATTCTCTGATATTTTTCTGATGTATAATATTTATTCATACTCTGTACATTATTGTATTCTGATGGAATTGTTGTAATAAGCAATGAAATGTTCTTCTGTTTGTGTTCCGATTTGTCGTGTTCTCAAAGCAATACGTGCTTTCCTTAACGGGGAAGTTACGGGTTCTTACAAACCCTATCCTCCGGCTTGCGTTGCATTGCGTGATGGGACCTGAGTCTTATAATAGCTTCATTTTCTTTATTTAGCATTGCGCTGCTTGTTTATGCACTGGTATTCTTAGGAGGAAACCCGTTCCGTGTTATACGGCGTGGTCCCTTGATTTACCTAACTTTAAAAATCAAATTAATAACGGTTTTAGTTCTCACACCAATCACATGACTGGCCTGGAGTTTATTGTTTTAACCTAATATATGGGTGCCCCTATTTTCCACACGGGCAGCTAGTATTGGGTTTTTGCAGATTTATATTCACAGGATCCTGGTTTATAGTTGGAATGATATTCGGAAAGCTCTATATCCATGAATCTTGTTCAGTTATGTTTTGTATTATTTTTCCGCTGCTATGTATTTAAATGAAATTTAAATCTCTGATATTTATCAAATGTATAATATTCATTCATACTCTGTATATTCTTGTACTCTGATGTAAATTGTTGCAATAAGCAATGAAATGTTCTTCTGTTTGTGTTTTGATTTTTCGTGTTCTCAGACAATCCGTTCTTTCTCTTCTCTTCAGAGATCAGGGAAGTTTGGGTCGCTTCAATCGGAGATCCCAGCGTTGGCACGGGAGGTGCGGCTTGGGCTGTGCTTTCCGCCGGAAGTGGTGGTTCGACGAAAGGTGGCTGGAGTTGGGAGCAAGGGGTGGTCAAAATTTGGAGCTTCACGCTGGAAATGGGCTTCACGTTCGGGTCCTAGAGTATGCGGATGAAGGAGAGCGGGAACCAAGAGCTGACGTGGCGAGACTTAATTGGGTGAGAATATAATTTATTTGTTTTATATATTTTCAAAATTCAAATAGTAAAACATTAATAACTTTCTCGTTTTAACTCGGTTTTGGACGCGGTTGGGTGCGTTGGGATCGTGGCAGAATTGCGGACAATCTGAAACTAGTTTGGCTACATTTGGAGGCTTGAAATTTTGGGCTTTGGTTGGACGTTCGATCCACTAAGGACCTAAAGGTGAGTTTCTCACTCGCGACTAACTAAATTTTTCCCATATTTATAAAATTAAATTGTGAAATAAGTTTAGTTGCATGGTTGTGTTTGATTGGTGAATGGTTGCTTGAATTTGACATGCAAGTGTGTAACAGGCAATGAAATCGATAATTAGTTATTTAAATTCAATTAAATTTCTAGTTAGAAAATACCGACACTTGTTAACCAGTGACATGACTGATATTTACCATGGAATAAAATGGTTGTGATAGATGCCTTGGTTGATGTAATTACTGAATGAATATTGCTTGAAATGTTATTTATTTCAATATATGGATGTTATGTGCTGATTATTGACGATAAATCCCAATGTTTTCACCCTTGATGTTACGGGCATCTAATAAACCCAGGGTTTATCAATTTAAAATAAATTAAGAACACAGGCTGAAATGATAGATATCTGTGACCCTGATTTGGATTGAAATGATATACATCCATCCCTGAAATATCTGAAATTAAAATCATTTGGCCATTGGATAGATAATTATATACAGACATCGGTTGGTTAAATGATTTTAAATATTGAAAATGTTATTTGGTCGGAATTTCATTTAAAGGTTACGTGTCGATACTCGATAAATCCATTTTCCTTAAAGATCTGAACTTTGAATGTTTATTGAAATGGTTAAGGAAATTATTCCAAAACAAATTGGAAGTTCGTAAATTGAGATTTGAGTATGATTTGGAATTAATCAAATTAACGGTGTAGGTTGAATATAACAAATTCTCATTGAATTTAAATTTTTGAATAAGGGTAATGGAGAGTACTCGGAGTTGTTTAACTCAATGTGAATATGAAATTTGAATTCTTTAAATCGAACGTTTGATTTAGACGATGTCTGAAACAAGATACGGGAAGTAAACGAACTCCAACAAAGCTGGAATATCGTTTTCAGATGTTGGATGTTGGAAGAAGAAATAATCATGGTTTAAACTTTATTTTATAAAAACTATATATATATATATATATCGCATGTTTTACGAATATATTATATCCCTTTTCTTAAAAGGTTATTTAGTAAAATTTTGTAACTTAAATACTATTTTGTTAAACAAATTTTTCCTTATATTTTATTTTTTAACTATTTAGTCAAACTTTTAATTTATATATATACATATATACATAGTGATTTAAACTGTCTTATTTTACTCTAATTATTTTATAAGTAAATTTATATATAAGTTCTATTTTATAAGTATCTATTTTTATAGTAATATTAAATGATTGTGACTTCTTCCTAAATGGAAATTGTTTGATTTAAACCATGATTCAAATGGAGTTTTGATATGAAGTTATGTTCGATTTCGAATATGAATCGATTTTAAACGATTATAATAGTTCAAGGTAGATTATACTCCACTTGAATATAAATGGGATTTCCAAATGATTGAAATGAATTGATATGGAAAAATATATATTCTGTTTGTATATGAATGGATTTCGAATGTAAATCGATTTGAAATAACTATAATCTTTGAGATGAGGTATATTCTATGTGAATATAGATCGATTTGAGACATTGTATGAGTATAATATAATGATATAAAAATATATTCTAGTTTAGAATATAATCGGTTTTGGGAATGATTGGGATATCTTGATATGAAATTTTATTCTATTTGAATATAAATTGGGTTTGAACAAAATATGATATTTTGATATGAAAGCAAACCTTTGTGAAAGGTAAAAGAACCTGCCGATGTAGAAAATATAAACGTTGGTTGTTAAAGAGACCGGAGTCGACAAATGGCATACTCTCTGTCAGTGTCGATACCACTTTAACAACTGTGAACGTTATGACGTATCCAGAATGAAATATGATGACTTGGAGGCGATTTTGGATTGATGAAGATGAACGATGACGAAATAGCCTTGACCTTCAGGTCATAATTGAAATGACTAAAATAGGAGCTATACCGTGACTAATTGAGGTAGCATCTTTGATCGAACGCACTTCTCCGATACTATTTCTATGACTATGATGATGATTTGGGCCTTTTTCATTTGGGAGTGTGTTCCGAGGTGGGCGGTAGTGGCTGCTATGCATTACCACCGATCCGGGAGTGCAACTGGTTGAATCCTACCCTGGGCATTGCCTCGAGTGCCTTGTCATATTTATCCTTATCGAGCCCCTATGATTTTGATTTATATCGTACCTATGGAATGCCCTCTGATGCCATCGGTTTTGCGGTGGGTTTACGGTACTATATAGACTACGGTATTTTAAACGGTGTAAGGGTAAAACTGTAATCCCGCTTATGCTATTTTCATTATTTATACTTTACTAAATAGACATTACAATAACAGTGTATTATACTATGTATGTATTAGATTAACGGATGCTTGAGAGATGGAAAATCCCATAACATCTCTTGAGTTACTACACTCATGTTATTTCACATTTTAATTTGACTAATATGAGAATGATTTAGTGCTGATCCAAGTGTTTGTTGTGTTTTCTTTTTATGCAATACGCTCGGGTCAGCAGAAATTGCAGTTAGCGAAGATTTCTTGGCCTTGGAGATTGAAGACGAAGATTCGGTATATATGTCTATTATACATGTGTACTTTTCGCTGCATTTTGTTTCCGCTGCCATGTTATGTAAATCTATGTATGTGTAGCTCTGATAATCATTGTATGTTATAGCCAAATGTATATATTTCAAATGCTTTTAATGATTAGTTATTTATTATATGTTATCCTTCCGCTGTGAGAACTCTGTTATTTGTTTTCTCTTCTTTCTTCTTTTTATTCTTTTCCCAATAACTACCTGCGTTTTCAATTCGTTGGGTCAACATGTGTGGTTCATTGTCGATTTGAACGATCAAAAACCCGGGTCATTACAGTTGGTATCATAGCTTTGGTTAGCGATAACCTTAGTTCTGTTTGGGAATTAACTCATTAGAGATAGGGTTAGTATTGCCCTAGAATGAGTTTGAGGGTATATATGAGAGTGCGTACTTGTATTTTGGTATAAAATGGTTTTATATTTTGTTGATTTGTTCGATTGAATATTTATAGATTCTGGTCGATATATGGGACGCCATAGAATCGATAGGAATTTTTTAATACTCGAACAGAATGGATATATTTTGAATATGTCAAATATTATTGGTTTTAAGTATATATATATATGCATTCGTCATTAGTAGGTAGTAATATTAAGTTATTACCTATTATGGTTGGTAAAATAATAAACATAATAAGAGATAATTAATAGGTGTTGAAAAATTTTGAAAACGAAATTTATTAAGTATAATTGGTTGCAGAATATATTTTGTAAGTGAAATAGAAATGAACTCGGGGACTCGATTCTGGTGCTTTTGAAATAGTTTTGCCAAAGTTTTGAAATAATATCATATTATAAGAAATAGTTCTGGAAATGGTTTTCAAAGGATTTTAAACAAAATAAGTGTAATCCCTTCTTGGACCTTAGAAATAACTTCGGTAATGAGTGCACGCATTATCGATGTTTATTCTGAAGAGTCTGAGTGGGGGAGAGACCACTCAATGATTATTATAACTTATGGATAGAGGATTTTGGATTTAATTCCATATGGTACAAATTTTATATAAGAGTATTAGTATATGTTATTTAAAGTTGAATTTAAATTAAACCGGAATTGAAAATTTCTACGTTCTATGTTAATTAAGGATTTGGATTTAAAATTTTATATGGTATGATTTTCTATGAAATAGTACAAGTACATGTATTATTTAAATTTGGTTATAAACCCTAAATCAAGTATTTAAGTTCATCTTAACTAATGATATTGATTTATGTATTAAGGTAACACGATTCATTAGAATCTTAGATTTTTAAACCCGAAATGGGCTTAAGTATTAAGAGAAAGGGAAATAGTCATTTAAGACTCTTAAGCAGGGCGATAATAAGGTTCAACAAGTTCTAGTTTGGTCGATAAGAGTGCTGGAGAAAATCAAAATTTATGTAAATCGGCTAAAATGAATTGGAAAATTTCGTTGTGTAAATAATAATGGCAACGTCTTATAGCTTGGAAATTAATAAATGGATTAAGCTAGTTCAAGAAGAAAACAAAAGAAATGAAGTTTGTTAATGAAATCTGAATAGTCGATAAATTAGTAATGAAAGAAATCTAAATGAGTAAACCTCATTTGGATAATACCTTAAATGTAAATATGAGTATGAACGATGAAGTGAACGAATACAAAACTTTTGTCGAATGAACTATAACTTAATTTGAGTAGAGGAATCGAGTGAAATAAGGTTTAACTTAGGAAATCGAATAAAATTTTTGAGAACTAAATATAAAACTCGCGTTATGAACAATCCTTAATTCAAACCATGGTTTGTGAGTAGAATAAATAAGTTGAGTTAATGGAATAATATTTAATTTAAAATGAAATGGCAATAAGCGAAGAAGAAAATGGTTAAATGAATGAATAGAAGTGCCAAAACTAGAGAATGAGATGCAAAGGTTAAATTGGCTTATTCGAAATAAGATAATAATTAAACGAATTCTAATTTGGAATTTGAGATATTTAAGTGAGATGTAAAATAAAAACTTGTCCTGAGTTGGATGGATTTAATAAAATGAAGTCAACTTAGTAAAATTGAATAAGTCGATTTACAATTTATGTTGATGATTGGTTTGAGAAGAAAAAAAATTGATTTACACTAACGATTAATGGGTAAGTAAGTAAAATAATTTTTTGTAAAAAAGATAAAAGGAACGACATTCAATGTAATATGGATGAAGTATGTAAGAACAAGTAATGAAATTTGGTAAGTGATCCATGTTAACGAATTAAGGATTTAATATAATCGAGTTCGTTGGAAAGGTAAAGTGAATCCAAGTTTTAATCAGAATTAATCTTTGGAATGTGAAAATGGTATGGAGTTATTTAATATAAATGTAAGAAATATGAACATGTATTTAAGTAATAAAAGGGTAAATCGTATTATAAGCATAATAAAGAGATAACGCACTTTGATGGTTAAGTTTTCTTTAAGTTTTGGAATTCGAAAGTTGAAACTTTCAAATAAATAAATTGACGTTTATGCGAAAACCTGAAATATTAGTTGAGCTAAAGCAAAATGGCCATAACTTTTGAATGGCTGACCGGAATTCGACGATTCCAGAATTTTTGGAAACCTCAGAAACTGAGCTAAGACTTTTGTTAATAGAGCCTTGTCGAATTTTCAAGTTAATTAGGTTGAATTCCAAGATTTAGTTGTAGTTGTATGCGCAGAAAATGGAAACCTTGAGTGTATATCAATATTGTTTGGACCAAAACTTCCTAACGGAGCATCGAATTTTGATGTTCTTGTACATTCGAAAGGCCAAGATCTGAATTAAAACTTTTCCTTAATGTGCTAGGTAAAAATTTGATGTTTAAAGGGTTAAAAACTGGGTTGAACAACTCAAACCTGCATTTTTCGTTGTGTGAGCTGAAGCGTTCGCTCTCGCTAAAATGGTCATAACTTTTGAACGGATTATCCGAATTCGACGAATCTGGACAATTCGGAAAGCCTGAAACGAATGCGACAACTTTTACCTGCGTATTTTAGTCAAATTCCATCGTTTATAAGGTGATAATCGACGATTTGTTCGCTGGCCTGATATGAGTATGGTGGTTTAGTGGTTGAAATGTTCGATTTATGTTGTGTAAGTTATGTACATTTGTTATGTATTATATGTATGTTTAAATCTTATGCGTATGTGAGTATATAGCAGATGTAAGGAAGTAGCGCTACGCTTTGGAGCCCACTTGCGCTAAATGCTACAATGTAAGATGAATAAATTGCAAATAACGCTAGAAGAGGTATGTATTTTGTGCTATATGGTTGTATGGTCATATATATGCTGGTTTCCCCAATTTTGGGATGCCTCATCATGAGATGGGATGAATATTTGAGTTTTACATGCATGTGATTTTTCCGAACCTCTCCATACAAAGGAGATGCTGCCGAAATTTTCTGTGATTTCGGGAGTTAGAAAAATTTATGAAATTTTATAACTTTATAATTTATTTTATAGATGCTACTCTACAAAGTATGGATTTGGAAATAATTATATATATGTGTTGAATATCGTATTTAGTTCTCTTTTCGAGGATGAAAAGATTTGAGTGGGGGAGGATGTAATAACCCATAATTTTCTATATATTTAAAATGTACATTGGTATAAGTAAATTGGAAAATAAATGGTAAAATGTATATTTTGTTGATTCTGGGAGTAATAATTATTTGAATTAAACATAGATTAGATTTTTTATTTAGCTTATATCAGGAAAATGCTGATTATTGAATTAATGCTTAAATAAGATTTGAGTTATTTAGTTCATAACTAAAGTTTTGATGTTACATTGTCATTAATCAAATTTGAAGATTTAATTACTTGAAATCTATTTATAAGGTTGATTTTAAGTTAATGTTAAAGATTATAATAATAAAATGAACTGTATTGACATAAATGAAATTTTTATTTAGTTTATGATTAATGAAGAATTGGAATTTTGAATTCAATATTTATGAATTTGAATAGGATTGATATTATTTAAATTTATAACTGGAATTAAATGTTAATTGTAAATAAATGATTTTGGGGACTTAAAATTTATAAAATTGATTTATAAAATTGATTTATAAAATTTATTTAAGTTATAATTGAATTAAAATGGAATTTAGTAAATATTTAAATTAAATCAAAAAAATTAAATGAATAATTGAACATTAATTAATTAATTGTGAAATTTAACGGTTTTGGCAACTGCCTCGGAATTCAGCGAAACCAGCGCCATCGGATCCGGAATGGTGGATTGTTGTAGAGTTCCAAAATCCATTACAATCAGACTTGTCGTTTGGCTGTACTGGATAAAATGTGAAAGGAATCAAAGTAAAATGGATAATTGTTTGTTCTAACATTGGGCCTTCTATAATTATATAAATAAAACCCTTTTACCACTCCATCAACCATTTCAACATACGTATATTTTTTCCATTGACTCTTTTCTTTAATGGCTGAAAACAAATCTCCAAACCCTAGAAATAAAAATACAAGCTTGAAAATCAAATCTCTCCAAAACCTAACAAATTATATACCAAATCGAAGGCCTCGACGATACGAAGCTACGGGTACCCTCTGTTTCAACATGCTGTGCTCAGACTCACCAGAAATCGTGTTCAAAGTTGCTGAATTTCAAAACCTTGAGACAAAAATTGGGGGTTTCCAATTCGGCAACCAATCGGGAAATTGGTGATATGGGTATTGTAGAGATCGACGGTGTGAATTGATTGCATGTAGTCAGAGGTTGTATCATGGGGGTAGATCGTCAGGAATCCGCGTTTTAGGGCTTGAAAACCCGGTTTTGTGGCTTGTCGACGGCAGCGCTATCGACCATCGGAGGTCCCAACGTTGGTAGGGGAGGTGCGGCTTGGGCTGTGCTTTCCGCTGGAAGTGGTGGTTCGACGAAAGGTGGACGGAGTTAGGAGCATGGGGTGGTCAAAGTTTGGAGCTTCACGTTGGAAATGGGTTTCACGTTCGGGTCTTGGAGCACGCAGATGAAGGAGAGCGGGAACCAGAAGCTGAAGTGGCGAGGCTTAATTGGGTGAGAAGATAATTTATTTATTTTATATATTTTCAAAATTCAAATAGTAAAACGTTAATAACTTTCTCGTTTTAAGTCGGTTTTGGATGCAATTGGGTGCGTTGGGATCGTGGCGGAATTGCAGACAATCTGAGACTGGTTTGGCTGCATTTGGAGACTGTGAAATTTTGGGCTTTGGTTGGACATCCGATCCACTAAGGACCCAAAGGTGAGTGATTTTCTCATTCGCGACTAACTAAAATTTTCCATATTTATTAAATTAAATTGTGAAATAAGTTTATTTGCATGGTTGTGTTTGATTGGTGAATGGTTGCTTAAATTTGACATGCAAGTGTGTAACAGACAATGAAATTGATAATTAGTTATTTAAATTCAATTAAATTTCTAGTTAGAAAATACTGACACTTACTAACCAGTGACATGACTGATATTTACCATGGAATAAAATGGTTGTGATAAATGCCTTGGTTGATGTGATTACTGAATGAATATTGCTTGAAATGTTATTAATTTCAGTATATGGATGTTGTGTGCTCATTATTGACGATAAATCCCAATTTTTTCACCCTTGATGTTACGACCATCTAATTAACCTGGGGTTTATCGATTTTAAATTAAGAACACAGGTTGAAATGATAAATATCCGTGACCCTGATTTGGATTGAAATGATATACATCCATCCCTGAAATATCAAAAATTAAAATCACTTGGCCATTGGATAGATAATTATATACAGACATCGGTTGGTTTTTTAAATATTGAAAATGTTATTTGGTTGAAATTTCATTTAAAGATTATGTGCCGATACTCGATAAATCCATAATCCTTAAAGATCTGAACTTTGAATGCTTATTGAAATGGTTAAGGAAATTATTCCAAAACAAATTGGAAATTCGTAAATTGAGATTTGAGTATGATTTGGAATTATTTAAATTAATGGTGTAGGTATAATATAATAAATTCTCATTGAATTTAAATTTTTGAATAAGGGTAATCGAGAGTACTCGGAGTTGTTTAACTCAATGTGAATATGAAATTTGAATTCTTTAATCGAATGTTTGATTTAGACGATGTCTTAACAAGATACGGGAAGTAAATGAACTCCATCGAAGCAGGAATATCGATTTCAAATGTTGGATGTTGGAAGAAGAAATAATCATGATTTAAACTTTATTTTATAAAAACTACATATATATATATATATATATATATATATATCGCCTGTTTTACGAATATATTATATCCCTTTTCTTAAAAGGTTATTTAGTAAAATTTTGTAACTTAAATACTATTTTGTTAAATAAAATTTTCCTTATATTTTATTTTTAACTATTTAGTAAAACTTTTAATTTATATATATATACACATAGTGATTTAAACTATCTTATTTTACTCTAATTATTTTATAAGTAAATTTATATATAAGTTCTATTTTATAATTATCTATTTTTATAGTAATATTAAATGATTGTGACTTCTTCCTAAATGGAATTTGTTTGATTTAAACCATGATTCAAATGGAGTTTTGATATGAAGTTATGTTCTATTTCGAATATGAATCGGTTTTAAACGATTATAATAGTTCAAGGTAGATTATATTCTACTTGAATATAAATGGGATTTCCAAATTATTGAAATGAGTTGATGTGGAAAAATATATATATTCTATTTGTATATGAATGGATTTCGAATGTAAATCGATTTGAAATAACTATAATCTTTTGAGATGAGGTATATTCTACGTGAATATAGATCGATTTGAAATATTGTATGAGTATAATATAATGATATAAAAATATCTCCTAGTATAGAATATAATCAGTTTGGGAATGATTGGGATATCTTGATATGAAATTTTATTCTATTTGAATATAAATTAGGTTCGAACAAAATATGATATTCTGATACGAAAGCGAACCTTTGTGAAAGGTAAAAGAACCGGCTGATGTGGAAAATATAAACGTTGGTTGTTAAAGAGACCTGAGTCGACAAATGGCATACTCTCTGTCAGTGTCGGTACCACTTTAACAACTTTGAACGTTATGACGTATCGTGAATGAAATATAATGACTTGGATGCAATTTTGGATTGATGAAGATGAATGATGACGAAATAGCCTTGACCTTCGTGTCATAATTGAAATGACTAAAACAGGAGCTATACCGTGACTAATTGAGGTACACCTTTGATCGGGCGCACTTCTCCGATACTATTTCTATGACTATGATGATGATTTGGGCCCTTTTTCATTTGGGAGTGTGTTCCGAGGTGGGCGGTAGTAGCTGCTATGCGTTACCACCGGTCCGGGAGTGCAACTGGTTGAATCCTACCCTAGGCATTGCATCGAGTGCCTTGTCATATTTATCCTTATCGAGCCCCTACGATTTTGATTTGTATCGTACCTATGGAGTGTCCTCTGATGCCATCGGTTTATGGTGGGTTTACGGTACTGTATAGACTACAGTATTATAAACGGTGTAAGGGTAAAACTGTAATCCCGCTTACGCTATTTTCATTATTTATACTTTACTGAGTAGACATTACAATAATAGTGTATTATACTATATGTATTAGTTTAACGGATCTTTGAGAGATGGAAAAATCCCATAACATCTCTTGAGTTACTACACCCAGGATACTCATGTTATTTCGTATTTTAATTTGACTAACATGAGAATGATTTAGTGCTGATCCGAGTGTTTGTTGTGTTTTCTTTTTATGCAATATGCTCGGGTCAGCAGAAGTTGCAGTTAGCGAAGATTTCTTGGCCTTAGAGATCGAAGACGAAGATTCGGTATATATGTCTATTATACATATGTACTTTCTGCTGCATTTTGTTTCCGCTGCCATGTTATGTAAATCTGTATATGTGTAGCTCTGATAATCATTGTATGTTATAGCTAAATGTATATATTTCAAATGCTTTTAGTGATTAGTTATTTATTATATGTTATCCTTCCGCTGTGAGAACTCTGTTATTTGTTTTCTCTTTTTTCTTCTTTTTCTTCTTTTCCCAATAACTACCTACATTTGCGATTCATTCGGTCGATATGTGTGGTTTATTGTCGATTTGAACGATCAAAAATCCGGGTCGTTACATATGTGCACCTCCTTAGAAGTAAGGATGAAGCAATTGACATGTTTCAAACAGTATAAAGGAGAATGTGAGAGTCAAATCAACAAAAAAATAGAAGCTTTAAGAAGTGATAGAGGAGGAGAATATGAATTTATCTTCGAGAAATTTTGAACCGAGCATGGTGTTGTACACCAAACCACGACTCCAAATTCACCTCAATCCAATGTCATAGCCAAGTGAAAAAATAGAACTCTAAAAAAATGATGAACGCCTTACTTATTAGGTCTAGCTTTCCAGATAACTTCTAGGGAGAATCTACACTTTCTATGAATCATATTTTAAATAAGATAACACGAAAGAAGATATCTAAAATTCCCCGCTAACTGTGGATACATAGACCCCCATCCTATAAGTACTTAAAAGTGTGGGAGTGTCTTGCGAAAGTAGAGATACCTAAGCCAAAAAAGGCAAAAATTGAACAAAAAAAGGTAGATTGTGTTTTCATAGGATATGCGCAAAATAGTGCTACGTATCGATTCCTAGTATATAAGTCTGAAATCGATGATATTCATGAGAATACCATTACTAAGTCGGAAAATGCAAGATTTTCGAACATAGTTACCTTTTTAGAACAAACTATCGAACACAATGTTCAAAAGAAGCAAGTAGAAATAGAAATTTCTGATCCATATAGGCATAATGAAGAACAAAGTTGTGAAAATTCACAATAAGATAATAATGAACAATCCAAGGAATCAAGAAGAAATAAAAGGGAAAGGATTTCAAAATCCTTTGGACCTGAATTCTATGCCTTAATGTTAGAAAATAAACTACCAGCATATAATTAGGAGACGTCCTCCTCCATGGCTCCTTATGAAGGGAAGCAAATAACGGTGAGATATAATCCATTATGAATAATCATCCATGTGAATTAGTTGATTTACCTCAAGGATGCAAAGCATTGTGAAATAAATGGGTCCTTAAGAGGAAATTAAAATCTGATGGCTCAATAGGCAAATATAAAGCACGACTTATGGCACAAAATTATAGCAAAAAGAAGAGTTGGACTACTTTGATACATACTCGTCTATAACACAAATAACATCCATTAGAATGCTAACAGAAATTGAGGGTTGGCTTGCCTTGGCTTGACTGTTCAGACATGACATTTTTTATTTTTTTCGTTCAAATTAAATGGAAACGATAATAAAAATAATTGCACCACTAGGTCAAGGGTCACAACATTTCCAAGTGTTACAACTGTTAAAGCGATGTTTTCACACCTATAAGAGGATGCAATATTGTTTCAAAGAAGTGTTATTTTGGACTCAGACAAATTGAAAGGTACTACTTAATTGTTTAATGATATTTTTAAAAGTACTTGCAACAGTTTTTGCAAAATCTTTGCAAAAGCCTGGTTGCAAACTATTTGCAACTTTTTTCTATAACAATAAGTGTTGACGTCAAAAAGTGATCCTTTGATAATCAACTTCCAAATTCACAATATCATAGAACAATCACAATCTCAGAAAGTGATAAAGTAAAGGGAACACTAAAAGCTTTTATATTGTTTCGGCAATCTGGCCTACATCCACTTCAATAATCTATTATTTATACTGTTATATTACAATAAAGTTAGTTTTAATCAATGGAGGTAGAGAAATAAGTTGAATTTCCCTCTAAGCAAAGTCCTTGCATGAACAAGTTCAAAGAGAAGAGATCGATCCTTGTTTCTGCCCAAGAATGATGTATTGATAGGCAGGTCATGTTCTCGGCTCGACATGGACACGTGGCCCCAGATCTGATTCGATAGGAGGCTGTGGAACGTGTCTTCAAGTAGTGGAGGACACCAGGTCGACTTGACCTGGAGTACGTAGAGACCTCACAAGGAATCTCTTCCTACCATAACCCTGATAATTTATTATTTCCTACCATAACCCTAACAATTAATATTTAGAGTGAGGAGAGCCCTTAAAAACAATGTAATACCTCTGTAACCCTTCGAAATAGTGTTCCTTTATGAACTATAACACCATGACATCACACATTAGTCCGACTTTTTAAAGAAACTGGTAGCCATAAAAATACAATAGATTTACCATATATAATTGGGACTAACCTCGCGTCTTTGTGTCACTTATCATCTTCAAGCATCGTCATCTTCCACTCTTTCTCTAACCTTTGCAATAAGAAGAGGTCAGAACAACAAGTTCTTGTGAATAAAATGCTTTAGTCTTCTTATTTAAGTACTTGGGCACTATATTAAGAAACTAAGAATATGTCCTACACATACACTACATCATTTAATACCTCATATGAGGAAAGAAGGTAGACTTTGACCATTTAAGACCTCAATAGAGGTTGGTCCCACATCACTTATGACCTTCAATTCCCAAAGAAAATTTCAACTCAAAAGCCCAATGCAATAAATGTCTAACAATGCTAGAGATTGCACCATTAGGTTACTTAATACAATTTAAGGAAGATAGCCAGACTTTGACCATTTAATATCACTAATAAGGCTCGCCCGCATCTCCTATTCCAAAGCGGACCCTACCGGATACTATCTAGCTGACAATGGTGAGAAAACCTTCCGACCACTTAATACTATCAGAAAGGAAGACCCTCAATCAACCATCGTTCCTACCGCAACCTTGACCATTTAATACATAAAGTGAAATGGGTTCTCAAACAATCACATAATACCTTCATAACTCCGCGAACAAGGTCCGTTCATTTATGACCTATAATTGTACGATGTTTCACATTAATCTGACTATCTAGAAAATGGTAGCCAGTTTAATTGGCAAGATTTATCCTACAGAATTGGGACTAATCTCGTGCTCTAGTGTTACTCACCTCACTGAATCAAGTTATTTTATCTTCCTTATTATGCCATAAATTGGATTTTTAACCTAATTAGACCACCAATTAATTACATTTCAAAATGAGGGGATTTAGATTTTTTTCTAATGTGTAATTAATACGTTATAATAATCCACGAGTTACGCTAACATATATAAGTACACGCCTAATTTAAAGATCTAGCATATGAAATTTATGTCGTTGGTTACGCTAAAAGTCAAACTTTTCAATATAACAATTTTCCTAAATTAATGTGAGTTTTCCCTAATTTACAAAAGATCCAAGCAATATCCAATTTCCATCGTCAACAAAAATTAAGAACTAACCATGCCTTACACAAAAATGTAATATAGACTTGCAAATAAATATATCGACAAGAAATAGATTAATTGTTGGAACATATAAAACGTAAATCTCACATATTCCAATTTTTCTCTATTCAATTTACCCTTATTTTAGTGAAATGCAACAATTCTAATACTAAATAAAAGTACAAACTATAGATAAATCCATTCCATACACGAAAATAGAGTTTAAGTGGAAGAAAAGTTAAATAAAACATAGATATAAAAGAATTACAAAACTACATCATTTCAACCCAATTAATATAATTAAAATTGAAATTCAATAGTTGAATTGACATTTTCTACAGAAAAATGGTAGGTGATTTACTACAGTTTTGTTCGCATGATCCTAGAACTCATAAGGCATATTTAAATCCAATAAAATATACTATCCAATAACTAAAATCAAGGGAAGTACAGTTTCCACTAGTAGATTTTTCATAGCCGTTTGAATGGATTTGCTACCCCAAAACACACATGTTTAACTCTCCAGATCTTTTTCTATCATATAAGGGAAGTATGGTTTCTACTAGTAAATTTTCTGTAGCATTTTAAATGGATTTGCTACCCAAAACACACACGTTTAACCCTCCACATCTTGTATGTATGTCTCTCTCTCTCTCTCTCTCTCTCTCTCTCTATATATATATATATATATATATATATATATATATATAGGGTTATATGACACCCCTCTTTCGTGGCACTCTAATAATAGCCACTCATTTATATTAGAATATGTTAGTGGAGGAAGAGAGAGTTAGTGGGAAGAGAGAAAGAAACAAGAATGCGTGGTGGAAATAAATGGGCAATAGGGGTGTTGCGCTATTTGGGGGTGCACTTGATCCTATCTCATATATATTTATATGGGAAAATCTATTTGGGCTTGAAACGTAGACACAATGCATCTGCACCATTGGATCTCCCCATGATTTCTACCTCTCCACATAAAGACAAAATGATCTAACAACTAATACTCTGTGTCCCTTGATTTGTGTTCAATTTTATGTCTAAATTTTATATATATACACACACACACACACACACACACATATATATATATATATATATATATATATATATATATATATAGGGCTGCACAAAGTATGGGTTGGGTCGGGTTAGACCAAATACTTTATCTGACCCGCATAGGTATGGGTTTAAGGTAGCTCAACCCGTACCCGACCCTATATGAGGTTGGATATGGGTTGGGTTGAAGTATGGGTTGGGTCGGGTTAAGTAAGGTTGGGTTGGGTCACTTGAATACAATAAAAAATGAGAAAATGAGGGATTTTTTCTAAAAATTATATCAATATATTCAGCACAATATCTCAGGTTTTACAATAACCGATTCAAAATAACCGATTCAGCATAATGCATTTAAAATAACCGATTCATTACAAGACATATAATTAAAATTTCATTGTAAAACACATCATATGAAATTAATTTACTACATAGTTGAGCAAGCATTTCAATTTAAAATACATTAAAATGCTCTTTAAAATATTTTTATCAAATTCGATCTAGTTTGGATTGACATGAAATATTTTTTTGTCCATTTATTATAGAATACATAAAAATTATTCTAGGATTATACTATTCTAATTTTAATTGGATGGATATTAAATTAGTTTTTTTTTAAATAGGTTTGGGGTGGGTTAAAATGAGGTTGGGTTGAACAAAATGTCAAACCCGACCCGCATATAGTATGGGTTACAAATTGTAACCCATATCCGACCCGTACTAGGATGGGTTGGGTTGGGTTTATGTGGGTTAGGTCGGGTTGGTGGGTTGGGTCGGGTTGGATATGGGTTGTGTGCAGCCCTATATATATATATATGAGAAAGTTTATTTAGACATAAATTTTTGATATAAATGGTGACACAATTGATTTCCACCGTTGGACTACCCCATGAATTCCACCTCTCCATATAAAAACAAAAAGATCCAACGGTTAAGGCTTTTTGTCTCTCTATTTGTGTCCAAATAGCCGCACCTTATATATATATATATATATATATATATATATATATATATATAGACACACACACATACACACACATGCATACATATAATTTAGATTTACATAGGCCATGGCAAAACGATTTTTCCATGACTATGAACCATGGTAAAAAAATTAGTGGTAAAATTCTACAATGGCTCTGTTGGACCCAAATGTGGTTCTAACACCCAAATTGATTTGAAACAAGATAAAATAAAACGGAAATAAAAATGAACACACAAGATTTATAGTGGTTCGGCTAAGAAATGCCTACGTCCACTTAGTTTTCACTATATTCAGTAATTCAGTTACAAATGCAATGTAAGATTCACTCACAGCTCACTTTTGTTCACTCAAATGATTAAAACAAGAAATGAAAGATGATTTGGATTCTCCGGGAGTAAAGGAGTTCGGATGATGGAGGTACTTGGATTCTCAAAAGTGCTCAAAAAAGATCCTTCTCTTTGTCTCTAGATGGGGTATTTATAGGTGTGAATTTGCCTGAGATTCAATCCGGGTCGGAACACGTGTCATCCATAGCACTCTCTTCGGGTTCGGATGAACTATCAAGCTGACAACACATCGAAGAGATGGACGTTAGGGGTAGGAATCAGTCATAGCCGGTCCGGTTCTCCAGGCTATTTTATAGGAGATTAACCTGGATCATGGGTGCGGGTCGGAGGCGTGCAGGTTGGGGGTCGGATCGGAATACCCGATCCGAACCGGAGTGGCTTGGACGCCTCTCCTTCTCTAATCATACTCCGCTCCGCTGCAGCGTCGTGGCAAGCAAAAGGCTTTCCGATCCATTTGAGATTTATTGGCCTTCCGATCCGATCAGATATGCTTTGCCAATTTACCCGGTAAGAGCCATCCGATCCGAACGGGGAACTCTGTCCGATCCGAACCAATATGCTGCTATCAATCTGAATTGTGGTGTTTTCTTCCGATCCGAACCGAAGTCTTATAACCTAAAATACTCTTCAATGGTTGGTTTCTTAGCTTTGTGTTGCCTAGTTCACAAAGTAGGCTAACATTCTGCCCCCTCAAAGGATGCTTCTGTTGTACAGAGCGTGCTTTGACGTTGTTTAAATGCTAGTTCTTGAATCAGAACAGTTTGGAGTAATGCACAGATTTCCATTCGGTTCGGCGTCCGATCCGAAGCGTTCTCGTTGATTTAGCTCTTAGACATTGGGCCTTCAGAGAAAGTTGTGCTTTTGGGCCTTCATTCCGGTCCGAGCGGGTGAGACAAAATAGGAAGACGAGGAGTCAACACCATTCCTTTTATAAACTCACCACCGTCTTCATTCCTTCCTTCTTCTTTTTTGTTGCCGCTCCCAACCATAGCATTGAAAACTTTAAAAACTCCAAAACTCCGAAATCATTCCTTGTAGATTTCTCAAATCAAGCACATAGGTAGCTTTTTAATCTCGAATAACATCGTAGTAAACGTACTTGATTTCGATTTGCGGTCGATTGGAATAGTTTAGCCACAGAGCTTCGCTTGAAGTCCACGTCGTTACTGGTGGATGCGCCGTCACTTCGAGGCGTCGCGAGGCTGGAGAGGGCAAATATCTGCCCTTAACGATAGCTTTGGTGATCAAACGGACTCGCTTGTGAGTAGGGGGGGAAAGAAGAAGAAGATGAGGAGCGTGGTGACCAACTGGAGTCGGTTCGGGTAGAAGACGGAGGACCAAAAAAGGAAGGAGAAGGAAAGGGGATCGGCTCGGATTGCACATTTTAGAAAGATGGGAGGAAGGAAAATGTCGGCTCGGGTCGGAGATGAGAACGAGATAAGAGGCTGACATGAACGGACTGGTTGAGTGGTGCTGGTTCGGTTCGGATCGGGTCACCCGATCCGATCAGATCAGTCCTACTTCCGAACCCACTGTCTTCCTTGTCTTGAACTGTCCAAGCCTTAACGATGCATCCGAACCGAACCTACATCTGCATCTGTATTGAGCCAATCATCACATGCATATCCGAACCGAACCGAATGCATCAAACTTGACACATAAAGACTACTCAACTAATTCAACTAACACTTACTCTAGACGAATATGCTTCGCGGACAGTTAGGATAGTGCCTTGTGAACATAAACGAGAATTAAGAACAGCGCTGACTATCACCTTTTCTCTAAAGCTTCGTCTTACATTGCTGTATTTTTATTTTGTATTTCCCACATTTGCTGCACACACTTTAGTTCACACACATACACAAAAAGGGGGACACGGGATAATTTACTCTAATCCGTGCTATTGCTTCTTCAATAGTTCCATGACAATGAGGCCTAGACGCTCTTCTCGTCTAGCTGAGAGGAAAGAAGCTCCGGAAACTTCCAACAAAACCACTCTCGAGGATATATCTTCTTCATCTGACCCAGAATGGGACAGCGAGGGTCCGGATTACGGAGTTGGTCATCGGGAAAGCGACGAAATGTCTTCAGAAAGCGAAGTTTCCCTAGGCTTTGAGGAGGAAGGAGGGATTGGTGACCATCGAGCACCCGATGAATTTGACTCAGCTATTATATTGGAATCACCTCCAGATTCCGTAGAATCGACAATTGACAACGACCGACTTGTGAGAATTTGCTTGAAGTATGGAATAATGAAGAGAGACACTTTAGTGCCCTCACGTTCTGACCGTCCCCATAACCCTCCAGAAGGATACATGACAGTTACTCGACTGATGTGCATGGTTGGCGCCATTCCTCCATTCTCGCCTTTCATCGTCGACTTCTTAAGACAAATGCGGATTGCCCCCATGCAGCTGCATCCCAACTCATATGCCTATCTGCATACCTTATTCATAGCATATCGTGAAATTCTAGGCGTGGAGCTCACGTTCAACGATGTTCATTTCTTCTATAATTTCAAACATCGGACTAGAGAAACCCCTTCTTTCTGTTACTTTGAATCAGTCCCAAAGAGGAAGATAATCTCTACGCCGTTTAGCAGTAAAGCTGGAGATTCCAGACTAGAGTGGTTCTATATAAAGCAACAGTCTGGATGCGCCAGGAGATGGACAAAATCAAGTACAGCACCGATTTTCGGATCCTGGACTCTATACACTTGAATCATCACCCTGACCTGTTTTCCTTTTTATTTGCAGTCGACAATCCCAAACAGGTATCAGACCAAGCGTTCTTTGATCGAATGCACCGTCTCCTCAACGGCGACCAAAAATTCCTTACTATTGATGAGGTCCTTAAAGATGAGTACCTTCATTTTCACGGGCTGCTATCCGTTTTCCGTAGCATCGGTCATGGGACGGTCCCTTATGCATATATTCCTCCAGTGGAAACAGTTCCAGAAATGGGAGAAGGCTCGGGAATTCCTGCAGCTCCTCTTCAAACTTCACCTTCTCCCTCTTCCACACAAGATGACGAACTGGCTAATCTGGCCGAAAAACATCGTGAAGGGTATATTGCCCCCGAGGAGACTACTTCTCCAGACAAGTCAAAGTCTTTCCAAGGGTCGCCACTTCACGCTTCCGAAGGGGAGGTTCCTAGCACCGACGAGCACATATTTCAGGGTTTGGGGGATCTCCCCTTACCCGAGACTATATATACTTCAGAAGATTTCAGGAAGGACCCTTTAGTCTTCACTTCTTCTGAAGAAACTACTCCTGCTAAGGCCAAAGAGCCTGCCCGCACCAGTCTAGCTTCAGACTCGGGTTGGTTGGGGGGACACACACACCACTTAGGATGCACTTTACACCGCAGCACTAGCATTCATTGCACTTCTTTCTCCATGGATCCATCGAATCTAAACTTCGTTTAATTTATCGTGCAGGTACAATGTCTCGATCCTCTTATGATATAAGAAAGCTTCGCCGCAGCATGTCCAATCCTCCTCAGGATGCCGAGTATAATCGCCGGGATGACCGTGGTAGGGAGGAAAGAAGACCCTATGATCCTTATCGATCTCGACCCTCACGCTCCCGCTCACCAGTTCGACCGGAACAAGAGAAATACAAAAGCTATCAAGGTCGTAGGGAGGAGGATAGACCACAATCTAGGGATTCCACTTCCTCCCATGAAAAGCGAAGTAGAGAGAAAACTCCTCCAAAGGAAACTGGGTCTAAAAGTAAGCAAAAAGTCCCTGCTACTAAACGACCCAGGACAGACAAGGGTTCTACAGAATCTTCTTCAGGAAGGGACACTGAACTAACAGTCCTCGCTCCTCCTCCACCAGATGCGGGAACTGCAGTAAGGCTGGCATATTTAAAGGAGCAATTTCCCGAGCACTACTTCGAGACTCTGACCTTCCTTCCTACCCTTGAACCCATTTCTTCTAATTGGGCGGATGAGGCTAAGGCAAAAATCGATTTGGTGGAAAAACAATATACCGAAATGTTCAAGTATTCTCGCAGTCTTTCTAGAATCATCCGCACTCTAATGACAAATGCTGACTCGATGCAAAAGACTACAGAGGAGGATGCCAAGGCCCTAAAAACCTTAGGAAAAGATTTAGAAGATACTCAGGCTCAACTAGCTATCGCTCAGAAGAACGCTTCTAACTTCAAACAACAGTTTGAGGACATGCAAAAGCGCTATCATAATTTGCTAGAATCCCACACTCAGGAGCGTTCTGAGTTGAAGAAGCAAGCTGACGAAGCCAAATCAGAGGCTGCTAAGACACGTCTTGCTTATGCTGAGCTTGAGCAGAAAAACGCCGAGTTAGCGAAAAGGAGTGCTGAGTTAGAAAAGAAAAACGCTGACTTGGCTTCAAAATTGTTAGAGGCGGAAAACAGGGCTGCTCTGGCTGAGGGCAATGTGGAATGCGCTATTAAATCTGCGGAGGAAACCCGCAAACAACTATCAGAGGCGGAGGCCGATATTCAGGGCTTCGGCGAGCTAATGATCGAATTCTTCGCGCACATTATTCGTCGTCGAAACATTTCCTGGATCGAGGACTATCCATCCACTTTGGTTCATGTGTGGAATCAAATCGTCGAGTGGGAAAAAGAAGAGCTTAAGGTCGATTCCCTCGATGAAGATAAACTGATGGAGAAATATTTGAGAGACGACGAACCGGAGCGCCTAGCTGAAGGGCGCCGTCTAATTGCTGAGGCCATGGAAGAAGAGAGGCGGAAGTCTAAACAGAAAACCGTCCCTGAAGCTGGTTCTTCTTCTTCTGCTCCTGTAACTCCCGAAGTAGAGGGGTATGATCCCGAAAACCCGGGAATTCCCCGAACCACTTTGCTATCTCCTATTCCTGAAATAACTCCAGAGGTAGTAGTCACCCCCGCTGAAAAGTCTTCAGAAGGTATCCCTATCTTTTCTCCTCAATTTGTCAAGGCTACTACTACCTTTGGCTACATAACCGAACGTTCGATGAGAAATCCTTTGCTCTCGCCTGAGTTGATAACCAATGTTTCTCATTTTGTAGGCGTTGAATCATCCACGAAGACAGATGTAGCTCAAGGAGCTACCGCTGGGTGTCCCGCTGATAGGGTCAAAGAAGGGGAAGACAAGGCTGCTTCAACAGACCTGGGGGAAAGAAGTGAGCCAACTAAGGTCACTACTCCCCATGATGAAGAAATGATTGCAGCTTTAAAAGACGACGGAGGAGACGAGGGGCATGATGAGGAACCGGAGGTTACAATAACCGGGGAGTCAAAAAGCGCCGATGACATTACCTTGGCGGCCATGAAGGCCGATCAAGACAAGCGCTTGCAATTAAAGGCTGAAGAATTAGACCCTGAGGTCCTCAAACCCCTCGCAATTGTGGATGCAGGTTCGAGGTTAGTTGTTAAGCTCTCAACTAGATCTATTACCGAAGAACTTGCTAAAAAATCTTCTCTTGATTCCAGTGCCCAGCCCTCCGGGAAGAAGTCTGCTGGCTCCAGTACTACACCTTCAGGGAAAAAGAAATCAAAGCGAATCTTGACTGAAGCCGAGAGGGAAGCAAAGGATGCGGAAAAAGCTGCCAAGAAATCGAAGGCTCATCCCAAACCTAAATAGTGGGTTCCCCTGTATCTTTTTAGCATCTTTGTAAACCAATAAGTGCTGCTACACCCGCAGCTTCCGTACTTTCTTTTTCAGTTATTTCCCTGTACAAATTCATTCATTTGTAAATAAAAGTAATTCACTTTTTGCAATGTTTATTTGTTAGCAGTTCTGCACTTATGTAAAAATGCATATCTATAGTTATGAAACAAAGTTGTGGAGAGGGGAGATATGTGTATGTATAGGTGTCCCCAGTCAATCTCCATAAGTTATTCAGTGCTTAACCATGCAATCTGAATGCTCCCGATTCTCTAACGGGATAGCATTTCCTGTGTCATCAATACCTGTTGTTTTTCCTGACATTTCTTTTATACTCTCTCTCATTCTCTTGAGAGTTAGAATTCGAGTTCAGTTATTTGTTTATTCCCCGGTCGTTCAACGGGAAAAGATTTCTTTCTCGGCGCTCGGTCGGAGACGCCTTTATACTCTCTTTCTCTCTGGAAAGTTAGAGTTCGGAGTTGAACCTCTTTCTCAGCGCTCAGTCGGAGACGCTTTTATACTCTCTCTCTTTCTCTGGAGAGTTAGAGTTCAGAATAGAATTTCTTTTTCAGCGCTCAGTCTGAGACGCTTTTATACTCTCTCTCTTTCTCTGGAGAGTTAGAGTTCAGAATGTCGTTTTCTCATTCTTTTATGTCTTATTGCACAAATAATCATTGTGCTTCTTTTTATGTCCAAACTGTTTCAACCTTTTTAGGCTCTAAGTTATCCTGTATTTTATAATCACAACAGAACAACTAACGAATGTAAATGCATAAAAGTAAATAACGCACAATATTTTATAGTGGTTCAGCTAAGTCATAGCCTACATCCACTTTATAGACCTTTATTCATATCATCAGATTTTCCCAAGGCAAGTCGTGCCTTATTACAGAGTTTATAGGAAGAACAGCAAAAAGTATAGCATTTCTAATCCAAATATCGCATTAAGTGTTGGGCATTCCATGCTCGAGGGACTTCTTCGCCATCTACGGTCGTTAACTTGAATGTTCCTTTATCAAGTTTCCGTTGGATGACAAAGGGTCCTTCCCATTTTGGGCCGAGGTGAGGAAGAGATGGAAAAACTCTCTTTAACACCAAATCTCCTGGTTCAAAAGTTCTGAGGCGAACTTTTTTGTCATAATAGTGTGCCATCTGACGCCGATGTCTTGCTGCACGCAAGTCTGCTTCGTCCCTTTTCTCTTCGACTTCATCAAGAGACTCAAGTAAAAGTGCCCGATTCGTCATCGGGTCATAATACGTAACCCTGTGGGAAGGAACTTCCAGTTCAACTGGAATTACTGCTTCTGAGCCAAAGGAGAGAGAGAAAGGGGTATGACCGGTAGCCGTTTTAAACGTTGTTCGATATGCCCACAAAGCTAGGGGCAATTCATCAACCCATTTTGCCTTTGCACGCTCTAATCGCTTCTTGAGGATGGATTTTATTACCTTGTTTATTGCCTCTACTTGCCCATTAGATTGTGGATAGGCAACTGCAGTATATCGTTTGTCTATCTTATATTTCTGGCAAAAGTTTCTGAATTCAGTGCTATCAAATTGGGTCCCGTTGTCGGTAATAATCGTCCTTGGGATCCCGAATCGGCATATAATATTTCTGACCACAAAACTTATCACCTTTCTTGTGGTGATCTTAGTCAAGGGTTCAGCTTCCACCCACTTTGTGAAATAATCCACGGCTACTATGGCATACTTAGCTCCCCCTTTAGCAATCGGTAAAACTCCAATGATATCGATTTCCCATGTGGCAAATGGCCAAGGACTCACCATCGATTTAAGCTGGGTTGACGGTGCCCTGGGGATTTTGGCGAATCTCTGGCACTTATCGCAGCGTCGTGAATAATCAGCTGCATCCTTGTTGATCGTAGGCCAGAAGTATCCGTACCGCAATATTTTCTTTGCTAAAGTTTGACCTCCTGTATGATCTCCACACTCACCTTCGTGCACTTCTCTCAGTACACGCTTGATGTCGTCGTGTGCGATACATCGTAACAGGGGCATAGAAAATCCTTGTATATAGAGGGTATCGTCTTGCATAACATATCTGGCAGCTTTGCGAATTACAGCTCTTTTCTCACTTTTCTTCGATGGGAGAGTGCCATTCTTAAGAAAACTCTTGATTGGAGTCATCCATGACTCCCTCTCTGGTTCCGCTTCATGAACGAATTCAATTTCCATTGACTCAAAGCTTGGCGATTCCAACGTTTCAATTGGAATTACCTCAGTCTCTTCTGGATTGTCGGAACTAGCCAATTTTGCTAGTCTATCCGCTTTCTGGTTTTCTACTCTGGGAATATGTGTTATGTTGTACCGCTCTAAGCTATTTAATAGCTCTTTCACTTTCTTGAGGTAAGCGACAAGTCGAGGTCCTCGAGCCGCGAATTCCTCTCGCACCTGACAAACAACAATCTTAGAGTCACAAAATATGTCCATCATTTTTACTCCGAGGTCTTTAGCGAGTTTCAGCCCGGCAATCAGGGCTTCATACTCAGAGTCATTGTTTGTTGCCGAAAATTCTAATCGCAGGGCGTAATATAACGACCGTCCCTCCGGAGTGACTAAGACAATTCCAGCTCCGGATCTTCTGTCATTTTTAGCTCCATCTGTATATAATTTCCACGGATTCATCTCTAGCTTATCCTCGGATTTAACCACTCGGTCATTGATTATTTCTTCCTCTGGAATGGTGAACTCCGCAATAAAGTCTGTTAGAGCTTGCCCCCTGATTGACTTTCGTGGTTGAAAATTCAAATCAAACTGGCTTAGTTCTATGTTCCATTTAATCAACCTTCCCGACGCTTCGGGTCTCTGCAACACCTGTCTTAACGGCTGATCGGTGTATATGGTTATTGGATGGGCTTGGAAGTAGTGACGAAGTTTTCGGGATGCAATCAGGAGGCTGTAAGAGAGCTTCTCGATCTTTGGGTAGTTGCGCTCTGCCGCTGCTAATTTCTTACTCACATAGTATACTGGCCTTTGTACTTTGTCTTCTTCTCGAACCAGAACTGTGCTGACAGCGTGAGCCGAGACTGCTAGATAAACAAATAGTTCTTCGTGATCTACGGGCTTTGATAAGATTGGCGGTTTCTCTAACAGCTCTAACAGATTTTGAAAAGCCTCGACACAATCGGGAGTCCACTGGAAGTTCTTCTTTCCCCTTTTTATCAAATCAAAAAATGGAACACATTTATCGGTGGCTTTGGAGATGAATCTACTCAGCGCCGCTACCTTCCCTGCCAGACTTTGGACGTCTTTAATTCTCCTTGGTTCTTTGATATTTCTAATCGCCGCTATCTGGCTAGGGTTGATCTCAATTCCTCGGGAACTCACAATGAAGCCAAGGAACTTTCCCGACGCCACTCCAAATGAACATTTTAAAGGATTCAATTTCATACGGTATTTTCGCAAGATACCAAACATTTCTGCTAAGTCTTGCGTATGACTGGAGGACTGCTTTGATTTAACAAGCATATCATCCACATAAACTTCCATAGTTTTTCCTATTTGATCATAAAACATTCTATTTACCAACCGCTAATAAGTAGCTCCAGCGTTTTTTAATCCGAACGGCATTACAACATAACAATATAATCCCAAATTCGTAATAAAACTTGTATGCTCTTGGTTTGGTACATGCATAGGAATTTGATTGTATCCAGAGTATGCATCCATGAAAGAGAGAAGTTCATGACCTGCTGTCGAGTCTACAAGCTGGTCAATCCTGGGAAGTGGGAAACTATCTTTTGGGCAAGCCTTATTTAAATCTGAAAAGTCAATACAAGTTCGCCACTTTCCGTTTGGCTTCTTTACCAAGACAGGATTCGATATCCAGTCGGGATAAGTCGA
Organism: Allium sativum; assembly: GCA_030737875.1. NCBI lineage: Eukaryota > Viridiplantae > Streptophyta > Magnoliopsida > Asparagales > Amaryllidaceae > Allium > Allium sativum. The sequence continues at coordinate 440,877,524 of CM060924.1, forward strand.
ATCTCGAATAAATCCATTTTGCTTCAATTTCTCTACTTCCTCTTTGAGAGCAGCCGACCTCTCTGGGCCCAGCATGCGTCTCTTTTGCTTCACAGGCGGATGCTTCGGATTTACATTCAATTTGTGACTGATAATGGAAGGCGATATCCCACACATGTCAGCATGGGTCCAGGCGAACACATCTAAGTTTTCCTTCAAGAAGTCCGTCAGCTCTTCAGCACGACGTGGATCCAATTGGGAACCAATCTTCAAAACTTTCGTCGGATCAGCTTTATCAACAGGAATTTCCACTGTCGCTTCATTAGGAGTTGCATTCCTAGCCTCTGGTTCCTCGTTTTTTTCTAGGATCCAGGTCTTCAGGCGTTCCTTTGGGCAACTCCCTTGGGTTCAATCTCTCTAGTTGCTATGCCGAGTCCCCCTTTGAGGGAGATGAGGCATCCTTACTCTCAGCATTAACTCCTTTCATCAACATCTTCAGTTCGGCCACATAGCAGGCCCGTCCAGAAACCTGATCCCCTCTTATTACTCCAGTCCCGGCTTCGGTTGGGAACTTTAGTAACAAGCACCAAGGGGCGATACAAATTCTAAATTCAGCGAGGGCAGATCTCCCTAAAAATGCGTTATATGGCGAATCTACGTCCAGTACTACAAACTGTAGCATTCGCACTCTTCTACGTTCTCCTTGCCCTAGGGTCACGGGCAACTCTATATATCCCATGGGAGTTGTCGTCGCTCCGTTGAAGCCTCTAATCCATCCTTCACAAGGTTTCAGATCTTCGGGCTCAAGCTTCATCTGATCAAATGACTTCTTGAACAAAATATTAACGGAACTTCCGTTGTCTACTAATACCTTATGGACCAAGGCCGGCCCAATAGTGGTAGTAATAACCAACGGATCGTTGGTAGGAGATTGTATCCCCGTGTTGTCTCGGCTGCGAAATACTACGTCGTCGAACATGGTTTTTTGTTGTTTTATAGGGGTGACATCTTCCAAGTCGTCACCTTCATTCACATCTAGATGCTTGGCAGCATTCACATACTGGTCCATTGACCTAAAACTTCGGATTGCCGGGTGAGGTCCGCCTACTATGGAGTTGATGACGATCCCTTTACCTTTCTGCTGTGTGGTAGGCTTAGGAGCAGGTAGGATCTGTTTTGGAGCCTGCTCTCCTTGCCCCCTGTCCCTCGGGGCAACCTTGTACTCATCCAACTTTCCTTCACGCAGCAGCTTTTCAATTACATCCCTCAAATGCCGACACTCATTGGTCGAATGTCCATGTGTTCCGTGAAACAAGCAAAATTTCCCTGTTGCCATTTCTTTCTCGGTCGAATCACGAGGTGGCGGTCTTTTGTACTGCAACACGTTGTACGTATCCAGGTAAATATTTTCCAGGGTGTCATTCAATGGTGTATAGTTCTCGTAGTTCTGGAATCGGGGCCTTTTGTTAGGGTCGCTTCCCCTATTTCTGTTTCTCCTGTTACCGTTCGAATTACGGTTGTTGTTGTTTCCCCCGTTTCCAGTATTGCTGTTTCCACCCTTGTTTCCTACATTTACTTCAACCTTGCCAGAACTTTCCCCAGACTGCTTCACGGCAATATTACTTTGCACATTATCCTTTGAAGCTATCTCAGACTTTCTCTTCCGGTTTGCCCTGGCCTCCTCTCGTCTTAAATAAATATCGGCTTTTTCGTAGAATATCGCCCTTGTGGGGGGTGTCTTCCCAGAAAGGTAGTCTCCAAACTCAGATTCAGGATCGACTCCTTCCTTCAATGCCATCAGAATAGTGGGCTCATGCGGGTCACTGACCTCAGTTACAGCTTGGTTAAAACGATCTAGATATGCCCTTAAAGACTCTCCTGGTGCCTGTTTGATCCTCGACAATTCAATAACACTCTTGGACTTGCGGGCATGTAGTCGGAACTGGTTCATGAAACGCTCGCTTAATTCTTTGTAATTAGAAATTGAACGAGGAGGAAGTCGGGTAAACCAGAATAATGCCACATCTTCTAGATAGATTGGGAATGCCTTGCACTTCACTTCGTCAGGGGCAGCAGCGGCGTTCATGAGCCACGAATACCGCATCAAATGCTGTCCCGGATCAGTCCTTCCGTTGTATTTGTCCATCTGTGGCAAGTTAAAGCGTCGGGGAAACTGGAAGTCTAGGATATCGTCAGTGAACGGAGTATGGCTTCGCTCAATGCCATAGTCTTCATTTGTATAATTCCGGCTCTCGGACATAATTCGGCGAACCATTGCTTGTACATCGGCACTAGTTAGGGGCTGCTCAGGTTCCCTGGCCCTAGTGTCCGAGCTCCTTCTGGGCTCATGCTCAGGAGATGCCCTTCTTCTTCGAGCTGCCTCTGCTCGATTCCTTTCCCTGTGTTCCCGGTCGATCTCGGGAAGAGGGGACTGGAGTCTTTGCCCCCGAGTGGGGCTATCATTTCCTAATGCTCGTGCGATATCCTCGCGAGATCCCAAAGATCCAAACGTTAGCTGCTCCACGTTCTGAGGTCGTTCGAGTGGCCTTCGTTCACGGGGCCTCTCTTCCTCGGAAGATGAAGATTGATCTACGGGTGTGTGACGAACCGGTGATGGAGTTCTCTGCCGGCGGAGCTCATTGATCTCCCGACTCATGAGCCTCATATTTTCCTGCATCATGAGATTAGTGCGCTCATGAACTCTCATAGCTTCCCTCGTGCTCTCAAGCATATCAAGCAAGCGCGAGAAATCTCCTTGAGTGATGGGAGCAGATGGATTGACCTGGTCTCCAACCCTGGCAGCTGGAATTGGAGCATTCGTGGGGACTCGAGTAGATGTTCCAGCATCACCAAGCATCGGGTCGGATCGGAGGTAGGAAGCCGGGTCGGATCGGAGCTGGGGTGCCTGGTCGGATCGGTGTGCAGCGAGCAACTCGGGTCGGTTCAGATTGGGGGAGTGCACTGCTTCAGAGTCTCCTACCCGGATCGGATCGGAGCTCTCCCCTTGCTGTCGGTTCGGATTTCCTGCATTGATTCTTCCTGCTGCTGAACTCTGCCCCCGAGACCTTGTTACAACAGCATGTTGCTGATCTTCACCAGCTCCATTTCCTTGAACAGACTGAACTTCCTTGCCTTTTCCTTTGGCCATAAGTCTTTGACAATTGCTTCAACGAATGTAAAAAAGTGGAGAAACTTAAGGATTCACTTCTTTGAACTCAACGGTCCAAAAAGTAGAAAGAGATCCCGGAGAATAAAGAATTTAGATGAGGTTTCTCAGTGAAAGCACCAAAATGTTAGACCCAAATGTGGTTCTAACACCCAAATTGATTTGAAACAAGATAAAATAAAACGGAAATAAAAATGAACACACAAGATTTATAGTGGTTCGGCTAAGAAATGCCTACGTCCACTTAGTTTTCACTATATTCAGTAATTCAGTTACAAATGCAATGTAAGATTCACTCACAGCTCACTTTTGTTCACTCAAATGATTAAAACAAGAAATGAAAGATGATTTGGATTCTCCGGGAGTAAAGGAGTTCGGATGATGGAGGTACTTGGATTCTCAAAAGTGCTCAAAAAAGATCCTTCTCTTTGTCTCTAGATGGGGTATTTATAGGTGTGAATTTGCCTGAGATTCAATCCGGGTCGGAACACGTGTCATCCATAGCACTCTCTTCGGGTTCGGATGAACTATCAAGCTGACAACACATCGAAGAGATGGACGTTAGGGGTAGGAATCAGTCATAGCCGGTCCGGTTCTCCAGGCTATTTTATAGGAGATTAACCTGGATCATGGGTGCGGGTCGGAGGCGTGCAGGTTGGGGGTCGGATCGGAATACCCGATCCGAACCGGAGTGGCTTGGACGCCTCTCCTTCTCTAATCATACTCCGCTCCGCTGCAGCGTCGTGGCAAGCAAAAGGCTTTCCGATCCATTTGAGATTTATTGGCCTTCCGATCCGATCAGATATGCTTTGCCAATTTACCCAGTAAGAGCCATCCGATCCGAACGGGGAACTCTGTCCGATCCGAACCAATATGCTGCTATCAATCTGAATTGTGGTGTTTTCTTCCGATCCGAACCGAAGTCTTATAACCTAAAATACTCTTCAATGGTTGGTTTCTTAGCTTTGTGTTGCCTAGTTCACAAAGTAGGCTAACAGGCTCCGAGCCATATTAGAATGAAAATCAACCATGACTCGTAGTCATGGTTGATATTCTATCAACCATAGCTCATAGTCATGATATATATATATATATATATATATATATATATATATATATATATATATATATATATATATATATATATATATATAAGGCAGGTTCAATGACACCTCAAAAAGTGCAGCACTCCATTTGTCCCCCTCTTTCCACCACTCATTTCTCCCTCTCCTTCCACTCAACCTATCACCTCCCACCCACTTATTATAATATAAATAAGAGGTGGAAATCAAAAGCAAATAAGGTGCTCAGTTTTTGGGGTGTCATTGAACGTTTGCCCCTCTCTCTCTCTCTCTCTCTCAATCTCTCTCTCTCTCTCTCTATATATATATATATATATATATATATATATATATATATATATATATATATATATATATATAACACACACACTCAGATAGGAAGTGATAAACAAAATAACAATGTTGATCACTCAAAATGAATTTAGACTGATGTGTTTTGCTAACAAAGTGTACTTACTCGTAAGAAAAGACTAAAATAGATCATGAATGCTAAAGTGAACGATTGAACAAGGTTAACCTCACAAATCAGAAGTCATACAAATGATAAAAACAAAAAATTGTAATATAAGTTAAACACCACCCAGAACATAATATTTCAACACACAGTAAAATAATGGTTCAGTTTCACAAATAGTAGTAAAATTTCATAATGTGACATCATTATAATTTCACAGTAGTAGTTACGGTCTTCAACCTGCGATGGATGACCAATTTTCCACTCTTTGATCCAAACTCAAGAAGACGGTATCTTTTGCAGCAATCACCTGCAAAATAAAAAGTTCAATCAATAATTTCATCATTAAAAAAACAATTGCAAGAAGTTAAGAATTCACTATTAAGAATTAAATATCAGGGTTCAATGCTGAATGGATGTTTTCAGTGATGTGCTTTTGCATTATGTGTATTACAAATAATATATATGTTCATGTTATGGACTCTAACAATAGACAAGCTATTTATCCATGAATAAATAGCTTATACAAACAAATGGAGAATGAAACAGCAGAATTTTTGTGAAACAGCATCGGCACTTTCACATATGTTATGTATGTCATTTGATCAGTTTGTCTTTACATGAAAATTGAAAATTAAAGAGCAGTCTAATAGTGGAGATTCATTATGTCGCCATTTATGTCATTTTTTTGTGCTCATATATATATATATATATATATATATATATATATATATATATATAACAGAGCTTATTATATCAATGTTAAACCCTTGTTGGTATATTGTTATTAAGACTAACAAAGGTTCACCTTGCTGACATAATTTTTTTACTTGCTCATTTTCTTCCTGTTGCTACATCATGACTACCGTCCCTCCAAAAACATGGCTGACTTGTTACACTGCAACGTGCTTATGCCTCATGCAACCACCGTTATTGTTATTCTTCAAACATTCAAAAATTGGGTCGAAAATTTGAACTTCATGTGCAACCCACTATGAGTTTAGCGGGTCTGCAAAGGCGAATGAGTTTAGTGTTGCACCAAACACCAGAGTTCCCCTAGACTAAAACTGCAGCACGTCGACGACATCCCCAGCAGATTATCACCTCACTGCCAGCTACAGCACCATCATCGCCATTCACCTCTAATAACCTCACTGCCATTCTCCTACACCACCAACCAATCTTCAATACACCAAACCTCACCTTATCTTCACCCACCACTACCTCATAGAAACTCCATGTCACGTCCACTGTCAAATTACGCAAACCACCACCCAACTTCAACATTAACCGACTCCTTTCCTTTCATCCTTCAAACTACACAGCAATCCAGCACCTCCCAAAATCACATCACCAACCGCAAACTGCCTACACACTCTCCGATTAAGCAACAACAACCCACAAATTTACAACCAAACTCCTCCAGTTCAACCCTATCCACCACAACCTACCATACGTCAATGTATAGTGATTAGACAAGTCATATTAATAATATGTGTATATGTATATTTGTACATCAAACATTCATACATACAAACCTGCGCAGTATTCAAAAATTTAGCATTTGTGATATAAGATTTTAAAGCTGACATATGTTGCAAAGTTCAATAGCACTCAAAGTTCAGTACAGCTGTCAATGGATACCCGAAATATCCAATATCCATTCGCATCCGTATCCGAAAAATGGATAAATGTCCGATATCCAAAAAAAGGATGCAGATATGGATACGTAAATATCCGCATCTGAAAATTATCCGTTTGACTTTTTTTAAACGTTATACTCAAAGTTATATGTATTTTAGTACAACGAATGAGATTTTTTTTATTGTTTTATTAAGTCGAAGGTTTATATTATATGCACTAAATGTATATTAGCTACTCAAATCTATTTAATTTCATCATATTTGTTTATTATCAATGGAATTGAAAAACATTTATGTTAAAATAAAAATTTTCATTTATATTTCTTGATTTATCGATCGTTGACGGATAGGATAAGTATCCGATATCCGTCCATATCCACAGATACGGATATCCGATATCCGAAAATAATTTCGGATGTGAATACGGATATAGCACTATCTATATCCGAAAGTATCCATTGACAGCCCTGAAGTTCAGTAATGATTCTCAATAATCTATTTTAGTAAAATGAGAGCTTCAACTTGAAATATGATTACGAAATGTCATTGATGAATGACATTAACAGTGCAAATCCTAGTTATTGTAGATTACCTCTTATATCATTATAGTGTAATCATACATGTCATAATAATTATTTGTTATATCACAAACAAATATGTTATTCACAAGTTCTTACCTTAAATAAATAAAATTAACTTCAAATGGTCTTTGTATCACACCCAACAAAGATTTAACCCCATAAAATAGCACCTGTATTAATATAAACAAGAAATTAAAATAAACGTTTTGAATCAGTAAATAGTTGGAAATCAATTAAATTAATAAACTAAATCACTATTTGATCGACTTGACCATGAGCGTATGTACAATCAGTGCAATCTGCAACTATGACTTAATGATATGTATAACATATACTAAATAAAAAAATACGCATCTGAAGATTCTGAACAACTTACTAGTATATGAAAAGAAGCAGTAGCAACAAAAGCATTCAGTCAGAAATTATTCTAAGAAACTAAAATTGTTAATGCTCCATCGTCTGTAATAACAAGTGCAAGAACATAATACCATCAAATACTCCCTAAAAGCATTATATTTAGTTGAAGTTAGTTTAAATATTAGAAGAAACAGTAGAAAAAATTCAAGCTAATTAATGGTTTTTTCCTGCAATCTATAGCTGTTTGTGAATGACTCGATAAGTATAAACTTTATCAAAAAATAATCAGTTGTGCAAATTATCATTGTAAGTAATGTGGTGGCATGTTCTCAACTCATTCAGCCTGAAGGTAACCAAACAATTTGAAATTGGTGAGACTCCACTTCAGTAAGAGCATCCAAACACAAAAACAGTTGAAAAGGTTACTTCACCTAATGAAATTGGTTAATGAGCCAATGGTAAAACAATACCTCGATATATTTAGGGTCTAAAGAAGCCCATTCCCAATTTTCTCATGTGGCATAGCTAATCATAGACAATTTGTGAAGAAAAGGATTGCTATTGATTAAAAAAAAAATGAAGGAGCAAGGGATCTCTGATGCGCAGAGAAATATGGATAAAGCAACAGTGAAAATTTCACTGTCTGCAGTTCAGCCTACCTATACGCTCTATTACCTGATCCGCCATCATTGTTCAACCTTCTGCCTCTCCATTAAACCAAACATTCACCTTAGAGTTCCTCAATCACCACTTCTCCATCATCACAACTGTTCTACACACTATGAGTTTAGCTGCTCTTCAAGCCTCTAACTGTTTTTCCCACATTTACCATGTACATTTACTCAAGTCTGGCTGCCCAACAATCTGTTTTGCACTAACAAGGTCCACTGTATGTTCAAACATGTTCACATGGTTGCGGTTGATGCACGTCTATAGCATTCACTATTTTATACCCACGTCTATTTTGACCTCACTGTCCACTTAACGATGAATATTCAATTTTGCATCTTAGACTACTTAAAAAATGCACTTCCGTATTGAGAAGAAAATATAACAGGCTGCTGCTTTCTAATGCTCCACTGGTCGGTATGTCGAACTTAGTCAGTCCAACTCCTACACGCATGATAATATTTTGCTGCAGGACTCGGGATATACATGGTTTTTCTAAAGTTGTAAAATCAATATATTTCAACAAAACAAAGATCTTATTTTGATTTACAAGGATACAATTATGAGTCTATGACTATCATGATACAGTGCCGCTTGAAGTAGCCAACATGGTAAAATGATGGCTTACTATGCGTGCATAACAGTTGGTTCAAAATGTGTGCACAATAATATATAACCAAAAAGACGTTTTCAAACATATCTCGAGAATAAAACAACTTGTTCTTATAATATAAGATTTAACAAACGCCATAAATATTTGTCTAATGTTTGGCGATGAATGTTTTCATTTGTGTTATAAATATTTTTCTAGGAAGTGAAAGAAAGAGGTCAGGAAAGTCCAAAACAACAAAGGAAGATTAAGGAGGAATTTAGAATGATTAATATATATAATAATATTAACAATACAATAGTACTCATAAACTTAGTATCACGGTAGATCAATATATAATAATATTTCCAACTTTAGAAACTCCTGCATACACTCAACCTTCTGATAAGAACCAGACTACACTACAGGCTACCCAATATTGCAATTGAACACACCATCAGTACTTTTTACTCTAATCAATCAATAATGTTTCCCATATTACCAAATTTATTAGTATATAAGCTAGCACTGTTATTCCTTCTAATTTTATTTTCAGTGCAAACTTACTCTGATGACCCTGATCTTCTTGTATGTCATGTGCCCATTAGTATTCTGATAGACCAAGAGTGCGCAAACATTTTGGGTGTGCAGGTTAGTTCTACTGAAAAAGTTTTTCATTTCGGTATTTAACTTTCAGGTTGATTGGTTTATATCTTATTGTAGCGACTGGTATTAGTCTTGAATACTGGTTTTCAGATCATTGTAAGTATAACTTTTGGTCACATATTTGATAAAAGAAACATCAAAAGAAGATATAGAAAATTTTAATTAACTTACGACTTTTCTTGGTCTAGTAATCAAAAAAGACATTACTGATAATAGTTCGTTGATAATTTCTTAAAATATAAAGAACGAAACGTCAACATTCTTAACGATATCCTCAAAAACAGAAGCATGATTACATTGCCTACATCTATGTTTTCACTTCAAATAAGATGCTCTCCATCCTCCTACACCCAAAAGTGCATGATTTGGTCAATGCGACTAACTGGAACATTTTGTCGCTTACTCATCTGTTGTTGGGAACACTTTTTTGGAGTTATCAATGTAGATTACTCACCGTCCCTTTGGAGGCCCTAATATACTTCTTTTGGTACTAATGTCAATAACCACCAATATTACGATATATCCACTATTATGTGTTTATTTTTCAGCTTCATAATATGATTTATATGACAGAAGCAATAAAAATTGATGCATATGAAAAGACCACCCCGAGTTTTCATTTTGAGTAAATGGTACTTGACAAAACTGCACTTGAGTATATCAGACGTACATTACAAAACCAAATCGCTTAGCATGCACCAGGCTCACGCCATTAGCTTCTTTGGCCATGGTCAAAGATAACAGCAGCCAAATACAAAAGACACTACAAGAACGGCTTTGGTTAGCTACGGTAGTAAACCGTCGGCTGCCATAGCTAGCCGTCGCCAACTGTAGCCAAAAACCATCACTAAATAACCTGAAGCTAGCGAAATAGCGACATCACTAGTATCGGCAGCTATGCCGACCCTTCTTTGTAGTGAGATAACAGCAATTTGCACTAGTCAATCCAATTAAAATGAACTATTTTACAAAAGATTGTTAGAGTCCTAGTTGAAACTTGAAATAAAAAATGATTTCAATTTCTCCATTAAAGTGGTCACAGAACAAAATGGTCTTTGGAGCTGTTGAATATGGACGAAATCCTACTACATATCAAAACTTTAATTATTTCAGACACCGGACGAAATTCCATGTATTTGTTAAAAAACGATGGGCTCCTAAACCAAATATAAGTCAGGGATCTACAGTCATTGGTATGGAGATAGACAATCAAAATAATAAAGAAATGCCAAAATAACATTACACAAAGAACATAATGCATTCTAACAGTGAACAAGAAGTATAAAATCTAATGAGCATTCCCAGACTTCAACTGATACGTATATCCAGAACAGGACGTCATCAAACAGACAACACATAGAAAACAAAATCCCAACACCCATGGAATATTCAAGCATTAACTCAAAACATCATAACAGTATGGAAATTTAAAATACAATGGATATTGGCTCTGAAACAATCTTAGATGTACAAACAAACAATAACAGAAGGCATGTGTAGGAAACAACAAACATTACACCAACAATTTGATGTATGGTATCAATGGACGATAATTCAGATATGCTCACCGTTACAAAAAAAGATTCAACACAAAATTTCAACAGAAACCATTGTAAATTCCAGAGCTTGATGAAGGTTGGCGTTTACAGCACCTGTACTCCAAACAAGCACATTGGCATACTAAATTTGACATTGTGGGAACAGTGGCAACTTGCCTAGCGGAGGGCATTGGGTTGTGCACTCATTTAAAACAGCCCTAGGAACAACAACATGAAAAATTACAATAACCAAACACAAATGTATTGTTTCTCTTTCATGCTTATCCAATAGTATGGAGTACTTAACCAGCATTGATCATTTGTAATTTGAATTTTGTGATTAGAAACAAGTTTGTATCCAGTCTGGCTAAACTGGTCAATTTTGTGTTCGGACCTTTTTTGTTACCATGGTTCAGCTGCACTTCAGCATGTTATATTTTCTATGCAACTTCATATCTGGAGTGAAGACTAAACACATATTTTAACAATAAATAATACTAAAACAACTGTGATATTGGTTTCATTTTTGATAAATAACTCATACCTTACTAGTTATGTACAAATTCATATTAAATTTATTCACAGACCACAAAAGGGGAATGTCCTTGATAATTTATTTCTTGGTTAACATGATATATGAGTAACTTTTTCCACAGCTGCAAGTGGAGAACACATTTGAAGGCTGTGAATTTGTGCTCAAGCACTTACTGCCTTTGGTTAATTATCATACGGGTGGCTGAATCTATGTTTGTAAACGGAAATAAAAATAGTTTATTTGGCCAATAAAGATTTGATAATCATTATTTCCTTTTTACTTTCTAACCTCACCTTATATTAGTGCATCAAAGTACAGAAAAAGTATGACCTACTTTTTATTGATTCTCTTTAACAAACATAGTGTAAAAATATGAATTTCGTAGTATTTTTCATCCATTAATTTTAGATTACTTAAAGATAATGCTAACCAATATAATTATCTTCATTAAAATAAACATGATTTGTCAACCAAAAGCAGATACAATTAGAAAAATCTCTATTAAAGTTGAAAGAGTTGGAATTCAAATACCAAACAGTTCACTTGAATGAAAATTGTTGATGGGCATACGGAAATATTAGAAAAACAAACTTGATATGACTGCAAGATATGCGGAAAATTTAAAATCATAATTGAATTTTAAGCACCTCAGTTATATGGAGAAAAAAAATTAACGAAAAAACATTTGTTGTGCAGTATATCCTACTTAATCAAACTTGATGGATTGTCAAGACATTTCAATTGAGGTACACAAGTTCACATGATTTGGTGTTCATGATAAAATGAACCTTTGTTTCGCTGCGACAGAATTAGTACACTTCTATGTCATTCTAAATTGCTATCAAACTATTGAAGAACTTCTTGATGTACAAATATCAGTGCCATTTAAACAAAAATAGTGAACTAAGTTGCAATATACTTGAGAACACAAAAACGCCATTACTGAGTAGCGTTTGACACCAGACTTCATCCATTAAATACAAACAGTGTAATATCTGAACCATTACTTGCTATTTTTATTCCTAAATAGGATCTAATTACCATTCCGAGCTTCTCCTATCGCCAGTACATATCCAAATTAACTCATTTTTTGCACATATCATTTCCTTAAAAAAAACCATTGAATTATTCTGCATTTCGAAACTTTGGTTCCTTTTTTTTTTTAAATTCATCTCTATATTTTTAAATTTTCTCCAACCAAATATCATATAGGGCAAATTTTATTCCGACCCCCGAAATTAGGTAGTAGCCCCCCATTTTCATCTGAAAACACAAGGACGAAAATATCCTTTTTGTGTTATAATATTTTTTTTTTCAGTTTCCAGGGTACCTCGTAGATGCACTACGTGGTTTCTCAGTACCCTGAAAAACCACGTAGAACGCCTACGTGGAAGGATATTTTTGGATTTTTTTTGGGTTTGCTATTTTTTTTCAAATTGTAGGTTGCTACTACCTAATTTTGGGGTTGGAATAAAATTTGCCATCATACAGTCATACAATCATACGGTTGAAATGGGATTCAGAATCAGTATAAGTATTATGATATTGATCACTCATAAAAGCATATCAGCATAAAATCATTCAGCATCAACGCCAACACAGATCTGTTAAATTTCCTCCAACCAAAAATAATAAAATGAAAGTTAAGACAAAAGGAAAACAAGATTTGTTTCTTTTGGACAAATGCCCAGATATGCATCTTGTCAACATACCAATGAACAAAAGATCTATGGAGTACCGTACTCACCTTGAAACCAAGCACCGATTTGAGCAAAATTCTGTATTCCAGTTACGGCATAGCGATGAGGAGTGGGGCATGAATGATAAATGAATCAGTTAGGGCGTCGTATTTCGTGAGTTTTGAACGAAAATTACTGTGGCGCGGTGGGAATATAATTGGATGAGTTTGGGAAATTTTTGGAATGAAACGTATTTGGTGAGAAGGCATTCAGAAAGGGGCGAACGATATTCGCTTAAGACTGAATTAACCACCGAACCGGTTAATTTGTTCGGTTTTGAAATTAAATTAGTTTGAATTCGGTTTGTAAAATAATTTTCTTTGGTTTCGGTTTAACCGAATCAAACGAACTTTTATTGTATTATCTAATTTAATGATATTGTAGCACGTTAAATAATTGATTTAGTAATCAAAGTTCTTTTGTTAAAAGTAAGTAAAAATTTATTGTAAACGTAAAATTTAGTGAATAGAATCCCTCCAAGCATAAATTTAAGTTTGAATTTGAGTGAACTAATCATTTCAATAATAACATATTATTCAAGTTCGGTTAAATCGGTTACCAACCGAATTAACAAAAATTATTTTGGTTCGGTTTTGAAACTTTTCGGTTCCAATTTAGTTTGAAACTTTTTACCTCAAAACCAAACGAACTGATCGAACGCTCACCCCTAAATTTAGATACGTCGTGACATAGATGTGGAAAAAATAGTAAGAACGTTGAACGCCATGACATGGATGTGTCATCAATTGACGTCAATGTACTGGGGTCCTCGGGGAACATTGTTCTAGGGATGGAATGACTGACCATGTATGATGTCATTCTTGAATGCAAGAGGATGTTAGTGAGGTTGATGACTTGTCACTGTAGGGCCCTCAAATATCTTGCGACTCGCGAAGGTCGATCATGTAGAGCCTCTTAGAGTCTCCAGATAGAGCTACTTCCGAGCCGCGAGATCGAATTCCAGATTTATTTGACAGAGAATACTAATCATGTTGCATTGCATGTATGTCATATGGCTCCAAGGGAAAGGAAAGAACTAAGTAAGCACGTGAGTGAAATGTTAGAGAAAAACATTATCGGACGGAGCATATTTGAGTGCGGAGCACTAGTCGTATTTACTACTAAGGCAGATGGCTCTCTCCGTCCGTATGTGGATTATAGAGAATTAAATAAGCTCACGAAGAAGAACCGACAAGCACTCTCTCAAATAGACGATTTGTGTGATCAGTTGGTGGGTGCATTCGTTTTCTCTTGGTAAGATTTGGCAACTGGGTTTCATCAACTTTGAATTGCAGATGATAGTGTGGACAAGACAGCTTTTAGAACTCCATACGGGTTTTTTGAGTGGTTGGTTATTCACTTTGGGTTAACCAATGAACCGACATATTTTGTTAACATGATGAGCAGAGTGTTTATAGATTTCCTAAATAAATTTGTGGTGGGGTTTGTCGATGACGTCTTAATATTCTCGAGAGATGAGGATGAGCATGTGTTGCATTTGACAGAGGTTCTTCGTACTCTTCGTGTCCATCCGTTGAAGGCAAAGTTTTTGAAATGTCAATTTTGGCCATAACTATTCGATTTCTATTTGTCAATTGATGATAATTCCATGACAAGAGCTAAGCTCGCCGACATTTCAAACCGAACGTCGATTCTGGGACTTCGAGTTTGTACGAGTCCGCGCTCGGGTTATGAGCGATCTAGATGTCCAAGTCCAAAGAGTAACGGTCTTCTTATAAGGTTGGTTAACATTGACGCAGTGCATTATCTAACCCGAAACTTTTATTTTCCCTTTAAACTCTCATGTACTCATTTGAATAGGTCGAACATTGAGGATTTTGAGGTTTTACTTCTACGAATGAGCTTCTGAAGGCGTGTTGGAGGTAGTAGTTATTCAAGACATTCGTTTCTCAATGTTGCTTACCATTTTTGGCTATACATAAAGGAACCAATGGCAGTGCCTATATATCTGACTCTTAATCAAACGAGGGGACATCTTTATAAGTCGCTTTCGAGGATATCATTTTGTAATAATTATATTTGATCAAACTAGGGTTAGCAAAAGGGAAAATAACGAATGATATTATCAATGAATTTCTTTTCAATTCTATCATATTCTCGCATTATCTGATGATCTAATTTATTAACTTTCTATTTTCTATCGTCAGAAGTTGATACAGTAGATGAGTATAACATTTGTAGCACTTAGCTTTAGGCTTTAGAAAATAACATGTTACATAAAGTGGATTTCCAAGGTAATTTTGGCAATTTTGCTTGAATGATAGTCGACGATTATGTTTTATTTGCGTGGTTTTTGATAATTATCACATTGAACATACTCCTTTTATTCAAGTGGATTGTATGCCAATCTTATGCAATTTTAAATATGATACGTCAGTTGAGTGTTTTTGTAAAAACAGATCTTGTCTTGCATCATATAATAGTTCTGTTGTTGTAATAAAAAAAAAAATTATAATCATGTTCAAGGATGTAACAATCTGTCTAATTTGGAGTAAAAAGAAAATTTGATGCTTTAACTAATCGAAACAAGGTTAGAAAAAATATGCGATTTAGTAAAATAATCAGTTATCTCACAAGTATTTAACTCTAGTACACAATTGAATAAATTACCGCAATAAAAAGAGCTACTAAGTGTTTTTTCCTTCTTCTTATTTATGCATATGGAAATATTATATGCATCGTTTAACATGGTTTAACATAATACTTATTGAACATTTTACATGGTTTAACATTATTGCTAGTCAAACTGTATGCCTTTATCAATAAATAATAAGAACATAAAAGTTCACTTTCAATTTGTTTAGGTTCAAAGTGTATGTTAATAAGCTGAGATGAGTTAATACATTATTACTACAAAAATTATTCAATTATAGTTTTTACTGCTTAATAGTTAAGACATAAATTATTTTGCTGTAAATTAAGTTTCAATTTTAGAATATAACATACTGATTATTATTTCCAATGTTATTTGACTTAAGTGATTAATGCACAGGTCTAGTTTGATCATAGAATCGAAAATAGTTTGATCAATTAAAGAGATTATATTCTTATCCTTTTGTGGAAGTAACATTATTTTGCATAGCCTTGCTAAAAAACACTATTTTACATTCTTATAAAAGAAATATTAAAATATATTACTTTAATTTGTTTCAACAAATTTAAATGTTCCTTGAAAATTAAAATACAACGATTTTTTAATTTCAAAAGGTGCGAAAATCCTTTAGTTGCAGATTAACTAAAATAAAAACTCTAGGTTTTTGGTCTTTATTTTCAGAAAAGTGCTAGTATATATCCCATAACATGCTTCCTAATGTCACTTAAAGAGGTACTAAAATACTATAAAAAACCACTTTGAATATACACTATTCATGTTAACTTATAAGATTTAAAGTTTAAGAATCTTTACGCAAATGCTCGCCTCAAATTTAGTTATCGACTTGAACAATTGCCCTTCGCGGGCCAACCTTTTACATATATTCAATACTAATCTTTTGGATAGAGACTTCAAATGAAATCGTTTAACATCATATCTTATCAAGAATCAAAAGTTATTAAATCAGCTATTATAGTTTAACAAAAGTTTGTATTTATATTTTTTTCAAATAAAAATATAGGTAATGGTGGGATTTGAGTTTTTGATTGTTGTTTACGGTTATATTTTTAAGAACATAAATGAATATATGTCTATATTTTAAATAATGACAAGGGGTAGATAAGTATTTAACAAGGCGTTGGCGGTTGAAAAAAGGAAAAGTGGTGTTAAAAAAGTTTGATAACAATCACATGGTACTAAGAGCACCACATACAATGCTAAAGGCACCAAGGTATATTTTGGGCCTTAGGGTTCAACTGAAAATCGTCATTAATATCAACAAATCGAAGTTCATGAATGAAGATAATCACTACTTCCCTATTAATATATTATTTCCCGAAAATAAATTTTTTTAATCCTTTTCTTTTGACAACTCTGGCGGCTCGTTTGCATCAATGATTTTGGCGATTTGTCGCTTTTCAATAGGTAATCCAGTTTCTTTTTTTCCGTTGGATCTATAGTACAAGATGTATAGATATATTTTCCTCCGTATTAATCCAATGTTCGTTAGTGTTTCATAGACATTGATCTACGTCTACAAGGTTAATCGATATAGTTCTAATAATTATTTTTGTTGCAAATTTTACAAAGGTGTGATTTGTTTACCATTGTAACATTTTATCGCATTTGAAAATAATTTTGATTTATAATAGGTTCATAATTAATTTTGAAAATGGATTTTAGAATAATCGTTATAATCTGGTTGGGAAAAATCCTTCCATATAGTACAAAATACATCGGTTATACTACTTTCATAAGGGTATTATTTATTTAAATATCCAAAGTCATCGTCAATAGATTGTAGGTACATATAATGTTTATGGTTGTACGTATGATACTTTTGATTGGATTTATGGGTGGCATATTTGTTTTTTTGAACAAATATTTTCACCTATAATAATGAGTATTTACCATGTTATAAATGTTGTTGGTCCTCTTTGTTGTTGTAAGATGGAATGGAGATGGTTACTGTTATAGAAGTATTTTGCTAAACATGATGCTTGACTGCATCCGAGTATATGAAGCTCATCGTATTTATTTTTCTTTTGTCGGCTCACTTCGCTTTTACCAGTCTTGGTGATTCTGGTGCAGTGAATTAATTGCTTGTTAATCTATAAGATAAGACTTTGTCCTGGCATAATTTGGGATAAAAGGACGTGCTTTGCACATAGGTGTTTCTTTATTCACATTATTGTATATAAATAGTGATTAGTATAATAAATACATAATAAGTATGTCCTAAAAAGGAAAAATTATGCTTGGAGGTCACCAAATACATATTTAACCAATATTTTAGTATATGAACAAATTTAAAGTGATATATCCCTTTGATTTTTTCTATTCAAGTTTGCATTTCTATTGAGATGATGTAATCAATGGTCTATGAGGCATATCTAAAACTTATTTTTATGGAAATATATATATCAATTTGATGTAATTTATAAACACAAATGGAATTTTATCTCAAAACTTGCAATTGAATGAGGTAAGGGTATATTTAATTCAAGCATATGGAAATAGTTTTTTCTCTTATATACCGTTGTGTGATGCATGACAATGTTAGTCTTTATAATAATGATAATTGAGTACAACATTGTCACTTGTGTTACATTTATGCTTAAATTTATAATTAATACTGGTGATGTCAAGCAAAATTATCAATCATGAGACATTATGTTATTATATTATTGGGTGTCAAATGTTGAGCTAAAGACTAAGGCTTAGAAATTTCCTAAAGGAATCTGAATCGAATTTTTTAACAACATGTGTTATGTATGCGTACCTCATATAAAACTAGAATAAATATCAACGATAAGTATAGAATTCAATTATCTATTACATGGTTATGTAATAAATTTAAAGATGAACAAATTACTTTTGCAATCAATAAAAGGCTGGTAAACGGTAAAATAGAATGAAATAAAAGATATGCAACAAAGTACGAGTCTAAAATAATAATCGTGCATCCCAAAATGTTGATCTGTGCTAATAATTATAGATGAAGGTATACAGCTCCCAGTGTAGTTAACTATTGAATTGCAAGAAAATAGATTTTATTCTCGTAAAATATTAAAAATGAATAAGAGGTTACACATGATTCCACTAATTTACTAAATTTATAGAAATTTAACTTTTCACATGCTATTGAAAAGTGAATGTAGATATATCTGTGAATGTGCCAACTGTTTTTATGATTGATTTGTGAATAAGCGGTTACCTTATGTATGTAAGTATACCAACATCGTTAGTATTCAAAATTCTTAATGTTACAATCTTGATTTTTATGGATGATTTAAAATGTTATTGCTTAGTCGGATATTGTTTGCAATTAGTACCTGTTACATTCTTGTACATTGCCTACGGTTTTTTTAATGTTGAATTTTGTAATAATTTTAATTTTAATTTGTAAAAGTAATTAACATATAAATTTTTAACTCAAAATGTACTAATCCAACCTTCTTGTTGTTTAGACGTCTTAGACATGGTTTTATAATGCTAGAATTATTCTCTTCTTCATGCACGCTATATTATGCTAATTTTTAGTTTTTATCTGTTTTTTCTTTCTATGCAGTTAATATTCAGAGGAACATTGTTATCATATTGTCATGATTCAATACATAAGTTCATACTTAAAAATAGATATGTCTGATGATGACGACAATGACGATGATGTTGACAATGATGATGCCAAGATGAGAACGATGATGGGACTCAATGTTCAACCCGAATAATCAACCAAGTACAGTTTGTTCTCACACTTGTTATATAGTACATTGTTCAATTGTTTATTTAGCATATGAAGAGCTTATTCATGGCACATATCTGGAAACATATAATGTGATGACTAACCATATATAACACACTAACATAAGTATTTTGTTTTCCTTTAAATAAATTCATGAAAATGAGTTTTCTCCATATAATGTGAGCCATAAGTCGGTTTTGTAAAGCGTTGATTAATTCTCTTAACATTTCGTATTCCCAGTTTACCATATGGTTTAGTTAAGAAAAAATGTGTCAAATAGAAACTTCTGGGAATATGCTATTGATTTGCCTGTCACACCTTTCCAAAATTTCTTCACTTCAAGGATGGTAGCACATTTGTCTATTTAAAAACAAAATGGATCGTTGAAAATATAAAAGCATTTTTTCTTAAAATGATTTCGCTACAACAAATTGATCATATTACAACGGTGGAAAACTGTTGTAAATTACTTTTTACAACGATGGGGTAACCGTCGTATATTACGAAGTTGTGGTAGACTAAAAGGTTTTACAACTGTTTTGCACTGTTGCGACACCGTTGTGATATGTATATTTTACAACTGTTTTTCACTGTTATAATAAGCTTTATTACAACTGTTATGCACGATTGTTATAATTTTTACAACTGTTCATAACCGTTGTGATATATTTTATTACAATTATTATTTTGCAGTTGTAATATATCCTAAAATTATATGCATAAAAATCTATATATATTATATATGTGCAACAATAAATAGATAAATAACATAAGAAATAAATATAAGTTTAAATGCATCATGATCCATTCATTGATAAAAATCACAACTTTATATTCAATATACAGATTATAAATCATATACCACATAAAAATGTATAAAATTACAACTGTCCTCCTCATTTGCCTCTAAAAGACTTTAACCCAATTTCAAAGCTCATTTGCCTATGAAATCTACAAAGCTCATTTGTCTATGAAATCTACAAAGTTCATTTGCCTCTGAAATGTAATGGGCCTCCACCTAATGTTATCCTCTTCTCTTCTATTCATATCAGGAATTGCCTCTAAAATCTACATAGCTTATTTGCCTTTGAAACTTATAAAACCTACAAAGATGAATTATACATACAAATAAATATCTTGGTATCTTTATTCAACAAGAATCAAAGCAAAAAAACAAAAGGGAAAACTCTGGGAGAATCAACAAAAGTTCTTAACATTGTAACATATTGGAAAATGGTAGCAGTAAGAAAACAAAGGAATGTTCCATGAAATTTTTCTCATGGATCTTGGACTTGTTTGTATAATATTGGTAAGAAAGCAAGGCAGAATAATTAGAAACAGTAAGCTGAAATTCATGGGTTTAGAGTGTCGTGGTTTCACATTCCAAATTCAGAAAGCTGAAATTTATATACATATGTTATGGTGAAATTAACATATGTGAAACCATCTCAAAAGAATAATCTCATGATGTAGACTAAGTAGAGAGCCATGTAATGGTGTATAATTCAAAATCTGATGTAGAGAAACATTAGAAAGCCAACACGTCCAAAATCATATTCACATCTGTTTGAAGCCTATATATTTCTATTCTAACTAGGATATGTGCTTTTCAAAATTAAGAAACACATGTAGCAAACTATAGTTTTTCAAACCACATATAAATGTTTTCATGTTCAAACTTACTGAAATCTTACATTGTAAAAAATGGCAAAAACTGGATGCGTTTAATGCTAAACATTTTAGAAAACTCAAAACTTCAAACTTCCTGAGATCTGAGATTTGCATTTGGAGAATTAACATATATACAGAGCCATTTCCTATAAAACTCATATACCTGAAACTCACATGGGATGATCATAAGGAATTGCTCCTGAAACAAGAATTGAAACTGCCAGATTACATGGTCCAAATTATTGACACAGGAATTGCTCCTGAAACAGTTTTGACATCTGTTCACAAATACACAAGCTAGACATAATATTATAAAGACAAATAAAAGTAGCAAATGACACAAAATACTATTTTCCAACTAATGATATAAACATGTGTGTGTGTGTGTGTATGAATATGAATATAAGGTAACTTAAAGAATACCTCTTCAAGAACAAATATTGGTGCTAGTGAGTAATCAAGTTGTCTGGCACCATGGTTTGATACAATTATTATTGAAATGCCTGCTTCTATTGCCATTCTAGCTACATGTATCATTTTTAAGGGTGTGTTCTTAACGAACGTGAGCGTGGCATTTGAGCGTGGTACTGTAGCGAAGGGGAATTGTGTTTTTAGCGACGAACGGGGTATTTGAGCGTGGTATTTTTAAAATAAGATTTAAATAGAGATGGTTTGGCAAATTCGAATACAAATACAAATACAGTTTCTAATACAGATACAAGTACAGTTACAAATACAAACACAAATTAGTGCAGACCCGCAGCAACCAACCGATCTCTAATGGTATCTCGAACTAATGACATTTCTCGGGATCCTTCTGCTTGAACACGTTCCATGCCTCTATTCGTCGTATTTCTCATACTATAATATTCCGTCAAGTAATTATTGGGTATTCGTTCAGGATCATCATCAAAAGCCATAAAATCTGGGTCACCACTATTGTATTTGCATATGAAGTTGTGTAAGGCCATTGTAGACACCACAACTTTCACTTGAGTTTGAAACCGATATGTAGGCATCTTGTTGAGAATGGTAAATTTTTTCTTCCAAATGCCAAATGTTCGTTCTACGGCCATCCGTAAACTCGAATGGTAGTAATTAAACACTTCATTGGCCGACTTTGGTTGATTCATTGTATCACGGAAATGCGGAATATGATATCTCATATTTCGATATGGTGGTAAATATCCAGCCTGTAGTGGATAGCCCGAATCAACTAAATAATACTGTCCAGCTGGAGGGTAAGGAAAGTTATAGTTTCTATCGTTTGTAACAGCATTAAAAATTCTGCTATCATGTGCAGTCCCTTCCCAACCAGCCATAACATACGTAAACTGTAAATCGAAATCACAAACCGCTAATATATTTTGAGTTGCAAACCCTTTTCTTCCAATTTAAGGGATAATTTGATCAACGGGTAAATGTGCAGATACGTGGGTACCGTCTATAGCGCCAATACAGTTTTTGAAATACGGGTAATACCGGGTGGAAGTTCTGATGTGATGTGCAACAGTATTAAATTGTTGTTCCGCTGGCTTTATTACATCAGTAGCGAGTAATTGAAAAGCGTTTAGGACATCATGAAAACAAACGGAAATTGTGCTACCTGATCGTTGAAATCTTTCTTGTAGTTGTCTATTTGAAAGCCCAGTAGCCATTGTATAAATGAATATTCCAACCATTTCGACGACACAGATTTCTGGTCTGGAAGCGAGACCATGATGTTGCAGTTTCTCACATAATGCGTAGAAACAAAGCCTTTTCATCCGAAAATTATTTTGACAACGGCTTTGATGGCCATTCAAAATTTCGTTGATCCAAGATAAGCCAGTGAACTCCGAAGTATTAATCCGCGTCATATGATTTCTCCTTTCATTCTGAACCAGATAAACCCCGTAGAGCTTCATCAAATCGTCGTTCTCGGAGGATGAATCAGAGTTTGACATTAGTCGAATAAGTAGAAAGAGTTGAAGAAGTAGTATTGTGTAAGGTGTTAAGTTAGAGGGGGTAATATATAGGGAGGAAGAGAAGTTGGAAATCAAGCCGTTGGCGTCCGACGCGTCGGACGCCAACGGCTTGATTTCCAACATCCAGCGGTCGTTCCATTTGGAAGTGGAAAAAAGTGCTCGCGTCCGACGCGTCGGACGCGAACACAAAGTTGAGCGTGCCAAAACTTTGCTGCGAACGCACCCTAAATGTTTGGCACCAGAGTCAAGTCCTCTTATCAAAAGCACTGAATCTTATCTTTGTCTCTTGCCTACACCATCTAGAATCCATGAAAAGACATTTAGCTGATTATACCAGTGACTCAACTTTCATCTATGAAAAGACATTTCAGTTGGAGTCTAAGACTCTTCCTGAACTTCACTGTGTTCCTTGATATTAATGTTTCATGATTTTCACTACAGAGTCCATGGTATTAAGATTGCAGAGATGCCTTTTATTGGCACAAGGAATATGTATAGATGTCAAGGAATGTGCCGTCGACTTATGAATGAAATTGAATCAGTATTTTTTTTTTAAAATTATAGTAATGCCTTTTGTGGTTCATTAATCTGTACATTCCTTAATAGTCATTGACTTCATAAAATGTATTGATACAAAATTTAAATGGGTAACCAAATAAACACAAAGCATTTCTTTGTGCTAATTATTATATGCTTGTTACGATATAATATCCACCTGTATGTAATGTAAAATCACCAATGCCAATTTGTATGGTGCACTGTAAAATTCTAGTTAAAGGCCTAAGTGTTGCACTCCTGGCATAGGCTTATTTATCAGCTAAGCTAATGCTAATCAAAAGTATAAAAACTATTTCATCTCATTCATGATCTCATGTGATTTTAAACTTATTTTCAGGTGCTTAGCTCTCTTAATATTGAGAAATTGATAATAGCTGCCATCTCAGAGCTAAGGGATACATGGATGGGTAGTTTCAATTTCAAACCGCTAGAACCTTCAACTACCGAGGAAGTTAATTACTTAAATCTTATTGTCTTCCCTGGAACTGGTCTCTTGGAGAAAACACTATTGAGAAAGTTTTTAGATGATGGTAAGATTAAGTTTATTTGATAAGCCAGTTTACCACATTCTCTTTATGCAGTGATTGCTATTATTACCATTATTGGTAATTAAATAATTTCTAACCATTACACCTGTTTTATATTTCTCTTGTGTTTGTTTAGTTGTAGGCAATCAAGTTGAGTCTGAAATTGCAAATGAAACCACCTTAGCCACTCTAGTTGATCTTGAGCCCGCGACTGCTAGTGATATAATCAAGCATTCCACAAAAACTTCAAATGAAAACAAGGAAAGATGAATTGGTACAATAATTAAAAGGTCAAGCTAATGGTTAATCCATTAATTTTTTTGAAGAATCTATGGTCAAGCTAACCACTTTCTAGTAATGACAATCCATATATACAGTGATGCTCTTTTGGATTCAGAAGAACATTGCTAGAGGGATGATAGGAATTATGAATCCAGACAGCGAGCAATTCAAACCAAACTCCTCTATCCTATGAATTCGCCCTTGAAATTATGCAGATCTAGCCTCCAATGGTATAAATTTTCGATTTCCCTCCTTGGATTTGGATTTTTAACGGTGGAAAGGTGTTAGAGAAAGGAGGATCTCAAGGCCACCCAATGAGGAAATGGAAAACTAAACTATTTCCCATATCCCTCACCCTCTATTTATACCCTCCCATCAGCCCACTAATGGGCCTCTCCAATTTAGTCCACCTTAGCCACTCTAGTTGATCTTGAGCCCGCGACTGCTAGTGATATAATCAAGCATTCCACAAAAACTTTAAATGAAAACAAGGAAAGATGAACTGGTACAATAATTAAAAGGTCAAGCTAATGGTTAATCCATTAATTTTTCTGAAGAATCTAATGGTCAAGCTAACCACTTTCTAGTAATGACAATCCATATATACAGCGATGCTCTTTTGGATTCAGAAGATCATTGCTAGAGGGATGATAAGGTTCTTTTTTTTTTTTTTTACTGTTCCTGGTGCATATTTTTGTACATTTTTCTTTTGCATGCTCTCAGACAATTAGTGACCTAACTAGACAAGTTTTTCTTTATATAGCATCATGGTGTTCATGGTTTTTAATGTTTTAAGCATCCTTATGTATTTTTGTTCGGCTTTTTGCTTAGTTTTCTGATGATTGTAATCGATTTTGTTCATTGGTAGGAAATTTTGGATTGACTTATGGTTCCAGTGATAGCTTTTTATGCATATTGGCATCTTAAAATGGTGCTTTGATGTCGTATAGAAGTACTTATTTGTTTATTTATTATTTATTTGAGGACTATATACACTGAATTAAAAAAAGAACGAATTAGAGCATCAGCTTATGAGGGAAAAAAATTGTTGCATCTGTGAAGTCTTATCATCTCCTGATAAACAACGAAATGGTATGGTATCGATATGCATGTTAAAATTGGAGCTTCTAAAATTAGCATTAGCATAACTACCGTTAGAAAATTGCAACCATGATTAATAGGTGATAGTCAGTTGGCAAATCAGAGATGAATAGCAGTAGCAAGTAGGTAGTTGTCCAATTAACTCCAATTGTTTTGTTAATTTTTGATCAATCCATATCAATTTATGCTATAACTGGCGATTACTTGGACGATTGATTCATATTGTAATTGCACTTACTAACATGGCGTGTTAGTATATATTTTAACTATCTGAATATTTTTAATCCAAAAAGCACCGAGTTGCATTCTATCTAACATCCACTCAACGGGATATCCTTATTTATACGATATCCTTGTTATTTATAGGATACCCTTCTTATTATAAATAACTCATTTAAATTCCGTATTTTAATTCCAGCCATAGATTATTTGTTCATCAAATAGGTTCTCATTCAAGCAACGATGAAAGTATTAGATACGAAGCGGCAGTTTCGTTCCAAGCACTTTTGAGCGTTCTATTTAGATACTAGCGAAGATGCTGGTATGCATGGTGTCTGGAGTTGTTTCTACTACTTCGCAATTTAATAATAAAGAAAATTTTAAAATCAATAAAAAGGGCATGTGAATATGTAGTTAATTATAATATATTTCGGACAACAAGTGAATATATAATCACAGTCGCACAAATAGTTCATAAAGTAAATGCAAAAAAATATGCATATTATGCTTACCTACTTAATAAGCCTGCAACATAAAAAACATCTGGTCCAAAAGGAGGCATAACCTGTAGCCAGTTACTAGCAATCTACTACATATATGCGAGAGCTGTTGTCTAGTTACCAAGCAATGTTTCATTCAACCTAATCTTTTAATGTAAGCAGGAATAAATCTACAGTTTAAAGTTTTGAAATTGATAGCTGGATGAATATCGTATTCATACGGAATTGCATTTTAACATGTAGCAATTGGGAATCGTATTCATACGAAACTGCTATTTCAATTACCAAGTGTTCTATTCTACTGCAAATCAGCGAATATATCAAAGATAAACCAAAATCATCATGAAAAAAAAAATTTAAAACTTAAAACTTACTTGCTAAATCAAAGAAAACCTGCAGTTGTTTCATCCCCCTTTGCGTTGGTGCAATTGATGTTGGTAGATGGTCACTGCTTGCTCATAGACGAAGGCGCCGCTGGCCGATAGGCATGATGTCTGGAGCTGTTTCTTCTCTCTTGCTCTTTATTTTTGGGCACACGCCCTCCTTTATTCGCTGATTTGCACAAAAAAACACCCCTAAATCACTACCTCAGAAATAATTCACTGCTTGAACCAGAAACCACTAACTCAGATAGCCGCCTTCACCTCCCCTAAATCACCTTCGAATACCACAAATCGAAAACCCTTAAATCGAATCGAATCAACTTCGAATACCCCAAATCGAAAATCGCTAAATTGAATCAAATCAACTTCGAAAACCCCAAATCAAAAACCATTAAAAGTTGCCTTCACTTTCGAATAAACCTTCCGATTGCAATCCGCAAGGAACCTGTAAAACAATACTTGCATATTTACGAGCGGGTATTTTCTAATACATTAAATGCAGCAAACTAAAAAAAGAAATCAGAACAATCAAACCAAAAATAACGTGACTGAATTCCTATTGATATAAGGATATCATTAATAATATTCATTAACATCATGAATCATATATATGTCAATCCTTATCACCTATAACTTAGCATGTGGCTTAGTTCCTGTTGATAACGATTTCATTAACATTAATAATATTCATTAACATTAATGATATTTATGTCAATCCTTATCACCTATAACTTAGCTTTATTGACCGAAACTACCGAAACTACCGAAACTAACGCAACACTAACAATGACTTATTCTAAGAGATTTATTCAATTCCAACAAATCCCTCCCTTAAACTGGAAATGTTATGCTAACATCCAGTTTAAACTCCCTATGCTTGCATTCCCAGAGGACTTCTCAGCTTGATGAAACTCTCCAACTTCACCGGTTTCGTCATGATGTCTGCAATTTGTTCTCCTGTTCCACAAAACACCAACTTCACAACTTCTTGATTTGTAAGACTATTTAGGTAGTGGTACCTCACGTTGATATGCTTTTTCGCATCTGCTGGCAAGTTCACCCAAATTTTGTTCTTCTCTATGGATTGAATCTCACTTCTCATTGCATCCATCCATTTTTCTTCTTTATTTGCCTCTGCAAATCTCACTGGATCATCATGAGACAGAAATAGCGCCATCTCCATTTCTGCTTCAGCCTCTTCATCTGAGATCCTTTCTAAGCTCTTGTATTCTTGTATCCATGCTGGTTGTCTCCTATTTCTTTTCTGTTGAGTCTCTGGTTGTGGAGAATTTCCTGCATTTTCTTCATTAACAGGCCGATCTTCTCCCGCATCACATCTTTCACCAGCATCAAATTCTTCTGCGTCTCCCTCTCCGATTGGATTTTCTTCTTCCCAGTCCAGAAAATCACTAGAATCATTTTCTTCTGTATTCCAATTCCATTTTCCTTCTTCTTCAAATACTACATCTCGACTTATGACCACTTCTTTTAAGATTGGATCATAAAGTCGATATGCTTTGGATTCTTCACTCAA
Organism: Allium sativum; assembly: GCA_030737875.1. Lineage (NCBI taxonomy): Eukaryota > Viridiplantae > Streptophyta > Magnoliopsida > Asparagales > Amaryllidaceae > Allium > Allium sativum. The sequence continues at coordinate 440,905,623 of CM060924.1, forward strand.
TCCAAGAAGAACACACTTGCGGCTTCTATTATCAAGCTTCACTCTTCGTTGCTCAGGAATATGCACATGACAAATGCAGCCAAAAACTCTAAAATAGCTCACATTGGATTTGATCCCACTCCAACATTCTTCTGGCACCATATCTTTTATTGCACTTGTTGCACTTTTATTTAGAACATGACATGTCCATTTTGCAGCCTCAGCCCAAAAACTCTTTGGCATGTTCTTCTCTGTGAGCAAACATCGAACCATATTCATAGTGTGATTTCTTCTCTCGGCAACACCATTTTGTTGTGGCGTATAAGCTGCGGTTAATTGTCTCTTAATCCCGTGTTCCATCCAGAATTGATTGAAAGTGTTTGAAGTGAACTCTCCTCCCCTATCTATCCTTAAACCGCATATACCAGTTCCTGCTTCCTTTTCCACAAAACTTTTGAATGTCTTTAAAGCTTCAAATGTTTCATTTTTCTCCGAGAGAAGATATATCCAGCTCTTGCGGCTAAAGTCATCAATCAGAAGAAAGATGTACTTCTTTCCACTGTGAGATACTGGATATATAGGACCGCACAAGTCCGCATGAATGAGCTATAACCTTTTCGTTGTTCTCCATTGACCCTTCTTGGTTATGTCTTCACGATGTTGTTTTCCAATGTTGCACACTTCACATACTTTCGAGACTTCTTTCATTTGAGGCAGCCCTTTCACAATTTGTTTGTCATGCATAATCCGAGTAGATGTATTATTTAGATGTCCATAGCGTTTGTGCCACAAATACGCCGTTTTTTCGTCTTTTCAGACATGTACTCTGACCAGCTTTCATGGTTGCAGACACCATGAACATACAGTTTGCAGACATTCTAGTGTTCACAATCAAGCCTCTCTTAGGATGAAATATTTTACACACTCCTTTGCTGATCAAAAATTCCACACCTTTCTCTTGCAATTGCCTAATACTCAGTAGATTATTTATTAAATTTGGAACAAAGTATACATCACTTATAATTAGAGTCACTCCTTGAATCTCAAATTTGACGTTTCCTTTTCCAAGAACATCCATTTTTGAGCTATTTCCTAGTCTCACAGCGTGCCTGAAACTCTCATCAAGCTCTATAAACCACTCTCTATTTCCCGTCATGTGATTAGAGCAACCCGAATCGAAAAACCATATTCCTTTACGCTCAGCTTCTTTAATCTCTTCATGTGCCATCAGAAGTAACGCTTCTTCTTTATTAAATTCAACATAATTTGCTCCCTTTTCAGCCATTGGACATTCATATTGAAAGTGTCCCAACCTGTGGCAGTTGAAACACTCAATATTGGCTTTGTTAAGACCATTTCTTCCTCTTCCTCTTGAAGCACTGTCACCACCACTTCCAGCATTACCTCTTCCTCTTCCTCATCCAGAATTGTAATCGTACTCGACTTTGAGTACTTGTTCTTTAGGTCTCTTTTGCTGTATCTTCTTCTCGTGTACAAGCAGCAAGCTGTGTAATTCATCAACAGAAATCTTATCGATATCCTTCGACTCCTCAATTAAGCATATGACATAATTGAAATTCTCCGTCAATGTTCGAAGAATTTTCTCAACTATCTTCACATCCTCCATATTCTCTCCATAATTTCTCATATCATTAGCTGTGACCATGACTCTCCCAAAATAATCTATCACCATCTCTCCCGTCTCCATCTCCAGCGTTTCAAACACTCTTCTCAGCCTCTGCAATTGAGCACGCTTTACTCTCTATCATTACCTTGATACTTGACTTTCATTGGATCCCAAAGTTGCTTTGCCGTCGCCTTTTCCATGATTGTTTCTTTGCCTTCAAGTCCTTCAGCTTTGCTTCCTCCAACTTCTTATGTTGTGCTGCCAACAGCACTTCATCAGATCCAGGTTCTTTGTAGCCTGGTTGAATCACACTCCAATACTCCTTTGAACGCAACAAATTCTCCATGAGTAAACTCCAATGATCATAATCTCCATCAAATTTTGGCACACACGGGGAACTGAAATTACTAGATTCAACATCCATCTCTCACTCATTTGTTCTTTGCTCACTCTTGCACACTTTCCCACTTGTATTTCACTCCTTCAGATCCCTTTTGAGAGGGCTCCGATACCACATTGTAAAAACAATACTTGCTGATTTCTGAGAGGGTATTCTCTAATACATTAAACTGAAATAGAAATGGTTTTTAAATAGCCTTACAACAAACTAAAAAAAAGAAACCAGAACAATCAAAGCAAAAATAACGTGGCTCAGTTCCTATTGATAAGGATATCATTAATGATATTCATTAATATAATTAATGATATATATGTCAATCCTTATCACCTGTAACTTAGCACGTGGCTCAGTTCCGATTGATAAGGGTATCGTTAATAATATTCATTAATATTATTAATGATATTTATGTCAATCCTTATCACCTATAACTTAGCTTTATTGACCGAAACTACCAAAACTAACGCAACACTAATAATGACTTATTCTTAGAGATTTATTCAATTCCAACAGAACCAATTTGACCCAATCGTTTTTTTTTTGTTTTTGAATTTAAACCATATTTGGAAGTAGCGATTGAAGTTTATTGAGACGAGTTTTATTTGGGCGGAAGAAGTGGGGAACGATTTTGATAGAGGGAAAAGCACGAGAGGTCGGTTAGCAATACAGACTAAAATACAAAGATGCGGGTTGCCTTGGAGCCAGATTTTCACTTTTTGCGCCTGGATTTATGCTTTTGCAATAATGTTACGGCTATTTTTTTTGGCAGAGCAAATTACCGTTAGTTTTCATAGGTCATAACCAAAATTTCATCAGAATTTTAAAAAATTCACAGGTCATAATCAAAATTTCATCAAAATTTTAAAAAATTAAGTATTGAAAGTCAGAATTAATTAGTAAATATTTATGTTAAATTTAATATGATTTCTTGAGAAGTAATTCTTTTTAAAATACTAAATATTACTTACCAACAATTGTTTTTTATTAATTATCACTTATTTCTTTCTAGTTATTATTGAATATTAATTATTATGTATATGCTACTATATATTAAATATTAAATATTAAATATTTAATAGTAATTTACAAATAATTTCAATTTATTAATTATTTGGTAGTAATTAATAATTATTATAAATTTATAAAGTTATTATTGAATATTAATTATTATTCTTAAATGTTAATATAAGAGTTGTTAAAAATAGGTATGTATTGCAAGTGTCACAAAAGAAAGGTTGTAATAGGCATATATTACAACTTGTGAAATAAAAAAGTTGTTAAAATTATGTTTATTACAACTTTCAGAAAAAGACTATTGTGAAAATCCTTTATTACTACTGTCATTTTATGACAGTTGTAAAATTAAAGTTGTAATGTGGTATTTTTGTTGTAGTGTTTATTCGAAATTATATCATTCTCATTGCTTACATATCTTTACTTTTATAGTTTATGTGTTTTGTCAATGTTGGTAAGGCATGTACCAAGGGTAACAAGCAAAAAGATTGATTGGGTGAACACTTTTAATTTAATGCAAAAATAAAAGTGATGAAAATGCGTCAAGTGATATCCCTGAAAATAGTGATTGAATACATGCTCTTTAAATTGCGAGCATGGTGCTTGGACAGTCGTCGTCGTGGGTGCAAACATCTGGTAGTTTGAACTTCCTCGATCAAATGCCTAATCGATGTACAAAAAAACGAGGAATGAGCAGGAACGCATATCAGGAGTTGTTGACCAGGGTCTAGGAAGCATCGAGCCTTCAGATTTTGCTTTATTTACAGGTCAATCATTATCAGCAGCAGCTCGGTCTCCGATGGAACTATTTCCAGATCAGCTTGAATGGGGAATGTCCTTCAACAAAGCCTCTACCAATAGTGTGCCGATAGTTGTCTATGCTTGGTGCAACAAATAGTTTAGTTTTCAAGACTGCAAGATTGATCCATAGTCTGGATCCTTGGGTTATGTTTGTCTGCGCCGCAAGGCCCAGTTTCTTGATAGTTTGGTATGTTCAATAATCGGTTTACTTAGACAAGAATGCTTATTATAATTTGCTATTGCAAGTCTTTAGACTTTTACTATTGTGTTAAACGTGTTTTGTTCCTTTTAAGGTTATCATTAAACCTTGTTATATTTTGTTGCTAATGATGTTGTATAGGAAAATTTTGCATGGTGAACTTGGTATGTATTTCTTCGATGCTGTGAGATTGGTGAGTTTCGACAATCAAATAAATGCAGATTAAATTGTTATTTAGCTAAGACTCAAAAACATGTATTTTATTAGCTAACTTAAGCCTTATGCTGACAGTATATAAACTAAAAATATGGAAACATTATTTATTACTTACACTTTCTAAGCATGCATGAGGAATTACCATTTTTTTCCCGTTATTTTTCGTTCTTTTTTTCCTTATGTTTCTCGATAGTTTGTTAGAGTTTAGAAACCATAGACGCATATTGCTATAGATAATTGGTTCTCACTCTACTGGCCTGTTGTTTTGATTTGAGGAGAATATGGTTAATCTTTTTAGAGAAGGCATTGATCAAGTCTTGGGTATAGTAGGCAGAACCTTCCGTGAAGAACTGGACACTAAGTCAAGGTATAATAGTGAAAATTATGTATAGGAGTTTAAGTACCACTTGTTGATATTTCATCATACGTCTTTTTTGTTTACTTTGTTTTAGTTCAATATACGATAATGAACGAAAGAACATGAGTGAGCTGTACATGTTAAACGTAGGTTACCTTTTATCAGAGTGTGTGTGCGTGATAACAAAACAAAAAAGTTCTTTCAAATATGGTGTTTTGTTTTAGATTTCTAGCATAAATACTATGGTGAAAAGTTACCTACATATCAGTGATGCTCGTCTAAGGCCAGGATTAGAATATTTGATAAAGATTCTAAAAAAACGTTCTTTCTCTTATGGACTTCTTAAATGGTGTAGATTTAGGGTAATGATGATACTTTATTGATTTGGATGATAATGTTACGATTTGCTGATTCAAAATTTTAATAGTTTTTATGTCGGTTATATGGCACCTAATTTGTATTACAGTACCAAAAACATGACATGTCTAAAACTAGCTTCAACTAAAGCTACCATAACTTACCTACATGGCGGGATACTGAGATTCCTCCAGTTCGCTCTTCTTTTTGAAATACAGTGCATTTCGATGAGCAATATTTATAGTTATATAATACTAATGCCTATGATTTATCGATGTGGATGCTTGAATGATAATAACAAAAATTTAGAAATTATATTTGGGCCGCTAAGGAAATTGAAATTATCTTGTTCTGTAGTCTTTACGGTTGGTTTAAGGGTTCAATAACTCATCTATTTAACGTACAATCTTTTTGATTGAGTTTCACGATGTACAGATAAATGTGAAATTATATGTTATAGGAGATTGATTAGGTATTTATTATGCACAAGTACCACATAGCTAGGAAGTTTAATAATATCCTAGTTGCATAGCTAACAAATCTTTGAAATGCTACCTTTGCCTAGCCTCTTTTTTTATGTAGGAAGTTGATGCTCAATCCAAGAAAACGTTTTGGCTTTGGCACGGTCTGGCTTGTAAGTTTCTTGACACGGTTTACCTCTGGCTCACCACAGGATTAGGTGTAGTTAGGTTATAAAAATTTCATGCATCATTCGTTGATCTCTACACAATATACCATATATAAAATTTTAGGTGGCTCATTGATTCACCAATAAAGTAATCACAAAAGATATTAGTGGTGTGATAACTAAATGTTCATTTTTTTATCGAGAAAAGCTTGATTGATAAATATAAGGTATTCTAAAACCATCCTTATAATATTAAATTATTTTAAAGTGAAAATTCAAAAGATTTCCAACATCATATGAAACCACGGTTTCACGATAATAGTAAATTTCTTATTATCGTATCATTATCGATGAGTCAGATACCAATTTTAAACTAAGTTTATACATCAGTACAAATGGTAAGTAGTAGTAGAGACATTGTTAAAGGGCTAATACTGCATGGTTCTACATGTATACACACCTGTATAGTTAAAGCGCTCAACGGATCCAATGCAAACAAAGGTGCAAAAGTTTGTAGCGAGGATAAAGAGGAAATTGCAGGATATAATGGATGAGTCCGAAGTGCATATAAAACTTGTATTTACTGCTTTAACCAATATATAAATGATAAATAAATGGAAAATTAACATTTAATTTAATTATAATTAGTACATTCTAAATTTGTAATAAAAACATGTGTGAATATATGTAAATACACATAAACTTTTATTTAGCTTGATTAAATTTAATAAAATATTATAGTATTTTTTATTTTGAAAAATATACGTTAAAAAAATCTATTAAAAAGCTAATTTAATCATGTATAAAATTCAATTTTATATTCATTTCTTTTATAGAAGATATAGCGGGAATAACAGAATATAGTTGAAACAATGGGATATATTGTGAATATTAGAATATAGCGGGGATTTAAGCGAAAATGCTATTTTAGAGGCATTTTGGAAATAGCATAGCGGTAGAAATCCGCTAGATGATATAGCGGGGCATTAACTGCATAGATACACACACACATATATACACACACACGCGCGCACACACACACACGCGCACACACAAACAAATATATATATATATCCTTTTGTACATTTTCCAAAAGGGTAAGTAAGTAAATAGGTCTAATAAAAACTTAAATGTTCCATCTCTTTTTCTGATGTCGTTTATGAAGTAACAAGATGAAATATACGATGAGGCAACATTACATAATAAATAAATACCAAACTTTTCTATTTTGGGAACAAATTGATATTTTACTATCTAAATATAATTTATAAGTTTCTATATACAAACAATATGGTAACAATATGTAGATATTTAATTGTCTATAAAAGCGGTGGAAGAATTTTTTCAAAACTGTAGTGATAACTAATAATAGAAAACCATAATTCAAACAACCCACTACGAGCATCGATTATTTTACAAAAAGTATGATAATTAATACGAATGCAAGCCTTTATCATCATTCATTGCTTGTTTTCTCAAAACCCAAAATAAATCAATATGAATGTGGTTAAGGACTTTGCGCCATGGTAACATTGGCGTGAGTTCGAAACCTGTAATGTCAAGCTAAGAGCTTACCACGTGCATACGCTAAGATCAACCACTTACGTTGTGCTTGCGAACCAGGCTAGGTGCACTAGAGAGGGTTTTACGACTCCGGTCGCTTTCCCTCCTGAACAAATTCAAAAAAAAACATTTGATATAATGTAGTACTCCATTTAAAACTAGGATTAATAAATAGATGGTTTATATATAACACAAAGTAACATGCAATATAATGAACTCTTCAACTATATAATAGTGACTCATAAATCAATTAACATTCAAACGAAATACGTTATTGTCCAGAAAACATATTTCTAACAAGTATGTAATGCACATTATTGTTGATCCTTATAAGATCCCATGCACCATAGTCTAAAAAAAAACAACACAAAAAAGTGCTGATAGATTTTTATAATGAAATAAACAATAAAAATTTACTGCCAATTCAGTTATTACTGAGATTTTTAAGTCAAAAACAAGAACTAGGAGTCCAAAAATGAGAATATAATGAAATTAAAAGCTAGCATGTCTTATATTTGTTAATAAATCATTTATTTGTGATAATTAGTGGTCAGTCCATAAATTAAACTTTACACAAGGCAGGCCTTGTACATAGTTCACTATAAAACGGGTCCCTAAAACAGTAGTTGTGTTGTTTCCATGATTTTTTGCTCTAGTTTTTTTTTTAAAAATCGTAATATTGTGAATACGAAAACAAGATTACTAGAGCAGAAAAAATACAAAAATGTGTGCACTTATTGTGAAGAAATGTAGAAATATCTGCAAATATTACCTTAGTATTTGTAGACATGTCTTTTATGAACAAAAAACTGCAGGTATGCTTGCAATTAATTAGTTAAGCTGTTTTTTTGTCTGCATTTTTTTTTGGAAGCGAGTTATTTTCATCCGTATGCAATTTAGTTTAAGTTTTTGATGATTTTTATATAATAATGTGATTTTGAATAAGTGTACACATTAAATTTGAAATTTTAAAGCATGATACATGTATTATCTATAATTTGAAATTTTCATTATATATATCACAAAGAGATGTGGAAATATAATTAGGAAATTACAGATTCATTTATGAAATAAATGTAATCGAATGAGAAAACAAATATGCATGAAGAAGTATATGCAGTTTAAGCAAATTTTATTGAGAAACTTCATTTAGTGATCATTGATAAAATTAGTATCGAATTAACTAAAGGAATCTACATTTATTATATATGCCTAAGCAATCTCACTTTTAAATTATACATACACCAAGACATGGAAAATTTACTAAATGTGATTAAGTTACACTGGCTGCATCTTGTAAAATTGCCACCTCTGTAGATCTTCTTCAATTGGTTATGACTTACGCAAATTCCCTTCTCGATGGATTTGAAAAATATATTAATTCTAAATGATAACTATAACACTAGTTAACAGCTTAACCTTTGTTTTTTATATTCTTTAGTAGTACTTTCAACTTTGGTTTATATTTGGTTTTGCAAAATTCAAATTGTAAATAGATAACTTTGCCCTGGTTTCATAATGCTAAGATCGTTCTCCCGCTAATACACATGGTATTCATGCTATTTTTAGTATTTCTAATAATTTTCTTTCAAATGGGAAAGTAAGAACGTTAGAGGATGACGACAATGATGATGGAGATAGCAGAGAAGATTCCAAAGATGAAAATGACGATGAAATTCAATGTTCAAACCAAATAGTCGACCAACTATCACTTATCCTCACACTTGTTAAACAATATATTATTACATTATTTGTTTAGCATATGATGTATATCTAACGACTAGAAATACGTATATAACAGCTAACCATAACACAATAACTTAATATTTTCTTTCATATAAAAAAGTTATTCTACCTCGTTAAAAATTATATGTATTTTAAAAAAAAAAATTGCAAGTAAATACAAATAGAGTTCACTTATTGACTTAACCAGGCTGGTGCATGCTTCGATAGAAAGCGTATGTTATAAAAAAATATAACTAAATATTTGTGCTAATAAATCATGATTTGAAAAATCAACAAGTTGCCATAAGATCCAGTAAAGTTTTCTTATATCTTCCACTATTTTCACTACCATTTTCTTGTTTTTCCCCATTTAGAAAAAAAATCATTTTATGCAACTCAAAATCATTCCTATTGGCCAAAACCATGACGTGATTCAAATCATTCTCTAAAGATGTAAATAATAGAGTTATGATGTAGTAGTATGATATTACATGTAAATGCTTACACTACATTTAAATGCTTGTATGTCATCACCTAATAGGCTACATCTAAAAGGTCATGTTTTTTTTACAAATTGACAACAAGGTGTAAAAACAGTTAAATGATAAAAATAAAATCACTTTAATAAATGTTGATAAGATATGTAGTACATATGTCTAATTAATACAGAAAACAATATTTAGATTATTATGGAAAATAAAAGTAGAATAACATCTTAAATATAGGTAAACCCAAAAGTACTTGTGTAACAACCCGGAATTTTAGGGCCAATAAAAAAAATTTATTTTAGAAATTTTAATGGATTTTCAGATTTTAAAATAATTTATTTTAAATAATAACGACTAAAAATTTATTTAAATTGAAGTTAGAACGAATATATTTATTTTCATTATAATAGGAGTTAGAAATAGCGCTGCAGTTTGAAATTTTGATTTTAAACTTTAACTGGATGTACATGATTCATTTTAAATCGAATTTCAGTAAGACCAAAAATATTTAAATCTGTTTAACCATATCTTTCTAATTAATGTAAGAAACTGAAATTTCACTTTAAAAATAAAAAGTTATGGCCAGTTTAAAATTCAGAAAAGTCACTGTAGAATTTATATATATTTTAATATAATATATAGCCCTTAAAAATAGCCATTTTACAAACGACATCCGTTTTCGATGAAACCACTTTTGTTGGAACCAGAATGTCAAATTATTGCTAGATTTCAATTTTTATAATTTTTCGAATTAATATGTGAGAGTGGCAAAAGAAAATGTGTTTTGTTCATTTTAGTCAAATTTAATCGACTTGAAAATGGCCATTTTTCAAAGACTCTCAGAATTCAACAAAATTAGTCTTGTTAGAACCGTATCGTCAAAACATAACTAGAAATAATTTTTCTATAATTTTTAGGGGTCATATGTGGCCCCGGTGAATTTAAATGTAAGATTGAATTAATTAAATAAATGATTTAAATATTAAATTAAATAAAACAGGCTGAAGATGTTCATTTGGGTTGACGGGACATGGTTCATTGGATCCAGAATAGGGGTAATTAGCTAGGAATGACTGTCGTTGGGCTCGATTTGGAGCTAGTGGCTAAACGGGCGTTTTAGTTATTAATAAATAAAATAATATTATAAGTATATTAGACTAAACAAGCCAAACCCTAGTACTGATAATCTCGTAGCTGTAACGACCTAGATTTTTGAACGATTAATTTTAAATATTTAGTGTCGGTTAAATATTGAATTAATAATATAAAAGAATTTTTATAGTGAATTATCGATCGAATAATCGAAATACGATTTATTTTGATAATCATCGAAATACGAGAACTGAAATAATCTAATTCAAAGGTAAAATTGAATCGAAATGGTTCAGATGATCAATATATATATATATATATATACGATTTAAATATGAACAATGATAATAGAAATTTTTTGTTGAAGAACTTATTTGTTTTGAATTTAAATTGATTTGATATGGCTATTTTGAATATACATTCGAATTAAATTGTATAATCTATTTCGTTGAATTCAAAATAGCGTTATAACATTATAACGACGGTCGGTACGCTAAAATAGCGGTTCACGATTTTTAACTGCGAACCCCGATATATTTATAATGGATAGGATCAAGATCAAATCAATATCTATTTAAATTAAATAAAAACCACTTTATTTCTAATCAATTAGATTAAAGCCTAATCAGCCGACCTATTCTATCTTCCCACGCAGACCTATTTCTGCCCACTTCTTTAAAATCTTCGTCTGGATTGTCTTCTAATTTGGATATCAAGCCAACATAGGATTTAATGGCCTTGTACCCTTTTGTCCCCTGTTCGCGGGTATATATATCACCATCGGCCTTCGTATTTCATTCCTAAATCCAGAATCCAATTTCAACTCTTTCCCCTTTTTCTCTCTTTCCTCAGTCACGTAGAAAATCTATTTAATTGAAAAAAAAAACAGAAAGGGGAAATCAAAATCGCAGTCAAAGCTGGAAGCCTACTGGAGCGCTCGTGAGTCATGGAGGAAACGGGGTTTGTCAACAGCAGTTTGGGTATACATCAGTAGGGTTCGATGCTCACGCCTGCACCTCGAGTGCACTGCGTGATGGTGTTGAGTTCGACTTTGGGATGGGCTCTCATGGTAGGGATAGCGGAGCGAGTTCAGGTCGTCTTCAAGTGGAAGGGGCAAGTGCGATGGGGTTGTCGGGGGTTTGTTAGGGTTCGTAAAAGGGGTTCTGACTTGAATTGTTCGGAGCGATGGACAGTATTCGATATCGATTTAGGGGAGCGATCGAGACTGGTGGGAGTTCGCGAGCAGCAAGGCTGGGGAAATTATATTCACGAGCCTCCTGTAGCTCGTTGTCAGTATGGCGATGACGGCAAGGGGAGGTTTCAGATCTGTGATTTTTTTTGGAGGATCAACCGTGATTTGAAGCGGTGGTTGATTCAACAGTGATCGAATGGGGCAGAAAAGCTTGGGCAGGAATTTTCTGTGGGATGCTATGTGCCGAAATCCTAAAAGCAAGGTGAATACTGAAAAACTTTCGACAGTAAATTTCATAGAGTTGTTTATAAGAATAAACTGATTTGATTAATCCAATAAATAATTAGCGGAAACTAATGTTTAGTTAAAAAATTAACTTTTGGATTTAAAACTGTAATTTAATACAATGATTATGTATAGATAATCATGTAAATTTATGAATACAAAAGGTAAAATGTGATTAAAGGAGAAAGATGAAAGAAAATTTAATTTAGTTAATTTAGTTTAGTTACTAATTAAGTTAATAATCCCTTAGAAATATTGTGTTTAATTTATACAAGGTTGGAAGATCGGGGGGTAGGATATTGGATTCATAATTTCAGATCTTACAATCGGAAATCAAAATAGATCGGCGAAAGAAAAAACACGGTGAGTAAATCTCACTCACCTTTTATTTAGAATTATTTTTATTTGTTAAAAATAATTGTTTGATGCTTGTTTGGAATGCTTTCTGGTTGATTTAAAAATATTAGTTATATAGGCTTGCTACTATATATATTGGTTTGGAGATTGGTTGGATTCCCGCAGTATTATTAGCGTATGCCCGCAGTATCATTAGCGGATGACCCTACGCCCACGTATATAAGTGGATCCCCTTTTATACCGCGATATCCTGCCACGAAGCAGGATGGGTATTATTTATGTTGACTAACGTCTGTGGATGCAGGAAAAACAGGTTGGAGGGATCCAACTGGATTCCTCAAAAATATATTATCTGTTTGTTTGTTTGCTTGATTTCATATATTCATATATGACATGTTAAAAATCAAATGATTGAAAATTGGATGATTTGATTGTTTTAAATATCACTGGGCTAAGTGTTAATTTATTTAAATATCGTAGAAAGGATATTTGAGATTTAAAGGGAAATTATATTTTTAAATAGAATTTGAAATTTAAATAGATTTGAAAAATAAACTTGTTTTAAAAAATAAAACAAGTGATTCCTTTATAAACGAAGTTTATAAATAGTTCTTGTATAAATGAAGTTTATAAATGAAGAGAAGAGAATTTATAAATTATAAGTTTGAATTTGAAAAAGGGAAAACTATTTTCCAAATTAGAAATATCTATTTCAAAGGGATTGAAATAGAATTTGAATTCAAAGGAATTGAAATAGAATTTGAATTCAAAGGAATTGAAATGGAATTTGAATTCAAAGAAATTAAAATAGAATTTGAATTTAAAAGAATTCAAATGGAATTTTGAATTCAAATGGATTTGAATAAAGGAAGTTCAAATGAAATTTTAAAATATAGAATTTGAATATAGATATTCAAATGGAGTTTAAATATAGAATTTGAATATAGAGATTCAAATGGGATTTTAATATAGAAATTGAATATAGAAATTCAAAAAGAATTCAAATCTAGAATTTGAATATAGAAATTTAAACAGATGTTGAATCTAGGAAATTTAAAGGAAATTTAAAGGAAATTCAAATATAGAATTTGAATATAGGAATGTGAATAGAATTTGAATAAGGGAATTTGAAATTGAATTCAAATAAGAGGATTTAAGTAGAATTTGAATAATAGAGTTTAAAAGGAGTTTGAATATTTGAAATTTCAAAATAGAATTGAAACGGAGTTTGGATATTTGAAATTCAAATAGAATAAATATGGAATTTGAATTCAAAGAGAATTGAATAGGGAATTTGAATGTAGAATTCAAAAAGGAATTCAAATGGAATTTAAATTATAGAATTTGAATATAGCATTCAAATGGAATTTAAACTATGGGATTTAACTATATAATTCAAATGGAATTTGAGATATGGAATTTGAATAGAGGATCCAAATAGAAGTGAAATTGGAATTTGAATATAGAATTCAAATAAAAGTGAAAATGGAGTTTGAATCAAGAAAAATTCAAATAGAGTTAAAATGGAGTTGAATTTATATAACGAAGTTTTAAAATGTTTTTATATATATAAATATAATTAAAACGATCTCGTCGCAGCGCTGTAGTTCATAAATTGTCGTTTTGAACTTCAATTGGATATACAGGGCTCAATTGAAGTCGGAATTCTTTGAAACAAGAAACGTCAGGACCGATTTGATAATAGTTTTCTAATGGAGGAGAAAAATCTAGATTTCTTCGTATAGATTTTGAGTTATGTCAAAATCAAATTTTCAGAAAAACAGCGCCAGAACCATTCTAAAACCATAACGGTTTATTTAAATAAATAAAAGTATTTTTTTATAAATAAAAATCCGAATTTCCATTAGAAAAATCCAGACCGGAGCTATAAAATAAATATGAACTCCAGTGAAGTAAGTGAAATGATTTTTGAGACAAAAATCAGATTTTTAACTATTGGATAGAACTAACTAATCTGGAGTATATTTAGTTAAATGAGATTTTGAATCGAATTTGGGTTTTGGTTAAGTAAATTAAACCGGTGGATATATATTCGGAATCGAATATGGAATTTGAGTTGGGAATGGAATTAAATTAATTTATAAGCGAGATCAAAAGATATTTGAACATGCTATTTTCAAATATAAAGTAAAATAGGCAAAAGAAGCTAATAAGAGGATAAATTAGTGAATTGAGTTAAAATGACCATATTGAGTTGAAACAGAATGAAAATAGGTGAGCATGTGTTAGACAGGTATGGGATAAAGTATATGAAGATTTTAATTTATCTGCCCAACAAAAAGGTACATGTTTAATTTCATATATGAGATTTTATGCGCCGTATCGGCAAGCCGCTTGGCTTTTTTTCTTTTTTCTTTTGGATTAGTGAGGGCCATGGGAGGCTATTTGAAATATCCCGAAGCTCCCGGTACAGGGGAGGTTATGGCGAATTTTTCCGGGAATTTAAGGAGTTAGAATATTTTTAAGATAATTTGATAGTTATAAATAAATGTATCGATATATGTAAAAATTCGATAAGGAAATGAAATCAAAATAGAGTATTGGAAACAGAAAGGGAAATCTATAAATTAGAAATAAAAATCGAACTATATATATATATATATGTTTTAAGAATGAATAATTGGGTTTTATAGTGTGTTTATTCGAGGTTAGTGGTTTTGCCATTTTGAAGTTGAGGATGTTTTCAGTCAAGGTCTGAGAGGTAATTTTACCCCAACTTGATTGATTTCATTTTTAATGGATAAATAGCAAGATCTAGTCTCGAAGAGAAGTGTTTGAATAATAGTTTGGTCGAATAAAATATTTTGGGTTGTTTGTAACGATGTTGTATACAACATTCGTTTTAACTCAAGTGATGGAATTTTGGAAATATAAAAGTAAATATTTCCTGAGTAATTAAAATAGTCGGGATTGAAATTGTTTTCAATTGCAAATAGAGATATTTTCTAATATATAGAAAATAAAAGAAGTTGATATTTGGAAACGTTTTCCAAATGGCATAAAAGGCCAAGATGATTATTGAAAATATTTGGTTAAAAAATATTGATAAGGAAATGGAGAAGAGATTTAATTAATGAAATATTAATTAAAGAGCCCAGTGATTTGATTGATATGTTGAATGAACACTTGTTCTTATTCGATAGTTAAATCACAGACTATCGAAATTTTTACCATCGTTGTCAATATGGAGAGACCGGTTGGATTATTATCCATGAACCACTCTGTATTGGCAGTAGCATTGCGGATCGTATTCTTTGAAGATAATCGAAGATGGTGTGAAGTGCAAGGGCTTTTTCTATAAATAGAAATTGTTCCTTCGGTTTCGTTCAATCCCAGAACGAACGTAAATGAACGAATGTCTGACAAAGTATTTCCAATGACTAATGAGTTGGTCTGTATTAATATATATGGTTGCAACGGATTTATTCCCTTAGCATAACATCCAGAATATTTGTGCAAATCAATTAGTGATTAACGGATCTGACAATGTGGCATTCAAAGTGATGGTGCTATCAATGAATGATGAGTAATCGTAGCCTCAGGCCTCAACAACCGGGAAATGACAAAAATCGGGCAGGCAACATGGCTATGTGGGTCGCTCCCATTAGGATGTATAATCACCTATCTAGAGGTTCATTTAATTTCTTATTCTGTTCGATGCTGTCCCATTCGGGAGACGGTTGCTGATCCCAACCGTTGGTGATATACATTCGATACACTCAAGCGAAATGAGTGGTCGGTCATGTGTGGGCCGGGTTACAAGATGTTCTTGTTGGACCCAGTGTATTCCTCTCTAGAGATACACTAGCGGAAGGTGGTTCCATACCTTGTCATGTTGGAAATCCAATCTCCAATAAGCGTCATGCGGTTTTTGATTTTGTACTATGTATGTGGAGCGTGAGATGCAAGCGTTCTGCTATTTGGTTATTTACTTGATGTAGACATTATTATAATATCACTGGATTTGATATCAAAGTGTTTTGGGTTATAATAAGGTAAAAACCGTCCGTGTTTATGTGTGGGCTGGTCTTACTATTATCTTTTCTTTTGAAAGGATTTTAAAAGTTAAACAAATGATTGGAGTTTACTCACACCAGTCCCATGACTGACCCAGAGTTTATTTTGTTTTGTTTTCCCTAAACTCTTGGGTGCCCAAATTTGTACGGGCAGTCAAGTAGTCGGGATTTCACAGATTCGTTTGGAGGAGCTGGAAGCAGGAGGCTTCACCGGTTAGCTGTAGACTATCATATATTCCGCTGTGAACCTTGTTTGTATCTGGAAACAGGTGTTTATAACTGTTCCAGAAATAACTGTTGTGCTCTGATGATGGTATGTATATAAAGGTACTGATTTGTATTTCAAAAGTTATGTTATATAATATATTTTATTCGTTCCGCTATGAGTTTGTGATCTTTGTTTTCTTATATTCTAATAATTCTTTCTTTCTACTTCTCATCCTCTAACTTCTTTCTAATAATGATTCGTATTTCTGTGCAATTTGGGTTGGACGTGTGGTGTTATTAGTCAACTCAGATAGTACAGATTTGCGGGCCTTTACAGTAGCCGCCATATCTAAAACCAATGCTCCCCCGATCTCCTCCACCATATTCCCAATCCACGCAACAATGTAAGGTACTCCTAAAGGAAAAATGAAAGAAGAAAACAAGATCTTGAGGTTCAACGGGTATGATCGGGTTTAATGCTTCTGTAACACCCCGTGTATTCTATAACAGTGAAATTCACAAATTAAGATATAATAAATTTCAAATCAAAGAATTAAGGGAAATGGGATACGCCATTGCGTTCGCGTCGGAATTCTGCTTGAAATAGAGTCCGAGTTTGCGTAAAACGGACTCCGTATGAAGAAGATATGGCCTCCGGAAGTTTCAGAATTCTGTTTAAAATTCAAACAAACCAAAACAGCTCAGAAAAACCAATTCAAAATTCAAAATCGGGCCAGATTGACCAAGGCGGGAATTTTCCCGCCCAAGGCACCCAGGTCAACTGGGTAGTCGACCTGGGTCACCCGTGTCGACTGCCAAGTCGACACGGTGTCGACTGGCGTGTCGACCTGGCCCCTGAGCCAGGTCGAACCCAGCCCCCTGGCTGGCCTGGTCTGTGTTTGGTTGATTTTCTGAGCCTTGCCTTGTCACTAGGGCTAGGTGTCAGCTCCTGGTTGGTCTCTCCTTCAAACGAACGGCTATTATTACACCAAGCTCCATCGACGGTCCTAATCAACTCACAAACTCTATAAAAAGGACCTAAGACTCACCCTAATTCATACATACAAAAATGGAGATGAGACCGTCATGCTGCTGAG
Source organism: Allium sativum (assembly GCA_030737875.1). NCBI lineage: Eukaryota > Viridiplantae > Streptophyta > Magnoliopsida > Asparagales > Amaryllidaceae > Allium > Allium sativum. The sequence goes on from CM060924.1 coordinate 440,923,242, forward strand.
GAAAGACTAGGAATAGCCGTCAGGAATTGAGAAGCAATTAGGAGATAATTCGAAAGCTTAAAGCAACGTCAATTAAATCTAAACAACACCTACAACAAAGGATAGCATCTCCAAATTCAGAATTCAGATTCCTGAATTGAATATCCATCATACGTTGTAAGTAGAGTGCTATTTCGATGCGAATAAATAATTGTGTTTTGATTTGTGTAAAGTGAGAAATGGAATTGTGGCGATAATAATCTATATTTGTATGTTGCTTTGATTCTAAACGATTTGGAAATGTTATGGTATACGATTGGATATTTGCAAGTATGTGATTTATGTTGGAAGTTAACAACCATATGTTGTGGTATTTTATTTGGGATTCATACAAGTATATGATTCATGTTAACAACCATATGTTGTGGTAATTTTTTTGGGATTCTTACAAGTATATGATTCATGTTAACAAACATATGTTGTGGTATTTTATTTAGAATTCATGCAAGTATATGATTCACTATTATGCCAATATGATGTACATACTTTTATGATCACTTTTAGTGTGTAATTGGACTCGACTAAGTACTATGGTTTATATGAATCTATGTTGGAATTGGCAAATCATACTTTTGTATTAGAAACAAAAGTAAGCATTTTTATGAACATGACTAAACTATGTTTGGTGTTATGCCTAGTTGAAACCATGTTTAGGCCAATGTTGTTATAAAAATCTTATGGTGATATATGTAACACATAAATTAAGTTAGATTCACATTCCAATTGCAAGTTTACATGAATAGATTAAAAACCATGATTCATGTTTAGGTATGTTTATGCTATGATCATATGAATAGAATGATTCATGTATGCCATGATTATATGCTGTTACCATGCAAGTTCACATATGCCTAATTCATGTTAATTAGATCGTTATGTTGCAAGTTCATGCGTTCACACTCCCCTTTTTATGTCACTTAGAATATATAAACACCATGTTATAAGCCTCCCCTTTTTCATGTGGCTAAGTTGGGTTTAAATGTTAAACCCAACATATGTTATATTTTAGTGAACGTATAAAGCGGGGGTAATGACGATAGGGTTAAAACATAGAACATATGTGTGGCATGTTTGACGCATGCCAAAAACCTTGAAAAATAATTAAGTGGCAGAAATAAATTTTAACCAATAAAGATGAATTTGAATAATGGGCTGCAAATATTTACATATAAAAAGGAAAGAGACAAAATATGTAAATGTAGAAAATACGATGTGTTTAACCCGAGGTTGGATTGAGTTGTGATGTAAACCTGCCCGGAACCGCCCGGCTGTCCAGTAGTCACAACAATACCTATCCAATGTGGGTGGTTAAACACGGAGCCCAATAAGGACCCGAGGTTAGACTGAGTTGTGGCGTAAGACTGCCCGGACCCAACCGGCAACAGGCAGCCACAACAATACCTGTCTAATGTGAGAGGTCGAGGCTTTAATAAGACAATTAAGGCTGAGTAAGGATTGATAGGATTAAGTAAATTATATTAATACTTAATCAAAATGGAACATGCTAAACTATACAGACTGATTGGGGGTTAGGTTTACAAAACACTTAACCAACTTAGCATGTTGGCTAGAAATAGATAACCTAGTTGTGGTGGACCCTTTTCAGCAGTAACCCTACAAGGTGTATGAGGATACCCTGAACTAGGCAGGGTGGGGCACGATTACTGGGCTGACTGTAAGAGGTCAAATCGACGGCGGTGGTGCAACAGTGTAGGTTCTAACGGGTTGCGGGTGTGCACACACTCCGGCGCAGAAAAATAAGGCACTGGGCACCAGTAGCATACCTGTGCATTCTAGGATTGTGTCGGGCCGCCACCATGGGACTTGATACACCCCATGGTGGGACCAGCATAGGTAACTATAACATCGGGGGCCGTAAGACACATGTAACTACGCGAGTAGGAGCCGATCATCAGAAATGGATCATTTCACCTTGATTATGGGGTGCCTGTTGGGAACTAGTTTATATGGGTCCAGAGATTAATATGGGGTACGATAGTATATTCGACTCTAGACAACTTAACTTAGTTTATGGTGCTTTCCCATTTCTAGTTTTTACTTATCATACCAAGTTCTTTATTCATAGACTGAATAATCCTAGACTTACTCAGGCTTTATGTCTGATTCTACTTTTCTTTCGTCTTCTTTTCTTTCGTTCCCCCCCAAGGTCCACAGGGAGGGAATACCGCAGCTTGACCAGCTTTCACATCCTGCTTGAAGAGAAAGAATGTATTGCTTGGATCTTTTTCGTTTCGGAATATGGCTTTGGACAGCAATTATGGGACTTATGCAGTTTATTTATGTTTTCTTTATGCTTCTTTAAATAATGTAATCAAGACAGTTATGAAGGTGTTGTGTTTTTGGAAGTATTGTAAGACAAATTATGACATGGGTTGTGTAACACGTATTTTATTGAAATAAAAGTTGTTGTTGTTTTCCGCTGTTCAAAAATATGTGTTCTTATATCTGTCTTGTATATCTGTGACTTATACTTATAAACCTCCACCAAAATTAGGGCATTCCCTTTAAGAGTGACCCTAACGGAGGTGGGGTGTTTCACTTGGTATCATAGCATAGGTTTACCAAATAAGAGAAAAGTTTTGAAATTTATTTTCGAAGGAAAATTTAAAGAAGCATTTTTTAAAGATAAAATATTATTTTATTTTAAAAAGGCAAAGTCCCCCAAAGCCATAGGTACTATCTTTTATCCTTCGTTTTGAATCTATCCTTTTTGTTTCAGCATGTCCGAAGAACTTAACTTGCCAGAGGTTATACCAATACCTGGTTGGTTTAGACGATTCTTAGAAGCAAGGGCCACTCAGCCAGGTCCTACCGTTCCTCCTCCCCCAGCTGCAGGAAATCATCCAGCTGCAGCAGCACCTCTTCCTCCACCTCCTCCGCAGGGAAATAGTTTTGCTAAGATATGTAATGATTTTAAAGCTATGGGAGGAAAGGACTTTCATGGAACCGAGTCCTTCGTAGTAGCCAGGAATTAGCTGAAAGAAACCGAGGACTTATTCGTCATCTTTGAGGTAGAAGATAGACAGAAGGTACAACTGGCAGTGTGGCTACTTAAAGGTGAGGCTTCCTACTGGTGGGAAGTCACTAATGCAGAAAGACCAGTGGAGACATGGGAGGACTTTAGGGCAAGGTTTGAGACTAAATTTCTCTCGGATGCGGAAAGGAGCTTGCAGTTGGAAAAATTCTTATTTCTTAAGCAAGGGAACAAGTCAGTCAGATAATATTTGAATCAGTTCGATGAGCTGGCTAGGTTTGGGCTAGACCTAGTCAACACCCCGCACAAGAAGGCTCTCTGCTTTGTCAAGGGGATGAATGAACCATTACACAGTTTGGCCATGACCCATATACCCATGGGAGCTACGTATGAAAGGTTGGTGCAGATGGCATTGCTGAACGAAGAGGATAAGGGCAAGAAGGAGACAAAGGCAGAAAGCTCTCAAAGGAAGAAAGAGGGTTTGTAGCCCAAGAAGACAGACTTTAAGAAGGGCGGGAAAGACAACAAAGAGAAGAGGAAGTGTAATTTCTGTGGCAAAGTAGGGCACTTAGTGAAAGATTGCCGGAAAAAGAAGGCCAAGATGAATGGTGGGTGCTTTTCTTGCGGTGAGACAGGCCACATGGCTAAGGATTGCCCAAAGAAACGAGGGCAGGGGCAGAGAGCTGGATCCACCTCAGGGGCATAGGTTCATGTGCTAGAGGCGCCACCTCTGCAACAGCGAGGTATAAATACTTCTGTAGAAAGTGTAGTTTATCTTTATGATCACCCAGTTCGCACTTTATTTGATTCTGGCGCATCACACTCCTTTATCTCGTCTGCTTTAGTAGAATCTCTGCACCTGGAAACTAGTATGGTAGAGGACCCCTTAATTGTTTCAAATCCAATTGGGGGCCCAGCTTATTTATCTATGATCTATGTGGGATTGAAAATTTCTGTTCTAAGCGTAGAATTTAAATGTAGTGCCTTTGTTTTGGGCTTTTCGGGATATGGTTTGATTTTGGGCATGGATTGGCTATCCAGTAATGGGGCCATCCTTGATTGTGAGAAAAGGGTTGTTAGGCTCCTGACCTAGCTCGGTAACACTTTGGAAATTACTTGTAATCCCTCGTATGCGGTTATGCTTAGTTATCTTGAATCGCTAGATGCCTCTGTCGACAATTTGCAATCGGTTAGAGTGGTCCGGGAATACCCGGATGTCTTCGAAGAGGTGAAGGGCTTGCCTCCGAAGCAGGAGATAGACTTCCGCATATATCTAGTAGATAATGCAAAGCCCGTTGCGTTGCCTGTTAGACACATGGCTCCACGGGAAAGGAAGGAGCTCAGTAAATAGATTAAAGAACTTCTAGAGAAGGGGTTCATTAGAAGGAGCATTTCAGAATGGGGCGCTCCAGTGGTGTTCGCTACAAAAGCGGATGGTTCACTCCGTCTGTGTGTTGACTATAGGGAGCTCAACAAACTAACGAAAAAGAATAGGCACCCTCTCCCCAGAATTGACGATCTGTTTGATCAGCTTGTAGGAGCGTTTGTTTTCTCCCAACTCGATTTAGCGACTGGATTTCATCAGCTAAGGGTGGCTGAAGATATTATCGATAAGACAACATTCAGAACCCCAGATGGCTTCTTTGAATGGCTTGTCATGCCTTTCGGCTTGACAAACGCACCCGCTTACTTCGTGGACCTAATGAGTAGGGTGTTCAGAGATTTCCTCAATAAGTTCGTAGTGGTCTTCGTAGACGATATCTTGATCTTCTCGAAGAATGAAGAAGAGCATGCTCAGCACCTAGGGGCAATCATGGAAACCCTGCGAGTCCATCAACTAAAGGCCAAATTCTCCAAATGCCACTTTTGGAGAGAGGAAGTAAGATTTCTTGGGCACATAGTATCCAAAGAAGGGTTAGCAGTAGACCCGGCTAAGGTAGTAGCGGTGCAGGACTGGAAGACACCAAAGAACGCAACAGAAGTCCGAAGCTTTCTCGGGCTAGCAGGCTTCTATCGGAAATTCATCAGAGACTTTGCAAAGATATCATCTCCGCTCACAAAGCTGACCAAGAAGAATCTAGTGTTCAATTGGGACTTGGATTGCGAGTTTGCTTTCCAACAACTAAAAAGGGCTCTTACAACAGCCCCAGTTTTGACGTTGCCAGATGGAAGCAAGATGTTCACAGTTTATACAGATGCATGTGGGACAGGGCAAGGCGCTGTCTTAATGCAAGAAGGAAGGGTAGTAGCTTATGGTGGAAGGCAGTTGAAAGTGCATGAAAAGAACTACCCGACCCACGATCTTGAGTTGGTTGCCATCGTCTTTGCACTCAAGTCTTGCGACACTATCTCCTAGGTGAGAAGTTCGAACTTTACACTGACCATAAATCGTTGAAATATCTTTTCTCGCAGAAAGATATTAACTTGAGGAAACAGAGATGGATGGAGTTTCTTGCCTCGTACGATTTCGAGATCTCCTAAACTCTGGGCAAAGGCAACGTAGTGGCCGACGCGTTGAGCCGAAAGAAACTAACCCTAAGCCCGTTGTTTGTTGAAAGACAAAGCCTAGAGTTTATAGCCAACTTTGACTTTAGGCCCTCCTCCGATTTTGTACCAGGCTTGCTAGCATCTCTCGAAGTACGCCCGACTTTAGTGGACTCAATAGGGACAGCACAACGCGAAGACCCTCAGCTTGTGGAGATGATTGATAGGCTAATTAGGGGTGATACTTCAAGTCACCTCAGCAGATACTCCATCGACGATACGGGTTGGCTAAGGCGAGACGAAAGACTATGCGTCCCACAGAAAAGGGATTTAGAAAAGAAGGTTCTCGAGGAAGCACACCACTCCAAGATGACGATACATCTGGGCGGAGATAAAATGTACAAGGACATAAAGATAACTTTCTTTTGGATCGGCATGAAGAAGGACGTGGCAGATTTCGTTTCTAAGTGTATGGTATGCAACCAGGTTAAGGCGGAACAGAAGCCTGGCGGCCTGCTCCATCCTCTAGAGGTCCCGCAGTGGAAGTGGGATAGTATCTCAATGGACTCCATTGATGGGCTTCCTAGGTCTAGAAGAGGCAACACTAGCATTTGGGTAACAGTGGATAGGCTTACTAAAAGCGCCCACTTCTTACCTGTCAAGAGTAAAAGAACTGCCTCATCCCTAGCATCTTTTTACCTCAAGGAAATTGTTCGACTCCATGGAATACCATCCAGCATTGTTAGTGACCGAGACCCTATCTTCACAAGTGAGTTTTGGCGGAGTCTGCAAGAAGCGGTAGGCACACAGTTATGCTTGAGCACAGCCTATCATCCCTAAACTGACGGCCAAACAGAAAGAGTGAACAGAGTTATGGAGGACCTTTTAAGACTGTGCGTCCTTGACTTCGGAGGGACGTGGGAAGACCATCTTCCTTTGGTGGAATTTGCCTACAACAACAGCTACCAAGCCACCATCGGAATGGCGCCCTTCGAAGGTTTATATGGAAGACCGTGCCGATCGCCCACTTGTTGGTGGGAGTCTACTGATAAGCTCATACTTGGACCAGATATGATCCGAGAGACTTCAGAGAAAGTAGACTTAATACGAAGAAGGATGAAGACGACCCAAGACAGACAAAAGTCCTACGCCGACAAGAGGAGGACCGACCTTGAATTTGAGGTTGGGGACAGAGTTTTTCTTAAGGTATCTCCGCTAAGGAACGTTGTTCGTTTTGGAACCACTGGAAAGCTAGCATCAAGGTTCGTAGGGCCATTTCCTATCATCGAGGAAATTGGGAAAATGGCCTATAGATTAGAGCTACCCGAAAAATTGGCCGGAGTTCACAACGTTTTCCATGTTTCGCACCTCTGAAAATGTCTACATGAATCTGCTGAAGTGGTAGAGCCAAATATCCTAGAAGAAGCTGAAGTGGAACGTGAAGCAACCGTAAGGAAAGTTCCAACCCGCATATTAGGAACGGAAGTGAAGAAGCTACGCAACCGCGAAGTCAAGCTCGTCAAAGTTCAGTGGAGCGACGCCGAGGGAGACGCAACTTGGGAAACTGAAGTTAGAATACGCGTAGCCTACCCTTTTCTTTTCGAGGGTACATCTTTGACGCTTTTATCTATCTTTTTAGGTATATCTCCTCGACCTTATCTTTTAGGTAGAAACCCTTTGGATAAAAACATGTAATTGAAACATGTTATGGATGATGGTTGCATGTGGTTGCAAGTGATTGCTAGTGGTTGCTCGTGGTTGCATATACACACACAATTTAGGTTTTAGATCGGCTCAGTCACTTTATATTGCATATGCATAAATGTATTTATTCGTATATGGTTGAAGTTTAGTGTGTTGTCACATGGATGTTGCATTTGTATGAATGATTGTGCACTCATGTAGAATCATTAATAGGAAAATTTTCATACATAATGGATTCATGGCACTTACATAATTCGCATTAAGGAGGTCAACTGAATCAGTAGACCACCTGATTTTGCATTAGATAAGTACATGTACACACACTTCGCATATGATCATGAAGTATTAGGAGTCTTTTAAGGACAATGGATGCTCGTGTTTGATGAATGAGTAGATGGATGTTTGGATGTTAGGATGTACATTCTTCCCGAACTTGAAGATTTCGGGGACGAAATCCTTTTAAGTGGGGGGGAATGTAACACCCCGTGTATTCTATAACAGTGAAATTCACAAATTAAGATATAATAAATTTCAAATCAAAGAATTAAGGGAAATGGGATACGCCATTGCGTTCGTCTCGGAATTCTGCTTGAAATAGAGTCCGAGTTTGCGTAAAACGGACTCCGTATGAAGAAGATATGGCCTCCGGAAGTTTCAGAATTCAGTTTAAAATTCAAACAGACCAAAACAGCTCAGAAAAACCAATTCAAAATTCAAAATCGGGCCAGATTGGCCTGGGCGGGAATTTTCCCGCCCAAGGCACCCAGGTCGACTGGGTAGTCGGCCTGGGTCACCCGTGTCAACTGCCAAGTCGACACGGTGTCGACTGGCGTGTCGACCTGGCCCCTGAGCCAGGTCGAACCCAGCCCCCTGGCTGGCCTGGTCTGTGTTTGGTCGATTTTCTGAGCCTTTCCTTGTCACTAGGGCTAGGTGTCAGCTCCTGGTTGGTCTCTCCTTCAAACGAACGGCTATTATTACACCAAGCTCCATCAACGGTCCTAATCAACTCACAAACTCTATAAAAAGGACCTAAGACTCACCCTAATTCATACAAACAAAAATGTAGATGAGACCGTCATGCTGCTGAGGAAAGACTAGGAATAGCCGTCAGGAATTGAGAGGCAATTAGGAGATAATTCGAAAGCTTATAGCAACGTCACTTAAATCAAAACAACGCCTACAACAAAGGATAGCATCTCCAAATTCAAAATTCAGATTCCTGAATTGAAGATTCGTCATACGTTGTAAGTAGAGTGCTATTCCGATGCGAATAAATAATTGTGTTTTGATTTGTGTAAAGTGAGAAATGGAATTGTGGCGATAATAATCTATATTTGTATGTTGCTTTGATTCTAAACGATTTGGAAATGTTATGGTATACGATTGGATATTTGCAAGTATGTGATTTATGTTGGAAGTTAACAACCATATGTTGTGGTATTTTATTTGGGATTCATACAAGTATATGATTCATGTTAACAACCATATGTTGTGGTATTTTTTTTTGGGATTCATACAAGTATATAATTCATGTTAACAACCATATGCTGTGGTATTTTATTTAGAATTCATGCAAGTATATGATTCACTATTATGCCTATATGATGTACATACTTTTATGATCACTTTTAGTGTGTAATTGGACTCGACTAAGTACTATGGTTTATATGAATCTATGTTGGAATTAGCAAATCATACTTTTGTATTAGAAACAAAAGTAAGCATTTTTATGAACATGACTAAACTATGTTTGGTGTTATGCCTAGTTGAAACCATGTTTAGGCCTATGTTGTTATAAAAATCTTATGGTGATATATGTAACACATAAATTAAGTTAGATTCACATTCCAATTGCAAGTTTACATGAATAGATTAAAAACCATGATTCATGTTTAGGTATGTTTATGCTATGATCATATGAATAGAATGATTCATGTATGCCATGATTATATGCTGTTACCATGCAAGTTCACATATGCCTAATTCATGTTAATTAGATCGTTATGTTGCAAGTTCAAGCATTCACACTCCCCTTTTTATGTCACTTAGAATATATAAACACCATGTTATAAGCCTCCCCATTTTCATGTGGCTAAGTTGGGTTTAAATGTTAAACCCAACATATGTTATATTTTAGTGAACGTATAAAGCGGGGGTAATGACGATAGGGTTAAAACATAGAACATATGTGTGGCATGTTTGACGCATGCCAACAACCTTGAAAAATAATTAAGTGGCAGAAATAAATTTTAACCAATAAAGATGAATTTGAATAATGGGCCGCAAATATTTACATATAAAAAGGAAAGAGACAAAATATGTAAATGTAGAAAATACGATGTGTTTAACCCGAGGTTGGATTGAGTTGCGATGTAAACCTGCCCGAAACCGCCCGGCTGTCCAGTAGTCACAACAATACCTATCCAATGTGGGTGGTTAAACACGGAGCCCAATAAGGACTCGAGGTTAGACTGAGTTGTGGCGTAAGACTGCCCGGACCCAACCGGCAACAGGCAGCCACAACAATACCTGTCTAATGTGAGAGGTCGAGGCTTTAATAAGACAATTAAGGCTGAGTAAGGATTGATAGGATTAAGTAAATTATATTAATACTTAATCAAAATGGAACATGCTAAACTATACAGACTGATTGGGGGTTAGGTTTACAAAACACTTAACCAACTTAGCATGTTGGCTAGAAATAGAAAACCTAGTAGCGGGGGACCCTTTTCAGCAGTAACCCTACAAAGTGTATCAGTATACCCTGAACTAGGCAGGGTGGGGCACGATTACTGGGCAGACTGTAAGAGGTCAAATCGATGGCGGTGGTGCAGCAGTGTAGGTTCTAACGGGGTGCGGGCGTGCACACACTCCGGCGCAGAAAAATAAGGCACTGGGCACCAGTAGCATACCTGTGCATTCTAGGATTGTGTCGGGCCGCCACCATGGGACTTGATACACCCCATGGTGGGACCAGCATAGGTAACTGCAACATCGGGGGCCGTAAGACACATGTAACTACGCGAGTAGGAGCCGATCATCAGAAATGGATCACTTCACCCTGATTATGTGGTGCCTGTTGGGAACTAGTTTATATGGGTCCAGAGATTAATATGGGGTACGATAGTATATTCGACTCTAGACAACTTAACTTAGTTTATGGTGCTTTCCCATTTCTGGTTTTTACTTATCATACCCAGTTCTTTATTCATAGACTGAATAGTCCTAGACTTACTCAGGCATTATGTCTGATTCTACTTTTCTTTCGTCTTCTTTTCTTTCGTTTCCACCCCACCAGGTCCACAGGGAGGGAATACCGCAGCTTGACCAGCTTTCACATCTAGCTTGAAGAGAAAGAATGTATTGCTTGGATCTTTTTCGTTTTGGACTATGGCTTTGGACAACAATTATGGGACTTATGCAGTTTATTTATGTTTTCTTTATGCTTCTTTAAATAATGTAATCAAGACAGTTATGAAGGTGTTATGTTTTTGGAAGTATTGTAAGACAAATTATGACATGGTTTGTGTAACACGTATTTTGTTGAAATAAAAGTTGTTGTTTTCCGTTGTTCAAAAATATGTGTTCTTATATCTGTCTTGTATATCTGTGACTTATACTTATAAACCTCCACCAAAATTAGGGCATTCCCTTTGAGAGTTACCCTAACGGAGGTGGGGTGTTTCAGCTTCCATGTGGACGGACTTCGCCTTGAAAGGCGACGAAGTCGGACTTGAATTGGCGGCGGAGGGCAAGGCCGAGCTCGGCGTGACGGAGGCTGGCGGATGGCGACGTGAAGGCGGAGGCGGGGAAGGATTCGGATGATCGGTCGGCTACCTGGATTTGCGTGCATGGGTGAAATTCTGCAGCGATGGTTTGGGTTTTCTAAACCCTGGAGTAACGAAGCCGACAAGGAGGGAAAGCAAAGACAAAAGACAATGTTTTAAAACGTAATTAAGGTTAAAGCTAAACGTTATTAAATTAATTTAGTTAATTATTTAATTATCAAATGGAATAACGATCATAACTTTGTCATACGGACACAGAATCAGATGATTTCAGGAGCGTTGGAACCGCAGAAACGAGATCTACAGTATGAAACAGACCAGATCTGAAACCGAGCACTTTGAAAATTCATAATAAAATCATGGTGAGATTTCTATATTTAAAAATAGTTAAAATTTAATTATCGCTCCTTATTTAAATTCCATGTATGTACGCTAATTAATTTAGATCTGCGATGTATGATGTTGTGTTTGCTGCTTGTTATGATGATTGTGATGTATGTGTTTGGTTAGATTTAGATCTGAAATATTTTTATTTTAGATCTAGATTGATTTAGTTTATAATAGAGTTCTTCTTCTATTCTAATGCATGAATATGGAATTGTACTCCTCTTATTTAGATCTATGTTCTTTTATTTAGATCTATGAACACTGATTTATCTTTAAAGATTTCATTTTTATTTAGATCCATTAGTATTAATTTGTTTATATTATTAAAATATTATCTTTAGTTAAATACATGAACAAAAAAATTAGAATTACAATAAAAAATTATATTTTGATTGTAATATGAATCATTAGAAAAGAGTAGACAATAAATTACATTTTTATTGTAATATGAATCATAAGGAAAAAATAGAAAATAAGGATTGCATTTTGATTGTAATGTGAATCATTTTTGTGGAAACAAAATAGATTAAGCAAAAAAAAATATACCATTTTTGTTAAATTGAAATTCGTATACAAATAAATCATTCTTTATTTGTCACTGAAATACATAGAAAGATGTTAACAAATAAAGTATTCTTTTATTTGTCATTAGAATACATATAAAAATGTTTATATATAAAATAATCTTTTATACGATATTAGAATACATAGGAAGATGTAAACACATAAAACATTCTTTTATATGTTATTAGAACATATAGAAAATGGTAAACAAATAAAATATTCTTTTATTTGTCATTAAGAGAACATAGAAATGTCATTTTATTGAAATGGTCGTATTTAACAAATTAAGAATTGTTAAACTATAATTGTCAGGGTTAACAAGTTAGAATTGTTATGTTAACGATAAAATTTACAATTTTCATCATATATGTAGAAAGGATTAAAAATATGCATTTAGTCATTTAATTAGAAGTAGACAAAATATTCATTTTTGTCCAATTTAAAAGAATGTAAATAAACATTCATTTTGTCAAATTTAAAGAGTGAAACCAAATTATACACTTTTTGTCATTTAAAAGAAATGAGACAAATATATTTATTTTTGTCCTTTTAAAAGAACGAAACCAAAATATACATTTTGGTCATTAAAAAGTATTTAACCAGAATAGACATTTTTGGTTCATTATAAAAAATTGAACAAAAATATACATTTTTGTTCATTAAAAGGAAGGAGACAATTTGTTCCCTTAAAAATGAATAAAGAAGTATAGTTTATTTACATTTTATATGTAAATAAAAGACATGAATAAAGAAGTATAGTTTATTTACATTTTATATGTAAATAAAAGACATGAATAAAGAAGTATAGTTTATTTACATTTTATATGTAAATAAAAGACATGAATAAAGAAGTATAGTTTATTTACATTTTATATGTAAATAAAAGACATGAATAAAGAAGTATAGTTTATTTACATTTTATATGTAAATAAAAGACATGAATGAAGAAGTGTAGTTTATTTACATTTTCCATGTAAATAAAAGACATGAATAAAGAAGTATATTTTATTACATTTTAAATGTAAATAAAAGATATGAACTAAAAAGGTATATTTTATTCACAATTTAGATGTGAATAAAAGACATGAAATTTAAAAGTACATTTTTATTTGAAAATTAGTTGCAAATAAAAACATGGATGTAAAAAGCACCTTTTTATTTACATAATAGATGTGAATAAAAACTTAGAAAAAAGCACCTTTTTATTCACATTTTAGATGTGAATAAATACATAGAAATAAAAAGTACATTTCAATTTACATTTTAGATGTAATCAAAAAGATAGAATTTAATGTTATATTTTATTTGTCAAAATAGAGATAATAAAAAGATTAGATTTTTAAATTACATTTTTATTGCCATTCTAGGGACAATAAAAAGAGTAGAATTAAATTGACATTTTATTTACATTTTAGATGTAAATAAAAACATAGATTAAAAAGTGACATTTGTATTTACATTTTAGATGTAAATAAAAACCATGGATTAAAAAGTCTTATTTTTGTTTACATTTTAGATGTAAATAAATGAATAGATTAAAAGTGGCATTTTTATCGTCATTTTAGATGCGATAAAAAGAATAGATTTTAAAATTACATTTTCTATGTAATTAAAGAATGAAAGGAAAATTTATATTTTTTAATGTAATAAAAGATTAAATAAAAACACTACATTTTTCAATGTAATAAAAGATTAAGTAAAAAGATTACATTTTGCAATAGTGTAATAGAAGAATAGAAAAAGGTTTACATTTTGATGTAATATAAAAAGTTTACATTTTTATGTAATATGAAAAGTTCACATTTTTAAGTAATATAAACCTCATTATTAATGTAATGAATGAAATATAAAAATGTCATGTTTTAAATTATTAAAACATGTTTACATTAAAAATCACATTTTTAATGTAAAGAAAGAGAATATAAAAATATTCATAGTTTGGAATGGAAGGGATAAACAATAAAAATTTACATTTTTACTGTAATGAAATAAATGAAGAAAAATATTCATCGTTTGAAATGGAAATGATAAACAATAAAAATTTACATTTTATGGCCATATAAGGAATGTATAAAATGTACATGTTTTTGGAATAGACTTCTGTTCATTAAAAATAACTTGAAGACGAAGTGTAGAAAATTATTTAAAGAATAAATTATTTGAAATCGTCAAACGAATGAGTTATATATATATATATATATATATATATATATATATTAAAATAAAACGAATCGCGCTGCTGTAGTTCGCGATTTGAAATTGTAACTTCAAACGATTATACCGAAAGATCCGACCGTCAGATTTTCCCAAAACTGGAACTGTTAGGACCGCTTTGGGAAGATCTTTCCAACGATATAAATTTTGTTAAAATCCAACGGTTAGATTTCGAGATAAGTGTAAATCAAATTTTGATCAAAACAGTGCCAGGGCCGCCCATTGACCCGAAGCGTCGTTGAGTTATATTGAGCTATTTTAAATAAATAAAATAGCGATAAATCATTATAAATAAATTTGAACAATATGAAATGATTTAAAAGATAATTATTCGAAAATTATTTGAAAAGAACGAGTTCAACTCATTTCAAATAATTATACGATGATTTAAATCAAAGATATAGAAGACGGTGATTAAAGACCGACGATCTTCACGTCAAATGGAGGAGTTACCACTGACGCCTATGATTGGAGTAGCTACCTTGAAGGGGCTACAGTGGTAGTCGTCCGGACGTACTTGTTGATTGTTCGGATATGCGAGGAATAAGGTGCCTCCGGTTTCGTTCAGACCCAGAACGGACTTGTAAATAGATGGTATGTCTGACGTTGTATTCCTTTATGTTGTATTCGTTGATCTCTGCTAAATATATATTTGTTTGGTGTTTAACACCCTTCTCTGAGACGTACGAGCTTAGAGGTTATATATTGATAGGAATCAACGGTATGGTATGGATTGACAATGTGGCATGCTAAGATGCATGGATCAAGGCTTTTGTTGAAAAGCAGGGCCTTGTGGTTGATGATCAAAACATAGCCTGTTGAGGCGTAGCTTTTTGTATAGCATGACTTCGCGAGCCTCACACCCCGGTATGAGTCAAAAACGGGATCAGGACCGTAGGGAGTGCACACGTTTCTTTCTAGCTAGAGTAGTGTCAGCGACGTACCAGCCCGGACATTTTTACTTATGTGGATGATGGATTATGAGGTACCTCGGTTTTATAGGTTGTTAGTGGCCATATTGGAGGTTCAAAAGAACCGGGAAGTGTGTGTTCAGGCATAACTAATCCACTAACGTAGGTGTAGACCAGCCCTACCGCATCCAAGGGTTTGCCAGTGTCCGAATCCTGAGGCATTTGCTAGAGTGTCTCGAATCAGAGAGGACGATACCTAGCCTCGACTCATGATGGAAACCCAATTTCCAATGCAACACCATCGGTTTTGATTGTAGAACTAGTATGGCGACATGATATATGGTACCCATGCCGTCTAGGATTGATACATTATGATCAAAAGTGTTTTTGAAACATATATACACTAGTAATAATATCAAATCTGTTTTTATCGTATCAAGCATTTTTGACCATTATAAGGTAAAACTCTATCATCCGGTTTGCGTTGCATTGTGTGATGGGACTTGAGTCTTATAATGGTTTCATTTTTCTAAAAAGCATTGCATTGTTTAACGATTTACCTAATCTTATGCACTGGCAATCCAAGGGAGTAAACCCATTCCGCATTAGCAGCGTGGTCCTATGATTAGCCTTATTATTAGATTAGTTAAGTTAGATCTCTCATACCAGTCCCATGACTGACCTGTAGTTTGTTTCACTTGCAAACTCGGGTGCCCTCTTTTCCACATGGGCAGTCGAGTAGCTTTTTGCAGATATTTATCTCTTGAGCGGGATTTTGGATCGAAGCCCAAAGCTGTGTCCAGAGTATAGAAAGTCTTCCGCAGTAAATTGTATTAATTTATTGTAATAAGTCTTCCGCTATATTTTATTTATCGATGTACTCTGATATTCTGTACTCTGATGTAACATTATTATGATGTTTATAAAAGTCTTTTGTTATTTTTTACGATGTGTTGTATGCCCAGAGTTAATGCATTCGAGAATTTCCAACTTTTGGATCAGACCTGTGTGGTTTATGGTCGGTGTAACGACCCAAGGATTTCAGGTCCTGGAAATCGACATAAATACACCTTCATATCCTATGTCGATCTTCCAACCACCGAAAACACTGGATAGTTATTAGAAAGAAATTAAAGGATGAGATAAGAAAGAAAGAAATATTAGAATAGAAGAAGAGGTGGAAACAACACAGCACAGAGTCTCACATTACAGCGGAACAAAGTATAATACAGAAATAAATCTTTATTGAGAGCTTTAAAAATACTTACAGTATCAGAGTACATCACACAACGGGACATTTGTAATAACCTGTTCCCATATACAACACACACAACGGAATCATAGCTATATAATATCATATGTCTGAACATCTCCAGCTCGTCTCTGGACTTCATAGCATTCGATAACCTGAACCTATACACCCCGGGCTAACCCAAGCATTTACAAAACACTGGGCCAGTCTGGTGAACCAAAGCGAGATAAACTCGCACAGTATTAAGGGTAAATCATCCAATCATGATTTTAAAGTTCAAAATCTTTTCAAAAGAAACGGATAATCATAAGACCAAATCCACACATAAACACGGACAGTTTTTACCTTACGATAACCCAAAACAGTTTTGAAACCAATATCTTGTCTGATATTATAATAATGTCTAAGTACAGGTAAATAGAAATCTAGTAGAACGCTTGCATCTCACGCTCTACATATATAGTATACAAACAAAACCGTGGGCGCTTATTTGAGATTGGATTCCAACTTTGACAAGGTATGGGACCACCTGCCGATAGCGTATTTCTAGAGGTGAATACACTGGGTTCAACAAGAACGTCTTGCAACCCGGCCCACACATGACCGACCACTCATTTCGCTTGAGTGTATCGAATGTATATCACCGACGGTTGGGATCAGCAACAGTCTCCCGAAGAGGGACATCATCGAAACATAGATTAAAGAGGTAAATAGAATTTTCTCTAGATAGGTTATTATGCACCCTAATGGGAGCGACCCACATAGCCATGCTGCCTGCCCGATTTTTGTTATTTCCTGGTTGATGAGGCTTGAGGCCAGAATTTACTTTTTGAACATTGGGTCACCATTTACTTTGATTGCCACATCGTCAGATCCGTCATATATTCCTAATTGACATTCACAAAAATACTCTAGCCGGAAGCTAAGGGAACGACAATTCCCCGCCAACAACTATAGTACGTTTGAAGAAATCAACATACGTGATCCTTTGGAAATACTCTGTTAGACATCTGTCCATACAAGTCATCTAGGAACTGGATGAACCGAAGGCACTCTCCTACTGCATCCAATATGGGAATCACCCCATGGATCAGTAGCGAGAAGTCCTTGCAACCCGTAGATTCCAACCACGAAAGAATCACAGCTTATCTCTACTTGCCAGGTAGAGAATATTAGTGGTTCTTCCGTTTATGAAAATCCGCGGTCTTCAATTGTAACAACCCGGAAATGCGAGCCAATTTAAAAATTTTATTTTTTCAATTTTAGTGAATTTTGAACATTTAAAATGAATTATTTTAAATAATATCGACGCGAAATTTATTTTGAATGGAATTAGAACGCATATATTTATATACGTCGTCGTTAGAATATAAATAATTATATATAATTATAAAAGGAATTGAAAATGGCGCGGTAGTTCGATAATTCGATTTCAAACTTCAAATGAATGTACAGGATTCAAAATAAACCGGATTTTAGCGAAACCAAAAATAATAGAATCTAAGGGAGAATATCTTTCCAACGAATCCGAAAAATTGAAATTTCATAGCGGGAATCAAAAGAGATGTCCAGTTGAAAATTCAGAATAGTCGCTATGGAATTCAGGCCCTTAAAAATGGGAATTTTGCAAATGACCTCGGATTTCGACGAAACCACTTTTGTTGGGTCCGTGATGTCAAATTATTGCTAGATTCCAATTTTCATAATTTTTCGAATCAATATGTGAGCGCGGTAAAGGAAAACGCGTTTGACCAGTTTTAGTTGATTTTAATCAACTGGAAAATGGCCATTTTTCAAACGGTCTCAGAATTTGACGAAATTAGTTTTGTTAGGACCGTATCGTCAATACGAAGCTAGAAAATATTTTTCTGGAATTTTTCGAGTTAGTATGTGACCCTAGTAAAATGAAATGCGCGTTCAAATTAAATATATAGAGTTATATGTTGATTTTGATGAAAACTGATCGAAACGATCGATTCAGCCTATGAAACATATCCCATTGTGTTTGGAATGGGGGTAATTAGCTATGGACGACAGGCGGTGGGTCTCGTTTCGAGGTCAGAATAAAAAGTGCCTTTTTGAAATAATTAAATAATTGAAAAAAAAACCCTTCCATCTCCTTAACCCCTCAGCCCCCCCCCCATTCAAAATCATTTGAAAAAAAAATAAAAATAAACCGATCCAAAATAAAACCTGTCGCCCTTCCTTCGTAGCACCGCCGCGCTCGACGAGACACCACCCACGGCGATCGCCCCCTCCCCTTCGTTCGCCAGCGCCCCCTCTCTTCCCTCCTTCTCCCCCGTCCACTCCTAAAACCACAGCCCCCAATTCAATTTGAAACCTAGCCGCCACCTCATTGGCCCCACAGCGACGCTCCGCACCCTCCCCTAGGCCCTGCGCCACCTCTGACGCATCCCCAACAACCCCTTCCCTTCCACGCAAGCCCCTCCGTTCGAAACCCCCAACCCACATACCCTAAACCTAAACCAAATCCGCGCGAGCCCCAATCCCACAGCACCCGGCGCCGACGCCATCAGCTCCCTCCTCCGAATGCTGGTGAACTTCCCCTCCTCCACTTCAAAATGTGGGTAATCTTGTTTTAAAATTCAAAGCATTATTTTAATGTGAAGTTTTTATTTTATTTTACTATGAAATGGAAAAGAAAAAAAGGGGAAAGCTTAGATTTTTACACGATAAAGGCTTGGATTTTTATGCGGTAAAAATTTGATTTTTAGGTAAGAGAAGTTGTGATTTTTATTAAAGAAAGAGGATTTTTTTTTATGTAGGTAGCAACATTATAAAAATATGTATTTTTACATAAGTAGGAAGTTAAATTTTTTTTTTATTAGTAAAAGGTTAAAAATAAGATTTTTATATTATAGAAGTATTAAAGATATGATTTTTATATTATAAAAATAATAAACATATGATTTTTATCAGATGTGAGATATAAAAATATAATTTTTATTAAGTAGAAGTAATAAAAATATGATTTTTATATAATGGAGAATATAAAAATATTATCTTTATATAGTAGAGGTTATAAAAATACGATTTTTGTATTATATAGATAGTAAAAAATATCACCTTTATATATGTAGCGAAATAAAAATCTGATTTTTATTATATATACGTTGAAATAAAAATGTGATTTTTATAGTGATGATATAAAAAGGTGAAATCTTTATATTTGAAAAGGCGAAATCTTTATATATGAAAAAGAGAAATCTTTATATAGAGAATAGCGTGATAAAAAATATAATCTTTATTATATAAACAACGATATAAAAATAGAATTTTTATCTATATAGTAGAGATATAAAAATAGAATTTTTATCAATATAGCATGATTATAAAAATATGATTTCTATTTATAGAAATGAAGTGGTAAAAATATAATTTTTATTTGAACAGCGTGAAAAGAACTGCATTGGAATTTCAAAAGAATCCTGACGGTTTGGTAGTTCAAAAGCAAAGCACGGCGGAGTGGAACCCTCTGTGAGAACTTCTCACTTTAACTTTTCTTTTCTAGTTATATAAATATATACTAGGATGCAGACGTTGTTTAGTAGCACCCGACACCATCGTCCAGAGACCATGGACTTGTTTGTTTGGTTGTGTAGTTGGTTAGATTATTTGATTTGAATTTGATTGTTTGGTGAAATGGAATGGATTTGATTGATATGTGTATGGCGTGGGCCGTTATTAGACCGGGGATAAGGCTAGGCCTTGTCCCGTTTCTAGTATCGTGCCATTATGCCGTCGAAATTTTCTAAAATAAGTTAGAAAATTAAAGATATCATTTTATTTAATAAATGAACCGAATAGAATATTCATAGATTGAATAAAATAATTTGGTCGTTAAAAATATAATTTTTAACGTGAATGTGAATAAATAAATATTCATTTACAAACTGGACGGTTTGTTTATGTACACCTATTTGAAGGACATTGATTGTGACGGTAAGTTTTACACATCGTCCAACTGCACAAATAAAATCTATGTTTAATTGTTTGAAACCCCTCACGGGTATTGGGATGATATATGACATACACTAATCCCAATAATTTGTTGTATGTCGATCAATTGATTGACAGACTGTTATAAGTGTTAGATGTTTATATTTAATGCTTATGCAGTTGTGTGGTGCACTTTGGATGATGGTTGATTGGTTATCGTTGCTATTATATACATGTGTTGTATGGAATCCATATAATTAACGTTATATGGTAATTGATTGGACCTCATTCCAATTTGAAAAATAAAGAATATTATCAAATAAAGGTTCATGTGTTGATAGTACTCATCCGTTGAGATTAGTCATGTGTTGAACCAAATATTTTAACAATAAAATTTACATCTTTATCATATATAAAATTAGAAACTAACTGGAAAATATATAAGATGAGTGGTCTCCTGGATATTGATCTGATGTTGGTTTCGGCCTTCGGGGTTAATATTTAGGGAATCGTTCTCTTACTAATTTACGGTTAGAGTCTGATTTGAAATCAAACGATAGATACCATAATTTTTATAAAATATATTAAATAACAAAATAGTCGCGTGTTGACAGTACTCATCCATTGAGATTGGTCATGTATTGAAAGAAATATAGATTCATTTGTTGAATAGAATAACGAAGTTATTGAAAAATATAAAGCCGTATGGATTAAAGATGCGCTATTTTGACGCAAACGATGTTTATATCGATTATATTCGTTTTATAATGAATATTGAAAAGAGATTTAAAAATCGAATATTTAGAAAACCGAATTCGAATTGAATTGAATAGAAAACGAATTTGAATTGAATTGAATAGAAAACAAATTTGAATTGAATTGAATAGAAAACGAATTCGAATTGAATTGAATAGAAAACGAATTTGAATTGAATTGAAAGAAAAAAACGAATTCGAATTGAATTGAATTGAAAAGAAAAACGAATTCGAATTGAATGGAATTGAAAAGGAAAACGAACTGGAATAGAATCAAAATCAATTTGAATTGAATTCAAATTGAATTGAGATTTGAATTGAATTGAAATGAATTTAAAACGAATTTATAAGGAAAAATTCAATTTCGATTTGAATTTGGAACGGAAGTTGAAATGTTTTTGAAATGAATTTAAAACTATTTATAAAATTTGTTTTAAATAGAAATCGACGAAATATATATTATATATATTATATATATAATATAATGGCCTGAATAGAACGCGCCGCGTCGCGGTAGTTCGTGAATTTCGACCATTGATTTCGAACGGACATTACGGGAGATCCGACCGTCGGATTCTCCTAAAACTGGAACCGCTGGGTTCGTATCAAAAAGAGCTTTCTAACGAATATTAGAAATTTGAAATCTAACGGTTGGAATTGGAGATACGTCCAAATCAAATTTGGAAAAGGTCGCTATAAGTGCAGTTCGATGGTCGTTGTTGGAAATCGACTGTACGGGCCTCGATAAAATTATTAGAAATAGTGATAATTTGTGTAAAATCATAAGAAATGATTTGGGATGAACTGGGATGAAAAATCCCACATTTGTAAAGACAAATATGGTTTTTTATCGAAATGAACTAGTTTTGAACTAAATTGAAAACCCAATTATTTTTAAGTAAATAAATTGGATTTAAATGGGGTTTTAAATAATCGGAATTTCAAATATATTTGATTGGAATAAAATTAGAATTGATCTGTGGGTTTATCGTGAACGGTGTTGTAACGACCCGTATTCTACACATCGTAGGATCGTAGAATATTTATTTCTTTCACATACGAAGTCGTGTGGTCATGTAACTTTGGGAGACGACTATTGGGGTCATTTCCCATGTTCGTGATTTTTGTTGATTTTTAAATGACCATTTTACCCCTAGTTGGTACTGTTTTGGCCATAACTTTTGACTGGAAGGGAATTTTGACCTGGAACCACTTCCATTGGCTCCGGATGATGGTTTACAATTCCGTAGAGTGGTCACATTAGCCAAACAGACTCACCGTTTGGGAGATATGGCTGAAACAAGTTTCAGATGGTGAAAAACAGCTTGATTGGGCTTAACCGGGTGATTAACAGCTAGGCCCAATGAGGGATTTCGGGATTAGGGTAAGGAGGAGGCTGAAATCAGTTAGAGAACAATTTTATTTTCATTTCCCAGCCGCCACTTTCTTTCTTGCAACCCTAGCAATGGCCTCCAACACCCAAATCACCTTCTAATCACTTTCTAATCAAGTTTTGGCTTAATCTACATCAAATTAAGGAGAGGAAACACGAAAGCAAGGCTAGAGCTGCTGTTAGACGTTAGAATTCATCCAAATCAGCGAGGTTTCAGTTCTGAGAATTTCATTTGTGGCCAAGGTGAGTGATTAGTATTGTTTTGACACTAATTACAGTTAATTAAGGGTAATTAGTGAAGATTAGCGAATTTATACACTAATAAATTCTGGAAAAATATCTATAAATTCGAAAAAAATATTTTATGCCTCTGGTAGAAATTTGGTTTAATTTGGTTAAGTTCTGTTAACCCTATGATTAGTTTTACTTAAACAAGCTTAAGGGAAAATAAGGGGTTTTTGGTATATTTGATCCATTTTGACATGTAAATTCATTGTTTTGGTGTTTGTGGTTAGTTTGCTATGTTGCTATGACTGTTTGACATTGTTTGTGATTGATTAGAATAGTTAAATTGGTCGAAAATGTCGTCGAATGGCGTAAACACTTGCTGGAAAAGTTTCAGAAAAGTGCAGGATCGGATCGGATCGGATATGGTGGCTCGGATCAGATAAGTTGAACTGGGCAAGGGATTCGATCGGATCGGAACCTGACACTTGAGAAAATTGGCAAAAAGGAAGGACATGCTAACTGAACTGGGATCGAATCGGATAAAGGAGGAGGGATCGGATCGGAGACGTGTAGAACGAGGGAGCTGATCGGAGCGGGAGCATGAACTGGATGGGAGGTGGCACCCGACCCGACCCGAAGGAGGACACCCGACCCGACCCGAAGGAGGACACCCGACCCGACCCGAAGGGGGACACCCGACCCAAACCGACGCGATGGAGTGGACCCGAACCGAACCGCTATCAGAGGAAGACCATGCACCAACGCAACGCAGTGGACACGACCCGAACCGATGGCTTGAAAGGAATCCGACCCGACCCAGTATTGACCAATAACCCGAGATGTAAAGGTAGTCCAATATGGGAAGTTAGAGCTCAGGATCCAGTTGGGAACCGATGAGTTCACTTCATGATTGGGCTTTGCTGCGGGACGTGTGCCAAGGGGCTATCGATGTCTATGACTTTGGATCACTATGTATGGGAGGTACGTGAACGGATTCAGGGCCACAGTGGCCTAAGTACGACTAAAGGGCTATAGACCAATGAAGTGGGGTCATTTATAAAGGTTTGGTCATGAATCCATGTGGTAAGCTTGGTAGTAGCAGTAGTTGTACAAGTTGAACTCCGTCACTACTTCGATGGGTCTAATGATCGACAATAGTGGACATCGTATGCTTTACGCACTGAGTGAGAGATGGGAGGATGGTTGCTATGGATGATTTGTTTGCTATCATTATGACATGCACACCCCACTCCCGTATTCTTTACACTATTTATTATGGCACCTTAGAGTACTGTACGGTATGTGGTACTAACTCTTTGGTTGCAGGTCCAGGTTCAGGTATGGTTTAGTATACCTGTTATTGTTCTGTTTAGATGCTTATCGCTCATACCAGGCTTTATGTTTGACCCAGAGTTTTATGTCTCCTCTTATTACTCTGGGTGCTCACACGAGCAGACTAGAGACAGGTTAGCTGGTGATGCACGGGTAGATGATCCGAAGACGAGCAGGAGGCTTCCACATAATACATATATATAGTATTCTCCCTGTGTTGTTGAAGATCACTGCTTGGGCATTGGTGGTGCATCTTCTACTTTAGCCTTCTTTTGTTTAGAGACAGTAAATTTGGAAAGTTGTAATAAGCTGTATTTGGATTTCCGCTGCTCTGATGTTGATGTTGGTTTTAGTTATCAGCTTATACACTGTCTCACATGTTTTATGTCAAGTATGTTATTATTATATTTTATTCCATGCGCTGTGAGATATTCTACAGGTTCGTCGTTAGTTAATTCCCTTATTTCCTTTCTTCTGACGACCGTCCCGTGCTAGTCGGGCATGTGTACAGTGCACTTTCGGAGGAAATGCAGGCTGGTGCGGGGCGGGCCGTCACACTTGGTATCAGAACTCTAGGTTGCGTAGTTAATCTTGGGAAGTTATCAGGGAGAGATAATATACGTATATGAGAGAGTGTATTTGTGTTTATTTTGGTTTTTAAAAGCTATAAATATACTATTAGTAGTATAAGAATGAAGTCGTGCTGCACTAGCACCACTATGGGGTCGTTAATCGTTTCCTTTTTCAGATTGACGATGAGCCGATATGTTAGAGGTACCGGTAGAGGGGCCAATAATGGGAATGCTGCTGACATGAGGACGATGTTTACTGACCTCATGAGAGAGATGCTTAGGGATGTACAGAGGGCATCTCTCAATAGTGGAAATGGTGGTGGTCTAATAGTGCAGGCGCCCAGAATTGACTTCGCCAAGCTAAATAAGGATTATACTAGCCTTGGTGGGAAGCCGTTCCACGGAACGGAGTCGGCTACGGATGTTCAGGATTGGTTGGATAGTTGCGAACGCATCTTCGAGGATTTGGGCATCAAGGATGCGATGAAGGGAAAGCTAGCGTCCCGTTAGCTGCAAGGGCGGGCAATGAATTGGTGGAACGCTATAAAGGCAGCTACTCCCGAAGATCAGATTACTTGGGAGCAGTTTAAGGCTCGCTTTAGCAAGAAGTTCATTCCAGCTGCTCAGAAGTCAGTGCTGTTTAAGAAATTCTTGGAGCTCAAGCAGAATGGCAGAGCTGTCTCGGAGTATATTGCTGAATTCAACACTTTGTCAAAATATGGGTTATCTCTTATTGATACTGCCGAGAAGAAGAATGAGAAATTCATAACTGGTTTGGATCTGTACTTGGGGGAAAGGCTTATTAACCACATCGATTAGACGTTTGAATCGATTGTGGGGAAAGCATTGAGATCAGAAAGTCTCTACCCTAAGCCGAAGACTGAGGTTCCATCTGCAGAGGAGCCAAAGCCACAAGCAAGTGGTGGAGGCAAGGGTGGTTCCCAGAATAAGAGAAAGCAAAATCAGACTAAGGATGGCCAGAAGAAAAAGCATAAGCAAGATGTTGAGTGCTTCAGCTGTGTTAAGAAGGGCCATTATGCTAGTAATTGTCGGGCCAAGCCAGCGGATAGGAAGTGCTTCAACTGTGGCCAAATAGGACATCACAAGGACAAGTGTCCGCAACCCCCTAAAGAAAAGCAAATGGTGAAAGCCTACGCCCTTAATGCTATTCCTTCTTCGTCGAATGCCCCACCAGTGGCGGAAAAGGGAAAGAATGTCGCCATTCAAGGTATGCTTTCTGTTTATAATGTTCCTGTTAGAGTTTTGTTTGATACCGGAGCTTCCAGTTCTTTCATATCTAGTGACCTGGTAGATAGGCTGGGATTGGAGTCCGAGATTGTCGATAGACCTTTAGTAGTGACGAACCCGATTGGTGGTTCGACTAGCCTTAGCATGATTTGTCGTAATGTGGTCTTATCGAGTCATGGATGCATGTTTGTTTGTGATTGCTTTGTTTTGGGCTTTACTGGGTTTGGCATTATTTTGGGAGTAGATTGGCTCCAAAGATACGGGGTGGTGGTAGACTGTGAGGGCTTTTTGGTGACAGCTAGAGCGGATGATGGGCGGAGGATAGTGTTTGGTGGTCTACCCAGTGAGGAGGTATTGGCTGGTTTTCTAAACTCCCTCGACATTCCGCATAGTGAGTTGTCAGGTTTGCCCGTGGTTGGCCCGTATCCGGATGTTTTCAAAGAAGTGACCGGGCTTCCACCACACCGAGAGATTGAGTTCCGTATTGATTTGGTAAAAGATGCCAGACCTATAGTGATGCCACTTCGTCGTATGGCACCAAGGGAGCAGCGAGAGCTCGAGGTGCAAGTCAGCGATCTTTTGAAGAAGGGATTTATCAGAAGGAGTGTTTCTGAATGGGGAGCACCAGTTGTGTTTGCTACCAAGGCAGATGGTTCCCTTCGTTTGTGTGTAGACTACCGCAAGTTGAATAAAGTGACGAGGAAGAATAAGTATCCTCTACCGCGGATAGATGATTTGTTCGATCAGTTGAGTGGCGCAAGAGTATTTTCTCAGTTGGATCTCGCGACAGGTTTTCATCAGCTTAGAGTGGAAGCTGAGAGTATAGCTAAAACAACATTTCGGACACCGTCTGGATTTTATGAGTGGTTGGTCATGCCATTTGGGCTGACCAATGCCCCAGCATATTTTGTGGATCTTATGAATAGGGTATTCATAGATCAGTTGAATAAGTTTGTCCTTGTGTTCGTTGATGATATTTTGGTCTATTCGAAGACAGAGGAAGAACACAAGGAACATTTAAGAATAGTGATGGAGGTGTTGAGAAAACACCAATTGAAAGCAAAGTTTTCTAAGTGTCACTTATGGAGGAGGGAAGTGAGGTTCTTGGGCCATGTTGTTTCCGAGAATGGTATTGCCGTGGACCCTGCAAAGGTGGCTACGGTACAAGATTGGCCTACGCCCAAGAATGCGACAGATGTAAGAAGCTTCTTGGGGTTAGCTGGATATTATCGTAAGTTTATCCAAGGTTTCTCCAATATAGCTGCACCATTGACCCAGTTGACCAAGAAGAATCAAGCTTTTGTCTGGGATGAAAGGTGCGAGAATGCATTCAAGATTCTAAAGGACAAGTTGACATGCGCACCAGTGTTAGTCATTCCTAAGGGGAATGAAGAGATGACGGTATACACGGATGCCTGTGGTACCGGACTGGGTGCTGTATTGATGCAAGGCGGTGGGGTTGTAGCTTATGCAAGTCGGCAATTGAAACCGCATGAGAAAAGATACCCTACCCATGATTTGGAATTGGCACCGATCGTGTTCGCGTTGAAGATGTAGAGACACTATCTCTTGGGAGAAAGGTTTGAGTTGTTCACAGATCATAAGTCGTTGAAGTATCTCTTCCCCCAGAAGGATCTAAATCTCCGGCAACAAAGGTGGTTAGAATTCTTGGCTTCCTATGATTTTGACATCGCATATACACCGGGAAAGGGCAATGCGGTGGCTGATGCATTGAGTAGGAGACATGCCAGTTTAGGGGCTATGTTTCTACAATGGAAGCAACTGGAGTACATCGCTGGGTATGATTTCAGACCAAAGTGCGAATTGGATCCAGAAATGTTAGCAAGTTTGACGATCAGACCCACTTTGATTGAGCGGATCGACTCTAGTCAGAGGGACGATCCTAACCTATTGGAAATCATCTCCAAGTTAGAGATGGGTATCGATGAGGAGATGAACAAGTATGGGCTTGATCGAGATGGATGGCTTAGAAAGAATGGAAATCTTGTTGTACCCAATGTCAATGGATTGAGAGATGAAGTACTTAGAGAATGTCATCACTCAAAACTGACTATACACCCCGGTGGTAACAAGATGTATCGAGACATGAAGCAGACCTACTACTGGGAAGGGATGAAAAGAGACATTGGGCGGTTTATATCCAAATGCATCAATTGCTAGCTAGTTAAAGCTAAGCAAAAGAAGCCTAGTGGGTTGTTACATCCATTAGAAATTCCCGAATGGGAATGGGAGCAAGTCTCGATGGATTTCATCGATGGTTTACCAAGGACTAGATTGGGGCATGATAGCATTTCGGTAATCGTGGATCGATTGACTAAGAGTGCAAGATTCATACCAGTCAAATCAACCAGAACGGCAGCTAAGTTAGCAGAATTGTATATGAAGTGGGTAGTGAGATTTCATGGAGTACCTAAAAGCATTGTGAGTGACCGAGATCCGTTGTTCACTAGTGGGTTTTGGAAGAGCTTACAAGAGGCTCTAGGGTTAGAGTTACATCTCAGTACCGCGTATCATCCTCAGACCGACGGTCATACGGAGAGGGTGAATCGTATATTGGAAGACCTCTTGAGAGCTAGTATACTGGATTTTGGTGGATCATGGGATGACCATTTGCATCTAGTAGAGTTTGCATATAACAATAGCTACCAATCCAGTATCGGTATGGCTCCGTTTGAAGCTTTGTATGGAAGACAGTGCAACTCACCATCATGTTGGATAGAGACTGGCGAGAAGTTTATGCTTGGACCAGATGTGGTGAGGGAAACTTCAGGTAAGATTAAGATCATTCAACAACGAATGAAGGCTGCCCAAGATAGGCAGAAGAGTTATGCTGATAAGAGGAGAAGAGACCTAAAATTCTCCGTTGGTGACTTGGTGTTTGTCAAGATTTCTCCATTGAAGAGCGTGATACGATTTGGCAGGAGAGGCAAGTTGGCACCAAGATTTGTTGGCCCATTCCCTGTTCTTGAACCAGTCGGGAATTTGGCATATAGAATTGACTTACCAGAGAAGATGGCGGGAGTTCACAATGTATTTCATGTTTCCCAACTAAGGAAGTTCGTCCACAACTTAGATATGACTATTTCACCTGATCAGTTAGAGGACTTCGAAGTAGAACCCGAGGCGGTTGGGAACCGCAAGCCGACCCGTATTGTCGAGCACGATACAAAGCGACTTCGAAGGAAGGCGGTGAGGCTAGTCAAGGTTCAGTGGGGCGGGGACGAGAATGATTGCACTTGGGAGACAGAGGAGAACATTAGGAAGACATATCCAGAACTCTTTGCCTGGTAAGATTTTAACTTCGATTTAGTTTTCCGCATGCTAGGATAGGCTTGTTTGCTTGTTTTGCATGTTTGATTGTTGTATGTGGCTGTTAGGCATACGGGATCTTTTGTATGTTTTCGGTTAAGGAATTTCGGGGACGAAATTTCTTAAGGGGGGGAGAGAGTAACGACCCGGATTCTACGCATCATAAGATCGTAGAATATTTATTTCTTTCACATACGAAGTCGTGTGGTCATGTAACTTTGGGAGACGACTATTGGGGTCATTTCCCATGTTCATGATTTTTGTCGATTTTTAAATGACCATTTTACCCCTAGTTGGTACTGTTTTGGCCATAACTTTTGATTGGAAGGGAATTTTGACCTGAAACCACTTCCATTGGCTCCGGATGATGGTTTACAATTCCGTAGAGTGGTCACATTAGCCAAACGGACTCACCATTTGGGAGATATGGCTGAAACAAGTTTCAGATGGTGAAAAACAACTTAATTGGGCTTAACAGGGTGATTAACAGCTAGGCCCAATGGGGGATTTCGGGGTTAGGGTAAGGAGGAGGCTGAAATCAGTTAGAGAACGATTTTATTCTCATTTCCCAGCCGCCACTTTCTTTCTTGCAACCCTAGCAATGACCTCCAACACCCAAATCACCTTCTAATCACTTTCTAATCAAGTTTTGGCTTAATCTACATCAAATTAAGGAGAGGAAACGCGAAAGCAAGGCTAGAGCTGCTGTAAGACGTTAGAATTCATCCAAATCAGCGAGGTTTCAGTTCTGAGAATTTCATTTGTGGCCAAGGTGAGTGATTAGTATTGTTTTGACACTAATTACAGTTAATTAAGGGTAATTAGTGAAGATTAGCGAATTTATACACTAATAAATTCTGGAAAAATATCTATAAATTCAAAAAAAATATTTTATGCCTCTGGTAGAAATTTGGTTTAATTTGGTTAAGTTCTGTTAACCCTATGATTAGTTTTACTTAAACAAGCTTAAGGGAAAATAAGGGGTTTTGGGTATATTTGATCCATTTTGACATGTAAATTCATTGTTTTGGTGTTTGTGGTTAGTTTGCTATGTTGTTATGACTGTTTGACATGGTTTGTGATTGATTAGAATAGTTAGATTGGTTGAAAACGTCGTCGAATGGCGTAAACACTTGCTGGAAAAGTTTCAGAAAAGTGCAGGATCAGATTGGATCGGATATGGTGGCTCGGATCGGATAAGTTGAACTGGGCAAGGGATTCGATCGGATCGGAACCTGACACTTGAGAAAATTGGCAAAAAGGAAGGCCGCGCTAACTGAACAGGGATCAGATCGGATAAAGGAGGAGGGATCGGATCGGAGACGTGAAGAACGAGGGAGCTGATCGGAGCGGGAGCATGAACTGGATGAGAGGTGACACCCGACCCGAAGGAGGACACTCGACCCGACCCGAAGGGGGACACCCGACCCAAATCGACGCGATGGAGTGGACCCGAACCGAACCGCTATCAGAGGAAGACCATGCACCAACGCAACGAAGTGGACTCGACCCGAACCGATGGCTTGAAAGGAATCCGACCCGACCCAGTATTGACCAATAACCCGAGATGTAAAGGTAGTCCAATATGGGAAGTTAGAGCTCAGGATCCAGTTGGGAACCGATGAGTTCACTTCATGATTGGGCTTTGCTGCGGGACGTGTGCCAAGGGGCTATCGATGTCTATGACTTTGGATCACTATGTATGGGAGGTACGTGAACGGATTCAGGGCCACAGTGGCCTAGGTACGACTAAAGGGCTATAGACCAATGAAGTGGGGTCATTTATAAAGGTTTGGTCATGAATCCATGTGGTAAGCTTGGTAGTAGCAGTAGTTGTACAAGTTGAACTCCGTCACTACTTCGATGGGTCTAGTGATCGACAGTAGTGGACATCGTATGCTTTACGCACTGAGTGAGAGATGTGAGGATGGTTGCACTGGATGATTTGTTTTCTATCATTATGACATGCACACCCCACTCCCGTATTCTTTACACTATTTATTATGGCACCTTAGAGTACTGTACGGTATGTGGTACTAACTCTTTGGTTGTAGGTCCAGGTTTAGGTATGGTTTAGTATACCTGTTATTGTTCTGTTTAGATGCTTATCGCTCATACCAGGCTTTATGTCTGACCCAGAGTTTTATGTCTCCTCTTATTACTCTGGGTGCTCACACGAGCAGACTAGAGACAGGTTAGCTGGCGATGCACGGGTAGATGATCCGGAAACGAGCAGGAGGCTTCCACGTAATACATATATATAGTATTCTCCCTGTGTTGTTGAAGATCACTGCTTGGGCATTGGTGGTGCATCTTCTACTTTAGCTTTCTTTTGTTTAGAGACAGTAAATTTGGAAAGTTGTAATAAGCTGTATTTGGATTTCTGCTGCTCTGATGTTGATGTTGGTTTTAGTTA
The DNA here is from genome assembly GCA_030737875.1 of Allium sativum. NCBI lineage: Eukaryota > Viridiplantae > Streptophyta > Magnoliopsida > Asparagales > Amaryllidaceae > Allium > Allium sativum. The sequence continues at coordinate 440,954,814 of CM060924.1, forward strand.
TCAGCTTATGCACTGTCTCACCTGTTTTATGTCAAGTATGTTATTATTATATTTTATTCCATGCGCTGTGAGATATTCTACAGGTTCCTCGTTAGTTAATTCCCTTCTTTCCTTTCTTCTGACGACCGTCCCGTGGTAGTCGGGCATGTGTACAGCGCACTTTCGGAGGAAATGCAGGCTGGTGCGGGGCGGGCCGTCACAGGTGTTTTAAATAACACTTGTTCTTTAACCTGATAATAAATAGAATGTGATTTGGGGTTTATTGTGAACTGTGTTTTAAATGACATTAGTTCTTTAACCCAGTAAAGGGAGTTTTAATGAATCTGCAATTAGATTGAAATGTGAATTGATAATTTAAATTATCAAATTTGGAAAGTGAGCGAGAATGGAGTATTACCAGTTTTGCCCCAAAGCGATAGTTAAATCTTTAATTAGATTTGAACGTGAAATGGTAATTAAATTTACCAATAACACCATGGTGTAAGTTAAGGGGGTAAAAACAGTTTTGCTCCATGGGATGAATAGGTTGGGATTGGGAAATAAAATAAATAATTACTTCGGTGTGGTTCGCTAATCTCGACTAGTTTGGAAAACCATAATTTGGTTTGATATGACGTCCAATGGAAGATTAAAGAATAAATTTAAAAGAATTTATCTTTGATAAAATTAATGGGAACCATTCCCTAAGAATGTGAAATTTAGAAACTAACTGTAGGTTAGCCAAGAAGGATGGTTTCATGGGTATTGATCTGATGTTGGTTTCGGCCTTCGGGGTTAGTATTTGGGGAATTGTTCTCTTGCTAATTTACGGTTAGCGACTGCTGAATTGGAATGAGGCGTATGTTGTGTTTGTGTAACATTTGTTTATTATATACGCGGGTCATTCAGAAAGGCCGGGTTTATACCCATTCTGAATAACCAATTCGATGATATATCGAAGATGAAGACGGTGATCGAAGACCAGAAGTCTTCACATCGTTTGGGTGATTACTGATGATCCTGATTGGGTTGTACACCAAAGATGAGGGAATCAGTTGGTGGTCGTCCAGACGTACTTGGAGATCGAAGGATATGCGAGGAAAGTGCCTCCGGTTTCGTTCAGACCCAGAACGAACTTTTAAATGGACTGTGTGTCTGACATTGGATTTTATTCTATGTTGATTGATCTCTATTAAATATACATCTGTTTGGCGGTGGAGAATTTATTCTTTTGCTTAACGCCCTTCTCTGAGACGTACGAGCTCAGAGGTTGTGTATCGATGGACATCATTCGCATGGCATGAATTGCCTGTGTGGCACGCCTAAGTGGCAATTGATCAAGGCTTCTTTTGAAAAAGCAAAGTCTTGTGGTTGAAAAGCAAAGCACGGCCTACGTGGCAGCTTTGTGTATAACGTGAATTCACGAGCCTCACACCTCGGTATGTGTCAAAAACGGGATAGTGACTGCGTGGAGAGCACGACGTTTCTTTCTAGCTTTGGTGGTGTCAGTGACTTACCAGCCCTGACATTTATATACTTTTCACCTATGTGGTTGTTGGATGAGGCGCCTCGATTTTAGGTCTGTAAGGTCCGAGAAACGTGTGTTCAGGAATACTAATCCACTAATGTAAGTGTGGACCGACCCTGAAGATCCAAGGGTTGCCCAGAGTGTGTAGTCCTAAGGCATTTGCTAGAGTGTCTCGAATCGGAGAGGAGCTTGCGCCTTGCCTCGACTCATGATGGAAATCCAATTTCCAATACGTGATATTGCGGTTTTAATTGTAGAACTAGTATGGAGACATGATATATGGTACCCATGCCGTCTATGATTGATATTTAAGAGTGAAATTGTTTTGACACTATACACCAATAATAGTATCAAATGATTTGTTTTAAATGTACCAAGCATGTTTGGCTATTATAAGGGAAAACCCTATCCTCCGTCTTGCGTTGCATTGTGTGATGGGACCTGGGTCTTATAATAGCTTCATTTTTCGAAAAAGCATTGCGTTGTTTATTGATATGCATTGGTATTCTTGGGAGGAAACTCGTTCCGTGTTATACGGCGTGGTCCCTTGAATTACTCTCTTTTAAAATAAAGTTTTAATAACTGTTTTAGTTCTCACACCAGTCACATGACTGACCTGGAGTTTATTGTTTTAACCTAAACTCTGGGTGCCCTTATTTTCGACACGGGCAGCTAGTAGTTTTGGTTTTGCGGATTTATATTCACAGGATCTAGGTCTACAGCTGGAATGATATCCGGAAAGCTTTGTATCCGTATATCACCTTCATTTGTGCTTTGTATTATTTTCCGCTGCTATGCAATTTATTGTAATCTCTGATATTTATTGAATGTAATTTATTCAATTATACTCTGTATATTCTTATATTCTGATGGAATTGTTGTAATAAACAATGAAATGTTCTTCTGTTTGCGTTCCAATTTGTCCTGTTCTCAAGGTAATCCGGGCTTTCCTTACCGGGGAAGTTACAGGTGATCACATCAATGCTCCATCTCGATCATCTTCTGATATCTTCACGTATTTGTTGGTCGGAATGGTTTTCGAACATAAATTCGATCCTGGTCTTTCCATACCAACAATCATATTGGACAGGTTTGATAATCAGTGATTTAACTATCAAAATAAACATTGTTTCAATCATAACACTCAAATGAGTTCACTAGTTCAGTATCCAACATCACTTGGCCTTTTAATTAAAATAAATTAGTTCACTTCTGCTTAATTAAACTCCTAATTCTTTAATATTTATAAATACGATAATTGAATTCTTAATTACTATACCACTGTTCTCAACACCATTTCTTTATAATACTAAAATTTATAACCATATTCAATTCCCGCTTAATTCTCCTTTCAAAACATTTGTTACATCATTCTCTATTATTTAAAACATGGAAAAATCCATTCAACTCATTTTTTCTTTAAATAGCGTTACGTAATATTTTATATTCCATTTTTGAAACCATAACTAATATTGATTAGCATAGAATAAATCTAACTTTACATTTTCTTTACTTTGATCTCTCGTTATATATATTTCCAATTCTCATCAACGTTGCATTATTTCACTAATGGAAATAATGAACTATTACTAACCTCTTTTACGATTACCAACTAATATCATCTTCAGGTAATCCTGATGTCGTTCAAGTTGGGGTATTTTAATTACCTCTCAGACCTTGATCAACAACGTTCATATCCTCAGATAAATGTAAGTTGTAATCAACTCATATTCCATTCACGTCTTAAAACAAATTCCCTTTTTACTCGGGTTTGGTTATATCACCCCATGACCTAGTTCTTTAACCCAATTTTATTTTTACCAATCTCCTTTAAAAACTATTTAACCATTTCCCATTTTGAAATCTTATTTCAAATCTCCCCTTGTTACTTGATCTCATTTTCAAATAACGTTAATTCAACATTATCGCTTTACACTTTAAAACTCGCTTATATACTTTGGTTTATCTTAAACCCTTTTCGTAAACTTCTTTCTCTTAATTCAAATAATTAAGTAACGTTTATTTCAAGCTATTACATTCGCTTGAAATTCCTTTATGACTTCGTTATAAAAATTCGGGTTTTGAATATAAAACCCGTTCATAAATTCCTTTCACCATTCACTTTGATTATATTTCACTCTCGATCACTTTTAATTGCATTCCCATTTAAAAGTAAATTTCCAAATCATTATTAGTTACAAAAATAACTTATTTCAATCATTAACTATTCCAATATTTAATTTCTTTATTAACTAAATTAAATAGTAAATCTCCTTTCAAACTTTATTTAAATTTAAACCATATCCATTAACTATTTTAATCGAAACAGATCAATTTGATAATCAATTCCAATTTAAAACGATCTATTTAATTAACTCAAACTCGATTATCTCGCTAATCGATTCCAATTAGTTCTCACTTTAAATAAATTAAAAATATAAATAATTTAAATAATTCCATTAATTGTTTTCTTTACATTACAATTATCCAAATTTTAACCACTCGATTCATTTCTTATTCACATACTTGTAAATCTGATTAGCATCAGAATTTACTTTGTAAAATAAATTATTAACAAATCGAAGTCTTAAATAAATAAAATATTTATTTAACTTTAATAACTTTTATTCAAATTAATACATTTCAAAATCTATCTCCAGTTATAAAATAAATTTTATAACTTTATCTCTATTGATTTAGCTAACGGTAAATCAATATAACAAAACAATTTATTCATAGGCCATTTACTGCCGATTACCCAACCAATATCGCCCATTGGATAGAGTAAAACCCAGGTTGAATTTTCAGTCCATGATCACAAATCAAATCAATCACCCAAACAGAACAGTTCACATATGGTAATATGAAATTAAATAATATAATTGAGGAATCCGGTTGGATCCCTCCAACCTGTCCGTCCCTGTGTTCAAACAGTTATTTCAAACCAGACAATTCAATTCCATCTAACTGGTAACAGTAAATAATGACCAACCAACCAATTTACAAGCAGTTCAAACAAATCAAACAATTTAAAACACGTTTATTTTATGAACGTGACCAACCAAGTTGAATTACCTTTATTGGAACCAATTGTTAAAATAACGATTTGGTATTTCACTGAAATCAAACAACAGTTTAATTTCATCAGTTAAATCAACAAATAGGTATAACTAGCAAACAGGCAACCATCAGCAAGCAGAGCACACAAAATTAAAACTCCAAATTATATAAAATATAAATGGGAAACTGAGTGAGTTTAAATCACCTTGATTTTGATACCGTGTTAGAACAGCTCATTTCAGTTAAATTAAACAAGCGTTTAATTTAACTAAAAATATCGGTTGGTTCCAGTCGTGTCCAAATCCGCTACACAATAAAGTGTTCATCACCATTGATCGTAACATAGCTTATATCGTCCAATTCTGTTCGCGGCATAAGAAATTATTAATGTTCAAACATTAACGATTTAATTAAATTAACTTAACCCTTAGTTTTAGACTAAATAACTAATTATGTTTAGTTAATCTAATTAACCAATTATGTACCTTAATTAATCCGGTTATTAAATTTTATAAGTTTTAACTAACTATATTAACCAATAATATACACTAATTACTTTCTTAACCATTCAATTGGTCAACTAAAATGCTGTTAGAAACTTAATCAAATAAAACATTGACCGGTCATTACCCATCTCCCTCACATGACTATATTTTCCTCGAGGTCCAGAAAACCCACTACTACAGTACACGCGCAAAAGCTTCTCCCCCAACCAAAAGAACCACCAGCTTCTCTACTTCTTCCCCTTCACTTTACATTTCCTGAAGCCATTTTGGCTCTTCTAAAATGTCACCTCCTGCCCCGTATACCTCTCGAGACTACAACTCCATCGTTTATTTCATTTTGTTAAGGATAGGCCATTCTGTTCTTGGTTCGATTGTTCTGCTCTTCAACCCAACTACGAACGATATTTGCAAAAAGAACATCCGACCCTTTTCCATTCGTTACAGAACATCGACCTCGTCTTTCCACGCAAAACTCGGTCGGAAATATCACTGTCGCTCTCGTGAGCGTCAGTCGAGCCATGATCGGAGCCCATCCGGACCATCGGACGACCCTCCGCTACGTTCACCCCAATCCTCGAACCCCACAGCCTCATCATTAGATCACAGCACCCCACTATACCGCCAGTCTTCGAAGCACGATTCTGGTCAGCACCAACCCTTAAACATGATCACCACCGTTCATCAGCGAGGTCTCACCATCCCCACACTTTTCCTTTAGACCCCATACGCTAATAACTATCTAAGGCCGAGATCGGAGAGATCGATTTAGGGAGACGACAACCGTTTATTTGATTAGTGGAGGCGCAGGTTTGTTTTGAGCGGAGGACTTAGGTTTTGACGAGAGAGGGCTTGAAAAAGGTTATATATAGGGTCCATCTTATAATATAATATTATTAGTGAAACTTCGCGGTGAAGTAGTTGATAAAAACCACCACAAACGATTTCTGTTTACTGACAAAAAGGTTAATCTTAGTGTAAAAAGTAGGGCTGCACAAAGTTTGGGTTGGGTCGGGTCAAGCCAAATACTTCTTCCGACCCGTATTGGTTTGGGTTGATGAAAATTGAACCCGCACCCAACCTCATATAGGGTTGAGTTGGGTTGGGTTGAAGTATGGGTTGGGTCGGGTTAAATAGGGTTTGGTTGGGTTGTATGCATGATTAATCCATAACATAAATTTTGACTTAATAATTTATGTTTTAAGACATGCAAAAACATACCTTATGTAAAAACCAACCAATTTCTAACACCAGTACACCACGCAAGAGACTCAGAACATAATATAACTAAATATCCTAAGCATATCCAACTAAATACAAGCAAGTTAATAATGTACGAAGACCAAGGCCAAGCTACATGGAAAAGCAGCTGCCAGGAATGAATAAAATTTCATTAATTCGGTGCAGATATCAAAGCAGAAGTGTGGAGGGTTTTTTATTTTTTCAAAGTGAGGTTGGGTTTATATAGGGTTAGGTTGATTGAAAAATTACACCCGACCCATATATAGTATGGGTTAAAAATTGAAACCCATATCCAATCCGAACTACTTTGGGTTGGGTTGGGTCGGGTTTATGTGGGTTGGGTCGGATTGGTGGGTTTGGTCGGGTTTGATATGGGTTGTTGTGCAGCCCTAGTAAAAAGGTATTCCGGACCCAATGGGACAAGTTTCGTCGAAATCCGAGGTCGTTTGAAAAAAAATTCCCTTATAAAACCAGAAATAAACACGCGTTTAATTTTTCCACGATCACCAGATAAATCAAATCGACTTGAAACTTTGAAATCCTATAATAATTCTTTACTACGAACCCAACGGCACCAGTTTCGTCGCATTCTGAGACTATTTCCCCGGTAGGCTATTTTTAACGCGCATCGCAATGCCATTCTGAACACCAAATTATCCGGTCTCCAAAAATAACAAACTATATACCTATCATAACTCTAATAGACGATACGAGCTCAACGGGACTGGTTTCGTGGCCTAATTCGATCGTCTGCTCGAGTTACACCCAAATATCCCTTTATTTATTTAAATACGCGCTATAGAAAAAGAACAGGCGTTTATGGCTACCGTGGTCACATACGACATCGGTTTTCCACGCAATTCACCACCGTACAATAATTTAACGCTATAGTCCAAATGAAACTGTTTTCGTCGAAATCCAAGACCGTTTGCAAAACGACTATTTTAAAGGTCGATATTTAAATAACGATTTCCATAGCATTTTTTTCCAAAATTTGATTTAGCCATAACTAGCAATCTATAACACGAAATCTGGAATTTTCTCTTTCATATGAAAATTATCGTCAATACGGTTCCAACGTGTCTTGTTTCATAGAAATCCAACTCATATCGAATCCTGTATTCTCAGTGGAAGTTCAAAATCCAATATTACGAACTGCAGCGTCATTTCGAACTCGATTTATAATTATATATATATATATAACGTTCAAACTTCGTTTTAAAAACCGAATTAAATATAAAAATCCATTAATACTCCAAATATAATATTTAAAATAATCAATTAAATTAAATCTGCCAAAAACACGGGTCGTTACATTCTACCCCCCTTAAAATAATTTCGTCCTCGAAATTGCTAAGGTAAGAAAGAACGTTATAAACCCATTAATTTCCAAACCCAATTTACAAATAAATTAGAAACCAATTCAATACTGTAAATAAATATTTTCAAAAAAAAAAAATTTGAAAATTTTCTAACGCCTTAAATTTCCGAAAAATTTCGCCAGCAACTCCTCTGTACGGCTTAATCGATACAACTACAACTCGCCTTTCTAGGCCTTCTCCAATCCAAAAGAAAATAAAACAGCCAAGCGGCTTACCAAATAGGCTCATAAATCTCCAAACCCATATAAAAATAAACGTGTACCTTTTGGTCGGGCATATCATTATATCCTTTCCATCTGCTACTGTAACACCCCACATCCTTTAATGTCACTCACAAAGGGAATGCACTAAGTTCTGTGGAGCATTTAGGGTAAAAGATGCAGATAAATTACAAGACAGACAAAATTAAAACAGCGGAAAATAAAACTTTACTTTATTGATAAAATAGTTTGTACAACAATTGTTTTCCAATATCAGAGTATCATCTGTCTTACGAAATAAAGAAGCATAAAATAACATTTATATTCCCCAATGTAGCATAAGCCAGCCATAGCAGCAGAACAAGAGAGTCCAAAGCACTTTGTCAAAGAATCTTCGAGCTTGGGAAGAGTGACGGTCCAATCTAACCTGAGCTATACTATTCCCTCCTCAACTACCTGGGGGGAAACAGAAGAAAAGAAGACGAAAGAAAACTGGGTCAGACATAAAGTCTAGTAAGTTCAGTTACTTCTAGCATGTGAACAAGGAAAAACAAAACGACATGAATTAACTGAATACAAGACAATACCATGATGATAGGGCCAACAAGATAGGATAAGATTAACACAAGATAGGCTAAGACAAGATAAACTGGATATGCTTTAATACTTTCTCCACTTCGCTATTAACCTGTTATTATGGTTTCTATGTCTTTGCACCACCTATCTAGTGTCCCAACTAGTAATCTATCTAAAATGATAACGCGATCCCAATCCCAGTAATTGTGGTTGCCTTTAGGCGTACATTTATTATTTATTACCTAGATCTAATCTAGGGTTTTCTTATCGAGCGCTTCCTAAATTCAACTAGGGTTTATGCGACTTATCTAATACTTCTCGGATTCTGGATTTATGACACCTAGGTCCAACTAGGGATTATGCTACCCGTCGAACGATGCCCCTAGTCTAGGACGCACTACCTAGAGTGGTATATGTTCCTAGACTTTCCCCATGTATGTGTCGCGAATCGTTTATCGCTATCTAGATGCACATGTCATGAAATGTGCGACCCGAGTCCCATGGCAGGGCTATTCTAGAAACACGGAACTCGGTCGGGAGCTTTCAGATATCTGCCAATGCAGATGCTAAGGTCTGTTTTTTCCAGTGGCTATGGTCCCACCTGACCCCTTACTCAACTAATGAAAGGCCACCCTTGAAAAATTGAGAACTATACGCAGGCCCCCTATGCCCCTACTGTCTTATGGCCATCCTCACCCATAACTAGATAGCAAGTATATGGTCTTTTGGAGTTCTCCGCCTTTCCGCTTTACGTATCTCGACTGACTCAAGATGGTAGGTAGACGACGAGTTGCTATCACAGGGCTACTGGTCTCGCCGAATCACGCTGGTCCATCCTAGTCTTTAGGTTGCCTTATATTGCAACCAAGGCATACCCTTGGTTCTTCTAACGCAGACCTTAACCTCTATGAGCCCAGGAGGATCATCTGCAGCCTCACAGAGGGATACCAAGAATACCCTCACGTCCTCTCGAAGCCTAGGGCTTCGTAACCCAATTCGTTGGAGCCTTTTTAAGATTAGATGGACATTCGCTCCTCCTCGTGTTATACTAAGAATTACTACTTAGTTTTCCTAACTAAGGTTTACCACTTAGTTTCCTGAATTGTCGTTTTCTTAACTAAGGTTTACTACTTAGCCCCTTTCAACTAAGGTTTACAACTTAGTTCTCTTTCTCGTCAAGTTGGATTGGTTAAGTGTCATTAGTCGATACAAGTTAACTTAACCCATTCATTTGTAATGTTAAACTGGTTAAGTGTTATCAGTAATTCACGTTGACTTAACCTTACCAACATCAAGTTATATTGGTTAAGTATTTACTTAACCCTACCCATTCATCTTGTATTGGTTAAGTGTTCCTTTTTAACTTAACCTTGCCTATCTGTTTTAACTAACATGTTATAACGGTTAAGTGTTCCCTTAGTTAACTTAACCCTAACATTGGTTTGATTAACATGTTCTAATGGTTAAGTATTGTCCCTTCATGTTTTTAACTTAACCCTATTCATTTATCACACTCTGATGGTTAAGTGTTCAAGCGTACTTAACCCTACGGTCTAGTCCAGCTAACATATTAAATTGGCTAAGTGTATTAAATTTACTTAACCCCAACCTCTAGTCTAGTTAGCATGTTAAATTGGCTAAGTGTATTAAATTTACTTATCCCCAACCTCTAGTCTAGTTAACATGTTAAATTGGCTAAGTGTATTGAATTTACTTAACCCCCACTTTCTAGTCTGGTTAACATATTAAATTGGCTAAGTGTTTTTCTTAGTTATTTAACCCCTACAATTCTTGTCTTGTTACTATGTTAAGTTGGTTAAGTATTCTAGTTAACTTAACCCTATCGTTCTAACTTAACTGTGTTAAGTTAGTTAAGTGTTCCTATGGACTTAACCCTCCCATTCTAGCTTAACTGTGTTAAGTTGGTTAAGTGTTCTTATGGACTTAACCCTCCCATTCTAGCTTAACTTTAATTGTCTTATTAAAGCACCAGCCACTCACATTAGACAGGTATTGTTGTGGCTGCCGGTATGCCGGTTGGTTCCGGGCAATCTTACGCCACAACTCAGTCTAACCTCGGGCCTTTATCGGGCTCAATGCCTTAACCTCCCACATTGGATAGGTATTGTTGTAATCACTGGACAGCCGGGCGGGTCTGGGCAGGTTTACATCACAACTCAATCCAACCTCGGGTTAAGCATGTTTGTATTGTCTAAATTTACTTTTCTCATTTAGGATAAATTCTATAAGTAAATTTTCCCTAATTTACTTATTCTATTATTACTCTTTTAATGTACATTGTCAACATTTATTATTATGGCTCGTTTTCCCTATATATCATATTTATAGTTTTTGGTATGTAAATTATACCAAATTAAGTGTCACTAACCATGATTATTCTAAACATGACAATTACTCACAATTATGACTAAATTCAAAATTTGTGCTAATATACTTATTATGCCAAATTAACTTTAATTGACCCAATTCTGATTTAACACCCTAATTTTCAGTTAATGCAAGACAAGAATTATTATTCTAGTTTACCGTTTACGCCTAAAACTTAGCTTACTTGCCAATACTAAATTTAATATGTCAAATTACATATTCCATAATTCATGTCAAATTTTCAAATTTGCGTTCTAATAAACATGCCATAATACATGTTCTAAATTATGTCAATCATAATTATGTTAATGTTCCACATTATGCCAATTTCCAAGTTTACAACCATGTTTAAGTCAAATTTATGATTTGCCCAAATCGTATTCCCATCGTTCGTGTAATCGTGATTTCATCCTAGATTATAGATAAATCTAGATTCGTGGATAAAAAGGGAATGAACCAAAATGTCATGAAAAGATAGACATAATGACTGGCAGAAGATGATAATTCACTAATCACAGATCTAACAAATCACACTGAATAAATTGATTAAAGCATCGAAGGCCTATAGATCTGATAATATTATGACATAAAAAGGGTTGAACAAATAACATAGGTTCAAGTATATGGCTAGATCTAACTTAATAGATAAATTCCTATAATCAAGATCCAAGGATAATTAAGAATAAACTGAATAGATAATCAAATTTAGATCCAATCTCACAGTCATAATCCTAGGCAATAATATCATGTTCATGAATCATAGGTAATTATCCACTATTGTCCTTGTCATAGTCATAGGCATTGGTTTACGCTCCTAGTCAAAGGCTTATGTTCATAGTCAAAGGCTTATGTTTATAGTCAAAGGCTTATGTTCATAGTCAAAGGCTTATGGTTTCTAAGGCCACAGTTCCATAGTCATAATCTTAAGCATTGGCAATTTAGTCACAATGTGTTCTAGGCCATAATCAAGAATCAGATCCAAAGTCATAAACAAGCACAAATTCAATGAAATGATAAGGCATATTTCTTTTATTCTTTTAATTTCATGTCACAAATAGAAAAGGCGTTCAAATCTAAAAAGTAATCGACTTACATTGATTGGATCTAGAAAAGAATAGAAAGATAGCGTTGCTTGAAGCCGTTGAATCTTTACTTGAATCCTAACTTGTTTTGAATCTTCTCTTGAAAGACTTGAGCAGGATATCCTCATCTTGATTTATATTTTATTTTAATTTATTTATTTAGATTTAGAGGAAGAAGAAGAAGCCATGTCCATCAAGAATTTGTGCAGCATAAGATTAGAGAAGAATGGTGCAAAGAGAAGGAGATTAGGGGGCTGTTTATATAGGATTGCAAGTTAATTTGAGCCGTCGATGAAGCCAAGGTTAATCAAAGCCATCCATTCTAAAGAGAATCCAATTATGTTCATAATTACTTTCTTTATGTACATTATTAACATTTATTATTAAATTTGTATGCACATTAGATACATCTCCCCTTTACACATTTATTATTAATATGGAGTGCACATTAGATACATCTCCCCTTTACACATTTATTATTAAATTTGTATGCACATTAGATACATCTCCCCTTTACACATTTATTATTAAATTAGTAACTTTAGTGTTAATAGAAATACGGGGTGTTACATTATCCGCTCCTTAAAGGATTTCGACCCCGAAATCTTCAAGTCAAGAAGAATGTAAATCCTACCATCCAATCATCCATCTACTCAACCATCAAACACAGGCATCCATTGTCCTTAAAGACTTCTAATGCTTGTATGTTCATATGCATAGTGTGTGTACATGTCTTTATCTAATGCAAAATCGGGCGGTCTACTGATTCAGTTGATCTCCTTAATGCAAATCATGTCAGTGCCATGCGTCCAATATGTATGCAAATCTTAATGATACATATTATTTCTATATGAGTGCACAATCATTCACTCAAATGCGACATCCATATGATAACACATTGAGTTCAATTCATAAACAAATACATATATGTAAATGAAATATGAAAGCGTCTGAGCTGATCTAGTGCCTAATACGTGTGTATATGCATTCACGAGCAACCACTAGTAACAATTCACAACCATCAACCATAACATGTTTCAAATACATGTTTAAATCCAAAAGGGTTTCTACCTAAGGATCGATGATACGTCCTAGAGGATATACCTTAAATTCTAGAAATTAGTATGCATAGAATTCCTAAAAAAGGAATCAAGGATGTACCCTTAAGAAAAAGGGTATGAGGTGCGTATGCCTTATCTTCAATCTCCCGTATCACATCTTCTTGAGCTTTACTCAACTGTACCTTAACAGATTCAACTTCACGATTACGAAGTTTCTTGACCTCCATTTCCAAAATAAACAAATGTCAACCATGATACTGAGTGTATATACTAGGATGATCAGAGGTCTCTCCTCTTAGCTTATCCATCATGCCATAACTATGAGGGTCAAAAGGTCACTACGTACTTTTTACCTCTCTTAAGGTTAGTCCTTCTCTATATAGAGCGCTTGCCACAACTATTCATCTCTCAAGCAAACCATCCTAGTCGAACTCGACATCCCTCAAGTACAAGCCCCAAAGGCCTAAACCAATATCAGACAAGCACCCGAGGAATGTTTCCCCCGAATTTAGACGATCTACGTGAGATGATCTAAGCAAAAACAACCAAACACTTGAGCACTAGTTGGGATCTTTTACTATACAAATACTAAGGTGCAGAGACTCAACTATGGAAGCAAATATGAACAAATGCGAAGTGCTAAAACCAAAAGAAAGATTACAAACAGAAAAGCTAGACTCTTCCAACAGAACTTTACTACCTTTCTCCTAGGTACGCTTAGTGGTGAAAGCATGTACTTTCCCTTCTGAAAATCTTGTCCTTTGTTCTTAATTATATGCCCTATTCTGCCATAGTAAAGATACTTCCTCTTGTCTTAGGTTTTATAATCCCTTCCTCCTTCGTGAGCCAAGTCTACATCCATGAATTCCTCATCCTTGGGTTTTGCTCCTTAGCCAAACTCCTCATCCTCTTTCGAGTGTAATCATGTTGACAAATCTCTCGAAAGCTGCCTCCATCGTTCAGAAAACCCTACAAAGCTTGAAAGAAAACTAGCTGCAAGTGAAACTACTACGGTTATAGATGGAAGTCGGGCACTACTTCGCCCTTCGATGAGGTTACCTCCCAGAAAGCCAGGAGCCCTAGAGGCTCAAGAAAGAAGCGGCAAGAATTCAAACAGAGAATCAGAAGATAGTGCGTATGGCTTTTGGGGAATATGCCTTTAAAACAAAACTTTTCTTTTGAAAATGCTTCTTTTAAAAATGTTTGAAAATAATAATTTTTTTCAAATCTTTTATCTGATCCGGTAACCTTCAGCTCTGATACCACGTGTAACACCCCACATCCTTTAGTGTCACTCACAAAGGGAATGCACTAAGTTCTGTGGAGCATTTAGGGTAAAAGATGCAGATAAATTACAAGACAGACAAAATTAAAACAGCGGAAAATAAAACTTTACTTTATTGATAAAATAGTTTGTACAACAATTGTTTTCCAATATCAGAGTATCATCTATCTTACAAAATAAAGAAGCATAAAATAACATTTATATTCCCCAATGTAGCATAAGCTAGCCATAGCAGCAGAACAAGAGAGTCCAAAGCACTTTGTCAAAGAATCTTCGAGCTTGGGAAGAGTGACGGTCCAATCTAACCTGAGCTATACTATTCCCTCCTTAACTACCTGGGGGGGAAACGGAAGAAAATAAGACGAAAGAAAACTTGGTCAGACATAAAGTCTGGTAAGTTCAGTTACTTCTAGCATGTGAACAAGGAAAAACAAAACGACATGAATTAACTGAATACAAGACAATACCATGATGATAGGGCCAACAAGATAGGATAAGATTAACACAAGATAGGCTAAGACAAGATAAACTGGATATGCTTTAATCCTTTCTCCGCTTCGCTATTAACCTGTTATTACGGTTTCTATGTCTCTGCACCACATATCTAGTGTCCCAGCTAGTAATCTGTCTAAAATGATAACGCGATCCCAATCCCAGTAATTGTGGTTGCCTTTAGGCGTACATTTATTATTTATTACCTAGATCTAATCTAGGGTTTTCTTATCGAGCGCTTCCTAAATTCAACTAGGGTTTATGCGACTTATCTAATACTTCTCGGATTCTGGATTTATGCCACCTAGGTCCAACTAGGGATTATGCTACATGTCGAACGATGCCCCTAGTCTAGGACGCACTACCTAGAGTGGTATATGTTCCTAGACTTTCCCCACGTATGTGTCGCGAATCGTTTATCGTTGTCTAGATGCACATGTCATGAAATGTGCGACCCGAGTCCCGTGGCAGGGCTATTCTAGAAACATGGAACTCAGTCAGGAGCTTTCAGATATCTGCCAATGCAGATGCTAAGGTCTGTTTTTTCCAGTGGCTATGGTCCCACCTGACCCCTACCTCAACTAATGAAAGGCCACCCTTGAAAAATTGAGAACTATACGCAGGCCCTCTATGCCCCACTGTCTTATGGCCATCCTCACCCATAACTAGATAGCAAGTATATGGTCTTTTGGAGTTCTCCGCCTTTCCGCTTTACGTATCTCGACTGACTCAAGATGGTAGTTAGACGATGAGTTGCTATCACAGGGCTACTGGTCTCGCCGAATCACGCTGGTCCATCCTAGTCTTTAGTTTGCCTTATATTGCAACCAAGGCATACCATTGTTTCTTCTAACGCAGACCTTAACCTCTGTGAGCCCAGGAGGATCATCTACAGCGTCAAAGGGGGATACCAAGAATACCCTCACGTCCTCTCGAAGCCTCGGGCTTCGTAACCCAATTCGTTGGAGCCTTTTTTAAGATTAGATGGACGTTCGCTCCTCCTCGTGTTATACTAAGAATTACTACTTAGTTTTCCTAACTAAGGTTTACCACTTAGTTTCCTGAATTGTCGTTTTCTTAACTAAGGTTTACTACTTAGCCCCTTTCAACTAAGGTTTACTACTTAGTTCTCTTTCTCATCAAGTTGGTTTTGTTAAGTGTCATTAGTCGATACAAGTTAACTTAACCCATTCATTTGTCATGTTAAACTGGTTAAGTGTTATCAGTAATTCACGTTGACTTAACCTTACCAGCATCAAGTTATATTGGTTAAGTATTTACTTAACCCTACCCATTCATCTTGTATTGGTTAAGTGTTCCTTTTTAACTTAACCTTGCCTATCTGTTTTAACTAACATGTTATAACGGTTAAGTGTTCCCTTAGTTAACTTAACCCTAACATTGGTTTGATTAACATGTTCTAATGGTTAAGTATTGTCCCTTCATGTTTTTAACTTAACCTTATTCATTTATCGCACTCTGATGGTTAAGTGTTCAAGCTTACTTAACCCTACGGTCTAGTCCAGCTAACATATTAAATTGGCTAAGTGTATTAAATTTACTTAACCCCAACCTCTAGTCTAGTTAGCATGTTAAATTGGCTAAGTGTATTAACTTTACTTATCCCCAACCTCTAGTCTAGTTAACATGTTAAATTGGCTAAGCGTATTGAATTTACTTAACCCCCACTTTCTAGTCTGTTTACATATTAAATTGGCTAAGTGTTTTTCTTAGTAACTTAACCCCTACAAATCTTGTCTTGTTACCATGTTAAGTTGGTTAAGTGTTCTATTTAACTTAACCCTATCATTCTAACTTAACTGTGTTAAGTTGGTTAAGTGTTCCTATGGACTTAACCCTCCCATTCTAGCTTAACTGTGTTAAGTTGGTTAAGTGTTCTTATGGACTTAACCCTCCCATTCTAGCTTAACTTTAATTGTCTTATTAAAGCACCAGCCACTCACATTAGACATGTATTGTTGTGGCTGCCGGTATGCCGGTTGGTTCCGGGCAGTCTTACGCCACAACTCAGTCTAACCTCGGGCCTTTATCGGGCTCAATGCCTTAACCTCCCACATTGGATAGGTATTATTGTGATCACTGGACAGTCGGGCGGGTCCGGGCAGGTTTACATCACAACTCAATCCAACATCGGGTTAAGCATGTTCGTATTGTCTAAATTTACTTTTCTCATTTAGGATAAATTCTATAAGTAAATTTTCCCTAATTTACTTATTCTATCATTACTCTTTTAATGTACATTGTCAACATTTATTATTATGGCCCATTTTCCCTATATATCATATTTATAGTTTTTGGTATGTAAATTATACCAAATTAAGTGTCACTAACCATGATTATTCTAAACATGACAATTACTCACAATTATGACTAAATTCAAAATTTGTGCTAATATACTTATTATGCCAAATTAACTTTAATTGACCCAATTCTGATTTAACACCCTAATTTACAGTTTATGACAAGACTAGAATTATTATTCTAGTTTACCGTTTACGCCTAAAACTTAGCTTACTTGCCAATACTAAATTTAATATGTCAAATTACATATTCCATAATTCATGTCAAATTTTCAAATTTGCGTTCTAATAAACATGCCATAATACATGTTCTAAATTATGTCAATCATAATTATGTTAATGTTCCACATTATGCCAATTTCCAAGTTTACAACCATGTTTAAGTCAAATTTATGATTTGCCCAAATCGTATTCCCATCGTTCGTGTAATCGTGATTTCATCCTAGATTATAGATAAATCTAGATTCATGGATAAAAGGGAATGAACCAAAATGCCATGAAAAGATAGACATAATGACTGGCAGAAGATGATAATTCACTAATCACAGATCTAACAAATTACACTGAATAAATTGATTAAAGCATCGAAGGCCTATAGATCTAATAATATTATGACATAAAAAGGGTTGAACAAATAACATAGGTTCAAGTATATGGGTATATCTAACTTAATAGATAAATTCCCATAATCAAGATCCAAGGATAATTAAGAATAAACTGAATAGATAATCAAGTTTAGATCCAACCTCACAGTCATAATCCTAGGCAATAATGTCATGTTCATGAATCATAGGTAATTATCCACTATTGTCCTTATCATAGTCATAGGCATTGGTTTATGCTCCTAGTCAAAGGCTTATGTTCATAGTCAAAGGCTTATGTTTATAGTCAAAGGCTTATGTTCATAGTCAAAGGTTTATGGTTTCAAAGGCCACAGTTCTATAGTCATAATCTTAAGCATTGGCAATTTAGTCACAATGTGTTCTAGGCCATAATCAAGAATCAGATCCAAAGTCATAAACAAGCACAGATTCAATGAAATGATAAGGCATATTTCTTATATTCTTTTAATTTCATGTCACAAATAGAAAAGGCATTCAAATCTAAAAAGTAATCGACTTACATTGATTGGATCTAGAAAAGAATAGAAAGATAGCGTTGCTTGAAGCCGTTGAATCTTTACTTGAATCCTAACTTGTTTTGAATCTTCTCTTGAAAGACTTGAGCAGGATATCCTTGTCTTGATTTATATTTTATTTTAATTTATTTATTTAGATTTAGAGGAAGAAGAAGAAGCCATGTCCATCAAGAATTTGTGCAGCATAAGGTTAGAGAAGAATGGTGCAAAGAGAAGGAGACTAGGGTGCTGTTTATATAGGATTGCAAGTTAATTTGAGACGTTGATGAAGCCAAGGTTAATCAAAGCCATCCATTCTAAAGAGAAGCCAATTATGTTCACAATTACTTTCTTAATGTACATTATTAAGATTTATTATTAAATTTGTATGCACATTAGATACATCTCCCCTTTACACATTTATTATTAAATTTGTATGCACATTAGATACATCTCCCCTTTACACATTTATTATTAAATTAGTAACTTTAGTGTTAATAGAAATACGGGGTGTTACAGCTACCCTGTCAGCATATACAAATGCATTCCCAAACAAAATTCCAATTTTATCCTTAAAACCAACTCCTTCACGCGTCCAAGCCAAATCCCATTCTTAACTCAATTTCCATCCATCCTCAATTTCAACTCTTAACTTACCAGTCCAACACCATTTCAGATTCCTGTCTCACAATTCTAAATATGATTCTACTCGATATGTTATAACCTGATTCAATTCCGGTTAATTGGTTTCAATTCAATTCATATTTGTTTTCACAATTTTCTGTTTAAAGTTTGTTTTTATTCAATTTCCCTAGGAGTTTTTTAAACAGTTTAGCTCTTTCAAAAATCAAATATTCCTTTTCAGGATTCAAAACAACTTGTTTTTCTCAAAGCAATTCAAACCAAAACTTTTGGTGGTAATCCATCAATTAGAGCTTGGAAATGAACACTGATGATTGTAGCCAGCATCATCAGAGTTATTTCCCAACGATCGATCATTTCAAAACTCCAATTTTAAACACTTTCATTTTGAAATCTAATTCAAAATAAAATTCACGATGCTCGTAAACAATTTAAAATCTCCCAGGATTTTAAAATTTCTCATATATTTAACCCAATTTCATTTGCAAATTCCTTTTCCACTTTTAGGAATTTTAATCCCAATTCTGATTTTAATTTCAGATTTTATGAATCTGCTTTTATATTATATGAATTCTAATTGGTTATTTATATAACCATTTCAATTACAATCAACCAACACATCCAATATATTATAATATTCCCAATATATATATATTTGTTAAATAATAATATAATTTGGGTAAATTATTTCATTTACCCTCTTTCAAAACATACTGTGTCAGTTTATCATACTTGAGTGTTTGGAAACCCCTATCGATACAGTGGATCAAACTGATCGACCAGAACTCATAAACAACTCAAACAAATAAATCTCCACAATATAAAACTAATTTTTATAAAATTTACAAATACATTCACTCGTATATATATACTCAACTCAATCTAGGGTACTGCTAACCCTGTCTCTATTGAGTCATGCCATAGAGCCAAGGTAATCACTTAACCTTCAGCTCTGATACCACTGTAACAACCCAGGGATTTCAGGCCCTGGAAATCGATATAAATACACCTTTATATCCTATGTCGATCTTCCAACCACCGAAAACACTGGATAGTTATTAGAAAGAAATTAGAGGATGAAATAAGAAAGAAAGAAATATTAGAATAGAAGAAGAGGAGGAAACAACACAACACAGAGTCTCACATCGCAGCGGAACAAAGTATAATACAGAAATAAATCTTTATTGAGAGCTTTAAAAATACTTACAGTATCAGAGTGCATCACACAATGGGACAGTTATAATAACCGGTTCCCATATACAACACACACAGCAGAATCATAGCTATATAATATCATATGTCTGAACATCTTCAGCTCATCTCTGGACTTCAAAGCATTCGATAACCTGAACCTGTACACCCCGGGCTATCCCGAGCATTTACAAAACACCGGGTCAGTCTGGTGAACCAGAGTGAGATAAAATCGCACAGTATTAAGGGTAAATCATCCAATCATGATTTTAAAGTTCAAAATCTTTTCAAAAGAAACGGATAATCGTAAGACCAAATCCACACATAAACACAGACGGTTTTTACCTTACGATAACCAAAACAGTTTTGAAACCAATATCTTGTCTGATATTATAAAAATGTCTAAATACAGTTAAATAGAAATCTAGTAGAACGCTTGCATCTCGCGCTCTACATATATAGTATACAAACAAAACCGCGGGCGCTTATTGGAGATTGGATTCCAACTATGACAAGGTATGGGACCACCTGCCAATAGTGTATTTCTAGAGGCGAATACACTGGGTTCAACAAGAACGTCTTGCAACCCGGCCCACACATGACCGACCACTCATTTCGCTTGAGTGTATCGAATGTATATCACCGATGGTTGGGATCAACAACCGTCTCCCGAAGAGGGACAACATCGAAACATAGATTAAAGAGGTAAATAGGATTTTCTCTAGACAGGTGATTATGCACCCTAATGGGAGCAACCCATATAGCCATGCTGCCTGCCCGATTTTTGTCATTTCCCGGTTGATGAGGCTTGAGGCCAGATGTAACGACCCAGATTTTCGCCCGACCCCAATCGATCGCAAGATCGATCAAGACCGTTCAAAACCCACGTACATTAACTTTGGGCATACAACACATCAGAACAACAACACAGACTTTTATAACATCAATAATAAATGTTAAATCAGAGTACAGAATATATCAGAGTACATCAATAAACAATACAGCGGAAGATACATTTACAATAAATTAAATACATTGTAGCGGAACTAATCTCAGCGGAAGACCATCAATATTCTGGACCCAGCTTCAGGCTTCAATCCACGATCCTGCTGAACTATATCTACAAAAAGCTACTCGACTACCCGTGTGAAAAGAGGGCACCCGAGTTTGCGAAGTGAAACAAACTAAAGGTCAGTCGTGGGACTGGTGTGAGAATTCTTAACTTAACCTATCTAATTAGTAGGCTAATCACAGGACCATGCCGCTAACGCGGAACGGGTTTACTCCATTGGATTGCCAGTGCATAATTAAAGTAAATCGTCAAATAACGTAATGCTTTTTAGAAAAATGAAACCATTATAAGACCCAGGTCCCATCACACAATGCAACGCACACTAGAGGATAGGGTTTTACCTTATAATGGTCAAAAGATGCTTGATACGTAAAAACGATATTATTATTAGTGTGTATATATATATTTAAAACATTTCAATATAAATGTATTAATCTTAGACGGCATAGTACCCCATCCTACTATGTCGCCATATATAATTTTACAATCAAAATCGTATTGGGAATTGGGTTTCCATCATGAGATCGAGGCTAGGGATCGTCCTCTTTCGATTCGAGACACTCTAGCAAGCCTCAGGATCCCCTGCAGTGAACCCTTGGATGTGGTAGGGCCGGTCCCTACCTAACGGTAGTGGATTAGTTATGCCTGAACACACGTTTCCCGGTCCCTTTGGACCTATAATATGACCACTTCCGGCCTATAAAAACCCGAGGTACCTCAATCCAAAATCCACATAAGTAAAATGTCGGGTCGTGTCAAAGCCCAAACACCACTCCTAGCTAGAAAGAAACGTGTGCAATCCCTATGGTCCATATCCCGTTTTTGACTCATACCGGAGTATGAGGCTCGCGAAGTCACGATATAAACAAAGCTATGCCTAAACAGGCTCTGCTTTGATCATCAACCACAAGGCCTGCTATTCAACAAAGCCTTGATCATTTGCATCTTAGCATGCCACACTGTCAGATCCTACCATATTATTGATCATCTACCAATATATATATAACCTCTAAGCTCATACGTCTTAGAGAAGGGTGATAAGTAAAGAATAAATTCTTCACCACCAAACAGAAATATATAATCGGTAGCGTTCAACAAATACAGTAGAAAGGAATACAATGTCAGACACGCAATCCATTTACAAATTCGCTCTGGGTTTGAGCGAAACAACGTGCCCGTCGATCTCCAAATACGTTTGGACGATCATTACCAAATACCTTGCCTTGGGATGTACAGTCCCAATTCAAGATACCAGTCATCACCATCCCAACGATGTGAAAATCTTCGGTCTTCAACCACCGTCTTCATCTTTGACTCTTGATCGTCGTGAGGATTATTCAGAATGGGTTAAACCCGGTATTTTTGAATAACTCGCGTATTTTGTGATTAAAAATCAAATATTGGAAAATCACACATTACGCCACATTTCAACTCCGAATATTCTTTTAATAAGAATATTCATATTAAAGGATTCTCATTAATTTTATCAAAGATAATCTTTGAAAATAAAATCTTAAATCTTCCTTAAAAGAATTATTAAAACTCTAATTTTGATTTAATATCAAAAATCATTATTACAAGATCATTTAGTTTATGGAATAAATCTTGTCTTAAAACGGGTTAAAGAACTAGTGTTCTTTAAAACACAGTTCACGATAAACCCACAAATCGATTTCTAAAATAAGGAATTTCACAGAAATCAAATCAATACATAATCGATATAGATTTTTGTATCGGACTAATAATATAAATGGAATAACGGCAAAGCCTCTTGAATTCCACATATAATATCGGTCTTCTTTTACAGAAGCCCATTTCGATTATTACTAATCGAATTTCCACTTAATTCCTATTTAATATATTACATTGAAAACTTGATTTTTAGAAAATGCCCTTTTTAAATCTATAAAATAGATTCATAAGTTCCAAATAATAATTTCAATGTAAATTGGATTAAAGGACAAATGTCATTTAAAACATCGTCCACGATAAATCCACTTCACATCTCAATTTATTTCATATCACAAAATATAATTGCAAATGCTAGTAATCTTTTAAAAACATATTTTAAAATAATCATAAAAATATTCTTTATATAAAGACTCTAAATGAGAAGTATTCTTTATATTACAAATCTTTATCTTTTACAAATATTCTTTGTTTTAACATATACTTGATTAAAAAAATTTATATTAAAATATATTCTTTATATAAAACGAATTTCTAATGTAAGAATATTATTATTTAAAAGAACACCGGAATCGAAAAGCGACTCAATCATTTACCATATAATTTTGGATTATATGGATTTCACACACATCATACATATGACAATAAAAATAGATAATCATCAATTCATCCATTTTCATCCAAAGTGTAATTTCTACTGTGTAAGCGTTAAAATTAAATAATAACGCTCATCGCAGCCTGTCGATCTAACGATCAACATACAACTAAATATTGGGATTAGTGTATGTTCATTTTCATCCCAACACCCGTGTGGGGTTTCAGCCAACAAACAAATAATAAATTCATTTGTGTACTTGGGCGATGTGTGAAAATGATCGACCCAATCACATAAACAAGTCAGGTAACTTGTCTATGGCAGTGTAATACATAATATATAACACAATGTATAACACACGATAAAAATGTCTCTTTTATTTCTATTCTTTTTATCGCATGTAAAATGTCAATAAAAATGTAATCTTTATTTCTATTCTTTTATCGCATCTAAAATGGCGATAAAAATATAATCTTTATTTCAATTCCTTTCATTATAAATAAGTGGGAAGAAGAATATAATCTTTAATTCCATTTGTAATAGGGAATACAAATAATAACAAAATATAACTTTTCATTTCATTCTTTATTTGCAATAAAGAATGCAAATAAAGATTCAACTTTTTAATTTGATGTTTATTTACATAGGGGAATGTAAATAAAAATTATAACTTTTCATTTCATAATTTATTTGCATTAAGGATTGCAAATGAAAATGTATCTTTTATTCTCATGTTTTAATTGTATTGAGTAATGCAAATAAAAATGTAATATTTAATTTCATGTTTTATTTACATCAAGAAATGTAAATAAAAGAACAACTCCTTATTTTTTGTTTATTTACATCAAGTGAAGTAAATAAATAAATAAAAATGTAACCTTTATTTTAATGTTTTGTTTCGCATTTTAAAATCATGCGACAAAAAATGTAACTATTGTTTTTAAATAAATTTGTTTGCATCTAAATTTGCAAACAAAAATGTAATTTTTATTTTCTTGTTTGTAGCTAAAGTTGCAAACAAAAATGTAATTTTTATCTACTTGTTTTATTTGCATGATAGAATACAAACAAAAAAATGTATTTCTATTTTCTACGTTTCGTTTGCATTGTAGCATGCAAACAAAAATATTTTTTTCCATGTATTGTTTGCATTGTGGAATGTAAACAAAATGTGAACTTTTGTTTTTATGTTATATTTGCATTGAAAAATGCAAATAAAAATGCGCCCCTTAAGAATCATATTATATTTGCGTTGGAGAACACAAATAAAAATGTACTTTTATTTTATTATGTTTTATTTGTGTTTAAGAACACAAATAAAAGACCGTTTTATTATAAATAATGTTACAATAAAATGTAATCCTACTCAATGCCCAAAAATGTATATTTTGATGTAACTCTTTTTAATGACCAAAAATGTTTATTTTGTTTAACTCTTTTGAATAACCAAAAATGTATGTTTTGGTTTAATCGTTTTTAATTAACAAAAATGTAAATTTTTAATTTACCATGTAAATTCATATTTTATTAACATAGACAAATGTAAATTCTATCATACGATGTAAATTCACCTCTAAATTACATATAAAAATGTAATTTTTATCATATAGTGTAAATTCACATTTTAATTACATTAAAAATGTAATTTTTATTCTAAAATCTAAATTACATGTAAAAAATGTAATTTTTATCCTACAATGCACATTCATGTTTTAATTTCATATAAAATGTCATTTCTATTATGCGATGTAAATTCCTATATAAATTACAAAGAAAAATGTAATTTTTATTATGCGATGTAAATCCATGTCTTAATTACAAAGAAAAATGCAATTTTAGTCATACGGTACAAATTCCCGTTTTAATTACATAGAAAAATGTAATTTTGATCAAACGGTAACAATTCACCCTTTCATTACATAGAAAAATGTAATTTTAATTATGAAACAATTTCTTATTAAAACATATGCTTTTTAATCCACTCTTTTTAATGTAAACAGTGCACGTTAAAAATATAATCTTCTTAATCCATTCTTTTTAAGTAAACAAATAAAAATATATTTTATTCGTTGTTCAAATTCTATTGTAAATAGACAAATAAAAATAATATTTTATTTGTCGTCCAAATTCTGTTGTAATATAAACAAATAAAAATAATGTTTTATTTGTCGTTCAATTTCTATTGCAAAGCAAGTAAATAAAAATAAAGTTTTATTCGTTGTTTACATTCTAATGTAAAGTAAACAAAATAAAAATATGTTTTATTTGTTGACCAAATTCTGTTGTTATGTAAACAAATAAAATTAAGATTTTATTTGTTAAACCATCTATGTTGTAATATAAACAAATAAAAATGAGATTTTATTCGTAGTCCAATTTGCATTATAATGTCAACAAATAAAAAAAAGAGTTTTTATTTGTCGTTTAATTTTTATTGTAAAATCAACAAATAAAAATAAGTATTTATTTGTTGTTCATATCTTATAGTAATATTAACAAATAAAAATGAGTTTTTATTTGTCGATCAAATTCTATTGTAATACCAACAAATAAAATAAGCTTTTATTCGTCGTTCAAATCCTTATGGTAATATCAACAAATGAAAATGAGTTTTTATTTGTCGTTTCAATTTCTATTGTTCATTTCAGAAAAATAGAAATTATGTTTTAATAACATAAATTAAATTTTTACAACTGGATCTGAAATAAATATGATTTAAAACTGAATTTAGATTAAATTTTCTAAATGCAAATAAAATTCAATAAAATATGAAATTTTAATGCGAATCTAGTACAACATGGACAACAAACATATTACAAGCCACAATCAACGATTCATACAATACATAACAATCCAACTCTGAATTAACATCATCACACAATTATTTTAAAGCAAGAAAATAAATTAATAATTAATTAAATAATAAAAATTTGAATTCTCCCATTGATTTTTGCTGAAAATTTGACTGTCTCAGAATCAGCCCTGATCTGCGCCATCGCGGAGATCTCGGAAAGACGAGTCCAACGCAACTGACGGTTCGTCAATCGGACTTCGTATGAAAGAGATATTGATTTTTAAAGATCGCATAAATTAAATATTTAAATAATAAAATAAAATAAAATAAAAATGTTCTTCTTCCTCACGTCGCGCTACAGCCGAACCCATGAAGCCGCTCCTCCATTTTCTGCACGCACCTCAATCCGAGGGTCTAGGACCCGATCAGACTCCGCCACGTCGAGCGCCACGGCGCCACCGACTCACGCCCCAGACCTCCTAAAGCTCGGCCTCCTCCCTGAGCCGCACGGCGCGTGCAAACCCGGCCTCTTTGGCCTTGAAATTCGCGAAATCCGTGCACTGAAACTCGATCATCGACGTATGGATTTGAAGAGCTCGGAATTCTCTTCGATTTGACGTACAGTTTGTAAAATTTCGATGAGCGGATTGAAAGTTATAAGAATTTGAAATCGGAGCAATTCTGGCCATTCGTTGGAACCGGCGGCCATTAGGGTTTCAGCCCGAATTTTTTAATAATATTTTAATATTAAATCTCGAAAATCGTGCTTAAAAGGTGGATTTTCGGACTTTCTCTGATTTGGGCTTGCTTACTGTCGTTCTTAAGGTTTTGACACCTTCTGAACGCAATGGGATAGGTCCCGTGGCCCAATTCCGAAATCTGTACGATTTTTATTTAAAATTGCATTAAAAATTAATTAATTAAATGTTGACCGTACATTAAGATATGCCGGGGCCACATACGACCTTAGAAAATTCTAAAAAATATATATTTTTAGCTTTCTTATGACGATATGAATCCAAAAAAATTATTTTCGTTGAATTCTGAGACTGTTTGAAAAATGACTATTTTTAAGGCGTTTAAATTTAACTATAAATAATCAAAATACATTTTCTTTTGCCACGCTCACATATTAATTCGAAAAATTCTGAAAATTGAAACCTAGCAATAATTTGACATTCCGGTTCCAACAAATGTGGTTTCGTCGAAAACGGAGGTCGTTTGGAAAATGAATATTTTCAAGGCCAATATATTTAATATTAAAAATACATTTTTAAACAAATAAATACCGAAACTCAAAATATATAAGTGTTTACTGTTTTTCAATGCAGAAACGTCATTCTGAACTCAATGGAAGTGGTTTCGAGTCGAAATTCCTTCATATGTGAAAAGTAGCCTTTTGGGCCATATATAATATATATATAAATTCTACAGCGACCTTTCTAAAAATTGGATTGGCCATAACTTTTGTTTTCCGCTATGAAATTTCAAATTTTCAGATTCGCTAGAAAGATATGGTTAAACAGATTTAAATATTTCTGGTTTCACTCAATTCTGATTTATTTTGAATCCTGTACATTCAGTTAAAGTTCAAAATCAAAATTTCAAACTACCGCGCCATTTCTAACTCCTTTTATATTTAAATTAAATTTATTCGTTTTAACTTCGATAAAAATAAATACTAGCCATTATTATTAATAATAAATTATGTTATAACCTCAAAATTCATTAAAATTTTCTAAAATAAAATTTTTAAATTGGTTCAGAATTTGCGGGTTGTTACACTAGAATTTACTTTTTGAACATTGGGTCACCATTTACTTTGAATGCCACATCGTCAGATCCGTCAGATATTACTAATTGACATTCACAAAAATACTCTAGCCGGAAGCTAAGGGAATGGAAATTCCCCGCCAACAACTATAATACGTTTGAAGAAATCAACATACGTGATCCTTTGGAAATACTCTGTCAGACATCCGTCCATACAATTCATCCAGGAACAGGATGAACCGAAGGCACTCTCCTACTGCATCCAATATGGGAATCACCCCATGGATCAGTAGCGAGAAGTCCTTGCAACCCGTAGATTCCAACCACGACAGAATCACAGCTTATCTCTACTTGCCAAGTAGAGAATATTAGTGGTTCTTCCGTTTATGAAAATCCACGGTCTTCAATACTCCATCTCGATCATCTTCTGATATCTTCACGTATTTGTTGGTCGGAAGGGTTTTCGAACATAAATTCGATCCCGGTCTTTCCATACCAACAATCATATTGGATAGGTTTGATAGTCGGTGATTTAACTATCAAAATAAATAGTGTTTCAATCATAACACTCCAATGAGTTCACTGGTTCAGTATCCAACATCACTTGGCCTTTTAATTAAAATAAATTAGTTCACTTCTGCTTAATTAAACTCCTAATTCTTTAATACTTAGAAATAAGATAATTGAATTCTTAATTACTATACCATTGTTCCCAACACCATTTCTTTATAATACTAAAACTTATAACCATATTCAATTCCCGCTTAATTCTCCTTTCAAAACATTTGTTACATCATTCTCTATTATTTAAAACATGGAAAAATCTATTCAACTCATTTTTTCTTTAAATAGCGTTACGTAATATCTTATATTCCATTCTTGAAACCATAACTAATATTGATTAGTATAGAATAAATCTAACTTTACATTTTCTTTACTTCGATCTCTCGTTATATATATTTCCAATTCTCATCAACGTTGCATTATTTCACTAATGGAAATAATGAACTATTACTAACCTCTTTTACAATTACCAACTAATATCATCTTCAGATAATCCTGATGTCGCTCAAGTTGGGGTATTTTAATTACCTCTCAAACCTTGGTCAACAACGTTCATATCCTCAGATAAATATAAGTTGTAATCAACTCATATTCCATTCACGTCTTAAAACAAATTCCCTTTTTACTCGGGTTTGGTTATATCACCCCATGACCTAGTTCTTTAACCCAATTTCATTTTTACCAATCTCCTTTAAAAACTATTTAACCATTTCCCATTTTGAAATATTATTTCAAATCTCCCCTTGTTACTTGATCTCATTTTCAAATAACGTTAATTCAACATTAACGCTTTACACTTTGAAACTCATATATATACTTTGGTTTATCTTAAACCCTTTTCGTAAACTCCTTTCTCTTAATTCAAATAATTGAGTAACGTTTATTTCAAGCTATTACATTCGCTTGAAATTCCTTTATGACTTCGTTATAAAAATTCGGGTTTTGAATATAAAACCCGTTCATAAATTCCTTTCACATTCACTTTGATTATATTTCACTCTCGATCACTTTTAATTGCATTCCCATTTAAAAGTAAATTTCCAAATCATCATTAATTACAAAAATAACTTATTTCAATCATTAACTATTCCAATAGTTAATTTATTTATTAACTAAATTAAATAGTAAATCTCCTTTCAAACTTTATTTAAATTTAAACAATATCCATTAACTATTTTAATCGAAACACATCAATTTGATAATCAATTCCAATTCAAAATGATCTATTTAATTAACTCAAACTCGATTATCTCGCTAATCGATTCCAATTAGTTCTCACTTTAAATAAATTAAAAATATAATTAATTTAAATAATTCCATTAATTGTTTTCTTTACATTACAATTATCCAAATTTTAACCACTCGATTCATTTTTTATTCACATACTTGTAAATCTAATTAACATCAGAATTTACTTTGTAAAATAAATTATTAACAAATCGAAGTCTTAAATAAATAAAATATTTATTTAACTTTAATAACTTTTACTCAAATTAATACATTTCAAAATCTTTCTCCAGTTATAAAATAAATTTTATAACTTAATCTCTATCGATTTACATAACGGTAAATCAATATAACAAAACAATTTATTCACAGGCCATTTACTGCCGATTACCCAACAAATATCGCCCATTAGATAAAATAAAACACAAGTTGAATTTTCAGTCCATGATCACAAATCAAATCAATCACCCAAACAGAACAGTTCACATATGGTAATATGAAATTAAATAATATAATTGAGGAATCCAGTTGGATCTCTCCAACCTGTCCGTCCCTGTGTTCAAACGGTTATTTCAAACCAGTCAATTCAATTCCATCTAACTGATAACAGTAAATAACGACCAACCAACCAACTTACAAGCAATTCAAACAATTCAAACAATTCAAACAATTTAAAACACGTTTATTTTATAAACGTGACCAACCAAGGTGAATTACCTTTATTGGAACCAATCGTTAAAATAACGATTTAGTATTTCACTGAAATCAAACAATAGTTTAATTTCATCAGTTAAATCAACAAATAGGTATAACTAGAAAACATGCAACCATCAGCAAGCAGAGCACACAAAATAAAAACCCCAATTTATATAAAATATAATTGGGAAACTGAGTGAGTTTAACTCACCTTGATATTGATACCGTGTTAGAACAGCTCGTTTCAGTTAAATTAAACAAGCGTTAAATTTAACTAAAAATATCAGTTGGTTCCAGTCGTGTCCAAATCCGCTACACACTACTTCAGTACACACGCTTAAGCTTCTCCCCCAACCAAAAGAACCACCTGCTTCACTACTTCTTCCCCTTCACGTTACATTTCCTGAAGCCATTTTGGCTCTTCTCAAATGTCACCTCTTGCCCCGTATGCCTCTCGAGACTACAACTCCATCATTTATTTTAGTTTGTTATGGATAGGCCATTCTGTTCTTGGTTTGATTGTTCTGCTCTTCAACCCAACTACGAACGATATTTGCAAAAAGAACATCCGACCCTTTTCCATTCGTTACACAACATCGAACTCGTCTTTCCACACAAAACTCGACCGGAAACATCACTGTCGCTCTCGTGAGCGTCAGTCGAGCCATGATCGGAGTCCATCTGGACCATCGGACGACCCTCCGCTACGTTCACCCCAATCCTCGAACCCCACAGCCTCATCATTAGATCGCAGCACCCCACTATACCGCCAGCCTTCGAAGCACGATTCTGGTCAACACCAACCCTTAAACCTGATCACCACCGTTCATCAGCGAGGTCTCACCATCCCCACACTTTTCCTTTAGACCCCATACGTTAATAACTATCTAAGGCCGAGATCGGAGAGGTCGATTTAGGGAGACGACAACCGTTTATTTGATTAGTGGAGGCGCAGGTTTGTTTTGACCGGAGGACTTAGGTTTTGACGAGAGAGGGCTTGAAAAAGGTTATATATAGGGTCCATCTTATAATACAATATTATTAGTGAAACTTCGCGGTGAAGTAGTGTAACACCCCACACCCGCTATAGTCACTCACTAAGGGAATGCCATAGCATCGGTGGAGTATTTTTAGTGAGTATAGAACAGTAAAATTACAACAAGACAGATATAATGTAATACTTGAAAATTTAAAACATCATCTCATAGCAGCGGAAAGTAAAACATGTTTGGTTACATCATAAAACCATAACAAGAGTCAAGTACAAAATATCCATCCTAAATAAAATAAGTACATAATCCCACTACTCATAACAAATAGCCATAACAGAAAAGATTAGATAAGCTGAGCTCTACATCTACGGTCCAAGCTCCAAGAGATAGATAAAGCAAACTGATCAAAGCCCACTAGCACTAGGCCCAACCTGAGGACCTGAAGGAAAAAGATAAAAACAACGGGGGTCAGACATAAGCCTGAGTGAACCCTATCTCCTTAATAATACAATTATTAAAGTAATTAGGGTATGATATGAACTCGGTATGGTATCTTTGGGGATAATGACTACACTAAGTTGCCCACGAACACAGGACGAACTAAGATAACCGTAAAGACGCATCTACCCACCCAAGGATAATTACTAACTGCACCACACCAGTCACTCCTACTCAAAGGTTGATCCCACCCAAGGATATCAAAGATAGATATAACCAGTAGTTTCCTGTACCCTAGTTGACTACATAGGTGCCGTCTGCCCCTATCTCTACTAGGTGTACCCCACTACCCCAAGCGATCGGCTCCCTAACGTAGATACCCGTGCTGGTCCCACAGTGGGGTGTATCACTCCCCTAAAGTGGCTACCCAATACTATCAACGGTGCACGGCTTTATATCTACACGATGCAACAACGGCTTATCTACCAGCCCGGGCCCACACACGCATATGAAACCCGTTGGACTTGCGTTGCCACCGCTACCCCGTTTTGGCCTCTTATAATCAAGCCCAATATGCGTGTCCCGTCACTCGACATGGGTCGAGCCCACAAAGATACGTTTGGGATATTGGTTGAAACGGGCCCCCACAAGCTACTACTTAAGCTTGTCATTTTATCTAGTGCATTCCACTTAACCCCTTTTTATAATCATGCCCCCTTACATGTTAAGGTTTGGTTAAGTCATCCAATTATATTACAATTGCCACTTAAGGCACCCACTAGATTTCCGCATGCCACCCAAGGCACTTACTTGATTCCCCCATGCCACCCAAGGCACTTACTTAACCCTTTAATCATGTTTAGTTACATGTTCCACTCTGGTTAAGTATTCTAATCGTATTTTCTATTGCCACCCAAGGCAACCCACTAGTTTTCTCATGCCACCCAAGGCACCCCCACTAGTTACTACATGCCACCCAAGGCACCCACTTAACCCCTCATGTCCTACTACATGCTAATATGGTTAAGTGTTTCTTAATTAATTAAGACCGTGATCTCCCATAAAGACCTCCCACATTAGACTGGCTGTTATGACCGCCTGGTTAAGCCGGTAGGGTCCGGGCAGTCTTACGTCATAACAGAGTCTAACCTCGTGTCTTTACTTTAATCACGTATTTAATTTGTGCCTAAGACCTCTCACATTAGACTGGCTGTTATGACCGCCTGGTTAAGCCGGTAGGGTCCGGGCAGTCTTACGTCATAACAGAGCCTAACCTCGTGTCTTAGTCGATTAATTACACCTAATTAATCACCCCCATATTAATTATCCCTAATTAATATCAATTTATTCATAACATGGGTAGACCTAACTCAATAGGTAAATTCCCATGGGGTAGACCTAACTCAATAGGTAAATTCCCACTTATGTTAATTAATTTTTTTATGGTATGCTTAATCATACCCATTTCAACATACTTTTAATTAACATATTAATTAACCCCATCGTTCCCCACGTAAATCGTCATTATGACATAACATAATAAAGGGAAGATTTACCACACATAACATGGGTTTAGCATATAACTTTATCATGGGTTAAGAGGATGTCAACTTGCATATATGAGCATGTATTAACCCAACTATATTCAACCCAAACTTGCATATTATCAAACATGTGTCTTACATAACATGTTGCATATGAACTTACATATCATCAAACATGTGATTTGCATAACATGTTGCATATGAACTTACATATCATCATACATGTGATTTGCATAACATGTAGAACTTGCATTTTAGCATATACTTAACTTGCATAAGCACTCACATACTTGCATAAGCATTCATATACTTGCATAAGCTTGCATATCATGTTAAACTTGCATTTCAACATATACATAACTTGCATAAACATTCACATACTTGCATAGGCTTGCATATTATGTTAAACTTGCATTTCAACATATACATAACTTGCATAAACATTCACATACTTGCATAGGCTTGCATATTATGTTAAACTTGCATTTCAACATATACATAACTTGCATAAACATTCACATACTTGCATAGGCTTGCATATTATGTTAAACTTGCATTTCAACATATACATAACTTGCATAAACATTCACATACTTGCATAGGCTTGCATATTATGTTAAACTTGCATTTCAACATATACATAACTTGCATAAACATTCACATACTTGCATAGGCTTGCATATTATGTTAAACTTGCATTTCAACATATACATAACTTGCATAAACATTCACATACTTGCATAAGATGTTAAACATGCATATAAGCATATACATGACTTGCATAAGTACTCACATACTTGCATAACATGTTTGCATAATGGATCCATATTCACTTAGTGTTTTGCATCATAAAAATCATGAAACAACTTGCATAAAAATATCATGATTACATATTATGAAACTTGCATGACATAAGACATATAACTTGCAAAACACATAATATTCACTACATCAAGCTTGCATAAATATATGGATCCACAAACATAGCCATACTTTATCACATCTTATCATAATCAATTCAATAATTGATTATTAAGGGGATAGAAGCTCACCAAAACAAGATTAGCAAGTTAAATGAAGCAAATCCCAATGATTAAGTAGAAGAAGATGTAGATTAGCTTGCAAACCCTCTTAGGATTTTTAGTGGAGGCTCTCCAATTTTCTAAGTGGTGGCATAATGGCCTTAGATCTATTTTTGGTAAGGATAAGGGGGGTATTAGGGTGTATATATAGATTAGTTAGATGTTTTAGGACCATAGGATATACCCTAGAACCAATCCTAGCCTTTAAAGCATGTCTTGGGGAAGAAGTCAAGTGTAGGAACCATTTAGGGCCCAAAAAAAACAGCCCAAAACTCATCCCGGGCCTCAAAACATGAGCAGTTTTCGTTTTTGATTTTTCGTGAAACTTTGACGGGCCATAACTTGGTCATACGGACTCCGATTTACGAAAACTCGGACTCTATTTCGCGTATTTTTCCGAGACGAACGCAATGGCACAGCCCGTTTCCCCTGATTCAGAATATTAAATTTAATTCTGCTCTGATTTATGTTATAACAAGTTATTTAACATACGGGGTGTTACATTCTCCCCTACTTAAAGGATTTCGTCCCCGAAATCTCTAAGTCAAGAAGAACGTATCCTACCAACCAAACAACCATCTACTCAACCATCAAACACTGGCATCCATTGTCCTTAAAACAATTTCTAATGATGTATGAGCATATGCAAAAAGTGTGTGTATATGTTCCCTATCTAATGTATGAACATATGCAAACCATGATAGTGCCATGCATCCATTATGTATGCGAGGGAACCCTATCGACACATACAATATCTACATGAGTGCACAATCATTCACCAAAATGCATCATCCATATGATAACACAATCATTATACATCCATAAATATAGCTTCCTACACACAATTTTATGCAATATGCAATATGAAGTGATTGAGCCGATCTAGTGCCTAGAGTGTGTGTATATGCATCCACGAGCAACCACTAGCAAACACTTGCATCCACTTGCATCCATCATACATAACATGTCTCAAACACATGTTTCAACCATAGGACTATCCTATCTGAAGGTCAAAGGTACTAACGAGAGGACATACTAAGGATAAGATAAGTACCAGTCAAACGATAAAGGAGAAGTTAAAATACATACTCTCAAAAAGAAATGGATACAAAGAACGCATCTTCGCTTCCGTCTCCCAAGTTGCGTTGCTCTCCTCTTCTCCCCATTGCACTTTGACTAGCTGAACCTCTCGATTCCTCAATTTCCTAGTCTCTGACCCAAGGATGCGAGTAGGAGCTCGTCGAATAGTCGCATCACGCTCTGCTTCCACTTCTCTAAGCAAACTTGGCTCTACCACCTCTGCGGTCTTATGTAGGCACTTCCTCCCATGGAATACATCATGTACACCACTAAGTCTGTCGGGCAACTCCACCAATGGAAGATGCTCCTCCCATGTACCTCCAAAATCCAAGATACATAGCCTCAAAAGGTCTTCTAAAATATGATTCACCCTCTCGGTCTGGCCGTCCGTCTGAGGATGATATGCGGTACTCAAACGCAACTGAGTCCCTACCGCCTTTTGCAAACTCTTCCAAAACTCTCTAGTGAAGATAGGGTCTCGATCACTCACTATACTGGAGGGTACCCGATGCAATCGAACTATCTCTCGAAGATATACAAAAGCTAGCCATGGAGCAGTCCACTTACTCTTCACAGGTATGAAATGGGTGTTCTTAGTAAGTCTGTCTACCACCACCCAAATTCCTGTATTACTCTTTCTCGATCTGGGTAACCTGTCAATAAAATCCAACGAGACGCTGTCCCACTTTCATTGCGGAACCTCCAATGGGTGAAGCAACCCACCTGGTTTCTTTCGCTCCGTCTTCACTCGTTGGCACACCAAGCATCGAGCGACATGCTCGGCCACATCTTTCTTCATACCGGCCCAGAAGAAAGCCCTCTTCATGTCTTGGTACATCTTACCCCCACTGGGATGAATGGTCATCCTAAAACGGTGTGCGTCATCAAGAATAGCCTTCCTCAAACCCTCGTCCTGCGGTACACAAAGTCTACTGTCTCTACGCAAGCACCCTCTATCATCTAGGGTGTACCTACTCAAATGGCTGGACGACTCCCCCCTTATGAGCTTCTCTACTAACTCAACCAACTGTGGGTCGCCCCTCTGTGCTTCTCCAATCCGCCCCAAAAGAGTAGGTCTAACTTCCAAAGAAGCTAGCAAACCGGGTACAAAGTCAACGGAAGGTCTAAAGTCAAACTTAGAAATAAACTCTAAGCTCCGTCGTTCAACGAACAATGAACTCAAGGACAACCTTTTTCTATTTAAGGTGTCCGTTACCATGTTACCCTTACTCATAGGATGCTAAGGATCCCATCCACTTTTGCTGTCCTAAGACTATGCGCTCGAAGAGTCTCCAACACTTCCCTAAGATGTAGGGCATGCTTTTCTCCACCAGAATATCATCCAAAATCATCACAACTGTCTCCCACGCAGACCACCCTAGTCGAATTCGGCATCCCCCAAATGCAAGCCCCAAATTCCTAAACCAATATCAGACAAACACCCAAGGGATACCTCTTTCGAATTCAGACGACCTACGTGAGACGATACTAGTAAAAATGGCTAAATAATTAAGCCCTTGACCAATTCTGGATGTTCTCGCCAGTCTCGCTCCAAAACCGTCGTTTATCCTATACTGGCCCTGCTTAGCCTATTGAGCACATACGAAAACTTATTTCGCTCCTAGAAAAGACCCAGATGTCATCTACAAAGACCATCACGAACTTATTTAGGTACTCCCTGAACACCCTTCTCAACAAAGTATGCGGGGGCGTTCGTCAAACCCAATGGCATCACCAGCCACTCATAAAAGAAATCATCCGGAGTCCCAAAGGCAGTCTCCTCTATACTATTCCCAGCCACTCTCAACTGATGAAATCCCATGGCTAAGTCCTACTACCAAAAATACTGAGGCGCCAGCCAACTGATCAAGGAGATCATTAATCCTCGGCAATGGGTATCTATTCTTCTTTGTGAGTTTCTTTAGTTCCCTTTAGCCTACACAAAGTCTGAGGGACCCATCCGCCTTCATAACAAAAACTACTGGAGCGCCCCACTCCGATATACTTCGTCTTATGAACCCCTTCTCAAGCAAATCGCTTACTTACTTATGGAGTTCCCTCCTCTCACTAGGAGCCATGTGGCACACTGGCCAAGATACTGGTTTGGCATTATCCACCAGATATATTCGGAAGTCAATCTCCCGCTTCGGAGGTAAGCCCTTCACCTCCTCAAACACATCCGGGTATTCCCGGACCGCTCTAACAGATCGCAGACTCTAGACCAACGTGTCAGGCGATTCTAGATACCTTAGCATAACAGATTCTATGGGATTACAAGAGATCTCGAGAGTGTTACTTAGGCGGCCCATAAGCCTAACAACTCTCCCTTCAAAATGAAGAACAGCACTCCAACTGGATAACCAGTCCATGCCCAAAATTAACCATAGCCCGCGAAGCCCAACAAGCATCACATCTAAACTCAACGTTAAGTATAGAAACTTTAAACCCAAACATATCATGGAGCCCCAACTGGGTTTGAAACAACTAAGGGATCATCTACCAAACTGGTGTCTAAGTGCAGTGACTCAACTAACAATGGTGGGATAAACGAAATCAGAATCAAATAAAGCTTGAATCGGATGATAAAGAAATCCAAATTCCAACCTAGACGGTCATATCCCCATCTGGTACCCTAGTCGTGAGGGAATACAACTACCCTCCAGAAGATTCCATACCTTGCCCTTGCTTCTTTGAACAATCCTAATAAGGTGTCCTATTCCTCTTAAAAGGATAACCACTTGCCTTCTTCTTCCCTATTCTCCACTCGTAACCTCCCACCAATGAGGTTTCATCTTTCATTAACCAAACAACTATTTGAGCCTTCCTCCCATCGTTTATCCAATAGATACCTACCAGTCCTCCTCCTTCTTGAACCAACTTCTAATCCGACTAACGTCTAAGTCCCTTGAAGTGGTTTTCCATCCTTATCTATCTTAGAAAGATCATCTATACGCGGAGGGGAAACTCAAAACGAGAGAAAGGAAGAGATTCAAAATGGAGAATTCGAAAGATATAGATATGGCTATTGGGGATTATGCTTTCCTTTCAAAAACTTTTCTCTTAAAAGACATGTTTTTGAAAATACTCCTTTCCAAAAGTATTCTTAGAAAATAGTTTTTCTAAAAAATTTATCTGTTCCGGTAACCTTAAGCTCTGATACCACGTGTAACACCCCACACCCGCTATAGTCACTCACTAAGGGAATGCCATAGCATCGGTGGAGTATTTTTAGTGAGTATAGAACAGTAAAATTACAATAAGACAGATATAATGTAATACTTGAAAATTTAAAACATCATCTCATAGCAGCGGAAAGTAAAACATGTTTGGTTACATCATAAAACCATAACAAGAGTCAAGTACAAAATATCCATCCTAAATAAAATAAGTACATAATCCCACTACTCATAACAAATAGCCATAACAGAAAAGATAAGATAAGCTGAGCTCTACATCTACGGTCCAAGCTCCAAGAGATAGATAAAGCAAACTGATCAAAGCCCACTAGCACTAGGCCCAACCTGAGGACCTGAAGGAAAAAGATAAAAACAACGGGGGTCAGACATAAGCCTGAGTGAACCCTATCTCCTTAATAATACAATTATTAAAGTAATTAGGGTATGATATGAACTCGGTATGGTATCTTTGGGGATAATGACTACACTAAGTTGCCCACGAACACAGGACGAACTAAGATAACCGTAAAGACGCATCTACCCACCCAAGGATAATTACTAACTGCACCACACCAGTCACTCCTACTCAAAGGTTGATCCCACCCAAGGATATCAAAGATAGATATAACCAGTAGTTTCCTGTACCCTAGTTGACTACATAGGTGCCGTCTGCCCCAATCTCTACTAGGTGTACCCCACTACCCCAAGCGATCGGCTCCCTAACGTAGATACCCGTGCTGGTCCCACAGTGGGGTGTATCACTCCCCTAAAGTGGCTACCCAATACTATCAACGGTGCACGACTTTATATCTACACGATGCAACAACGGCTTATCTACCAGCCCGGGCCCACACACGCATATGAAACCCGTTGGACTTGCGTTGCCACCGCTACCCCGTTTTGGCCTCTTATAATCAAGCCCAATATGCGTGTCCCGTCACTCGACATGGGTCGAGCCCACAAAGATACGTTTGGGATATTGGTTGAAACGGGCCCCCACAAGCTACTACTTAAGCTTGTCATTTTATCTAGTGCATTCCACTTAACCCCTTTTTATAATCATGCCCCCTTACATGTTAAGGTTTGGTTAAGTCATCCAATTATATTACAATTGCCACTTAAGGCACCCACTAGATTTCCGCATGCCACCCAAGGCACTTACTTGATTCCCCCATGCCACCCAAGGCACTTACTTAACCCTTTAATCATGTTTAGTTACATGTTCCACTCTGGTTAAGTATTCTAATCGTATTTTCTATTGCCACCCAAGGCAACCCACTAGTTTTCTCATGCCACCCAAGGCACCCCCACCAGTTACTACATGCCACCCAAGGCACCCACTTAACCCCTCATGTCCTACTACATGCTAATATGGTTAAGTGTTTCTTAATTAATTAAGACCGTGATCTCCCATAAAGACCTCCCACATTAGACTGGCTGTTATGACCGCCTGGTTAAGCCGGTAGGGTCCGGGCAGTCTTACGTCATAACAGAGTCTAACCTCGTGTCTTTACTTTAATCACGTATTTAATTTGTGCCTAAGACCTCTCACATTAGACTGGCTGTTATGACCGCCTGGTTAAGCCGGTAGGGTCCGGGCAGTCTTACGTCATAACAGAGCCTAACCTCGTGTCTTAGTCGATTAATTACACCTAATTAATCACCCCCATATTAATTATCCCTAATTAATATCAATTTATTCATAACACGGGTAGACCTAACTCAATAGGTAAATTCCCATGGGGTAGACCTAACTCAATAGGTAAATTCCCACTTATGTTAATTGATTTTTTTATGGTATGCTTAATCATACCCATTTCAACATACTTTTAATTAACATATTAATTAACCCCATCGTTCCCCACGTAAATCGTCATTATGACATAACATAATAAAGGGAAGATTTACCACACATAACATGGGTTTAGCATATAACTTTATCATGGGTTAAGAGGATGTCAACTTGCATATATGAGCATGTATTAACCCAACTATATTCAACCCAAACTTGCATATTATCAAACATGTGTCTTACATAACATGTTGCATATGAACTTACATGTAACAACCCGAAATTTTGGAACCCATTTTTAATATATATGTATTATTTTTTTAGGGAAATGCGTCAGAATTTAAAGTTTTCTTTTTTTAAATTAAATTATTAAATTTAACAGGGTTTTCTTAAAATAAATTTTATGATGTTATTTGTGGAGGAAACTTGTAATTAGATAAACGTTGATTTATAACAATGGAAATTATTGTATATTTGTAATAATTAACTTTTGACTATTGATGTTGATCAAGCAAGCGCGATTTACATTATTAACTAAGATGGAATGTTGTAATCCTTTTGTTGTGTTGATATGAATGTTATAGA
The DNA here is from genome assembly GCA_030737875.1 of Allium sativum. Lineage (NCBI taxonomy): Eukaryota > Viridiplantae > Streptophyta > Magnoliopsida > Asparagales > Amaryllidaceae > Allium > Allium sativum. The sequence continues at coordinate 440,995,962 of CM060924.1, forward strand.
AACCAGCGTTACTACTGCTGTTAATTAATTGAATTTCTTCGAAAAGTATATATTGATATATATTTACAAATTTAAAGAAGCTAACTTATTTTAAAGTTTGTTTGAAAGCAAAGTGTTAAGAGATTTGTTTCGCAATGTAATTTATTTTGAATACTATTTCAAGTTGTTTACAATTAAAGAAGCTAATTTATTTTAATATGGATTTGATATTAATTTGGTAAATATAAATTTAAGATTTCAATATATATCGGTTGACAAAACAAAGAGATTAAATTATTTCATTGTTAATAAATTTTGGAATTCATGACATGTTCAAGACGAGTAAACAATGTGTCCAATATCATCATGTGTCGTTCACTAGTGACAATTTCACAAATTTAGTAAAATTTAAAATTTTTAAATAAAACTTTTCTTTAATTAAATTTCTGAATTTATCGTCCAATATTTTGCATTAGTCTATTTAGCGTTGCATAAACGTAGCACGCGTAGTTAAAATGTGCGTAAAACGAATTAGCGTTCGCACGTTCGCTGCGTTGTCTGTTCATACGAATAAATAATCAAAAATAATAAATGAGAAAGAATTAATTTTTATTCCTTTAACCGTGTTAGCCAAATAAGGAAGAAAATAAATAATTAACGCAAATTTGAACCATGAAGTAACAGTAGAAAATTTACAGTGTGAACACCAATTTAGACCGTATAATAATAAACAAAAGAAATAAATAAATAAACAAATAAGAAGAAATTTAACTTTTGTCCCCTTAACCGTGTGAGCAAACAAGGAATATAATTACGCGGGTTAATTGCCCACTAATTAACATGGTTTTCAAATTCTAGATATATATGCATATATATATGTATGATAGGTATATATGTGTGTGTGCGCGCGTGTGTGTATTAATTATGCATTGACGACATGTCTTTTTGACAAAATACAATTAATGTTCAAATTCTATATTTAAAGTTTTGATTTATTAGACATTTAAAGGTTTCTATTTTTTTTTATATATATATAGTAAGCACATTCTAGTAATTAATTAATATGATTTTGAATTTCCCTAACTATGTGCATATAAAGAGAAGTCTTTAGGTTAATATACCATTAATTACGCACGTTTAGAAATTAGTTAGGCATTGATTGACACATCAGCCAATCAATATATTTAAAAAAAAAAAAAAAAAATTCTCTAAAATTTAAGGGCATAAATTACTCTGCCTCCCTTATGAATACACTTTCTATCCAACACCAAATCTCACAACTCCATTCCCTATTCTCCGCCTCCATTATGTAAAACTTCTAAAAAAAAAAAAAAAAAAAACAATTCAAGGAAAAATCTATAAATTGCAAAGCTGAGTTCTTTGAACTCATATGAGTATGAGCTTCGATTGGTATGAGTTTGAAGCGATTCGGAGCCGAAAAGTGTCGGGAGGAAGAAGAGGAAACATTGGACTCATGGAATCATACACGGCATTCTAGAAGCGAGCAGGGTAATTTAGATCGATCGATAATTTCTGAGGAATTCCAAATCACAGTGAGATTCCTATTTTTAAAATTAAAATTATTTATTTATTTATTTTATTGTACCCACTCAGCATGAAATTTATGTTGTATATATTCATTTGGATGTTGATTGTGCTGTGACTGTAATGTATAATTGATTGTGATTTGTAATGCTATGATGACATGATATAGCTTGTCTGTTTAGATCTGTACTTCTTGATGTATTCCCAATAAAATTCTCATCGTTATTATTATTATTATTATTATTTTTATTTCTTACATAAAAATAAAAACATTAAATTTGTATTTTGGTTATTCTTGTTACAAATCAAAAGCAGTTTCTACCATAATTTTGTCTACAAAAGAAACACAAATTTTTACCTTCATTTTGTAAACTAAATAAAATGAATAATTTTACTTTTCTTTTTGTAAACAAAATAAAATGACAAATTTTATTTTTATGTTGGTAAACAAAATAAAGTACCAATTTATTTCATATTTTATGTTTATTTTGTAAACATAGTAAAAAGGATTATTTGATGGGTATTTTGTAAACATAGAAAAAAAAGAATTATTTTCATGTTATTTTGTGTACATAAGAAAAGACGAATTTTTGTAAACAAAAAGAATTATTTCTACATAATAAAAAGAATTGTTTTTTTACATAATAAAAGACAAATCTTTGTTGACATAATAAAAAGACTATTTTAACATATGATTTTGTTTACAAAACAAAAGGACTTTTTTTTTAAAATTTGTTTGGTAAACAAAAAGACATTTTTACTTAATTTGTTTATTAAAACAAAAAGGCATTTTTACTCAATTTTGTTTATTAAAACAAAAAGGCATTTTTACTCAAATTTTGTTGTTAAAACAAAAGACATAATTTTTAACACACTCTGTAAACAAAATAAAGAGGCAAAGTTTTTACATCTATTTTGTAAACAAAGTGAAAGACAAATTTTACCCTCATTTTATGGACAAAATCAAACATTAGTTTACACCTTTATTTTCATTTACAAAATAAATCAAAGATAAAATATTTTATTTGATTTACAAATAAAATAAAGATGAGGCCTTTATTTGTGATTCATCAAAAGTATAAGCCAAATGCTATCATCATGTTGATATTACTGTAATGACACCCAAAGTATACACCAAATATTATTGTCATGATTAACGACGCCAAATACCATCGTCATGTTGATGTACTTGTAGTGACACCCAAAATTTCACTATTATGTTAACGACACAAAATTTATGTGGTTGTGTTAATATTGTTGTGGTGACACCCAAATTGTTCACCGTTAAGAATTATGATACAAACGTGAATATTTTCTTATGTGAAAGAGAATAAAAGCAAACGTGAATATTTTCTTATTTAAAAGAAATGAAAGCGAATAAGTACATTTTATAATGTAAAGGAAAATAGAAGTTAAAATACGTTTTGATGTATTAAAAATATAATAAAGGATAAAATACATTTTTATGTATTAAAAATGTAATAAAAGTTAAAATACATTTTTATGTATTAAAAATGTAATAAAAGTTAAAGGTACATTTTTGTTATTTAAATGTAAGTAGAGTTATATATACATTTTTCTTTGTAAAAGAAAAAATCAAATATATACAATTTTCTTTGTTAAAGAAAAAGAATCAAATGTAAACATTTTCTTTGTTAAAAGAAAATAAGAAAGTAAACATTTTCTTTGTTAAAAGAAAAAGAAAGAAAATAAGAAGGTAAAACATTTTCCTTGTCAAAAGAAAAGAAAGAAAACATTTTTTTTTCTTTATTATAAAGAAAAGGAAAACATGTACATTTTCTAATGTAAGGTAAAAGAAAATAAAAGTTACATTTTTCCAATGTAAAGTAAAAGAGGTAAAAGTTATATTATTTTTCTAATGTGAAGAAAATAAAGAAAATGAATATTATTTTCTAATGTAAAGAAAATAAAGTTAAATGTATATTTCCTTATGTAAAGGAAAATTAAAATTGAATGTATAATTTCTTATATAAGAATATACATGGTTTAAAAATATACTTTTTAAAATGTATACATAGTTAAACCATAAATTTTGTCGCATTAGAGTTTGCGGACAAAAATATGCTTTATGCAATAACATACATTAGTTAAATTATTACTTTTGTCGCATTAGAGTTTGCGGACAAAAATATGCTTTATGTAAAAATAAACATTTAGGTAAATAGAAATGTGAGAAACAAAATATCCATTTTGTTTAAATAGAATTAATGAAATAGTAAGATAAGAATTTAAGAATTATATTTTCCAATGTAATTAGAAAGGAATAAAAAGAATTACATTATTCAATATGAAGAAAAAGAATGCTTAAACCCGAGGTTGGATTGAGTTGTGATGTAAATCTGCCCGGACCCGCCCGGCTGTCCAGTAGTCACAACAATACCTATCCAATGTGAGAGGTTAAAGCATATATATTAATTTTCTAAATTTACATTTTATATATGTAAATTACTTCAAAATATTTATGATAAATAAATAAAATGTAGACAAAGGAAAACATATATATTTACATTAGGTAAATAAGAGATTGAATAAATTACATTTTTTATATGTAATTAAAAGAATATATTTTACACTGTAAAGAAAATTACATTTTATGTAATTATGATTATAAGTAATAAAATTACATTTTATGTAATTAAGAATAAATAGAAATTATAGAACAAATATGTGAATTAAAATTTATTTACATTTTCCTATGTAAATAAAAAGATTAAAAATAATAATTATGTGAATAAGTATTTATTTACATTTTTCTTATGTAAATAAAAAGAATCAATTTGTAAATGGTAATTATTTACATTTTCTTATGTAAATAATAAAAAGAAAGGTTAGAAAAGAACTTACATAAGATATTCTTTTTATGTTAAAAGGGAATATTAGAAAGGAATTAAAGAAATACAATTATTTACATTTGCTATGTAAATAGGATTTGCAAAGGAAATTGAAACCATTTATTTACAAATAGTGTAAATAAATATGAATAAGAAATTAGGTACATTTATTTACAATTAATGTAAGTAAATATAACAAAAGTAAAAGTAAAACATTTATTTACATTTAGGTAAATAAGTAAGAAAAAGATAAGAATACATTTATTTACATTTAGGTAATAAATAGGGTAAGAAAAAGAATGTAATTTATTTACATTTAAGGTAAATAAATTAAAACATAGAAAGAATATAATTTATTTACATTTAGGTAAATAAAACAAAATATAGGAAAAAGTATAATTTATTTACATTTAGTGTAAACAAAACAGAGTTATTAAAAGTGATATTTTTATCGTCATTTTAGATGCAATAAAATGAATAGACTTTTGAAATTGGAATAGTCAAACGATTTATATTTATATATATAAATATAAATTATAAATTAAACGGAACGCGCGCGACAGTTCGCGTATCGGCAATCGTAACTTTAAACGGTTATACAGAGAGATCCGACCGTCGGATTTTCCCAAAACTGGAGCCGTTTGGACCGCTTTGGGAAGATCTTTCCAATGACATAAATTTCGCCAAAATCCAACGGTTAGATTTCAAAATATGTGTAAATCAAATTTGGTTGAAAACAACGCAAGGGTCGCCCATTTACCCGAAGCGTCGTTAAATTAATTTAGGCTATTTTTATATAAATAAAAAACAGCGATATGTTGTTATCAAATATTAATAACGATATGAAATGTTTTCAAATTATATATATATATATATATATGCGAGAATCATTTGAAAAGACCGAGTTCAATCTCATTTCAAATGATTACACGACGTTCTAAATCTAAGAGTTGAAGACGGCGATTGAAGACCGACGATCTTCACATCGAATGGGTAACTAGTGTTGAGGTCCTTGATTGATTTGCTCCCAAGACGGGGCTAAGATGGTAGTTATCCGGACGTAGTGTTGATTTGTACGGATTTGACTTTCGTCCAGACCCAGGGCATAAGTTTATAAATGGAATGTATGTCTGACGTTGTAGTCCTTTATACTACATTCGTTGATCTCTCTTAATATATATCTGTTTGGTGGTTAACACCCTTCTCTGAGACGTACGAGCTTAGAGGTTATATATTGGTAGAAATCAATGGTATGGTATGGACTGACAACGTGGCATGCTAAGATGCATTGATCAAGGCTTTTGTTGAAAAGCAGGCCTTGTGGTTGATGATCAAAGCACGACCTGTTTAGGCGTAGCTTTGTGTAGCGTGACTTCGCGAGCCTCACACCCCGGTATGAGTCAAAAACGGGATACGGACCGTAGGGAGTGCACACGTTTCTTTCTAGCTAGAGTGGTGTCAGTGACCTACCAGCCCTGACATTTTACTTATGTGGATGATGGATTTTGAGGCGCCTCGTTATTTTTATAGGCCGATGGTGGTCATACTATAGGTCCAAAGGGACCGGGAAACGTGTGTTCAGGCATAACTAATCCACTGCCCATAGGCGGGGACCGGCCCTACCGCTTCCAAGGGTTCACTGCGGGGAATCCTGAGGCATTTGCTAGAGTGTCTCGAATCGGAGAGGATCTTGCCCCTAGCCTCGACTCATGATGGAATCCAAATTTCCAATACGCCCTTGCGGTTTTGATTGTAGAACTAGTATTGGCGACATGCTATATGGTAACCATGCCGTCTAGGATTGATACTTATGATTCAAATCTTTTTATTAAAACATATATACATTAATAATAATATCAAATCCGTTTTATACGTATCAAGCATCTTTTGACCATTATAAGGTAAAACCCTATCCTCTGGTGTGCGTTGCATTGTGTGATGGGACTTGGGTCTTATAATGGTTTCATTTTTCCAAAAAGACATTGCGTTATTCCTCGATTTACTTTGGTTTATGCACTGACAATCCATAGGAGTAAACCCGTTCCGCGAAAGTGGCGTGGTCCTTGGATTTGTCTTATTAGTTATATTAGTTTAGAATTCTCACACAGTCCCATGACTGACCTGTAGTTTGTTCACTGGCAAACTCGGGTGCCCTCTTTTCCACACGGGCAGTCGAGTAGCTTTTTGCAGATATCTTTCTCTTTAGCAGGACCTTGGATTGAAGCCTAAAGCTGTGTCCAGAGCTTTGTAGTCTTCCGCTGTTTAATGTATTAAAAGTATTGTAATTTTATCTTCCGCTGTAATTTTATTTCAATGTACTCTGATATATTCTGTACTCTGATGTAACATTATTATAATGTAATAAAAGTCTGCTGTTATTGTTCTGATGTATTGTATTCCCAAAGTTAAAGTATTCGAAGATTTCCAACCTTTGGGTCAGACCTGTGTGGTTTATGGTTGATTCAAAGAGCGGGAATTTCCGGGTCTTTACAGGTGGTATCAGAGCTCGGGTTAGCTCAAATCTTTGGGATACAACTCGTTAGAACTGAACAAAAGACTCATCAGAGATTGGATTAGTAATGTCCAATAAGAATACTCATTAGAGATAGGACCAGCAGTGTCCTAGAATGAGAAAACTCGTTAGAGATGGGGTTAGCAATACCCTAGAATGAGTTAAGAGTAACAAGTTTATAATTAGCGTATTTTTGATTATATAATCTATTTTTGGAAATATGATTTTTATATATATAAGAGTATATATATTTGATAAGTTAGCTAACAAATCAAATTAATAAAAGAAAATTAAAATTTAGTTAGTAAATTAAACAACTTTTACCTTAGTGCCTTTTCGAGGACGAAAAGATTTTAAGTGGGGGAGATTGTAACAACCCGAAATTTTGGAACCCATTTTTAATATATATGTATTATTTTTTTAGGGAAATGCGTCAGAATTTAAAGTTTTCTTTTTTTAAATTAAATTATTAAATTTAACAGGGTTTTCTTAAAATAAATTTTATGATGTTATTTGTGGAGGAAACTTGTAATTAGATAAACGTTGATTTATAACAATGGAAATTATTGTATATTTGTAATAATTAACTTTTGACTATTGATGTTGATCAAGCAAGCGCGATTTACATTATTAACTAAGATGGAATGTTGTAATCCTTTTGTTGTGTTGATATGAATGTTATAGAAACCAGCGTTACTACTGCTGTTAATTAATTGAATTTCTTCGAAAAGTATATATTGATATATATTTACAAATTTAAAGAAGCTAACTTATTTTAAAGTTTGTTTGAAAGCAAAGTGTTAAGAGATTTGTTTCGCAATGTAATTTATTTTGAATACTATTTCAAGTTGTTTACAATTAAAGAAGCTAATTTATTTTAATATGGATTTGATATTAATTTGGTAAATATAAATTTAAGATTTCAATATATATCGGTTGACAAAACAAAGAGATTAAATTATTTCATTGTTAATAAATTTTGGAATTCATGACATGTTCAAGACGAGTAAACAATGTGTCCAATATCATCATGTGTCGTTCACTAGTGACAATTTCACAAATTTAGTAAAATTTAAAATTTTTAAATAAAACTTTTCTTTAATTAAATTTCTGAATTTATCGTCCAATATTTTGCATTAGTCTATTTAGCGTTGCATAAACGTAGCACGCGTAGTTAAAATGTGCGTAAAACGAATTAGCGTTCGCACGTTCGCTGCGTTGTCTGTTCATACGAATAAATAATCAAAAATAATAAATGAGAAAGAATTAATTTTTATTCCTTTAACCGTGTTAGCCAAATAAGGAAGAAAATAAATAATTAACGCAAATTTGAACCATGAAGTAACAGTAGAAAATTTACAGTGTGAACACCAATTTAGACCGTATAATAATAAACAAAAGAAATAAATAAATAAACAAATAAGAAGAAATTTAACTTTTGTCCCCTTAACCGTGTGAGCAAACAAGGAATATAATTACGCGGGTTAATTGCCCACTAATTAACATGGTTTTCAAATTCTAGATATATATGCATATATATATGTATGATAGGTATATATGTGTGTGTGCGCGCGTGTGTGTATTAATTATGCATTGACGACATGTCTTTTTGACAAAATACAATTAATGTTCAAATTCTATATTTAAAGTTTTGATTTATTAGACATTTAAAGGTTTCTATTTTTTTTTATATATATATAGTAAGCACATTCTAGTAATTAATTAATATGATTTTGAATTTCCCTAACTATGTGCATATAAAGAGAAGTCTTTAGGTTAATATACCATTAATTACGCACGTTTAGAAATTAGTTAGGCATTGATTGACACATCAGCCAATCAATATATTTAAAAAAAAAAAAAAAATTCTCTAAAATTTAAGGGCATAAATTACTCTGCCTCCCTTATGAATACACTTTCTATCCAACACCAAATCTCACAACTCCATTCCCTATTCTCCGCCTCCATTATGTAAAACTTCTAAAAAAAAAAAAAAAAAAAAACAATTCAAGGAAAAATCTATAAATTGCAAAGCTGAGTTCTTTGAACTCATATGAGTATGAGCTTCGATTGGTATGAGTTTGAAGCGATTCGGAGCCGAAAAGTGTCGGGAGGAAGAAGAGGAAACATTGGACTCATGGAATCATACACGGCATTCTAGAAGCGAGCAGGGTAATTTAGATCGATCGATAATTTCTGAGGAATTCCAAATCACAGTGAGATTCCTATTTTTAAAATTAAAATTATTTATTTATTTATTTTATTGTACCCACTCAGCATGAAATTTATGTTGTATATATTCATTTGGATGTTGATTGTGCTGTGACTGTAATGTATAATTGATTGTGATTTGTAATGCTATGATGACATGATATAGCTTGTCTGTTTAGATCTGTACTTCTTGATGTATTCCCAATAAAATTCTCATCGTTATTATTATTATTATTATTATTTTTATTTCTTACATAAAAATAAAAACATTAAATTTGTATTTTGGTTATTCTTGTTACAAATCAAAAGCAGTTTCTACCATAATTTTGTCTACAAAAGAAACACAAATTTTTACCTTCATTTTGTAAACTAAATAAAATGAATAATTTTACTTTTCTTTTTGTAAACAAAATAAAATGACAAATTTTATTTTTATGTTGGTAAACAAAATAAAGTACCAATTTATTTCATATTTTATGTTTATTTTGTAAACATAGTAAAAAGGATTATTTGATGGGTATTTTGTAAACATAGAAAAAAAAGAATTATTTTCATGTTATTTTGTGTACATAAGAAAAGACGAATTTTTGTAAACAAAAAGAATTATTTCTACATAATAAAAAGAATTGTTTTTTTACATAATAAAAGACAAATCTTTGTTGACATAATAAAAAGACTATTTTAACATATGATTTTGTTTACAAAACAAAAGGACTTTTTTTTTTTAAATTTGTTTGGTAAACAAAAAGACATTTTTACTTAATTTGTTTATTAAAACAAAAAGGCATTTTTACTCAATTTTGTTTATTAAAACAAAAAGGCATTTTTACTCAAATTTTGTTGTTAAAACAAAAGACATAATTTTTAACACACTCTGTAAACAAAATAAAGAGGCAAAGTTTTTACATCTATTTTGTAAACAAAGTGAAAGACAAATTTTACCCTCATTTTATGGACAAAATCAAACGTTAGTTTACACCTTTATTTTCATTTACAAAATAAAACAAAGATAAAATATTTTATTTGATTTACAAATAAAATAAAGATGAGGCCTTTATTTGTGATTCATCAAAAGTATAAGCCAAATGCTATCATCATGTTGATATTACTGTAATGACACCCAAAGTATACACCAAATATTATTGTCATGATTAACGACGCCAAATACCATCGTCATGTTGATGTACTTGTAGTGACACCCAAAATTTCACTATTATGTTAACGACACAAAATTTATGTGGTTGTGTTAATATTGTTGTGGTGACACCCAAATTGTTCACCGTTAAGAATTATGATACAAACGTGAATATTTTCTTATGTGAAAGAGAATAAAAGCAAACGTGAATATTTTCTTATTTAAAAGAAATGAAAGCGAATAAGTACATTTTATAATGTAAAGGAAAATAGAAGTTAAAATACGTTTTGATGTATTAAAAATATAATAAAGGATAAAATACATTTTTATGTATTAAAAATGTAATAAAAGTTAAAATACATTTTTATGTATTAAAAATGTAATAAAAGTTAAAGGTACATTTTTGTTATTTAAATGTAAGTAGAGTTATATATACATTTTTCTTTGTAAAAGAAAAAATCAAATATATACAATTTTCTTTGTTAAAGAAAAAGAATCAAATGTAAACATTTTCTTTGTTAAAAGAAAATAAGAAAGTAAACATTTTCTTTGTTAAAAGAAAAAGAAAGAAAATAAGAAGGTAAAACATTTTCCTTGTCAAAAGAAAAGAAAGAAAACATTTTTTTTTCTTTATTATAAAGAAAAGGAAAACATGTACATTTTCTAATGTAAGGTAAAAGAAAATAAAAGTTACATTTTTCCAATGTAAAGTAAAAGAGGTAAAAGTTATATTATTTTTCTAATGTGAAGAAAATAAAGAAAATGAATATTATTTTCTAATGTAAAGAAAATAAAGTTAAATGTATATTTCCTTATGTAAAGGAAAATTAAAATTGAATGTATAATTTCTTATATAAGAATATACATGGTTTAAAAATATACTTTTTAAAATGTATACATAGTTAAACCATAAATTTTGTCGCATTAGAGTTTGCGGACAAAAATATGCTTTATGCAATAACATACATTAGTTAAATTATTACTTTTGTCGCATTAGAGTTTGCGGACAAAAATATGCTTTATGTAAAAATAAACATTTAGGTAAATAGAAATGTGAGAAACAAAATATCCATTTTGTTTAAATAGAATTAATGAAATAGTAAGATAAGAATTTAAGAATTATATTTTCCAATGTAATTAGAAAGGAATAAAAAGAATTACATTATTCAATATGAAGAAAAAGAATGCTTAAACCCGAGGTTGGATTGAGTTGTGATGTAAATCTGCCCGGACCCGCCCGGCTGTCCAGTAGTCACAACAATACCTATCCAATGTGAGAGGTTAAAGCATATATATTAATTTTCTAAATTTACATTTTATATATGTAAATTACTTCAAAATATTTATGATAAATAAATAAAATGTAGACAAAGGAAAACATATATATTTACATTAGGTAAATAAGAGATTGAATAAATTACATTTTTTATATGTAATTAAAAGAATATATTTTACACTGTAAAGAAAATTACATTTTATGTAATTATGATTATAAGTAATAAAATTACATTTTATGTAATTAAGAATAAATAGAAATTATAGAACAAATATGTGAATTAAAATTTATTTACATTTTCCTATGTAAATAAAAAGATTAAAAATAATAATTATGTGAATAAGTATTTATTTACATTTTTCTTATGTAAATAAAAAGAATCAATTTGTAAATGGTAATTATTTACATTTTCTTATGTAAATAATAAAAAGAAAGGTTAGAAAAGAACTTACATAAGATATTCTTTTTATGTTAAAAGGGAATATTAGAAAGGAATTAAAGAAATACAATTATTTACATTTGCTATGTAAATAGGATTTGCAAAGGAAATTGAAACCATTTATTTACAAATAGTGTAAATAAATATGAATAAGAAATTAGGTACATTTATTTACAATTAATGTAAGTAAATATAACAAAAGTAAAAGTAAAACATTTATTTACATTTAGGTAAATAAGTAAGAAAAAGATAAGAATACATTTATTTACATTTAGGTAATAAATAGGGTAAGAAAAAGAATGTAATTTATTTACATTTAAGGTAAATAAATTAAAACATAGAAAGAATATAATTTATTTACATTTAGGTAAATAAAACAAAATATAGGAAAAAGTATAATTTATTTACATTTAGTGTAAACAAAACAGAGTTATTAAAAGTGATATTTTTATCGTCATTTTAGATGCAATAAAATGAATAGACTTTTGAAATTGGAATAGTCAAACGATTTATATTTATATATATAAATATAAATTATAAATTAAACGGAACGCGCGCGACAGTTCGCGTATCGGCAATCGTAACTTTAAACGGTTATACAGAGAGATCCGACCGTCGGATTTTCCCAAAACTGGAGCCGTTTGGACCGCTTTGGGAAGATCTTTCCAATGACATAAATTTCGCCAAAATCCAACGGTTAGATTTCAAAATATGTGTAAATCAAATTTGGTTGAAAACAACGCAAGGGTCGCCCATTTACCCGAAGCGTCGTTAAATTAATTTAGGCTATTTTTATATAAATAAAAAACAGCGATATGTTGTTATCAAATATTAATAACGATATGAAATGTTTTCAAATTATATATATATATATATATGCGAGAATCATTTGAAAAGACCGAGTTCAATCTCATTTCAAATGATTACACGACGTTCTAAATCTAAGAGTTGAAGACGGCGATTGAAGACCGACGATCTTCACATCGAATGGGTAACTAGTGTTGAGGTCCTTGATTGATTTGCTCCCAAGACGGGGCTAAGATGGTAGTTATCCGGACGTAGTGTTGATTTGTACGGATTTGACTTTCGTCCAGACCCAGGGCATAAGTTTATAAATGGAATGTATGTCTGACGTTGTAGTCCTTTATACTACATTCGTTGATCTCTCTTAATATATATCTGTTTGGTGGTTAACACCCTTCTCTGAGACGTACGAGCTTAGAGGTTATATATTGGTAGAAATCAATGGTATGGTATGGACTGACAACGTGGCATGCTAAGATGCATTGATCAAGGCTTTTGTTGAAAAGCAGGCCTTGTGGTTGATGATCAAAGCACGACCTGTTTAGGCGTAGCTTTGTGTAGCGTGACTTCGCGAGCCTCACACCCCGGTATGAGTCAAAAACGGGATACGGACCGTAGGGAGTGCACACGTTTCTTTCTAGCTAGAGTGGTGTCAGTGACCTACCAGCCCTGACATTTTACTTATGTGGATGATGGATTTTGAGGCGCCTCGTTATTTTTATAGGCCGATGGTGGTCATACTATAGGTCCAAAGGGACCGGGAAACGTGTGTTCAGGCATAACTAATCCACTGCCCATAGGCGGGGACCGGCCCTACCGCTTCCAAGGGTTCACTGCGGGGAATCCTGAGGCATTTGCTAGAGTGTCTCGAATCGGAGAGGATCTTGCCCCTAGCCTCGACTCATGATGGAATCCAAATTTCCAATACGCCCTTGCGGTTTTGATTGTAGAACTAGTATTGGCGACATGCTATATGGTAACCATGCCGTCTAGGATTGATACTTATGATTCAAATCTTTTTATTAAAACATATATACATTAATAATAATATCAAATCCGTTTTATACGTATCAAGCATCTTTTGACCATTATAAGGTAAAACCCTATCCTCTGGTGTGCGTTGCATTGTGTGATGGGACTTGGGTCTTATAATGGTTTCATTTTTCCAAAAAGACATTGCGTTATTCCTCGATTTACTTTGGTTTATGCACTGACAATCCATAGGAGTAAACCCGTTCCGCGAAAGTGGCGTGGTCCTTGGATTTGTCTTATTAGTTATATTAGTTTAGAATTCTCACACCAGTCCCATGACTGACCTGTAGTTTGTTCACTGGCAAACTCGGGTGCCCTCTTTTCCACACGGGCAGTCGAGTAGCTTTTTGCAGATATCTTTCTCTTTAGCAGGACCTTGGATTGAAGCCTAAAGCTGTGTCCAGAGCTTTGTAGTCTTCCGCTGTTTAATGTATTAAAAGTATTGTAATTTTATCTTCCGCTGTAATTTTATTTCAATGTACTCTGATATATTCTGTACTCTGATGTAACATTATTATAATGTAATAAAAGTCTGCTGTTATTGTTCTGATGTATTGTATTCCCAAAGTTAAAGTATTCGAAGATTTCCAACCTTTGGGTCAGACCTGTGTGGTTTATGGTTGATTCAAAGAGCGGGAATTTCCGGGTCTTTACATTACATATCATCAAACATGTGATTTGCATAACATGTTGCATATGAACTTACATATCATCATACATGTGATTTGCATAACATGTAGAACTTGCATTTTAGCATATACTTAACTTGCATAAGCACTCACATACTTGCATAAGCATTCATATACTTGCATAAGCTTGCATATCATGTTAAACTTGCATTTCAACATATACATAACTTGCATAAACATTCACATACTTGCATAGGCTTGCATATTATGTTAAACTTGCATTTCAACATATACATAACTTGCATAAACATTCACATACTTGCATAGGCTTGCATATTATGTTAAACTTGCATTTCAACATATACATAACTTGCATAAACATTCACATACTTGCATAGGCTTGCATATTATGTTAAACTTGCATTTCAACATATACATAACTTGCATAAACATTCACATACTTGCATAGGCTTGCATATTATGTTAAACTTGCATTTCAACATATACATAACTTGCATAAACATTCACATACTTGCATAGGCTTGCATATTATGTTAAACTTGCATTTCAACATATACATAACTTGCATAAACATTCACATACTTGCATAAGATGTTAAACATGCATATAAGCATATACATGACTTGCATAAGTACTCACATACTTGCATAACATGTTTGCATAATGGATCCATATTCACTTAGTGTTTTGCATCATAAACATCATGAAACAACTTGCATAAAAATATCATGATTATATATTATGAAACTTGCATGACATAAGGCATATAACTTGCAAAACACATAATATTCACTACATCAAGCTTGCATAAATATATGAATCCACAAACATAGCCATACTTTATCACATCTTATCATAATCAATTCAATAATTGATTATTAAGGGGATAGAAGCTCACCAAAACAAGATTAGCAAGTTAAATGAAGCAAATCCCAATGATTAAGTAGAAGAAGATGTAGATTAGCTTGCAAACCCTCTTAGGATTTTTAGTGGAGGCTCTCCAATTTTCTAAGTGGTGGCATAATGGCCTTAGATCTATTTTTGGTAAGGATAAGGGGGGTATTAGGGTGTATATATAGATTAGTTAGATGTTTTAGGACCATAGGATATACCCTAGAACCAATCCTAGCCTTTAAAGCATGTCTTGGGGAAGAAGTCAAGTGTAGGAACCATTTAGGGCCAAAAAAAAACAGCCCAAAACTCATCCCGGGCCTCAAAACATGAGCAGTTTTCGTTTTTGATTTTTCGTGAAACTTTGACGGGCCATAACTTGGTCATACGGACTCCGATTTACGAAAACTCGGACTCTATTTCGCGTATTTTTCCGAGACGAACGCAATGGCACAGCCCGTTTCCCCTGATTCAGAATATTAAATTTAATTCTGCTCTGATTTATGTTATAACAAGTTATTTAACATACGGGGTGTTACAAGTAGTTGATAAAAACCACCACAAACGATTTCTGTTTACTGACAAAAAGGTTAATCTTAGTGTAAAAAGTAGGGCTGCACAAAGTTTGGGTTGGGTCGGGTCAAGCCAAATACTTCATCCGACCCGTATTGGTTTGGGTTAATGAAAATTGAACCCGCACCCAACCTCATATAGGGTTGAGTTGGGTTGGGTTGAAGTATGGGTTGGGTCAGGTTAAATAGGGTTGGGTTGGGTTGTGCATGATTAATCCGTAACATAAATTTTGACTTAATAATTTATGTTTTAAGACATGCAAAAACATACCTCATGTAAAAACCAACCAATTTCTCACACCAGTACACCACGCAAGAGAATCAACACACAATATAACTAAATATCCTAAGCATATACAACTAAATATAAGCAAGTTAATAAAGTACGAAGACCAAGGCCAAGCTACATGGAAAAGCGGCTGCCTGGAATGAATAAAATTTCATTAATTTGGTGCAGATATCAAAGCAGAAGTGTGGAGGGTTTTTTATTTTTTCAAAGTGAGGTTGGGTTGGGTTGATTGAAAAATTACACCCGACCCATATATAGTATGGGTTAAAAATTGAAACCCATATCCAATCCGAACTACTTTGGGTTGGGTCGAGTTTATGTGGGTTGGGTCGGATTGGTGGGTTGGGTCGGGTTGGATATGGGTTATGTGCAGCCCAAGTAAAAAGGTATTCCGGACCCAATGGGACAAGTTTCGTCGAAATCCGAGGTCGTTTGAAAAAAATTCCTTTATAAAACCAGAAATAAACACGCGTTTAATTTTTCCACGATCACCAGATAAATCAAATCAACTTGAAACTTTGAAATCCTATAATAATTCTTTAATATGAACCTAACGGCACCAGTTTCGTCGCATTCTGAGACTGTTTCCCCGGTAGGCTATTTTTAACGCGCACCGCAATGCCATTCTGAACACCAAATTATCCGGTCTCCAAAAATAACAAACTATATACCTACCCTAACTCTAATCGACGATACGAACTCAACGGGACTAGTTTCGTGGCCTAATTCGATCGTCTGCTCGAGTTACACCCAAATATCCCTTTATTTATTTAAATACGCGCTATAGAAAAAGAACAGGTGTTTATGGCTACCGTGGTCACATACGACATCGGTTTTCCACGCAATTCACCATCGTACAATAATTTAATGCTACAGTCCTAATGAAACTGATTTCATCGAAATCCGAGACCGTTTGCAAAACGGCTATTTTAAAGGTCGATATTTAAATAACGATTTCCATAGCGTTTTTTTCAAAATTTGATTTAGCCATAACTAGCAATCTATAACATGAAATCTGGATTTTTCTCTTTCATATGAAAATTATCATCAATACGGTTCCAACGTGTCTTGTTTCACAGAAATCCAACTTATATCGAATCTTGTATTCTCTGTGGAAGTTCAAAATCCAATATTACGAACTGCAGCGTCATTTCGAACTCGATTTATAATTATATATATATAACGTTCAAACTTCATTTTAAATAACGAATTAAATATAAAAATCCATTAATACTCCAAATATAATATTTAAAATAATCAATTAAATTAAATATTTAACTGCCAAAAACACGGGTCGTTACATTCTTCCCCCCCTTAAAATAATTTCATCCTCGAAATTGCTAAGGTAAGAAAGAACGTTATAGACCCATTAATTTCCAAACCCAATTTATATATAAATTAGAAACCAATTCAATACTGTAAATAAATATTTTCAAAAAAAAATTGAAAATTTTCTAATGCTTTAAATTTCCGAAAAATTTCGCCAGCACCTCCTCTGTACGGCTCAATCGGTACAACTACAACTCGCCTTTCTAGGCCTTCTCCAATCTAAAAGAAAATAAAACAGCCAAGCGGCTTACCAAATAGGCTCATAAATCTCCAAACCCATATAAAAATAAACGTGTACCTTTTGGTCGGGCATATCATTATATCCTTTCCATCTGCTACCCTGTCAGCATATACAAATGCATTCCCAAACAAAATTCCAATTTTATCCTCAAAACCAAATCCTTCACGCGTCCAAGCAAAATCCCATTCTTAACTCAATTTCCATCCATCCTCAATTTCAACTCTTAACTTACCAGTCCAACACCATTTCAGATTCCCGTCTCACAATTCTAAATATGATTCTACTCGATATGTTATATCCTGATTCAATTCCGGTTAATTGGTTTCAATTCAATTCATATTTGTTTTCACAATTTTCTATTTAAAGTTTGTTTTTATTCAAATAATTTCCCTGGGAGTTTTTTAAACAGTTCAGCTCTTTCAAAAAATCAAATATTCCTTTTCAGGACTCAAAACAACTTGTTTTTCTCAAAGCAATTCAAACCAAAATTTTTGGTGGTAATCCATCACTTAGAACTCAGAAATGAACACTGATGATTGTGGCCAGCATCATCGGAGTTATCTCCCATCGATCGTAGTGAGTTCAATACTATATCATTTCAAAACTCCAATTTTAAACACTTTCATTTTGAAATCTATTTCAAAATAAAATTCACGATGCTTGTAAACAATTTAAAATCTCCCAGGATTTTAAAATTTCTCATATATTTAACCCAAATTCATTTGCAAATTCCTTTTCCACTTTTAGGAATTTTAATCCCAATTCTAATTTTAATTTCAGATTTTATGAATCTGCTTTTATATTAGACGAATTCTAATTGGTTATTTATATAACCATTTCAATTACAATCAACCAACACATCCAATATATTATAATATTCCCAATATATATATATATATATATTCGTTATATCAAAATATAATTTCGGTAAATTATTTCATTTACCCTCTTTCAAAACATACTGTGTCAGTTTATCATACTTGAGTGTTTAGAAACCCCTATCGATACAGTGGATCAAACTGATCGACCAGAACTCATAAACAACCTAAACAAATAAATCTCCACAATATAAAACAATTTTTTATAAAATTTACAAATACGTTCACTCGAATATATATACTCAACTCAATTTAGGGTATTGCTAACCCTGTCTTTATTAAGTCATGCCACAGAGCCTAGGTAATCACTTAACCTTCAGCTCTGATACCACTGTAACGAACCAGGGATTTCAGGCCCTGGAAATCTACATAAATACACCTTCATATCCTATGTCGATCTTCCAACCACCGAAAACACTGGATAGTTATTAGAAAGAAATTAGAGGATGAGATAAGAAAGAAAGAAATATTAGAATAGAAGAAGAGGAGGAAACAACACAACACAGAGTCTCACATCGCAGCGGAACAAAGTATAATACAGAAATCAATCTTTATTGAGAGCTTTAAAAATACTTACAGTATCAGAGTGCATCACACAATGGGACAGTTATAATAACCCGTTCCCATATACAACACAGACAGCGGAATCATAGCTATATAATATCGTATGTCTGGACATCTCCAGCTCGTCTCTGGACTTCAAAGCATTCGATAACCTGAACCTGTACACCCCGGGCTAACCCGAGAATTTACAAAACACCGGGTCAGTCTGGTGAACCAGAGTGAGATAAACTCGCAAAGTATTAAGGGTAAATCATCCAATCATGATTTTAAAGTTCAAAATCTTTTCAAAAGAAACGGATCATTGTAAGACCAAATCTACACATAAACACAGACGGTTTTTACCTTACAATTACCCAAAACAGTTTTGAAACCAATATCTTGTTTGATATTATAATAATGTCTAAATGCAGTTAAATAGAAATCTAGTAGAACGCTTGCATCTCACGCTCTACATATATAGTATACAAACAAAACTGCGGGCGCTTATTGGAGATTGGATTCGAACTATGACAAGGTATGGGACCACCTGCCGATAGTATATTTCTAGAGGCGAATACACTGGGTTCAACAAGAACGTCTTGCAACCCGGCCCACACATGACCGACCACTCATTTCGCTTGAGTGTATCGAATGTATATCACCGATGGTTGGGATCAGAAACCGTCTCCCGAAGAGGGACAACATCGAAACATAGATTAAAGAGGTAAATAGGATTTTCTCTAGATAGGTGATTATACACCCTAATGGGAGCGACCTACATAGCCATGCTGCCTGCCCGATTTTTGTCATTTCCTGGTTGATGAGGCTTGAGGCCAGAATTTACTTTTTGAACATTGGGTCACCATTTGCTTTGAATGCCACATCGTCAGATCCGTCAGATATTACTAATTGACATTCACAAAAATACTCTATCCGGAAGCTAAGGGAACGGCAATTCCCGCCAACAACTATAGTACTTTTGAAGAAATCAACATACGTGATCCTTTGGAAATACTCTGTAAGACATCCGTCCATACAAGTCATCCAGGAACAGGATGAACCGAAGGCACTCTCCTACTGCATCCAATATGGGAATCACCCCATGGATCAGTAGCGAGAAGTCATTGCAACCCATAGATTCCGACCACGACAGAATCACAGCTTATCTCTACTTGCCAGGTAGAGAATATTAGTGGTTCTTCCATTTATGAAATCCACAGTCTTCAATGCTCCATCTCGATCATCTTCTGATATCTTCATATCTTTGTTGGTCGGAATGGTTTTCGAACATAAATTCGATCCCGGTCTTTCCATACCAACAATCGTATTGGACAGGTTTTGATAGTCGGTGATTTAACTATCAAAATAAACAGTGCTTCAATCATAATACTCCAATGAGTTCACTGGTTCAGTATCCAACATCACTTGGCCTTTTAATTAAAATAAATTAGTTCACTTCTGCTTAATTAAACTCCTAATTCTTTAATATTTAGAAATACGATAATTGAATTCTTAATTACTATACCACTGTTCTCAACACCATTTCTTTATAATACTAAAACTTATAACCATATTCAATTCCTGCTTAATTATCCTTTCAAAACATTTGTTACATCATTCTCTATTATTTAAAACATGGAAATATCTATTCAACTCTTTTTTTCTTTAAATAGCGTTACGTAATATCTTATATTCCATTCTTGAAACCATAACTAATATTGATTAGTATAGAATAAATCTAACTTTACATTTTCTTTACTTCGATCTCTCGTTATATATATTTCCAATTCTCATCAACGTTGCATTATTTCACTAATGGAAATAATGAACTATTGCTAACCTCTTTTACGATTACCAACTAATATCATCTTCAGATAATCCTGATGTCGTTCAAGTTGGGGTATTTTAATTACCTCTCAGATCTTGATCAACAACGTTCATATCCTCGGATAAATATAAGTTGTAATCAACTCATATTCCATTCACGTCTTAAAACAAATTCCTTTTTACTCAGGTTTGGTTATATCACCCCATGACCTAGTTCTTTAACCCAATTTCATTTTTACCATTCTCTTTTAAAAACTATTTAACCATTTCCCATTTTGAAATCTTATTTCAAATCTCCCCTTGTTACTTGATCTCATTTTCAAATAATGTTAATTCAACATTAACGCTTTCACTTTGAAACTCATTTATATACTTTGGTTTATCTTAAATCCTTTTCGTAAACTCCTTTCACTTAATTCAAATAATTAAGTAACATTTATTTCAAGCTATTACATTCGCTTGAAATTCCTTTATGACTTCGTTATATAAATTCCTTTCACCATTCACTTTGATTATATTTCACTCTCGATCGCTTTTAATTGCATTCCCATTTAAAAGTAAATTTCCAAATCATCATTAATTACAAAAATAACTTATTTCAATCATTAACTATTCCAATAGTTAATTTCTTTATTAACTAAATTAAATAGTAAATCTCCTTTCATACTTTATTTAAATTTAAACAATATCCATTAACTATTTTAATCGAAACACATCAATTTGATAATCAATTCCAATTCAAAACGATCTATTTAATTAACTCAAACTCGATTATGTAGCTAATCGATTCCAATTAGTTCTCACTTTAAATAAATTAAAAATATAATTAATTTAAATAATTCCATTAATTGTTTTCTTTACATTACAGTTATCCAAATTTTAACCACTCGATTCATTTCTTATTCACATACTTGTAATTCTGATTAACATCAGAATTTACTTTGTAAAATAAATTATTAACAAATCGAAGTCTTAAATAAATAAAATATTTATTTAACTTTAATAACTTTTATTCAAATTAATACATTTCAAAATCTATCTCCAGTTATAAAATAAATTTTATAACTTTATCTCAATCGATTTACCTAACGGTAAATCAATATAACAAAACAATTTATTCATAGGCCATTTACTGCCGATTACCCAACCAATATCGCCCGTTGGATAAAATAAAACCCAGGTTGAATTTTCAGTCCATGATCACAAATCAAATCAATCACCCAAACAGAACAGTTCACATATGGTAATATGAAATTAAATGGTATAATTGAGGAATCCGGTTGGATCCCTCCAACCTGTTTGTCCCTGTGTTCAAACGGTTATTTCAAACTAGACAATTCAATTCCATCTAACTGATAACAGTAAATAATGACCAACCAACCAATTTACAAGCAGTTCAAACAGTTCAAACAATTTAAAACACGTTTATTTTATAAATGTGACCAACCAAGGTGAATTACCTTTATTGGAACCAATTGTTAAAATAACGATTTGGTATTTCACTGAAATCAAACAACAATTTAATTTCATCAGTTAAATCAATAAATAAGTATAACTAGCAAACAGGCAACCATCAGCAAGCAGAGCACATAAAATAAAAACCCCAATTTATATAAAATATAAATGGGAAACTGAGTGAGTTTAACTCATCTTGATTTTGATACCGTGTTAGAACATCTCGTTTTAGTTAAATTAAACAAGCGTTTAATTTAACTAAAAATATCGGTTGGTTCCAGTCGTGTCCAAATCCGCTACACAATGAAGTGTTCATCACCATTGATCGTAACGTAGCTTGTATCGTCCAATTCTGTTCACAGCATAAGAAATTATTAATGTTCAAACATTAACGATTTAATTAAATTAACTTAACCCTTAGTTTTATACTAAATAACTAATTACATTTAGTTAATCTAATTAACCAATTATGTACTTTAATTAATCTGGTTATTAAATTTTATAAGTTTTAACTAACTATATTAACCAATAATATACACTAATTACTTTACTAGCCATTCAATTAGTCAACTAAAATGCTGTTAGAAACTTAATAAAATAAAACATTGACCGATCATTACCCATCTCCCTCACGCGACTATATTTTCCTCGAGGTCCAGAAAGCCCACTACTTCAGTACACGCGCAAAAGCTTCTCCCCCAACCAAAAGAACCACCTACTTCACTACTTCTTCCCCTTCACGTTACATTTCCTGAAGCCATTTTGGCTCTTCTCAAATGTCACCTCCTGCCCCGTATGCCTCTCGAGACTACAACTCCATCGTTTATTTCATTTTGTTAAGGATAGGCCATTCTGTTCTTGGTTCGATTGTTCTGCTCTTCAACCCAACTACGAATGATATTTGCAAAAAGAACATCCAACCTTTTCCATTCGTTACAGAACATCGAGCTCGTCTTTCCATACAAAACTCGGTCGGAAACATCACTGTCGCTCCCGTGAGCGTCAGTCGAGCCATGGTCGGAGTCCATCTAGACCATCGGCCGACCCTTCGCTGCGTTCACCCCAATCCTCGAACCCCACAGCCTCATCATTAGATCGCAACACCCACCCCACTATACTGCCAGCCTTTAAAGCACGATTCTGGTCAGCACCAACCCTTAAACCTGATCACCACCGTTCATTAGCGAGGTCTCACCATCCCCACACTTTCCCTTCAGACCCCATACGCTAATAACTATCTAAGGCCGAGATCGGAGAGATCAATTCAGGGAGATGACAGACGTTTATTTGATTAGTGGAGGCGCAGGTTTGGTTTGACTGGAGGACTTAGGTTTTGACGAGAGAGGGCTTGAAAAAGGTTATATATAGGGTCCATCTTATAATATAATATTATTAGTGAAACTTCACGGTGAAGTAGCTGATAAAAACCACCACAAACGATTTCTGTTTACTGACAAAAAGGCTAATCTTAGTGTAAAAATGTATTCCGGACCCAATAGGACAAGTTTCTTCGAAATCCGAGATCGTTTGAAAAAATTTCCCTTATAAAACCAGAAATAAACACGCATTTAATTTTTCCACGATCACCAGATAAATCAAATCAACTTGAAACTTTAAAATCCTATGATAATTCTTCAATACGAACCCAACGGCACCAGTTTCGTCGCATTCTGAGACTGTTTCCCCGGTAGGCTATTTTTAACGCGCACCGCAATGCCATTCTGAACACCAAATTATCCGGTCTCCAAAAATAACAAACTATATACCTATCCTAACTCTAACCGACGATACGAACTCAACAGGACTGGTTCTGTGGCCTAATTCGATCGTCTGCTCGAGTTACACCCAAATATCTCTTTATTTATTTAAATACATGCTACAGAAAAAGAACAAGCGTTTATGGCTACTATGGTCACATACGACATCGGTTTTCCACGCAATTCACCACCATACAATAATTTAATGCTACAGTCCCATTGAAACCTATTTCGTCGAAATCCGAGACCGTTTGCAAAACGACTATTTTAAAGGTCGATATTTAAATAACGATTTCCATAGCGTTTTTTTCAAAAATTGATTTAGCCATAACTTGCAATCTATAACACAAAATCTAGATTTTTCTCTTTCATATGAAAATTATCGTCAATACGGTTCCAACGTATCTTGTTTCACAGAAATCCAACTTATATCGAATCCTGTATTCTCAGTGGAAGTTCAAAATCCAATATTACGAACTGCAATATCATTTCGAACTCGATTTATAATTATATATATATATATAACGTTCAAACTTCGTTTTAAATAACGAATTAAATATAAAAATCCATTAATACTCCAGATATAATATTTAACATAATCAATTAAAGTAAATATTTAACTGCCAAAAACACGGGTCGCTACAGTCAGTTCAAAGGGCGGGGATTTTTGGGTCTTTACATCTGGTATCAGAGCTCTGGTTAGCTCAAATCTTTGGGGTACAACTCGTTAGAACTGAACAAAAGACTCATCAGAGATTAGATTAGTAATATCCAATAAGAATACTCATTAGAGATATGATCAGCAGTATCCTAGAATGAGAAAACTCGTTAGAGATGGGGTTAGTAATGCCCTAGAATGAGTTGAGAGTAACAAGTTTATAATTAAAGTATTCGTGATTATATATATAATCCGATCTTAGAAAATATGATTCTTAAATATATAAAGGTTATATATATATAAAAGTTAATCAACTAATAAAATTATTGAAACTAATAAAAATGAAAATGAAAATAGAATGGTTAGTTAAACAGCTTTTAGCTTCGTTCCTTTTCAAGGACGAAAAGTTTTTAAATGGGGGAGTGTAACGACCCAGATTTTTGGCCACTTTAATATAAATATTTTAATATTTAAAATTTAGTTTAAACGTTATAATTTATATATATATTATAAACGAGCTCGTAATAGCGCTGCAGTTTGTAATATTCAGTGTTGAACTTCGAATGAGTATACAAGGTCCGATAAAAGCCGGAATTTCGTGAAACGAGAAACGTTTGAATCTGTTTGATGATAATTTTCTAATGAAAGAGAAAAATCGAAAGTTCATTGTAAAAATTGGAAGATATGTCCAATTCAAATTTTAAAATATTCGCCATGAAAATCATTAATAAACGATAACGTTTATTTTATAAATTTAAAAAAACATTTTCTATATATTTTAGATTTCGGTTAACTTGGAATTTTTGACACTGAGTTATAATTCAATATGCACTAAATTTGAAGTGATGTACCATTCCAGTCGGGTATATCCAACGGTGATAATTCATTTATTTATTATTTTTGAAATTAATAGTTCGGGTTTTATTTAATAATTTATCGATATTTTTTTATAAACTCTTTATGTAAGTACGTATGTATGTAAATATCTAACGTTGAACTTCGTGTATGATAGTAAACAAGTGGGACATATAGTGTCGTATACAACCATTATGTAGTAAAGATGTACATATTTCGGCTTAGTGGGAGATATCAAGCGTTTTCTAAGCATGTAAGCAATAAATCATGATAATAAAACATACAGAAACTTTCAAAAGAATAAACCGTGTACATCGAAAACCAGAAATCATTCAACCCAGCCAAGAAATGCTAGATATCAAATAAACTGTTTACAATCAGACAAAGAATACCATCTTAAACAATGATATCAGCAATATAAGAAATAGAGTACTAAATCCAAGAAGATCATCCAAAACAGAATTATTCAATAACAAAGCTGAGCATCAAACACACACACACACATATACACACACACACACACATATATATATATATATAAAGAATAACATGTACAACAACATCTTTTCACGTTCATGTACAGATTCTGACCAAAACTGAATCACAACATATAAAGTAAGAGAGAAACAGATGTCCATGTGCTCCAGCACAATACCCTTTGCCAAGCCAAAGTACCACAAGCTTTAATATTGATGTGAGCTCCTCACAAAAAGCATCCATCAAGCATATAGGTACTTTGGCAGATTTTTCACCATTACTGTTGTTGACAAATGACAACACTTGTAGAAGACAACAGTGCCTAGCCTATCTTCCAACTTCCTATCAGCAGCGCATATGCTATTGAAGAAGACAATGCATATTCTTGTCTGTCTGTATGAATGCAAAAATCAAAGGATCAAAATAATAACAATTCATTTTAAAATTCAAATACTTATGCGTGTATGTGCCCATCTGATTGAATTTAAGTATAGAAGTTGCTTAAGGAATTGATCTCAAAGAGTAGATAGGTAAACATAAAAGATTTTAATAACCTGAAACTAGATTAAAGTAGTAAACAAACAAAGGAAACACAACAATGTATATACATTATGAGTAAACACCAAATTTTCCTACTGTCACATACACTAACTACCGTGATTCGAAATGTACTTTTATTTATGAACATCTGAAACTATGTTATCATACATGACTTAAAGACTAGGATAATGGTTTTAAAATGAAATCACTGAAATAATTAATATATAACTGGAAATGTTGGAATGATAAAAACAGAATATATATGTATGTATATTATCAAACCTATACACAATCGAAACAACTAAGTAATATTTATACATAGTCGATTCCATGTGCAAATTCAGATAGTGACTGTGCCATATTTTTATAAATATCTAAGCAAATCTATAATGCAGTTTTCAAATAGTTGGAAGGAATAAACAAATTCTCCTAGCCTCTATCTCGCCTAACCTATACAGTCAGATCATTATCTTTTTGAACAAACCAACAGTGTTGAAAACTCAGTACTCAATCCAACAAAAATGTCTATTAAAATCCTTCACGGATCCATCAACCATCGCCAGTACAAAATCTGTAAAGAGGGAAAACACACTGCAGTAAAGCCACCCTACCACCAATCCTATATCCATTGTCGTGATCCCCAATCCGTCCCCTACTATAAATACGTATCCAGTGTTTCACAAAATTTCAGAACGAAATGAATCAACGGAGGAAAAAAAAACAATTCGAACTACTTAAAATTCTAAACTGAAATCATACAGCACGTTGACCTATTCTGGTTGAAATTCGAAGCGGTGGAGGACCAGATCAGACAGGAAAAGGGTTTGACTCTTGCAGAGGAAACACGGGAAAACGAAAGGGCTTGGGACGATGAGGTTCGAGTTGAAGAAGGAGTTGACCATGGCGCTGCATCTGGAGGTGTTCGCTGGAGTTCCGATTTCCCAGGGGAGGAGGCGGCGCTGGAATTTTCTTCTGGTAATAGCGGTTCTTTGATTTTTTTGGATGAGAGAAAAAGCAAGAGGGTTTGGCATAAAAGGGAGGCGGCTGCTATTATTTCAGTGGAAAAGGGGTTCATACGTGGACCGTAGGAGGATGGGCCTTAAGATTCATGGGCTGGAAATACAAGGGAAACCAAATTTCGGTAATTTATATATAGAAAATGGCCTACTAAGGTTGTAAATAAATATTTAGTTCAAATCTTATGAAATTAGAAGTTAATTAATTTTATATTAAATTATAAATAATCACATAGTATTTTTAATCTTGTCAGGGTTTAAAACAATTTGATCAGGGTCTGGAATTGACGGTCACAATTTGGAACTAGGCGGGAACAGATGAACTGGTGAACAAAGAAGTCGAGCGGTATTATTTTAAAATAAAGTAATTAGTTTGATAATTTAAATTCGTTAGTTATTTAAGATAAAATTTTAAATAGTAACAACGTATTTATATTTATCAGAATTGTCTGATTCCGGATGAACTGGAACCGTATTAAGGAAAAACGACGTTACAAGAATTGAATCGGACGAGTAGGTAATTATCTGAAACAAGCTGTTTTTGCAATGCAGATTCAGGTGAGTTAACCTCACTCAGTTCCCACTTATAATGATTATAAGTCGGGTTTATCCTTTTCTGTTATGGCTGTTAATTGTTGATTGTTGGTGGTTGTTTGAATGCGTGTTAAATAATTATATCAATTATTTAAATTAAACGATTGTTTAATTTAAATAAAATGACCTCGTTATTTTAACGATGATTTCCAACAAGGTAACTTACCTTGTCGGTTACGTTTATAACGATATAAACGTGTTCAGATTTAATTGGATGTTGAATTATTGGTTGACCCGCTATTAGAACTAATTATTCATCTATATGTGAAACAGTGGAAACCTTATGTTGAGATTATTGAATTGGATTTTGCTTGGTTAGTTATTAACCAATAGGTGACATTGGTTGAGAATTTATAGCAAATGGCCAAATTGCGAACTATTTTAGAAAGTTTGATTCACCGTCAGGTGAAACGATAATAACAAAGTTATGAACTTCAGTTTATAACTGAATATAGATTTTAAATATATTTTTAAATAAAGTTTTAAAAGGAAAAAAATTATATATATCGTTGTTTTAACCGTTATTTTTATATCAAGATCTATCGTGTGCGAAGTACGTGCTTCACCATAATTACTGAAACATTTTATAAAGCCGGTTCTTATATAAATAAGATTAATAAGCTAGTGGGCGAGAATTAACATGACAATTAATAACTAGGATTTATTGTTTTTATAAAATTTTAAAAAAAGAAATTTAATTCTAGTTAATGATAAAGTAAATTAAAGTTTTATTTAATTTAAGGAACTGTTTCTTAAATAAAGTTCATTTAAATAAGCAATGGAAGTTAGAAATAAATTATGATCTAGTTTCAAAGGAAGTTTATGAAAAGGTTTATGTTTAAACCAAAATTGGTAAATGAAGTTATAAAGTGTCTTTAAGCGAATATGGTAAGCTTGAAATTAAAAGTTACTTAATATTTGGAGTAAAAGGAATCAAGATGGTAAAGGCTTTGTATTCACCCAGAGATGTGTAAATAAGGGGTGGATAAGAAGATGGAGAGTTAAGCGTTAAGTTGTAACTTAACGTTGAGTGTAATAGATGAGATTGAAATGCGATTTCCCAAGGGAAATGATTTAAAGAATTAGGAAAAAGGATTTCTATAATTTGGTAAAATGTTTTGATCCAGATAATGGACAAAGAGTTTTAAAGAAGTAGAAATTCAAAAGTTAATATGTATTAATCATTTACTAGATCAAAGAATTTAGTAATAACAATATATTTCAAAGGCGAGATTTCAAAAAGCAAGACGGTTTTATAAAACCATACTTTAATACAATAGTGAAGTGGTGTAAAATGAATATGAGTTTTGAATTACGATTCATATTTATCTTACGATAAGAATGTTGTTGATCAAGGTCTAAGAGGTAACTAAAATACCCCAACTTGAACGACTTCGGGATTGTCAAAGGATGGTATGAATCGTGATAGTGGAGAGGTTAAAGCAGATTAATTTGGGAACAAATAATGAATAGTTATTTGAAGGATTCCAATATATGATGGGATTCCAAAATAAAAGGAAACAAAGAAGACGTGAGAGTATGAAATGGTATTTTTGGAATAAAAGCGACTTTTGTGACGATTGTTTTACAATGGTAAGTAAATTGACCTCGTAATTATAGAGGGTAAGAATCGTGGTGGCAAATGTTTTTAAAGGATAATAACGGGGAGTGGGATAAGCTTTAAAGTATTTCTTTTAAGTATTTCAATCAAATGATTCGAGAGTATTTATATATTAAACTGATAACTTATCTTTGTTATTACAAATAATATATTATTTTAATGGTCAAGTGATGTTATGGAATAAACCAATGAATTTATAATTGTTTATTTTGATAGTTAAATAACCGACTATCAAAATCATGACCAATACGTTGTTGGTACGGAAAGTCCGGGATCGAATTTATATTCGAAAACCATTCTAAATCATCAAATACGTAAAGGATGCTGATTGAAGATGGAGCAGTCGAAGACCGTGGACCTTCATAAGCGGAGGGGCTACTTGATAAATTTCTCTGATGTTGCAACCAGAGATATTTTGATAGTAATTCGATCGTGGTTGAAATATGTGGATTTGCAAGGACTACTCGGTAGTGATCCATAGGGTGATTCCTAGGATGTGGTAGGAGGGTACCTTCGTTTCATCCTGTTCCTGGATGACTTGTATGGACGAGTGTCTGACAAAGTATTTCCAAAGGACCACGTATGTTGATTTCTTCAAACGTATCCTAGTTGGTTAGCTCCCAGCTAGAGTATTTTTGTGGACGTTAATTAGTGATATCTGATGGATCTGACGAGGTGGCATTCAAAGTAAATGGTGTTCAGATGTGCCGAAAAAGAATTTAGAACCTCAAGCCTCATCAACCGGGGAATGACAAAAAAATCGGGCAGGCAGCATGGCTATGTGGGTCACTCCCATTAGGATGTATAATCATCTATCTAGAGAAATTCCTTTTGCTTCTTTAATCTATCGATGCTGTCCCTTTTCGGGAAACGGTGGGTCGCACCCAACCGTTGGTGATATACATTTGATACACCCAAGTGAAATGAGTGGTCGGTCATGTGTGGGTCGGGTTGCAAGACGTTCTTGTTGAACCCAGTGTATTCGTCTCTAGAGATACACAATCGGCAAGTGGTCCCATACCTTGTCATAATCAGAATCCAATCTCCAATAAGCGCCCGCGGTTTTGTTTGTATACTATATATGTGGAGCGTGAGATGCAAGCGTTCTGCTAGATTCTATTTATTTTTATTTAGACACTATTATAATATCAGAGGAGTATTGGTTTTCAAAAACTGTTTTGGGTTATCATAAGGTAAAAACCATCTGTGTTTATGTATGGACCGATCTTATGATTATCCTTTTCCTTTCAGAAGGGAATTTGAACTTTAAAATCAAGTTGTGTGATACGTTTAAACTTAAGGGGTTTTCTCACTCTGGTTCACCAGACTGACCCGATGTTTGTAATGCTCGGGTTAGCCCGGGTCTGCAGGTTCAGGATATAGAATGCTATGAAGTCCAAAGACGTATTGGAGAAGTTCAGACATATGATATTATCCAGTATTTCCGCTGTGTGCTGTATATGAGGACAGATTATTATGACTATCCAGATGTGTGATGTACTCTGATGATTGTAAGTATATTTTCAAAGCTCTCAATAAAGCTTTATTTCTATATTATATTTTGTTCCACTGCAATGTGAGACTCTGTGTCGTGTTGGATCTTCTTCTTCTTCTATTCTAATATTTCTTTCTTTCTTATCTCACCCTCTATATTATTTCAAATGACTATCTGGTGGGTTTCGATACTTGAGTTCTGGCCAGTAATGTAGGGTTTATGTATTATTGTCAGAATCTGGGCGTCGAATTCCTACCGGATCGTTACAGTGGTATCAGAGCTATTTTTTTTAGTAATAACCTTAGCTCTGTGGCGTGACTCGGTAGAGATGGGGTTAGTAATACCCTAGATCGAGTTGAGTGTTTATACATGAGAGCGTATTTGTAGATTTTATATAAGAATGTTTGTATTGTGTTGTTGATCGGTTCAAGTGCTGAGAAGCATTTGACTGGTGATGTACACAATATTGTTTTGTTAATAGGGTAAATGAAATAATTTTACCCAATTTATATTTTATAGAAAAGAAATAATTTACTTAAATTATTAAGAAATTGTGGCTTGATTTATTTGAATGGAAATTCAAATGGAGATTTGGGTTTGAATGGTTAATATGACCAGAAAATTTCACATATATATAATTGTGAATGAGAATTTCAGTATGAAATTGAAAATCAGGATTTAAGATAAGTTAAAATGGAATAAATTAAAGTGATGGTGTTTGAGGTAAAATCAGGATGGGAATTATAAAATGGAATGTTAGAAAATCAAGTAAGTAATTGGATATGAACTAAAACTTAAATTGGTGAAGTAAATATCAACGATGAATATGAATTCAATTTACTTGGTTGAATTGGTTGTTGTTTTAAAATGAATTGGATTTGGAAAATATAATGAGTTTGTAGCATTTTTCTTACCTTAGCAATTTCGAGGACGAAATTATTTTAAGGGGGAAAGAATGTAACGACCCAGATTTTTGGCCACTTTAATATAAATATTTTAATATTTAAAATTTAGTTTAAACGTTATAATTTATATATATATTATAAACGAGCTCATAATAGCGCTGCAGTTCGTAATATTCAGTGTTGAACTTCGAATGAGTATACAAGGTCCGATAAAAGCCGGAATTTCGTGAAACGAGAAACGTTTGAATTTGTTTGATGATAATTTTCTAATAAAAGAGAAAAATCGAAAGTTCGTTGTAAAAATTGGAAGATATGTCCAATTCAAATTTTAAAATAGTCGCTATGAAAATCGTTAATAAACGATAACGTTTATTTTATAAATAAAAAAAACGTTTTCTATATATTTTAGATTTCGGTTAACTTGGAATTTTTGATACCGATATGGACTAAATTTGAAGTGATGTACCATTCCAGTCGGGTATATCCGACGGTGATAATTCATTTATTTATTATTTTTGAAATTAATAGTTCGGGTTTTATTAAACAATTTATCGATATTTTTTTATTAACTCTTTATGTAAGTACGTATGTACGTAAATATCTAACGTTGGACTTCGTGTATGATAGTAAACAAGTGGAACATATGGTGTCGTATACAACCATTATGTAGTGAAGATGTACGTATTTCGGCTTAGTGGGACATATCAAGCGTTTGCTAAGCATGTAAGCAATAAATCATGATAATAAAACATACAGAAACTTTTAAAAGAATAAACCGTGTACATCAGAAACCAGAAATCATTCAACCCAACCAAGAAATGCTAGATATCAAATAAACTGTTTACAGTCAGACAAAGAATACCATCTTAAACAATGATATCAACAATATAAGAAATAGAGTACTAAATCCAAGAAGATCATCCAAAACAGAATTATTCAATAACAAAGCTGAGAATCAAGCACACACACACACACACAAACACACACACACACACACACATATATATATATATAAAGAATAATATGTACAACAAAAACTTTTCACGTTCATGTACAGATTCTGACCAAAACTGAATTACAACATATAAAGTAAGAGAGAAACAGATATCCATGCGCTCCTGCACAATACCCTTTGCCAAGCCAAAGTACCACAAGCTTTAATATTGATGTGAACTCCTCACAAAAAGCATCCATCAAGCATATAGGTACTTTGGCAGATTTTTCACAATCACTGTTGTTGACAAATGACAACACTTGTAGAAGACAACAGTGCCTAGCCTATCTTCCAACTTCCTACCAGCAGCGCATATGCTATTGAAGAAGACAATGCATATTCTTGTCTGTCTGTACGAATGCAAAAATAAAAGGATCAAAATAATAATAATTCATTTTAAAATTCAAATACATATGCGTGTATGTGCCCATCTGATTGAATTTCAGTATAGAAGTTGCTTAAGGAATTGATCTCAAAGGGTAGATAGGTAAACATGAAAGATTTTAATAACCTGAAACTAGATTAAAGTAGTGAACAAACAAAGGAAATACAGTAATGTATATACATTATGAGTAAACACCAAATTTTCCTATTGTCACATACACTAGCTACTGTGATTCGAAATGTATTTTTTATTATGAACATCTGAAACTATGTTACCGTACCTGACTTAAAGACTAGGATAATGGTTTTAAAATGAAATCACTGAAATAATTAATATATAACTGGAAATGTTGGAATGATAAAAACAGAATATATATATATATATCTATATGTATACTACCAAACCTATATACAATCGAAACAACTAAGTATATTTATACATAGTCGATTCCATGTGCAAATTCAGATAGTGACTGTGCCATATTTTTATAAATATCTGAGCAAATCTATAATGCAGTTTTCAAATAGTTGGATGGAATAAACAAATTCTCCTAGCCTCTATCTCGCCCAACCTTTATAGTCAGATCATTATCTTTTTGAACAAACCAACAGTGTTGAAAACTCAGTACTCAATCCAACAAAAATATCTGTTAAAATCCTTCACGGATCCATCAACCATCTCTAGTACAAACAAAATCTGCAAAGAGGGAAAACACACTGCAGTAAAGCCACCCTACTACCTATCCTATATCCATTGTCGTGATCCCCAATCCGTCCCCTACTACCTATCCTATATCCAGTGTTTCACAAAATTTCAGAACGAAATGAATCAACGGAGAAAAAAAATTTTGAACTACTTAAAATTCTATACTGAAATCATACAGCATGCTGACCTATTCTGGTTGAAATTCGAAGCGGTGGAGGACCAGATCTGACTGGAAAAGGGCTTGACTCTTACGGAGGAAACATGGGCAAACAAAAGGGCTGGGGACGATGAGGTTCGAGCTGAAGAAGGAGTTGACCATGGCGCTGCATCTGGAGTTGTTCGCTGGAGTTTCGATTTCCCGGGGGAGGAGGCTGCGCTGGAATTTTCTTCTGGTAATAGCGGTTCTTTGTTTTTTTTTGGACGAGGGAAAAAGCAAGAGGGTTTGGCATAAAAGGGAGGGGGCTGCAATTATTTTAGTGGAAAAGGGGTTTATACGTGGACCGTAGGAGGATGGGCCTTAAGATTCATGGGCTGGAAATACAAGGGAAACCAAATTTCGGTAATTTATATATAGCAAATGGCCTACTAAGGTTATAAATAAATATTTAGTTCAAATCTTATTAAATTAGAAGTTAATTAATTTTATATTAAATTATAAATAATCACATAATATTTTTGATCTTGTTAGGGTTTAAAACAATTTGATCAGGGTCTAGAATTGACGGTCACAATTTGGAACTAGGCGGGAACAGATGAAGTGGTGAACAAAGAAGTCGAGCGGTATTATTTTAAAACAAAGTATTTAGTTCGATAATTTAAATTAATTAGTTATTTAAGATAAAATTTTAAATAGTAACAACGTATTTATATTTATCAGAATTGTCTGATTCTGGATGAACTGGAACCGTATTAAGGAAAAACGACGTTACAAGAATTGAATCGGACGAGTTAAAATTATCTGAAACAAGCTGTTTTTGCAACGCAGATTCAGGTGAGTTATCCTCACTCAGTTCCCACTTATAACGATTATAAGTCGGGTTTATCCTTTTCTGTTATGGATGTTAATTTTTGATTGTTGGTGGTTGTTTGAATGCGTGTTAAATAATTACATCAATTATTTAAATTA
Organism: Allium sativum; assembly: GCA_030737875.1. NCBI lineage: Eukaryota > Viridiplantae > Streptophyta > Magnoliopsida > Asparagales > Amaryllidaceae > Allium > Allium sativum. The sequence continues at coordinate 441,031,550 of CM060924.1, forward strand.
AACGATTGTTTAATTTAAATAAAATGACATCGTTATTTTAACGATGATTTCCAACAAGGTAACTTACCTTGTAGGTTACGTTTATAGTTATAAACGTATTCAGAATTAATTGGATGTTGAATTATTGGTTGACCGCTATTAGAACTAATTATTCATCTATATGTGAAACGGTGGAAACCTTATGTTGAGATTATTGAATTGCTTGGTTGGTTATTAACCAATAGGTGACATTGGTTGAGAATTTATAGTAGATGGCCAAATTGCGAACTGTTTTAGAAAGTTCGATTCACCGTCAGGTGAATCGATAATAACGAAGTTATGAACTTCAGTTTATAACTGTATAGATTTTAAATATATTTTTAAATAAAGTTTTAAAAGGAAAACAAATTATATATATATCGTTGTTTTAACCGTTATTTTTATTTCAAGATCTACCGTGTGCGAAGCACGTGCTTCACCGTAATTACTGAATTTTTTTATAAAGCCGGTTCTTATATGAATAAGATTAATAAGCTAGTGGGCGAGAATTAACATGACAATTAATTACTAGGATTTCTTATTTTTATAAAATTAAAAAAAAAGAAATTTAATTCTAGTTAATGATCAAGTAAATTAAAGTTTTGTTTAATTTAAGGACCTGTTTCTTAAATAAAGTTCATTTAAATAAGCAATGGAAGTTAGAAATAAATTATGATCTAGTTTCAAAGGAAGTTTATGAAAAGGTTTATGTTTAAACCAAAATTGGTAAATGAAGTTATAAAGTGTCTTTAAGCGAATATGGTAAGCTTGAATTTAAAAGTTACTTAATATTTGGAGTAAAAGGAATCGAGATGGTAAAAGCTTTGTATTCACCCAGAGATGTGTAAATAAGGGGTGGATAAGAAGATGGAGAGTTAAGCGTTAAATTGTAACTTAATGTTGAGTGTAATAGATGAGATTGAAATGCGATTTCTCAAGGGAAATGATATAAAGAATTAGGAAAAAGGATTTGTATAATTTGGCAAAATATTTTGATCCAGATAATGGACAAAGAGTTTTAAAGGAGTAGAAATTTAAAAGTTAATATGCATTAATGATTTACTAGATCAAAGAATTTAGTAATAACCATATATTTCAAAGACGAGATTCCAAAAAGCAAGATGGTTTTATAAAACCATATTTTAATACAATAGTGAAGTGGTGTAAAACGAATATGAGTTTTGAATTACGATTCATATTTATCTTACGATAAGAATGTTGTTGATCGAGGTCTGACAGGTAACTAAAATACCCCAACTTGAACGACTTCGGGATTGTCAAAGGATGGTATGAATCGTGATAGTGGAGAGGTTAAAGCAGATTAATTTGGGAACAAATTGTGAATAGTTATTTGAAGGATTCCGATATATGATGGGATTTCGAAATAAAAGGAAACATAGAAGACGTGAGAGTATGAAATGGTATTTTCGGAATAAAAGCGACTTTTGTGACGATTGTTTTACAATGGTAAGTAAATTGACCTTGTAATTATGAAGGGTAAGAATCGTGATGGAAAATGTTTTTAAAGGATAATAACGGGAATGGGATAAGGTTTAAAGTATTTCTTTTAAGTATTTCAATCAAATGATTCGAGAGTATTTATATATTAAACTAATAGCTTATCTTTGGTATTACAAATAATATATTATTTTAATGGTCAAGTGATGTTATGGAATAAACCAATGAATTTATGATTGTTTATTTTGATAGTTAAATAACCGACTATCAAAATCATGAACAATACGTTGTTGGTACGGAAGTCCGGGATCGATTTTATATTCGAAAACCATTCCGAACCATCAAATACGTAAAGGATGCTGATTGAAGATGGAGCAGTCGAAGACCGTGTACCTTCATAAGCGGAAGGGCTACTTGATAAATTTCTCTGATGTTGCAACTAGAGATATTTTGATAGTAATTCGATCGTGGTTGAAATATGTGGATTTGCAAGGACTACTCGCTACTGATCCATAGGGTGATTTCTAGGATGTGGTAGGAGGGTACCTTCAGTTCATCATGTTCCTGGATGACTTGTATGGACGAGTGTCTGACAAAGTATTTCTAAAGGACCACATACGTTGATTTCTTCAAACGTATCCTAGTTGGTTAACTCCCAGCTAGAGTATTTTTGTGGACGTCAATTAGTGATATCTGATGGATCTGACGAGGTGGCATTCAAAGTAAATTGTAACACCCCACTCCCGCTATGATCACTCACTAAGGGAATGCCATAGCATCGGTGGAGTATTTTAGTGAATATAGAACAGAAAAATTACAACAAGACAGATATAAATAGTACTTGAAATTTTAAAACATCATCTCATAACAGCGGAAGTAAAACATGTCTGGTTACATCATAAAACCACAATAAAGGTCAAGTACAATATCCATCAAAATAAAGAAGTACATAATCCCACTCTCATACAATAGCCAAACAAAAGGAAAGATAACTGGATAACTGGAGCTTTACATCTATCCAAGCTCCTAAAGACTGGAACAGCAATCCGATCAAGCTCCACTACTGCTAGGATCCACCGTAGGACCTGAGGGTTGGGAAAAAGATAAAAACAACAGGGTCAGACATAAGTCTGAGCGAGTCCTATAACTTTAACAATACAATCGTTAAAGTAACCAGAGAAGACATAAACTGATATACGGTAACATATAGGGATGAATGGCTACCCTAAGCAGTCAACTAAACGAAGATAAAGGATAAAGACGCATCTACCCTCCCTAAGGTAAATTACTAAACTGCACCACACCAGTCGTTCCTAACTTAAAGGTTGATCCCACCCAAGGACTTATAAAATTTACTAATTAGTACCTGCGTACCCCTAGGTGACCAAGTAGGCGCCACGGGGCCCTACAATCCACTAGGTGTACACACTACTTCCCATTCGATCGGCTCCCTAACGTAGATACCCGTGCTGGCCCCACCGTGGGATGTATCATTCCCCAATGTGGCAACCTGATGGAACTAAAGGTGCACGGCTTATATCTACTCGATGCAACAACGGCTTACCTACCAGCCCGGGCCCACTCACGCATATGAAGCCCGTTGGACTTGCGTTGCCACCGCTAACCCGTTTGCCTCTTACAGTCAAGCCCAGTATGCGTGTCCCGTCCTCGACATGGGTCGAGCCCACAAAGATACGTATGGGTTACTGGTTGAAATGGGCCTCCACAAGCTACCCACCTAAGCTTGTCCCTTTTTCTAGTATATCCCACTTAACCCTTTAATCATGTTTTAATTACATGTTCCATTTTGGTTAAGTATTCTAATCGTATTTTCTATTGCCACCCAAGGCAACCACTAGATTTTCTCATGCCACCCGAGGCACCCACTTAACCCCTCATGTCCCTCTACATGCTAATGTGGTTAAGTGTTTCTTAATTAATTAATTAAGAACGTAACCTTTGTAAAGACCTCTCACATTAGACTGTCTTTTATGACCGCTGGTTAAGCCGGTTGGGTCCGGGCAGCCTTATGTCATAACAGAGTCTAACCTCGTGTCTTTACATTAATTACGTATTTAGTTTGTGCCTAAGACCTCTCACATTGGGCTAACATTTGTAGCAACTGGTTAAGCCGGTTGGGTCCGGGCAGTTTTACGCTACAACTGAGTCCAACCTCGTGTCTTAGTCAATTAATTACACCTAATTAATCACCCTCATAATTTTATATTAATTATCCCTAATTAATCAAGTTTTCTTAACATGGGTAGACCTAACTTAATAGGTAAATTCCCATGGGGTAGACCTAACTCAATAGGTAAATTCCCAACACATAGTATGGGTACACCTAACCAAATAGGCAAATTCCCATACTATGTTTATTTATTTTGTGTTATGCATAATTATATTAATTTCACACAATCTTATTAACTTATGCATTTAATTACCCCATCGTTCCCACGTAATTTCGTTCATGATATAACACATATAAAAGGTGTCAACTTGCATATGAATGAACATGTTTCAAAGGTGCCATCTTGCATATTAACAAACACATAACTTGCATATGAACTTGCATAACATGTCACATAACTTGCATATAATATGTCACATAACTTACATATTCATTTTGCATAACAAACTTGCATATTAGCTTATAGACTTGCATAATGTGTCATCATGAACTTGCATATTAATAAACATGTAACTTGCATATTTACATACATGTAACTCGCATATTAACAAACATGTAACTTGCATATAAAGAAACATGTAACTTGCATATTTACATACATGTAACTTGCATATTAACAAACATGTAACTTGCATATTAACAAACATGTAACTTGCATATTTACATACATGTAACTTGCATATTAACAAACATGTAGCTTGCATATTAACAAACATGTAACTTGCATAGCATATTACCATGAACTTGCATAACATGCATATGATTACATAGCCCACAACTTGCATATTTAGCATCATGCAAACATAACATACATCATATTAAACTTGCATAAGCTTACATACTCAACATGCATAAACATAAGATTAATGCTAACATCATATCATATGATTCAAAGCTCATTAACCCACATACAAAACCATAAATCTCATCACATCTCATCTAATTAGTTTACCAAAAGATCATCAAAGTGATAGAAACTCACAACTAGCAACTTTGAACACCAAATGAAGAAGATTAAGATGCTAAGAAGGGATTAGAAGTTGATTAGAGAGTGATTAGTATGCAACCCTCTTCATAAAATTAGTGGAGGCCATGAGAGCTAGCATTTTGCCATAGTTTAGTCACTAGGTTTAATTATGAATGAATTAGGGTAGGTTAGGGTCTTATTTATAGATTAGGCAAGTGTTTTAGGCCATAGGATTAACCCTAGATTCAATCCAAGCCATCAAAGCATGTCTTGGGGAAGAAGTCAAGTGTAGGAACCATCTAGGGCCTTTAGATTAAAGATGGACCATGAGAACCATTCAAATGCAAAATCTGCACTTGAGCGAATCGGCCCACGGGTTGACAGCCAAACACCCTGGATTAACCCCTAGTCGACCCAGCGGGCTCGGGTCGACTTCAAAAATCGGCCGGTTCGGTTATTCCCCTCTCCCAATTCGCTGTTTTGAGCATTTTTGCATATTTATTTATTAAATTTTCAATTATATATATATATATATCAATATATATATATATATATATATATATATCTACACAACCCATTTCACTTAATTAAGTATACTTTAATTTGGGAATTTTCGTGAAACTTCGCGAGGCCATATCTTGGTCATACGGACTCCGATTTTCGAAAACTCGGACTCTATTTCGCGTATTTTTCCGAGACGAACACAATGGCATAGCCCGTTTCCCTTGATTCCCATTTTAGAATTAAATTCTGCCTCGATTTATGTTATTACAGGTTATTGAAAATACGGGTTGTTACATTCTCCCCTCCTTAAAGGATTTCGTCCCCGAAATCTTCAAGTTAGGAAGAACGTATCCTACCATCCAATCATCCATCTACTCAAAGCATCATCCACGAGCAATCATTGTCCTTACAAGATTCTAAATGCTGGATGGATATATGCAAAAGTGTGTGTATATGTACTTACCTAATGCGAAAATCAGGCGGTTACTGATACAGTAAACCTCCTTAATGCAAACCATGATAGTGCCATGCATCCAATATGTATGCGAAACCCTATTGACACATACAAATTTCTACATGCGTGCACAACCATACACAAAAATGCATCATCCATATGATAACACAGCCATGATACATCCATCAATCTAACTACCACATCCATTTATGCAATATGCAACATGAAGTGACTGAGCCGATCTAGTGCCTAATGTGTGTGTATATGCATCCACGAGCAACCACTAGCAAACAATTGCATCCATATGCATCCATCAACCATAACATGTTTCAAACACATGTTTCAACCATAGGTTTTACCCTATCTAAAGGTCATAGGTATTAGCGAGAGGATATACTAAAGATAAGATAAGTACTAGACAAGCAATAAAGGAGAAGTTAAAAGACATACTCTCAAAAAGAAATGGATACAAAGAACGCATCTTTGCTTCCGTCTCCCAAGTAGCATTGCTTTCGTCATCTCCCCATTGCACTTTAACTAGCTGAACTTCTCTGTTCCTCAACTTCCTAGTTTCTGACCCAAGGATGCGAGTAGGAGCTCGTCGAATCGTCGCATCACGCTCTACCTCTACATCTCTAAGCAAGCTCGGCTCTACCACCTCCGCGGTCTCATGTAAGCACTTCCTCAAATGTGATACATGGAATACATCATGAACACCACTAAGTCTGTCGGGCAACTCCACCCTATATGCCATCCGTCCAATCCTTTCCTTAATAGGAAACGGCCCAACAAATCTCGGTGCTAACTTCCCTAAGGACCCAAAGCGAACAACATTTCTCAATGGAGATACTTTGACAAAAACCATGTCCCCAACCTCAAACTCAAGATCCGTCCTTCTCCGATCCGCATAAGATTTCTGTCTATCTTGCGCTGCTTTCATCCTTTTTCGAATTAAATCAATCTTCTCTGAAGTCTCTCTAACCATATCCGGCCCAAGCAAGATCTTATCCGTAGATTCCCACCAACATGTAGGAGATCGACAAGGCCTTCCATAAAGAGCTTCGAAAGGAGCCATACCAATACTGGACTGAAAGCTGTTATTATATGCGAACTCCACCAAAGGAAGATGTTCTTCCCATGTACCTCCAAAATCCAAGATACAAAGCCTCAAAAGATCTTCTAAGATACGGTTCACCCTCTCGGTCTGACCGTCCGTCTGAGGATGATATGCGGTGCTCAAACACAACTGAGTCCCTACCGCCTCTTGCAAACTTCTCCAAAACTCACTAGTGAAAATAGGATCTCGATCACTCACAATGCTGGATGGTACGCCATGCAATCTAACAATCTCTCTAACATAGACTGAAGCAAGCCATGGAGCGGTCCTCTTACTCTTTACGGGTATAAAATGGGCACTCTTGGTAAGTCTGTCTACCACAACCCAAATTCCCGTATTGCCCTTCCTCGATCTCGGTAACCCGTCGATGAAATCCATCGAGACACTATCCCACTTCCACTGTGGAACTTCCAATGGGTGTAGCAACCCACCGGGTTTCCTTTGCTCCACTTTAACTTGTTGGCACACTAAGCATCTAGCCACATACTCGGCCACATCTTTCTTCATACCGGCCCAGAAGAAAACTCTCTTCATGTCTTGGTACATTTTGTCTCCACCGGGATGAATAGTCATTCTTGAACGATGTGCATCATCCAAAATAGCCTTCTTCAAACCCTCATCTTGCGGTACACAAAGTCTACCGTCTCTATGCAACCATCCCTTATCATCTATGGTGTATCTACCCAAATGGCTGGACGACTCCCCTCTTATAAGCTTCTCTACCAACACAACCAACTGTGGGTCGTCTCGCTGAGCCTCGCCAATCTGTCTCAAAAGAGTAGGTCTAACCTCCAAGGATGCCAACAAACCAGGTACAAAATCAACAGAAGGTCTAAAGTCAAACAAAGAAAGAAACTCCAAGCTTCGTCGTTCCACGAACAATGGACTCAAAGATAGCCTTTTTCTACTTAAGGCGTCTGCCACCACGTTACCCTTACCAGGGGTATACGCTATCTCGAAATCATAGGATGCTAAGAACTCCATCCACCTTTGCTGTCTTAAGTTTAAATCCTTCTGAGAGAATAAGTACTTCAATGATTTATGGTCGGTGAACAACTCGAATCTCTCACCAAGAAGATAATGGCGCCAAGACTTAAGTGCGAAAACAATCGCGGCCAACTCTAGATCATGGGTAGGGTAATTCTTCTCATGCACTCTCAATTGTCTCCCTCCATAGGCTATTACCCTTCCCTCCTGCATCAAGACTGCGCCTAATCCTGTTCCACAAGCATCGGTATAAACAACAAACGGCTTACTCCCATCCGGGAGCACTAAAACTGGAGCGGTGGTCAAAGCTCTCTTTAACCGTCGGAAAGCATCATCACAATCTACATCCCACGAGAAAACCAGATTCTTTTTCGTCAAGCGGGTTAATGGGGCTGATATCTTCGCGAAGTCTTTGATGAACTTCCTATAATATCCTGCCAACCCCAAGAAACTTCTTACCTCGGTAGCATTTCTAGGAACTTTCCAATCCTGGATAGATACTATCTTTGCGGGATCCACAGCTATCCCTTCCTTAGAGACCACATGCCCTAAGAATCGCACTTCTCTTCTCCAAAAATGGCATTTAGAGAATTTAGCTTTAAGACTATGCGCTCGAAGAGTCTCCAACACTTCCTTGAGATGTAAGGCATGCTCTTCTTCATTCTTGGAAAAGACCAAGATGTCATCCACAAAAACTACTACAAACTTATTCAGATACTCTCTGAACACTCTACTCATGAGATCAACAAAGTATGCGGGGGCGTTTGTCAACCCAAATGGCATCACTAGCCACTCATAAAAACCATCCGGAGTCCGGAAAGCAGTCTTCTCTATACTGTCCTCCGCCACTCTTAACTGATGAAACCCTGTAGCTAAGTCCATCTGCGAAAATACTGACGCGCCAACCAACTGATCAAAGAGATCATCTATCCTCGGTAATGGGTGTCTATTCTTCTTCGTGAGCTTATTAAGTTCTCTATAATCCACACAAAGTCTGAGGGACCCATCCGCCTTCGTGGCAAACACTACTGGAGCTCCCCACTCCGATATACTTCGCCTTATGAACCCCTTCTCAAGCAACTCCCCTACTTGCTTATGAAGTTCTCTTCTCTCACGAGGAGCCATGTGGCGTACTGGCAAAGACACTGGTTTGGCATTATCCACCAAATAAATTCGGAAATCTATCTCCCGCTTCGGAGGCAAACCCTTTACTTCTTCAAACACATCCGGATATTCCCGGACTACTCTGACAGAACACAAACTCTCGACCGAAGCATCGAGCGATTCAAGATAACTTAGCAAAACAGATTCCATGGGATTGCAAGAGATCTCGAGAGTGTTACCCAAGCGGGTCATGAGCCTGACAACTCTCCTTTCGCAATCAAGAACGGCACCATTACTGGATAACCAGTCCATGCCCAAGATCAACCCATAGCCCGTGAAGCCCAATACAAAAGCATCACATCTAAACTCAACGCTAAGTATAGAAATCTTCAAACCCAAACATATCATAGACAGATATATGGAGCCCCCAATTGGGTTTGAGACAACCAAGGGATCATCAACTAGACTGGTGTCTAAGTGCAGTGACTCAACTAACGATGATGAGATAAAAGAATGCGATGCGCCAGAGTCAAACAAAGTACGAACTGGATGATCAAACAGAAAAACCAGACTTTCAACGGAAATAGTTCTACCTCTCTGCTGAATCGGTGGAACTGAGAGAACCTGAACTTGCCCCCCTGACTGAGGTGGTGCTATAAGAGCTTGCACCTGGCCTCCTGAGGTAGACCCCGTCTTCTGCCCCTTCTTTGGGCAGTTTTTCACAAGATGCCCTGCTTCACCACAATGAAAGCAACCGGTCTTCTTCTTTTTGCGACAATCCTTACTGAGGTGTCCTGGTGTTCCACAATTGAAGCACTTCTTCTTCGTCTTCTTTTTGTCACCATTGCCTTTTCCGCCCTTGCCTTGTTGTTGCTGTTGCGGTTTCTTCTGATCCCCCTTTTTCTCTGGTGCCTTAGAATTCTTATCATCCTCATGCATAAGTGCCATGTAGACAAGCTTCTCAAAAGTGGCCCCCATAGGAATGTGAGTCATAGCTATTCCTTGCAATGGTTCGTTCAAGCCTCTAACGAACCTCAAAGCCTTCTTCTCCGGTGTATTCACCAACTCTATGCCAAACCTTGCTAATTGATTGAATTTGTTGACATATTCTTTCACCGTGAGATTCCCTTGCTTCAAATTCAAGAACTTCTCCATAAACAGATTCTCTTCCGCCCTTGAGAGAAACTTAGCCCCAAACCTTTGCTTAAAATCTGCCCAAGAGTCAACAGGGCGTTCTCCATTAGTGACCTCCCACCAGAATGAGGCCTCTCCCTTCATTAACCAAGCCGCCAACTTGACTTTCTTTCCCTCTTCCACTTCAAAGATATCTAGCAACTCTTCCACTTCCTTAAGCCAATCTCTAGCCTCTACGAAAGTCTCTGAACCAAGAAAAGGTTTTCCTCCTATAGCCTTGAACTCCTTGCAAACCTTAGCAAAATTATCCACTCTAGGCTGAGGAGGAGGAGCGGTTGTCTCTGGTGTAGTAGCATTGGCCGGACCCGCAGCCGCGGCCCTAGCCTCTTGCAACCTCCTATACCATAGTGGTATAACTAAACCCTCCGGGATGTTAAGATCTTCAGCCATGCTGAAACGAAAGAGGAAAGATTCAAAAAGGAGATTCCGAAAGATAAAGATATGGCTATTGGGGATTATGCTTTTCTTTTTTTCAAAAACTTTTTCTCTTAGAAGACATGCTTTTAAAAATACTTTCTTCGAAAATACTCTTAGAAAGTAGTTTTTCTCAAAAATTTTATCTGTTCTGGTAACCTTAAGCTCTGATACCACGTGTAACACCCCACTCCCGCTATGATCACTCACTAAGGGAATGCCATAGCATCGGTGGAGTATTTTAGTGAATATAGAACAGAAAAATTACAACAAGACAGATATAAATAGTACTTGAAATTTTAAAACATCATCTCATAACAGCGGAAGTAAAACATGTCTGGTTACATCATAAAACCACAATAAAGGTCAAGTACAATATCCATCAAAATAAAGAAGTACATAATCCCACTCTCATACAATAGCCAAACAAAAGGAAAGATAACTGGATAACTGGAGCTTTACATCTATCCAAGCTCCTAAAGACTGGAACAGCAATCCGATCAAGCTCCACTACTGCTAGGATCCACCGTAGGACCTGAGGGTTGGGAAAAAGATAAAAACAACAGGGTCAGACATAAGTCTGAGCGAGTCCTATAACTTTAACAATACAATCGTTAAAGTAACCAGAGAAGACATAAACTGATATACGGTAACATATAGGGATGAATGGCTACCCTAAGCAGTCAACTAAACGAAGATAAAGGATAAAGACGCATCTACCCTCCCTAAGGTAAATTACTAAACTGCACCACACCAGTCGTTCCTAACTTAAAGGTTGATCCCACCCAAGGACTTATAAAATTTACTAATTAGTACCTGCGTACCCCTAGGTGACCAAGTAGGCGCCACGGGGCCCTACAATCCACTAGGTGTACACACTACTTCCCATTCGATCGGCTCCCTAACGTAGATACCCGTGCTGGCCCCACCGTGGGATGTATCATTCCCCAATGTGGCAACCTGATGGAACTAAAGGTGCACGGCTTATATCTACTCGATGCAACAACGGCTTACCTACCAGCCCGGGCCCACTCACGCATATGAAGCCCGTTGGACTTGCGTTGCCACCGCTAACCCGTTTGCCTCTTACAGTCAAGCCCAGTATGCGTGTCCCGTCCTCGACATGGGTCGAGCCCACAAAGATACGTATGGGTTACTGGTTGAAATGGGCCTCCACAAGCTACCCACCTAAGCTTGTCCCTTTTTCTAGTATATCCCACTTAACCCTTTAATCATGTTTTAATTACATGTTCCATTTTGGTTAAGTATTCTAATCGTATTTTCTATTGCCACCCAAGGCAACCACTAGATTTTCTCATGCCACCCGAGGCACCCACTTAACCCCTCATGTCCCTCTACATGCTAATGTGGTTAAGTGTTTCTTAATTAATTAATTAAGAACGTAACCTTTGTAAAGACCTCTCACATTAGACTGTCTTTTATGACCGCTGGTTAAGCCGGTTGGGTCCGGGCAGCCTTATGTCATAACAGAGTCTAACCTCGTGTCTTTACATTAATTACGTATTTAGTTTGTGCCTAAGACCTCTCACATTGGGCTAACATTTGTAGCAACTGGTTAAGCCGGTTGGGTCCGGGCAGTTTTACGCTACAACTGAGTCCAACCTCGTGTCTTAGTCAATTAATTACACCTAATTAATCACCCTCATAATTTTATATTAATTATCCCTAATTAATCAAGTTTTCTTAACATGGGTAGACCTAACTTAATAGGTAAATTCCCATGGGGTAGACCTAACTCAATAGGTAAATTCCCAACACATAGTATGGGTACACCTAACCAAATAGGCAAATTCCCATACTATGTTTATTTATTTTGTGTTATGCATAATTATATTAATTTCACACAATCTTATTAACTTATGCATTTAATTACCCCATCGTTCCCACGTAATTTCGTTCATGATATAACACATATAAAAGGTGTCAACTTGCATATGAATGAACATGTTTCAAAGGTGCCATCTTGCATATTAACAAACACATAACTTGCATATGAACTTGCATAACATGTCACATAACTTGCATATAATATGTCACATAACTTACATATTCATTTTGCATAACAAACTTGCATATTAGCTTATAGACTTGCATAATGTGTCATCATGAACTTGCATATTAATAAACATGTAACTTGCATATTTACATACATGTAACTCGCATATTAACAAACATGTAACTTGCATATAAAGAAACATGTAACTTGCATATTTACATACATGTAACTTGCATATTAACAAACATGTAACTTGCATATTAACAAACATGTAACTTGCATATTTACATACATGTAACTTGCATATTAACAAACATGTAGCTTGCATATTAACAAACATGTAACTTGCATAGCATATTACCATGAACTTGCATAACATGCATATGATTACATAGCCCACAACTTGCATATTTAGCATCATGCAAACATAACATACATCATATTAAACTTGCATAAGCTTACATACTCAACATGCATAAACATAAGATTAATGCTAACATCATATCATATGATTCAAAGCTCATTAACCCACATACAAAACCATAAATCTCATCACATCTCATCTAATTAGTTTACCAAAAGATCATCAAAGTGATAGAAACTCACAACTAGCAACTTTGAACACCAAATGAAGAAGATTAAGATGCTAAGAAGGGATTAGAAGTTGATTAGAGAGTGATTAGTATGCAACCCTCTTCATAAAATTAGTGGAGGCCATGAGAGCTAGCATTTTGCCATAGTTTAGTCACTAGGTTTAATTATGAATGAATTAGGGTAGGTTAGGGTCTTATTTATAGATTAGGCAAGTGTTTTAGGCCATAGGATTAACCCTAGATTCAATCCAAGCCATCAAAGCATGTCTTGGGGAAGAAGTCAAGTGTAGGAACCATCTAGGGCCTTTAGATTAAAGATGGACCATGAGAACCATTCAAATGCAAAATCTGCACTTGAGCGAATCGGCCCACGGGTTGACAGCCAAACACCCTGGATTAACCCCTAGTCGACCCAGCGGGCTCGGGTCGACTTCAAAAATCGGCCGGTTCGGTTATTCCCCTCTCCCAATTCGCTGTTTTGAGCATTTTTGCATATTTATTTATTAAATTTTCAATTATATATATATATATATATATCAATATATATATATATATATATATATATATATATATATATATATCTACACAACCCATTTCACTTAATTAAGTATACTTTAATTTGGGAATTTTCGTGAAACTTCGCGAGGCCATATCTTGGTCATACGGACTCCGATTTTCGAAAACTCGGACTCTATTTCGCGTATTTTTCCGAGACGAACACAATGGCATAGCCCGTTTCCCTTGATTCCCATTTTAGAATTAAATTCTGCCTCGATTTATGTTATTACAGGTTATTGAAAATACGGGTTGTTACATAAATGGTGTTCAGATGTGATGAAAAAGAAATTCGAACCTCAAGCCTCATCAACCGGGGAATGGCAAAAAATCAGGCAGGCAGCATGGCTATGTGGGTCGCTCCCATTAGGATTTATAATCACCTATCTAGAGAAATTCCTTTTGCTTCTTTAATCTATCGATGCTGTCCCTTTTCGGGAAACGATGGGTTGCACCCAACCTTTGGTGATATACATTCGATACACCCAAGTGAAATGAGTGGTCGGTCATGTATGGACCGGGTTGCAAGACGTTCTTGTTGAACCCAGTGTATTTATCTCTAGAGATACACGATCGGCAGGTGGTCCCATACCTTGTCATAATCGGAATCCAATCTCCAATTAGCACCCGCGGTTTTGTTTGTATACTATATATGTGGAGCGTGAGACGCAAGCGTTATGCTAGATTCTATTTATTTGTATTTAGACACTATTATAATATTAGAGGAGTATTAGTTTTCAAAAACTGTTTTGGGTTATCGTTAGGTAAAAACCGTTCATGTTTATGTGTGGACCGGTCTTATGATATCCTTTTCCTTTCAGAAGAGAATTTTAACTTTAAAATCAAGTTGTGTGATATGTTTAAACTTAAGGGGTTTTCTCACTCTGGTTCACCAGACTGACCCAGTGTTTGTAATGCTCGGGTTAGCCCGGGTCTGCAAGTTCAGGATACAGAATGCTATGAAGTCCAAAGACGTGTTGGAGAAGTTCAGACATATGATATTATCCAGTATTTCCGTTGTGTGCTGTATATGAGGACAAATTATTATGACTGTCCATATGTGTGATGTACTCTGATGATTGTAAGTATATTTTCAAATCTCTCAATAAAGCTTTGTTTCTGTATTATATTTTGTTCCGCTGCAATGTGAGACTCTGTGTCGTGTTGGATCTTCTTCTTCTTCTTTTCTAATATTTCTTTCTTTCTTATCTCACCCTCTATATTCTTTCAAATGACTATCTGGTGGGTTTCGATACTTGAGTTCTGGCCAGTAATGCAGGGTTTATGTATTATTGTCAGAATCCGAGCGTCGAATTCCTACCGGGTCGTTACAGGGAGATTGTAACAACTTGGAATTTTGGGGCCAATTTAAAATTTTTATTTTAGAAATTTTAATGGATTTTCAAAATTTAAAATAATTTATTTTAAATAATAATGACTAAAAATTTATTTAAATTGAAGTTTGAACGAATATATTTATTTTCATTATAATAGGAGTTAAAAATAGCGCTGCAGTTTGATTTTTTGATTTTAACTTTTAACTGGATGTACAAGATTCATTTTAAATCGAATTTCAGTAAGACCAAAAATATTTAAATCTGTTTAACCATATATTTCTAATGAATGTAAGAATATGAAATTTCACTTTGACAATAAAAAGTTATGGCCAGTTTAAAATTCAGAAAACTCGCTGTAGAATTTATATATTTTTAATAAAATATATAGCCCTTAAAAATAGCCATTTTACAAACGACCTCCGTTTTCGACGAAACCACTTTTTTGGAACCGGAATGTCAAATTATTGCTAAGTTTCAATTTTCATAATTTTTTGAATTAATATGTGAGCTGGCAAAAGAAAATGTGTTTTGTTCATTTTAGTCAAATTTAATCGACTTGAAAATGGCCATTTTTCAAACAGTCTCAGAATTCGATGAAATTAGTCTTGTCAGAATCGTATCGTCAAAACACAACTAGAAATAATTTTTCTGTAATTTTTAGGGGTCGTATATGGCCCCGGTGAATTTAAATGTAAGATTGAATTAATTAAATAATTGATTTAAATATTAAATTAAATAAAACAGGCTGAGGACGTTCATTTGGGCTGACGGAACATGGTTCATTGGATTTGGAATAGGGGTAACTAGCTAGAAATGACTATCGCTGGGCTTGATTTGGAGCTAGTGGCTAAACGGGCCTTTTAGTGATTAATAAATAAAATAATATTATAAATATATTAGACTAAACAAGCCAAACCCTAGCATTGATAATCTCATAGCCGCCATATCTAAAACCAATGCAACCAATGCTCCCTCGATCTCCTCCACGATACTCCCAATCCACGCAACAATGTAAGGTACTCCTAAAGGCAAAATGAAAGAAGAAAACAAGATCCTGAGGTTCAACGGGTATGATCGGGTTTAATGCTTCCGTGTGGTCGGATTTCGCCTTGAAAGGCGACGGAGTCGGACTTGAATTGGCGGCGCAGGTCAAGTCCGAGCTCGACGCGATGGAAGCTGGCGGATGGCGACGTGAAGGCGGAGGCGGGGAAGCATTCATATGATCGGTCGGCTACCTGGATTTGCGTGCGTGGGTGAACTTCTGGAGCGACGGTTTGGATTTTCTAAACCCTGGAGTAACGAAGCCGACAAGGAGAGAAAGCAAAAACAGAAGACAATGTTTTAAAATGTAATTAAGGTTAAAGCTAAACGTTATTAAATTAATTTAGTTAATTATCAAATGGAATAACGATCATAACTTTGTCATACGGACACAGAATCAGATGATTTCAGGAGCGTTTGAATCGCAGAAACGAGATCTACAGTATGAAACAGACAAAATTTGAAACCGAGCACTTTGAAAATTCAGAATAAAATCATGGTGATATTTCTATATTTAAAAATAGTTAAAATTTAATTATCGCTCGTTATTTAAATTCCATGTATGTACGTTAATTAATTTAGATCTGCGATGTATGATGTTGTGTTTGCTGCTTGTTATGATGATTGTGATGTATGCGTTTGGTTAGATCTAGATCTAAAATATTTTTATTTTAGATCTAAATTGATTTAGTTTATAATAGAGTTCTTCTTCTATTCTAATGCATGAACATGGAATTGTACTCCTCTTATTTAGATCTACGTTCTTTTATTTAGATCTACGAAACACTGATTTATCTTTAAAGATTTCATTTTTATTTAGATCCATTAGTATTAATTTGTTTATATTATTAAAATATTATCTTTAGTTAAATACATGAACAACAAAATTAGAATTACAATAAAAAATTATATTTTGATTGTAATATGAATCATCAGAAAGGAGTATACAATAAAAATTACATTTTTATTGTAATATGAATCATAAGGAAAAAGTAGAAAATAAGGATTGCATTTTGATTGTAATGTGAATCATTTTTGTGGAAACAAAATAGATTAAGCAAAAAAATATCATTTTTGTTAAATTGAAATTCGTATACAAATAAATCATTCTTTATTTGTCAGTGAAATACATAGAAAGATGTTAACAAATAAAATATTCTTTCATTTGTCATTAGAATACATAGAAAAATGTTTATATATAAAATAGTCTTTTATACGATATTAGAATACATAGGAAGATGTAAACACATAAAACATTCTTTTATATGTTATTAGAACATATAGAAAAAGGTAAACAAATAAAATATTCTTTTATTTGTCATTAAGGGAACATAGAAATGTCATTTTATTGAAATGGTCTTATTTAACAAATTAAGAATTGTTAAACTATAATTGTCAGGGTTAACAAGTTAGAATTGTTATGTTAATGATAAAATTTACAATTTTCATCATATATGTGGAAAGGATTAAAAATATACATTTAGTCATTTAATTAGAAGTAGACAAAATATTCATTTTTGTCCAATTTAAAAGAATGTAAATAAACATTCATTTTGTCAAATTTAAAGCGTGAAACCAAATTATACACTTTTTGTCATTTAAAAGAAATGAGACAAATATATTTATTTTTGTCCTTTTAAAAGAATGAAACGAAAATATACATTTTGGTCATTAAAAAGGATTTAACTAGAATAGACATTTTTGGTTCATTATAAAAAATTGAACAAAAAGATACATTTTTGTTCATTGAAAAGAAGGAGACATTTTGTTCCCTTAAAAATGAATAAACAAGTATAGATTATTTACATTTTATATGTAAATAAAAGACATGAATAAAGAAGTATAGTTTATTTACATTTTATATGTAAATTAAAGACATGAATAAAGAAGTATAGTTTATTTACATTTTATATGTAAATAAAAGACATGAATAAAGAAGTATAGTGAATTTACATTTTATATGTAAATAAAAGACATGAATAAAGAAGTATAGTTTATTTACATTTTATATGTAAATAAAAGACATGAATGAAGAAGTATAGTTTATTTACATTTTCCATGTAAATAAAAGTCATGAATAAAGAAGTATATTTTATTACATTTTACATGTAAATAAAAGATATGAACTAAAAAGGTATATTTTATTCACAATTTAGATGTGAATAAAAGACATGAAATTTAAAAGTACATTTTTATTTGCAAATTAGTTGCAAATAAAAATATGGACGTAAAAAGCACCTTTTTATTTACATAATAGATGTGAATAAAAACTTAGAAAAAAGCACCTTATTATTCACATTTTAGATGTGAATAAATACATAGAAATAAAAAGTACATTTTAATTTACATTTTAGATGTAATCAAAAAGATAGAACTTAATGTTATATTTTATTTGTCAAAATAGAGACAATAAAAAGATTAGATTTTTAAATTACATTTTTATTGTCATTCTAGGGACAATAAAAAGAGTAGAATTAAAAGTGACATTTTATTTACATTTTAGATCTAAATAAAAAACATAGATTAAAAAGTGACATTTGTATTTACATTTTAGATGTAAATAAAAACCATGGATTAAAAAGTTTTATTTTTGTTTACATTTTAGATGTAAATAAATGAATAGATTAAGAGTGACATTTTTATCGTTATTTTAGATGCGATAAAAAGAACAGATTTTAAAATTACATTTTCTACGTAATTAAAGAATGAAAGGAAAATTTTCATTTTTCAATGTAATAAAAGATTAAATAAAAACACTACATTTTTCAATGTAATAAAAGATTACATTTTGCAATAGTGTAATAGAAGAATAGAAAAAGGTTTACATTTTGATGTAATATAAAAAGTTTACATTTTTATGTAATATGAAAAGTTCACATTTTTATGTAATATAAACCTCATTATTAATGTAATGAATGAAATATAAAAATGTCATGTTTTAAATTATTAAAACATGTTTACATTAAAAATCACATTTTTAATGTAAAGAAAGAGAATATAAAAATATTCATAGTTTGGAATGGACGGGATAAACAATAAAAATTTACATTTTTATTGTAATGAAATAAATGAAAAAAATATTCATCGTTTGAAATAGAAATGATAAACAATAAAAATTTACATTTTATGGTCATATAAGGAATGTAGAAAATGTACATGTTTTTGGAATAGACTTCTGTTCATTAAAATTAACTTGAAGACGAAGTGTAGAAAATTATTTAAAGAATAAATATTTTGAAATCATCAAATGAATGAATTATATATATATATATATAAATTAAAATAAAACGAATCGCGCTGCTGCAGTTCGCGATTTGAAATCGTAACTTCAAACGATTATACCGAAAGATCCGACCTTCAGATTTTCCCAAAACTGGAACCGTTAGGACCGCTTTGGGAAGATCATTCCAACGATATAAATTTTGTTAAAATCTGAAGGTTATATTTCGAGATAAGTGTAAATCTAATTTCGATCAAAACAGCGCCAGGACCGCCCATTGACCCGAAGCATCGTTGAGTTATATTGAGCTATTTTAAATAAATAAAAATAGCGATAAATCATTATAAATAAATTTGAACGATATGAAATGATTTAAAAGATAATTATTCAAAAAATATTTGAAAAGACCGAGTTCAACTCGTTTCAAATAATTATACGACAATTTTAATCAATGATATAGAAGACGGTGATTGAAGACAACGATCTTCACGTTGAATGGAGGAGTTACCACTGACGCCCATGATTGGAGTAGCTACCTTGAAGGGGCTACAGTGGTAGCTATCCGGACGTACTTGTTGATTGTTCGGATATGCGAGGAATAAGGTGCCTCCGGTTTCGTTCAGACCCAGAACGGACTTGTAAATGGATGGTATGTATGACGTTATATTCCTTTATGTTGTATTTGTTGATCTCTGCTAAATATATATCTGTTTGGTGTTTAACACCCTTCTCTGAGACGTACGAGCTTAGAGGTTATATATTGGTAGGAATCAATGGTATGGTATGGATTGACAATGTGGCACGCTACGATGCATGGATCAAGGCATTGTTGAAAAGCAGGGCCTTGTGGTTGATGATCAAAGCATAGCCTGTTGAGGCGTAGCTTTGTATATAGCATGACTTCGCGAGCCTCATACCCCGGTATGAGTCAAAAACGGGATCAGGACCGTAGGGAGTGCACACGTTTCTTTCTAGCTAGAGTAGTGTTAGCGATCTACCAACCCTGACATTTTTACTTATGTGAATGATGGATTATGAGGTACCTCGATTTTATAGGTTGTTAGTGGCCATATTGGAGGTTCAAAAGAACCGGGAAGCGTGTGTTCAAGCATAACTAATCCACTAACGTAGGTGTGGACCGGCCCTACCGCATCCAAGGGTTCTCTAGCGTCTGAATCCTGAGGCATTTGCTAAAGTGTCTCGAATAGGAGAGGTCGATCCCTAGCCTCGACTCATGATGGAAACCCAATTTCCAATGCGACACCATCGGTTTTGATTGTAGAACTAATATGGCGACATGATATATGATACCCATGTCGTCTAGGATTGATACATTATGATTAAAAGTGTTTTTGAAACATATATACACTAGTAATAATATAAAAACCGTTTTTATCGTATCAAGCATTTTTGACCATTATAAGGTAAAACTCTATCCTCCAGTTTGCGTTGCATTGTGTGATGGGACTTGAGTCTTATAATGGTTTCATTTTTATAAAAAGCATTGCGTTGTTTAACGATTTAACTAATCTTATGCACTGGCAATCCAAGGGAGTAAACCCGTTCCGCGTTGGCGGCGTGGTCCTGTGATTAGCCTTATTATTGGATTAGTTAAGTTAGAACTCTCATATCAGTCCCATGACTGACCTGTAGTTTGTTTCACTTGCAAACTCGGGTGCCCTCTTTTCCACACGGGCAGTCGAGTAGCTTTTTGCAGATATTTATCTCTTGAGCTGGATTCTAGATCGAAGCCTAAAGCTGTGTCCAGGGTATAGAAAGTTTTCCGCTGTGTATTGTACTAATTTATTGTAATAAGTCTTCCGCTATATTTTATTTATCGATGTACTCTGATATTCTGTACTCTAACGTAACATTATTATGATGTTTATAAAAGTCTTTTGTTATTTGTACTGATGTGTTGTATGCCCAGAGTTATTGCATTCGAGAATTTCCAACTTTTGGATCAGACCTGTGTGTTTTATGGTCGGTTCAAACGACGGGGATTTTCGGGTCTTTACAACTCGTTTAAGTTCACAATGTAGCATATCGTGCTAAGTATATCTAAATTCGTATCATTTCATAGTAATACTCTATATAGATTGTAAAATACTAATAATCATCATAGCATGAACTAATATCACGTTTGAAACGATCTAGAATTTCGCTCGATCCGAATCGATCGCTAAACCGAACAAGACCGTTCGAAACCCCTGATTTCTTTGAGAACACGACAAATCAGAACCCAAACAGAAGAACAATTCATTGTTTATTACAACAATTCATCAGAATACAAGAATATACAGAGTATAAACAAATAATATACATTTGACAAATATCAGAGATTACAATACATTACATAGCAGCGGAAAAATAATACAAAACACAACTAGAAGTAATACACGGATACAGAGCTTTCCGAATATCGCTTTAGCTGTAAATCAGGATCCTGTGAATATAAATCTGCAAAACCAAACTACTAGCTGCCCAGGTCAAAATAAAGGCACCTAGAGTTTAGTTTAAAACAATAAACTCCAGGTCAGTCATGTGACTATTGTGAGAACTAAAACAGTTATTAATCTTTATTTTAAAGTTAGGTAAATCAAGGGACCACGTCGTATAACACGGAACGGGTTTCCTCCCAAGAATACCAGTGCATAAAACAACAACGCAATGCTAAATAAAGAACAATGAAGCTATTATAAGACCCAGGTCCCATCACACAATGCAACACAAGCCGGAGGATAGGGTTTTTACCTTATAATGACCAAAGAATGCTTGATACGCTAAATTTCATGTTTTATTACTACTATAAGTGTATAGTGTCAAAACAATTTCAATCATAAGTATCAATCATAGACGGCATAAGTGCTCCATACCACTATGTCGCCATATATAGGTAGACAATCAAAACCGCAAAGTCACGTATTGGAAGTTGGGTTTCCATCTGTGAACCGAGGCAAAAGATAGTCCTCACCGATTTGAGACAATCTAGCCCATGTCTTAGGATCAGAGCTCGAGTGACCCTTGGATCGTCAGGGCCGGTCCACCGATGTGGAATAAAATGCATGAACACGGCGTTTCCCCACCCTTTGGGGCGTAAATGAGCCAAATGACTCCATCGGCTCCACACAGTCACCGATATATCCGAGGCGCCTCGCAACAGCAACAACCACACAGGTGAAAATAATATAAATGTCAGGGCTGGTAGGTCACCGACACCACCCTAGCTAGAAAGAAACGCATGCCCTCCCTGATGTCCTCTCCCGTTTCTGGTTCACAACCGGGGTGTGAGGCTCGCAAATCAACGTTACACAAAGCTATGCCACACAGGCGTTGCTTTGATCATCAACCACAAGACTTTGCTTTTCAACAGAAGCCTTGATCAATTGCCACTTAATCATGCCACACAAGCAATTCACTCCATACAATTGATATCCATCAATATATAACCTCTGAGCTCGTACTTCTCAGAGAAGGGCGTTAAGCAAGAGAATTAATTCTCCACCGCCAAACAGATATATATTTAATAGAAATCAATCACATAGAATAAAATCCAATGTCAGACACACAGTCCATTTACAAGTCTGTTCTGGGTCTGAACGAAACTGGAGGTACCTTATACCTCGCATATCCGTCGATCTCCAAGTACGTCTGGACGATCACCAACTGATTCCCTCCTCTTGGGTGTACAGCTCAGTCAATATCATCAGTAATAACCCAAACGATGTGAAGACCTCCGGTCTTCAACCACCGTCTTCATCCTTGACACCACGTCGAATCAGTTATTCAGAATGGGATAAACCCGGTCTTTCTGAATAACTCACGTATATAATAAACAAGTGTTACACAAACACAACATACGCCTCATTCCAATTCATAATATTCTTTTATTCAAATATTCTTATACCTTGGAAAAGGTTCCCATTAATTTTATCAAAGATAAATTCTAGAAATTTATTCTTTAATCTTCTTTTGAATATCAATTCAAACTAGTCGGGAATAGCGAACCACACCGAAGTAACCATTTATTTTATTTCCCAATCCCAACCTACTCATCCCATGAAGAAAAACTGGGAATACTTCATATCTAACACCACGGTGTTATCCGTAAATTCAATTACCATTTGACCCTCAAATCTAATTAAAGATTTAACTATCGCCTGGAGCAAAACTGGTGACACTCCATTCTCGATCATTTCGATCTAATTAAAGATTCATTAAAACTCCACTTAGTTTTAATCTTCCCAAAAATCAATATCCTGTCTTTAACTGGGTTAAAGAACCAATGTCATTTAAAACACCGTTCACTGTAAACCCGAAATCACATTCCATTCCAATTCAATTATTGAAACTTCTGGTTACTTTTAAAACCCTTCCAAATCCAGTTTATTTATTTAAAAATAAATAAATTATTATTCTAGTTCAAAACTAGTTCATATCGATAAAAATCTATTTTTTTCTTTTTAAATTTGGAATTTTTCATCTCAATTCTTCACAAATCATTTCTTATGATTTTACACAAATTATTACTATTTTTAATAATTTTATCAAGGCCCGTACAGTCGAATTCCATCAACGGCCATCGAACTGCACTCATAGCGACCTTTTCCAAATTTAATTTGGACATAATTCCAAATCCAACCGTTAGATTTCAAATCTCTAATATCCGTTAGAAAGCTCTTTTCAATACGAACCTAAGTTCCAGTTTTAGGAGAATCCGACGGTCGGATCTCCCGTAATATCCGTTCGAAGTCAATGGTCGAAATTCGCGAACTGCCATGGCGCATTCTATTCAGGCCATTATATATAATATATATTATATATATTTCGTCGATTTCCTTTTAAAACGCATTTTATAAATCGTTTTAAATTCGTTTTCGAAACGGTTTCAACTTCATATTCAATTTCGAATCAAAATTGAATGTTCCACATTATCGATATACAAATGATAATATTTTCAAAATGTTATATTTTGAAATCACTTCCTTTTCTATATTCATTATAAAAATGAATAAAATCGATATAAATATCGTTCACGTCTAAATGGCGCATATCTAATCAACATGACTTTTATTCAACACATGAATGTTTATTCTATTCAACACATGAATATTTATTTTACTCAAATGAATATTTATTTTACTCAACACATGAATATTTATTTTATTCAACACATGAATTTATATTATTCAACGCATGAATTTAAACTATTCAACACATGAATTTTTATTTCTATCCAACACATGAATTTTCATTCTATTCAACACATGAATTTATATTATTCAACACATGAATTTTCATTCTATTCAACACATGAATTTATTTTCTATTCAACACATGAATTTATTCTATTCAACACATAAATTTATTTTCTATTCAACACATGAATTTATTTTTTTATTCAACACATGAATATTTATTTTTTATTCAACATATGAATTTATTTCTATTCAACACATGATTTTTTTATATAATATTCCTTATTCTCCCAAATTGGAATAAGGCCCAATCAATTACCATAACGTTAATTATATGTATTCCCTACAACACATGCCTATAACAACAACGATAAATCATCAACCATCATCCAGAGTGCACCACACAACTGCATAAGCATTAAATATAAATAATTAATGCTTACACTGTCTGTCAACCCATCGATTGACATACAACTAAACAATCGGGATTAGTGTACGTCAAATATCATCACAATACCCGTATGGGGTTTCAAATCAACAAACATGGAATTTTATTTGTGCAGTTGGGCGACGTTTAAAATTTACCGTTCCAATCAATATCCTTCAAATAGATGTACATAAACAAACCGCCCGGTTTGTAAATGAATATTTATTTTATCCACATTCACGTTAAAAATTATATTTTTAACGATAATTAATTTATTTCAACACATGAATATATATTTGATTTCAACACATGAATATATATTTTATTTCAACATATGAATATATATTTTATTTCAACACATGAATATATATTTTATTTCACCAGCAACAGTCAATTTTCACAACACAAACAATCACACAAGTCGTCCATGGTCTGTGGACAACGGGTGTCGGGTGCTGCTAAGCACCGTCTGCATACTAGTTTATAGTTCAAACTAGAAATTAAAATAAAAGTGAGGAGTCCTCACCTTGGGGTTCCACTCCGTCAGTCTTTCTTTCTGAACGGTTTGAATTTGTTCGAAATTCCAACGCATCCTTTTCACGCCTTTCATATATAAAAATCACATTTTTATTATCACTTACATAAATATCGAATTTTTATCTTCACTTCATATATATAAAATCAAATTTTTATCTTCATAAAAATATTTCAAATATACGATAAAAATCTTGTCGCTACCAATTCACTTTCATTATAAAAATTATATTTTTAGCTTTTTATTCATATGATAAAAATCACATTTTTATACTGTTACTTCATATGTAAAGATTATATTTTTATATTGCCACTTGTATATGAAAGACCATATTTTTATAATAACACTAGAAGGATAAAGATCATATTTTTAACTTGCTATTCACATACTAAAATTTATATTTTTATTTCGCTAGTTTCATAATAAAAATCACACCTTTTTATGTTTTAAAAATCTCCTCTTTTCATGAACAAAAATCATTGCTTTTCTAATCAAAGATCTATGCTTTATAACGCCTCTCATATGATAAAAATCCAATTTTTATCGCATTTATATAAAGGAAAATCCTAGCTTTTCTATTATTTAAAAATCAGATTTTATTATATAAATAAAAAGAAAAAGAATAAAAAAAATACCAAAATAGGAAAAAATATATAAATAAAGAAGCTTACAGTAATTGGAGATGAGGAGGTGTGGTTTCTATGCTGGAGATGGAGGGTGGGGTCGGCGCTGGGTCAGGGAGGTGGTGGTGGGTGGCTCTGGGTCAGCGACAGCAGCATTGGGTCCGGTGGCTTGGGTTTTGGTGATTTTATGGCTTGGGGTGTTCGTGGGTTAAGGAGGTTCGGAGAGAGGAGAGGGTGCAGCAGTCTGGTGATGGGGAGGTGGTGGTCTGGCGTGGCGACGCGGCCGTGGGGAGGCTGCGACGAGAAACGGAGGGTTGGGGGGGGGGTGCGATGGTCAACGCGGTTTTCTTCTTTTTATTTTTTTATTTTTTCCTGAATTGAATTCTATCGTGGAAGGGGGGATAATATAAATAAAAAAAAATATTTATTTAATTATTTTTCCATAAAGGTACCTTTTCGTTCGGTCACCGAATCGAACCTAACGCATGTCTCCCTTAGCTAATTAGCCCTATTCCGAACACAATGGGATATGTATCGTGAGCCAATTCGGCTGTTACGATCAGTTTCCGTTCAAGTTAAAATATAAAATAATGTATATTGAATTTGAACGCACATTTCAATTTACCGGGGCCACACACTAACTCTAAAAATTCCAGAAAAAATATTTCCAGCTTCGTATTGACGATAAGGTCCTAACAAAGCTAATTTCATCAAATTCTGAGAACATTTGATAAATGGCCATTTTCCAGTCGATTAAAATCAACTAAAACTGGTCAAATGCGTTTTCTTTTGCCATGCTCACATATTGATTCAGAAAATTATGAATTTTGAAACCTAGCAATAACTTGACATCACAGATCCAAAAAAATTGGTTTCGTTGAAAACCGAGGTCGTTTGCAAAATTTTCATTTTTAAGGGCCAGAATTCCATAGCGACTATTCTAAATTTTCATTTGGACATAACTTTTGATTCCCGCTATGAAATTTCAATTTGTCGGATTCATTGAAAAGATATTCTCACATAGATTCTATTATTTTTGGTTTCGCCAAAATCTGGTTTATTTGAATCCTGCTTATTCATTTGAACTTTGGAATTGAATTTTCGAACTACCACGCCATTTTCAATTCCTTTTATAATTAAAATAAAATATTTATATTCTAACGACGATCTATATAAATATATACGTTTTATTTTATTCAAAATAAATTTCTCTTCGTTATTATTTAAAATAAATCATTTTAAATATTCAAAATTTGCTAAAATTGCCAAAATAAAAATTTTAAATTGGCTCGGATTTCCGGGTTATTACAATCTCCCCCACTTAAAACTTTTCGTCCCCAAAGAGGAACGAAGCCGAAAGTTGTTTAACTAATCAACTTAACTTTCATTATTTTCATTTCGGCTTAAGTTCTCCAACTTTTCAGTTTCTAAGAACTTTTCAAAATTTTCAAACATTTGGCTAATACCCTAAATTTTCAAAAAAATTCGCCATAACCTCCGCTGCACCGGGGACTTGGGGATATTTCAAATAGCCTCCCATGGCCCTCATCAATCCAAAAAGAAAAAGAAACAGCCAATCGGCTCATAAAATCATCCAAAACCCAATAAATTATTAAACATGTACCTATTTGTCGGGCAAAATTTTTTATTCTTCTGCTCTAGCCTCCTTTCTATGACCTATTCAATGTAACAACATGTATATGTATGCAAATGCGACAAATTTTCAATACAACTCACTATTTGGTTCAATTTGGCTAAAGGTTCAACATTTTAATTAATCAAATAATAATCAAACAACACAACCAACAATCAATTAGTTGATTATCATTTCAAATTCATAATTTCGATATATAGTCCAAAAATCAGATTTTTGACGCCAATTCACAACAATAAGCCCTATGTAGTTTTGGTTCTCACACCAGTCTAATGGAAATATATAGATATCACACCTTCGAAACTCGAATACCAATTCTGATGATGTCTAGACTATCATTAGAATCGTCTCCGGGCGACTATAGTGTGATTCCAGATCTATCCAGTATATTAGAACTTCAAATACACGCGGATCAGACACATACGCAAAATCTTTATATACTTGATTGTCCAAATCAATACAAATAAATATTCAAATACGAATAATTGAATTTAAATTTTCAAAACAAGAATTGTTTTCATTTTTTTAAAATATACTCTTCACACTCGTTCTAGGATACTACTGATCCCATCTCTAATGAGTCATTCGTATTGGATATTACTAATCCAATTCTCTGATGAATTCTTTCGTATGGTTCTAATATGTCTTGTTCTCAAGCTTTGTAAACCAAAGCTCTGATACCAGATGAAACGATCTGGAATTTTGCTCGATCTGAATCGATCGCTAAACTGACCAAGACCATTCGAAACCCCTTATTGCTTTGAGAACACGACAAATCAGAACCCAAACAGAAGAACACTTCATTGTTTATTACAACAATTCATCAGAATACAAGAATATACAGAGTATAAACAAATAATATACATTTGACAAATATCAGAGATTACAATACATTACATAGCAGCGGAAAAATAATACAAAACACAACTAGAAGTAATACACGGATACAGAGCTTTCTGAATATCGCTTCAGCTGTAAACCAGGCTCCTGTGAATATAAATCTGCAAAACCAAACTACTAGCTGCCCGTGTCAAAATAAGGGCACCCAGAGTTTAGGTTAAAACAATAAACTCCAGGTCAGTCATCTGACTGGTGTGAGAATTAAAACAGTTATTAATCTTTATTTTAAAGTTAGGCAAATCAAGGGACCACGCCGTATAACATGGAACGGGTTTCCTCCCAAGAATACCAGTGCATAAAACAACAGCGCAATGCTAAATAAAGAAAAATGAATCTATTATAAGACCCAGGTCCCATCACACAATGCAACACAAGCCGGAGGATAGGGTTTTTACCTTATAATAGCCAAAGAATGCTTGATACGCTAAATTTCATGTTTTATTATTACTATAAGTGTATAGTATCAAAACAATTCCAATCATAAGTATCAATCATAGACGACATAAGTGCCCCATACCACTATGTCGCCATATATAGGTATAAAATCAAAACCGCAAAGTCACATATTGGAAGTTGGGTTTCCATCTGTGAACCGAGGCAAAAGATAGTCCTTATCGATTCGAGACAATCTAGCCCATGTCTCAGGATCAGAGCTCGAGTGACCCTTGGATCGTCAGGGCCGGTCCACCGATGTGGATTAAAATTCCTAAACACTGCATTTCCCCACCCTTTGGGGCGTAAATGAGCCAAATGACTCCATCGGCTCCACATAGTCACCGATATATCCTAGGAGCCTCACAACAGCAACAACCACACAGGTGAAAATAATATAAATGCCAGGGCTGGTAGGTCACTGACACCACCTAGCTAGAAGGAAACGCATGCCCTCCCTGATGTCCTCTCCCGTTTCTAGTTCGAAACCAGGGTGAGAGGCTCATGAATCAACGTTACACAAAGCTATGCCACACAGGCGGTGCTTTGATCATCAACCACAAGACTTTTCTTTTCAACAAAAGCCTTGATCAATTGCCACTTAGGCATGCCACACAGGTAATTCACTCCATGCGATTAATATCCATCAATATATAACCTCTGAGCTCGTACGTCTCAGAGAAGGGCGTTAAGCAAGAGAATAAATTCTCCGCCGCCAAACAGATATATATATTTAATAGAAATCAATCACACAGAATAAAATCCAATGTCAGACACACAGTCCATTTACAAGTCCGTTTTGGGTCTGAACGAAACCAGAGGCACCTTGCACCTCGCATATCCATCGATCTCCAAGTACGTCTGGACGATCACCAACTGATTCCCTCCTCTTGGGTGTACAACCCAATCAAGATCATCAGTAATCACCCTAACGATGTGATGACCTCTGGTCTTCAACCACCGTCTTCATCCTTGACACCACGTCGAATCAGTTATTCAGAATGGGATAAACCCGGTCTTTCTGAATAACTCGCCTATATAATAAACAAGTGTTACACAAACATAACATACGCCTCATTCCAATTCAGAATATTCTTTTATTCAAATATTCTTATACTTTGGGAAAGGTTCCCATTAATTTTATCAAAGATAAATTCTTTAAATTTATTCTTTAATCTTTTTTTGGATATCAATTCAAACTTGTTAGGATTAGCGAACCACACTGAAGTAACCATTTATTTTATTTCCAATCCCAACCTATTCATCCCATGAAGTAAAACTGGTAATACTTCATATCTAACACCACGGTGTTATCAGCAAATTCAATTACCATTTCACGCTCAAATCTAATTAAAGATTTAACTATCGCCTGGAGCAAAACTGGTGACACTCCATTCTCGATCATTTCAATCTAATTAAAGATTCATTAAAACTCCACTTAGTTTTAATCTTCCCAAAAATCAATATCCTGTCTTTAACTGGGTTAAAGAACCAATGTCATTTAAAACACCGTTCACTATAAACCCAAAATCACATTCCATTCCAATTCAATTATTGAAACTTCTGGTTACTTTTAAAACCCTTTCAAATCCAATTTATTTTTAAAAAAATAAATAAATTATTATTCTAGTTCAAAAGTAGTTCATTTCGATAAAAACCTATTTTTATCTTTTCAAATTTGGAATTTTTCATCTCAATTCTTCACAAATCATTTCTTATGATTTTACACCAATTATTACTATTTTTAATAATTTTATCAAGGCCCGTACAGTCGAATTCTATCAACAGCCATCGAACTGCACTCACAGCAACCTTTTCCAAATTTGATTTGGACATAATTCCAAATCCAACAGTTAGATTTCAAATCTCTAATATCCGTTAGAAAGCACTTTTCGATACGAACCCAACGATTCCATTTTTAGGAGAATCCGACGGTCGGATCTCCCGTAATATCCGTTCGAAGTCAATGGTCGAAATTGGCGAACTGCCGCGGCACGGCGCATTCTATTCAAGCCATTATATATATATAATATATTATATATATTTCGTTGATTTCCTTTCAAACGTATTTTATAAATCGTTTTAAATTCGTTTTCGAAACGATTTCAACTTCATATTCAATTTCAAATCAAAATTGAATATTCCACATCATCGATATACAAATGATAATATTTTCAAAACGTTATATTTTGAAATCACTTCCTTTTCTATATTCATTACAAAAATGAATAAAATCGATATAAATATCGTTCATGTCTAAATGGCGCATATCTAATCAACACGGCTTTTATTCAAAACATGAATGTTTATTCTATTCAACACATGAATATTTATTTTACTCAACACATGAATATTTATTTTATTCAACACATGAATTTATACTATTCAACACATGAATTTATACCATTCAACACGTGAATTTATACTATTCAACACATGAATTTTTATTTCTATTCAACACAAGAATTTTCATTCTATTCAACACATGAATTTATTTTCTATTCAACACATGAATTTATTTTCTATTCAACACATGAATTTTTTCTATTCAACACATGAATTTATTTTCTATTCAACACATGAATTTATTTTTTTATTCAACACATGAATATTTATTTTTTATTCAACACATGAATTTATTTCTATTCAACACATGAATTTACCTTTTTTATAATATCCCTTATTCTCCCAAATTGGAATGAGGCCCAATCAATTACCATATAACGTTAATTATATGGATTCCCTACAACACCTGCT
The DNA here is from genome assembly GCA_030737875.1 of Allium sativum. Classification (NCBI taxonomy): domain Eukaryota; kingdom Viridiplantae; phylum Streptophyta; class Magnoliopsida; order Asparagales; family Amaryllidaceae; genus Allium; species Allium sativum. Next base: position 441,063,247 of record CM060924.1, read on the forward strand.
TATAACATCAACAATAAATCATCAACCATCATCCAGAGTGCACCACACAACTGGATAAGCATTAAATATAAATAATTAATGCTTACACAGTCTGTCAAACCATCGATTGACATACAACTAAACAATCAGGATTAATGTACGTCAAATATCATCCCAATACCGTTGTGGGGTTACAAATCAACAAACACAGATTTTTATTTGTGCAGTTGGGCGACATGTAAAATTTATCATCCCAATCAATATCCTTTAAATAGGTGTACATAAACAAACCGTCCGGTTTGTAAATGAATATTTATTTTATCCACATTCATATTAAAAATTATATTTTTAACGATAATTAATTTATTTCAACACATGAATATATATTTTATTTCAACAGATGAATATATATTTTATTTCAACACATGAATATATATTTTATTTCACCACCAACAGTCAATTTTCACAACACAAACAATCACACAAGTCGTCCATGGTCTGTGGACAATGGGTGTCGGGTGCTGCTAAGCACCATCTGCATCCTACTATATATTTCAAACTAGAAATTAAAATAAAAGTGTGGAGTTCTCACCTTGGGGTTCCACTCCATCAGTCTTTCTTTCTGAACGGTTTGAATTTGTTCGAAATTCCAACGCATCCTTTTCACGCTATTCATATATAAAAATCACATTTTTATTATCACTACATGTACATAAAAAGTGAATTTTCATCTTCACTTCATATATATATAAATCGAATTTTTATCTTCATAAAAATATTTCAAATACACGATAAAAATCTTGTCATTACCAATTCACTTTCATTATAAAAATTATATTTTTAGCTTTCTATTCATATGATAAAAATCATATTTTATACCGTTACTTCGTATATAAAGATTATATTTTTATATTTCCACTTGTATATAAAAGACCATATTTTTATAATAACACTAGAAGGATAAAGATCGTATTTTTAACTTGCTATTCACATATTAAAATTTATATTTTTATTTCGCTAGTTTCATAATAAAAATCACACCTTTTTATGTTTTAAAAATCTCCTCTTTTCATGAAAAAAAATCATAACTTTTCTAATCAAAGATCTACGCTTTATAACGCCTCTCATATGATAAAAATCCAATTTTTATCGCATTTATATAAAGGAAATATCCTAGCTTTTCTATTATTTAAAAATCTGATTTTACTATATAAATAAAAAGAAAAAGAATAAAATAAAAATACTAAAATAGGAAAAAAAATAGAAATAAAGAAGCTTACAGTAATTGGAGAGGAGGAGGTGAGGTTTCTACGTTGGAGATGGAGGGTGGGGTCGACGCTGGGTCGGGGAGGTGGTGGTGGGTGGCTCTGGGTCGGCGGCAGCAGCATTGGGTCCGGCGGCTAAGGTTTTGGTGATTTTATGGCTTGGGGTGTTTGTGGGTTAAGGAGGTTCGGAGAGAGGAGAGGGCGCAGTAGTCTGGTGATGGGGAGGTGGTGGTCCGGCGTGGCGGCATGGCCGTGGGGAGGCTGCGACGAGAAATGGGGGGAGGGTGCGATGGTCAACGCAGTTTTATTCTTTCTCTTTTTTTCCTGAATTGAATTCTATCGTGGAAAGGGGGGATAATATAAATAAAAAAAAAATATTTATTTAATTATTTTTCCATAAAGGTACCTTTTCGTTCGGTCACCGAATCGAACCCGACGAATGTCGCCCCTAGCTAATTACCCCTATTCCGAACACAATGGGATATGTATCGTGAGCCAGTTCGAATGTTACGATCAGTTTCCGTTCAAATTAAAATATAAAACAGAATGTATATTGAATTTGAATGCACATTTCAATTTACCGGGGCCACACACTAACTCTAAAAATTCCAAAAAATATTTATAGCTTCGTATTGATGATACTGTCCTAACAAAGCTAATTTCGTCAAATTCCGAGATCGTTTGAAAAATGGCCATTTTCCAGTCGATTAAAATAAACTAAAACTGGTCAAACGCATTTTCCTTTGCCATGCTCACATATTGATTCAGAAAATTACGAATTTTGAAATCTAGCAATAACTTGACATCACGGATGCAACAAAAGTGGTTTCGTCAAAAACCGAGGTCTTTTGCAAAATTTCCTTTTTTAAGGGCCAGAATTCCATAGCAACTATTCTGAATTTTCAATTGGATATAACTTTTGATTCCCGTTATGATATTTCAATTTTTCGGATTCGTTGAAAAGATATTCTCACATAGATTCTATTATTTTTGGTTTCTCCAAAATCCGGTTTATTTTGAATCCTGTACATTCATTTGAACTTTGAAATCGAATTTTCGAACTACCGCGCCATTTTTAATTCCTTTTATAATTAAAATAAAATATTTATATACTAACGATGATCTATATAAATATATACATTCTATTCAATTCAAAATAAATTTCTCGTCTTTATTATTTAAAATAATCATTTTAAATATTCAAAATTCGCTAAAATTGCCAATATAAAATTTTTAAATTGGCTCGCATTTCCGGGTTATTACAATGTTTTTAGTTATTTGTTGTTATACAACAATGAAAGTACATCCACAAAAATTAGAGATTGATCCCTTATGAACTAAACTGCAATTCATATACTAAATCAAAATTTTGCAACTTCTGAGACACCTGTATGGGTAAAAAGTACTAGTTCATCTAGCAATTTTATTCACTTTTATTTATACTAATTCAAAACACGTGTATGTGCAGCTAATAATTAAATATATTTACTTTATGTCTAAAAAAAGAATGAACCACTGCATGTTGTAAGTGCAAAATTTTTGGCACTCACAACACATTCATTTCAAGTTATTTTATTTGTGGTATTACATGGAAAATTTATAGTAAAATATTGTTGATAATTAATCCATCGAGAGGTTGGTGGTAGAGGTTGTAAACTGGTCGTGCGATTTTGTTGATGGATGAAGGATTTTTTTGGAATTTCAAAAGGACACACTAGAAATGCTATTCATTTTATTTTCATATGGGAGGCTACCAACAGGGCTCGTAAATCTTACTTTATGTGGGTGTATTGGTTGATGCTAATAAGATTTCCTTTTACCATATATTTCTTTATATAAAAAGTTCACGTTTATCCAAATTTTATTGTTTACACTTCAGTAAACAAATCTCTTCAAAATGGGAGAGTATGAATTATTTCATAAAGAGGTTAAAAGTAAATCTTATAGTAAGTTCTGTTGCATTCCTATTTAAATAGGGACAGAAAATTGGTAAGAAATAAGCATTTGATGAGCCAAGCATATTTTCTTTATTTAAAAAATCGTTATTGGAAAAGTCAATCGTATTTTCTTTACGTAGTTGTATAGTTGCTAATTGCAACTTCTTCATCACGAATGCCTTATAAGCAGATATATCAATATGAAAACTTTCGTGAAACTACACGAGTTTGGATTGGAAGAATTAAACTTCAATGATATACAACTATGGCTATACATAGTGCAATAGTCATGTCATCATTAATAACCATATAATATTTTTGGAACTGGCATAATTATTATTGAACTACCTTGTAATTTTATAGATCATGGTTTTGGCATAATTTATTTATTGTATATGGATTAAAATTTTAATACATGGAAGTAATAATGTTGTAAAATCGAATACTACCACATGTTTATTACTAAAGTTATTACTGTAAGTTTTATATAGAATATAGTGCACATACATTATAATTAGAAAATATAGTGGTAAAATTAATTCGTATCAAAATAATATTGAAAATATGTATAAACATAGTATAAACTATGAATCATATCAGATGGAAAACCATGTATGAATTAAAGCTTCTTTGTTTGAATAATTTATATTGAATATATGTATTAGCAAGGAAGAGTGGCTTAATGAAGCAAAGAGGTACGAACATGATACCGAACCATTGGTCATACTTTATACAAAAAAATATTAATTAAGGTTTCATCATAAATGCGTTATATTGAAAATATGTATAATAAATCAAAACAGTAAGTTGTAACGACCCGAATACTTACTGGTCAAATAATTAGTTTATTTAATTAATTATTTAAAAGTTGATTTGGGAATTTAAATGACTTGAATTCAATATTTTTTGAATTTTTAATTAATATAATTAGTGGAATAATAAATTTAATTCTAAAATAGTCGAAAATAAGTTGAACTTGCAATATTGTGTGAAATGGAAAATTTAAGAGATTTAATTGAGTTTAGATTCGAGTTATAATAACGAATTTATTTATAAACGAAGTTCGAACGTATTAATTATATTTGAATTAAAAACAAACTCGCAACAGTGCGGGAGTTCATAATTTTATGATTCGATGAGTGTACATGATTCGTTATAGTCGTATTTCTATGAAATAAGAAACATTTGAATATATTGAATTATAATTTTCTAATGAAAGTGAAAAATTGATATTGCATCTTGTAGATTGCGAGTTATGTCCAAATCAAATTTCCAAAAAGTTGCTATGAAATCGTTTATAAACCATAAAGATTTATATAATAAAGTAAAAGAATTTTAAATAAATTGAATATCGAATTAATGATGAAATTTTATAATGTCGAGTTATAAATTCAAATATTTTTAATTTGGAGCAATATGATATTCTATTTTGGATATTTACAATTATATTGATTTATCATTATTAAATCAAATTGATTTTGAATTAATTAATATTTTTTGGTTTTATTTAAACCTTAAAAATAGCCATTTTGCAAATAACCTCCATTCTCGACGAAACTAATTTTATTAATTTCGTAATGATTATTGCTAGATTTCAAATTTCATGCTAATCGGAGTTGTTTTATGACAGTGCGAAATTAAATTGTTAATCAATCAATAATTTGAATTTAAAATAACTTTGTTTGTGCAAACAGACTCGAATTTCAATGAAACAAGTTTCATTGGGTTCGTTATGTCAAAGTATAAATATATATCCATTTTCATCGAAATTTGATATCATACGTGATCATACGAATTTTACATGCGTTTATACGTATATTTGGGATAAGGATACTTATTATACATATTTCCTAGAATGATCCTCACAATCATTTTAATATCACACATATTCAAAATGTAACATCCCGAGATTTTGCGATAATTTAAAATATTAAATTTAATATGTTTTTGAAAAAAAATGTTTAACTATTAAAATTAATGATTTATGTCGTATATTGATTAGGTATGAACTAAAATTGACTTGTTGAAAAATGAACTGCAATAATGACAGTGCTTGATAATCTATTTATAAAGGAATTTGAAATTTATATTGAATTAATAATATAAAATGGATTAACTGATTTTGAGATTTATTTTATATTGATAATTATAATATATGGAATATGGAATTTATATATATCAATTTGATTGTGCAATGAAATTTTAACTTGTAGTAAATATAATTATATGCATTTATCATAAAGATAGTTATAAATTGGTTTGTATTGTAACTATTGAGGGTTGAAATTAATATTGAATTTGTTGGATTTAATTTAGTTAATAAATTTATAATTTAACTTTAATTGTTGAAATTGCATTAATGTATGGTGGAAACTTAAAGAAATTGTTTAAGTAATTAATTTTAACTTATTTTGATAATTATAACATGTATTGGTTGTAAATAATTTTGTGATCTTGTTTATATTGGTTGACATTGAAGATTGGAATTTAATATTAATATATTTAATGAAATTGATTGGTGTAATTAATAATGGAAATAAAATTTGAATTTTTAAATATTGAATTTTGAATTCACACTAAACGATTTGTTGACTTGTAAATTTATATGAATATTATTTTGATTTGAATAAAATTTATAAAACTTTGAATTTACTTTAAAAGCGAATACACGAAAAATGAATATTTTATTATGTTAATGAACTAGCTAAAATTGTCATTTTACAAACGATCTCAGAATTCGATGAAATTAATTTTATTGGATCCGAAATTGTAAATTATTGCAAGATCTAAATTTTCGTAGCCATCGGAGTTATAGTTTGATCGTAAGAATTTAAATCGTATAGAAATTGTGTGTATAATTTAATTAAATAATCGAGTTTTAGAAGAAACTGCTAGAGACTTTGGAATTGGGCTGCGAAACCTATTCCATTGCATTCAGAAGGCGTCAAAACCTATTGTTAGCCTATAAGCAGGTTTGATTTGGACTCAGTCCGAATTTTGGCTTAAATACACGCAAAACGATAATTTATTATTAAAATAATAACTCAAAACCCTAATTTATTTTCAGGCCGCCTCTTTTAATTTCGAAGGCCTATAATTTTCGATTCTTTCTCCACTAATTTCTCCAAATCCACACAACAATTCGCAAATCTTATAACAAAGAAATCGAAACGTTTGGCGAGATATATACATCCATACGGATAATTGTATTTGATTCGATCTGAATTCTCCAAAATCTCTCCTTGAAGGCATGTGGTTTAAGGGCGGATTACAAGCTGTAGGGATGATCGGAAGAGGTTGAACTTTGGGCGTAGGTAGTATGTGTGGTGGTGGTCGAAATGGTGTTTTCCGATCGGTTTCTCGAGGCTCGGGGTTCGGTGCGTTTTGGAAAGAAGAAGACGCATGTAAGGTTTCCTGGGCTTGAACATGTGAACGAGGCTTATGCAATGAAGAAGAATGGGAGCCACGCAGTGCTGACGTGGCACATGTATGTTATAATTTGTGCCATTTCTTTGTTTTAATCTATATAAATTTCAAGCACGTTAACATGGATAACTTCTTCATACGAATTCTGTTTTGCGCGCAGCTAGATCCGTTGGATTTGTATCAAAATTCCGGACAACATGGAACTATTATGGACTAATTATGAGCCTGTTGATTTTTGGGCTAAGATTTAAATTTCAATCTCATTTGAAATCAAAGGTGAGTGATCAAATCCACTCACACCTAACTAAAATATTTGATTGTTAGTTAAATTAAATTTATGTTATGATATGATTGTATTGTTTATTGTTTGATTGTTTAAAATTCTTATTTGTGTTAATTGGCATAGACAGTATAATTTTATTTAATTATTGTTGTTATAAATTGTATGGTTAGAATCTAATTTCTAATTAAAAACCTCATACCTGATGACTAGTGACTGATATTATATTGAACTGTTTAGATATGTTGATTTTGATGGATGCCTTGAACTTATATATTTAATGTATTGATATGTAATTCATCTTGTTATCGACATTGTTTATATATGTTATTGATTTTGTTGATTAATCCCAACCATTACTGTGACGCCCCACCTTAAGACCTATTGTAACGACCCGGATTTTTCGCCATTTTATTTTGAACATTTAAATTAATTTCGAATGTTGTGTCGATATTTTAAAAAGGATTTTATAACGAATTTAATTATAAAACGAAGTTTAAACGTATAATTTATTATATAATTAAAACGAGTTCAAAATGGTGCGGTAGTTTGAAATTTCGATTTCAAATTTTAAAGGAATGTACAGGATTCAAAATAAACCGGATTTTAGCGAAACAGGAAATATTTGAATCTATTTGAAAATATCTTTCCAACCAATGTGAAAAATCCAGATTTCACAGCGGGAATAAAAAGTTATGTCCAAATCAAATTTAGAAATAGTCGCTATAGAATCGTTCATCGGCCGTAACAGTTTATTTGAAATAACTGCATACTGGATTCGAATTTGGGCAAGGTTCTTTTAAGGCGTAGTGTTAATTTAATTTTTAGAATTTTACTGTAATTTTTAATTAATAAAATATGCAACTTTTTATTTAGAGTATTTCGCACCCTATATCAATATTTTTGGGTTTCATAATATAAGTTAAACTACCGATATTATTATATTTTTGGGATCGTGGTACCTCGTTGGACACAACCGTACTCTTATTTCTGTCCGTAGCAGCTCGTACACAAACAGAATTTTACGTAACGACAATCGTTAAATTGCATTTTTAAAATTTAATAATCATATATTTTAGAATGGCACATTACGCTCCTAAAATAGTCACGTAGAACCAATACATCACCTGCAGTCCATGTTACAAACTCATACGCATATAATAAAAAGTAAACTTGATGCCTAACACCCTATAATGCCTAAGAAAGAAAAAAATGCCACTCTATATTTAAAACGTACAGAACAAATATCTGTTGTCCGTGTTTTCAATGTCATATAGACTGTGAAATGAAATCCCTAGCCTACCTATTCACAACTAATCTAATTACCTTGTCGCCAAGTTTTAGAGCCGTGGAGACAAAGTATCCGTGGCCAACAAGTAAAATATGCCTATATTTATACATGGTCCACTCACACCATTCTCTCGTTTGTCCCATTCCCTCTTCTCCTCATTTTTTCATCGCTCTCAGTTCATGGCAACCAACAGAGAAATATTCATATAATAAAAAGATAGAAAGAAAAAGAAAAACGAATGGCCTGAGATTCTCATATCAAATCCCCCTCATCTTATTTCTTTCGGACACTTTGTCTGAAGCGGAGAGCTAGGTCTCAGTGACCTCAACGCCTAGCCGGAGGCGTTCGGCCTCTAATGATCTCTGCAGAGGGTGGCAGATAGAAAGAAGGCACGGAGTTTGGTCTGTTCGAAGTTGAATGGTGTCGAGGAGGTGGGCGTTGGTTTCTTTGAGGCAACCCGCGTATGCTTGTGGGTTTTGAAGGTTTCCGCTATTAGAAAGTTGGAGTGGTTCGGGGATAGTGGAGTATCACTGTTCGGTTTTTCCTGCAACAAACAGAATGGGAAGGAAGATAGTAAATTGTGTTTATGAAGGTGATTAGTGGAGATTGAGTTGTTACATGCGGATTGACAGGTGTTGGTATGGATAAAGGATGGAATAGTGGCTAGTTAAACTCAGCAAACTGGTTGAACGGAAATCAAAGTAGGTGACAACGGGTTTGACTAGGAGCATTGTTTTATTCAAGAAGAAAGACATGATTTTTCCTTCGGGTGGAGGAAACAAAAGCGTGGAAAAGGAAATTGGATTAACATTGATACAGGTATTAAGAGTAATGACGGTTTAAGCGCTAAATTTCGGTAATTGAAGTATTAATGAAGGGTAGTGGAAGGAGTTGACACGCTTTCGCTGCATGTACAAAATGGTTGGGGACAAAGTTTTGAAAATGAGGTGTGGAAATAAGATTTAAGTCATAATGATGTACCGGTGAAATGGAGGAACTGGTTCAAATAAATGGTCGGGAAATCATCATGTATCTAAACATGTTAGGACGGTCAGTACTGGGTAGAGCTAACAAAGGGTTTCGAGTACCTTTGGTTGCGAAAGAAATATCATTAGCAGTAATCACGAGGATTAAGGATCTGAAACCATGCAGTTAGGAATTTTTATTTAAGGGATAATGTGGGGGTAATATCACTAATGAGGGGCTTGGAGGAGAATAGGCATAGTCATGGACTTTGTGAAGAGCAACCGGGGTAGTTGTGTTGAAAACGGTGAAGAAGAGAGAGCGGATCGAAGTAAGGAGCAGCGTTTATGGTGATTGAGAAAGATGATCAGCAGGTTTGGCAACCGTGGTTAAAGAATTTTTAAAACGATAATTAGAAATGGTAATTGAGTAATTAATTATATTAATAACTATTCACTTTAGAAATAACTTGTAAAAGAAAAATTATATATATCGTTCACTCCTGAACAGAATTGAACGCAACTAGATTGTTTGGAATCATGACCGTGAGATGTACATTATGGAACCATTGTAGCCGAGAACAGAGATATCGGTATTTCATGATAAGATCAAATGCTAGTTTGATTTTAAGCGAAACAAAAGCAGAACCGTCAACTGTGAACCAAGGTGAGTAAACTCACTCGTTTAAAATTATTTTATAATGTGAAATGGTTGCTTGGTTGAATAGTTGATAAATTGGTTGATATAATCACATCGTTGATTGATTTTTCATTAATGCGATATTTTTAATGTTACTAACATCTGTGGATGCAGGGAAACAGGTTGGAGGGATCCAACTGGATCCCTCAACATTTTATTTACTGTTTTATTTGATGGTGATATATGTTATGCTACATTATCCATGGTTGAATTTGTGTGTTTGGTTTACCCTGGCCTTAGGAACCTGGTATTTTAGATACCGTAAAATATCATCGAATGTGTAAAAGGAAATTAGAATTTAAAAGCAGAGTTTATTTCCAAATTAGAAATAATTTCTTTTTCATTGAGTTGCAAATGGAAACCTATTCCATTGGGTAAACCGAGAAAAATGTTATAAATAAAGATATAAATTAAGTGGATCATTAACCATTGGATAAATTAAAAGGTGAGTTCAAATATGAATGTATATTTGAAAGTGAGTATCGGTTTTGAAACCAATATTTGGAAATGGATCCGAATTTAGCAAATTACAGAGGAAAGTTTAGAGAAAGATTTTCAAATGCTTAAAGTAAAAGAATAATAGTTTAAAACAAGGAAATATTTTGCAAATAAAATGTATATAAAAAGGGGATTTATAGAAATCGAATTAAGTGGTTAGAAGAATGTACAGTTTATAAATATGTTTAAAGGAGAACTTGAATTGTTTAAAATAAACAGAGTTTTTAAATGAACAACGGAAGCGTGTGCGTCGCACACGGTATTTTATCCCAAACAGCAATCATAACGCTGTTGTTATAAGAAATGCTTTTTAAAATTTTAAACAGCGATTATAACGCTGTCTTTGTAAGAAATGCTTTTATAAAACTAAACAGCGATTTTAGCGCTGTTGTTATAATAGATGTTGTAAATCTATACAGCAATTTTAGACGCTGCTGTTATAATAAATGTCTTGGTAAATCTAAATAGCAATTTTAACGCTGCCGTTATAATAACTGTTTTAATAGCAATCTTAATGCTATGGTTATGATAAGTGTTCTATAATGCTAGACAGCGGTTTTAACGCTGTTGTTGAAAGCAATGTTTTATAAACCAAACATTTGAAGACAGCGATTATAACGCTACCGTTATAATCAATATTTTTATAAAGAAGGTGTGTTCGTAGATCAAATCCGAGAGTCGCATAAGCAATATTTGGTTTAAAGTTGTGAGCTCTGACTATTTCAAAGCTAAGAATGTCGTTCAGTTAAGGTCTGAGAGGTAATTATACCCCAACTTGACTGACTGCATTATTGACGGAGAAATGGTTAAGGCTCGATAGCAAGGGTTGGTTAGTGATATCGTTAGTTAACGAATGATTTATGATTTGAGTTATGATAACGATGTTGATAACATCAGTTAATTCAAAGGATTTAGAAATGTTTTCTAACTGGAGTAAAAGATATTTTCTCAATAAAGGAATTATATATATTGGAAATGTTTTCCCAATAATCAGGAGAGAAAATAGAGCTTTGAAAGAACACGAAAGGTGGAAAATGGGAACTGGAAATGACAATGAAATAAAGAACTAATATAAAAAGGGCCCAGTGTTGGTTGATGCTTGATTGATAGAATTTCCATTTGGGAAATAGAACCGTTGATTGTATGGATGTTTCTTTGATAGTTAAATCACCGACTATCAAAGTTTTATTTTTATATACCTCCGTTGTCAATATGGAGAGACCGGGATCAGATTTGATATCTGAAAACCACTCCGTATTGGCGTAAGCGTTATGAAGCAACTTATGCTGAAGAAAATTGAAGACGGAGTTATGCAAGGGCTATCCTGTTTACAGGATAGTGCCTTCGGTTTGTCCAGACCCAGGACAACTTGTATGGACGAGTGTCTGACAGAGTATTTCCAAAGGGAGTTACGTACGTTGATTCCTTCAAACGTACGAAGTTAGTGGCATAGAAGGGAAACTTCTTTAGCCTAACAATCTGAGTATTTTTGTGGGAATCAATTAGTGATTTCCGATGGATCTGACGATGTGGCATTCAAAGTGAATGATGGCCAGATGTTCTGGAAGATAATTCAAACCTCAAGCCTCATCAACCCGGATTTAGACAAAAATCGGGCAGGCAGCATGGCTATGTGGGTCGCACCCATTAGGATGTATAACCACCTATCTAGAGAAATTCCTTTTGCTTCTTAAATCTATCGATGCTGTCCCTTTTCGGGAGGCGGTTGCTGATCCCAACCGTCGGTGGTATACATTCGATACACTCAAGCGAAATGAGTGGTCGGTCATGTGTGGGCTGGGTTGCAAGATGTTCTTGTTGAACCCAGTGTATTCGTCTCTAGAGATACACTATCGGAAGGTGGTCCCATACCTTGTCATGTTGGAAATCCAATCTCCAATAAGAGCCTGCGGTTTTTGATTTAATATTATATATGGAGCGTGAGATGCAAGCGTTCCGCTAGATTCTATTTATTTGATTTAGACATTATTATAATATCACTGGATTTGATATCAAAATATTTTTGGGTTATCGTAAGGTAAAAACCGTCCGTGTTTATGTGTGGATCGGTCTTACGATTATCATTTCTTTCGAAAGGATTTTGGAAGTTAAACTAATGGTTGGAGTTTACTCACACCAGTCCCATGACTGACCCAGAGTTTATTTTGTTTGTTTTCCCTAAACTCTTGGGTGCCCAAATTTGTACGGGCAGTCAAGTAGTCGGGATCTTTCAGATTCACTTGGAGGAGCTTGAAGCAGGAGGCTTCACCAGTTAGCTATAGGCTATCATATTTTCCGCTGTGTACTATGTTGTATCTGGAAACAGGTGTTTATAACTGTTCCAGGGATAATCGTTGTGCTCTGATAATGGTATGTATATACAAATACTGATTTGTGCTTCAAAGTTATATTATCTAATATATTTTATTCGTTCCGCTGTGAGTTTGTGATCTTCGTTTTCTCCTATTCTAATATTTCTTTCTTTCTATTTCTCATCCTCTAACTTCTTTCTAAAAATGATTCGTATTTCTGTGCAATTTGGGTTGGACGTGTGGTATGATTAGTCAACTCAAAGGGTACGGATTTGCGGGTCGTTTCATTTGGTATCAGAGCTGAAGGTTAAGTGATTACCTTGGTTCTGTGGCGTGACTCAATAGAGATGGGGTTAGTAATACCCTAGATTGAGTTTGAGTGTATATATATGAGCGAGTATTTGTAGATTTGATATGAAAATGGTTTTATATTGTGTTGACTGGTTTGTTGAGTGGTTTATGAATTCTGGTCGATACAGGAAGTACAACTGCATCGATAGGTGTTTCTAAACTCTCGAACAAAACAATTCGACGCAGTATTGTTTTAAAATGGGTAAATGAAATAATTTTCCCAAAAGTTATTTTGATATAAAGGGGGGTTTTTCTGAAATTATCGAATGTGTTGATTGTTGTTACAATCAAATGGAATTATAAAATATTGAATTGGTTATATAACCAAGATAAACTAGAATTAAATTCAAACCATAAATTGGAATTTAAAATCCTGGATATCTTGAAAATATTCCTTGAAGTATTTCAAAGGTAATATAGCTTTGTTTTAAGGGATTTTTGAATTAGAATGATTTTGAATGGGTTTTAAAAGTGATTAAGCACTGAAACCACTTCAGTGGCGAGAAAATAATTCTGATAATGGACTGCAGCATTATCGGTATTCATTTTCGAGTTTCTAAGTGATGGATTGCTACCATAATAGGTTTGTTAATGGAAATTTGTTTGAGAAATATAAAGTTGTTTTAGAAATTCAAATGTTTTGAATTCAGTTGATTATAAATATGTGTATAAATATATATATGATTTCAAACTAATTTGAAATAAAACCCGGGAATTTGAATTCTGAAATGTTTTAACTTGAAAAATTTGAATAGATTGGAAATGGTCAAAATGTATCAAATGAATTGGGATTTAACTTAAGTTAAATAAAACTGGATTGAATTAGAAGTAATCCCGAATGAAATTAAGTATAGAGATGTTGGAATTCGAAATATTAATAGGAATTCGACCTATGGATAAACAAGTTGAATATCTATTGGATGCTGTTGTTTGGAATTAAACTGTGATGGAATTGAACCCAAGCAGGATAAGGGGGTTGATTTTTGAAAACAGAACTCAGTTTGGATTAGTGAATGGAAGTGAACTAATCATAAGTTGATTAGAGATTTAAAAACTGGAAGTTGGATTGGTTTGAAACCAAGTGGAAATGATATATGTATGCTGAGCAGATATTGAATGGAAGCAAATGCAAGAGATAGAATTATGCCCGACAAAAAGGTACATGTTTACAATATTGTTTGGGTTGATGATTTTATGAGCCTATGAGGCAAGCCACTTGGCTTTTTGATTTTCTTTTTGATTGGAGAAGGCCTAGAAAGGCGAATTGTGATTGTGCCGATTGAGCCGTGCAGAGGAGATGCTGCCGACATTTTTCAGAATTTAAAATGTTAGAAAATTTTCAGAATTTTTTTTCGTTAGTAAGAATAAATGAATATTTTAATTGAAATAAATTGGTCCAGTTAAACTGGAGTTAAGAGGTGAAAAAAAACAAACAAAAAGGGTTTTTGAACCTAGTTAATAAGGTATGTGGTATTTTCCCTACTTAGCAATTTCGAGGACGAAATTATTTTAAGGGGGAAGGAATGTAACGACCCGGATTTTTCGCCATTTTATTTTGAACATTTAAATTAATTTCGAATGTTGTGTCGATAATTTAAAAAGGATTTTATAACGAATTTAATTATAAAACGAAGTTTAAACGTATAATTTATTATATAATTAAAACGAGTTCAAAATGGTGCGGTAGTTTGAAATTTCGATTTCAAATTTTAAAGGATTGTACAGGATTCAAAATAAACCGGATTTTAGCGAAACAGGAAATATTTGAATCTATTTGAAAATATCTTTCCAGCCAATGTGAAAAATCCAGATTTCACAGCGAGAATAAAAAGTTATGTCCAAATCAAATTTAGAAATAGTCGCTATAGAATCGTTCATCGGCCGTAACAGTTTTTTTGAAATAACTGCATACTGGATTCGAATTTGGGCAAGGTTCTTTTAAGGCGTAGTGTTAATTTAATTTTTAGAATTTTACTGTAATTTTTAATTAATAAAATATGCAACTTTTTATTTAGAGTATTTCGCACCCTATATCAATATTTTTGGGTTTCATAATATAAGTTAAACTACCGATATTATTATATTTTTGGGATCGTGGTACCTCGTTGGACACAACCGTACTCTTATTTCTGTCCGTAGCAGCTCGTACAAAAACAGAATTTTACGTAACGACAATCGTTAAATTGCATTTTTAAAATTTAATAATCATATATTTTAGAATGGCACATCACGCTCCTAAAATAGTCACGTAGAACCAATACATCACCTACAGTCCATGTTACAAACTCATACGCATATAATAAAAAGTAAACTTGATGCCTAACACCCTATAATGCCTAAGAAAGAAAAAAATGCCACTCTATATTTAAAACGTATAGAACAAATATCTGTTGTCCGTGTTTTCAATGTCATATAGACTGTGAAATGAAATCCCTAGCCTACTTATTCACAGCTAATCTAATTACCTTGTCGCCAAGTTTTAGAGCCGTGGAGACAAAGTATCCGTGGCCAACAAGTAAAATATGCCTATATTTATACATGGTCCACTCACACCATTCTCTCGTTTGTCCCATTCCCTCTTCTCCTCATTTTTTTCATCGCTCTCAGTTCATGGCAACCAACAGAGAAATATTCATATAATAAAAAGATAGAAAAAAAAAAACGAATGGCCTGAGATTCTCATATCAAATCCCCCTCATCTTATTTCTTTCGGACACTTTGTCTGAAGCGGAGAGCTAGGTCTCGGTGACCTCAACGCCTAGCCGGAGGCGTTCGGCCTCTAATGATCTCTGCAGAGGGTGGAAGATAGAAAGAAGGCACGGAGTTTGGTCTGTTCGAAGTTGAATGGTGTCGAGGAGGTGGGCGTTGGTTTCTTTGAGGCAACCCGCGTATGCTTGTGGGTTTTGAAGGTTTCCGCTATTAGAAAGTTGGAGTGGTTCGGGGATAGTGGAGTATCACTGTTGGGTTTTTCCTGCAACAAACAGAATGGAAAGGAAGATAGTAAATTGTGTTTATGAAGGTGATTAGTGGAGATTTAGTTGTTACATGCAGATTGACAGGTGTTGGTATGGATAAAGGATGGAATAGTGGCTAGTTAAACTCAGCAAACTGGTTGAACGGAAATCAAAGTAGGTGACAACGGGTTTGACTAGGAGCGTTGTTTTATTCAAGAAGAAAGACATGATTTTTCCTTCGGGTGGAGGAAACAAAAGCGTGGAAAAAGAAATTGGATTAACATTGATACAGGTATTAAGAGTAATGACGGTTTAAGTGCTAAATTTCGGTAATTGAAGTATTAATGAAGGGTAGTGGAAGGAGTTGACACGCTTTCGCTGCATGTACAAAATGGTGGGGGACAAAGTTTTGAAAATGAGGTGTGGAAATAAGATTTAAGTCACAATGATGTACCGGTGAAATGGAGGAACTGGTTCAAATAAATGGTCGGGAAATCATCATGTATCAAAACATGTTAGGACGGTCAGTACTGGGTAGAGCTAACAAAGGGTTTCGAGTACCTTTGGTTGCGAAAGAAATATCATTAGCAGTAATCACGAGGATTAAGGATCTGAAACCATGCAGTTAGGAATTTTTATTTAAGGGATAATGTGGGGGTAATATCACTAATGAGGGGCTTGGAGGAGAATAGGCATAGTCATGGACTTTGTGAAGAACAACCGGGGTAGTTGTGTTGAAAACGGTGAAGAAGAGAGAGCGGATCGAAGTAAGGAGCAGCGTTTATGGTGATTGAGAAAGATGATCAGCAGGTTTGGCAACCGTGGTTAAAGAATTTTTAAAACGATAATTAGAAATGGTAATTGAGTAATTAATTATATTAATAACTATTCACTTTAGAAATAACTTGTAAAAGAAAAATTATATATATCGTTCACTCCTGAACAGAATTGAACGCAACTAGATTGTTTGGAATCATGACCGTGAGATGTACATTATGGAACCATTGTAGCCGAGAACAGAGATATCGGTATTTCATGATAAGATCAAATGCTAGTTTGATTTTAAGCGAAACAAAAGCAGAACCGTCAACTGTGAACCAAGGTGAGTAAACTCACTCGTTTAAAATTATTTTATAATGTGAAATGGTTGCTTGGTTGAATAGTTGATAAATTGGTTGATATAATCACATCGTTGATTGATTTTTCATTAATGCGATATTTTTAATGTTACTAACATCTGTGGATGCAGGGAAACAGGTTGGAGGGATCCAACTGGATCCCTCAACATTTTATTTACTGTTTTATTTGATGGTGATATATGTTATGCTACATTATCCATGGTTGAATTTGTGTGTTTGGTTTACCCTGGCCTTAGGAACCTGGTATTTTAGATACCGTAAAATATCATCGAATGTGTAAAAGGAAATTAGAATTTAAAAGCAGAGTTTATTTCCAAATTAGAAATAATTTCTTTTTCATTGAGTTGCAAATGGAAACCTATTCCATTGGGTAAACCGAGAAAAATGTTATAAATAAAGATATAAATTAAGTGGATCATTAACCATTGGATAAATTAAAAGGTGAGTTCAAATATGAATGTATATTTGAAAGTGAGTATCGGTTTTGAAACCAATATTTGGAAATGGATCCGAATTTAGCAAATTACAGAGGAAAGTTTAGAGAAAGATTTTCAAATGCTTAAAGTAAAAGAATAATAGTTTAAAACAAGGAAATATTTTGCAAATAAAATGTATATAAAAAGGGGATTTATAGAAATCGAAATAAGTGGTTAGAAGAATGTACAGTTTATAAATATGTTTAAAGGAGAACTTGAATTGTTTAAAATAAACAGAGTTTTTAAATGAACAACGGAAGCGTGTGCGTCGCACACGGTATTTTATCCCAAACAGCAATCATAACGCTGTTGTTACAAGAAATGCTTTTTAAAATTTTAAACAGCGATTATAACGCTGTCTTTGTAAGAAATGCTTTTATAAAACTAAACAGCGATTTTAGCGCTGTTGTTATAATAGATGTTGTAAATCTATACAGCAATTTTAGACGCTGCTGTTATAATAAATGTCTTGGTAAATCTAAATAGCAATTTTAACGCTGCCGTTATAATAACTGTTTTAATAGCAATCTTAATGCTATGGTTATGATAAGTGTTCTATAATGCTAGACAGTGGTTTTAACGCTGTTGTTGAAAGCAATGTTTTATAAACCAAACATTTGAAGACAGCGATTATAACGCTACCGTTATAATCAATATTTTTATAAAGAAGGTGTGTTCGTAGATCAAATCCGAGAGTCGCATAAGCAATATTTGGTTTAAAGTTGTGAGCTCTGACTATTTCAAAGCTAAGAATGTCGTTCAGTTAAGGTCTGAGAGGTAATTATACCCCAACTTGACTGACTGCATTATTGACGGAGAAATGGTTAAGGCTCGATAGCAAGGGTTGGTTAGTGATATCGTTAGTTAACGAATGATTTATGATTTGAGTTATAATAACGATGTTGATAACATCAGTTAATTCAAAGGATTTAGAAATGTTTTCTAACTGGAGTAAAAGATATTTTCTCAATAAAGGAATTATATATATTGGAAATGTTTTCCCAATAATCAGGAGAGAAAATAGAGCTTTGAAAGAACACGAAAGGTGGAAAATGGGAACTGGAAATGACAATGAAATAAAGAACTAATATAAAAAGGGCCCAGTGTTGGTTGATGCTTGATTGATAGAATTTCCATTTGGGAAATAGAACCGTTGATTGTATGGATGTTTCTTTGATAGTTAAATCACCGACTATCAAAGTTTTATTTTTATATACCTCCGTTGTCAATATGGAGAGACCGGGATCAGATTTGATATCTGAAAACCACTCCGTATTGGCGTAAGCGTTATGAAGCAACTTATGCTGAAGAAAATTGAAGACGGAGTTATGCAAGGGCTATCCTGTTTACAGGATAGTGCCTTCGGTTTGTCCAGACCCAGGACAACTTGTATGGACGAGTGTCTGACAGAGTATTTCCAAAGGGAGTTACGTACGTTGATTCCTTCAAACGTACGAAGTTAGTGGCATAGAAGGGAAACTTCTTTAGCCTAACAATCTGAGTATTTTTGTGGGAATCAATTAGTGATTTCCAATGGATCTGACGATGTGGCATTCAAAGTGAATGATGGCTAGATGTTCTGGAAGATAATTCAAACCTCAAGCCTCATCAACCCGGATTTGGACAAAAATCGGGCAGGCAGCATGGCTATGTGGGTCGCACCCATTAGGATGTATAACCACCTATCTAGAGAAATTCCTTTTGCTTCTTAAATCTATCGATGCTGTCCCTTTTCGGGAGGCGGTTGCTGATCCCAACCGTCGGTGGTATACATTCGATACACTCAAGCGAAATGAGTGGTCGGTCATGTGTGGGCTGGGTTGCAAGATGTTCTTGTTGAACCCAGTGTATTCGTCTCTAGAGATACACTATCGGAAGGTGGTCCCATACCTTGTCATGTTGGAAATCCAATCTCCAATAAGAGCCTGCGGTTTTTGATTTAATATTATATATGGAGCGTGAGATGCAAGCGTTCCGCTAGATTCTATTTATTTGATTTAGACATTATTATAATATCACTGGATTTGATATCAAAATATTTTTGGGTTATCGTAAGGTAAAAACCGTCCGTGTTTATGTGTGGATCGGTCTTACGATTATCATTTCTTTCGAAAGGATTTTGGAAGTTAAACTAATGGTTGGAGTTTACTCACACCTGTCCCATGACTGACCCAGAGTTTATTTTGTTTGTTTTCCCTAAACTCTTGGGTGCCCAAATTTGTACGGGCAGTCAAGTAGTCGGGATTTTTCAGATTCACTTGGAGGAGCTTGAAGCAGGAGGCTTCACCAGTTAGCTATAGGCTATCATATTTTCCGCTGTGTACTATGTTGTATCTGGAAACAGGTGTTTATAACTGTTCCAGGGATAATCGTTGTGCTCTGATAATGGTATGTATATACAAATACTGATTTGTGCTTCAAAGTTATATTATCTAATATATTTTATTCGTTCCGCTGTGAGTTTGTGATCTTCGTTTTCTCCTATTCTAATATTTCTTTCTTTCTATTTCTCATCCTCTAACTTCTTTCTAAAAATGATTCGTATTTCTGTGCAATTTGGGTTGGACGTGTGGTATGATTAGTCAACTCAAAGGGTACGGATTTGCGGGTCGTTTCACCTATACTAGTAAAGAGCATTTCGAGGAATGCTGTCTACTAATACAGAGAATAAGGCTTGATAGGAGCGACCATCCATAAGCCTTGTATTAAATAAATAACAAGAGTATCGATAAAATGTACTGATTTTTTTTCTTCTCGACACTCTGTGAAAACCCGTAACTTCTCCGTAAAGGAAAGCGTCGGATAGTTCGAGAACAAGCCACAACAAAACGCTTACAAAAGAACATTTCATTGTATATTAGAACAATGCATCAGATTACAAGAATATACAGAGTATAAATGAATATTACATTCGATAAATATCAGAGATTACAATACATTGTACAGCAGCGGAAAATAATACAATACACAACTAGAAGGAGATATACAGATACAAAGCTTTCCGGATATCGTTCCAGCTGTAAACCAGGATCCTGTGAATATAAATCTGCAAAACCAAAACTACTAGCTGCCCGTGTCAAAATAAGGGCACCCAGAGTTTAGGTTAAAACAATAAACTCCAGGTCAGTCATGTGACTGGTGTGAGAACTAAAACAGTTATTAATCTTTATTTTTAAAGTTAGGTAAATCAAGGGACCATGCCGTATAACACGGAACGGGTTTCCTCCCAAGAATACCAGTTCATAAAACAAACAGCGCAATGCTAAATAAGGAAAAATGAAGCTGTTATAAGACCCAGGTCCTATCACACAATGCAACGCAGCCGAGGATAGGGTTTTCCCTTATAACAGCCAAAGAATGCTTGATACGGTTAAAACAAATCGTTTGATACTATTATAAGTGCATAGTGTATAAAACAACTTCAAATCATAAGTATCAATCATAGGCGGCATGAATGCCCCATACCACTATGTCGCCATATATAGGTTATACAATCAAAACCGCAATGTCATATTGGAAGTTGGGTTATCATTTATGGTATGAACCGAGGCTAGGGGCAAGATCCTCACCGATTCGAGACGCTCTAGTCCGCCCCTCAGGATCAGAGCTCGAGTGACCCTTGGATCGTCAGGGCCGGTCCACCGATGTGGATTAAAATGCCTGAACATGCGTTTCCCCGCCCTTTGGGGCGTAAGCCGGGCCCGTCAGCCGACCAGAAGCATCGGCCGAAACCGATATCACGAGGCGCCTCGCTTTTCAGCAAGTAATAATATGCAACATCCACATGAGTCAAACTCGTCAGCCAGTTCAAGCACTGACGCCACTCCTAACTAGAAAGAAACGCATGTCCTCCCTGATGTCCGTCTCCCGTTTTTGATTCATACCGGGTGTGATACTCGCGAATCAACGTTACACAAAGCTACGCCACAAAGGCCGTGCTTCGATCATCAACCACAAGACTTCGCTTTTCAACAGAAGCCTTGATCATTTGCATCTTAGCATGCCATACTGGCAATTCACTCCATGCGATTGATATCCATCAATATATAACCCCTGAGCTCGTACGTCTCAGAGAAGGGCGTTAAGCAAGAGAATAAACTCTCCGCCGCCAAACAGATATATATTTAATAGAGATCAATCACACGGACTAAAATCCAATGTCAGACATACAGTCCATTTACAAGTCCGTTCTGGGTCTGAACGAAACCGGAGGCACCTAGTACCCCGCATATCCATCGATCTCCAAGTACGTCTGGACGATCACTAACTGTTTCCATCTTCTTGGGTGTACAGCCCAATCAAGATCATCAGTAATTACCCAAACGACGTGAAGACTTCTGGTCTTCGACCACCGTCTTCATCTTCGACTTATCGTCGTATCAGTTATTCAGAATGGGATAAACCCGGTCTTTCCGAATAACTCGCGTATATTTTAAATAAGTGTTACACAAACACAACATACGCCTCATTCCAATTCATTAGTCACTAGTCGTAAATTAATCAAGAGAATAATTCCCCAAATATTAACCCCGAAGGCCGAAACCAACATCAGATCAATATCCAGAAAACCATTCTGCTTAGCTAACTGACAGTTAGTTTCTAAATTTCACATTCATAGGGAAAGGTTCCCATTAATTTTATCCAAGATAAATTTCTTGAATTTATTCTTTAATCTATTTTTGAATATCAATTCAAACTAGTCGGGATTAACGAACCTTACCGAAGTAATCATTTGTTTTAATTTCCCAATCCCAACCTATTCATCCCATGAAGTAAAACTGGTTATACTTCATATCTAACACCACGGAGTTATCGGTAAATTCAATTACCATTTCACGTTCAAATCTAATTAAAGATTTAACTATCGCCTGGAGCAAAACTGGTGATACTCCATTCTCGATCATTTCAATCTAATTAAAGATTCATTAAAACTCCACTTAGTTTTAATCGCTAACTGGGTTAAAGAATCAATGTCATTTAAAACACGGTTCACGATAAACCCAAAATCACATTCCATTAATTATTGGGTTAAAGAACGAGTGTTATTTAAAACACTGTTCACGATAAACCCAAAAATCAATATCAATTCAATTCCAATTAAATCTCATTTAATTGGTACACTTCATTAAATCCAAATAAAAAGATTTAATCTTTTCTCAACTGGGTTCAAGAACAGTGTTAGTGAAGACACCATTCACGACAAACCCAAATCACATTTGATATTAAACACAAGGTTCTGAATAGAAAATATACCGGCTTATATTCAATATCAAATTCTGCGACTAACAAATATCGTATTGGAAATAACGATATATATATATATATATATATATATATATATATATATATATATATATATATATCTTTCAAATTCCCATAACAATATCTGTATCATCACGAAATCCAACATCGAAATAATCCAAAGACAATTTCGATTCAATTCCATTCCAATATAATTATTGGAAATTCTGGTTATTTTTCAAACCCTTTTCAAATTCAATTTATTTATTTAAAAATAAATAGAATTATATTTCTAGTTCAAAACTAGTTCATTTCGATAAAAATCTATTTTTATCTTTTCAAATATGGAGTTTTTCATCCCAATCCTTTCTAAATCATTTCTTATGATTTTACACAAATTATTACTATTTTTAATAATTTTATCAAGGCCCGTACAGTCGATTTCCATCAATGGCCATCGAACTGCACTTACAACGACCTTTTTCAAATTTGATTTGGACGTAACTCCAAATCCAACCGTTAGATTTCTAATTTCTAATATTCGTTAGAAAGCTCTTTTTGATACGAACCCAACGGTTCCGGTTTTAGGAGGATCCGACAGTCGGATCTCCCGTAATGTCCGTTTGAAATAAATGGTCGAAAATCGCGAACTGCCGCGGCGCGGCGCGTTCTATTCAGGCCATTATATTATATATATAATATATATAATATATATTTCGTCGATTTCTATTTAAAACGAATTATATAAATAGTTTTAAATTCGTTTCAAAAGCAATTTCAACTTCCTTTTCAATCCAAATCAAAATTGAATTCTTCTTTATAAATTCATTTTAAAATTCATTTCTATTCAATTCAAATTTCAATTCAATTTGAATTCATTTCAATTCGCTTTCAATTCAATTTGAATTCGTTTTCAATTCAATTCATTTCGAAATCGTTTTCAATTCAATTCATTTCGAAATCGTTTTCAATTCAATTTATTTCGAAATCGTTTTCAATTCAATTCATTTCGAAATCGTTTTCAATTCAATTCATTTCGAAATGAATAAAATCGATATAAATATCGTTCACGTCAAAATGGCGTCAATCTAATCAACACGGCTTCATAAATTTCTATTTTCAAATATTCTATTTCAAATATTTCTTTTTCAAAATAGTTGTTATTATCAAAATATTTCGTTCAACACATGACCAATCTCAATGGATGAGTACTGTCAACACATGAACCTTTATTTTATATTGATAAAGATGTAAATTTTATTACTAAAATATTTCGTTCAACACATGACCAATCTCAATGGATGAGTACTGTCAACACATGAAACTTTATTTTATATTGATAAAGATGTAAATTTTATTACTAAAATATTTCGTTCAACACATGACCAATCTCAATGGATGAGTACTGTCAACACATGAACCTTTATTTTATATTGATAAAGATGTAAATTTTATTACTAAAATATTTCGTTCAACACATGACCAATCTCAATGGATGAGTACTGTCAACACATGAACCTTTATTTTATATTATTTTTTATTTTTCAAATCGGAATGAGGCCCAATCAATTACCATATAAAGTTAATTATATGGATTCCATACAACACATGTATATAATAGCATTGAAAAATAATCAACCATCAACCATAGTGCAATACACTGTATAAGCATCAAATATAGATATCTAGCGCTTATAACAGCCTGTCAATCGATCGATCGACATATTTAATCAATCAGGATGAGTGAACTTCAAATTTCATCCTAACACCCGTGTGGGGTTTCAAACAATCAAACACATATTTTATTTGTGCAGTTGGGCGATGTGTAAAATTTATCGTCCCAATCAATGTCCTTTAAATAGGTGTACATAAACAAACCGTCTGGTTTGTAAATGAATATTTATTTATTCACATTCACGTTAAAAATTATATTTTTAACGATAAAACATTTTATTCAACCTATGAATATTCTATTCGGTTCATTTATTCAATAAAATGATATTTTTATTTTTCTAACCTATTTTAGAAAATTTCGGCGGCATAACGGCACGATACTAGAAATGGGACAAGGCGTAGCCTTATCCCCGGTCTAGTGAAGGCCCATGCCATTCACACATCAATCAAAATCGCCAAACAACTAAATTCAAATCACATCATATAACTAATCTATGCAACCAAACAAACAAGTCCATGGTCTGTGGACAATTGTGTCGGGTGCTACTAAGCACCGTCTGCATCCTAGTATATATATATAACTAGAAAATGAAATTGAAAGGTGAAAAATTCTCACCGATAGCCATCCAACTTCACGGCACTTCTTTTAGAGAAGTCTTCGTCGTCATCGCATCCTTTTTCATCTTCGTTGCCCGTAGCCACTACATATATAAAAATCACACGTTTTTATATTTTGATGTCTTTAAAATAAAAATCACATTTATTATTCGATTAAAAATCTCGCCTTTTCATGATTAAAAATCATTCCTTTACATAACCAAAAGTACGATATTTTTGTAATTTAAGATCTTAACTTTCTTAATTTATAAACCTTATTTTTCTAATCTTTTTCATCTTAAAAATCATATTTTTTTAAAACAATATTTATTTATTTTCTAAACAGTACTAATTTTATATTATACTATGTTTTTATATTTTCAAAACTATGCCTATTTTTATTTGAAAAACAACGGTATTTTTATTTGAAAAGTCACTGCAAATTTTATTTGAAAAACAATAATATTTTATTTAAAAAAAACAATTCTATTTCTACTTTGAAAACAATTTCATTTTTGACTTTTACAAATTTAATTACTGTTTAGTTGGTAATTAGTTAAACAAATCACATTTTTATATCACTATAAAAATCAGATTTTTATCTCGTTATATATATAAAAATCGAATTTTTTTTCTCTATATCACTTCATATGATAAAAATTATATTTTATCCTTGTTCATATAAATAAAGATCAAATCTTTATTGGTTAAAAATATAAATAAAAATCATATTTTTAATACTCTACCTAAGTAAAAATCATATTTTTATTATCTACATTATGTAAGAATTATATTTTTGACTTCCTACTTGTATAAAAATCATAGCTTCATATGAATCAAAATCATATATATAAACATCGTATTTTTATATAATTAAAAATCCTTTCTTTATATGATTAACATATAAATAAATGTCCAATCTTTTTTCTTTTTCTTTTTATAAAAATCAGCTTTTTTTCCTTACAAAAAAAACAGCTCGTTTCATACATTAAAAATATAAAAATTCTATTTTTATTACTTTAAAACTGCTTTATATATAAATGAATAAAAAGAAATAAAAACGAAAACACTTACTGCACAAAAAGGGGGTTTCAGCTGCTCTCGTTGGTGGTAGACCACCTGAGGTGGTGTCGGAGGGAGGGTTTGACGCGGGCTGCAGAAGTTCGGCTGATCTCCTGGTGGTGAAGCGAAAGAGGGGCGCGCCTCGACGTGGGTGGTCGGAAGTGGCGGGGGTTGGCCGGTTATCGTCGATTTGGGGCTTCAACGGCGGGTTTCGTTGATCGAGGAGAGAGAGGGGGTTGTGGTGGAGATGAATCAACGGTGGAAGGGGGAGGTCGACGCGAGGGTGCTGGAGGTGGCCGCGGTGGAGGCGCGCGTCGCCTGATTTGGGGCTCCGTCGTCTTCTTCTTTTTTTTTATTTTTTTTTCTTCAGATCTGAGAAAACGTGGGGGGGGGGGGGGGGGGCTGAGTGTTTTTAAGGAGGAGAAATAGGAGTGTTTTTTTTTTATTTAATTTTAATTTTGAAAAAGGTACCTTTTATTTTGACCTCGAAACGAGGTCCACCGCCTGCCGTCCATAGCGTTTTACCCCAACTCCGAACCCAATGGGATATGTATCGTAGGCCAATTCGATTGTTACGATCAGTTTTCATTCAAATTAAAATTTAAATCCTTATATTAAATTTTAAACATACATTTCAAATTACCGGGGTCACATACTAACTCGAAAAATTCCTGAAAAATATTTTCTAGCTTCGTGTTGACGATACGGTCCTAATAAAACTAGTTTCGTCAAATTCTGAGACTGTTTGAAAAATGGCCAATTTCCAGTCGATTAAAATCAACTGAAACTGGTCAAACGCGTTTTCCTTTGCCACGCTCACATATTGATTCGAAAAATTATGAAATTTGGAATCTAGCAATAATTCGACATCACGGACCCAACAAAACTGGTTTCGTCGAGATCCGAGGTTTTGCAAAATGTCCATTTTTAAGGGCCTGAATTCCATAACGACTATTC
This sequence comes from Allium sativum, assembly GCA_030737875.1. Lineage (NCBI taxonomy): Eukaryota > Viridiplantae > Streptophyta > Magnoliopsida > Asparagales > Amaryllidaceae > Allium > Allium sativum. The sequence goes on from CM060924.1 coordinate 441,090,348, forward strand.
AGAATTTTCAACTGGACCAATCTTTTGATTCCCGCTATGAAATTTTGATTTGTCGGATTCATTGGAAAGATATTATCAATTAGATCCTAATGTTTTTGGTTTCACTAAAATCCGGATTGTTTTGCACCCTGTACATTCAATTGAAGTTTGAAATCGAATTATCGAACTACCGCGCCATTTTCAATTCTATTTATAAATATAAATAAATATTTATATTCTATCGTCGACGTATATAATATATACGTTCTAAATATATTCAAAATAAATTTCTCGTCGATATTATTTAAAATAATTCATTTTAAATAATCAAAATTCGCTAAAATTGCCAAAATAAAAATTTTAAACTGGCCCAGATTTCCGGGTTGTTACAATCTCCCCCACTTAAAACTTTTCGTCCCCGAAAAGGAACAAAGTCGAAAGTGGTTTGATCAATCAACTCTACGTTCGATCTGGCTTCCATTCTCCAACCTTTCAGTTTCTGAGAATTTTCAAAATTTCAAAAATTTGGCTAACACCCTAAATTTTTGAAAAATTTCGCCATAACCTCCCCTGCACCGGGAGCATCGGGGAATTTCAAATTGCTTCCCCGGTCCTTCTAATCTCAAAAAAAAAAAAGATAAAGCCAAGCGGCTAGCCAATAGGCTCATAAAATCATCATCACCCAAACAAAACAGTAAATTATGTAGTAAACATGTACCTATTTGTCGGGCAAACAAATTTTATTCTCTGCTCTAGCCTCCTTGCTATGACCTGTTCAATGTAAGTACAAGTATATGCAAGCAAATGCGACTAATTTTCGATACAATTCAATATTTGATACAATTAGGCTAAATGGTTCAAAATTATCAAACAATTGAACAAACAACACAAACATCAATCAATTAGTGAATTAGAGTTTCAAATACATAAATTTGATACATATACAGAAAATCATGTTTTTGATGCCAAATCACAACAATAGGTCCTATCTAATTTTGGTTCTCACACCAGTCAATAGGAAATATATAGAAAGCCCACTTTCGTCACTCGAACATAAATTCTAATGATGGAGCTCCATCATCAAAATCATCTCCGGGCGATTAGAGTGTAATTCTATATCTATCCAGTATATTAAAAATTCGAATACACGCGGATCAGACGTATACGCAAAATCTATATATACTGGATTGTCCACATTAATATAAATAAATAATCAAATACGAATAATTGATTTAAATTTTCAAAACAAAATTTGTTTCCACTTTTATTTATCAAAAACACTACTCTTCACACTCGTTCTAGGATACTACTGATCCCATCTCTAACGAGTCATTCTCATTGGATATTACTAATCCAATATCTGATGAATTCTTTCATATGGTTCTAATGTGTCTTGTTCTCTGAGCTTTGTAAACCAAAGCTCTGATACCAACTGTGAAAACCCGTAACTTCCCCGTAAAGGAAAGCGTCGGATAGTTCGAGAACAAGCCACAACAAAACGCTTACAAAAGAACATTTCATTGTATATTACAACAATGCATCAGATTACAAGAATATACAGAGTATAAATGAATATTACATTCGATAAATATCAGAGATTACAATACATTGTACAGCAGCGGAAAATAATACAATACACAACTAGAAGGAGATATACGGATACAAAGCTTTCCGAATATCGTTCCAGCTGTAAACCAGGATCCTGTGAATATAAATCTGCAAAACCAAAACTACTAGCTGCCCGTGTCAAAATAAGGGCACCCAGAGTTTAGGTTAAAACAATAAACTCCAGGTCAGTCATGTGACTGGTGTGAGAACTAAAACAGTTATTAATCTTTATTTTTAAAGTTAGGTAAATCAAGGGACCACGCCGTATAACACGGAACGGGTTTCCTCCCAAGAATACCAGTGCATAAAACAAACAGCGCAATGCTAAATAAAGAAAAATGAAGTTGTTATAAGACCCAGGTCCTATCACACAATGCAACGCAGCCGAGGATAGGGTTTTCTCTTATAACAACCAAAGAATGCTTGATACGGTTAAAACAAATCGTTTGATACTATTATAAGTGCATAGTGTATAAAACAACTTCAAATCATAAGTATCAATCATAGGCGGCATGAATGCCCCATACCACTATGTCGCCATATATAGGTTATACAATCAAAACCGCAATGTCATATTGGAAGTTGGGTTATCATTTATGGTATGAACCGAGGCTAGGGGCAAGATCCTCACCGATTCGAGACGCTCTAGTCCGCCCCTCAGGATCAGAGCTCAAGTGACCCTTGGATCATCAGGGCCGGTCCACCGATGTGGATTAAAATGCCTGAACATGCGTTTCCCCGCCCTTTGGGGCGTAAGCTTGGCCCGTCAGCCGACCAGAAGCATCGGCCGAAACCGATATCACGAGGCGCCTCGCTTTTCAGCAAGTAATAATATGCAACATCCACATGAGTCAAACTCGTCAGCCAGTTCAAGCACTGACGCCACTCCTAACTAGAAAGAAACGCATGTCCTCCCTGATGTCCGTCTCCCGTTTTTGATTCATACCGGGTGTGATACTCGCGAATCAACGTTACACAAAGCTACGCCACAAAGGCCGTGCTTCGATCATCAACCACTAGACTTCGCTTTTCAACAGAAGCCTTGATCATTTGCATCTTAGCATGCCACACTGGCAATTCACTCCATGCGATTGATATCCATCAATATATAACCCCTGAGCTCGTACGTCTCAGAGAAGGGCGTTAAGCAAGAGAATAAACTCTCCGCCGCCAAACAGATATATATTTAATAGAGATCAATCACACGGACTAAAATCCAATGTCAGACATACAGTCCATTTACAAGTCCGTTCTGGGTCTGAACGAAACCGGAGGCACCTAGTACCCCGCATATCCATCGATCTCCAAGTACGTCTGGACGATCACTAACTGTTTCCATCTTCTTGGGTGTACAGCCCAATCAAGATCATCAGTAATTACCCAAACGACGTGAAGACTTCTGGTCTTCGACCACCGTCTTCATCTTCGACTTATCGTCGTATCAGTTATTCAGAATGGGATAAACCCGGTCTTTCCGAATAACTCGCGTATATTTTAAATAAGTGTTACACAAACACAACATACGCCTCATTCCAATTCATTAGTCACTAGCCGTAAATTAATCAAGAGAATAATTCCCCAAATATTAACCCCGAAGGCCGAAACCAACATCAGATCAATATCCAGAAAACCATTCTGCTTAGCTAACTGACAGTTAGTTTCTAAATTTCACATTCATAGGGAAAGGTTCCCATTAATTTTATCCAAGATAAATTTCTTGAATTTATTCTTTAATCTATTTTTGAATATCAATTCAAACTAGTCGGGATTAACGAACCTTACCGAAGTAATCATTTGTTTTAATTTCCCAATCCCAACCTATTCATCCCATGAAGTAAAACTGGTTATACTTCATATCTAACACCACGGTGTTATCGGTAAATTCAATTACCATTTCACGTTCAAATCTAATTAAAGATTTAACTATCGCCTGGAGCAAAACTGGTGATACTCCATTCTCGATCATTTCAATCTAATTAAAGATTCATTAAAACTCCACTTAGTTTTAATCGCTAACTGGGTTAAAGAATCAGTGTCATTTAAAACACGGTTCACGATAAACCCAAAATCACATTCCATTAATTATTGGGTTAAAGAACGAGTGTTATTTAAAACACTGTTCACGATAAACCCAAAAATCAATATCAATTCAATTCCAATTAAATCTCATTTAATTGGTACACTTCATTAAATCCAAATAAAAAGATTTAATCTTTTCTCAACTGGGTTCAAGAACAGTGTTAGTGAAGACACCATTCACGACAAACCCAAATCACATTTGATATTAAACACAAGGTTCTGAATAGAAAATATACCGGCTTATATTCAATATCAAATTCTGCGACTAACAAATATCGTATTGGAAATAACGATATATATATATATATATCTTTCAAATTCCCATAACAATATCTGTATCATCACGAAATCCAACATCGAAATAATCCAAAGACAATTTCGATTCAATTCCATTCCAATATAATTATTGGAAATTCTGGTTATTTTTCAAACCCTTTTCAAATTCAATTTATTTATTTAAAAATAAATAGAATTATATTTCTAGTTCAAAACTAGTTCATTTCGATAAAAATCTATTTTTATCTTTTCAAATATGGAGTTTTTCATCCCAATCCTTTCTAAATCATTTCTTATGATTTTACACAAATTATTACTATTTTTAATAATTTTATCAAGGCCCGTACAGTCGATTTCCATCAATGGCCATCGAACTGCACTTACAACGACCTTTTTCAAATTTGATTTGGACGTAACTCCAAATCCAACCGTTAGATTTCTAATTTCTAATATTCGTTAGAAAGCTCTTTTTGATACGAACCCAACGGTTCCGGTTTTAGGAGGATCCGACAGTCGGATCTCCCGTAATGTCCGTTTGAAATAAATGGTCGAAAATCGCGAACTGCCGCGGCGCGGCGCGTTCTATTCAGGCCATTATATTATATATATAATATATATAATATATATTTCGTCGATTTCTATTTAAAACGAATTATATAAATAGTTTTAAATTCGTTTCAAAAGCAATTTCAACTTCCTTTTCAATCCAAATCAAAATTGAATTCTTCTTTATAAATTCGTTTTAAAATTCATTTCTATTCAATTCAAATTTCAATTCAATTTGAATTCATTTCAATTCGCTTTCAATTCAATTTGAATTCGTTTTCAATTCAATTCATTTCGAAATCGTTTTCAATTCAATTCAATTCGAAATCGTTTTCAATTCAATTTATTTCGAAATCGTTTTCAATTCAATTCATTTCGAAATCGTTTTCAATTCAATTCATTTCGAAATGAATAAAATCGATATAAATATCGTTCACGTCAAAATGGCGTCAATCTAATCAACACGGCTTCATAAATTTCTATTTTCAAATATTCTATTTCAAATATTTCTTTTTCAAAATAGTTGTTATTATCAAAATATTTCGTTCAACACATGACCAATCTCAATGGATGAGTACTGTCAACACATGAACCTTTATTTTATATTGATAAAGATGTAAATTTTATTACTAAAATATTTCGTTCAACACATGACCAATCTCAATGGATGAGTACTGTCAACACATGAACCTTTATTTTATATTGATAAAGATGTAAATTTTATTACTAAAATATTTCGTTCAACACATGACCAATCTCAATGGATGAGCACTGTCAACACATGAACCTTTATTTTATATTGATAAAGATGTAAATTTTATTACTAAAATATTTCGTTCAACACATGACCAATCTCAATGGATGAGTACTGTCAACACATGAACCTTTATTTTATATTATTCTTTATTTTTCAAATCGGAATGAGGCCCAATCAATTACCATATAAAGTTAATTATATGGATTCCATACAACACATGTATATAATAGCATTGAAAAATAATCAACCATAGTGCACTACACTGTATAAGCATCAAATATAGATATCTAACGCTTATAACAGCCTGTCAATCGATCGATCGACATATTTAACCAATCAGGATGGGTGAACTTCAAATTTCATCATAACACCCGTGTGGGGTTTCAAACAATCAAACACATGTTTTATTTGTGCAGTTGGGCGATGTGTAAAATTTATTGTCCCAATCAATGTCCTTCAAATAGGTGTACATAAACAAACCGTCTGGTTTGTAAATGAATATTTATTTATTCACATTCACGTTAAAAATTATATTTTTAACGATAAAACATTTTATTCAACCTATGAATATTCTATTCGGTTCATTTATTCAATAAAATGATATTTTTATTTTTCTAAACTATTTTAGAAAATTTCGACGACATAACGGCACGATACTAGAAACGGGACAAGGCCTAGCCTTATCCCCGGTCTAGTGAAGGCCCACGCCATTCACACATCAATCAAAATCGCCAAACAACCAAATTCAAATCACATCATATAACTAATCTATGCAACCAAACAAACAAGTCCATGGTCTGTGGACAATTGTGTCGGGTGCTACTAAGCACCGTCTGCATCCTAGTATATATATATAACTAGAAAATGAAATTGAAAGGTGAGAAATTCTCACCGATAGCCATCCAACTTCACGGCACTTCTTTTAGAGAAGTCTTCGTCGTCATCGCATCCTTTTTCATCTTCGTTGCCCGTAGCCACTACATATATAAAAATCACACGTTTTTATATTTTGATGTCTTTAAATAAAAATCACATTTATTATTCGATTAAAAATCTCGCCTTTTCATGATTAAAAATCATTCCTTTACATAACCAAAAGTACGATATTTTTGTAATTTAAGATCTTAACTTTCTTAATTTATAAACCTTATTTTTCTAATCTTTTTCATCTTAAAAGTCATATTTTTTTACAACAATATTTATTTATTTTCTAAACAGTACTAATTTTATATTATACTATGTTTTTATATTTTCAAAACTATGCCTATTTTTATTTGAAAAACAACGGTATTTTTATTTGAAAAGTCACTGCAAATTTTATTTGAAAAACAATAATATTTTATTTAAAAAAAACAATTCTATTTCTACTTTGAAAACAATTTCATTTTTACCTTTTACAAATTTAATTACTGTTTAGTTGGTAATTAGTTAAACAAATCACATTTTTATATCACTATAAAAATCAGATTTTTATCTCGTTATATATATAAAAATCGAATTTTTTTCTCTATATCACTTCATATGATAAAAATTATATTTTATCCTTGTTCATATAAATAAAGATCAAATCTTTATTGGTTAAAAATATAAATAAAAATCATATTTTTAATACTCTACCTAAGTAAAAATCATATTTTTATTATCTACATTATGTAAGAATTATATTTTTGACTTCCTACTTGTATAAAAATTATATTTTTATTAATAAAAATCATAGCTTCATATGAATCAAAATCATATATATAAACATCGTATTTTTATATAATTAAAAATCCTTTCTTTATATGATTAACATATAAATAAATGTCCAATCTTTTTTTTCTTTTTTATAAAAATCAGCTTTTTTTTTCCTTACAAAAAAAACAGCTCGTTTCATACATTAAAAATATAAAAATTCTATTTTTATTACTTTAAAACTGCTTTATATATAAATGAATAAAAAGAAATAAAAACGAAAACACTTACTGCACAAAAAGGGGGTTTCAGCTGCTCTCGTTGGTGGTAGACCACCTGAGGTGGTGTCGGAGGGAGGGTTTGACGCGGGCTGCAGAAGTTCGGCTGATCTCCTGGTGGTGAAGCGACAGAGGGGCGCGCCTCGACGTGGGTGGTCGGAAGTGGCGGGGGTTGGCCGGTTGTCGTCGATTTGGGGCTTCAACGGCGGGTTTCGTGGATCGAGGAGAGAGAGGGGGTTGTGGCGGAGATGAATCAACGGTGGAAGGGGGAGGTCGACGCGAGGGTGCTGGAGGTGGCCGCGGTGGAGGCGCGCGTCGCCTGATTTGGGGCTCCGTCGTCTTTTTTTTTATTATTTTTTTTTTCTTCAGATCTGAGAAAACGTGGGGGGGGGGGGGGGTGGCTGAGTGTTTTTAAGGAGGAGAGATAGGAGTGTTTTTATTTATTTAATTTTAATTTCGAAAAAGGTACCTTTTATTTTGACCTCGAAACGAGGTCCACCGCCTGCCGTCCATAGCGTTTTACCCCAACTCCGAACCCAATGGGATATGTATCGTAGGCCAATTCGATTGTTACGATCAGTTTTCATTCAAATTAAAATTTAAATCCTTATATTAAATTTTAAACATACATTTCAAATTACCGGGGTCACATACTAACTCGAAAAATTCCTGAAAAATATTTTCTAGCTTCGTGTTGACGATACGGTCCTAATAAAACTAGTTTCGTCAAATTCTGAGACCGTTTGAAAAATGGCCAATTTCCAGTCGATTAAAATCAACTGAAACTGGTCAAACGCGTTTTCCTTTGCCACGCTCACATATTGATTCGAAAAATTATGAAATTTGGAATCTAGGAATAATTCGACATCACGGACCCAACAAAACTGGTTTCGTCGAGATCCGAGGTCATTTGCAAAATGTCCATTTTTAAGGGCCTGAATTCCATAGCGACTATTCAGAATTTTCAACTGGACCAATCTTTTGATTCCCGCTATGAAATTTTGATTTGTCGGATTCGTTGGAAAGATATTATCAATTAGATCCTAATGTTTTTGGTTTCACTAAAATCCGGATTGTTTTGCACCCGGTACATTCAATTGAAGTTTGAAATCGAATTATCGAACTACCGCGCCATTTTCAATTCTATTTATAAATATAAATAAATATTTATATTCTATCGTCGACGTATGTAATATATACGTTCTAAATATATTCAAAATAAATTTCTCGTCGATATTATTTAAAATAATTCATTTTAAATAATCAAAATTCGCTAAAATTGCCAAAATAAAAATTTTAAACTGGCCCAGATTTCCGGGTTGTTACACACTCTTATATTCATTTAAAACAAAACTATAATGGCTAGAAAGTAATTCAGAATAAATACGATTAACTAAAGAAATAAACATCTCAGAACAGATCTCCCAGCATCGGATACATATACATATGATATACAACAAGTAGTGTAACAAAAGTGGTATAAAACCACAAAAAGTACATCATGGGTCCAAAATAATAATACGATACATTAGAGTACATGGATCATAACATATATCTAGACAAAATAGCTAATTGGTTAGCCTAAAACAACAGATCCATGGCGGAAGCAAAAGGTGTCTACAACGACCAGCATACCTGAAAAAGCTCAGTCTAACCCGAGCATAAACACACACGGGTCAGTCTAGTCAACAGTAAGTAATAATAGTATAAAGAATAATAAGGGTACGATATTCAAGGCTTTAACCAAAGTGTTGGGAAGGGGATATTCTACGGAAATGGAGTAGACCCCACTCCTAATTCATAAATGAAAGACATACAACTAGACTTACCAATACAAAGCTAAGTGATTCATGGTGCACATACTACAGATGTTATTAAAGTCTCCAAAATCATCAAAAATCATCAGGTAACTCGAATGGGTTGAATATCACAAAAAGGAGCATCAAAATCCAACATAGAAAATCACAAAATATTTGTGTGAATTTTAAGATCTAATAATCGCCTCAATGTATGATCACAAAGATCAAATCACGAAATGGGTTTGTAGCACTTTTTCTACCTAAGCAATTTCGAGGACGAAATTATTTTAAGCAGGGAAGATTGTAATAACCCGGATTCTTATGGGTTAATTTTGAATATTTAATATTTATATTGATTTGATAATATAAGTAAATTTTAATATTAAGTTATTAATTTAATAATCAATTTCGATTTAATATCGAATATATTAAATCATTGTAATGCGAAAATATAATTCAGTTCGAGATTTAAAACTGAATTAAATACATTTCAGACTTCTATTTGAATTCGAATAATAATATTAATTTATTTTCGCAGAATAAATTGTATTGAATTTATTTTATATCGATATCTCCTTCAGATGATTGAATTGGACTTCGTAACCTGTCCCAGTGTGTCCGAAATAGTGGTATTACCCTAGGATTGACAATTGTTGGGTTCAGTAAGGAACTCAGGATCAAGGGTGATCTAAAGTTTAAGGATATAGTTTTTAATTAAATTAAATTAAAATAAAATATCTTTGTTGTGTGGTCAGAATAAAAGCTACAAGGCAAAAACCAAAATGAAACCGTGGCCTTTTTATCACCAACAACAAAAAGAAATCGGTGTCTTCTTTAAAACCACTTCCTTTCCTATTTAAAAGCGCGAGCCTCTTCTGAAAACAAAATCAAAGCTTCACAGTGAAATGGTCGATGCTTCCTCATCCTCCACTCAACAATCCAAGTCGTTCCCTTCTTTTTTTCTTTAATTTCTCTAAGCGAATCAGCAATAAAAGAATAAATCGAAAGCCACCAGTTTGTACCATCGGAAATTGGTGCGAGGTCTTTCTACGACGTTCGATTTCAAATCGATAATGATAAAGGCGTTCGATTTTGGGGAGTTGACCAACGTTTAATCGAATCGAGATGAGAAAGAAAATCGCGATGAGCTAGGGAAGAAGCCGATACATTCAAACCGAGTACTCGAATGGAGATAAATGAATTCGATTGCTACTGGAGTAGTGCGACTTGCACTGACTCAATGACAAGGAGTAGTTCGAAGGTGCATTGATAAGGGAAGCCGATGCTTCCACAGTCGAAAACAGTGAAGTGTGAAGTTCGCTATATATGGGAGGCAGATCATTTCGGTTTCAGGGAGATGTTCGATGGCCCGAGGCGGACTGCGATAGGATTGGAGGGGTGCGAACAGTGCTGTTGAAGCTCGAGATTTGGGCAGTATCAGATTTAAACTATAGAATTTGAATATAGAATTCAAATGGACTTTAAACTATAGAATTTTAATATGGAATTCAAATGGACTTTAAACTATAGAATTTGAATATAGAATTCAAATGGACTTTAAACTATAGAATTTGAATATAGAATTCAAATGGACTTTAAACTATAGAATTTGAATATAGAATTCAAATAAAGTTTAACTATAGAATTTGAATATAGAATTCAAATTAAGTTTAACTATAGAATTTGAAAATAGAATTCGAATGAAGTTAACTATAGAGTTTGAAAATAGAATTCAAATGGAGTTTAAATATAGGGATTCTAATAGAATTCAAATGATGTTTAAATAAAGAGAATTCAAATAGAAGAAAATATATAATTTGAGAAGAGAATTCAAATAGAATTGAATTGGAATTTGAATAGAGAAGTCGATAAGGAAATGAGAGTATGAATATAATTAGAATTTGTTAATATGCAAGTTAAATTATATTTGAACATGTCATGTTCAAATATGAAGGTGAAATAGACTGAAGAGTTAATTAACAAATTAATTAACGAATTTAGTAAAACGATCGGGTATAGTTGGAAATAAATTGGACAAGTATAATTATACAGTCGACAGGTTTGGAATAAAGTATAGAAGTGAAATAAATAGAATGCTCGACAAAAAGGTATGTATTTAATTCATATATGAGATTTTATGCGCCGTATCGGCAAGCCGCTTGGCTTTTCTTTTACTTTTTGGATTGGTAAGGGCCATGGGAGGCTATTTAAAATATCCCGATGCTCCCGGTACAAAGGAGGTTATGGCGAATTTTTCCGGAAATTTAAGGAGTTAGAATATTATTAAGATAATTTGATAGTACAAATCAACGTATCAATATATATAGAAGTCGATAAGGAAGCGAACATAGAAATAGAATAGTATAATAAAAAAAGAAGACTAGGAATAAAATCTAGTAAGAATAGAAAGAGAAAGTGTATATGTGTTTAAAAGTGAAGAAGTAGTTGTATGGTATTGATTATTCGAGTAAGTAGTCATATCTGTTTTGATGTTATAAATGTTATTCAATCAAGGTCCGAGAGGTAGTTATACCCCAACTTGATTGATTTCATTATTAACAAATAAATAGTAAGATTTCAGGCTCGAAGATCAATGTTGGATAAGAGTTAGCTGAATATAGTATTTGGGTTGTCGTAACGTTGTTTTACGCAACATCTGTTTTGACCCAAATAAGTGTAAGTATAGAAATAAACGAGATTGGAAAAGAGATAAGTAATTGGAATATTTTCCAATTATAAATAGCATATATTTTCTAAAGTTTAGAAAATAAAGGAAGGCGAGATTCGGAAATGTTTTCCAAATAACGTAAAAGGCCAATATGGTTATTGAAAATATTTGGTTAACAAATATTTATAAAGAAATAGAGAAGTGATTTAATTAATGGAATATTTATTAAGGGCTCAGTGATTGTTTGATAATTGGATGAACACTTGTTTTCTTCGATAGTTAAATCATCGACTATCGAAACACTTGTTTTATTCGATAGTTAAATCAAAGACTATCAAAGTTTTGACATCGTTGTAAATATGGAGAGATCGGTTGGATTATTATCCGAAGAACCACTCCGTATTGGCAGTAGCGTCGCGAATCAGATTATATGAAGATAATCGAAGACGAAGTAGAGTGCAAGGACCTTTTCTACTAATAGAAATTGTGCCTTCGGTTAATCCTGTTCCTGGGTGACTTGTATGGATGAATGTCTGACAAAGTATTTCCAAAAAGGTCACGTACATTGATTTCTTCAACCGTACCAAGAGTGGAAGCGGAGAAGGAAACTTCTTTTAGCTGACACGTAATGCACTGTTGTAGACATAAATTAGTGATTTTCGATGGATCTGACAATGTGGCATTCGAAGTGAATCTGATGTGATGATAAATCGTAGCCTCTGGGCTCAACAACCGGTAAATGATAGAAATCAGGCAGGCAGCATGGCTATGTAGGTCGCACCTATTAGGGTGTATAATCACCTGATCTAGAGTTTCATTTACTTCTAAAAATCTATTGTCGATGTTGTCCCATTCGGGAAACGGTTGCTGATCCCAACCGTTGGTGATATACATTCGATACACTCAATCCAAATGAGTGGTCGGTCATGTGTGGCTGAGTTGCAAGATTTTCTTGTTGAACTCGGTGTATTCTCCTCTAGAGATATACCAGCGGAAGGTGGTTCCATACCTTGTCATAGTTGGAAATTCATTACCAAATAAGTGCTTGCGGTTTTGATTGTATATTATATGTGGAACGTGAGATGCAAACGTTCCACTAGATTGTTATTTACATGATTTAGACACTATTATAATATCAAAAGAGTTTTGATATAAAGATTACCGTTCCTTTCAAAAGGATTTTGAAAGATAAATCATGTGGTTGAGATTCTCATAAGGGAAAAACCCGTTCCGTGTTATACGGCATGGTCTTATGAGATATCATTTAGTTTTCTGAAACTGCTTTAAACTGTTTACTCATACCAGTCCCATGACTGACCCGGAGTTTATTTTGTTTTGTTCTACCTAAACTCTTGGGTGCCTAAATTTGTACAGGTAGTCAAGTAGTTCAGGATTTTACAGATCTATCTAAAGGAGCTTGGAGCAGGAGGCTTCAGTGTTAGTTATATAGAGTTTTGTTCCGCTGTGTTGTAAATGTTGTACTCTGATAAGTGTATGTTATACAGTTGAAATTTTGTATTTCAAAAGTTATGATATATTATATTTTGTTCCGCTGCGATGTGAGATTCTGGGTTGTTATTTCTATTCTTCTTCTACCTCTTTCTTCTAAAAAAAATGTTTCGTATTTTCGTGGTATTTGGGTTGGACGTATGATGTATATAGTCAACTCTGATATTATGGATTTGCGGGTCATTACAGTGGTATCAGAGCTTAGGTTGAGTGAATACCTAGGCTTTGGGGAATTTTCTCATTAGAGGTAGTGTCAGTAGTACCCTAGAATGAGTTAAGTGTATATATATACGAGAGAGCGTATTTGTTAATTGATATAAAAATTGTTTTATATTGTGTTAACTAGTCTGTTATGTGGATTATAAATTTTGGTCGAATCGTGGGATGCCACGAAGTCGATAGGAATTTATAAACACTTGAACAGAGAATTCGACACGATATTGTTTAAAGTGGATAAATGAAATAATTTTATCCAAAATTCTATTTTGATAGAAAAAGAATAATTTTCTGAAATTATTATATTACATGGATGTGTTGGATGTTAATATTATAATCAAATGAGATTATAAAATTTAAATGGTTATGTATAACCAATTAGGAATTTGTATATGAAATCAAATATACAAATGAGATGTATTAAAATTGAATTCAAACCAGAATTAAGAATTTAAAATCCTGGGATTTTGGAAAATATTTTTTCTAAATGAATGTCAAGAAATATAGCACTGGACTCACTTCAGTGGTTGGGAAATAATCTTGATGATGGTCGCAACATCATTAGTGTTCATTTTCGAGTTTCTAAGTGATGAATTGCTGCCTTAGAAAAGTTTTTGATGGAAATTTGTTTGAAAGGAAACAAGTTGTTTGAAAATTCAAATATTTTGAATTTGAGATAGATATAAATATATGTATATATTTATATTACTTCAAAGAAATTTTGAAATGGGAATTGGAATATAGAATTCAAATAGAAGTGAAACGGAATTTGAATATAGGATTTCAAATAGAAGTGAAATAGATCGGAAATATTATGTTGAAATGGAAAAATGGATTTGATATATATTAAAAATATATCAGAATGGAGTTTAATTTATTACAAACAAAGTTAAAACATTTATATTTATAAATATAATTAAAACGAGCTCGCCGTAGCGCGGCAGTTCGTAAATTGGCGATTCGAACTTCAATTTAGTATACATAACTCAATTGAAGTCGGAATTCTTTGAAACAAGAATCGTCGGGACCGGTTGAATAATATTTTTCTAATGAAAGAGAAAAATCTGGATTTCGTCGTATAGATTTTGAGTTATGTCAAAATCAAATTTTTAGAAAAACAACGCCAGAACCATTATAAAACCATAACGGTTTAATTAAATAAATAAAAGGATTTTTGGGAAATAAAATCCGAATTGGCATTAGAAAAATCCAGACTGGAGATATAAAATAAATATGAACTCCAGTGAAGTAAGTGAAATGATTTTTAAAACAAAAATCATATTTTAAATGGTTAAATAGAATTAACTAAATTGGAGAATAATTAGTTAAAGGAAATTTGAATCGAAATTGGGTTTTGGATAAGTGAAAGATATTGAGAATTTATATTCGAAATCGAATATATAACTCGAGTTGAAAATATAATTAGATTAGTTTATAATTAAGTTGACATATATTTGAACAAGTTATATTCAGATAGAAAGGGTGAAATAGGCAAAACGGTTAATTAGCAACTAGTTAATGGGAATTTGAATGATTGAAATTAAATTTAACTTAAGTAAGTTAAATGGATCGAAATGAATAAATTGAGTAAAATCAATGTAAATGAAATATGAATTGGGTGTGAATAAAGGAAAAACCAAAAGAGCTAAAAAGAAAATATATTTGTAAAACAAATATAAAAGAAAATATATTTGTAAAAAAATATAAAGGAAATATATTTGTAAAACAAATACAAAGGAAGTTATGTGCAAACAAATAGAAGGAGAGATATTTGTAAAAACAATTACAAATAGAATTTAAAAGGAAATATTTGTAAAACATTTACAAATAGATTCAATAGAAACATTTATTTATAGAAAATAAATAGAATGTTATAAATGAGATATTTATTTGTTAAATAAATAGAATTTAATCAAAGGAATATTTAGAAGATGAATAGAAAAGGGAAATCTGTTTTTAACAGATAAATAGAAAAGATTAATTTATAAATAACAGTTTATAAATTAAATATTTATCGTTCGATAAATGGAATATATAAGTCTGAACTTATATAGAGAAGAGATATTAGATTTTAACACCGATAGTTTTAAATAGAAGGGGTACACAACACTTGTATAAGTGAAGTAACGTTATTAAAGAGAACATTTATAAAGTGAAGAACCGTTACTAAAAGTAAATCTTTATAAATGAATAAATGTTATCCAATAGGAGTTATTCGAATAGGAGAAGTCGATTAGAGTTAGAAATAATCGATCAGAGTTAGAATAAATCGATTAGAGTAAGAATTAACCAGTTAGAGTTAATCAGTTAGAGTTAATCTGTAGAGTTAATTGAATATTAGTTATTCAATTAGAATTTATCGAATATTTGTTATTCAAATTAAGAGTTAACCAGATAGAGTTAATTGAACATAGTTAATCGAATTAGGATTTAATTGAATGTTAGTTATTCAATTAAAGTTGATCGAATATAGTTATTGAGATAGAGTTAGTCAAACATAGTTACTCAGGATAAGTTGCCATGTCGTACGACTGCTAGCGTAATTCGCAGGGCTGCAGATAGCGTAGGGCGGTCGGATGTTTCCTGAGGGAATCAAGCGTAACCATTGTGATCGCTGTGATCTAGAGTCAAGCGAATGGAGTTAAATCGAATATTAGTTATTCGAATAGAATTAAAGGAGTTATCAAATATTAGTTATTCGAATAGAATTAAAGGAGTTATCGAATATTAGTTATTCGAATAGAATTAAAGGAGTTATCGAATATAGTTTATTCGGAAGGAGTTACCGATTATTAGTTAATCGAAGGAGTTATCAATTATTAGTAAATCGAAGGAGTTATCGATTATTTGTTAATCGAAATGAGTTATCGATTATAGTTTAATCAAAAAGAGTTATCGATTAGTTTAATCGAAGTGAGTTATAGAATATTGGTTTTTCGAAGGAGTTATCGAATTTAGTTATTCGATGGAGTTAATCGATAAGAGTTAAATCCAATAGAGTTAATTGATAAGAGTAAATTGAATAGAGTAAATCGAATATAGTTTACTCGAATAAAGGTTTTCGAATCTAGTTATTCGAAAGAGAGATTAGCGAATATAGTTATTCGAAGGGAGGAGTTATCGAATAGGGATTTATTCGAAAGACAGTTACGTAAGGAAGTCTGAAATGTTGAGTATCAACATAAATAAGTTTTGAAAGGATAAATGGGTTTGTTGCACTTTTTCTACCTTAGCAATTTCGAGGACGAAATTATTTTAAGTGGGGAAGATTGTAATGACCCGGATTCTTATGGGTTAATTTAGAATATTTAATATTTATATTGATTTGATAATATAAGTGAATTTTTATATTAAGTTATTAATTTAATAATCAATTTCAATTTAATATCGAATATATTATGTAACACCCCGCGAATTCTATAACTGTGAAATTAACAAATTAAAGTATAATTAATTTGAAATCAAATAACTAAAGGAAACGGGATACGCCATTGCGTTCGTCTCGGAAAAATACGCGAAATAGAGTCCGAGTTTTCGAAAAACGGAGTCCGTATAAAGAAGATATGGCCTTCGGAAGTTTCTGAATTAAGTTTAAAATTCGAACAGAATAAAACAGTTTAAAATTAAAACCGGGCCCAATTGGCCAGGGCGGGAAAAATCCCGCCTGATGCACCCAGGTCGACTGGGCTGTCGACCTGGTCTAGCCAGGTCGACAGGGCTGTCGACAGGGCTGTCGACAGGGCTGTCGACAGGGCTGTCGACCTGGTCCAGAGCCAGGTCGAACCCAGCCCAACCTGGCTGGCCTATTCTATGTTGGTCGATTTTCTGTAGTCTTCTTTGTCATTAGGGCTAGGTGGCAGGCTCTAATTGGTCTCTCTTACGAATGAATGGCTACGATCAATCCAAGCAACATCAATGGTCCTAATCAGTTCATAACCTCTATAAAAACAACCCTAGACTCAACCTAATCTATTCATTCAAAAATAAGAACAAAGCCGTCATGTTGCTGAGGAACGACTAAGAGTAGCCGCCAATTGGAGAGAGGATTAGGAGGCAAATTCTAAAGCATAAAGCAACCTAAACAAATCAAATCAACAAGGAATCGCATCTCCAAATCCCTAAATTGGAGAAATTCGCCACACCATTGTAAGTAGAGTATTATTTTGGTATGAACAAATAATTGTGTTGGTTTGT
The DNA here is from genome assembly GCA_030737875.1 of Allium sativum. Classification (NCBI taxonomy): domain Eukaryota; kingdom Viridiplantae; phylum Streptophyta; class Magnoliopsida; order Asparagales; family Amaryllidaceae; genus Allium; species Allium sativum. The sequence goes on from CM060924.1 coordinate 441,107,931, forward strand.
ATACTTGATTTGTGGCGATAAAGTAATTCATATTTGTGCGTTACTATGATTCTTATTGATTTGGAATATTGTATACGTTTGGATATTCTCGAATTATGTTATTCAATTATGAAAGACTACATGCGGTAGTTTTATGCAAGAAAACGTTTGGAATATTCGCAAATTATGTAATCCATGTTGAAGCTACATGTATGTAGTTGATTAATTGAAATTCATGCAAGTTTGGGGTTTTGCTACTATGCCATCATAATGTGTATTTTTATACAAACATCATTTTTGTGAAGTAATTGGAATAAGTTTGGGTTATCATAATCCATATGAGATTATGTTGAAAATTTGGCATCATGATCTATGTATTAAGCCATGCTTTTGTACTAGAAAACCTATTTGCAAACTTATGAATATGACTAGGCTATGATTGATATTTTGCATAATTGAAATCCATATTGTTAACAAGAATTATATGATGACATATGTGGTACATAGCTAGGTTAGATTCAAAAATCCCTTTTGCAAGTTTGCATGACTAAAGTAAAAATCATGATTTCATGTTAGAAATATTTGTGCCATGGTTATGTGAATAGATTTAAAATCATGATTAAGTTGAACTATACTTTTGTGTTAGTAACAAAAGTAAGCACCTTTGTAAACATGTAGTAATCTTATGAACATGATTTTCTTATGTTTGACATTATGCCCAAATAAAAATATAGGTTTATGTTGAAGTTAAGCCTATGTGTCAATAGTGATATTTATTTACAAGTTTACATGGTTTGATTCATGTCACTTATGCTTTATGACCAAAGTATATGTTACCACTATGCAAGTACACCAGTTTCTGTTTTGTAGTTCCAACGTTATGTTGCAAGTCATGCGTTCACATTCCCCTTTAGTGTATGAACGTTTTAAGCCTCCCCTTTTTCTCATGGCTAAGTTGGGCTTAAAAGCCTAAGCCCAACATGTAAAATAAACGAGCGTATTAAACGGGGGTAAATAACGTTGGGCAAAATTAATTAATAAATGAAAATATAAAGTAGAAGGGGCCAAATTCAAGTATGGGTTGGGCCCATGATTGGTGTAACCTTTACACCATTAACTTAATAATGGGCCGCAAATATTTACATATAAGAAAGTAAAGAAGAAAGACAAAATATGTAAATGTAGAACATACGAGGTGTTTAACCCGAGGTTGAATTGAGTTGTGATGTAAACCAGCCCGTAACCGCCCGACTGTCCAGTAGTCACAACAATACCTATTCAATGTGGGAGGTTAAACATGGAGCCCAATAAGGACCCGAGGTTAGACTGAGTTGTGGCGTAAGACTGCCCGGAACCAACCGGCAACAGGCAGCCACAATAATACCTGTCTAATGTGAGAGGTCAAGGCTTTAATAAGACAATTAAGGCTGAGTCAGGATTGTTAGGATTAAGTGAACTAAAAACTTAATCAAAATGGAACATGCTAAACTAAACGGACTGGTGGGGGTTAGGTTAGAAAACACTTAACGAACTTAGCATGTTGGCTAGAGATAGAAAACCTAGTAACGGGGGACCCTTTTCAGTAGTAACCCTAGAAGGTGTATCAGGATACCCTGAAACTAGGCAGGGTGGGGCACGATTACTGGGCTGATTGTAAGAGGTCAAATCGACGGCGGTGGTGTAGCAGTGTAGGTTCTAACGGGGTGCGGGCGTGCACACACTCCGGCGCAGAAAAATAAGGCACTGGACACCAGTAGCATACCTGTGCATTCTAGGATTGTGTCGGGCCGCCACTATGGGACTTGATACACCCCATGGTGGGACCAGCATAGGTAACTACAACATCGGGGGCCGTAAGACACATGTAACTATGCGAGTAGGAGCCGATCATCATAGAATGGATCACATCACCCTGATTATGGGGTGCCAGTTGGGAACTAGTTTATATGGGTTCAGAGATTAACATGGGGTACGATAGTATATTCGACCCTAGACAACTTAACCAAGTTTATAGTGCTTTCCCACTTCTTGTTTATACTTATCATACCCAGTTCTTTATTCATAGACAGAATAGTACTAGACTTACTCAGGCTTTATGTCTGACTCTACTTTTCTTTCGTCTTCTTTTCTTCCGTTTCCCCCCCCCCCCAGGTCCACAGGGAGGGAACACAGCAGCTTGACCAGCCTTAACATCCAGCTTGAAGAAGAGAAATGTATTGCTTGGACCTTTTCGTTTTGAACTATGGCTTTGGACAACCACTATGGGGCTTTTGCAGCTTATCTATGTTTTATTTATGCTTCTTTAAATAATGTGATCAAGACAGATTATGAAAGTGTTATGTTATGTTTTTGGAAAGGATGTAAGACAATCATGGTGATGTTTTGTAACACGTATTTGCTTTTATGAAATAAAAGTTGTTGTTTTTCCGCTGTTTACAAATATGTGTTCTTATATCTGTCTTGTATATCTATGACTTATACTTATAAACCTCCACCAAAATTAGGGCATTCCCTTTGAGAGTGACCCTAACGGAGGTGGGGTGTTTCACTTGGTATCAGAGCACAGGTTTACCAGATAAGGTAAAAAGTTTTGAAAATTTATTTTCAAAAAGGAAATTTAAAGAAGCATTTTTAAAAGAAAAATATTATTTTATTTTAAAAAGGCAAAGTCCACTCCCCAAAGCCATAGGTACTATCTCTTATCCTTCGTTTTGAATCTATCCTTTTTGTTTCAGCATGTCCGAAGATCTTAACTTGCCAGAAGGGGTGCCAATACCTGGTTAGTTTAGACGGTTCTTAGAAGCAAGAGCCACTCAGCCAGGTGCTACCGTTCCTCCTCCCCCGGCTGCAGGAAATCATCCAGCTGCAGCGGCACCTTTTCCTCCACCTCCTCCTCGGGGAAACACTTTTGCTAAGATATGTAAAGATTTTAAAGCTATGGGAGGAAAGGATTTCCATGGAACTGAGTCCTTCGTGGCAGCTAGGAATTGGCTAAAAGAAACTGAATACCTATTCATTATCTTTGAGGTAGAGGATAGACAAAAAGTACAATTGGCAGTGTGGCTATTGAAGGGCGAGGCTTCCTACTGGTGGGAAGTCACTAATGCTGAAAGACCAGTGGAGATATGGGAGGACTTTAGGGCAAGGTTTGAGACTAAATTTCTCTCAGATGCGGAAAGAAGTTTGCAGTTGGAAAAATTCTTATTTCTTAAGCAAGGGGACAAGACAGTCAGAGAGTATGTGAATCAGTTCGATGAGCTGGCTAGGTTTGGGCTTGACCTAGTCAACACCCCGCACAAGAAGGCTCTCCGTTTTGTCAAAGGGTTGAATGAGCCATTACACAGTTTGGCCATGACCCATATACCCATGGGAGCCACGTATGAAAGATTGGTACAAATGGCATTGCTGAATGAAGAGGATAAGGGCAAGAAGGAGACAAAGGCAGAAAGCTCTCAAGGGAAGAAAGAGGGTTTGCAGCCTAAGAAGACAGACTTTAAGAAGGGCGGGAAAGGCAACAAAGAGAAGAGGAGTGCAATTTCTGTGGCAAAGTGGGGCACTTAGTTAAGGACTGCCGGAAAAAGAAGGCCAAGGAGAATGGTGGGTGCTTTTCTTGCGGTGAGACAGGCCATAGGGCTAAGGACTGCCCAAAGAAACGAGGACAGGGGCAGAGGGCTGGATCCACCCCAGGGGCACAGGTTCATGTGCTAGAAGCGCCACCTCTGCAACAGCGAGGTATAAATACTTCTGTAGAAAGTGTAGTTTATCTTTATGATCACCCCGTTCGCACTTTATTTGATTCTGGCGCATCACACTCCTTTATCTCGTCTGCTTTAGTAGAATCTCTGCACCTAAAAACTAGTATGGTAGAGGACCCCTTAATTGTTTCAAACCCAATTGGGGGCCCAGCTCATTTGTCTATGATCTGTTTGGGATTGAAAATCTCTATTCTAAGTGTAGAATTTCAATGTAGTGCCTTTGTTTTGGGCTTTTCGGGTTATGGTTTGATTTTGGGTATGGATTGGCTTTTCAGTAATGGGGCCATCCTTGATTGTGAGAAAAGGGTTGGTAGGCTCCTAACCCAGCTCGGTAATACTTTGGAAATTTCTTGTAATCCCTCGTATGCGGTTATGCTTAGTTATCTCGAATCGCTAGATGCCTCTGTTGAAAATTTGCAATCAGTTAGAGTGGTTCGGGAATATCCGGATGTCTTCGAAGAGGTGAAGGGCTTGCCTCCGAAGCGGGAAATAGACTTCCGCATATATTTTGTAGAAAATGCAAAGCCCGTTGCGTTGCCCGTTAGACACATGGCTCCACAGGAAAGGAAAGAGCTCAGTAAACAGATTAAAGAGCTTCTAGAAAAGGGGTTCATTAGGAGGAGCATTTCAGAATGGGGCGCTCCGGTGGTGTTCGCTACAAAGGCGGATGGTTCACTCCGTCTATGTGTTGACTATAGGGAGCTCAACAAGCTAACGAAAAAGAATAGGCACCCTCTCCCTAGAATTGACGATTTGTTTGACCAGCTTGTAGGAGCGTCTGTTTTCTCCCAACTCGATTTAGCAACCGGTTTTCATCAGCTAAGGGTGGCTGAAGATAGCATCGATAAAACGGCATTCAGAACCCCAGACGGCTTCTTTGAATGGCTTGTCATGCCTTTCGGCTTGACAAATGCACCTGCTTATTTCGTGGACCTGATGAGTAGGGTATTTAGAGATTTCCTCAACAAATTCGTAGTGGTCTTCGTTGATGATATCCTTATCTTCTCAAAGAGTGAAGAGGAACATGCTCAGCACTTAAGGGCAATCATGGAAACTTTGCGAGTCCATCAACTAAAAGCCAAGTTCTCCAAATGCCACTTTTGGAGAGAAGAGGTGAGGTTCCTTGGGCACATAGTATCTAAACAAGGGTTAGCAGTGGACCCTGCTAAGGTAGTGGCGGTACAGGATTGGAAGACACCAAGGAATGCAACTGAGGTCCGAAGCTTTCTAGGACTAGCAGGTTTCTATCGAAAGTTTATAAGGGATTTTGCGAAAATCTCAGCTCCGCTCACGAAATTGACTAAGAAGAATCTAGTGTTCAATTGGGATTTGGATTGCGAGTTTGCTTTCCAACGACTGAAAAGGGCTCTTACAACAGCCCCAGTTTTGACGCTGCCAGATGGGAGCAAGATGTTCAATGTTTATACGGATGCATGTGGGACAGGGCTAGGCGCCGTCTTAATGCAAGAAGGAAGGGTAGTAGCTTATGGCGGGAGGCAGTTGAAAGTGCACGAAAAGAACTACCCAACCCACGATCTTGAGTTAGCCGCCATCGTCTTTGCACTCAAGTCTTGGCGACACTATCTCCTAGGTGAGAAGTTCGAACTTTACACTGACCATAAATCGTTGAAATATCTTTTCTCGCAGAAAGATCTTAACTTGAGGCAACAAAGATGGATGGAGTTTCTTGCCTCGTACGATTTCGAAATCTCCTACACTCCGGGCAAAGGCAACGTAGTGGCAGACGCGTTGAGCCGAAAGAAATTGACCCTAAGCCCGTTGTTTGTTGAAAGACAAAGCCTAGCGTTTATAGCCAGCTTCGACTTTAGGCCTTCCTCCGATTTCGTACCAGGCTTGCTTGCATCTCTCGAAGTGCGCCCAACTTTAGTGGATTCAGTAGGGGCAGCACAACGCGAAGACCCTCAGCTTGTGGAAACAATTGATAGGCTAATTAGGGGTGAGACTTCAAGTCACCTCAACAGATACTCCATCGACGATAAAGGATTGCTAAGGCGAGACGGAAGACTATGCGTCCCACAGACAAAAGATTTAGTGAAGAAGGTTCTCGAGGAAGCACATCACTCCAAGATGACGATACATCCAGGCGGAGATAAAATGTACAAAGACATAAAAAGGACTTTCTTCTGGAACGGCATGAAAAAGGACGTGGCATAATTCGTTTCTAAGTGTATGGTGTGCCAACAGGTTAAGGCGGAACAGAAAAAGCCTGGCGGACTGCTACATCCTCTGGAGGTCCCGCAGTGGAAGTGGGATAGCATCTCAATGGACTTCATCGATGGGCTGCCTAGGTCTAGGAGAGGCAACACTAGCATTTGGGTAATAGTGGATAGGCTTACTAAAAGCGCCCACTTTTTACCTGTCAAAAGTAAAAGGACTGCCTCATCCCTAGCATCACTTTACCTCAAAGAAATCGTTCGACTCCATGGAATACCATCTAGCATTGTTAGTGACCGAGACCCCATCTTCACCAGTGAGTTTTGGCGGAGTCTGCAAGAAGCAGTAGGAACGCAGTTATGCTTGAGCACAGCCTATCATCCCCAAACCGACGGCCAAACAGAAAGAGTGAACAGAGTTTTGGAAGACCTTTTAAGGCTATGCGTCCTTGACTTCGGAGGGACATGGGAAGACCACCTTCCTTTGGTGGAATTTGCCTACAACAACAGCTATCAAGCAACCATCGGAATGGCGCCCTTCGAAGCTTTATATGGAAGACCGTGCCGATCGCCCACTTGTTGGTGGGAGTCTACGGATAAGCTCATACTTGGACCAGATATGATCCGAGAGACTTCAGAGAAAGTAGACTTAATACGAAGAAGGATGAAGACGGCCCAAGACAGACAAAAGTCCTATGCCGACAAGAGAAGGACCGACCTTGAATTTGAGGTTGGAGATAGAGTTTTTCTCAAGGTATCACCGCTAAGGAACGTTGTTCGTTTTGGAACCACAGGAAAACTGGCACCAAGGTTCGTAGGGCCATTCCCTATTATCGAGAAAATTGGGAAAATGGCCTATAGATTAGAGCTACCCGAGAAGTTGGCTGGAGTCCACAACGTTTTTCACGTTTCACATCTCCGAAAATGTCTACATGAGTCAGCCGAGGTGGTAGAGCCAAATATCCTCGAAGAGGCCGAAGTGGAACGCGAAGCAACCATAAGAAAAGTTCCAACCCGCATACTAGGAACGGAAGTGAAGAAGCTACGCAACCGCGAAGTCAAACTCGTCAAAGTTCAGTGGAGCGACGCCGAGGGAGACGCGACTTGGGAAACTGAAGCTAGAATACGCACTGCCTACCCTTTTCTGTTCGAGGGTACATCCTTGATCTTTCTTTTTCCTTAAGTTGCGCTTTTATCTATCTTTTTAGGTATATTACCTCGACCTTATCTTTTAGGTAGAAACCCTTTGGATGGAAACATGTAATTGAAACATGTTATGGATGATGGTTGCAAGTGGTTGCAAGTGATTGCTAGTGGTTGCTCGTGGTTGCATATACACACACAATCTAGGTTTTAGATCGGCTCAGTCGCTTCATATTGCATATGCATATATGTTTGCATTCGTATATGGTTGAACTTTAATGTGTTGTCATGTGAATGTTGCATTTGTATTGAATGATTGTGCACTCATGTAGAATCATGAATAGGAAAATTTGCATACATAATGGATTCATGGCACTTACATAATTCGCATTAAGGAGGTCAACTGAATCAGTAGACCGCCTGATTTTGCATTAGATAAGTACACGTACACACACACACTTCGCATATGATCATGAAGCATTAGAAGTCTTTTAAGGACAATGGATGCTCGTGTTTGATGGATGAGTAGATGGATGATTGGATGTTAGGATATACATTCCTCCTAACTTGAAGATTTCGGGGACGAAATCCTTTTAAGTGGGGGAGAATGTAACACCCCGCGAATTATATAACTGTGAAATTAACAAATTAAAGTATAATTAATTTGAAATCAAATAACTAAGGGAAACGGGATACGCCATTGCGTTCATCTCGGAAAAATACGCGAAATAGAGTCCGAGTTTTCGAAAAACGGAGTCCGTATGAAGAAGATATGGCCTTCGGAAGTTTCTGAATTAAGTTTAAAATTCGAACAGAATAAAACAGTTTAAAATTAAAACCGGGCCCAATTGGCCAGGGCGGGAAAAATCCCGCCTGATGCACCCAGGTCGACTGGGCTGTCGACCTGGTCTAGCCAGGTCGACAGGGCTGTCGACAGGGCTGTCGACCTGGTCCAGAGCCAGGTCGAACCCAGCCCAACCTGGCTGGCCTATTCTATGTTGGTCGATTTTCTGTAGTCTGCTTTGTCATTAGGGCTAGGTGGCAGGCTCTAATTGGTCTCTCTTACGAATGAATGGCTACGATCAATCCAAGCAACATCAATGGTCCTAATCAGTTCATAACCTCTATAAAAACAACCCTAGACTCAACCTAATCTATTCATTCAAAAATAAGAACAAAGCCGTCATGTTGCTGAGGAACGACTAAGAGTAGCCGCCAATTGGAGAGAGGATTAGGAGGCAAATTCTAAAGCATAAAGCAACCTAAACAAATCAAATCAACAAGGAATCGCATCTCCAAATCCCTAAATTGGAGAAATTCGCCACACCATTGTAAGTAGAGTATTATTTTGGTATGAACAAATAATTGTGTTGGTTTGTATACTTGATTTGTGGCGATAAAGTAATTCATATTTGTGCGTTACTATGATTCTTATCGATTTGGAATATTGTATACGTTTGGATATTCTCGAATTATGTTATTCAATTATGAAAGACTACATGCGGTAGTTTTATGCAAGAAAACGTTTGGAATATTCGCAAATTATGTAATCCATGTTGAAGCTACATGTATGTAGTTGATTAATTGAAATTCATGCAAGTTTGGGGTTTTGCTACTATGCCATCATAATGTGTATTTTTATACAAACATCATTTTTGTGAAGTAATTGGAATAAGTTTGGGTTATCATAATCCATATGAAATTATGTTGAAAATTTGGTATCATGATCTATGTATTAAGCCATGCTTTTGTACTAGAAAACCTATTTGCAAACTTATGAATATGACTAGGCTATGATTGATATTTTGCATAATTGAAATCCATATTGTTAACAAGAATTATATGATGACATATGTGGTACATAGCTAGGTTAGATTCAAAAATCCCTTTTGCAAGTTTGCATGACTAAAGTAAAAATCATGATTTCATGTTAGAAATATTTGTGCCATGGTTATGTGAATAGATTTAAAATCATGATTAAGTTGAACTATACTTTTGTGTTAGTAACAAAAGTAAGCACCTTTGTAAACATGTAGTAATCTTATGAACATGATTTGCTTATGTTTGACATTATGCCCGAATAAAAATATAGGTTTATGTTAAAGTTAAGCCTATGTGTCAATAGTGATATTTATTTACAAGTTTACATGGTTTGATTCATGTCACTTATGCTTTATGACCAAAGTATATGTTACCACTATGCAAGTACACCAGTTTCTGTTTTGTAGTTCCAACGTTATGTTGCAAGTCATGCGTTCACATTCCCCTTTAGTGTATGAACGTTTTAAGCCTCCCCTTTTTCTCATGGCTAAGTTGGGCTTAAAAGCCTAAGCCCAACATGTATAATAAACGAGCGTATTAAACGGGGGTAAATAACGTTGGGCCAAATTAATTAATAAATGAAAATATAAAGTAGAAGGGGCCAAATTCAAGTATGGGTTGGGCCCATGATTGGTGTAACCTTTACACCATTAACTTAATAATGGACCGCAAATATTTACATATAAGAAAGTAAAGAAGAAAGACAAAATACGTAAATGTAGAACATACGAGGTGTTTAACCCGAGGTTGAATTGAGTTGTGATGTAAACCTGCCCGGAACCGCCCGGCTGTCCAGTAGTCACAACAATACCTATTCAATGTGGGAGGTTAAACATGGAGCCCAATAAGGACCCGAGGTTAGACTGAGTTGTGGCGTAAGACTGCCCGGAACCAACCGGCAACAGGCAGCCACAATAATACATGTCTAATGTGAGAGGTCAAGGCTTTAATAAGACAATTAAGGCTGAGTCAGGATTGTTAGGATTAAGTGAACTAAAGACTTAATCAAAATGGAACATGCTAAACTAAACGGACTGGTGGGGGTTAGGTTAGAAAACACTTAACGAACTTAGCATGTTGGCTAGAGATAGAAAACCTAGTAACGGGGGACCCTTTTCAGCAGTAACCCTAGAAGGTGTATCAGGATACCCTGAAACTAGGCAGGGTGGGGCACGATTACTGGGCTGATTGTAAGAGGTCAAATCGACGGCGGTGGTGTAGCAGTGTAGGTTCTAACGGGGTGCGGGCGTGCACACACTCCGGCGCAGAAAAATAAGGCACTGGACACCAGTAGCATACCTGTGCATTCTAGGATTGTGTCGGGCCGCCACTATGGGACTTGATACACCCCATGGTGGGACCAGCATAGGTAACTACAACATCGGGGGCCGTAAGACACATGTAACTATGCGAGTAGGAGCCGATCATCATAGAATGGATCACATCACCCTGATTATGGGGTGCCAGTTGGGAACTAGTTTATATGGGTTCAGAGATTAACATGGGGTACGATAGTATATTCGACCCTAGACAACTTAACCAAGTTTATAGTGCTTTCCCACTTCTTGTTTATACTTATCATACCCAGTTCTTTATTCATAGGCAGAATAGTACTAGACTTACTCAGGCTTTATGTCTGACTCTACTTTTCTTTCGTCTTCTTTTCTTCCGTTTCCCCCCCCCCCCCCCCAGGTCCACAGGGAGGGAACACAGCAGCTTGACCAGCCTTAACATCCAGCTTGAAGAAGAGAAATGTATTGCTTGGACCTTTTCGTTTTGAACTATGGCTTTGGACAACCACTATGGGGCTTTTGCAGTTTATCTATGTTTTATTTATGCTTCTTTAAATAATGTGATCAAGATAGATTATCAAAGTGTTATGTTATGTTTTTGGAAAGGATGTAAGACAATCATGGTGATGTTTTGTAACACTTATTTGCTTTTATGAAATAAAAGTTGTTGTTTTTCCGCTGTTTACAAATATGTGTTCTTATATCTGTCTTGTATATCTGTGACTTATACTTATAAACCTCCACCAAAATTAGGGCATTCCCTTTGAGAGTGACCCTAACGGAGGTGGGGTGTTTCATATTAAATCATCGTAATGCGAAAATATAATTCAGTTCGAGATTTAAAACTAAATTAAATACAGTTCAGACTTCTATTTGAATTCGAATAATAATATTAATTTATTTTCGCAGAATAAATTGTATTGAATTTATTTTATATCGATATCTCCTTCAGATGATTGAATTGGACTTCGTAACCTGTCCCAGTGTGTCCGGAATAGTGGTATTACCCTAGGATTGACAGTTGTTGGGTTCAGTAAGGAGCTTAGGATCAAGGGTGATCTAAAGTTTAAGGATATAGTTTTTAATTAAATTCAATTAAAATAAAATATATTTGTTGTGTGGTCAGAATGAAAGCTACAAGGCAAAAACCAAAACGAAACCATGGCCTTTTTATCACCACCAACAAAAAGAAATCGGTCTCTTCTTTAAAACCACTTCCTTTCCTATTTAAAAGCGTGAGCCTCTTCTGAAAACAAAATCAAAGCTTCACAGTGAAATGGTCGATGCTTCCTCATCCTCCACTCAACAATCCAAGCCGTTCTCTTCTTTTTTTCTTTAATTTCTCTAAGCGAATTAGCAATAAAAGAATAAATCGAAAGCCACCAGTTTGTACCATCGGAAATTGGTGCGAGGTCTTTCTCTGACGTTCGATTTCAAATTGATAATGATAAAGGCGTTCGATTTTGGGAAGTTGACCAACGTTTAATCGAATCGAGATAAGAAAGCAAATCGCGATGAGCTAGGGAAGAAGCCGATACATTCAAATCGAATACTCGAATGGAGATAAATGAATTCGATTGCTATTGGAGTAGTGCGACTTGCACTGACTCAGTTACAAGGAGTAGTTCGAAGGTCCGTTGATAAGGGAAGCCGATGCTTCCGCAGCTGAATACAGTGAAGTGTGAAGTTCGCAATATATGGGAGGCAGGTCATTTCGGTTTCAGGGAGACGTTCGATGGCCCGAGGCGGACTGCGATAGGATTGGAGGGGTGCGAAAAGTGCTGTTGAAGCTCGAGATTTGGGCAGTATCAAATTTGGTTAAATGGAGTTGCGATGTTTTAAATGGAATCTGGGTGCGTGAAACTGGGTCGAGGTCAGTAGTTCGATCAATGGAAATGAGATCTAACATGGATTAAAAGGTGCAAAATAAAAGATGATTCAAGTGGATTCATTGGAAATTTACCAGATATTCAGCAAATAAAAATATCACGGTGAGTAAATCTCACCTGTTTGTTTAGAATTATTTTTATATCGTTAAAAATAATCGTTATGCTTGTTTGAATGTTGTTTGGTTGATTTAAATATATATAGTTATTTAGGCTTAACTATTATATATATATATTGGGTTGATGAATGGATTGTTCCCGCAGTATCATTAGCGGATGCCCGCAGTTTCATAGCGGATGATTTCCCTATGCGACCCACAAATATATATTAGTGGGTGACCTTCATACCGCGATATATTGCCTCGAAGCAGGATGGGTATTACTATGTTAACTAACGTTTGTGGATGCAGTAAAACAGGTTGGAGGAATCCAACTGGATTCCTCAAAAATATATTATCTGTTTGTTATTTGTTTGATTTCATATATATTCATATATGACGTGTTAGAAACCTGAAATAAATAATTGGTTGTTTGAATATCACTGGGCATAAGTGTTAATTTATAAAAAAATTACCTTGAAAGGGGTATTTGAGATTTAAAAGGGAAATTCTATTTTTCTAAAATAGAATTTGAATTTTTATATAGATTTGACATATAAACTTGTTTTAAAGAGATAAAACAAGAAGTTCTTTTATAAACGAAGTTTATAAATAGTTCTTTTATAAACGAAGTTTATAAATGAAGTGAAAAGAATTATCATTGGATAATTCAGAAATAAAAATACAAGTGTGAAATTGAAAGGGAAATCTATTTTCCAAAAGAAGAAATATCGATTTCAAAAGGAATTGGAATCGAGACTTGTTTAAAGAATGAATAAAGAAAGTTTGAAATAGAATTTGAATATGGAATTCAAATGGACTTTAAACTATAGAATTTGAATATAGAATTCAAATGGACTTTAAACTATAGAATTTGAATATAGAATTCAAATAAAGTTTAACTATAGAATTTGAATATAGAATTCAAATGAAGTTTAACTATAGAATTTGAAAATAGAATTCAAATGAAGTTAACTATAGAGTTTGAAAATAGAATTCAAATGGAGTTTAAATATAGGGATTCTAATAGAATTCAAATGAAGTTTAAATAAAGACAATTCAAATAGAAGAAAATATAGAATTTGAGAAGAGAATTCAAATAGAATTGAATTGGAATTTGAATAGAGAAGTTGATAAGGAAACGAGAGTATGAGTATAATTAGAATTTGTTAATATGCAAGTTAAATTATATTTGAACATGTCATGTTCAAATATGAAGGTGAAATAGACTGAAGAGTTAATTAACAAATTAATTAACGAATTTAGAAAAATGATCGGGTATAGTTGGAAATAAATTGGACATGTATAATTATATAGGAGACAGGTTTGGAATAAAGTATAGAAGTGAAATAAATGGAATGCTCGACAAAAAGGTACGTATTTAATTCATATATGAGATTTTATGCGCCGTATCGGCAAGCCGCTTGGCTTTTCTTTTTCCTTTTGGATTGGTAAGGGCCATGGGAGGCTAATTAAAATATCCCGATGCTCCCGGTACAAAGGAGGTTATGGCGAATTTTTCCGGAAATTTAAGGAGTTAGAATATTTTTAAGATAATTTGATTACTATCAACGTATCAATATATATAGAAGTCGATAAGGAAGCGAACTTAGAAATAGAATAGTATAATAAAAAAAGAAGACTAGGAATAAAATCTAGTAAGAATAGAAAGAGAAAGTGTATATGTGTTTAAAAGTGAAGAAGTAGTTGTATGGTATTGATTATTCGAGTAAGTAGTTATATCTGTTTTGACGTTATAAATGTTATTCAGTCAAGGTCTGAGAGGTAGTTATACCCCAACCTGATTGATTTCATTATTAACAAATAAATAGTAAGATTTCAGGCTCGAAGATCAATGTTGGATAAGAGTTAGTTGAATATAGTATTTTGGTTGTCGTAACGATGTTTTACACAACATCTGTTTTGACCCAAATAAGTGTGCGTATAGAAATAAACGAGATCGGAAAAGAGATAAGTAATTGGAATATTTTCCAATTATAAATAGCATATATTTTCTAAAGTTTAGAAAATAAAGGAAGGCGAGATTCGGAAATGTTTTCCAAATAACGTAAAAGGCCAATATGGTTATTGAAAATATTTGGTTAACAAATATTGATAAAGAAACAGAGAAGTGATTTAATTAATGGAATATTAATTAAGGGCTCAGTGATTGTTTGATAATTGGATGAACACTTGTTTTCTTCGATAGTTAAATCATCGACTATCGAAACTCTTGTTTTATTCGATAGTTAAATCACAGACCATCGAAGTTTTGACATCATTGTCAATATGGAGATACCGGTTGGATTATTATCCGAAGAACCACTCCGTATTGGCAGTAACGTTGCGAATCAGATTATATGAAGATAATCAAAGACGGAGTAGAGTGCAAGGACTTTTTCTGTTAATAGAAATTGTGCCTTCGGTTCATCCTGTTCCTGGGTGACTTGTATGGACGAATGTCTGATAGAGTATTTCCAGAAAGGTCACGTACATTGATTTCTTCAACTGTACCAAGAGTTGAAGCGGAGAAGGAAACTTCTTTTAGCTGACACGTAATGTACTGTTGTAGTCGTCGATTAGTGATTTTCGATGGATCTGACAATGTGGCATTCGAAGTGAATCTGATGTGATGGTAAATCGTAGCCTCTGGCCTCAACAACCGGTAAATGACAGAAATCGGGCAGGCAGCATGGCTATGTAGGTCGCACCTATTAGGGTGTATAATCACTAATCTAGAGTTTCATTTACTTCTAAAAATCTTTTGTCAATGCTGTCCCATTCGGGAAACGGTTGCTGATCCCAACCGTTGGTGATATACATTCGATACACTCAAGCCAAATGAGTGGTCGGTCATGTGTGGCTGAGTTGTAAGATGTTCTTGTTGAACTCGGTGTATTCTCCTCTAGAGATATACCAGCGGAAGGTGGTTCCATACCTTGTCATAGTTGGAAATCCATTACCCAATAAGAGCTTGCGGTTTTGATTGTATATTATATGTGGAACATGAGATGCAAACGTTCCACTAGATTGTTATTTACTTGATTTAGACACTATTATAATATCAACAGAGTTTTGATATAAAGATTACCGTTCCTTTCAAAAGGATTTTGAAAGATAAATCAAGTGGTTGAGATTCTCATAAGGGAAAAACCCGTTCCGTGTTATACGGCGTGGTCTTGTGAGATATCATTTAGTTTTCTGAAACTGTTTTAAACTATTTATTCATACCAGTCCCTTGACTGACCCGGAGTTTATTTTGTTTTGTTCTACCTAAACTCTTGGGTTCCTAAATTTGTATGGGCAGTCAAGTAGTTCAGGATTTTACGGATCTATCTAAAGGAGCTTGGAGCAGGAGGCTTCAGCGTTAGTTATATAGAGTTTTGTTCCGCTGTGTTGTAAGTGTTGTACTCTGATAAGTGTATGTTATACAGTTGAAATTTTGTATTTCAAAAGTTATGATATATTATATTTTGTTCCGCTGCGATCTGAGATTCTGGGTTGTTATTTCTGTTCTTCTTCTACCTCTTTCTTCTAAAAAAAGTGTTTCGTATTTTCGTGGTATTTGGGTTGGATGTATGATGTATATTGTCAACTCTGATATTATGGATTTGCGGGTCATTACACAAAATCATCAGAAATCATCAGGTAGCTCGAATGGGTTGAATATCACAAAAAGGAGCATCAAAATCCAACATAGAAAATCACAAAATATTTGTGTGAATTTTAAGATCTAATAATCGCCTCAATGTATGATCACAAAGATCAAATCACCAAATAAATATCATCACGATATGTATCCAATAGAAATAAATATGCATGTGCAATCGCATAATAATATAGCTCCTCCCGAGGTTAGCTCAGTACTTATATGTACTCAAGTTAGGCGCCCATCACTGCAACCCTCTCGGTCGAGTGTATCTTGACCCCCCCCCCCCGGTCAAGTGAATACGTATACATGACTCCTCCCGAGTCCCGACTTCCCCCCGAAGCAAAGTACTGGCTTAATAAAACACAATATGTGTCACCGACTCACACTCAGTAAACCAAGTAGCGGTAACAGTGTGTCCCATACCACACGTTCTCACTACCAGTTCACTGGCTGTGTATCAGCTTCGCAATGGGAAAACACAAAAATATCACAAAATAGATTCATTTAGACGGGAATGGAATTGACCAATTCCGTATATCATCGTGTCCCATACCACGGGGTTTACTGTATCGTTTGGTTTCCACCATGCTTTTTCGAAGGGTGCAAAATGGTGAAGTTTTACATGTAGAAAGTAGTTTATCGGAAAACGGTAAAAAAATAATTATGAAAATCCCTTTTTTCTGTCTGCAAAATTGTTTATAATTTTTAAAATAAATTTATACTATTGTTTGGTGACAAGAAGTTAAAGAAACAAAATCGTAAAATTATTTCTATCCCAAGCTATAATTAAAAACAGTATTATATTCGCATCGAAAACTAATGAAGAACATGTGCAGTGTGTAATTTAATTTAACGAAAAATTCAGTGAAAACATCTTTTAATTTCACATAAACTCGTCAACCCAAGATCCGGATTGGTATCGATGTTGGCTTGATCAGACATCGCAACTTACACGCGCACCGCACCGGCCATGCAACAACATAAGTAATGTTATTTACAATAATTATAACTTAATATAAAATTAAATAAATAAAATGAACAAAGGAAAAACAAAAAAAATATCCATTGAAACAAAATGGTATGCCAACTTGTTCACGCACCAAGCCATGCGTGAGCATGTAGTATTAAGACATAGTGTAAAAAAAACACGTTCTATCTATATAAATAGAACAAGAGTAAGACAAAAGTGGGGACTCACAACCCAAAAATAATGCAGATGAAGCTACAGGCAATTCTAAAATCATGCCAAAACGTGGCCTACCAAAGATAAGAATATGTTACTATTCAAAACAAAAGAATTTGCTCATAAGTCCAAATAAATGTGCCCAATTGCTCCTTATAGAAATGAAACCATGGGCATGGCACTAGAATGTAAAGGAACACAGGCGTGACTCTGGTAATAGGTAATTTACTGTCGCCGAAAGTAAGAAAGATAATCTTACTTTGTAATAGAGGACCACGCGCAGTTTACTGTACATTTCCAAAATAGAAAAATAAACTGCGCCAATACAGTCTTCAAGCAAAATCATACGAAAAGAAATAGATAAAGAAAAAAAAGAAAGTTGCGCAAGCAAGGGAACCGGAAAGAGAAACTTGCTACACCAATGCCGAACGCTCGTAGATAATTTGCAGTAGATTTACACACAAGCTACATCTGTTAATTTTTACAGCAGACAACGATATCAAAGAAAAAGACAGTTACACTAGAATTTGTGAGTTTGCACTCACATTACGGTAATTTTCAGAAAATTTTCAAGGATTTGTGGTTGTTGGAGGCTTCAATGTTGAGAAGAAGGCTTCTTTCTACATGTAATGGCTTCAGCTGAAACATGCAAAGGAAGATCTTTAATGTAAACATTTTTTTTTCAACAAATAGCAATAAAAATTGGATTAGATCCAAATTTAGGGTGTATTACCTGCTGCTATTCCTTCAAACAACTGAAATCTAGCGTTTTTGATGTGAATTTGGGGCTATATTGATTTAATGAGAAGAGATTTGTTGATTTCCCTTATTTTCTCCCTTTTTGTGTACTGAGGAAGATGAGATTGGGAAAATAACGTATTCTTCTCTACTTTCCAGATATTTCTTAGATAAAAATTAATAATTAAGGCCCAAATTGACAATGAAACAAGCCCAAATACTAAATAGAGTATTTATTTGACAATAAGCTAGTTTTAACATAGAATTATCATACAACTAACGTTTAACATTAAACTTTTAACCAAATTCACTCAAGTCTTCACCACTAATACTAAAATAAAATTGAGATAATGCTCATAACTTATTGTAAAGGCATTTTAAATGTAGTTCTTAACTTTTCAACATAATTTTTCATAATTCACACAAATATATTTACATACTTGTTTTTGGTGTAATATATGCAACTTATGTTACAAAATATTTCAAAATCACTTTGTTTAACAAAATAAATTGTTAGGACTTCACAAAACATATATTTTTCACATTTATTATCATTTATAATACTTATGACATGTTCTCAAATAATTATTGTTTTTGACCCTTTTCATTAAAACTATTTTACTAGCATTAACATTCACTATTCGGGTTTTAAATTCAAAAATTGCATCTTCATCCTCAAATTATTTTCTGCATGAGTTTAACACTATTGATTTCTTATAATAAAATATTTCAGTCTTTTATTTCTATACATTACAACATGCATTAACATCCATTAATCTTTTTAGTTGTCGAATTATCTAATTTTCACTCAAACCCATTATTTCACAATTTATCGCGCGTTTCACACTTAACGAATCTCTGCATATTCTAATGGTAAATTATTACAGCAGGTAATTACCGAAAACTCAGGTTGTTACAGACTCCCCCTTACAAAAATTGCGTCCCCGCAATTTGCTAAGGGATAAGTCCGTATAACCAACCTAACCCAATCACCAAAGATACACACATGCACGCTGGTGTAGATGAATGGATACAACATGCACAAAGTAAAGAAAATTTCTCACCCCCGTCACGAGAAGAAAGGAAATCCGGGTAAAGCCGCTCGATATACTCTCTGGTTTCCCAGGTACAGTCCTTAGGATTATCTGACCACTGAACCTTTACAAGCGGAACATTCTTGCTTCGCAGGCGCCTCACCTCCAAATCAAGAACTCGAATTGGCTATTGCACGATGGATAAATCAGGAGAAATCTCAACATCGAGCTGCTCTGAGGGATCAATGACGGATTCTGAATCCCTAAGGCATTTTCTGAGCTGTGACACATGAAAGACATCATGGATACCAGATAAATGAGATGGAAGGGACACTTGATATGCAACTGATCCAGCGCGCTCAGTGATAGGAAATGGTCCTATAAAACGAGGAGCCAATTTCCCAGTCATACTGAAACGCATAACTCCCTTCAGTGGAGAGACACGAATACAAACCAGGTCTCCATCAGAGAACTCGAGAGGCTTCCTACGGTTATCCACGTAGGATTTTTGTCGGCTTTGGGCCTCTTTCATTCTCTGTCGAATAACAGTAATCTTTTCTGAAGAATCACGAACTGAATCTGGACCAAGAATGAGCTTTTCCCCAGATTCTAACCAACAAGAAGGCGAACGACCAGGCCTTCCATAGAGGGACTCAAAGGGAGCATTCCAATAGAATATTGAAAGCTGTTATTATATGAGAATTCTACAAGAGGTAAGTGATCCTCCAATGAACCACCAAAATCAAGCACGCAAGCACGTAGGAGATCCTCGAGAATATGATTAACACGTTCAGTTTGTCCATCAGATTGAGGATGATAAGCTGTGGAGAAATTTAGCTTTGTTCCCAAACCTCGCTGAAGGCTGCTCCAGAAATTGCTACTAAATAAAGGATCGCGATCACAAACGATCGAGGAAGGAATACCATGAAGGCAAACAATCTACTTAATATGAAGCTTAGAAAGAAGAGGTGCACTCCTATTAGACTTAATAGGAATGAAATGAGCTGACGTTGTAAGACGATCAACAATAACCCATATGCTCGAATGACCACACCTCGAACGATGCAGGCTGTCAATGAAGTCCATCGAAATCTGATCCCATTTCCATAATAGAATCTCTAAAGGCTGAAGGAGAATAGATGGCCTCTGATGCTCGGCCTTAACAAGATGATAGGTCATACAAGAGCCTACATAACTAGCAATTTCACGCTTTATGCCTTTCCAATAATAAAGGCGATGCATATTGGCATACATCTTACTACTGCCGGGATGGATGGTATACTTAGTGCGGTAACAATCATCAAGAATATCACGCCTAAGCGCTGGATCAGAAGGCGCCACAATATGGTTCTTCTTACGAAGACAACCATGATAATCAACACTATAATCTTTTAATTCCTCATCTCGAGACTCAGCCTCACAAAGCTGGATAAGGCGCATCATCTCTGGATCACGCCTCTGTGTATTGGTAATACGATCAAGAATAGATGGTCGAGCCTCCAAACTGAACAATAACACCGGAGAATCTAGTAGAGGAGCACGATTGTGAATATCACAGAACGATAAAGTCTCAAGAATATCCCACTCAGCTAGCATCATAGAAATAACTGCTGAATGTTTGCGACTAAGCGCATCGGCTACACGATTACCCTTTTTGGGGGTATAATTGACGTCAAAATCATAAGATGCAAGAAATTCGAGCCACCGCTGCTGATGCACGTTAAGCTCTTTTTGAGAAAACAAATACTTGAGAGATTTGTGGTCAGTGAAAAGAGTGAAATGCTCTCCAAGTAAATAATGGCGCCAAATCTTCAAAGCAAACACGATGGCAGCTAACTCAAGATCATGAGTAGCGTACCGAATCTCATTCGGTCGCAATTGACGAGAAGCATAAGCTACAACCCGATCACGCTGCATCAACACAGCTCCTAAACCACAATGGCTGGCATCGGTGTAAACGATGAGGTCTTGATTCCCTTCAGGAACCACTAGAACAGGAGCATGAGTGAGAAGTTCCTTTAATCGTTGAAAGGAAGCTTCACACTTATCAGACCACTCAAAGCGAACACCCTTACGGGTAAGACGAGTAAGCGGGAGTACGATGCGAGAGAAATCCTGAATGAAACGACGATAATAAGAAGCTAATCCCAAGAAACTTCGAATCTCCGATACTGTCTCGGGCCTCTTCCAATTTTGGATGGCCTCAATTTTAGATGGATCAACAGAAATGACATGGCCTAAAAAGCGAACCTTCTTCTCCCAAAAATGACATTTAGAAAGCTTGGCCGTAAGCTGATGATGGCGGAGTGTACTCAAAACAATTCGTAAATGACTAGCATGCTCGCTCTCGGATTTAGAATAGACAAGAATGTCATCGATGAACACTAGAACGAACTTATCAAGATACTCCCTGAATACCCGATTCATGAGATGAACAAATAATGCATGAGCATTGGTCAAACCAAACGGCATAACACGCCACTCATGCGAACCATAATGAGTGCGGAAAGCGGTGAGTGGAATGCTATCCTATGAAACTCGTAATTGATGAAAACCAGTAGCCAAGTCTAACTGAGAAAAGACCTTAGCTCCACTCAACTGATCAAACATATCATCGATCCTGGGCAACGGATAACCGTTCTTGATAGTAAGATCATTAAGCTTGCGACAGTCAACGTAAAGCCTAAGAGATCCATTAGACTTTTTGACAAAGACCACCGCAGCAACCCATGGTGAAGAGCTAGACTGAATGAACTGCTTGGACTCAAGCTCGAGAAGCTGCTTCTTGAGTTCCTCATTTTCCTTAGTCGACATCCGTGTAGGAGGACGACTAACAGGATGAGCACCAGGAACTAAGTCTATACAGAACTCAATAGCTCGTTTGGGTGGCAACCCCGAGACGGGCTCAAAAACATCAGCATAATCGCAAATAATAGGAATACTAGACACATTGTCGTCATCGGAGTCTCGAGAAATAGAGAATAAGGATGCCACATAATTACGATCATTATCACGAAGAACAAGAGTGATTTGTGATGGCGAATCAGGATGGCGAAGATACAAGACTCTCTCAACACATAAAATTCTGGCCTCATATTTCACGAGCCAGTCCAAACCCAATATCATATCAATTCCAAGCGAAGGAAACACATGCAGATTCGCATGGAAAGAAAATCTACAAATAATAATCTTTACATCATTACACAACAAGCTAAGGGTGGCGGATCCCCCAATAGGATTCTCTATCCTCAAAGAAGTCATAATGCAAGAAACATCCAAAGAAAGAATATCCACGAGCTCCTTTGATACGAATGAGTGCGAAGCTCCCGTATCGAATAAAACTCGAATCATACGATCATGGAATAAAAGAGAACCCTCGAGAATAGGAGTACCTTTTTGCTGGGAAGAACCACCTCCTCACTCCAACACATTAAGCTTTCCCTGTTTGCTGGACCTAGGAGCAATAGGACAAGAAGTGGACCAGTGCCCTTCCTTCTTGCAATAGCGAAATATGCGTGGCTTAGGGCATTCATGAACAAGATGATCCTCGGCTCCACAATTGAAGCAACTTCGCTTAGCAGACGGTGTTCCACTAGATTGAGAACTGTGTCCCCCAGTCTTCTTCTTCTTATTTGGAAAGGATTTTGCATTGTGAGATGGAAACTTCTTCTTGCCATGGTTCTTACGAACCCCAACATCATCGTCACTATCCTTTTCCTTCTCGACTGCCTCGAGATGGAGAGCGGCATCAACAAGTTTCTCAAAAGAACGATCAAGCTGCAATAGGAGAGGTCTCTTTAAGTACTTCTTAAGTCCATTAACGAACTAAAGATTCTTCTTGTAGGGTGTAGAGATGTGATCTAGGCCGTACTTCGACAAGGCCTCGAAAGAAGAAACATCCTCAGCAACAGATAATTTCCTCTGCTTCAACTCGAGGAAGTGACAAACAAGAACCTCTTTCTCTGAATCTGGAGTAAACTTGAGCTCAAAACGCTCATGGAACTGCTTCCACTCAAGGGAAGACTCATCAAGTTCGGCAATCAACAACTCGTACCAATTTAAAGCTCGCCCTTGTAACATGCTTGAAGCTACAAGGACTTAATAATGAGACGAGATCTCCATGCGAGTAAAGATGCACTCGCAGGTACGAATCCACGCCTGGACCTCTAAAACGGACTCTGTACCCAGAAAAGGCTTCCCACCTAGATGTGAGAAATCACTGCACATGCGTGCAAAAAATGACTAGTGTGGAGGAGATGAACGGGATGGAAAGGGAGGCTGGGTGATCCGAATAAGCTCCATAAGCTAATCAGTAGACAAAGTGACTACCTCTGGTCGAGAGCCACTGACTGGTCTATCACTCTCATCAGGGTGAACGCCACCGGATGGCTCAACCCTATCTTTGGAGCCTGGACCACTGATCGGTCCAGAACCCATAACTTCATCTTGACCAGCCATCAGCTGAAGAAAAAACGAAGATATGATCATTTATGGGGTGGTATATATCACTTACATTCAATTAATTTCCTAGATGTATTCCCTTCTTATATTTTCCCCGCAACATAAGAAGTTAAAAGCATGATTCAGGTCAAGACTAGGCACAAAGGATTTAATGTTCCACTCATACTACATCTCAATGTACTGTATTTGCTCGTATTCTGTTCTGTATTAATTGCATTTTATTCTGAATTCTACTCTGATACCAAGCTGTGACGCCCCACCTTAATACCAATACTAGTAAAGAGCATTATGTGGAATGTTGTCTACTAATATAGAGATTAAGGCTTGATAGGAGCGACCATCCATAAGCCTTGTATTAAATAAATAACAAGAGTATCGATAAAATGTACTAATTTTTTTTCTTCTCGACACTATCTTATATTCATTTAGTACAAAACTATGATGGCTAGAAAGTAATTCAGAATAAATAATATTAACTAAAGAAATAAATATCACAGAATAGATCTCCCGGCATTAGATACATATACATATGATATACAACATGTAGTGTCACAAAAGTGGTATAAAACCACAATAAGTACATCATGGGTCCAAAATAATAATACGATACATTAGAGTACATGGATCATAACATATATCTAGACAAAATAGCTAACTGGTTAGCCCAAAACAACAGATCCATGGCGAAAGCAAAAGGTGTCTACAACGAGCAACAGACCTGAAAAAGCTCAGTCTGACCCGAGCATAAACACACACGGGTCAGTCTAGTCAACAGTAAGTAATAATAGTATAAAGACTAATAAGGGTACGATATTCAAGACTTTAACCAAAGTGCTGGGAAGGGGATATTCTACGGAAATGGAGTAGACCGCACTCCTAATTCATAAATGAAAGACATACAACTAGACTTACCAACACAAAGCTAAGTGATTCATGATGCACATACTACAGATGTTATTAAAGTCTCAAAAATCATCAAAAATCATCAGGTAACTCGAATGGGTCGAATATCACAAAAAGGAGCATCAAAATCCAACATAGAAAATCACAAAATATTTGTGTGAATTTTAAGATCTAATAATCGCCTCAATGTATGATCACAAAGATCAAATCACGAAATAAATATCATCACGATATGTATCTAATAGAAATAAATATGCATGTGCAATCACATAATAATATAGCTCCTCCCGAGATTAGCTCAGTACTTATACGTACTCATATTAGGCTCCCATCAATGCAACCCGCCCGGTCGAGTGTATCTTGACCCCCCTCCCGGTCAAGTGAATACGTATACATGACTCCCCCCGAGTCCCGGCTTCCCCCCGAAGAAAAGTGCTGGCTTAACAAAACACAATATGCGTCACCGACTCACACTCAGTAAACCAAGTAGCGGTAACAGTGTGTCTCATACCACACGTTCTCACTACCGGTTCACTGATTGGGTATCAGCTTCGCAATGGGAAAACACACAAATATCACAAAATAGCTTCATTTAAACAGGAATGGAATTGACCAATTCTGTATACCGTCGTGTCCCATACCACAGGGTTTACGGTATCGTTTGGTTTCCACCATGCTTTCTCGAAGGGTGCAAAACGGTGAAGTTTTACATGTAGAAAGTAGTTTATTGGAAAACGGTAAAAAAATAATTATGAAAATCCCTTTTTTCTGTCTGCAAAATTGTTTACAATTTGTAAAGTAAATTTATACTATTGTTTGGTGACAAGAAGTTAAAGAAACAAAACCGTAAAATTATTTCTATCCCAAGCTATAATTAAAAATAGTATTATATTCGCATCGAAAACTGATGAAGAACATGCGCAGTGTGTAATTTAATTTAACGAAAAATTCCATGAAAACATCTTTTAATTTCACATAAACTCGTTAACCCAGGATCCGGATTGGTATCGATGTTGGCTTGATCAGACATCGCAACTTACACGCGCACCGCACCGGCCATGCAACAACATAAGTAATGTTATTTACAATAATTATAACTTAATATAAAATTAAATAAATAAAATGAACAAAGGAAAAAAAATCCGTTGAAACAAAATGGTATGCCAACTTGTTCACGCACCAAGCCATGCGTGAGCATGTAGTATTAAGATATATTGTAAAAAAAAACACGTTCTATCTATATAAATAGAACAAGAGTAAGACAAAAGTGGGGACTCACAACCCAAAAATAATGCAGATGAAGCTACAGGCAATTCTAAAATCATGCCAAAACGTGGCCTACCAAAGATAAGAATATGTTACTATTCAAAACAAAAGAATTTGCTCATAAGTCCAAATAAATGTGCCCAATTGCTCCTTATAGAAATGAAAGCATGGCACTGGAATGTAAAGGAACATAGGCGTGATTCTGGTAATAGGTAATTTACTGTCGCCGAAAGTAAGAAAGATAATCTTACTTTGTAACAGAGGACCACACGCAGTTTACTGTACATTTCCAAAAATAGAAAAATAAACTGCGCCAATACAGTCTTCAAGAAAAATCATACGAAAAGAAATAGATAAAGAAAAAAAAGAAAGTTGCGCAAGCAAGGGAACCGAAAAGAGAAACTTGTTGCACCAATGCCGAACGCTCGTAGATAATTTGCAGTAGATTTAGACACAAGCTACAGCTGTTAATTTTTACAGCAGACAACGATATCAAAGAAAAAGACTGTTACACTAGAATTTGTGAGTTTGCACTCACCTTACGGTAATTTTCAGAAAATTTTGCAAGGATTTGTGGTTGTTGGATGCTTCAATGTTGAGAAGAAGGCTTCTTTCTACCTGTAATGGCTTCAGCTGAAACATGCAAAGGAAGATCTTTACTTTAAATAATTTTTTTTCTTCAACAAGCAGCAATAAAAAATATATTAGATCAAAATTTAGGGTGTATTACCTGCTGGTATTTCTTCAAACAATCGAAATCTAGCGTTTTTGATGTGAATTTGGGGCTATATTGATTTAATGAGAAGAGATTTGTTGATTTCCCTTATTTTCTCCCTTTTTGTGTACTGAGGAAGATGAGGATTGGGAAAATAACGTATTCTCCTCTACTTTCCAAATATTTCTTATATTAAAATTAATAATTAAGGCCCAAATTGACAATGAAACAAGCCCAAATACTAAATAGAGTATTTATTTGACAATAAGCTAGTTTTAACATAGAATTATCGTACAACTAACGTTTTACATTGAACTTTTAACCAAATTCACACAAGTCTTCACCACTAATACTAAAATAAAAGTTAAACAATGCTCATAACTTATTGTAAAGGCATTTTAAATGTAATTCTTAATTTTTCAACATAATTTTTCACAATTCACACCAATATATTTACATACTTGTTTTTGGTGTAATATATGCAACTTATGTTACAAAATATTTCAAAATCTCTTTGTTTAACAAAATAAATTGTTAAGACTTCACAAAACATATATTTTTAACATTTATTATCATTTATAATACTTAAGACATGTTCTCAAATAATTATTGTTATTTCCCCTTTTCATTAAAACTATTTTACCAGCATTAACATTCACGATTCGGGTTTTAAATTCAAAAATTGCATCTTCATCCCCAAATTATATTTGCATGAGTTTAACACTATTGATTTCTTATAATAAAATATTTCAATTTTTTATTTCTATACATTACAACATGCATTAACATCCATTAATATTTTTAGTTGTCGAATTATCTAATTTTCACTCAAATCCATTATTTCACAATTTATCGCGCGTTTCACACTTAATTGACCCAAGCTCCAAATTTAATCATTTAAACGTGATTAAATTCCACAATCAATCACAAAGCACCAATTAATTACTAACATGAGTAATTAAACTATGATTCAAAATAATATTATATACATTCAACTTAATTATTATTCAAATCTACATATTCTAATGGTTAATTATTACAGCAGGTAATTACCGAAAATCAGGTTGTTACGATTACCCAGATGTTTCAGGCATCGAATAAACCCGGGATTAATCATTGAAATGAATTAAGAATGTAGGTTGAAATGATAAATACCTATGACCATGATTTGGATTGAAATGATATATATCCTTTCCCAAAATACTAAAATTAAATTTAAGTATTACTTGGCCATAGGATAGAAAATTATATACGGACATCGGTTTGTTAAATAAAATTTGTGTTCTACCTATTGGAGAATGGAGTTTTGACGACAACAACCTTATTTCAATTATCATTGATTATAAAATATATACTGACACTTTTTGTATAGAATATATATATGTGCAGGAATTATATAGAGAAAATATTAACTTAAGACTGTATAGTTATAAAGATTCAAAGATCAAAGAAATTTCAAGACTCATGAGTAACCAAGATTTCAAGAGTTGAAGAGTTCAAGATTAATATAATTATAGAGTCTAGATTTTGTAAGACTCCAAATAGCACTCCAGGTTCAAATTCAAATTCAAATTTTGATTTTCAATTCTATCCTCAAACCTCTCTATTTGTGTTTTTGTTTTTATCCTCAATCCTATCTATTTTGTTTTTCAATTCGATTCTATTAGACGACCCAAACTTTCCCTTACGGGAAATCCTGGATTGAATTGAGAACACGACAAATCAGAACACAAACATAAGAACAATTCATTGCTATTACAACTTACATCAGAGTACAAGAATATATCAGATGATGAATAATATACACAGAAAAGTATTAGAGATTTAAAATTCATAGCATCGGAAATAAAATGTATAAATACAATGCATAGCGGATAATAACAGCTGACACAACTTGACGAAATACATAGATACAAAGCTTTCTGAATATAGCTCCAGTTGTAATCCAGGATCTTAGGAAAAGAAATATCTGCGAAAACTAAAACTACTAGTTGCCCGTGTGGAAAATATTGGCACCCAGAGTTTAGGTTAAAACAATAAACTCCAGGTCAGTCATGGGACTGGTGTGAGAACTAAAACAGTTATTAAATCTTTATTTTAAAGTTAGGTAAATTAAGGGACCACGCCGTATAACACGGAACGGGTTTTCCCTCAAGAATACTAGTGCATAAAACAAACAGCGCAATGCTAAATAAAGAACAATGAAGCTATTATAAGACTCAGCTCCCATCACACAATGCAACGCAAGCCAGAGGATAAAGTTTTACCTTATAATAGCCAAATATGCTTGGTACACGAAATTTATCTTTTATTATTACTATAAGTGAAGAAATCAACTTCAAATATAAATGTATCAATCATAGATGGCATGAGCTCCCCATCCTACTATGTCGCCATATATAGGTTTACAACAAAAACCGCAAAATGTCGTATTGGAAGTTTAGATATCCATCATGATGGCTCCTGATCTGAAAGATTGATCGCGTAGTGCAATACTCCATGGCTTACGTCCCTGCTAGAGAAAACACCGTAATGCACATCTGCACTATATCCAGGATATCGAGTATTTTCATGACTTACGTCCCGTGCATGAGAAAATGCCACTTATTCTATCCTTCTAGGAATTGAAGGGTGTGCCCTATCCCTTTGAGCGTGGAGCGACCATACTTAGCTCATCTCGGTCGACCGAATCCATCCTCACATTGAAAGTATACTGATCTAACCATCAACTCACCATCATACTGATGTGTGAGGCTCGCGAATTAACGCTACACAAAGCTATGCTAATCAAAGCTGTGCTAATCAAAGCTGTGCTTTGATCATCATCCACAAGGCTCTGCTTTTCAACAAAAGCCTTGATCACTACAACTCAGCATGTCACACTATCAATCCGTACCGTACCACAGATTTCTGCTAATATATAACCTCTGAGCTTGTACGTCTCAGAGAAGGGTGTTAAGAAAGTGAATAAATTCTCCGCCACCAAACAGATACATATTTAGCAGAGATCAATGAATATAGTATAAAGGAATACAATGTTAGACATACCATCCATTTACAAGTCAGTTCTAGGTCTGAATGAAGTCGGAGGCACCTTATTCCTCGTCCCGTATGTCCAATAAAGGAAAGAGGCTCGCATACCCGAACAATCAACAAATACATCTAGACGTCTACCACTGTAGCACCTTCAAGGTAGCTACCCCAATCATGGGCATTAATAGCAACCTATCCATTCGATGTGAAGATCGCCGATCTTGCATCGTCTTCAATCTCTTCGACTTTTCGTCGTATCAGTTATTCAGAATGGGTTAAACCCGGTCTTTCGGAATAACTAGCATATCTTATAATCAAGTGCTATAACAACACATCATACGCCTCATTCCAGTTCAGAATATTCTTTTATTCAAATATTCACATCTTTAGGGAAAGGTTCCCATTAATTTTATCAAAGATTTCATTATCTTTTCAATTCCAAACATAAGAACATTTGTTTTAAATTTATTCTTTTAAATTTATTCATTATTCTTTTAAATTCCAAACCAAATTTATGCTTTTAAATTTATTCTTTAATATTCCTTTGGAGATCATTACAAAAGATTTCATTATCTTTTCAATTCCAAACCAAATTAAGGTTTTCCAAACTAGTCAGGATTAGCGAACCTTACTGAAGTAATCATTTGTTTATTTTTCCAATCCCAACCTATTCATCCTGTAGAGAAAAACTGGTAATACTCCATATCTAACACCACGGTATTATCGGTAAAAATTAATTACCATTTCACATTCAAAACTAATTAAAGATTTAACTATCGCTTGGAGCAAAACTGGTGATAGTCCATTCTCGATCATTTTCCCCAATTTGATAATTTAAATTATCACATTCACATTTCAATCTAATTAAAGATTCATTAAAACACCACTTAGTTTTAATCTTCCCAAAAATCATTATTAATGATTATTTAACTTTGGAAACACGAACATGTCACAACGACAATCTACACCATACCACTGATTTCTGCCAATATATAACTTCTGAGCTCGTACGTCTCGGAGAAGGATGTTAAGCAAGAGAATAAATTCTCTGCCACCAAACAGATATATATTTTGCAAAGATCAACAATACAGTTCAAAATACAATGTTAGACATGTAATCCTGTCTTTAACAGTGTTAAAGAACCAATGCCATTTAAAACATAGTTCACGATAAACCCAAAATCACATTCCATTAACCATGGAATCTTCACGAAAAACAGATCAATATATAATCGATATCAATTTCCATATCCGACTAATTATATAAATGGAATAACGACTAAGCCTTTTAAATTCGATATATATTAACAGTCTTGCTCCGTAGAAGCTCACTTCGATTATTACCAAATTGAATTCCATTTAATTCTAATTTAATGTATTAAATTGGGAAAAAAAACTTCACTTTGGAAAATTACATTAATCTTAGTTAAAAGATTATAAATTCCAAATCATATTTTTCACTGTAAATTGGGTTAAAGAACAAGTGTTATTTAAAACACCGTTCATGATAAACCAAAAAATCCGATTCTTTTATTCAATTCCAATTAGATATTAATTAATTGGAAAACTTCACTAAATCTTAATTTAAAGATTTATTCTTTTATCAACTGGGTTTAAGAAAAGTGTTAATAAAGACATCATTCACGACAAACCCAAAATCCAATTCGATATCAAATACAAGTCTTTGAATAGAAATTATATCTGCTTATGTTCAATATCAAATTCTGAAACCAACCAATATCGTATTGGGAATAACGATATATATATCTTCCAAATTCCTCAACAATATCCGTTTAATCTCAGAATCCAATATCGAAATATTCTGAAGATTATCTCCATTCCAAACCCATTCCAATTATTCGTTAGAATATTCTGGTTATTTTAAAACCATTTTCAAATCCACTTTATTTATTTCTAAAAATAATTGGTTTATTATTCTATTTATTAACTAGTTCATTTCGATAAAAATATATTTTATCTTTTCGAATATGGAATTTTTCATCCAAAATCTTTCTAAATCGTTTATTATGATTTTACACAATTTTTCCATATTTTTAATAATTTTATTATCGCTCGTACAGTCGGTTTCCAATAACGGCCACCGAACTGCATCTACAGCGACCTTTTCCAAAATTGATTTGGACATATCTTAAAATCCAACCATTAAATTTTAAATCTCTTATATTCATTGGAAATCTCTTTTTGATACGAACCCAACGGTTCCGGTTTTAGGAGAATCCGACGGTCGGATCTCCCGTAACATCAATTTGAAGTTAAAGGTCAAAATTCGCGAAAGGTCACTATGCGGCGCGTTCTATTCAGGCAATTTAATATATATAATATATATTATATATATATATATATATATATATTTTGTCGATTTTCATTTAAATTGTATTTTATGAATTGTTTTAAATTCGTTTTAAAAACGATTTCCACTTCCATTTCAATTTCAAATCAAAATTGAATATTCCTTTATAAATTCATTTTAAATTTATTTTAAAACAACTTCAATTTCATTTTCAAATTTAAATCAAAATTGAATATTCCTATATAAATTTGTTTTGAATTCATTTTAAAACGATTTCGATTTCATTTTCAAATTTAAACCAAAATTGAATATTCCTATATAAATTCGTTTTAAATTCATTTTAAAACGATGTCAATTTCATTTTCAAATTAAAATTAAAATTGAATATTCGTATATAAATTCATTTCAAATTCATTTTCAAATTTAAATCAAAATTGAATATTCCTATATAAATTCGTTTTTAATTCATTTTAAAATGATTTCAATTTCATTTTCAAATTTAAATCAAAATTGAATATTCTTATATAAATTCGTTTTAAATTCACTTTAAAACGATTTCAATTTCATTTTCAAATTTAAATCAAAATTGAATACTCCATATAAATTCGTTTTAAATTCATTTTAAAACGATTTCAATTTCATTTTCAAATTTAAATCAAAATTGAATACTCCATATCATGATAATATTAAAATTATAATATTTTCAAAATATCTGAATTTGAAATTACTTTCTGATATTCATTATAAAATGAATAAAATCGACAGAAAATCTCGTTCGTGTTAAAATGGCGTTTAACTACTTAACACGGCTTCACATTTCAATATTCACTAAATATTATTTTAAAATATTCGTTAATTACGAACTGGAATCAGACTCAATCAATTACCATATAATTTTAGTTATATGGACTTCAACATCACATGTATACAACAATAATGATAAACAATCATTAAAAATTCATACAACATCCTGAGTGCATTTTACAACTGTATAAGCATTAAAATAAATAAATGACGCTTATACAGTCTGTCAACCCATCGATTGGCATACCACTAATTATTGGGATTAGTGTATGGCAAATATCATCCCAATACCCATGTGGGGTTTTCAAACAACAAATACAACTTATTATTTGTGCAGTTGGGAGATATGTAAAATCTATCATCCTAATCAATATCAGATAAATAAGTGTACATAAACAAACCATCCGATTTGTAGATGAATATTTATTTTATTTTCGTTTCATGATAATTTTTATATACATTTTATATAAATAATTTTATATATACAACACCATCAAACAATAACAATCCAAATCACAATCCAAACAAACAATCAAGCTTGATCTGTACAAAAAATAGTGTCAGGAGCTACTAAGCCCCATCTGCAACCTATTATATAATAATGGTAAAATAATTTGAGTGAGAGAGAGTTCTTACGTTCGTTTCCACTCCTCCATTCTTTTATTTCGGAATTTCTATTCTATTTTGAATTTAAATTTTGCCTAAATTTTTGCTTGCTCCTTTTCTGATCTAGTCAGTTCCATCGTGTAGTGTTCATATCCACGATCGCAATTTAAGTTGTTTCATTCCATTCTGATTTAAAATGAACGAGTTATGACAATTTATACGTTAAACATTTTAAACTAGAAATTAAATAAATTAATTAATTAAAATTTTACTAACCCATAAATTAATCCCTCTACTTCACTATCGTTACTTCACTGGACAAAATCATTTCATCGACTCCAAAAGTTCAATGTCGCATGCTCATCGGAGACCTCCACTATCGATCAGCTCATGCCACCACCTCCGCCTACATCTCACCTCCCTATGGCCAGAACGGCCTGCCATTCGAACTACCCATGACCTCGGGATTTGCAGCCAAACACAGTGAATTCGTGAAGGAATTCCGGCCACCGTGCGCCTCGATACCTGATCATGGTCATCGGATATGTCGAGCTCACCAAGCTGAAGAAGTTTCCCTTTGGAGATTTTCGAAAATATTGCTTGGATTAAGAGATAGATGGGAAGAAAGAATGCAAGAATCAGATCGTAAAAAATAAGGGGAGGCGGCATTGTTTGGGTTGAACGCGCTAGGAAAATGGTCAAGGGTTTTGAACAAAGCTTTATACCTAATTTTTATTATTTATTTAATTATTAAATTCAAAAATAACTTGTTAAACCATCCGAACTCCAAATCGAACCCAACGACTGTCGCCTCTAGCTAAATACCCCATTCTGAACATAATGGGATATGTTTCGTAAGCCAATTCTATCATTTTGATCAGTTTTTTAATTAAATTAAAATATAAATCAATTTATATTAAATTCAAACGTACATTTTAATTTACTGGGGCTATATACTGACTCCAAAAATTTCAGAAAATAAATCTAGCTATGTTTTGATAATACTGTCCAAACAAAAATAATTTCATCGAATTTGGATACCGTTTGAAAAATGGCCATTTTCCAGTCGATTGAATTCAAACTAAAATGACCAAACACGTTTAAATCCACCACGCTCACATATTAATTCCAAAAATTATGAAAATTGGAATCTAGCAATAATTTCATATTCCGGATCCAACAAAAGTGGTTTCGTCGAAAACGGAGGTCGTTTGCAAAATGGTTATTTTTATGGGCTTTATATTATATAAAATATATATAAATTTTATAGCGACTATTTTAAACTTTAAACTGGACATAACTTTTAATTTATATTATAAAATCTGAATTTTACACATTCTCTAGAAAGATATAATTAAACAGATTCAAATATTTCTAGTTTTACTGAAATCCGATTTATTTTGAATTATGTACATTCATTTGAAATTTAAAATCGAATTTTCAAACTTCCACGCCATTTTAAACTCGTTATATAATTAAAATAAATTTATATGTTCTAATTTTGATTTAAATAAATTTTTAGTTGTAATTATTTAAAATAAATCGTTAGGTCCGTAATGTCAAACTGTAGCCACATGCCAATTTTCGTGATTTTTGGGTATCATATGAGGTCACAGGAATTTTTAAGGACCAGTACAAGTAGCGGTTGCTTAGAAATTAATTTAATAACCGAATAGAAAAAATATAATAACTACCCTATATAATACCCTTTAATAGTCTAACCCTAATTCACAACTCCACAGTCAACCAAAATAATCCGTCGCTCTCGTTCTTCTTCATACAGTACAAAAGGGGAGGAATAAAAATCAAAAGAAATGAAAATAAAATTCTATAAATTAGTATACATATATATTTGGAATCTTAGAGAAGATCTCTTTGATCTGATGTAGCTTTTGTGGGGTGTGATGCTGATCTTGGAAGCATGGAAGTTACACGGCGAACCAAGGGTTCGGTCTCGAGCGAAATCTAAGAAGTTTTAAACTAAATCGAGTTAGTTCTTGGATTCAGCAGTTCGAATAACTTCGATTTTGTTTTTCTGGGATTTAAAAAAAATCAGAAGTGTCGATGGATTTTTGGTGGATGCCGCAACCTGTTTTTGGAACGCGATCTCGAGGGAGAGCTCGAGCTGTGTACTTTGGGTATGAGGTGAAGGAGATTTAGACGAGGAGTACAATGGTGCGGTTAGTTGGAAGATCGATGGAGTAATGAAGGTGTAGTGGAGGATTTAAGTGGAGGAAATGGTGGAGTAATGGCCTGATGCGTGGTCTGTAGAAATCGGAGGAGAAGGGGATTTGGCGGATTGGGTATTAATGGGTATGGCCTGTGTTCAAATGGGCAAAGGCCCATTTATATTTAAATCTAAGTTTTTATTTCATTTAAATGTATATTAACTTGTATAATCCATAATTTGGTCATACTTAAACAAAATTCAGCGAAATAAGATCCGATAGGATCGTACGGACGAGAGCTATACACTGGAACTGACTGGGAGTGAATTAGAGCTCGTTACAATTTATAGAAAAATAAATTGTCCGTCTGAATCAAGCGATGGTTATCGTTATTAACAATGATCGTCCAATGTGAGTAAAAACTCACCACTCTACCAGTTCATATTTTTATAAAGTATATTTAGAACTGATAAATGATGATTAATTGTTGTGTATTGACTGTTTGGTTGAACTACTAAGTAATTGGTTGAAATTATAGATCTGGTTATATATATATATATATTATTATATATTGATTCTGTTTAGCAGAATATTTCATAGTGAAATGAAATTGATGTTAATTGTATTGTTTAACATCTGTGGATGCAGCGAAACAGGTCGGAGGAATCCAACTGGATTCCTCAACATTTATTTTAATGTTTTTCATATATTGTAATATATGATGTGATATATAATCTGTGTTGGTTACGTGTGTTTAATGATATCGATCATTGATATTTGGGTATTTTAAACACCGTAAGAAATACTGGGATGTAGAAAAGGGGATTTTCAAAGTGTATTTTGAAAATAAATTATTTATATAAAATCAGTGGATTTTATATATAAAAGGGAAAAGGATTTTTTTAAGAAAATAATTATAAAATCAAAGGAGATTATAAGAAAAAGGAAATATTTATTTGTTAAATAAATAGAATTATATAAAAGGATTTATATAGAATAAATAGAATTTTTATAAAAGGAAATATTTATAAAATAAATAGAATTGTAGAAGGAATATTGGTTTAGAAAGTAAATAGATCTATAAGAGGGAAACATTTGGAAATGAATAGAGTTTATAAAAAGAGAATTATACATTAGGAAGGTTTGACCCGTGCTTCGCACATGGGTGTAACATGATATTGATTTAAAGTAAATTTTTTGCAAATAAAATATTATAAAGGAATTTGGGGTTTGAATTAGGAATTTAAATGGAATTACTGAAATTAGAACTGACTGGAAATTAGTTGAGTTGAATGGCTTTCTGCGTATCGATCTGATGTTGGTTTTGGCTTTCGTGGTTAATACGTAGGGGGTTGTTCTCTTACTAGTTTACAGTTAGAGACTAATACATGTGAAAAGAAAGTGATGTGCGAATCAGAAATGGAAACGTTTTCCAAAGTTAATAACGTATATTTCTAAAATTAGAAAATAAGGATTTGATGAATATATGGAAACGAGAAATGGGGAAATGAATAAATGTTGATTGGTGATTGATCGATAGAATTTCCATCTAGAAATAATATCGTTGTTTGCACACATGTTTTCCTTTGATTGTTAGATCACCGACTATCGAAGATTTTGACCATTTCCGTGTCAATACGGAGAGACCGGGATCAGATATATTATCTGAAAACCACGCTGTATGGGTGTTAGCGTTGCGATCAAATATGATGAAGATAATTGAAGACGGAGTTATGTAAGGGCTGTCCTGTTTACAGAATAGTACCTTCGGTTTGTCCAGTCCCAGGACAACTTGAATGGACGAATGTCTGACAGAGTATGTCTGGCAGATCGCCTAAGTTGATCGTTTCAAACGTATTTACGTTGGTGGCGGAGGAATTAATTTCTCTTAGCTTATACCCATGGTATTTTTGGGGAAATCAATTTGTGATTTGACGGGTATGACGATGTGGCATTCAAAGTAAATAAAGGAGTGATCTGTTAAAAGATACGTTATGACCTCAAGCCTCATCAACTGGGAAATGACAGAAATTGGGCAGGCAGCATGGCTAAGTGGGCCGCACCCAATTAGGGTATATTGTCACCATCTAGAGAATATTCATATTTGTTACTTCTTTCACTTCTGTATCTCCCGGGAACGGTTATGTTGGTATACCAACCATAAGGTGATAATATATTCGGAACATTCAAGCAAAATGAATGACTGGTCATGTGTGGTCGAGTTACAAGATGTTCTTGTTGAACTCCAGTGTATCGCTTCTAGAGTACACTGATCGGATGGTGGTTCCACACCTCGTCATAGTTGGAAATCAATTACCCAATAAGAGAACGCGGTTTTGATTGTATATTATATATGTAGAATGTGAGATGAAAGTGTTTCTGCTAGATTTCTATTTACTTGATCTAGGCATTATTATAATATCAGACAAGTATCGTTTTAGAAAAATATTTTGGGTTATCGTAATGTCAAAACCGTTTATGTGTGGATCAGTCTTACAATTATCCTTTATTCAAAAAGATTTTTGAAGGTTAAATCAAATGATTTGAGTTTACTTACACTAGTCACATGACTGACCGAGAGTTTATTTTGTTTTGTTTTCCCTAAACTCTTGGGTGCCTAATTTTGTACGGGCAGCCAAGTAGTCGGGGTTTTACGGATATACTGAGAGATTGGAGTAGGAGGCTTCAGGATTATATAGCTATTGTTATTTCCGCTGTGTTGTAAGTGTTGTACTCTGATAATGTTACTGTATACATATACTAGTTTTATTTCAAAGTTATGTATCTATTATATATTGTTCGTTCCACTGTGAGTTTCGTGTTTACTCTGATGTTGTGATGTTCTTCCTCTTCTCCTATTCTAAGTTTCTACCTTATCTATCCTCACCCTCTAATTTCTTCCATGGACTATCCAGTGTTTCTGATGCTTGATAATCGACATTGGGTTATATGTCGATTACTCAGGATCGCGAAAACCCGGGTCGTTACATTGTACTTGAACCGTGATTTTCTCTGTTGACTTTGTTGCTTGACCCTTGAACTTGCTATTGACTTTACATCGAGTTGTTTTCATGTGTGCACTGAGTCGAGTTGGTCCACGTGGTTGCTCCTCAGATACACACTGTATTTTGATTGGCGAGGCAGTGCACACTTGTATATTTATATATATACGTGTGTATATGCAGCCATCCAGAATGGATTTCCCTGTCCCTGCACTGTGAAATGTGTATATGCATACACACATGTGTGTGTACATGTATCGTGCGCGTGCTATATTCACGTATCAGATAAAGTCATGAAAAATGATGAGAAACACACCGAAATTTTGAGGCAAATAAAAATTTAAAAATAAAATTTATATTCGGGTGTATTCAGTTTTATTTCTATTGCAGTGTACTATGTATGTTTTTGTATGTGACAGGTAAGCAGATGATGACTAGACTGACAGTGATGATGCAGTGAAGTCAGAAGATTGAAGACAAGAAAACAATGTATATAAGTGTAAATTTGTATATATGAGAAAGTATGTATATAAAATGAGTGACTTAGTGATTCTGTTGTGAGGAGCTGTGTATATGAAATTTGATATGACATGAAATGTAATACAGAGATGTACGAATAGTGGAGTTATAAAAAGTTGTACTGTTTGAATGTCTGAAATAAAATATTTTATTCAAATAAAATACTATGTGAATATTTAAATTTTTGTATAGTTGTATTTTATTTAAATAGAAATATTATATTCCTGTCTGTTGTGTATTATACGAAACAGTACAATTACAAACACATTTATAACAATATATATTTGGTTGTTATCATCAAACAAAAATCATATAATTGTGTATACAACAACGTTATATACTACAATCTCCCCCTTTTGATGATGATAAACAAATACTAAGATTTTGAATACAGTAAATGTGTTTGACAATGAAGAACTGAACTCCCTTTATTTGAAAGCTCCACCTACAATAGAAACTCCCCCTATAACTGTGCATGAGTTAAAAGAATGAATTTTCAAAATTAAGAACATTTATAAAATATTCACTCATAAATCAAAATCTTATCCCATTCTCCCCCTTTTGTTATCATCAAAAGGATACAGAAATTAAAATATAGATGAATAATGACTAGAAAAATATAATTTCATCTTAAGAGGAAGAACGGTCATCATAAATCTCAATCAGTCAAATAAAAATCATAATATTCTAAGAACTAGTGGCATATTTCACATTGTAGAGAATGATGGATTTATGATGAAATTTATATAAATGGAGAGAGTTATAAAAAATGAATTTCAATTATTTTCCGAAGAATTTTTATAAAAATGATGCACAAAACAGTGACGGATTCGGACTATAATTATAAATTCAATTTAAGTGACAAAATCGAATAATCTCAAATCCCAATAGCTATCAATCAACAAATCATAATACATCATAAGATTTCAGCACTCACAAGTTAGAATATGGATTGATAGGCTGGTTTTTATACACAAAGGAGAATTCCAAACTAATTTTAATTTATGGAACATTATTTCCTTTTCTTTTATTTTTATTTAAGAGCACACTGACCACGCATAACCAGAGCTTGGATTTTTAAATGAGGTCAGTCGCAGCTTAAATTATAAGTAATCTCTTAGCCATGAATGACCAGAGCTTAGATTTTTAAATAAGGTTAGAGACACACTTATGAATTAATTATATATTTACCGTTTTCAGCTTCAAAAGAAAAACTCCCCGGTATATAAAACCAATATGAATGATAGAAATGTGGTAGGTACAGAATTGGACTGTGAAATAAATTTCTAACTTAATTATATTGTGAAATATGCTCGACTGTACTGGGATCATATAAAAAACATGATGGATGACAGAATAATGGTAGATAAAGAAGATGGTCATGAAATATTCGCCAATTCAAAGATATTATAATAATTATTCAACCATCATGAAAATCTAAATAAAATCTCCTCTTGATGTGAAATATGCTGCAATCACAATTCATCACAATTTCAAAATCTAATAATAATTTTGATGAATTATAAATACAGTTCATTTTGGATATTGATTTCAATTTCTAGATGAATAATCAATAAATAATTTAAAAATTGAAAATCAGTTACAAGAAGAAATGTAAAAGATTTATACAAGGCTAAAAAATGTGGATCTATACAAGATGAATATTAGAATTTACGTACAGATGAGTGAGAAAAATAAAAGGCACTTCTGATACCAATTGATGTCTCTATTAACAAGGATTTTAATATGACACTGGCGGTTATCAAGAGTATCTCAGATAACAAAATCTTAATTGCTAAGCCTAAGCAAACACGGTTAACAAATCAAGCAAATTAATTTCACCTATCAGAGCATGGTATATATTTGATACCAAAACAAGCAGTCACCAAAAAGTATTTTCAAGAACAATATCTGAACAGCACAAAAATCATTTTCAAATGGGTTCCTTTTTACCAGAGCAGCACACAAAAAATTAAGGCAGACTTGTAAAGAGATTTTTTCACTGATATTTCAGATGGTCACAAAAAAAATTCACAATCCAAGATTAAAAATATCGTTTATTTGGAATCATTTGAGGAATATGAAAAACTCAAGATTTAATGAATCGATCACACTAGATTATTAATTTCAGATTCAAGATATGTGTGAGATTCAATAACTCTATAATTTCAAATGATTTTAAACAAACATATATTCAAATCAAAAACATCATGAAATAGCAGTGAGATTTAGGATCAGATTTTCAAAAAAAAAAATCACAAATTTTTCTGGCAGTCACATAAGAAAATTTTCAGAATAATTTCATCAAGATTGAGTAATAATTCATGATCCAAAAAATAATTGTTCATTCAAAATCAGTTGAACAAATGTAAATCTTGAGATACAATGAATCAATCACACATGATTAATAATTTCAGATCTGAGAGGTGTGTAAGATTCAAAATATCAGAAATTTTCAAGTGATCTCAAACAAACAAAAATCTAAACCAGATGATCATGAATAACAGTGAATTTCAAGATGTATGCAATGATTCAAGACTAAAAAAATATCGAAGCCAATCTGAAATTAATGAAATTATCACAACTGATAAATAGCAGAGTGCTATAATGAGTATAAATTTTCAAGCCTTTCCAAAATGAATTAGAAGAAACTCAAAACAACAGAGGTGTGTGAAATTCCATTAAATTTTCAGATCTTCAAAATTTAGAATT
Organism: Allium sativum; assembly: GCA_030737875.1. Taxonomy (NCBI): domain Eukaryota; kingdom Viridiplantae; phylum Streptophyta; class Magnoliopsida; order Asparagales; family Amaryllidaceae; genus Allium; species Allium sativum. Next base: position 441,149,186 of record CM060924.1, read on the forward strand.
CAAATCTACAGTGTTCAAGATATGATATGAATGCTTCAGCACTGTTAGGAATTCAAGAACCAGAAAATAAACTTCAAAAAAATTGCAGAAGATTACAAATTTGAATTCAAGATCTGGAAATTATTAAACATTAGAATTTTATACAAATGAAGTGAATTTTCAGAAAATTATGAATTCTGCAATTTGAAGTTAATTAAGCTCAGTAGAAAACAAAAATATATGGCAGTGTCAAATCAAATAAGAAAATTCAAAAAAAAAAAATCCAAAAGGGGTAGAAGGAGGAATACACAAAGAAAATGAGAACAAGGAGTATTTACAAAGATGAATTCAGAGATCATACTTGAAATCAATGTAATCCGGAATCTCTGACTCAACCCATCTTGGCAAAGGAACTCTGAATGATACAGACATATGGAATAGCTTGAATTCAATTTCCTTTTTAGCAAAGCAGTTCCTCAGCCTCCTCCGGTACCTAACAATTTAGGGGATCGAGTATTAGTAAAACCACTCACAGTTATATTCATATGTTTTGGTACCCAGACTTGTTTGTATAACAAACCATTAGAATCAACTATCGTACCCTTAGGAACCCAAATCTGTTTGAATTTAACAAAGCTCATTTTATTTCCTTTTGAGATCCAAGATTGTTTAAATGGTTTGTTATAAAACAAAATCCCACTTCGATTATGATTCAAAATTCAATTGAAACTTTCAAAGTTTAGATTTTCAAAATGATCTTTTCCAAACCAATTTGAGGGATTTTTCAAATAATTCGAATTTCGTTTTTCAGAAACATTGTTTTTCCCAAAACCAAGACCACGTTTGTTTCCAACAGAAATTTGGTTTTTCAACATCATATTTAGAGATTTTTCTCCATTATAAAATTTACACAAAATTGTTGAATTTCAGTTTTATGCTCACCGTTTTCTTTCATTAAATCTGAACAATGATTTTTAGTGTTCTTTCTATTAGCATCATGTTGTTTCAGAACCAAATTCTCATTTTCAAGTAATTTAATTTTGACTTGGGATTCCGAGATTTCAGATTCAAATCGTTTTTGTTTTTCAGTCTCAAATTTCTTGGATTTTTCAATCTCGTTTTCAAGTTCTTTCAAGATCAAATCAGAGCAATTTCAAATTTGGAAAATATATCAGTCTTAAAAATTTCAAATTCCTTTTGTAAAAAATTATTCAAACTTGATAACTCAATCTTGTTTTCTTTTAAGATCAGAATTTCCTTTTCAATCTTTTGAATACTTTTATTGAGATGAACAAGATTAGTTTTCAATTTCAAACAATTTTTGCAATCTGAATTTGAAGAATTTTTAAAATGTTCAAGTTGTGATTCCAAAACATCAATTTTGTTGTTCAACTCAGAATTCTTAGATTTCAGAGATTTATTTTTAGATTAGAGTTTAACAACAGATTTGGTTAGATCAACACAAAAATAAACTAGATCTTCATAGGAGAAATTTTCTATTTCATTGTCTATTGAGTCTCCATCAGCTGATCCATCTGAATTATCATCTATAAGACCCGTTAAGCATAAATCTGAATTTGAGTTGACATTACGGGGTTTTGAACAACTATTGTCAATTTGTCCATACTTTGTATTGAGAAGTTTTCAAATTTCTGGCGCAGTCAAACAATGGGAGATAAAATCAAGTTGATTATTACTAAGAAAATATGCATAGCACGAGCATTAATATTCCTATCTAATATATCACTTCCACTATCAACAACATCCCAATATTTAACAGATTTCAAATACAGTTTCATTTCTGATTTCCAATTCAAAAAATCTATACCATCAAAAATATTTGGAATGTGACTGGATCGACTCTCTATGGACTGACAACTAGGGATCACCATTACTCTAGAGTTAACAGAATATCTGCTCTGATACCACTTGTTGGATCTAGATTAACCCAAGAGGGGGGTGAATAGGGTTTATTAAATTTTAGCGAGATATTGAAAATTATCAAATCACAGAATGTAGTAGAAATAAAAATATAGAAAGTAAAAAACACACAGATATACCCAGCTTTGGCAAAATCCTGCCTACTTCTGCATTCCTAAGGTTTCTACTAGGTAATAGAACAGATCCCGCTTACAGACCATGTAAACTCGTGAACCTCTCGCTCCTATTCTAATCCTACACTCAAAACCCTAGACTGATCTAATCCCCTAGATCAGATTTCCCCTGATTACGACCCTGTAACCAGTAACACTAGTTTTGTAACATCCCATATTTTCTGTATATTTATTTTTCAAATTTTAAATAAATAAAATAGAATAATATGGAAAAAAGTCAAATTTTGTGGGTTATAAGGGTGATGATTATTCAAATGGAGTATAAACAGATTTTTAATTTAGTTTACACTTAGAATTTGTAAAATTTGGAAATTCATATTTTATTTATTTAAATGATTTGAGTTATTCAGTTAAAATGGAAATTCAAATTTAATTGGTAAATGGAGAATTCTAAGTTGGGTAATAATGACTGTAATTCAAATTTAAATTCAAATAATCAAATTTAGATTTAAAATGGGTGGAATTTGTTTATAAAATTTATTTTAGTTATAAGTTGATTTAAATTTGAATTTATAAATATTTAAATTTGAATTAATTGAATTTTTTTCCATATTTTATTAATAAATTAACTGTGAAATTTCACTGTTTTGGAGACTGCCTCGGAATTCGACAAAACTGGCGCCATCAGAAACGGAATGGTGAATTATTATAGGATTTCAATTTGCGTTACAATCCGACTTACCGTTTGTCCGTACGAGAGAAAGTGTGAAAGAAATCAAAATGAATGGATAATTGGGTGTTTTAACATTTGGGCCTTCTATAAATTATATAAAAATCCCTTCCTTCATTTCATCAGCTCATTTCTATGATACGTACACTTTTCTCCATTAAGTTTTCATTTCCATGGCTGAGAAAAAAATCTAAAACCCTAGATCAAAATAAAATTTCTCCAAACCCTATCAAATTATATATCAAATTGAAGCTCTCGATGAGTAGAAGCCGCTGGTACAATTTGTTTCGACATGCAGTGGACGGATTCGCCATAAATCACGGTCAAAGTCTCTATTTTCGTAACCCTAAATCACAAAATTGGGGTTTTTCGATTTGAACAGAAATTGGGAAATCTGAGATATGGATTGGGTTCGGATCGTCGCTTGGAGTTCAACGGGACTAGTCTCATCAGTTATTGTTAAGCAAATCACCGGGATTTCGTGTTTAAGGGTTTTCGAACCCGGTTCTTTGGAGGTGTCGCACGGGTTGAGGTCTCCACCGGAGATGGTGGCGGTTGGAGGACATGAGCGGCTGAGGAAGGTCTCCGCGATGGAGGTGATCTCGCGTATTTCGGTGGTCAGAGCGCCGAGGAATTTACGGTCAAAGTTGGCCGTGGATGGGTTCATTTTCCGCGTCGTGTACTAGATGAGGAGCGAGAAGATGGATTCCAGGCGGGTGACATGTCAGAGGATAAGTGGGTGAGAAATTATTTTATTAATCTATATAATTTCCAAATTCAAAATGGTAAAATACTCATAACTCTCTCGTTTTGACTCGGATTTGGATGCGGTTTGTTGTGTTGGGATCGTGGTGGAATTGCGGACGTTTTGGCACTAACCTGGTTGCGTTTGGAGACTATAAATTTTTGGCCCTTAGTTGGAGGTTCGATCAACTATGGACGCCAAGGTGAGTGATTTTCTCACTCACGAAATACTGAATTTTTCCCATATTTATTGAATTAAATTATGAAATAAGTTTGGTTGCATGGTTGTGTTGGATTGTTGATGTGTTGTTAAATTTGACATGCAAGTGTGTTAATATTCAAATTTAGTCACTAATTAGTTATTTAATTTAATTTAAATTCTAGTTGAAATTTCGAACCCTTGCCAAACCCTGAAACAGTTAATGCTGATCAGTTGAATGAAATGGTCGCGATGGATGTTGGTTGAAATTTATTACTGAATTTATATTGATGTTGCTAATGCTCTTTATTCCAGTATATTTTATTTCCTGCCGATTTTAGCGATAAATCCCATTTACCCTTGATGTTACGGGCATCTAATGAACCCGGGATTTATCGATAAATTAAATTAAGAACATGGAGTGAATTGATATATCTCTGTGACCCTGATTTGGATTGAAATGACAGATCCATCCCTAAAATATCGAGAAATTAAATTTAAAATCACTTGGCCATGGGGTAGATAATTATATAAAGACATCGGTTGGTTAAATGATTTTAAATATTTGAAATTTTATTTGATAGAAATTTCCCTTTAAAAGAATGTACCGATACTCGATAATTCAATTCTTCAAAGATTCTGAATTTGGATGTTGATTAAAAAGGGTTAAAGGAATTTTCCAAAACAAAATGGAAATATTTAAATTGGGATTTGAATATGATTTAAAATCTTTTCAAATTAAGAGTTGGATTAGAAGGAAATAAATTCTTATGGAATCTAATTTTTGGGAAATTTGGAAATCGAGGGTATCTGAGTTGTTTTAACTCAGTTTGAATATATGTTTTAACTCTTGAAATCAAATAGTTGTTTGGATGGCGTTGAAACGAGATATGGAATTAAATGAACTCCGTTGAGACCGGAGAATAGATTCAAGTATTTGAAATTTGGAAGGAAGGAAAGATTTTGATTAGAGAAATTTATTTTAAATATATTTATGCATTTGATTCCAAATAATTATTATTGCTTTATAATTTATTATTTACCTTTACTTATAACTATTGTATTTTAAATAATTTTTCCTTATAATTCATTTTTCAAAATTTTCTAGTAAACCTTATTTTTAAGTATATATAGAATATTTAAATTACTGATTTATTTTAATTATTATATTCTATATATCTATATATTTATTTATATAAAATTTATTATTATTATTATTATTACATAAACATTTAGTTTACAAGTATTTTGAAATTTTAAATTCCTTCCGAATGGAAATGCTTGAGTTTGAACCGCTAGTTCAAATGGAGTTGAGATAAGAATCCGTGATAATTTGAAATCTTTGAGATAAATTATATTCTATTTGAATATAAGTCGTTTTTGAAATATTATATGATTATAATATAATGATATGAAATATATTCTAGTTTTAGAATATAATCGGTTTGGGTATGATTATGATGTCGATATGAAAATTTTATTCGTTTGAATACAAATTGGGTTCGAAACAGAAGGTGATATTTTGAACCGACCGATGTGAAAGATGTAAGCTTTGGTTGTTAAAGAGATCGGAGTCGACATAAGGCATACTCTCTGTCAGTGTTGATACCACTTTAACAACTGTGAACGTTATGACGTATCCAGATTGAGTATGATGACTTGGAGGCGATTATTGAATCGAAGAAGATGATCGATGACGAAATAGCCCTGACCTTCGAGTCAGAATTGAAATGACTAAAACAGGAGTTATACCGTGACTAACTGAGGTAGCACCTTTGATCGGACACACTTCTTCGATAATATTTCTATGACTATGATGATGATGATGATGATTTGGGCCCACTTTGGGAGTGTGTTCCGAGGTGGGCGGTAGTGGCTGCTATGCATTACCACCGGTCCGGGAGTGCAATTGGTAGAATCCTACCCTGGGCATTGCCTCGAGTGCCTTGTCATATGTATCCTTATCGAGCCCATACGATTTTGATTTGTATCGCACCTATGGAGTGCCCCCTGATGCCATCCGTGTTAGGTTAGGTTTACGGTACTGTATAGACTACGGTTTTATAAACGGTGTAAGGGTAAAAATGTAATCCCGCTTACGTTATTTTCAGTATTTATACTTTACTGAGTAGACACTATCATAATAGCGTATTATCCTATTTATGTATTAGTTAACGGATCCTCGAGAGATGGAAATATCCCGTAACATCTCTTGAGTTACTGCACCCATGACACTAAAGTTATTTCGTATTTTAATTTGACTAATATGAGAATGATTTAGTGCTGATTCGAGTGTTTGTTGTGTTTTATTTTATGTAATACGCTCGGGTCAGCAGAAGTTGCAGTTAGCGAAGATGGCAATAGCTTGGAGGATGAAGACGAGGATTTGGTATATATATATATCAAGTATAAGTATTTCCGCTGCATTTATTTCCACTGCTTATTATGTACATCCGTATGTATATATAACTCTGATAATCATTGAATGTGGTAACCAAAGTATACATTTCAACTTCTTTTTAACTGCTATTTGTTTATTATATGTTGTCCTTCCGCTGTGAGATTCTATGATCGGTTTTTCTCTTCTTTCGTTCTTTTTCTTCTTTTCCAAATAACTACCTGCATTTGCGATTTGTTTGGGTCGACATGTATGGTTTATTGTCGATTTGATCGGTCAAAAATACGGGTCATTACATTTGGTATCAGAGCGATGGTTAGCGATAACCCTAGCTCTTTTTGGGAATTAACTCGTTAGAGATAGGGTAGTAGTGCCCTAGAATGAGTCTGAGTGATATGAGAGAGCGTACTTGTATTTTGATATAAATTGGTTTACATTGTGTTGACTTGTTCTGTTGAATATTTATGGATTCTGGTCGATATATGGGACGCCATAGAATCGATAGAGTTTCTAAATAATCGAACAGAATGATCGACATAATATGGTTTTCGATTATATTTTTGAATATATCAAATATATTATTGGTTCAAGTATATATGTATTCATTTTAGTAGGTGGTAATATTTAAGTTATTACCTATTATGGTCGGTTAAATAATGAATATAATAAGAGGTAATTAATAGGTATTGGAAATTAATGGTTTTAGAAAATATTTGAAATGAATTACGTATAGGTATAATTGGGCGTAAAAGGTTTGTGATTGAAATAGAAATGAACTTGAAACTTGATCCTGGGTATCTTTGGAAATAGTTTTGCCAAAGTTTCAAACAATATCATATTATAGGTATGATCGAAAAGAAATGGTTTTAAAGATTTTTCAAAGTGGGTATAATCCCTTCTTGGACCTTAGAAACGATGTCGGTAATGAGTGCACGCATTATCGACGTTTATTCTGAAGCGTTTAAGTGGGGGAGACCACTCTGTACTTTCATAACTGGTTGGTAAAAGTTTTGGATTTAAATTCCATATGGTATAAAAGTATATTAAAACATTAAAGTATGATATTTAAAGTGGATTTAAATTAAACCAGAATAGAAACTTCAAGGTTCTTTGTTAATTCAGGGATTTGGATTTAAAATTTCCTTATATGGTATGATTTTCTATAAATGGTATAAAACCTGGATTTAAGCATTTAAGTTCATCGTAAGTACTAAATTAACTGTATTATTAGAATTTTGATTTGAAACTAAGGAATGGATTTAAATATTAAGGACAAGGGAAATACCATTTAAAACTCTTAAGTGCGATAATAAGGTTAAATAAAATTTAAGTACTCGATAAAAGTGCTGGGGCAAATCAAAACTTAGTGTGAAACTAGGATTTGACTTATGTCAACCAAATAAATTGGGTAACTCTGTTGAGTGAATAAACGGTAATTGCTTATGGCCTGGGTAAACTTCATTAAGATTACATATCAAATGTAAAACTGAGTATAGTTAATTAAAAAGAATAGAATGCGAATCAGTTGTCGAATGGAATATAATTTCATTGAGAAGGGAAATCGAGTTAGGTAAAGATTGATTTAGAAAATTTGTTAATAATAATGGTTTGAGAGCGATATAAACGGTTTAAATAGAACTCATCGCACAGCGACCGTTCGCGATTGACTTTGAATGGACGTAGCGGGAGATCCGACCGCCGGATTCTCCTAAAACCGGAACCGTTGGGTTCGTATCGAAAAGGGCTTTCCAACGAATATGAGAAATTTGAAATCTAACGGTTGGATTTGGAGATATGTCCAAATCAAATTTGGAAAAGGTCGCTATGGCAGCAGTTCGGTGGCCGTTGTTGGAAACCGACTGAAATATCGATAATAAAATTATCAAAAATATTAATAATTTGTGTAAAATCATAATAAGTGATTTGGAAAAAAATTGGAATGAAAATTCCATACTTAAATAGAGAAAAATATATTTTATCGAAACAAAACTTAATTTAGGTCGACTAAATGAATTGAAGAATTTGGTGGTAAAATAAAAACGGTAATAACTTATGATGTGAAATAGTTAATGAGTAAGTTAGGTTAGTCAAGAAGAAAATTGATAAGAAATTAAGTTGGGAATGAAATGTAAATGGTAGATAGACTAAAGCGAAGAGATTAAATGGTGAATTAGAGTATGTATGTGAGGATGGTGTAAAATCTAAAGGGGTTAACCCTCACTTGGACAATATATCGAGCATTAATTTAAGTATAAATAATGAATGAGAATAGGTGAGAAAATGGTTAAGGTATGAATCGAGGTGTCGAAATAAGAATAATGAGATATAAAAAATAAAACTTATTTGAGGTGAATGGATTTAATATATGGAAATCAATTTGGGAAAATGAAATAAGTCGATATAGAATTATGTGTATTGTTGGATTTAGTCAGTGAAATGGAAATTTCAAAACGAGAGAAATAAATGGTTGATATAGAGAAACCATCACGGATCTTAACCTTTGATTATGGATTGGAAGTTAACTTTATGGAACGACATCCACGTAATATGGATGGAATAATAAGGATAAGTAATGAAATTTGATGGGTTGACCCGTGTTAATGGGATAATGATTTAAGGTAATCACGTTAGTGAGAATAAACTTATATAATTAGAAGGAATAAAATCGAGATTAATTCAAGTGAATGGATAATCGAATATCGGAATGGAATAAACAAAAAAAATGAAAATTCGAATCCATTTCTCGGGTAAGGAAATAATAACAAATTCGAAGTGTTAAAGAATTTCCAAATTTTGGAATTGAAAGAATTGAAACTTTAAATAAAAGAAATCGATGTTATATGAAATCGAAAATGTTAGACAAGCTGAAATAAAGTGGCCATAACTTTTGAATGAATGATCGGAATTTAACGATTCCGGACTTTTGGAAACTTTAGAAACTGAGCTAAAACTTTCGTTAATAGCGCCCGTCGAAATTCTCATGTTTACCATGCTGAAACCAAAGGTTTAGTTGTAGTTGTATGCGCAGAAAATTAAAACTGAAGTATATACCAATATTGTTTTGATCATAACTCCCTAACGGAGCGCCGGATTTCGATGTGCGAGTACAATTCGGAAAGGCCAGAATGTAAACTAAAACTTTATTTTAATATGCCTAGTCAAATTCTGAGGTTTAGGGGGCTAAAAAGTGGATAGAACATTTCAGACCTGCATTTTCAGGGTACGGGCTGAAGCGTTCGGTTTTATTTAAACAGTCATAACTTTTGAATGATTTGTCGGAATTCGGTGAATCCGGACAATTCGGAAAGCTTAAAAGAAATGCTACAACTTTTACCTAGTGGGTTCTAGTCAAATTCCAACATTTAATGGGTGATAAACTTCATTTTGTTTGTTGGCCTGCCATAGATATGTTGGTTTTGGGGATAAAAATGATTAATGTATGTTGTGTAAGTTACCTATGCTGTTATGTATTGGATAAATGCTTGAATCTCATATGTATGCGAGTTGTAACAGGTGTAAGGAAGTGGTATTGTGCGACGGAGCTCGCTTGCGCTAAACGCTAAATGCTAAATGCTAAGGTAATATAAATGCGAATAAACGCTAAAGAAAGGGACGTAATTGGGTTACAAAGTTTTGGTGGGTTTATATTTTTGTTTTCCCTGTTTGGGATGCCTCATCGAGCGATGAGATGAATATTTGGATTTATATATATTTTTTGATTTTTCGGACCTCGCCGTACAAAGGAGATGCTGCCGAAATTTTTCGTGATTTCGGGAGTTAGAAATTTTTATAATATTTTACAACTATATGACTTATTTTATAAATGTTATTGTTGAAGTATGGATTTGGAAGTATGATTTGTTTAGTACCTTATTTCTTTCTCTTTTCGAGGACGAAAAGATTTTAAGTGGGGGAGAATGTAACATCCCATATTTTCTGTATATTTATTTTTCAAATTTTAAATAAATAAAATAGAATAATATGGAGAAAAAAAATCAAATTTTGTGGGTTATAAGGGTAATGATTATTCAAATGGAGTATAAATAGATTTTTAATTTAGTTTACACTTAGAATTTGTGAAATTTGGAAATTCATATTTTATTTATATAAATGATTTGAGTTATTCAGTTAAAATGGAAATTCAAATTTAATTGGTAAATGGAGAATTCTAAGTTGGGTAATAATGACTGTAATTCAAATTTAAATTCAAATAATCAAATTTAGATTTAAAATGTGTGGAATTTGTTTATAAAATTTATTTTAGTTATAAGTTGATTTAAATTTGAATTTATAAATATTTAAATTTGAATTAAAACAATTAATTGAATTTTTTTCATATTTTATTAATAAATTAACTGTGAAATTTCACTGTTTTGGAGACTGCCTCGGAATTCGACAAAACTGGCGCCATCAGAACCGGAATGGTGAATTATTATAGGATTTCAATTTGCGTTACAATCCGACTTACCATTTGTCCGTACGAGAGAAAATGTGAACGAAATTAAAATGAATGGATAATTGGGTGTTTTAGCATTTGGGCCTTCTATAAATTATACAAAAATCCCTTCCTTCATTTCATCAGCTCATTTCTATGATACGTACACTTTTCTCCATTAAGTTTTCATTTCCAAAGCTGAGAAAAAAATCTAAAACCCTAGAAAACAACTTCAAAAATAAAATTTCTCCAAACCCTACCAAATTATATATCAAATTGAAGCTCTCGATGAATAGAAGCCGCTGGTACCATTTGTTTCGACATGCAGTGGACGGATTCGCCAGAAATCGCGGTCAAAGTCTCTGTTTTCGTAACCCTAAATCACAAAATTGGGGTTTTTCGATTTGAACAGAAATTGGGAAATCTGAGATATGGATTTGGTTTGGATCGTCGCTTGGAGTTCAACGGGACTGGTCTCATCAGTTATTGTTAAGCAAATCACCGGGATTTCGTGTTTAAGGGTTTTTGAACCCGGTTCTTTGGAGGCGTCGCTCGGGTTGAGGTCTCCGCTAGAGATGGTGGCGGTTGGAGGACATGAGGAAGGTCTTCGCGATGGAGGTGATCTCGCGTCTTTCGGTGGTCAGAGCGCCGAGGAATTTACGGTCAAAGTTGGCCGTGGATGGGTTCATTTTCCGCGTCGTGTACTGGATGAGGAGCGGGAAGATGGATTCCAGGCGGGTGACGTGTCAGAGGATAAGTGGGTGAGAAATTATTTTATTAATTTATAAAATTTCCAAATTCAAAATGGTAAAATACTCATAACTCTCTCGTTTTGACTCGGATATGGACGCGGTTTGTTGCGTTGGGATCATGGCGGAATTGCAGACGTTTTGGCACTAACCTGGCTGCGTTTGGAGACTATAAATTTTTGGCCCTTAGTTAGAGGTTCGATCAACTATGGACGCCAAGGTGAGTGATTTTCTCACTCATGAAATACTGAATTTTTCCCATATTTATTGAATTAAATTATGAAATAAGTTTGGTTGCATGGTTATGTTGGATTGTTGATGTGTTGTTAAATTTGACATGCAAGTGTGTTAATATTCAAATTTAGTCACTAATTAGTTATTTAATTTAATTTAAATTCTAGTTGAAATTTCGAACCCTTGCAAAACCCTGAAATAGTTAATGCTGATCAGTTGAATGAAATGGTCGCGATGGATGTTGGTTGAAATTTATTACTGAATTTATATTGATGTTGCTAATGCTCTTTATTCCAGTATATTTTATTTCCTGTTGATTTTAGCGATAAATCCCATTTACCCTTGATGTTACGGGCATCTAATGAACCCGGGATTTATCGATAAAATAAATTAAGAACACGGAGTGAAATGATAAATCTCTGTGACCCTGATTTTGATTGAAATGATAGATCTATCCCTAAAATATCGAGAAATTAAATTTAAAATCACTTGGCCATGGGGTAGATAATTATATAAAGACATCGGTTGGTTAAATGATTTTAAATATTTGAAATTTTATTTGATAGAATTTTCCCTTTAAAAGAATGTACCGATACTCGATAATTCAATTCTTCAAAGATTCTGAACTGGGATGTTGATTAAAAAGGGTTAAAGGAATTTTCCAAAACAAAATGGAAATATTTAAATTGGGATTTGAATATGATTTAAAATCTTTTCAAATTAAGAGTTGGATTAGAAGGAAATAAATTCTTATGGAATCTAATTTTTGGGAAATTTGGAAATCGAGGGTATCTGAGTTGTTTTAACTCAGTTTGAATATATGTTTTAACTCTTGAAATAAAATAGTTGTTTGGATGGGGTTGAAACGAGATATGGAATTAAATGAACTCCGTTGAGACCGAAGAATAGATTCAAGTATTTGAAATTTGGAAGGAAGGAAAGATTTTGATTAGAGAAATTTATTTTAAATATATTTATGCATTTGATTCCAAATAATTATTATTGCTTTAAAATTTATTATTTACCTTTACTTATAACTATTGTATTTTAAATAATTTTTCCTTATAATTCATTTTTCAAAATTTTCTAGTAAACCTTATTCTTAAGTATATATAGAATATTTAAATTACTGATTTATTTTAATTATTATATTCTATATATCTATATATTTATTTATATAAAATTTATTAATATTAATAATAATAATATTATTATTATAATATAAACATTTAGTTTACAAGTATTTTGAAATTTTAAATTCCTTCCGAATGGAAATGCTTGAGTTTGAACCGCTGGTTCAAATGGAGTTGAGATAAGAATCCGTGATAATTTGAAATCTTTGAGATAAATTATATTCTATTTGAATATAAGTCATTTTTGAAATATTATATGATTATAATATAATGATATGAAATATATTCTAGTTTTAGAATATAATCGGTTTGGGTATGAATATGATATGTCGATATGAAAATTTTATTCGTTTAAATATAAATTGGGTTCGAAACAGAAGATGATATTTTGATATGAAAGCGAACCTTTATTAAATATGAAAGAACCGACCGATGTGAAAGATGTAAGCGTTGGTTGTTAAAGAGACTGGAGTCGACATAAGGCATACTCTCTGTCAGTGTCGATACCACTTTAACAACTGTGAACGTTATGACGTATCCAGATTGAGTATGATGACTTGGAGGCGATTATTGAATCGAAGAAGATGATCGATGACGAAATAGCCCTGACCTTCGGGTCAGAATTGAAATGACTAAAACAGGAGCTATACCGTGACTAACTAAGGTAGCACCTTTGATCGGACACACTTCTTCGATAATATTTCTATGACTATGATGATGATTTGGGCCAACTTATGAATTTGGGAGTGTGTTCCGAGGTGGGCGGTAGTGGCTGCTATGCGTTACCACCGGTCCGGGAGTGCAATTGGTAGAATCCTACCGTGGACATTGCCTCGAGTGCCTTATCATATGTATCCTTATCGAGCCCATACGATTTTGATTTGTATCGCACCTATGGAGTGCCCTCTGATGCCATCCGGGTTAGGTTGGGTTTACGGTACTGTATAGACTACGGTATTATAAACGGTGTAAGGGTAAAAATGTATTCCCGCTTACGCTATTTTCAGTATTTATACTTTACTGAGTAGACACTATCATAATAGCGTATTATCCTATTTATGTATTAGTTAACGGATCCTCGAGAGATGGAAAAATCCCGTAACATCTCTTGAGTTACTGCACCCATGACACTAAAGTTATTTCGTATTTTAATTTGACTAATATGAGAATGATTTAGTGCTGATCCGAGTGTTTGTTGTGTTTTATTTTATGCAATACACTCGGGTCAGCCGAAGTTGCAGTTAGCGAAGATGGCAATAGCTTGGAGGATGAAGACGAGGATTTGGTATATATATATATATCAAGTACAAGTATTTCCGTTGCATTTATTTCCGCTGCTTATTATGTACATCCATATGTATATGTAACTCTGATAATCATTGAATGCGGTAACCAAAGTATACATTTCAACTTCATTTTACCTGCTATTTGTTTATTATATGTTGTCCTTCCGCTGTGAGATTTTTGTGATTGGTTTTTCTCTTCTTTCTTTCTTTTTCTTCTTTTCCAAATAACTACATGCATTTGCGATTTGTTTGGGTCGACATGTATGGTTTATTGTCGATTTGATCGGTCAAAAATACGGGTCGTTACAAGTGTTTACAGATTCTAGTAAACTGCCAGTTAATACCATAACCGGTTTCCCCTAGATTTTACAAGCCTAGAAACTGTTCGTTTGTTTTTACAACACAAATTAAAAAAAGCAAATATAATTAAAAATAGAAGAACCCTAGGATTTAAATATAAAGGGTTATCCCCTTTTTCACTTAGAAGTTTGGCCAAGAATGAATAGGCCGGCCATTTGCATTTGTGTGCACCCTTGTTTCTTTCCTTAGTCCCTTTCTCTTTGTTAATCAATAATGGCGGCGGCTCTTTCAAATTAGGGTTTTCTGAAGTCTTCCCCAAATCAGATCGACGGCTTCTTTGAATTGATCGAATCCTTGCGGGTTTGAATCAGATGATGGAATTGATCGAATCCTTGCGTCTGCTCCTTCTTGTCAACGATTCAGGAAATTATTGCGATCGAAAACTTTGGTGATTGAATTCTGAATCGATTTGATTTCTGCTCTATTTAAAATTGTGGGTTTTTGGTTTTTGATGAAACTTGCCAGTGATGAAGAGGTATTTATAGGGTTAATCGAAACCCTAACAGTCTCTGATTTCATATATGATGACTTGGCTGATTTGTTGTTGCCTCTTTTGCAAATTCTTCCGCTTTGAAAAAAATTTGTTGCCCATTATAAAATCCCTTGCGTGAATGACTTTAGCTTATGAAGTGGATTGAAGTCGACTTTGAAAAGATTCCAAATAAACTCTGCATTTTTCTAGAAATCACTCACTTGATTTTTGCTAAAAAATATTACTTGCCAAAAATGTTTTTCTGGGTAACAAAAATGCCACAAACAAATCATGAACTACTGGAACTAATTGATTCATTGTTGCCGAGGTTTCTTTGTCCAAAACTGGAAATATTCGAATGAGTCTTGCCATGCTTTTTCACTGTAAATCTGGAAAGACTTGAAATAAAATCTTGCCAAACTGGAATGAAAAATTGTAATATTTTGCCAAATATAATACTTGCCAAAAGATGATTTTTGGAAAATTTCTTCTGGATAAAACACTTTCTAAAAAATTTGATATCTGAAATCTTGTATGCTTGCTTCTTGAATTTGTTGTTGACCTCTTGGTTAATGTTTCTTGGCTTGGAGATTCATGACTTGCCTCCATAGTATCTCACCTAAGTTTCCTTGTGTACACATGAACTTGTCTGAGAAAGTTTAAAGTGAGCTGTACCATTTTCTATGTCATGGCCATTTTGAATTTGCAAACAATATTGTTGTTGCAGTTTCACTACATGACTGGTTTAACATTGTTCCACCAGTTCATGAGAACATGTGTGTATTCGGCTTGACTTCATGAATATATACACATCACTGTCCTATATTTTCTCCAGTATAGCTGAACCATGAATCATGACTAGTTTGTACTTTTCTCATGCTTGACTAATTTTTGCACATACATATTAAAAGCTGCACCATATCCTGTAAATGCCACTACTTTTATTCTTTAACACATTCACGCTTCTACTTGAAACATGCTGCACTGACATGTCTTGTGCCACCTTAGCTGACCTCGTTGAAGTTGTAGTTGTCTCACTCGACCCATTTTGTAGATCACCTAAGCTTTGTATGTGTGCACTGAGTTTCCTTATTTGTCTGCCTCCATGATATCACTTGCACATGTCTGTTCCATTATTATTGTTGTTGTGTTCATGTATCCTTCACCCAGTCTTTAATTTACTGAAACTTAAATGCACGTGAGCTTGTCCCTTCTTGTTAGAGCTCCATTACACTATGCACTTGAATTGTTTTTCACCTGTCTACTTGAACTTGAGCTATGCTGTATATTGTCATTTTGGAAATGCTGAGATCATGCTGCCATGTTGACTTGTGTATTTCACATGCATGTCCACTGTTGTTTGCATGGTTGTGCATTCTGACTTGTGCCTGACTTTGTACTTGAACCATGATTTGCTGTGTCGACTTTGTTGCTTGGCCCTTGAACTTGCTGTTGACTTTACATCGAGTTATTTTCATGTGTGCACTGAGTCGAGTTGGTCCACATGACTGATCCTCGGATGCACACTGTATTTTGATTGGCGAGGCAGTGCACACGTGTGTGTGTATATATACATGTGTATATGTAGCCATCCATAATGGATTTCTCTGTCCCTGCACTATGAAATGTGTATATACATACACATGTGTGTATACATGTATCATGTGCGTGCTATATTCACATATCAGATAAGGTCATGAAAAATGATGAGAAACACACCGAAATTCTGAGGCAAATAAAAATTTAAAAATAAAATTTATATTCGCGTGTATTCAGTTTTATTTCTATTGCAGTGTACTGTGTGTGTTTCTGTATGTGACAGGTAAGCAGATGATGACTGGACTGACATTGAAGATGTTGTGAAGACAGAAGATTGAAGATAAGAAAACAATGTATATAAGTGTAAATTTGTATATGTGAGAAAGTATGTATATAAAATGAGTGACTGAGTGATTCTGTAGTGAGGAGCTGTGTATATGAAATCTGATATGACATGAAATGTAATACAAAGATGTACAAATAGTGGAATTATAAAAATTTGTACTGTTTGAATGTATGAAATAAAATATTCTATTCAAATAAAATACTGTGTGAATATTTGAATTTCTGTACAGTTGTATTTTATTTAAATAGAAATATTATATTCTCGTTTGTTGTGTAGTATATGAAACAGTACAATTACAAACACATTTATAACAATATATATTCGGTTGTTATCATCAAACAAAAATCATATAATTGTATATACAACAACATTATATACAACACGATAGGCATTACTAGCATGGCGTGAATTGTTAGTGTGGCATGCCAAGATGCAAATGATCAAGGCTTTTGTTGAAAAGCAGAGCCTTGTGGTTGATGATCAAAGCACAGCTTTAATTAGCATAGCTTTGCGTATTGCATTGATTCACGATCCTTGCACCCTGGTATGAACCAGAAACAGGAGATGACTGCAGGGAGGACATACGTTTCTTTCTAGCTAGGAGTGGTGTCATGGTATGGAGCCCAGACATTTTTACTTATGTGGATGATGGAATGAGGCGCCTCGGATTTGAGTCCCTAATGGCTCTAAATTTACGCCCCATAGGGCGGGGAAACGTATTGTTCAGGAATTACTAATCCACTAAAGTAAATGTGGACCGACCCTGAAGATCCAAGGCCGACTCGAGCTCTGAGCCTGAGACATGGGCTAGATTGTCTCGAATTCGGTAAGAACAATCCCTTGCCTTGGTTCATAATGGAAAACCAACTTCCAATACGACATCTGCGGTTTAATTGTAAACCTATGTATGGCGACATGATATATGGTACCCATGCCGTCTATGATTGATACATTATGGTTGAAAAAAAGTTTTTGAAACATATAGACACTAATAATAATATCGAATGATTTTACATTATACGTATCAAGCATATTTGGCCATCATAAGGTAAAACTTTATCCTCCGATTTGCGTTGCATTATTTGATGGGACTTAAGTCTTATAATGGCTTCATTTTTCTAAAAAGCATTGCGTTGTTTAATGATTTACTTTATTTCATGCACTGAAACCCAATGGAGTAAACCCGTTCCGCGTTAGCGACGTGGTCCTGTGATTAGCCTTATGATTAAATAGGTTAAGTAAGATTTCTCATACTAGTCCCATGACTGAGTCGTAGTTTGTTTCACTTTGCAAACTTGGGTGCCCATATCTTCCTCATGGGCAGCCTTGTATTTAGGATTTAGTAGACTCATTCTGGATAGCTATGGTGCTGAAGATGGATACTATCATTTCTATTATTCTGTTAAGACTTCATTTAGTATATTATGTTTGATTCCGCTGCAGACATTCATATTAAGCTGAAACTGTTGAAACACCCTGCCTCCGTTAAGGTCACTCACAAAGGGAATGCCTTAACTTTGGTGGAGCATTATAGGTAAATGACACAGATAATTTACAAGACAGACATATATAAGCAGCGGAAAAAACTAAATTTATTTCATACGTGATTCATATCAAATACATTACAGCAAACTGTCTCAAAACAACTTCCAAATCATTACATCAAAATATCTGTCTTGATTATAACATAAAGAAGCATAAAACATAAATAAAACTTCATAAATCCCCAATTGGTAGTGTGTCCAAATCCATAGCCAAAGATAAGAGGTTCCAAGCCATAAATCACTGAGTCTTCAAGCTTGGAAAGATAAACGGTCCAAATTAAACTGAGCTATTCCCTCCCTGGCTACCTGAGGGGGGAATGGAAAAAAAGAGAGAGAAAGAAAAATGGGTCAGACATAAGTCTAGTAAGTCCAGTGATTACTCAGCACATAAACTGGTAAGAGAACCATGACACGAATAAACTGGATGTAGGAAAATAACAAAGAAATAAGGTAACATAGGATAAGGCAAGATAAACAAGGAAAGATAAACTAATCATACTATTGCACTCATATCCATATTCTCTGCACCTACTAGATATTTCAACCATCATCATGAGTTCAAACCCAGTGATCCTTTTTATTGATCGGCTCCTACTCGCATGTATTTATCACGTGTGTCTTTCGGCCCCCGCTTGATAGTAGATACTTGTGCTGGTCCCACCATGGGGTGTATCAAATCCTATGGTGGCAACCCGACACGATTCAAGATGCACAGTGTATAACTACTGATGCCCAGTGCCTTCTTTTTCCACTCCGGAGTACGTGCACGCCCGTACTCCGTCGGAACCTACGATGACGCACCAACCGCCATTGTTTTGACTGCTTATAATCAGCCCAGTAATCGTGCCCCACCCTGCCTAGTTCAGGGTACCATGATACATCTATGTGGGTTACTGCTGAAATGGGTCCCCGTTACTAGGGTTTCCTAATCAACATGTTAAATTGGTTAAGTGTCCAAGTTAACCTAACCCCACCCATCAGTTTAGTTAACATGTTGTATTGGTTAAGTGTTGCCTTAATTAACTTAACCCTAACATTCCTGACTTAGCTTTAATTCATTCTTTAAAGCACCAACCACTCACATTAGACAGGTATTGTTGCAGTCACTGGATGTGTCGGTCGGGTCCGGGCAGTTTTACACCGCAACTCAGTCTAACCTCGGGTTCCTTTGGGCTTAACGCACTAACCTCTCACATTAGATATATATTGTTACGATTGCTGGATATGCCGGGCGGTTCCGGGCAGTCTTACACCGTAACTCAATCTAACCTCGGGTTAGGCATATTCGTCTTTTCTAAATTTACATATTTACCTCTTTACGTTATTGTCATTCAAGTCAAGCCCCACTTTCCCTTTAAATCAAGTTCATAACTTTAGGTATAAAAATTATACCACTTTATGACATGAACCATTTACCTGATTTTGAGTCAAATATGCCAATTACATGTAATTTCATGTTTTTCCCTAACGTTAACCCCATTAAACGTTGGCATAAATCACATAAAATGTTAGGCTCTCTACTTTGCCTAACTCATACACAAAAGGGGAAAAAGAGGAACATGTAATATTCCAACATCATAAAAATATGGATCTAACTACACATGTGTTATATGAATTTGGCATAGAACAATATACATTTAATTATGAACTTGCAAATTTAGATCTACTCAACATGAATCATAAAATAATGGTTTTACGTAGAACTACATAAACTTAAATTAGGCATATAGTTATGGACTTGCAAATTGAGTTGGAAACATAAACCTAAACATATTAGCATGTAGTTCTAGTCATATATGTGAACATGGTTGAACTTGCATGAACATAGCAAAATTCCCAAATTGACGTACAACATATAGGTGTCATCAACAAATTATACAACATGATATGTCATCGCCAAATTATACAACATGTTATGTCATCGCTAAATTATACAACATGATATGTCATCGCCAAATTATATAGCACGATATATCATCGCCAAATTAACGTACAACATATAAGTTCATTGCCAAGCATTTAACATGGTAGTTTTATCATCAAATTACATACAACATGGTCACAAACTTAACATGATAAGAGTCATAGTCTTAATCAATTCAGTTTTAACAAAAAGAATAGGCATAAATCTATATTAGGCGTTGTTCTACATCTAGTTATTTTAGTCACGATTCTAATATCATTTAGGTCTAAATGATAACTGGACTTACAAAAAGGAGTCTAGTCTTGTGTTCTGGGATCTGTATTCTGAAACTGATTAGCTCTCCTTTGTTGTAGATGTTGAATTGTCTTAGTTGAATTAGATTTGATTCGTAGTTTCTAACTTGCTTTCTAGTTGAAGAAGAAATGGTGGCTAGGCTAGAACAGTCATGGACATCATGGTGACTCCTTGGAATGAATTTGTGTGATTTAGGGTTTGAGGATTAGGGTTGCTTTTATAGAAGTTTAATCTTATGTGAGCCATTAGATCATCCTAGGAGCAATCACAACCGTCCAGACTAGATAGAGTTATCCAGAATAGCCACATAAGCCCTAGTGAGTCAGCAACAGGTCAGAAAGGGCTCAGCAACAGGTCAAAATCATCTCATTTTTGTATCTGGGCGAGGGGGGTAGGTCGACCCCCTCATCGACCTGTGTGACCCAGGTCAACCCCCAGGTCGACCTGATTTCTGGGAGGGAAATTTCCCTCCCAGCATGCTTCGGGGTTTTTGAATTTCGAAACTTGAACTTGAATTTCGGGCTAGTTTTATTATTTAAAATCTTAAATGTTTTGAAGGTTATAACTCCTTCATACGGAGTCCGATTTATGCAAACTCGGACTCTATCTCTAGAAGAATTCCGAGACGAACGCAATGGCGTAACCCGTTTCCCTTAATTCTCACATTTGTAATTAATTATTCTTTAATTCGTTACTTTAATGTTTATAGAAAATACGGGGTGTTACATTCTCCCCTCCTTAAAGGATTTCGTCCCCAAATCTTCGAGTCGAGAGGAACGTATATCCTACCATCCAATCGTCCATCTACTCATCCATCAAACACAGGCGTCCATTGTCCTTAAAAAGACTTCTAATGCTTCATGATCATATGCAT
Organism: Allium sativum; assembly: GCA_030737875.1. Classification (NCBI taxonomy): domain Eukaryota; kingdom Viridiplantae; phylum Streptophyta; class Magnoliopsida; order Asparagales; family Amaryllidaceae; genus Allium; species Allium sativum. The sequence goes on from CM060924.1 coordinate 441,170,480, forward strand.
AGTGTGTGTACATGTCCTTATCTAATGAAAAATCAGGCGGCCTACTGATTCAGTTGACCTCCTTAATGCAAGTCATGTCGGTTCCATGAGTCCATTATGTATGCAACCATCCCTAATCATACTTTCTACATGAGTGCACAATCATTCATACAAATGCAATGTCCACATGATAACACATCAATTTTCAACCATATACATGTATATATATATATATGCATATGCAATATGAAAGTGACCGAGCCGATCTAACACCTAATGTGTCTGTATATGCATTCACGAGCAACCACTAGCAATCACTTGCAACCACTTGCAACTATCAATCATAACATGTTCCAAATACATGTTTACATCCATTGGTTTCTACCTAAGGATCAATAATAGCACTGAGGAAATACTTAAAAAAGGATAGATACGAGCATGAATAAACTTAATGAAAAAGAGATCAAAGATGTACCCTCAAAAAGAAAAGGGTAGGCTGCGCGTATCTTGGCCTGAGTCTCCCAAGTCGCGTCTTCCTCAGCATCACTCCATTGAACTTTAACAAGTTTGACTTCGCGGTTGCGCAACTTTTTGACTTCTGTACCCAAGATAAGAGTTGGAATTCTCCTCACAGTCGCTTCTCGTTCCACTTCTACTTCCTCTAGTATGCTTGGCTCCATAACTTCCGCAGACTCATGTAAGCACTTTCGTAGTTGAGAAACATGAAAAACATTATGAACTCCAACCAGTCTTTCGGGTAGCTCTACTCTGTAAGCCATCTTCCCAATCTTCTCAATGATAGGAAACGGCCCTACAAATCTTGGTGCCAACTTTCCTACGGATCCAAAGCAAACGACGTTCCTTAAGGAGATACTTTAAGGAAAATCCTGTCTCCAACCTCAAACTCAAGGCCGGTCCTTCTTTTATCTGCGTAGGACTTCTGTCTATCTTGGGCAGTCTTCATTCTTCTTCGTATCAAGTCCACTTTCTCTGAAGTTTCTCTAATCATATCTGGTCCAAGTATGAGCTTGTCTATAGACTCCCACCAACAAATTGGTGATCGGCTGGTTTTCCATATAAAGCTTCGAAGGGTGCCATGCCTACGGTGGCTTGATAACTATTGTTGTAGGCGAACTCCACCAAAGGGAGATGATCCTCCCATGTTCCTCCAAAGTTAAGAATGCATAATCTCAAGAGGTCTTCTAATACTCTATTCACCCTCTCTGTCTGACCATCAGTTTGGGGGTGATAGGCCGTGCTTAAGCATAGCTGTGTACCTACAGCCTCTTGCAAGCTCTTCCAAAACTCGCTCGTAAAGATAGGATCTTGGTCACTCACAATGCTAGAGGGGTAACCCATGGAGTCGAACTATCTCTTTAAGATAAATGGATGCTAAAGATGAGGCAGTCCTTCTACTTTTAACGGGTACAAAGAGAGCGCTTTTTGTGAGCCTATCTACTATTACCCAAATACTGGTATTGCCCCTTCTTGACCTAGGCAGCCCATCAATAAAGTCCATCGAAATGTTGTCCTATTTCCACTATGGGACCTCTAGAGGATGAAGCAAACCACCAGGCTTCTTTTTCTCCGCCTTGACTTGCTGACATATCATGCACTTAGAAACGAATTCAGCTACATCCCTTTTCATGCCATTCCAAAAGAAAACCCTTTTTATGTCTTTATACATCTTGTCTCCACCTGGGTATATGGTCAACTTGGAATGGTGTGCCTCTTCGAGAACCTTCTTCACCAAATCCCTTGCTTGTGGGACGCATAACCTTCCATCCCTCCTCAACCAACCCTTGTCATTGATGGAGTATCTATTGAGGTGACTAGAAGTCTCACCCCTAATTAACTTATCTATCACATCTACTAGCTGAGGGTCTTTACGTTGCGATGTTCCTATTAAGTCCAAAAGAGTAGGCCGCACCTCTAGCGATGCTAACAAACCAGTCACATGATCGACAAAGGGTCTAAAGTCAAAGTTGGCATGTACTCCAAGCTTTGCCTTTCTACAAAGAGAGGGCTTAAGGTCAGCTTCTTTCTACTCAAGGCGTCTGCTACTACGTTGCCCTTGCCAGGGGTGTAGGAAATATCAAAATCATAGGATGCTAAGAACTCCATCCATCTTTTTTGCCTCAAGTTTAGATATTTCTGCGAGAAAAGGTACTTCAACGATTTATGGTCAGTATACAATTCAAACTTCTCACCTAAGAGATAATGGCGCCAAGACTTAAGCGCAAAGATGATGGCAACCAACTCTAGATTGTGGGTTGGGTAGTTTTTCTCATGTACTTTCAACTATCTGCCTCCATAGGCTACTACCTTCCCTTCTTGCATCAATACAGCACCTAGTCCCGTACCACATGCATCCGTGTATGCGGTAAACATCTTGCTCCCATCCGGCAATGTCAAAGCTGGGGTTGTTGTTAGAGCCCTCTTCAAATGTTGGAAAGCAATATCACAATCCAAATCCCAATTGAAAGTTAGGTTCTTCTTCGTCAACCTTGTAAGTGGAGCTGAGATTTTCGCAAAGTCTTTGATGAACTTTCGGTAAAAGCCCGCTAGCTCGAGAAAGCTTCGGACTTCGGTCGCATTCCGTGGAACCTTCCAATCTTGCACCGCAACAACTTTTGTGGGGTCCATAGCTAACCCTTCCTTGGACACCACATGTCCAAGAAACCTTACTTCCTCTCTCCAGAAGTGGCATTTGGAGAATTTGGCTTTCAACTGATGTGATCGAAGAGTATCCATGACTTCTTTTAAATGTTGGGCATGCTCTTCCTCACTCTTTGAGAAAATCAAAATGTCATCTACGAAGACCACCACAAACTCATTAAGGAACTCCCTGAACACCCTACTCATCAAGTCAACGAAATAAGCGGGTGAATTTGTCAAGCCGAAAGGCATGACATGCCACTCGAAGAAACCATCTGGGGTCCTGAACGTGGTCTTATCAATACTGTCTTCAGCCACTCTTAGCTGATGAAACCGGGTAGCCGGATCTAGTTGGGAGAAAACCGATGCACCTGCAAGCTGATCGAATAAGTCATCTATTCTTGGAAGTTGGTGCCTATTCTTCTTAGTCAGCTTGTTTAGCTCCCTATAGTCAACGCATAGGCGAAGTGAACCATCCGGTTTGGTTGTGAGTACTACTGGAGAACCCCATTCAGAAATACTCTACCTTATAAACCCTTTTTCAAGCAGCTCTTTGACTTGCTTGCTGAGTTCTTTTCTCTCCCTTAGAGCCATGTGTCTAACGAGTAAAGCAACGGGTTTTGCGTTATCAACGAGGTATATGCGGAAGTCTATCTCCCGCTTCGGAGGTAAGCCCTTCACCTCTTAAAATACATCCGAGTATTCACGGACTACTCTAACAGACTGCAAATTCTGAACAGACGCATCAAGAGATTCTAGATAGCTAAGCATAACAGATTTCATGGGATTGCAAGAGATTTAGAGAGTGTTACCGAGGCGAGTCATGAGTCTAACCACTCTCTTTTCACAATCGAGGATGGCACCATTACTGGATAGCCAATCCATGCCTAGAATCAACCCATAGCCCGTGAAACCCAAAACATAGGCATTACATCTAAACCCAACACTTAGTATAGAAATTTCCAAATCCAAACAAATCATTAATAAATAAGTTGAGCCCTCAATTGGATTTGAAACAACCAAGGGATCCTCTACTAAACTGGTGTCTAGGTGTAGAGATTCAACTAAAGCAGTAGCTATAAAAGAATGCGATGCGCCAGAATCAAAGAGTGTACGAACATGATGATCAAAAAGATAAACTAAACTCTTAACAGAAATATCTCTACCTCGTTCTTGCGGAGGTGCTATGAGAGTGTGAACCTGTTTGCCCTTGCCCTTGCTTTCTTGGGCAGTCCCTAGCCATGTTTCTTGCCTCGCTGCAATGGAAACAACCACTCATCTTCCTCTTCTTCTTTCTGCAGTTCTTAACCAAATGTCCAGGAATGCCACAAAAATTACACTTCCTCTTGTCACGGGGTTTGTTGTTCTTCCCGCCCTTCTTGGAATCTGTCTTCTTGCTCTGTGATCCCTCTACTTTCTTATCTTGAGGTACTTCCACCTTTGTCTCTTTCTTGCCAACCTTATGTTCTTCTTGTAACAGTGCCATGTCCACCAGTCTCTCATAAGTCGCACACATAGGTATATGGGACATAGCTACGTTGTGGTTCATTCAATACTTTAACAAAACGGAGAGCCTTCTTATGTGGAGTGTTCACTAACTCCAATCTGAACCTAGCCAGCTGGTTGAATTAGTTAACGTATTCCTTGACCGACATACTTCCCTGTTTGAGAGCTAAGAACTTCTCCATCTGTAGGCTTCGTTCAGCTTGTGCGAGGAATTTCATTTCAAACCTCATTGTGAAATCCATCCAAGTTTCAACTGGTCTTTCAGCATTAGTAACTTCCCACCAATAGAAGGCTTCGTCTTTAAGCAACCATACGGCCAACTGTATCTTCTTCCTATTGTCCACTTCGAATATAACAAATAAATCCTCAGTTTCTTTGAGCCAATTTCTTGCTTCCACGAAGGATTCATTTCCATTGAAGTTCTTTCCACCCATGGGTCGAAAGTCCCTACATATTTTTGAGAAATCATTTGCACGCGGAGGAGGAGGAGGAACCGCTGCAGCTGGGGGAGGAGGAACGTCTGTTGGGCCTGCGACATTAGCCCTAGCCTCTAGGTACCTTCTGAACCAGCCAGGTACAGGCACGCCCTTTGGATGGTTAAGATCCCCATACATGCTGAAACGAAAAAGGAAAGATTCAAAACAAAGTATAGAAAGATAGTGCATATGGCTTTGGGGGATTATGCCTTTTTAAAATAAAACAACACTTTTTCTTGAAAAATGCTTCTTTAAACTTCTTTTTGAAAAACAGTTTTCAAAAACTTTTATCTGATATGGTAAACCTTTGCTCTGATACCAAGTGAAACACCCCACCTCCGTTAAGGTCACTCACAAAGGGAATGCCTTAACTTCGGTGGAGCATTATAGGTAAAAGACACAGATAATTTACAAGACATAAATATATAAGCAGCGGAAAAAAACTAAATTTATTTCATACATGGTTTATAACAAAAATATTATAGCAAACTGTCTCAAAACAACTTCCAAATCATTACATAAAAATCTCTATCTTGATTATAACATAAAGAAGCATAAAACATAAATAAAACTGCATAAATCCCCAAGTGGTAGTGTGCCCAAAGCCATAGCCAAAGATAAGGGGTTCCAAGCCATACATCACTGAGTCTTCAAGCTTGGAAAGATTAACGGTCCAAATTAAGCTGAGTTATTCCCTCCCTGGCTACATGAGGGGAGGGGGGGAGGAAATGGAAGAAAAGAGAGCGAAAGAAAAATGGGTCAGACATAAGTCTGGTAAGTCCAGTGATTATTCAGCATGTAAACTGGTAGGAGAACCATGACATGAATAAACTGGACACAAGACAATAACAAAGAAATAAGGTAGCATAGGATAAGGCAAGATAAACTAATCATACAATCGCACTCATATCCATATTCTCTGCACCTACTAGACATTTCAACCATCATCATGAGTTCAAACCCAGTGATCCCTTTTTATCGATCGGCTCCTACTCGCATTTATTTATCACGTGTGTCATTCGGCCCCCGTTTGATTGTAGATACCTGTGCTGGTCCCACCATGGGGTTTATCAAATCCTATGGTGGCTACCCGACACGATTCAAGATGCACAGTGTATAACTACCGATGCCCGGTGCCTGCTTTTTCCACTCCGGAGTATGTGCACGCCCGTACTCCGTCGGAACCTACACTGATGCACCAACCGCCGTTGTTTTGACCGCTTATAATCAGCCCAGTAATCATGCCCCGCCCTGCCTAGTTCAGGGTACCATGATACATCTATGCGGGTTACTACTGAAATAGGTCCCGTTACCAGAGTTTCGTAATCAACATGTTAAATTGGTTAAGTGTCCAAGTTAACCTAACCCCACCCATCAGTTTAGTTAACATGTTGTATTGGTTAAGTGTTGCCTTAATTAACTTAACCCTATCATTCCTGACTTAGCTTTAATTCATTCATTAAAGCACCAACCACTCACATTAGACAGGTATTGTTGTGGTCACTGGATGTGCTGGTTGGGTCCGGGAAGTTTTACACCGCAAATCGGTCTAACCTCGGGTTCTTTTAGGCTTAATGCACTAACCTCTCACATTAGATATATATTGTTACAGTTGCTGGATGTGCCGAGCGGTTTCGGGCAGTCTTACACCATAACTCAATCTAACCTCGAGTTAGGCATATTCATCTTTTCTAAATTTATATATTTCCTTTTATGTTCGTATGTAAATTATTGTCATTCAAGTCAAGCCCCACTTTCCCTTTAAATCAAGTTCATAACTTTAGGTATAAAAATTATACCACTTTATGCCATAAACCATTTACATGATTATGAGTCAAATATGCCAATTACACGTAATTTCATGTTTTTCCCCAACGTTACCCCCGTTAAACGTTCACATAAATCACATAAAATGTTAGGCTCGCTACATAGCCTAACTCAAACACAAAAGGGAAAAAAGAGGAACATGTAATATTCCAACATCATAAAAATATGGATCAAACTACACATGTGTCATATGAATTTGGCATAGAACAATATACATTTAATTATGAACTTGCAAATTTAGATCTACTCAACATGAATCATAAAATAGGGGTTTTACATAGAACTACATAAACTTAAATTAGGCAAGTAGTTTTGAACTTGCAATCTGAGTTGGACCAAATTAACATAAACCTAAACATATTAGCATGTAGTTCTAGTCATATATGTGAACATGGTTGAACTTGCATAAACATAGAAAAATTCCCAAATTAACATACAACATATAGGTGTCATCACCAAATTATACAACATGATATGTCATCGCCAAATTATACAACATGATATGTCATCGCCAAATTATACAACATGATATGTCATCGCCAAATTAACGTACAACATATAGGTTCATTGCCAAGCATTTAACATGGTAGTTTTATCATCAAATTACATACAACATGATCACAAACTTAACATGATAAGAGTCATAGTCTTAATCAATTTAGTTTTAACAAAAAGGATAGGCATAAATTTACATTAGGCGTTGTTCTACATCCAGTTATTTTAGTCATGATTCTAATATCATTTAGGTCTAAATGATAACTGGACTTACAAAAAGGAGACTAGCCTTGTGTTCTGGGATCTGTATTCTGAAACTGATTAGCTCTCCTTTGTTGTAGACGTTGAATTCTCTTAGTTGAATTAGATTTGATTTGTAGTTTCTAACTTGCTTTCTAGTTGAAGAAGAAATGGTGGCTAGGCTAGAACAGTCATGGACATCATGGTGGCTCCTTGGAATGAATTTGTGTGATTTAGGGTTTGAGGATTAGGGTTGCTTTTATAGAAGTTTAATCTTATGTGAGCCATTAGATCATCCTAGGAGCAATCACAACCGTCCATACTAGATAGAGTTATCCAGAATAGCCACATAAGCCCTAGTGAGTCAGCAACAGGTCCGAAAGGACTCAGCAATAGGTCAGAATCATCTCATTTTTGGATCTGGGCGAGGGGGGTAGGTCGACCCCCTGGTCGACCTGTGTGACCCTGGTCGACCCCCTGGTCGACCTGTGTGACCCAGGTTCGACCTGATTTCTGGGTGGGAAATTTCCCGCCCAGCCTGCTTCGGGGTTTTTGAATTTCAAAACTTGAATTTGAATTTCGGGCTGGTTTTATTATTTAAATTCTTGAATCTTCTGAAGGTCATAACTCCTTCATACGGAGTCCGATTTACGCAAATTCAGACTCTATCTCAAGTAGAATTCCGAGACGAATGCAATGGCGTAACCCGTTTCCCTTAATTCTCACATTTATAATTAATTATTCTTTAATTCGTTACTTTAATGTTTATAGAAAATACAGGGTGTTACAACTGTATTCTGTACTAAGTATGATCCTGTTATGCTATGTAACTCTGATGATGATATATTATTTCCAGTGTAACTTTGATGTAATTTATCTGGTGTAATTCTATAATTATGTTCTATTGTTATTATTTATGTGTTATATCCCAATGATTATCCTTGCTTCCGTGGCACGGGGGTTTGGGGTTATCACAGTTGGTATTAGAGCTTTGGTTAACCTTTGCTACGGAATATAACATGTTAACGAACTCGTCAGTAATAGAATCAGTAGTATTTTAAGACGAATAACTCATTATAGATAGGATCAGCAATGTCCTAGAATGAGTATAGCAGAATAAAATACACCCCCAATAAATGCATTTACGTTTAAATATATGTCTCTATGCTTTATAATATTTTTTCTATTGTCCTGACTCTTTGTCTGCTATTTGCAGACATAGTAGAAAATGAGTAGCAGAAACAGAAGAAGTAATTCTATGGTTCAGCAATCTAATGAGCCAATTATGCTCCCACAACCAGAATCAGAGCTAGAAGTTCTAGTAATGAAGTATCGAAATCTGGGCGGAGTACCCTTCTTGGGCAAAGAGTCTATTATTGAAACACAAGCACAGTTGCGTTCTTCCGAGAGAATTTTTGAAGGCTTAAAGCTGAGAGATGATCAGAAAAGATTATTGGCCTCTTGGGCACTCAAAGACGAAGCTTTAATATGGTGGGAAACCATTACAAAGGATAATCCAGAAGGTAATATTGCCTGGGATAGATTTAAAGAAATGTTCACAGAAAAATTATTCCTCCAGAAGCAACTGAGCGGCTATATGATGAGTTTTACAATCTAAAACACGGAGATAAGACCATCCAGGAGTACCGGAATAAATTCAATGAACTTTCTCGTTTTTCCCCAAAGCTAATTGAAGATCCTTTGAGGAAGAATCTGAGATTTATAAACGGACTTCAAAGAAAATATGAAAGTAAAGTAACTGCTCATGTGAATCTTCCTTTCTCTAAGATGTTCCAATGGCTTATCGGTATGAGGATCTTGATTAGTAAGGTGTTTTGGAAGATGAAGAAGAAGGCAGTTCTAGCAATAAAAGGAAGTTTGAAACTGGTAGCCCTGAGGCAAGTACAAAGCCTGAGGTTAGTAAGAAGCCTAAAGCTGATAAGAAAGGGGTTAAATCTAAGGAAGAACCGTTAATGACTACCATATGCAATAACTGCAATAAGCAAGCGAATTCACTAAGGAATTGCAAATCTTTGAAGAAACAAAAGAATGTTGGATCTAAATCCAATAAGAAATTTCAAGAGAGTAGGGAATGCAATAAATGCCATCAGACGGGTCATCTTGAAAAGAGTTGCCAGCTATCAAAGAAGTCTGAAGTAGCTCATGTAAATGAAGTGGCAGAAACTCCAATACCATCATCTAGTCAGGAAAGACCAGATGTTTTGAAAGGCACTCTTACTGTCAACAATATTCCAGTTACAGTATTATTTCACACTGGCGCATCACGAAGTTTCATTTCAAGTAACACAGTTAAAAAGTTAAAGTTAACCCTAAAGAATCTTAAAGAATTGATTAGTGTTCATAATCTGATAGGGGGTTCTCTTGTTCTCGGTTTATATTGTAAAGTGCCTATCTCCTAATCTTGCTATCGATTTCCTTCCAATTTAATTGTTATGGATCTTTCTGAATTTGATATCATTCTCGGGTTAGATTGGTTAACCAAATTTGAAGCCGAAGTTAAATGTGTTAAAAGAGTTGTTAAAATTAAAACGAAGCTTGGAAATATTATTATACCCTGAGTAGGCTCAGATTCAGACAGAAAAGAATTTTTGGGTTGCTCTTGAGGTTTCTCCCACTGCTATTGAAAGTATTCATGTCGTTAAGAATTATGCAGATGTGTTCGAAGAAGTTGATAGCTTACCTCCGCATAGAGAAATTGACTTCAGGATTAATTTTGTTCCGAATGCAAGGCCAGTTGTGCATCCTATTCGAAGAATGATGTGACGACAAGGAATTTCGCTCGATCTGAATCGATCGTTAAACCGATCTAGACCGTTCGAAACCCCTGATCGTTTGAGAACAGGACAAATCAGAACGCAGACGGAAGAACATTTCATTGCTATTACAACAATTCCATCAGTAATCACCCAAACGATGTGTAGACTTCCGGTCTTCGACCACCGTCATCATCTTCGACTTATCGTCGTATCAGTTATTCAGAATGGGTATAACCCGGCCTTTCTGAATAACCCGCGTATATAGTAAACAAATGTTACACAAACACAACATACGCCTCATTCCAATTTAGCAGCCACTAACCGTAAATCAACAAGAGAACAATTTCCCAAATATTAACCTCGAAGGCCGAAACCAACATCAGATCAATACCCAGGAAACCATTCTTCTTAGCTAACCTACAACTAGTTTCTAAATTTCATATTCTTAGGGAAAGGTTCCCATTAATTTTATCAAAGATAAATTCTTTAAATTTATTCTTTAATCTTCCTTTGGATGTCATTTCAAACCAAATTATGGTTTTCCAAACTAGTCGGGATTAGCGAACCACACCGAAGTAATTATTTATTTTATTTCCCAATCCCAACCTATTCATCCCATGAAGCAAAACTGGTAATACTCCATATCTAACACCACGGTGTTATCGGTAAAATTAATTACCATTTCACGTTCAAATCTAATTAAATATTTGACTATCGTTTTGGAGCAAAACTGATGATACTCCATCCTCGCTCACTTTCTAAATTTGATAGTTTAAATTATCAATTCACGTTTCAATCTAATTGCAGATTCATCAAAACTCCTTTTACTGGGTTAAAGAACTAATGTCATTTAAAACACAGTTCACGATAAACCCAAATCACATTCTATTTCTTATCGGATTAAAGAACCAGTGTTATTTAAAACACCGTTCACGATAAACCTCCAAATCAATTCAAATCAAATATATCAGAAATTCCGATTATTTAAAACCCCTTTTAAAGCCGATTTATTTATTTAGAAATAATTGGGTTTCAAATTTAGTTCAAACTAGTTCATTTCGATAAAAATCTATTTTTATCTTTTCAAATATGTAGTTTTTCATCCCAATTTTTCCTGAATCATTTCTTATGATTTTACACAAATTATTGATATTTTTACTAATTTTATCAAGGCCCGTACAGTCGATTTCCACCAATGGCCATCGAACTGCACTTACAACGACCTTTTCCAAATTTGATTTGGACGTATCTCCAAATCCAACCGTTAGATTTCAAATTTCTAATATTCGTTAGAAAGCTCTTTTCGATACGAACCCAACGGTTCTGGTTTTAGGAGGATCCGACGGTCGGATCTCCCGTAATGTCCGATCGAAGTCAATGGTCGAAATTTACGAACTACCGCGGCGTGGCGCGTTCTATTCAGGCCATTATATATATAATATATATATATATATTATATATTTCGTCTATTTCAGTTTAAAACGAATTTATAAAGGAAAATTCAATTTTGCTTTGAATTTGAAATGAAGGTTGAAATTGTTTTAGAAACGAATTTGAAACTTGTATCCGTATATCACCTTCAGTTGTGCTTTGTATTATTTTCTGCTGCTATGTAATTTATTGTAATCTCTGATATTTATCGAGTGTATATTTATTCATAGTCTGTATATTCTTGTATCTGATGGAATTGTTGTAATATACAATGAAATGTTCTTCTGTTTGCGTTTTGATTTGTCCTGTTCTCAAAACGATCAGGGGTTTCGAACGGTCTTTGTCGGTTTAACGACCGATTCGAATCGAGCGAAATTCCTTGTCGTTACAAATGACATGGAAAGAGAAAGAAGAATTGAGTAATCAAACTTGATAGCTTTTGTGGAAAGGTTTGATCAGGCCTAGCTTTTCGAATTGGGGTGCAGCAGTAGTGTTTGTTCCAAAGTCTGACGGTACTCTCTGATTATGTGTTGATTACCGAGACCTCAATAAGCTGACACTAAAGAATGAATATCCATTAACGCGTATTGATGATTTATTAGATCGCTTGAATGGAGCGCAAGTATTTTCAAGAATGGACCTAGCTACAGGTTTCCATCAACTGTGTATTGCTGAAGAATGTGTTCCTTTGTCAACTTTCAGAGGTCTAGGCATATTTTATGAGTGGTTAGTAATTTCGTTCGGCTTATGTAGTGCTCCTACTTACTTTGTCGATTTAATGAACAGAGTATTCCGCGATGTCTTGAATAAATTTGTATTGGTTTTCATTGACGACATTTTGATCTTCTCTAAGTCAACTACCGAACATGAGAATCATTTGGAAGAAGTTTTGGAAATTCTGAGAAAGAATGTTTTAAAAGCCAAATTTTCTAAGTGCATATTCTGGCAAGAAGAAGTGAAGTTCCTCGGTCATGTAGTATAGAAGGAAGGAATTTCAGTAGATCCAAGGAAAATCACAGCCATTCGAGATTGGAAGCCTCCTAGCATGCCTACTGAAGTCAAAAGTTTTCTAGGATTGGCTGGCTATTATCAGAAATTCATTAAGGATTTTTTGAAGCAATCTTGTCCATTAACGAAGCTTACCAAAAAGCATACCAGGTTTAATTGGATGTTTGAATGTAAGGCAGATTTCCAAGAGCTGAAATTAAGGTTGACTACTGCTCCAGTGTTGACTATTGTTGATGGCAATCAAGATTTGACAGTCTATACAGATGCTTCTATTGAAGGTGTTGGTGCGGTATTAATGCAAAGGGGCAAAGTAGTTGCTTATGGTAGCCGTCAATTGAAGCCACACGAGAAGAGATATCCTATTCATGATCTTGAGTTGTTAGCCATCGTGTTTGCTTTGAAAATATGGAGGCACTATCTTTTGGGTGAGACTTTGAATTATATACAGATCATAAGTCATTGAATTATCTGTTCACCCAAAAGGACTTGAATTTAAGGCAGCAGGGTTGGTTAGAATTTCTTGCGACATACGATCTTGATATTTTGTATACCCCAAGGAAAGCCAATGTTGTAGCAGATGTGCTTAGCAGGAAGAATTCCATTATCACTAATCTCATTATTACGCCTTCATTGACTGACAAAATCTCCGCTCTTTAGAAAGATGATGAATTTATTCAGAGGATTAGTAAGAGAGTTCGGGAAGGCGAACCTTCGAGTTTCTAGATTGAAAACAAAGGAATTCTGAGGTTATTAGGCCGAATTTTTGTTTCGAATATTCCTGAGCTTAGAAGGGAAGTGATGGATGAATGTCACAAATCCAAGCTTAGTATTCATCCAGGGGTGAGTAAGATGTATCATGATCTCAAGCGTACGTTCTGGTGGAAATCTATGAAAAGAGACATTTCCATATATGTTAGCAGGTGTTCTACTTGCCAACAAGTCAAAAGTGATCAGCAAAAACTTGTCGGATTGTTACAACCATTGGAGGTTCCAAATTGGAAGTAGGATCAAATTTCCATGGATTTTATTGATGGTTTGCCCTGAACCAAGAAAGGCAATGATAGTATTTGGGTGATCATAGATCGTTTTATGAAGGCCGCACATTTTATTCCTGTGACGTCTACTAGAACAGCTCCAAGTCTAGCGCAAATTTATTTCAGAGAAATCGTTAGACTACATGGAGTTCCCAATAGTATTGTTAGTGATCGTGATCCGATATTCGCTAGTAAATTCCGGGAAGCATTCCAGGTAGAGCTGGGGACAAAGTTAAATCTGAGCATCGCATATCATCCTCAAACAGATGGCCAAACTGAGAGGGTGAATTGTATACTAGAAGACTTATTGCGGGCTTGTATTCTTGATTTTGGCAGGTCGTGGGAAGATCACTTGAATTTGGTTGAGTTTTCATACAGTAACAATTATCAAGCAAGCTTACAAATGTCACCATTCGAAGCATTGTATGGTAGACCATGTAGATCTCTCGCATGCTGGGTAGAATCAGGCAATCGACTGGTATTGGGTTCTGACATGATACGAGAAGCTTCAGATAAAGTCTATTTCATTAACAAGCGACGGCAAACAGCTCAGAGCCAACAAAAGAGTTACGTAGATTCAAGAAGAAGAGATTTAGCATCTGCTGTTGGTGATTATGTATATCCGCGAGTTTCCCCATTAAGTGGAGTAGTCCGCTTCGGGAAAATACGGAAGTTGGCGTGTAACAACCCGCATTCTACGCATCATAGGATCGTAGAATATTTATTTCTTTCTCATACGAAGTCGTATGGTCGTGTAGAGTTGGGGAACGACTATTGAGGTAATTTACCATGTTCATGATTTTTGCCGATTTTTAAATGACCGTTTTGACCCTAGCTGATCTTGTTTCGGCCATAACTTTTGTTTGGAAAGGAATTTTGATCTGAAACCACTTCCATTAGATTCGTTTGATGGTTTAACTTTCCGTAGAGTGGTCACATGTGAGAAACGGACTTACTGTTTGGGAGATATGGCTGAAACAAGGTTTAGAAGGTGAAAACAGCTTAACCGGGCCTAATTGAGGTGATTAGCAAGAAGGCCCATAACCCATTTCGGGATTAGGGTTATGGGGAGGCTGAAAACAGTAGGAAAACGAATTTTATTTCATTTTCCAGCCGCCACAATCATGTCTTTCACCCTAGCCATGGCCTCCACCTTCTAATTTCATCCCAAATCGTCTCTAATCACTTTCTAATCGTAGATTAAGCAAAACTACATCAAATCAAGGGAGGGTAGCACCAAATCAGAGAGAGCTGCTGGAACACATAGGGATTGGATCCAAATCAGAGATTATTTCAGATCTAAAGTTTGTTTGTGGCTAAGGTGAGTGATTTGCATTGTTTTTCACTAATTATGGCTAGTTATGGTAATTAGCGAAGATTAGCGAAATTATGGCTCAGAAAAATCTGGAGAAATTCCTAAAATTCTAAAACATCATTTTATGCCTCTGATATGAATTTGGGTTAATTTCGACTAATTTTGCAAATCCCGGAATTTGGGGGATTAAGGGGTGATTAGTGGAAATTAGCGAATTTATGCATGTTAAAAATCTGGAAAAATATTCATAAATTCTGAAATATTGTTTTAGACCTCTGTTAGAAAATTTGGGTAATTTGGGTAAGTTTTGCTAATCATACTGTTAGTTGTTCTTAAACATGATTAAGGGGACAATATGAGTTTTTGTGTATGTTTGATCCGTTTTGACCTACCATATTGATGTTTTGCTATTTGTGGATGTTTATACATGTTGCTATGACTGTATGGTATGCTTTGTGATTGTTTAGAACAATTAGATTGGTCGAAAACGTCGTTGAATGGCGTAAACAGTTTGTTGGAAGAAGTGCAGGAAATAGACCGGATCGGATCGCAGGAGGGGTATCACGACCCAACCTGATCGTGCCTAATATCTACCAGTCGATTGCGTAAGTAAGCCACAAGCCGAGCTAGTATACGAGTCGCTCACGATCCAGCTATCTCCGATCTGTTCACCTCTGAAGTCCTCCGATCTGAACTGCTCGCACACATGGACCACGAAACGGTGCACTCCATGACATGATTCGAAGAGAAGACCACGACCCGATCCAGATGAGGTAGCACGAACCGAACCGATGGACCCAAAGCTTGGCCACGACCCGATCCGATGGAGCTGGAGGACCACGAGCTGATGGCGCGACCCGATCCGAATGGAGGAACTCGACCCAAACCAGTATGGTGACTGTAGACTAAACCAGGAAGCTTGAACGCGAGGTATGAGCTGTTATCTGAATGAAGACTGATCCGGAGGAGACCAAAACCCGAGATGCAAAGGTAGTCCAAATGGGAAGCTTGTACTCAGGATCCAGTTGGGAACCAACGAGTTAACTTCACGATTGGGCTTTGATGTGGGACGTGTGCAAAGGGGTTATCGATGCCTATCACTTTGGTTTACCACTGATAGATAGATTAGGGGCTTGTAGTGTAGTTATACGGGGTTGGACTCCGTCATGGCCTAAAGGATTAGGTGAACAGAGTAATGGGTATCGTATGCTTTATGCACTGAGTGAGAGATGTGAGGATGGTTGCTATGCTTGATTTGTTTGCTATCACTATGAAATGCACACCCCCTCCCCCGTATCTTTACACCTTATGTTTAGTGGCACCTTAGAGTATTGTACAGTATGTAGTGCTAACTCTTTGGTTGCAGGTCCAGGTTCAGGTATGATTGGATTATACCTGTTATTGTTTTGTTTTGTTGCTTATCGCTCATACCAGACTTTTGTCTGACCCAGAGTTTTATGTATCTTCTTATTACTCTGGGTGCTCACACGAGCATACTGGAGACAGGTTAGATGGCGATGCGCGAGTAGCCGATTCGGAGGCGAGCAGGAGGCTTCCACGTATGATATATAGATATTCTCCCTGTGTCGTTGGTGGTCGCTACTTGGGCATTAGTAGTGTAGCTGCCTTATCTTGCTTTTTCTTTTGAGACAGTTTTAAAAGTTGTAATAATGTTAGCTGGATCATAAGCTGTACTTGGATTTTCCGCTGCTATGTTAGTTTGTTTTCAGCTTATGCACTGTCTCACCTGTTTTATGTCAAGTATGTTGTTATTTTATTTTGTACCATGCGCTGTGAGACATTTTACAGGTTCCTTGTTAGTTCATTCCCTTCTTCCCTTTCCTTCTGACGACCGTCCCGTGCTAATTGGACATGTGTACAGTGCATTTTTGGAGTAAATGGCGGTTGGTGCGCGGCGGGCCGTCACATTTGGTATCAGAGCTCTAGGTTGCGTAGTTAACCTAGGGAGAGATAGTACGTATATGAGAGAGAGTATTTGTGATTACTTTGGTTTTCAAAAGCTATATATGTATGTACTATTAGTAGTATAAGAATGAAGTCGTACTGCACTAGCACCACTATGGGGTCGTTAATCGTTTCCCCTTTTACAGATTGACGATGAGCCGATATACAAGGGGTGCTGGTAGAGGAGCCAATAATGGGAATGCTCTTGACATGAGGACTATGTTCACTAACCTCATGAGAGAGATGCTTAGGGATGCTCAGGGAGCCGTTCCTAATGCTGCTAATGGTGGTGGTGCAGTAGTGCAGGCGACTAGGGCCGATTTTGCTAAGTTGTGCAAGGATTACACTAACCTTGGTGGAAAGCCGTTCCATGGAACGGAGTCAGCCACAGATGTTCAAGATTGGTTGGATAGCTATGATCGTATCTTCGAAGACTTGGATATCGAGGATGCAGTGAAGAGAAGGCTAGCGTCTCGTCAGTTGCAAGGGCGAGCGATGAATTGGTGGAATGCCATTAAGACAGCTACTCCACGGGATCAAGTCACTTGGAATCAGTTTAAGACTCGCTTTTGTGATAAGTTTATTCCAGCGGCTCATAAATCAGAATTGTTCAGGAAATTCTTAGAGCTTAAGCAGAATGGTAGGGCAATCTCGGAGTACATCGCAGAATTCGATACTTTATCGAAATATGGATGGTCCATTATCGATACAGTCGAAAAGAAGAACGAGAAGTTCATAACTGGCTTGGATGGGTACTTGGGGGAAAGACTTATAAACCATATCGATGAGACGTTCGAGTCTATTGTAGGAAAGGCATTAAGGTCAGAGAGCCTTTTTCCTAAGTCGAAGACTGAGGTTGCTACAGCATCTGCAAAGGAGCCAAAGCCGCAAGCAGGCGGTGAAGGCAAGAAGAATTCTCAGAACAAGAGGAAGCAGAACCCGACCAAGGATGGTCAGAATAAGAAAAATAAGAAAGATGGCGAATGCTTTAGTTGTGGCAAGAAGGGCCACTATGCTAGAGATTGTCGAGAAAAGCCTGGGGAAAGGAAGTTCTTTAACTGCGGCCAGGTGAGACATCACAAGGATGATTTCCCACGACCTCCTAGGGGGAAGCAGATTGTGAAAGCGTATGCTATCAACGCTGTTCCTTCTTCGTCGAATGCTCCAAGTGCGGCGCAGAAGGGAAAGGGTGTCGTTATAAAAGGTATGCTTTCTATTTAAGATGTCTCTGTTCGGGTATTGTTTGACAAACCCGAGATAGTCGATAGACCTCTAATTGTGACGAACCCGATAGTGGTTCGACTGATCTTAGTATGATTTGTTGTGGTTTGGTCTTATCAAGTCATGGATGTATGTTTCCTTGTGATTGCTTTGTTTTGGGCTTTACTGGGTTTAGCATTATTTTGGGGAGTCGATTTACTCTAAAATAATAGGGTGGTATTAGGTACCTACCTATTGATGGCGATAGTAACTGGAGTTAAGGAAGCTGAAAGGTTATCGTTGTAATAAGTTCTAGTTGTCTCTGGGAGGCAAATGAGTGCTCCAGTGCAAGATTGTTTGCCTAGTATCACCTCACGTGGGTTGTCCGAACTCGGAGGAGATGTTCCTTGGGTGCTTGTCTGATATTGGTTTAGGCCTTTGGGGCTTGTGCTTGGGGAATGTTGATTTTGACTAGGATGGTTTGCGTGAGGGGTAAATAGTTGTTGTGATTTTTTTCATTGGATGATATCTTGGTTTACTCGAGGAGTGATGGGCAGACGGAACATGACAAGACTGTTCAATGGTATAGACTGCCCAGAGTTAGACTCGATAGGGTTATGAGATTGCTCGACTGGGACTCGAGAAAGATGCAAAGTAATGGATTGTTTAGAACCCTATGTTGATGTTCTCTTTGGATAGTAGGACTTTGAAGGAATAGGATGTGTTCATTGATCATGGAGGATACAACAAAGATTAAGGTGATTCAAGTTAGACTTGAACTCGTAAATGGAAAAAGGGTGTTCGTTGATCTTGGAGATACAACGAATAAGGAGACGACGACTCAAGTTGGACTAGAGTTTGTCGGTACTGGATACTCAAGACTGGGTCTGAGTTATAGATTAACTCGAATTGGACCCGAGAAGACTGCAAGGAATTGGATTCGGCTTGAGTTGGACTCGAGAGGGCAGCAAGACAATGGATAGACTTGGGTTGGACTCAAGTATTTTAGGTGGACTAAAAGCAGGGGTATCTGGGGACGCCCGTTACCTTGGATCCGTTGGACGTGATCTAGTTATCCTTGGAGGATAAACGTACGTTGGACGTACGGTAGTCCATAGGGAGGCGGGGCTTCCATTGGCCTGGGATTGGTTGGACCAGTCAAGTAGGCATCAGTGTATGAATGGAGGCTGGGCTTCCATTAGTTATTGATGTTGGTTAGACCAGACTTACTAGAATTAACATATTGGGATTGGTTAGACCAGTCATGTAGGTGTCGATGTGTTTATGAATTTAGCAGGTGATAGGTAGGACTTGTTTGATGGATGTTATGGTTGCTATGTTGTTCCTGTTTTTCTTCCCTTGAGTAGACTATCACCTGTAGGGTTCCAGTGATGGAGAACAAAGTGATTGTAGTAGAACTATGAGCCAATGCAGTAGAGTCGTCATGACTTGAGGGGAAAAGTGGACATAGTAAAGGATTAGTAAGGCTATGAGCCAGTGCAGTGGAGTTGTTATGACTTCATGGGGCAGAGTGGACATAGCAAAGGACTAGTGGCTATGGATCAGTGCAGTGGAGTCGCCATGACTCCATGGGACAGAGTGATCATAGTAAAGGATTTGGGTGCGGTAATAGTTGCATTGAGTAGGAGACATGCCAGTTTAGGGGGTTTTGTTTCTAGGATGGAAGCAACTAGAGTATATCACAGGATATGATTTCAGACCCAAGAGTGAATTGGATTCAGAAACGTTAGTAAGCTTGACGATTAGATCGACTTTGATTGAGTGGATTGGTTCCA
The DNA here is from genome assembly GCA_030737875.1 of Allium sativum. Lineage (NCBI taxonomy): Eukaryota > Viridiplantae > Streptophyta > Magnoliopsida > Asparagales > Amaryllidaceae > Allium > Allium sativum. The sequence continues at coordinate 441,190,187 of CM060924.1, forward strand.
GTTAGAAGGACGATCCTAACCTATTGGAAATCATCTCTAGGGTAGAGATGGGTATCGATGGAAAGAGAACGATCAAGCAAGGATTTGATCGAGAAGGATGGCTTCAAAAGAATGGAGGACTAGTTGTACCCAACGTAGATGGACTGAGAGATGAAGTGCTTAGAGAATTTCATCACTCGAAATTGACTATACATCCCGGTGGTAACAAGATGTATGGAGACATAGAGCGGACTTACTACTGGGAAAGGATAAAGAAAGACGTTGGGAAGTTTATGTCCAAGTGCATGAACTTCCAGTTAGTTAAAGATGAGCAAAAGAAGCCTAGTGATTTGTTACAACCATTAGAAATTCCTAAATGGAAATGAGAACAAATCTCAAATGGATTATATTGATAGTTTACCAAGGACTAGGTCAGGTCATGATGGTATTTGAGTGAATTGTATATTACAGAACCTTTTGAGAACTTGTATATTGGATCTTGGAAGGTCATGGGATGACCATTTGCATTTGGTTGAGTTTGCATATAAAGTTGAGTTACCAGACAAAATGGCAGGAGTTCATAACGTATTTCATGTTTCCCAGTTAAGGAAATTCGTGCACGACCCTAGTATGGCTATTTCACCTGATCAGTTGGATAACATCGAAGTTGAACCCGAGGCGGTTGGGAACCGCAAGCCTTTGCGTATTGTTGGGAATGATACGAAGCAGCTTCGAAGGGAGGTGGTGAAATTAGTCAAAGTTCAGTGGGGTGGTGATGAGGAAGGCTGTACGTGGGAAACAGAGGAGAACATAAGGAAGAAGTATTCAGAACTCTTTGCCTGGTAAGGTTTTGGTAGTGATAGTTCTTCCCTTGTTAGTAAACTGCATGCCAGGATAGGCTTATTGTGTTGTTTTCTATGTTTTATTGTTTGAAAATGATTGATAGGCATGCGAAATTCTTTGTATGTTTCGGTTAAGGAATTTCGGGGACGGAATTTCTTAAGGGGGGGGGGAGAGAATGTAACAACCCGCATTCTACGCATCATAGGATCGTAGAATATTTATTTCTTTCTCATACGAAGTCGTATGGTCATGTAGAGTTGGGGAACGACTATTGACGTAATTTACCATATTCATGATTTTTGCCGATTTTTAAATGACTGTTTTGCCCCTAGCTGATCTTGTTTCGGCCATAACTTTTGATTGGAAAGGAATTTTGATCTGAAAACACTTCCATTATATTCGTTTAATGGTTTACCTTTCCGTAGAGTGGTCACATGTGAGAAACGGACTTACTGTTTGGGAGATATGGCTGAAACAAGGTTTAGAAGGTGAAAAACAGCTTAACCGGGCCTAATTGAGGTGATTAGCAAGAAGGCCCGTATCTCATTTCGGGATTAGGGTTATGGGGAGGCTGAAAACAGTAGGAAAACGAATTTTATTTCATTTTCCAGCCGCCACAAACATGTCTTTCACCCTAGCCATGGCCTCCACCTTCTAATTTCATCCCAAATCGTCTCTAATCACTTTCTAATCGAAGATTAAGCAAAACTACATCAAATCAAGGGAGGGTAGCACCAAATCAGAGAGAGAGCTGCTGGAACACATAGGGATTGGATCCAAATCAGAGATTATTTCAGATCTAAAGTTTGTTTGTGGCTAAGGTGAGTGATTTGCATTGTTTTTCACTAATTACGGCTAGTTATGGTAATTAGCGAAGATTAGCGAAATTATGGCTCAGAAAAATCTGGAAAAATTCCTAAAATTCTAAAACATCATTTTATGCTTCTGATAAGAATTTGGTTTAATTTCGACTAATTTTGCAAATCCCGGAATTTGGGGTATTAAGGGGTGATTAGTGGAAATTAGCGAATTTATGCATGTTAAAAATCTGAAAAAATATTCATAAATTCTGAAATATTGTTTTAGACTTCTGTTAGAAAATTTGGGTAATCTGGTTAAGTTTTGCTAATCATACTGTTAGTTGTTCTTAAACATGATTAAGGGGACAATATGAGTTTTTGTGTATGTTTGATCCGTTTTGACCTACCATATTGATGTTTTGCTGTTTGTGGATGTTTATACATGTTGCTATGACTGTATGGTATGCTTTGTGATTGTTTAGAACAATTAGATTGGTCGAAAACGCCGTCGAATGGCGTAAACAGTTTGTTGGAAGAAGTGCAGGAAATAGACCAGATCGAATCGCAGGAGGGGTATCAAGACCCAACCCGATCGTGCCTAATATCCACGAGTCGATCGCCTAAGTAAGCCACGAGCCGAGCTAGTATACGAGTCGCTCACGATCCAGCTATCTCCGATCTGTTCGCCTCTGAAGTCCTTCGATCTGAACTGCTCGCACACATGGACCACGAAACGGTGCACTCCATGACATGATTCGAAGAGAAGACCACGACCCGATCCAGACGAGGTAGCACGAACCGAACCGATGGACCCGAAAATGAAGCGACCCGAAACTTCCCCGGTCTCCGAAGAGATGAGAAAGAACGAATTACTGTGAGGATAAGACAAAACAGAACGCAGACGGGAGAACATTTCATTGCTATTACAACAATTCCTTCAGATACAAGAATATACAGAGTATGAATGAATAAATTACATTCGAAAAATATCAGAGATTACAATAAATTACATAGCAGCGGAAAATAATACAAGCACAACTGAAGGTGATATACGGATACAGAGCTTTCCGGATATCATTCCAGCTATAAACCAGGATCCTGTGAATATAAATCTGCAAAACCAAAACTACTAGCTGCCCGTGCGGAAAATAGGGGCACCCAGAGTTTAGGTTAAAACAATAAACTCCAGGTCAGTCATGTGACTGGTGTGAGAACTAAAACAGTTATTTAAAGCTTTACTTTAAAAGAGAGTAATTCAAGGGACCACGCTGTATAACACGGAACGGGTTTCCTCCCAAGAATACCAGTGCATAAAACAACAGCGCAATGCTAAATAAAGAAAAATGAAGCTGTTATAAGACCCAGGTCCTATCACACAATGCAACGCAAGCCGGGGGATAGGGTTTTCCCTTATAACAGCCAAAGCATGCTTGATACGTTTAAAACAAATCATTTGATACTATGATAAGTGTATAGTGTCAAAACAATTTCAATCATAAATATAAATCATAGGCGGCATAGCTACCATCTACTATGTCGCCATACTAGTTCTACAATTAAAGACGAATTACACGTATTGGAAATTGGATTTCTGTCATGAGTTGAGGCAAGGGGCAAGCTCCTCTCCGCGTTCGAGACACTCTAGCAAATGTCCCAGGGCTACGCACTCTGGGCAACCCCTGGATCTTCAGGGCCGGTCCTCACTTACGTTAGAGGATTGACAATTCCTGAACACACGTTTCCCGGTCCTTACAGACCTAAAATCGAGGCGCCTCATCCAACAACCACAAAGGTGAAAAGTATATATATGTCAGGGCTGGTAAGTCACTGACACCACCAAAGCTAGAAAGAAACGTCATGCTCTCCCTATAGTCCGTATCCCGTTTTTAACTCATACCGAGGTGTGAGGCTCGCGAATTCACGTTATACACAAAGCTACGCCACAAAGGCCGTGCTTTGATCATCAACCACAAGACTCTGCTTTTCAACAAAATCCTTGATCATTGCATCTTAGCGTGCTGCACAGGCAATTCATGCCATGCGACTGATGTCCATCGATATACAACCTCTGAGCTCGTACGTCTCAGAGAAGGGCGTTAAGCAAAAGAATAAATTCTTCGCCGCCAAACAGATGTATATTTAATAGAAATCAATCAACACAGAATAAAATCCAATGTCAGACACACAATCCATTTACAAGTCCGTTCTGGGTCTGAACGAAACCGGAGGCACTTTCCTCGCATATCCATCCATCTCCAAGTACGTCTGGACGACCACCAACTATTTCCATCCTCTTGGGTGTACTGCCCAATCAGGATCGTCAGTAATTATCCAAACGATGTGAAGACTTCCGGTCTTCGACCACCGTCTTCATCTTCGACTTATCGTCGAATCGGTTATTCAGAATGGGTATAAACCCGGACTTTCCGAACAACCCGCGTATATTAAAACAAATGTTACACAAACACAACATACGCCTCATTCCAATTCAGAATATCCTTTTTTTCACGAAATCACATTTTTAGGGAAAGGTTCCCATTAATTTTATCCAAGATAAATTCTTTCAAATTTATCCTTTAATTTTTCTTTGGATGTCATTTCAAACCGAATTATGGTTTTCCAAACTAGTCGAGATTAGCGAACCACAACGAAGTAATTATTTATTTTATTTCCCAATCCCAACCTATTCATCCCATGAAGCAAAACTGGTAATACTCCATATCTAATACTATGGTGTTATCGGTAAGATTAATTACCATTTCACGTTCAAATCTAATTAAAGATTTAACTATCGCTTTGGAGCAAAACTGGCGATACTCCATTCTCGCTCATTTCTAAATTTGATAACTTAGATTTTAGATTCACATTTCAATCTGATTGCAGATTCGTTAAAACTCCTTATACTGGGTTAAAGAACTAGGTGTTATTTAAAAAACAGTTCATGACAAACCCAAATCACTTTCTATTTATTATCGGATTAAAGAACTAGTGTGATTTAAAACACAGTTCACGATAAACCCACAAATCAATTCTAGTTCAATTCAAATCAATTATATTATGAATTCCGATTATTTAAAACCCCTTTTTAAATCTAATTTATTTATTTAAAAATAAAAACCCGGGTTTTAAATTGAGTTCAAACTAGTTTATTTCGATAAAAATCTATTTTTATCTTTTCAAATATGGAGTTTTTCATCCCAATTTTTCCCAAATCATTTCTTATGATTTTACACAAATTATTACTATTTTTAATAATTTTATTAAGGCCCGTACATCGATTTCCAACAATGGTCATCGAACTGCACTTACAGCGACCTTTTTCGAATTGGATTTGGACGTAACTCCAAATCCAACCGTTAGATTTTGAATTTCTAATATTCGTTAGAAAGCTCTTTTCGATACGAACCCAATGGTTCTGGTTTTAGGAGAATCCGACGGTCGGATCTCCCGTAATGTCCGTTTGAAATAAATGGTCGAAATTCACGAACTGCCGCGGCACGGTGCGTTCTATTCAGGCCATTATATTATATACATAATATATATAATATATATTTCATCGATTTCTATTTAAAACGAATTATATAAATAGTTTTGAATTCGTTTCAAAAACAATTTCAACTTCCATTTCAATCCAAAGCAAAATTGAATTCTTCTTTATAAATTCGTTTTAAAATTCATTTCTATTCAAATTTCAATTCAATTTGAATTCATTTCAATTCGCTTTCTATTCAATTCGAATTCGTTTTCAATTCAATTCAATTCAAAGTGGTTTTCTATTCGATTCAATTCAAATTGGTTTTCTATTCGATTCAAATTCGAATTGGTTTTCTATTCGATTCAAATTCGAATTGGTTTTCTATTCGATTCAATTCAAATTGGTTTTCTATTCGATTCAATTCAAATTGGTTTTCTATTCGATTCAAATTCGAATTGGTTTTCTATTCGATTCAAATTCGAATTGGTTTTCTATTCGATTAAAATTCGTTATATATTCAATTGAAATCAAATTCGTTATCTATTCAATTCATTTCATTTCGAAATCGTTTTCAATTCATTTTATTTCGAAATTGTTTTCAATTCATTTTATTTCGAAATCGTTTTCAATTCATTTTATTTTGAAATCGTTTTCAATTCATTTTATTTCGAAATCGTTTTCAATTCATTTTATTTCGAAATCGTTTTCAATTCGTTTTATTTCGAAATCATTTTCAATTCATTTTATTTCGAAATATTCGATTTCAAAATTACTTTTCACTATTCATTTTAAAATGAATAGAATCGATATAAATATCGTTCACGTCAAAATGGCGTCAATCTAATCAACACGGCTTCATATATTCCTTTATTCTAGTCAACAAATGAATATTTATTTTTTTCAACACACGACTAATCTCAACGAATGAGTACTGTCCACGTGAGACTATTTTAGTTAAATTATTTCGTTCAACACATGACTAATCTCAACGGATGAGTACAGTCAACACATGAACCTTTCTATTATAAAGATGTAAATTTTATTATTAAAATACTTCGTTCAACACATGACTAATCTCAACGGATGAGTACAGTCAACATATGAACCTTTCTATTATAAAGATGTAAATTTTATTATTAAAATACTTCGTTCAACACATGACTAATCTCAACGGATGAGTACAGTCAACATATGAACCTTTCTATTATAAAGATGTAAATTTTATTATTAAAATACTTCGTTCAACACATGACTAATCTCAACGGATGAGTACAGTCAACATATGAACCTTTATTTTATAATATTCTTTAATTTCTAAATTGGAATGAGGCCCAATCAATTACCATATAATGTTAATTATATGGATTTTCATACAACACATGTATATAATAGCATTGAAAAATAATCAACCATCAACCAAAGTGCACTACACTGTATAAGCATCAAATATAGATATCTAACGCTTATAACAGCCTGTCAATCAATCGATCGACATATTTAATCAATCAGGATGAGTGAACTTCAAATTTCATCCCAACACCCGTGTGGGGTTTTCAACAATCAAACACAGATTTTATTCGAGCAGTTGGGCGATGTGTAAAATTTATCGTCCCAATCAATATCAGTCAAATCAGTGTATATAAACAAATCGGCCGATTTGTTTATAATTATTTATTTATTCACTTTCACGTATATTCATATTCACGTTAAAAATTATATTTTTAACGATAAAACATTTTTTTTAACATATGAATTTCTATTCAGTTCATTCTTTAAATAAAATGATATTCTTATTTTTTTCTAACATATTTTAGAAAATTTCGGCAACATAACGGCACGATACTAGAAACAGGACAAGGCATAGCCTTATCCTCGGTCTAGTGAAGGCCCACGCCATCCACACATCAATCAAATCAATTTCATTTCACCAAACCATTCAAATTTCAATCAAATAATCTAACTAATTTTTGCAATCAAACAAACAAGTCCATGGTCTGTGGACGATTGTGTCGGGTGCTACTAAGCACCGTCTGCATCCTAGTATATATATATATATAGCTAGAAAAGAAAATTGAAAGGTGAGAAATTCTCACAAAATAGCTAAATCCAACGCCACGACTCTTCATATGTAGGAAAACTTCGCCGTGCTCGCCTCTTGTCACTTTTGTTGTTCGTGTTCACTACATATATAAAAATCACATTTTTATATTCTCTATTATATAAAAATTATATTTTTATTTCGCTACTTCATATCTGTGAAAATAGAATTTTTATCACAACTTCTATAAGTAAAAATTGAATTTTCATCGCTACTTCATATTAAAAATCGTATATTTTCTTTCTTCACTACACGTGTAAAAATTATATTTTTAACATTTCCATGATATAAAAATCATATTTTTAAATCAATATCGTTTATATGAAAATCACTTCTTCATGTATACAAAAATCGTTCTTTTTATATTGCTACTTCAAATTGATAAAAATCATACCTTCACTTTAAATAAAAATCCTACTTTTACTATGGCAAAAATTATATACTTTTCCTTATTATAAATCATATCTTTTTGATGATAAAAAATCAATTCTTTTGTTAATTAAAAATCAAATCATCCCTCTCTTTTTCAAAGCGTTATTCATAATAAAAACCAAAAATTTTCTTTACTAAAAATCGTATTTTTACTTTGAAGTTATTCTATTAAAAATCACATCTTTGCCTCAATAAAAATATAATCTTTATAATGAACAAAATCTCGTCTTTTACATAATCAAAATACATACTCGATTTAAATAAATAAAATAAAAAATCCCAGCTTTAATTTCATACAATAATTCAGTTTCTAAGACAAGGCTAATTTCGCTTTTTATTAAATAAATAATTTCTAGTTTTAATAATTAAAGAAAGAAGAGGGAAGCGAGAAAACTTACTGCGTTGGATTGAAGGGGGGAATGGCGTTGCGCGCTGAAGTGGTGGTTCGAAGGGGGTGGACACGGCGGCGGATCTGGGTCAGAGGGGGTGCGGCGGCTTCCTCGATGGGTTTGGGTCTTGAGGGGCTCGGTTTTTTTGATGGAGCAGAGGAGCGAGGGGAGGCGGTCTGGTGCGCCGTCGCGCTGAAGGGAGGAGGGGAAGAAGTAGGGGCGGCTGCGGAGCGATGAAGGCGATGGTGCGGTGACTGGTGGAGGTTGAACGACGGTCTGTTTTTTTTTTCTTTCTTTTTCGATTTGGATTTGGAAGTTCTGACCGGGGGAGGGAAGCGTTGACCGTGTATAGTGGGAAGGGGGGGGGGTTTAATTTAATTATTTTATTTTATTTAATTCTCCAATAAAAGGGGACTTTTTATTCGAACTCGAAATGAGACCCAACGACTGTCGCCCCTAGCTAATTACCCCCATTTCGAACACAATGGGATATGTTTCGTAAGCCAATTTGGCCGTTACGATCAGTTTCCGTTAAAATTACAATATAAATTAATATAACGTTCAAATTTGATTTTAACGCACATTTCTATTTACCGGGCCCACATACTGACTCTAAAAATTCAAGAAAAATATTTCTAGCTTCGTATTGACGATACGGTCCTAACAAAACTAATTTCGTCTAATTCTGAGACCGTTTGAGAAATGGCCATTTTCCAGTCGATTAAAATCAACTAAAACTGGTCAAACGCGTTTTCCTTTGCCACGCTCACGTATTGATTCGAAAAATTATGAAATTTGGAATCTAACAATAAATTGACATCGCGGATCCAACAAAAGTGGTTTCGTCGAAATCCGAGGTCGTTTGCAAAATTTCCATTTTTAAGGGCCTGAATTCCATAGCGACTATTCAGAATTTTCAACTGGACATATCTTTTGATTCCCGCTATGAAATCTTGATTTTTCGGATTCGTTGGAAAGATATCATCAATTAGATTCTAATGTTTTTGGTTTCACTAAAATCCGGATTGTTCTGCACCCGGTATGTTCAATTGAAGTTTGAAATCGAATTATCGAATTACCGCGCCATTTTCAATTCTATTTATAATTAAAATAAATATTTATATTCTAACGACGGCGTATATATTAAATACGTTCGAATTATATTCAAAATAAATTTCTGGTCGATATTATTTAAAATAATCTATTTTAGATATTCAAAATTCGCTAAAATCGCCAAATTAAAAATTTTAAACTGGCTTAGATTTTCCGGGTTATTACACGAAGCTTGGCCACGACCCGATCCGATGGAGCTGGAGGACCACGAGCTGATGGCGCGACCCGATTCGAATGGAGGAACACGGCCCGAACCAGTATGGTGACTACAGACTGAACCAAGAAGCTTGAATGCGAGGTATGAGCTGTTAACTGAATGAAGACCGATCCGGAGGAGACCAAAACCCGAGATGCAAAGGTGGTCCAAATGGGAAGCTTGTACTCAGGATCCAGTTAGGAACCAATGAGTTAACTTCACGATTGGGCTTTGCTGCGGGACGTGTGCAAAGGGGTTATCGATGCCTATCACTTTGGTTTACCACTGATAGATATATTAGGGGCTCGTAGTGTAGTTATACGGGGTTGGACTCCGTCATGGCCCAAAGGATTAGGTGAACAGAGTAATGGGTATCGTATGCTTTACGCACTGAGTGAGAGATATGAGGATGGTTGTTATGCTTGATTTGTTTGCTATCACTACGAAATGCACACCCCCTCCCCCGTATCTTTACACCTTATGTTTAGTGGCACCTTAGAGTATTGTACAGTATGTAGTGCTAACTCTTTGGTTGCAGGTCCAGGTTCAGGTATGATTGGATTATACCTGTTATTGTTTTGTTTTGTTGCTTATCGCTCATACCAGACTTTTGTCTGACCCAGAGTTTTATGTCTCTTCTTATTACTCTGGGTGCTCACACGAGCAGACTAGAGACAGGTTAGCTGGTGATGCGCGAGTTGTCGATTCGGAGGTGAGCACGAGGCTTCCACGTATGATATATAGATATTCTCCCTGTGTCGTTGGTGGTCGCTACTTGGGCATTAGTAGTGTAGCTCCCTTATCTTGCTTTTGCTTTTGAGACAGTTTTAAAAGTTGTAATAATGTTAGCTAGATCATAAGCTGTACTTGGATTTTCCGCTACTATGTTAGTTTGTTTTCAGCTTATGCACTGTCTCACCTGTTTTATGTCAAGTATGTTGTTATTATATTTTGTACCATGCGTTGTGAGACATTTTACAGGTTCCTTGTTAGTTCATTCCCTTCTTCCCTTTCCTTCTGACGACCGTCCCACGCTAATTGGACATGTGTACGGCGCACTTTTGGAGTAAATGGCGGTTAGTGCGGGGCGGGCCGTCACATGGCGCCTAGATTTATTGGTCCATTTCCTATACATGGGAGGATTGGATCTCTTGCTTATAGTGTTCAGTTGCCTAACTGGTGCCAGGAGTACATGATGTATTTCACATGCCTAAACTTCGAAAGCATGTACATGATCCAGATTTGATTGTGGAGGAAGAAGCATAACAAGATTTGGAGATTACCCAAAGCTTAGCAGTGAGAAGAGAGCCAATAAAGATTATTGGCAAAGAAACTAGAGTTCTGAGAAACAAGAAGATACACTTAGTCGAAGTGCAGTGGAGCGGAGATCTTAGAGACTGTACATGCGAGATAGAAGATAACATTAAACAGGTTTATCCCAAGTGCAGAGTGGACATCTCTGATTAGCTCTGGTGCAAGGTACATTTATAATATTTTTCATTTTCGTTTTGTTTCCTACTTTACTGTTGTTTCCTTTTCGGGGATGAAAAGTTTTTAAGTGAGGAGATTGTAACAACCCGGCAAATCAGAACCAATTTAAAAAAAATCATTTTTAGAAATTTTAACAGAAACTGAGTCAAAGTTTAAAATTTTGATTTTTAAATAATAATAAAGCCCTTAAAAATAGTCATTTTACAAGCAACCTCCGTTTTTTACGAAACCACTTTTGTTGGATCCGGAATGTCAATTTATTGCTAGGTCTAAATTTCCATAATTTTTTGAACTAATATGTGAGCATGGTATATCAAAACGTGTTTTGTCAATTCCAGTCAAATTGGATCGACCAGAAAATAGCCTTTTTCAAAGTGTCTCTGAATTCAACAAAATCGGTTTTGTTAGGACCGTATCGTCAAAACATAGCTAGATTTTTTTTCGGGAATTTTTGGAATCAGTGTGTGGCCTCGGTAAATTAAAATATACATTCAAATTTAATATTGAATGTTTTATATTTTAATTTAAAGAATAACTGACTGAAACTGGCGAATGGGCTTATGAAACATATTCCATTATGTCCGGAATGGGGGTATTTAGCTAGGGACGACAGTCGTTGGGTTGGATTTGGAGTTTGTATGGGTTAACGGGCCTTTATGGAATTACATAAATTAAATATAAATACTAACCAATAGAATTTATTTAAAACCTAATTCTAATTTTCTGCAAAACCCGATACCTCTCAAAAACTCAATGGTCGCTACTGTTCCTCTCTTCTCTCCTCAATTTCTTCAAAACCGTTCGACGAAATCAAGCGAACCTTTGGAGGATTTTGTGGAGAATCACGAGATCTTCAATTCCATATTGGGGTTGTAATTTATGGTGGAGTATTGGAATTGGAATCTCGCCATGAAGTCTCGCCGCTGGAGCCGCCACCATGCCTGGAAGCCGCCATCGATCTGAGCAAGACCAACAACACCTGGAGCTCTGTTCCAAGCTCTTCGACATGGTGGAACCGATCGCCTTCAAACTACTCAGATCGGAAGAAAAATCGATCCCTATTTTGAACAAATTTGCTGAGGTATCGGCCTTTATAATTTAAACTGTTTTTTAACATATAAAAGTGTTGCAAATCCATTATTGTTTATAAAAGTCGTATCTTTTCCATACGATAATGAAATTTGATGAAACAGGAGACATTGGGTGTAACAACCCCGAAAATCAGAACAAATTTATAATTTTTATTTTGGCTATTTTGAAGAATTCGGAATAATTAAAATAATTTATTTTAAATAATAACGACTAAAAATTTATTTTAAATCGAAGTTAGAACGAATAAATTTATTTTAATTATAAAACGAGCCTGAAATGGCGTGGTAGTTTGAAAATTCAATTTCTAATTTCAATTTAATATACAGAATTCATTTTAAATCCGAATTGGACAAAACAAGAAATATTTGAATATGTTTAATAATATCTTTCTAATGAATGTAAGAAACTAAAATTTCACTTTATAACTTGTAAGTTATGTCCAGTTTAAAATTCAGAAAAGTCACTATAGAATTTATATATATATATATATATATATATATATATATATATATAGCCCTTACAAATAGCCATTTTGCAAACCACCTCCGTTTTCGACGAAACCACTTTGGTTGGATCCGGAATGTCAAATTATTGCAAGATTCCAATTTTCATAATTTTTTAAATTAATATGTGAGCGTGGCAAAAGAAAATGTGTTTTGTCAATTTCAGTCAAATTGGATCGATCAGAAAATGGCCATTTTTCAAACGGTCTTCAAATTCGATGAAATTAGTTTTGTTAGGACCATATCCTCAAAACATAGCTAGATTTATTTTTCGGGAATTTTTGGAGTTAGTATTTGGCCCAATAAATTAAATTGTACGATCAAATTAAATAATTAAATGTTTTATATAATAATTTAAAGAAAAATAGGCTACAACGATCGAATGGGCTGATGAGACCTAGTCCGTTGTGTCTAGAGTAGGGGTATTTGGCTAGGGGCGACATTCGCTGGGCTTGATTTGGAGTTAGTAAGGGTAAATGGGCCTTTTTGAAATTAAAGGAATTAGAAAATAAAAATATAAATTAAAAATTAAAAACAAAACCCTAGCCCCATCTTCTTTCAGCCGCCATTCCTCGTTTCAACGCACCAAACCATCCGATTTTATTTCATTAATTTCTTCTCATCCATTGCAAATTAGATCGAGATTCAGAAGAGAAAATTGAAGAGAGTTTCTTGCTCTTCGATTCTGTACGGACATGATCGATTTCAGTGGAGTATCCAGCTCGAATCACCTCCTCCAAAGTCCAGTGTTTCCCTCGTTTCTGCCGCCATGGGGTCCACCGAGCTCGACTGACTGGTGGCTGCTGGAAGCTCCTTCGAAGGCGCACCTCGCTATAGCATCAGTTCGTCATCCCGTACTATGTATTGTTCGCGAGATCGAACCCTAAGTTCGAACAGAAGCTGATGAACGTCGGCAGTTTGTTTTAAAGGAGAAGGTGAATTATTTAAATAATTTACGACATTTAAAACCATAGCGAATTCATTATTTTTTATAAAAAAATCGTATCTTTATCATACGATACCAAATTTCGATGAAACAGGAGACATAGGGACCATGACATCGTACACGACATTTCAGAAAAGACCGGAGAATTTTTGGAGCTCTCTACAATTTTAGAACAAATAAAAAGAAAAGTGAGATTTATGAATCCAAAATAAGTAAATAAAATTATATTAGATTGCAGACGGAGTTTAGAAACTCCCGACACCGTCATCCACAGACCATGAATGACTTGATTGTGATTATGGTATGAAATTGATTGTGATTGTGGTTGAAACGAAATCGATTGTGTTTGTGGAAAATTCATTGTATAGTGAAAAGAAATTGTATTAGCAAAATAAAACCCCTTGTAAACGCCGCGAGGCCTAGGATAGCAGAGGAGCCGTACTAGGGACGGTGCCGGTTTTTAATTACCCTGTCGTTGTGCTGCCGAAATTTTCTGAAATATTCATGTGTTGTAAAATATTCATGTTATGATATAAAATTGTTTGAACAATAAAAATTAGATCTTTATTGTATATATAAAATAGAAAATGATCATGGTATGGATAGAAAAATTGTTTAACAATAAAAATTCATTTTTATTTTATATATATTGTAACGACCCGCATTCTGCGCATCATAGGATCGTAGAATATTTATTTCTTTCACATACGAAGTCGTATGGTCATGTAACTTTGGGAGACGACTATTGGGGTCATTTCCCATGTTCATGGTTTTTCCCGATTTTTAAATGACCATTTTACCCCTAGTTGGCACTGTTTTGGCCATAACTTTTGACTGGAAAGAAATTTTGACCTGAAACCACTTCCATTGGCTTCGAATGATGGTTTCTCTTTTCGTAGAGTGGTCACATTAGCCAAACGGACTCACCGTTTGGGAGATATGGCTGAAACAAGTTTCAGATGGTTAAAAACAGCTTAATTGGGCTTAACCGGGTGATTAGCAGCTAGGCCCAAGGGGAATTTCGGGTTTAGAGGTTTAGGAGGTCTGATTAGGGTTAAGTTATCACTTTCATTTCAGTTTTGAGCCGCCACAAACCTCCTTGAGACCTTAGTAATGGCTTCCTACATCTAAGACACCCCAAATCACTCTCTAATTGAAGATTAGGCTTAGCAACACCAAATTAAGGAGAAAAAGCACCAAAGCAAGGTTGGAGCCGCTGTTAGACATCAGTATTCGCCCCAAATCAGAGGAGTTTCAGTTCTGAGAATTTCATTTGTGGCCAAGGTGAGTGATTTGCATAGTTTTTGCACTAATTACGGTGATTAAGGGTAATTAGTGAAGATTAGCGAATTTATACGTAAATAAATTCTGGAAAAATTCTTAAAATTCTAAAATAATGTTTTAAGGCTCTGTTAGAAATTTGGGTTAATTTCGATGTGTTTTGCTAATTGTACGCTTAAGCATGATTAAGAAGGATTATAGGAAAATGTGAGGTTTTAACCACTTTTGATCCATTTTGGTTCATTTGAATTGTTGTTATGGTGTTTGCAATTGATGTTATATGTTGCCGTGACAGTTTGACATGAATTATGATTGATTAGAATAGTTAGATTTGTCAAAAACGTCGTCGAATGGCGTAAACAAGTTGCTGGAAAAAGTTGCAGAAAGCTGTGCAGAGCTTCGGATCGGATCGGATGGGGGGCTCGGATCGGACATGTGAACTGGGCAAGGAAATCCAACCCGAACCGGAGTTTAGCACATAGAAGACGTGGCAAGAAGGAAGGCCATTTCCTTAGGGTTGGAGTGGATAAGGGGATCGGATCGGAAGGGTAACAGAAGCCAAATCGGATCGGCTCAAGATGAAGGCTACGACTAGAGTAAGGCGAGGCGATCGGATCGGATTAGATAGGAACGAGGGAGCTGATTGGAAAAGGAGCACGAGGAGGAGGAGGACAGCACCCCGACCCGACCCGGAGTGAGGTAACCGACCCGAACCAGAGGAAAGATGGCAAGGATGGAGGACCGACCCGAACCAGCGCTATCGAACCGAACCGAATTCTAGAGCTGCTGCTGCACGACAACTTTTCTGAAGACCCACTCCAATTCAATCAAACCCGAGATGCAAAGGAAGTCCAAATGAGAAGTTAGAGCTTAAGGTTCAGATGGGAATCAACAAGTTCACTTCATGGTTGGGCTTTGCTGCGGGACGCGTGCCAAGGAGTTATCGACACCTATAGCTTTGGACCACTATGGTAGGAGGTACGAAGGCGGATTCAGGGCCATTATGGCATTGGTAGAACCAAGGGCTATGACCAATGAAGTGGGTCATTGAAATGTTTGGTCATGACTCCAAGTGTTTGGCTTGGTCACAGCAGGGTTTCTACAAGTCGGGATTCGTTGTTGCCTCAGTTTGTCTAGTGTTCCAAAGTGGTAGATGTCGTACGCTTTACGCACCGAGTGAGAGATGTGAGAATGGTTGCTATGAATGATTTGTTGCTATCATTTTGACATGCACACCCCACCCCCGTATTCTTACACTATTTATTATGGCACCTTGGAGTATTGTACGGTATGTGGTACTAACTCTTTGGTTGCAGGTCCAGGTTCAGGTATGGTTTAGCATACCTGTTATTATTCTGTTTAGATGCTTATCGCTCACACCAGGCTTTATGTCTGACCCAGAGTTTTATGTCTCCTCTTATTACTCTGGGTGCTCACACGAGCAGACTAGAGACAGGTTAGCTGGTGATGCACGGGTAGATGATCCGGAGACGAGCAGGAGGCTTCCACGTACTATATACATAATATTCTCCCTGTGTTGTTGAAGATCACTGCTTGGGCATTGTTGGTGTATCTTCTACTTTAGCTTTCTTTTGTTTAGAGACAGTAAATTTGGAAAAATTGTAATAAGCTGTATTTGGATTTCCGCTGCTTTGAGATTGATGTTGGTTTTAGTTATCAGCTTATGCACTGTCTCGCCTGTTTTATGTCAAGTATGTTATTATTATATTTTGTTCCATGCGCTGTGAGACATTCTACAGGTTTTTGATTAGTTCATTCCCTTCTTTCCTTTCTTCTGACGACCGTCTTGTGCTAGTCGGGCATGTGTACAGCGCACTTTTGGAGGAAATGCAGGCTGGTGCGAGGCGGGCTGTCACACTTGGTATCAGAGCTCTAGGTTGCGTAGTTAACCTAGGGAAGTTATCAGGGAGAGATATTACACGTATACGAGAGAGCGTATTTGTGATTACTTTGGTTTTTAAGAAGCTATATATATATATACTATTAGTAGTATAAGGATGGAGTCGTACTGCACTAGCACCACTATGGAATCGTTAATCGTTTCCTTTTTCAGATTGACGATGAGCCGAGATGCTAGAGGTGCCGGTAGGGGAGCCAATAATGGGAATGCTGCTGACATGAGGACGATGTTTACTGACCTCATGAGAGAGATGCTTAGAGATGTACAGAGGGCAGCTCCCAATGGTGGAATTGGTGGTGGTCCAATAGTGCAGGCGCCGAGGGTCGACTTCGCCAAGCTGAATAAGGATTATACTAGCCTTGGTGGGAAGCCGTTCCACGGAACGGAGTCGGCTACAGATGTTCAAGATTGGGTGGATAGTTGCGAACGTATCTTCGAGGATTTGGATATCGAGGATGCGATAAAGAGGAAGCTAGCGTCCCGTCAGCTGCAAGGGCGGGCAATGAATTGGTGGAATGCTATAAAGGCAGCTACTCCCGAAGATCAGATTACTTGGGAGCAGTTTAAGGCTCGCTTTAGTGAGAAGTTCATTCCAGCTGCTCAGAAGTCAGTGTTGTTTAAGAAATTCTTGGAGCTCAAGCAGAATGGCAGAGCTGTCTCGGAGTATATTGCTGAATTTGACACTTTGTCAAAATATGGGTTATCTCTTATTGATACTGCCGAGAAAAAGAATGAGAAATTCATAACTGGTTTGGATCAATACTTGGGGGAAAAACTTATTAACCACATCGATGAGACGTTTGAATCGATTGTGGGGAAAGCATTAAGATCAGAAAGTCTCTACCCTAAGTCGAAGACTGAGGTTGCATCTGCAGAAGAGCCAAAGCCACAAGCAAGTAGTGGAGGCAAAGGTGGTTCCCAGAATAAGAGAAAGCAGAACCAAGCTAAGGATGGCCAGAAGAAAAAGAATAAGCAAGATGTGGAGTGCTTCAGCTGTGGTAAGAAGGGCCATTATGCTAGTAATTGTCGGGCCAAGCCAGCGGATAGGAAGTGCTTCAACTGTGGCCAAATGGGACACCACAAGGACAAGTGTCCACAGCCCCCTAAAGAAAAGCAAATGGTGAAAGCATATGCCCTTAATGCTATTCCTTCTTCGTCGAATGCCCCAACTGCGGCGGAGAAGGGAAAGAATGTCGTCATTCAAGGTATGCTTTCTGTTTATGATGTTCCTGTTAGAGTTTTGTTTGATACCGGAGCTTCCAGTTCTTTCATATCTAGTGACCTGGTAGATAGGTTGGGATTGGAGCCCGAGATTGTCGATAGACCTTTAGTAGTGACGAACCCGATTGGTGGTTCGACTAGCCTTAGCATGATTTGTCGTAATGTGGTTCTATCGAGTCATGGATGCATGTTTGTTTGTGATTGCTTTGTTTTGGGCTTAACTGGGTTTGGCATTATTTTGGGAGTAGATTGGCTCCAAAGATACGGGGTGGTGGTAGACTGTGAGGGCTTGTTGGTGACAGCTAGAGCGGATGATGGGCGGAGGATAGTGTTTGGTGGTCTACCCAGTAAGGGGGTATTGGCTAGTTTTCTAAACTCCCTCGACATTCCGCATAGTGAGTTGTCAGGTTTGCCCGTGGTTGGCCAGTATCCGGATGTTTTCGAAGAAGTGACCGGACTTCCCCCACACCGAGAGATTGAGTTTCGTATTGATTTGGTAAAGGATGCCAGACCTATAGTGATGCCACTTCGTCGTATGACACCAAGGGAGCAGCGAGAGCTCGAGGTGCAAGTCAGCGATCTTTTGAAGAAGGGATTTATCAGAAGGAGTGTCTCTGAATGGGGAGCACCAGTTGTGTTTGCTACCAAGGCGGATGGTTCCCTTCGTTTGTGTGTAGACTACCGCGAATTGAATAAAGTGACGAGGAAGAACAAGTATCCTCTACCGCGGATAGATGATTTGTTTGATCAGTTGAGTGGCGCGAGAGTATTTTCTCAGTTGGATCTCGCGACAGGTTTTCATCAGCTTAGAGTGGAAGCTGAGAGTATAGCTAAAACGGCATTTCGGACGCCGTCTGGGTTTTATGAGTGGTTGGTCATGCCATTCGGGCTGACCAATGCCCCAGCATATTTTGTGGATCTTATGAATAGGGTATTCAGAGATCATTTGAATAAGTTTGTCCTTGTGTTCGTTGATGATATTTTGGTCTATTCGAGGACAGAGGAAGAACACAAGGAACATTTAAGAGTAGCGATGGAGGTGTTGAGAAAACACCAATTGAAAGCAAAGTTTTCTAAGTGTCACTTCTGGAAGAGGGAAGTGAGGTTCTTGGGCCATGTTGTATCAGAGAGTGGTATTGCCGTGGACCCAGCAAAGGTGGCTACGGTACAAGATTGGCCTACGCCCAAGAATGCAACAGATGTAAGAAGTTTCTTGGGATTAGCTGGATATTATCGTAAGTTTATCCAAGGTTTCTCCAAGATAGCAGCACCATTGACCCAGTTGACCAAGAAGAATCAAGCTTTTGTCTGGGATGAAAGGTGCGAGAATGCATTCAAGAGTCTAAAGGACAAGTTAACAAGCGCACCAGTGTTAGCCATCCCTAAGGGGGATGAAGAGATGACGGTATACACGGATGCCTGTGGTACCGGACTGGGTGCTGTATTGATGCAAGGCGGTAGGGTTGTAGCTTACGCAAGTCGGCAGTTGAAACCGCACGAGAGAAGATACCCTACCCATGATTTAGAATTGGCAGCGATCGTGTTCGCGTTAAAGATGTGGAGACACTATCTCTTGGGAGAAAGATTTGAGCTGTTTACAGATCATAAGTCGTTGAAGTATCTATTCTCCCAGAAGGATTTAAACCTCCGTCAGCAGAGATGGTTAGAGTTCTTAGCTTCCTATGATTTTGACATCGCATACACACCAGGAAAGGGCAATGCGGTGGCTGATGCATTGAGTAGAAGACATGCCAGCTTGGGGGCTATGTTCCTTGAATGGAAGCAACTGGAGTTTATCGCGGGGTTTGATTTCAGACCAAAGTGCGAATTGGATCCAGAAATGTTAGCGAGTTTGACGGTCAGACCCACTTTGATTGAGCGGATCGGCTCTAGTCAGAGGGACGATCCTAACCTGTTGGAAATCATCTCCAAGTTAGAGATGGGTATCGATGAGAAGGTGAACAAGTATGGACTTGATCGAGATAGATGGCTTAGAAAGGATGGAAAGCTTGTTGTACCCAATGTCACTGGATTGAGAGATGAAGTGCTTAAAGAATGTCATCACTCAAAGCTGACTATACACCCCGGTGGTAATAAGATGTATCGAGATATGAAGCAGACCTACTACTGGGAAGGGATGAAAAGAGACGTTGGGAAGTTTATATCCAAGTGCATGAATTGCCAGCTAGTTAAAGCCGAGCAAAAG
The DNA here is from genome assembly GCA_030737875.1 of Allium sativum. NCBI lineage: Eukaryota > Viridiplantae > Streptophyta > Magnoliopsida > Asparagales > Amaryllidaceae > Allium > Allium sativum. The sequence continues at coordinate 441,210,173 of CM060924.1, forward strand.
AAGCCTAGTGGGTTGTTACAGCCCTTAGCAATTCCCGAATGGAAATGGGAGCAAGTCTCGATGGATTTCATCGATGGGTTACCAAGGACTAGATCGGGATATGACAGCATTTGGGTAATTGTAGATCGACTGACCAAAAGTGCAAGGTTTATACCAGTTAAATCGACTAGAACGGCAGCTAAGTTAGCAGAATTGTATATGAAGTGGGTAGTGAGATTTCATGGAGTACCTAAAAGCATTGTGAGCGACCGAGACCCGTTGTTCACTAGTGGGTTTTGGAAGAGCTTGCAAGAGGCGCTAGGGTCAGAGTTACATCTCAGTACCGCATATCATCCTCAGACCGACGGTCAGACGGAAAGGGTGAATCGTATTTTGGAAGATCTCTTGAGAGCATGTATATTGGATTTTGGTGGATCATGGGATGACCATTTGCATCTAGTAGAGTTTGCATATAATAATAGTTACCAATCCAGTATCGGTATGGCTCCATTTGAAGCTTTGTATGGAAGACCGTGTAACTCACCATCATGTTGGATAGAGACTGGCGAAAAGTTTATGCTTGGACCAGATGTGGTGAGGGAAACTTCAGATAAGATTAAGATCATTCAACAACGAATGAAGGCTGCCCAAGATAGGCAGAAGAGTTATGCTGATAAGAGAAGAAGAGACTTAAAATTCTCCGTTGGTGACTTGGTGTTTGTCAAGATTTCTCCGTTGAAGAGCGTAATACGATTTGGCAGGAGAGGTAAATTAGCACCAAGATTTGTTGGCCCATTCCCTGTTCTTGAACTAGTCGGGAATTTGGCATATAGAATTGACTTACCAGAGAAGATGGCGGGAGTTCACAACGTATTTCATGTTTCCCAACTAAGGAAGTTCGTTCACGACTCAGATATGACTATCTCACCTGATCAGTTGGAAGACTTCGAAGTAGAACCCGAGGCGGTTGGAAACCGCAAGCCGGCCCGTATTGTCGCACACGACATGAAGCAACTTCGAAGGAAGTCGGTGAAGCTAGTCAAGATACAGTGGAGCGAAAACGAGAATGATTGTACTTGGGAAACAGAAGAGGACATAATGAAGAAGTATCCAGAACTCTTTGTCTGGTAAGGTTTTATTAGCGATTTAGTTTTCCGCATGCTAGGATAGACTTGTTTGCTTGCTTTGCATGTTTGATTGTTGTATGTGGGTGTTAGGCATGCGGGATCCTGTGTATGTTTTGGGGTTAAGGAATTTCGGGGACGAAATTTCTTAAGGGGGGGAGAGTGTAACGACCCGCATTCTGCGCATCATAGGATCGTAGAATATTTATTTCTTTCACATACGAAGTCGTATGGTCATGTAACTTTGGGAGACGACTATTGGGGTCATTTCCCATGTTCATGGTTTTTCCCGATTTTTAAATGACCATTTTACCCCTAGTTGGCACTGTTTTGGCCATAACTTTTGACTGGAAAGGAATTTTGACCTGAAACCACTTCCATTGGCTTCGAATGATGGTTTCTCTTTTCGTAGAGTGGTCACATTAGCCAAACGGACTCACCGTTTGGGAGATATGGCTGAAACAAGTTTCAGATGGTTAAAAACAGCTTAATTGGGCTTAACCGGGTGATTAGCAGCTAGGCCCAAGGGGAATTTCGGGTTTAGAGGTTTAGGAGGTCTGATTAGGGTTAAGTTATCACTTTCATTTCAGTTTTGAGCCGCCACAAACCTCCTTGAGACCTTAGTAATGGCTTCCTACATCTAAGACACCCCAAATCACTCTCTAATTGAAGATTAGGCTTAGCAACACCAAATTAAGGAGAAAAAGCACCAAAGCAAGGTTGGAGCCGCTGTTAGACATCAGTATTCGCCCCAAATCAGAGGAGTTTCAGTTCTGAGAATTTCATTTGTGGCCAAGGTGAGTGATTTGCATAGTTTTTGCACTAATTACGGTGATTAAGGGTAATTAGTGAAGATTAGCGAATTTATACGTAAATAAATTCTGGAAAAATTCTTAAAATTCTAAAATAATGTTTTAAGGCTCTGTTAGAAATTTGGGTTAATTTCGATGTGTTTTGCTAATTGTACGCTTAAGCATGATTAAGAAGGATTATAGGAAAATGTGAGGTTTTAACCACTTTTGATCCATTTTGGTTCATTTGAATTGTTGTTATGGTGTTTGCAATTGATGTTATATGTTGCCGTGACAGTTTGACATGAATTATGATTGATTAGAATAGTTAGATTTGTCAAAAACGTCGTCGAATGGCGTAAACAAGTTGCTGGAAAAAGTTGCAGAAAGCTGTGCAGAGCTTCGGATCGGATCGGATGGGGGGCTCGGATCGGACATGTGAACTGGGCAAGGAAATCCAACCCGAACCGGAGTTTAGCACATAGAAGACGTGGCAAGAAGGAAGGCCATTTCCTTAGGGTTGGAGTGGATAAGGGGATCGGATCGGAAGGGTAACAGAAGCCAAATCGGATCGGCTCAAGATGAAGGCTACGACTAGAGTAAGGCGAGGCGATCGGATCGGATTAGATAGGAACGAGGGAGCTGATTGGAAAAGGAGCACGAGGAGGAGGAGGACAGCACCCCGACCCGACCCGGAGTGAGGTAACCGACCCGAACCAGAGGAAAGATGGCAAGGATGGAGGACCGACCCGAACCAGCGCTATCGAACCGAACCGAATTCTAGAGCTGCTGCTGCACGACAACTTTTCTGAAGACCCACTCCAATTCAATCAAACCCGAGATGCAAAGGAAGTCCAAATGAGAAGTTAGAGCTTAAGGTTCAGATGGGAATCAACAAGTTCACTTCATGGTTGGGCTTTGCTGCGGGACGCGTGCCAAGGAGTTATCGACACCTATAGCTTTGGACCACTATGGTAGGAGGTACGAAGGCGGATTCAGGGCCATTATGGCATTGGTAGAACCAAGGGCTATGACCAATGAAGTGGGTCATTGAAATGTTTGGTCATGACTCCAAGTGTTTGGCTTGGTCACAGCAGGGTTTCTACAAGTCGGGATTCGTTGTTGCCTCAGTTTGTCTAGTGTTCCAAAGTGGTAGATGTCGTACGCTTTACGCACCGAGTGAGAGATGTGAGAATGGTTGCTATGAATGATTTGTTGCTATCATTTTGACATGCACACCCCACCCCCGTATTCTTACACTATTTATTATGGCACCTTGGAGTATTGTACGGTATGTGGTACTAACTCTTTGGTTGCAGGTCCAGGTTCAGGTATGGTTTAGCATACCTGTTATTATTCTGTTTAGATGCTTATCGCTCACACCAGGCTTTATGTCTGACCCAGAGTTTTATGTCTCCTCTTATTACTCTGGGTGCTCACACGAGCAGACTAGAGACAGGTTAGCTGGTGATGCACGGGTAGATGATCCGGAGACGAGCAGGAGGCTTCCACGTACTATATACATAATATTCTCCCTGTGTTGTTGAAGATCACTGCTTGGGCATTGTTGGTGTATCTTCTACTTTAGCTTTCTTTTGTTTAGAGACAGTAAATTTGGAAAAATTGTAATAAGCTGTATTTGGATTTCCGCTGCTTTGAGATTGATGTTGGTTTTAGTTATCAGCTTATGCACTGTCTCGCTTGTTTTATGTCAAGTATGTTATTATTATATTTTGTTCCATGCGCTGTGAGACATTCTACAGGTTTTTGATTAGTTCATTCCCTTCTTTCCTTTCTTCTGACGACCGTCTTGTGCTAGTCGGGCATGTGTACAGCGCACTTTTGGAGGAAATGCAGGCTGGTGCGAGGCGGGCCGTCACATATATACAATGACCATTATATGTTAACATAAAAATTCACATTTTATTGTAAGTTAAAAATGGTCATTCTTTAAATAAAAAAACGTTTTTACATTGAAATTTACATTTTTAATGTAATTGAATTCTTAGAAAATGATCATTGTTAAATAAAAATGTTTTTACATTGAAATTGACATTTTTAATGTGAACGAGTGATTAGGAAAAGATTTATTGTTTAATAAATATGTTGTTACATTGAAATTTACATATTTTTTTAATGTAAATGAATCATTAGAAAAAGGATTCATTGTTTAATGAATTGGGTTAACATTGAAATTTACACTTTATTGTAAATGAATGATTAAAAAAATTACAATTTTTTATGTAAGATAGAATGATTAAAAAGATTCAAGTTGCATAAAATTGTGTTTACATTAAAAAGATTTCATTTTTAACGTATAGATGAATCATACAAAAAGATTCAAGATTCATTGTTTGAAATTACATTGTAACATTAAAATTACATTTTTAATGTAAAGAATGATTCATTAACAATATTCTTTTTTGATAAAAATGTTTTTACATTAAAAATCACATTTTTAATGTAAAGTATGAATCATTAACAAGATTCAATCTTTAATGTAAAGTATGAGTCATTAGCAATATTCATTTTTTTTTAAAAAGGTTTACATTAAAACTTACATTTTTAATGAAAAGTAGGATTCATAAACAGATGAAACTTTGATAAGAATTTGTTAACATTTAAAATTTCATTTTTAATGTAATAAAGGATTCATTAAAAGGATCAAGCTTTGTTAAAACGGTGTTAACATAGAGAATTACATTTTTATGTAAAAAGAATTTGCAAAAATGATAATCACTGAAAGAAAATATGTTAACATTAAAAGTGAATTTTTAATGTAAGTATGAGTTAAAAAATATGTTAAATTAAAAAGTTACATATTTTTTAATGTATGAATGAAAGATTTAAAAAGAATTCAACTTTGATTAAAAAGGTTAAACATTAAAAATTTACATTTTTAACGTAAAAAGGATTCATAAAAATATTCATAGTTTGATGAAAAAGTTAAACATTAAAAATCTACATTTTGAATGTTAAGAGGATTCATATAAAAAGACTATGATTTGATAAAAAGATGTAACATTAAAATTACATCTTTATGTAATAAAGAAATATAAAAAGATTCAATGTTGACAAAAATGTTTTTTATATTAAAATTACATTTTTAATGTTAGAATGAATCATATAAAAGATTCAATGTTGACAAAATGTTTTTACATTAAAATTACATTTTTAATGTTAGAATGAATCATATAAAAAGATTCAATGTTGACAAAAATAGTTTAACATTAAAAATTACATTTTTAATGTAAAGATGGAATCATTAAAATGATTCCAGTTGGTAAAAATAGTTTAACATTAAAAATTACATTTCTAATGTCAGCATGATTCATTAAAATAATGTTAACTATATGTTAGGGAATAAATGGTGTTGAAATCGTTGAACGAATTAAATTATATATATATATATATATATATATATATATATATATGTGTGTGTGTGTGTGTGTGTGTGTATATTAAAATAAAACTAATAGCGCACTGTAGTTCGCGAATTGGAATCGTAACTTTAAACGAATACACTGAGAGATTCGACCGTCGGATTTTCCCAGAACTGGAACCGTTGGGTTCGCTATTGGAAGATCTTTCCAACGATATAAAATTTGCTAAGATCCGATGGTTAGATTTTGAGAAATGTGTAAATCAAATTTTGATGAAAACAACGCCAAGGCCGCATAATGACCTGAAGCGTCGTTTAATTAAGAGAGACTAGTTTTATGTAAATAAAAATTGTGAAAAATCATTTTAAAATATTATAAATGATATGGAATGAAAAGAAATGAACTGAATTATATATATTCGCGAATTATTTGAAAAGGCCGAGTTCATTCTCATTTCAAATAATTATACGACGATCGAAAGTCGAAGATATTGAAGACGGTGGTTGAAGATCGGCGATCTTCACATCGGATGGATGACTGCTGATGCATTTGATTGGAGTTGTTGCCTTGAAAGGGTTACAGTGGTAGTTGTCTGGATGTACTTGTTGATTGTCCGGATATGCGAGAGCCTCTCTTCCGTACTGGACATATGGAACGAGCAATAAGGTGTCTCCGGTTTCGTTCAGACCCGGAACAGACTTGTAAATGGTTGTATATCTGACATTGGATTTTATTCTGTGATGATTGATTTCTATTAAATATATATCTGTTTGGTGTCGGAGAATTTATTCTCTTGCTTAACACCCTTCTCTGAGACGTACGAGCTTAGAGGTTATATATTGGTAGACATCAGTCGCATGGCGTGAACTGTCAGTGTGGCATGCCAAGATGCAAATGATCAAGGCTTATTATTGAAAAGTAGAGCCTTGTGGTTGATGATCAAAGCACAGCTTTAATTAGCATAGCTTTGTGTATAGCTCTACTTCGCGAGCGTTACACCCCGGTATGAACCAGAAATGGGAGAGGACTGCAAGGATGACATGCGTTTCTTTCTAGCTAGGAGTGGTATCATGGTATGGAGCCTAGACATTTTACTTATGTGGACGATGGAATGAGACGTCTCAGATTTAAGTCCCTAGTGGCTCTTGATTTATGCCCCATAAGGCAGGGAAACGTATTGTTCAGGCATTATTAATCCACTTAAGTATTTGTGGACCGGCCCTGAAGATCTAAGGTGCGGCTGTACCTGAGGCTCGGGCTAGAGAGTCTTGAATTCGGTAAGGACGATCCCCTGCCTTGGTTCATGATGGAAATCCAACTTCCAGTACGACACCTTGCAGTTTTGATTGTAAAACTAGTATGGCGACATAGTATATGGTAGCTATGCCGTCTATGATTGATACATTATGATTGACATTGTTTTTGAAACATATATACACTAATAATAATATCCAATTGTTTTATACGTATCAAACATATTTTGGCCATTATAAGGTAAAACTTTATCCTTCGGTTTGCATTGCATTATGTGATGGGACTTGAGTCTTATAATGGCTTCATTTTTCTAAAAAAGCATTGTGTTTTTTAACTATTTACTTTATTTATGCACTGACAATCCAATGGAGTGAACCCGTTCCGCGTTAGCGTCATGGTCCTGTGATTAGCCTTATTATTATTAGGTTAAGTAAGATTTCTCATACCAGTCATATGACTGACTCGTACTTGTTTCACTTTGCAAACTCGGGTGCCCTCTTTTCTACACGGGCAGCCTTATATTCAGGTTTTAGCAGACTCATTCTTGATAGCTATGGAGCTGAAGATGGATCCTATCATTTCTATTATGATGTTCAAACATCATTTGGTATATTATGTTTGATTCCGCTGCAGACATTTTATATTAATTTGAAACTGTATTATGTACTAAGTATGATCCTATTATGCTGTGTAACTCTGATGTTATATTACTCCCAGTGTAATTGGATGTACATTTTCTGCTGTAATTCTATATTTCTGTTCTGCCGTTATTGTCTATGTGTTAAATTCCAATAATTATCCTTACTTCCATGGCACGGGGGTTTGGGGTCATCACAGTTGGTATCAGAGCTTTGGTTAATCTTAGCTCTGGAATATAACATGTTAACAAACTCGTCAGAAATAGAATCAACATAATTCTAAGAAAAATAACTCATTATAGTTAGGATCACTAATATCCTAGAATGAGTATAGCAGAATAAAACACACCCCCATAGATACATTTAAATTTAAATATATGTCTCTATGCTTTACAATATCTTTTCTGTTGGCCTAACTCTTTGTCTGCTGTTTGCAGACATAGTAGAAAATGAGTGGCAGAAACAGAAGAAGTAATTCTATGGTTCAGCAATCTAATGAGCCAATCATGCCCCCACAACCAGAACCAGATCTAGAAGCTCTAGTAAAGAAGTATCGAAATCTGGGTGGAGTACCATTCTCGGGCAAAGAGTCCATTATTGAAACACAAGCATGGATGCGTTCTTCGAAGAGAATTTTTCAAGGCTTAAAGCTGAGAGATGATCAGAAAAGATTAATAGCATCTTGGGCACTCAAAGGCAAAGCTCTAATCTGGTGGGAAACTGTTATAGAAGAAAATCCAGAAGGTGATATTACCTGGGAAAGATTTAAAGAAATTTTTACAGAAAAATTTATTCCTCTAGAAGAACTGAGCGGTTATATGATGAGTTTTATAATCTGAAACAAGGAAATATGACCATCCAGGAGTATCAGAAGAAATTCAATGAACTTTCTTGTTTTGCCCCGAAGCTAATTGAGGATCCTATAAGGAAGAATCTGAGATTTATTAACGGACTTCAAAGAAAATACGAAGGTAGAGTACTTGCTCATGTGAATCTTCCATTTTCTGAGATGATACAAATGGCTTATCGCTAAGAGTATCTTGACAAGCAACATGGTTTGGAAGATGAAGAAGAAGGCAGCTCTAGCAGCGAAGATGAAGAAGAAAGAAGCTCTAGCAGCAAAAGGAGTTTTAAACTGATAGCCCTGAGGAAAGTACGAAGCCCGAGGTCAGTAATAAGCCTAAAGCTGATAAGAAAAGGGTTAGATCTAAGAAGGAACCATTAACGCCTGCCACATGCTCTAACTGCAATAGGCAAGGACATTTGTCGATAAATTGCAAATCTTTGAAGAAAAGGAAGAATTATGGATCTAAATCCAATAAAAAGTTTCAAGTGAATAGAGAATGCAATCTTTGCCATAAGCCAGGTCATGTAAAGCAAGATTGCCGGCTTTTGAAAGCGACCAAGGAGGCTCAAGTCAATAGCACGGCAGAAGCTCCAACACCCTCAACTAGTCAGAAAAGGCCAAATGTTTTGGAAGGCATTCTTTTTATTAAAAATATTCCCGTTACAGTATTATTTGATACACGTGCATCACAAAGTTTCATTTCGAGTAATATAGTCAAGAAGCTTAATCTAAAAACGAGGGATCTTAAAGAATCGATTAGTGTCCATAATCCGGTCAGTGGTTCCCTTGTTCTAGCTTTATACTGCAGAGTGCCGATCTCATTTTCTTGTTAGCAGTTCCCTATTAATTTGATCGTCGTTGATTTTTCTGAGTTCGATGTTATTCTTGGGCTAGAATGGTTAACGAGATATGAAGCCGAGGTTAAATGTGCCGAAAGAACAGTTAAAGTTAAAACAAAGCTTGGAAATGTATTATACCATGCCACGGCTCAGATTCCGATAGAAACGAATTTTGGTCTGCGCTTGAAGTTACCCCAACTTCTCTTGAGAATATTCCTGTCATCAAGAATTATGAGGATGTGTTCGAAGAAGTTAATAGCTTACCTCCGCAAAGATAAATTGACTTCAGGATCGATCTAGTTCTGAATGCAAGGCCAGTTGTGCATCCTATTCGAAGAATGACATGGAAAGAGAAAGAAGAATTGGGTAATCAAACGAAACAGCTTTTATGGAAGGGTCTGATCAGGCATAGCTTTACAAATTAGGGTCCAGCAGTAGTGTTTGTTCCAAAGTCTGACGGTACTCTTAGATTGTGTATGGATTACTGAGATTTAAATAAGCAGACACTAAAGAATAAATATCCGTTGCCCCGTATAGATGATTTATTGGATTGTTTGAATGGAGAGAAAGTGTTTTCAAGGATGGACCTAGCTACAAGTTTCCATCAATTGCGTATTGCTGAAGAATGTGTTCCTTTGAAAGCTTTCATAGGTCCAGACATATTTTATGAGTGGTTAGTAATGTCATTCGGCTTATGCAATGCTCCTGCTTATTTTGTGGATTTAATGAACAGAGTATTCCGCGACGTCTTGAATAAATTCGTGCTGGTTTTCATCGACGACTTCCTAATCTTCTCTAAGTCAACTGCCGAGCATGAGAAGCATTTGGATGAAGTTTTGGAAATTCTGAGAAAGATCATTTTAAAAGCCAAATTTTCTAAATGCATATTCCGGCAAGAAGAAGTAAAGTTCCTCGGTCATGTAGTATCGAAGGAAGGAATTTCATTGGATCCAAGTAAAATCACAACCATTCAAGATTGGAAGCAGCCTAGCACGCCTAGTGAAGTCAGAAGTTTTCTAGGAGTGGCAGGCTATTATCGAAAATTCGTTATAGATTTTTCAAATCTATCTTGTCCATTAATGAAACTTACCAAAAATCATGCAAAGTTTAACTGGACACCTGAAGGTGAGGCAGCTTTCCAAGAGCTGAAATTAAGGTTGACTACTGCTCCAGTGTTAACCATTATTATGGAAATCAAGATTTGAAAGTCTATACAGATGCTTTTATTGAAGGTATTGGTGCGCTATTAATGCAAAGAGGCAAAGTAGTTGCTTTGCTGGCCGTCAGTTGAAGCCGCTTGATAAAAGATATCCTACTCATGATCTTGAGTTGTTAACCATCGTGTTTGCTTTGAAAATATGGAGGCACTATCTTTTGGGTGAGAAGTTCGAATTGTATATAGATCATAAGTCATTGAAGTATTTGTTCACCCAGAGAGACTTGAATTTGAGACAACAGCGTTGGTTATAATTTCTTGCAGCATACGATCTTGATATTTTGTATACTCCAGGGAAAGCCAATGTTGTAGCAGATGCGCTTAGCAGAAAGAATGCCATTGTCACTAATCTCATTATTACGCCTTCATTGATTGACAAAATCTCTGCTCTTTAGAAGGATGATGAATTTATTAAGAGAATTAGTAAAAGAGCTCGGGAAGGCAAACCCTCGAGTTTCCAGATTGATAACAAAGGAGTTCTGAGGTTATTAGGCCGAATTTGTGTTCCGAATATTCCTGAGCTCAGAAGGGAAGTGATGGATGAATGTCAAAAATCCAAGCTTATTATTCATCCAGGGGTGAGTAAGATGTATCATGATCTCAAGCATACGTTCTGGTGGAAATATATGAAAAGGGACATCTCCATATATGTTAGTAGGTGTTCTACTTGCCAACAAGTCAAAAGTGATCAGCAGAAACCTACCGGATTGTTACAACCATTAGAGGTTCCAAGTTGGAAGTGGGATCGAAATTCCATGGATTTCATTGATGGCTTGCCCCAACCAGAAAAGGAAATGACAGTATTTGGGTGATCGTAGATCGTTTCACGAAGATCGCCCATTTCATTCCTGTCAAATCTACTAGAACAGCTCGAAGTCTGGCGCCGATTCATTTCAAAGAAATTGTCAGACTACATGAAGTTCCCAGCAGCATTGTTGGTGATCGTGATCTGATATTCACTCGTAAATTCTGGGAAGCATTCCATGAAGAGCTGGGGAAAAAAATTAAATCTGAGCACCGCTTATCATCCTCAGACAGATGGCCAAAATGAGAGGGTGAACCGTATACTAGAAGACTTGTTGCGGGCATGCACTCTTGATTTTGGCGGATCATGGTAAGATCACTTGCATTTGGTTGAGTTCTCTTATAATAACAGTTACCAAGCAAGCTTGCGATTGTCGCCATTCGAAGCATTGTATGGCAGGCTATGTAGATCTCCCGCATGTTGGGTAGAACCAGGCAATCGGCTAGTATTGGGTCCCGACATGATTCTATAAGCTTTGGAAAAAGTTGATTTTATTAAGAAGCGACTTCAGACTGCTCAGTGCCGACAGAAGTGCTATGCAGATTCAAGAAGAAGGGATTTAGAATTTGTTGTCGGTGATTATGTGTACTTAAGAGTTTCCCCATTGAGAGGAGTAGTTCGTTTCGGGAAGACAAGGAAGTTGGCGCCGAGATTCATTGGTTTATTTTCTATTCTCGAAAGAATTGGAACTCTCGCTTACAGGGTTCTGTTGCTTGACTGGTTTCCAGGGGTACATGATGTATTCCATGTGTCTCAATATCGAAAGCATGTACATGATCCAAACTTGATTGTGGAGGAAGAAGCACAACAAGATTTGGAGATTACCCCGAGCTTAGTAGTGAGAAGAGAGCCAGTGAAGATCATTGGTAAAGAAACCCGAGTTTTGAGAAACAAAAGAATTCATTTAGTCAAAGTGCAGTGGAGATCCTAGAGACTCTACATGGGAGACCGAGGATAGTATCAAACAGGCTTATCCCCAGTGCAGAGTGGAAATCTCTGATTAGCCCTAGTGCAAAGTACATTTACAATATTTTACATTTCTGTTTTGTTTCCTACTTTACTGTTGTTTCCTTTTCGGGGACAAAAAGTTTTTAAGTGGGAGAAATTGTAACAACCCGGAAAATCAAAACCAATTTAAATTTTTTATTTTGGCTACTTTGATGAATTCAAAATAATTAAAATAATTTATTTTAACTAATAACGACTAAAAATTTATTTTAAATTGAAGTTAGAACGAATAAATTTATTTTAACTATAAAATGAGCCTGAAATGGCGCGGCAGTTTGAAAATTCGATTTCTAATTTCAATTTAATATACAAAATTCATTTTAAATCAGAATTGGATGAAACAAGAAATATTTGAATCTGTTTAATAATATCTTTCTAATGAATGTAAGAAACTGAAATTTGACTTTATAAATTGTAAGTTATGTTCAGTTTAAAATTCAGAATAGTCACTATATAATTTTTTTTTTTAATATATATATAGTCCTTATAAATAGCCATTTTGCAAACGACCTCTGTTTTCGACGAAACCACTTTGGTTGGATCCAGAATATCAAATTATTGCAAGATTCCAATTTTCATAAGTTTTGGAATTAATATATGAGCGTGGCAAAAGAAAATGTATTTTGGCAATTTCAGTCAAATTGGATCGACCAGAAAATGACCATTTTTCATACGAACTCCAAATTCAACGAAATTAATTTTGTTAGGACCGTATCGTCAAAACGTAGCAAGATTTAATTTTGGGGAATTTTTGGAGTCAGTATGTGGCCCCGATAAATTTAATTGTACGATCAAATTAAAAAATTAAATGTTTTATATTTTAATTTAAAGAAAAATGGGCAGAAATGATCGAATGGGCTGATGAGACCTAGTCCATTGTGTCCGGAATAGAGGTATTTGGCTAGGGGAGACATTCATTGGGCTTGCTTTGGAGTTAGTAAGGATAAACGGGCCTTTTTGAAATTAAAGGAATTAGAAATTAAAAATATAAATAAAAAAAACAAAAACAAAACCCTAGCCCCATCGTCCTTCAGCCGCCATTCCTCGTTTCAATGCATCAACCATCCAATTTTATTTCTTTAATTTCTTCTCATCTGTTGTGAATTGGATCGAGATTCAGAAGAGAAAATTGAAGAGAGTTTCTTGCTCTTCGATTCTGTACGGACGTGATCGATTTCAGTGGAGTATCCAACTCGAATCACCTCCTCCAAAGTCTGCTGTTCGCCCTCATTTCTACCGCCGTGGGGTCCACCGAGCTCAAAGCGACTGGTGGCCACTGGAAGCTCCTTCGAAGGCGCACCTCGCTGTAGCATCAAATCGTCATCCCGTACTTTGTATTACTCGCGTGATCGAGCCCTAAGTTCGAACAAAAGCTGATGAACATAGGCAGTTAGTTTTGAAGGAGAAGGTGAATTATTTAAATCATTTACGATATTTAAAACCGTTGCGAATTCATCCTTGTTTATAAAAAAATCGTATCTTTATCATACGATGATGAAATTCGATGAAACAGGAGACATTGGGACCGTGGCATCGTACACGACATTTCAAAATAGACCGGAGAATTTTTGGAGCTCTCTATAATTTTAGAAGAAATAAAAAGCAAAGTGAGATTTCTGAATCCAAAATAAATAAATAAAATTATATTAGGTTGCAGACGGAGTTTAGAAACTCCCGACACCGTCGTCCACGGACCATGGACGACTTGATTATGATTGTGGTGTGAAATTGATTGTGATTGTGGTTGAAACGAAATCGATTGTGTTTGTGGAAAATTCATTGTATAGTGAAAAGAAATTGTATTAGGAAAATGAAATCCCTTGTAAACGCCGCGAGGCCTAGGATAGTAGAGGAGCCGTACTAGGGACGGTGCCGGTTTTTAATTACCCTGTCGTTATGCTTTAATTGAATGTACTAGGTGCCGGTTTTTAATTCCTTTTATAATTTAAAATACGAAGCTAGGGATATTTTTTCGGGAATTTTTAGAAGCTGTATGTAGCCCTGGTAATTTGAAATGTGCATTTAAATTGAATATATAAAGATTTATTGTATGAATTTGATAAAAACTGATTCAAACGATCGAATCAGCTTATGAGACATATCCCATTGTGTTCGGAATGGGGGTAATACGCTAGGGACAACAGTCGGTGGGTTCGATTTCGAGTTGAAAATAAAAAGTTGCTTTTTAGAAATTTAAAATAATAAAATAATATAATTTCCTTTATATATTCTCTCTTCCATCCATCGTTTCATTCAGAACGAAAAAAAAATAGAAAGAGGAGATCGATGGGGGGGCCGCCGCTGCCATCGCCCCCCCTCAAATCACCGTCGCCGCCTAAGGCAGGGCCACCGCACCCCCTCCCCCTCGTCCTTCTCTCTTCCCCTCTTCTCAAGGCCACCGCGAACCAAAACCGCCCCCCCTTTTCTTCCCCAAGCCGCCACCCGACGTGCCCCACCGCCGCCGATGAGCATAGCCGCCACCTGATACCCCTCTGACCTCCCCTTGCTCCTCCTCCCTCTCTCCGATTCAAACAGCCCCTATCCCTCGGAAAATCGCCCAGGACCCACCAAAAACAGTCGGAGAAAGCCACCATCATCGCCTGTGGAGCCACCACTGCCTGAACGACTGCTACCACGCCGGAGCACCCCCTGTGAGTTCTTACATTTATTTTTATTCATTCCAAGAAGTAAAAATGCGATTTTTCCTATGTATAGTGTTATAATTAAGATGTGTGTTTATTACATATATGTATGGGATAAAAATGAAATTTTTAACAAGAAAGATTTCATTTTTCACGTTGAAAATATTAGATCTTTGAAAATATAAAAAGATATGATTTTTATTGTATGTGAAGATAAAACTATCATTATTATATAAATAAAAAGGCGATATCTTTGTATTTGAAAAGGCGATATCTTTATATTTGTAAAGGCGAAATTTTTATATTTGAAAAGGCGAAATCTTTATTTTTGAAAAGGCGAAGTCTTTATTTTTGAAATGGCGAAATATAATTTTCATATGATGTAGAAGATAAAAATATGATTTTTATATTTTAGGAGGAATAAAAATTCGATTTTTAATTTATAGAAAATATAAAAACATGATTTTTATATAGTGGCGTTAATAAAAATAGGATTTTTATATTATATAGATAATAAAAATTCAATCTTTATTATGTAGGAGGTATAAAACTATAATTTTTATTATGTAGAAGAAGTAAAAATATAATCTTTATTATATGAACAACGATGTTATCCATATAGAGTGATTATAAAAATATGATTTTTATATACATAGCAACAATATAAAAATGTGATTTTTATATATGTAGTGGCTACGGGCAGCGAAATTGACAAATGGCGAGAATAGCGATGACTTCTACATAAGAAGAGTCGAGGCATTTGGATTAGCTAGTCGGTGAGAACTTCTCACTTTAAATTCCTTTTTCTAGTTATAAATATATATACTAGGATGCAGACGGTGTTTAGTAGCACCCGACACCCGTCGTCCACAGACCATGGACGGCTTGTATGCTTGTTTGTTGTGTTGTGAAATTTGTTTGTGATGTTGTTGTGAAATCGATAATAAAATTTTGATGGTTGAAATAAATATTTTATCGTTAAAAATATAATTTTTAACGTGAATGTGAATATAGTGAATGTGAATAAATAAATATTCATTTACAAACTGGACGATTTGTTTATGTACACCTATTTGAAAGATATTGATTGGGACGATAAATTTTACACATCGCCCAACTGCACAAATAATATTCGGTGTTTGTGGATTGAAACCCCACACGGGTGTTGGGATGATATTTGACGTACACTAATCCCAATTATTTAGTAGTATGTCGATCGATTGGTCGACAGACTGTGTAAGCGTTAATTATTTATATTTAATGCTTATGCAGTTGTGTGGTGCACTTTGGATGATGGTTGATTATTTATCGTTGCTATTATATACATGTGTTGTATGGAATCCACATAATTAACATTATATGGTAATTGATTGGGCCTCATTCCAATTGGGAAAAATAAAGAATATTAGAATATGAAAATATTCATGTGTTGAAACTATTCATGTGTTGAGAATATTCATGTGTTGAAACTATTCATGTGTTGAGTAAAATATTTTAATAATAAAATTTACATCTTTATCATATTTAAGATTAGAAACTACTTTACGGTTGGAATCTGATTAAAAATCAAATGTTAGATACCATAATTTTATAAAATATTTTACATAACAAAAATAGTCATGTGTCGACAGTACTCATGTGTTGAGATTAGTCGTGTGTTGAATAGAATAAATATTCATTTGTTGAATTGAATAACGAATTTATTGAAATATATAAAGCCGAGTTGATTAGAGTTGCGCCATTTTGACATGAACGATATTTATATCGATTATATTCTTTTTTATAATGAATATAGACAAGGTAGTGATTTCAAAATACAACGTTTTGAAAATATTATCATTTATATAGTAATGATATGAAATATTCAATTTTGATTTGAAATTGAATATAGAGTGGAAATGGTTTTGAAAACGAATTTAAAATGATTTATAAAATACGTTTTAAAAGGAAATCGATGAAATATATAATATATATATATTATATATATAATGGCCTGAATAGAACGCGCCGCGCCGCGGCAGTTCGTGAATTTCGAGCATTGACTTCGAATTGACGTCACGGGAGATCCGACCGTCGGATTCTCCTAAAGCCGGAAACGTTGGGTTCGTATTGAAAAGAGCTTTCCAATGAATATTAGAAATTTGAAATCTAACGGTTGGATTTGGTGATACACCCAAATCAAATTTGGAAAAGGTCGCTGTAAGTGCAGTTCGATGGCCGTTGATGGAAATCGACTGTACAGGCCTTGATAAAATTATTAAAAATATTAATAATTTGTGTAAAATCATAATATGTGAATTGGAAAGAACTGGGATGAAAAACTCCATATTTGAAAAGATGAAAACAGATTTTTATCGAAATGAACTGGTTTTGAACTAGAAATGAAAAATCCATCTATTTTTAAATAAATAAATTGAATTTGAATTGGTTTTGAAAATAACTAGAATTTCCAATAATTGAATTGGAAGTGGATTTGAATCGAAATTGTCTTTGGAATATTTCGATGTTGGATTCCGTGATCATACAGATATTGTTATGGGAATTAGAAAGATATATTCATATCGTTATTTCCAATATGATATTTGTTGGTTTCAGATTTTGATATTAAATATAAGCCGGTATATTTTCTATTCTGAGCCTTGTATTTAATATCAAATGTGATTTGGGTTTATCGTGAACCGTGTTTTAGATGACATTGGTTCTTTAACCCAGTTAAAGTCAGGATATTGATTTTTGAGAAGATTAAAACTAAGTGGAGTTTTAATGAATCTTTAATTAGATTGAAATGTGAATTAATAATTTAAATTATCAAATTTGGAAAGTGATCGAGATTGGATTACCACCAGTTTTGCTCCAAAGCGATACTTAAATCTTTAACTAGATTTGAACATGAAATGGTAATTAATTTTACCGATAACACCGTGGTGTTAGATATGGAGTATTACCAATTTTGCTTCATGGGATGAAAAGGTTGGGAAATAAAATAAATAATTACTTCGGTGTCGTTCGCTAATCCCGACTAGTTTGGGAAAACCATAAAATGGTTTGAAATGATATCCAAAGGAAGATTAAAGAATAAATTTAGAAGAATTTATCTTTGATAAAATTAATGGGAACCTTTCCCTAAGAATGTGATTTTGTGAATAAAAGAATATTCTAAATTGGAATGAGGCATTTGTTGTGTTTGTGTAACATTTGTTTATCATATACGTGGGTTATTCAGAAAGGCCGGGTTTATACCCATTCTGAATAACCGATTCGACGAGATGTCGAAGATGAAGATGGTGGTTGAAGACCGGAAGTCTTCACATCATTTGGGTGATTACTGATGATCTCGATTTGGCTGTACACCTAAGATGAGGGAAACAGTTGGTGATCATCCAGACGTACTTGGAGATCGATGAATATGCGAGGAAAGTGCCTCCGGTTTCGTTCAAACTAAGAACGAACTTGTAAATGTACTGTGTGTATGACATTGGATTTTATTCTGTGTTGATTGATCTCTATTAAATATACATCTGTTTGGCGGCGGAGAATTTATTCACTTGCTTAACGCCCTTCTCTGAGACGTACGAGCTCAGAGGTTGTATATCAATGGACATCAGTCGCATGGAGTGAATTTCCAGTGTGGCACGCGTAAGTGGCAATTGATCAAGGCTTCTGTTGAAAAGCAAAGTCTTGTGGTTGATGATCAAAGCCCGGCCTGTGTGGCTCAGCTTTGTGTATAGCGGGAATTCGCGAGCCTCACACCTTGGTATGAGTCAAAAACAGGATAAGGACCCAAGGAGTGCACGACGTTTCTTTCTAGCTATGGGTGGTGTTAGTGCTTAAACTGGCTGACATTTATATACTTTTCACCTGTGTGGTTGTTGGAATGCGAGGCGCCTTGGATATAGGTCTGTTAGGACCGGGAAACGTGTGTTCAGGAATAACTAATCGTCAAAAGTAAGAGAGGACCGACCTTGGAGGTTCCAAAGGATCATAGTGGGGTCCTGAGACATTTGCTAGAGTGTCTCGAATCAGAGAGGAGCTTGCCCCTTGCCTCGACTCATGACGGAAATCCAATTTCCAATACTTGATATTGCGGTTTTATTTGTAGAGCCTAATATGGTGACATGATAGATGGTACCCATGCCGCCTAGGATTGATATTTATGATTGAAATTGTTTTGACACTATACACTTATAATAGTATCAAATGATTTGTTTTGAACGTACCAAGAATGTTTGGATATTATAAGGGGAAACCCTATCCTCCGGCTTGCGTTGCATTGTGTGATGGGACTTGGATCTTATAATAGCTTCATTTTTTGAAAAAGCATTGCGTTGTTTATTCTATGCACTGGTGTTCTTGGGAGGAAACCCGTTCCGTGTTATACGGCGTGGTCCCTTGAATTACTCTCTTTTAAAGTAAAGTTTTAAATAACTGTTTTAGTTCTCACACCAGTCACATGACTGACCTGGAGTTTATTGTTTTAACCTAAACTCTGGGTGCCCCTATTTTCCATACGGGCAACTAGTAGTTTTGATTTTGCAGATTTATATTCATGGGATCCTGATTTACAGCTGGAACAATACTCGGAAAGCTCTGTATCCGTGTATTACTTCTAGTTGTGTTTTATATAATTTTTCCGCTGCTATGTAATTTATTGTAATCTCTAATATTTGTCGAATGTATAATGTTAAGTTATACTCTGTATATTCTTGTATTCTAGTGGAATTGTTTTAATAGACAATGAAATGTTCTTCCGTCTGCGTTCCAATTTGTCATGTTCTCAAAACGATCAGGGGTTCCGAACGGTCTCAGTCGGTTTAACGATCGATTCGGATCGAGCGAAATTCCTTACCGTTACAGTTGGTATCAGAGCTCTAGTTTACAGAGCTCGAGAACAAGACACATTAGAACCAAACGAAAGAATTCATCAGATATTGGATTAGTAATATCCAATTAGAATGACTCGTTAGAGATAGGATCAGCAGTATCCTAGAACGAGTGTAAAGAGTATATTTTTCAAATGAAAACAATTTTGTTTTGAAATTTAAACCATTTTATACGTATTTGAATAATTTATTTATATTGGTTTGGACAATCTAGTATATAAAGGTTTTGCATATACGCGTCATGAACGTATATTCGAAGTTTTAATATACTGGATAGATATAGAATCACACTCTAGTCGCCCGGAGATGATGTTGATAATGACCATGGCATCATCAATATTTATGTTCGTGTTTCGAAGGTGTGATATCTATATATTTCCATTAGACTGGTGTGAGAACCAAAATTTACTTAGGATTATTTGTTATGATTTGGCATCAAAAACATGATTTTCTGTATGTATATCAAATTATGAATTTGAAACGTTAATTCACTAATTGATTGATGTTTGTGTTGTTTGTTTATTTGTTTGATAATTTTGAACCATTATGCCTAATTGCATCAAATGTTGAATTGTATCGAAAATTATTTGCAATTGCATGCATGTACATATATATGTGTGAACAGGTCATAGCAAGGAGGCTAGAGAAGAGGAATAAAATTGTTTGCCCGAAAAATAGGTACATATTTACCATAATTTACTGTTTTGTTTGGGTGATGATGATTTTATGAGCCGATTGGCTAGCCGCTTGGCTTTTTCTTTTTCTTTTTGAGATCAAAGGGCCTGTATGGCAATTTCGGGATTTTCCCGGTGCAGGGGAGGTTATGGCGAAATTTTTCGGAAATTTAGGGTGTTAGCCAAATTTTTGAAAAATTTGGAAATTTCTTAGAAACTGAAAAGTTGAAGAACTTAAGCCGTAAAGAAAATAATGGAAGTTGAGTTGGTTTGTAAAACAACTTTCGGCTTCGTTCCTTTTCGGGGACGAAAAGTTTTAAGTGGGGGAGATTGTAATAACCCGGAAATTTGAGCCAATTTAAAATTTTTATTTTGGCAATTTTAGTGAATTTTTAATATTTAAAATGATTTATTTTAAATAATAACGACGAAAATTTATTTTGAATGGAATTCGAACGTATATAGTTATATAGATCGTCATTAGAATACAAATATTTATTTTAAATTATAAAAGGAATTGAAAATGGCGCGGTAGTTCGATAATTCGATTTCAAATTCAATTGAATGTACCGGGTGCAAAATAAACCGGATTTCAGTGAAACCAAAAATATTTGAATCTATTTGAGAATATCTTTCCAATGAATCCGAAAAATTGAAATTTCATAGCGGAAATTAAAAGATATGTCCAGTTGAAAATTCTGAATAGTCGCTATGGAATTCAGGCCCTTAAAAATGGAAATTTTGCAAACGACCTCGGTTTTCGATGAAACCACTTTTGTTGGATCCGTGATGTCAAATTATTGCTAGGTTTCAAATTTCATAATTTTTCGAATCAATATGTGAGCATGGCAAAGGAAAACGCGTTTGACCAGTTTCAGTTGATTTTAATCGACTGGAAAATGGCTATTTTTCAAACGGTCTCATAACTCGACGAAACTAGTTTTGTTAGGACCGTGTTGTCAATACGAAGCTAGGGATATTTTTTTTGGGAATTTTTAGAAGCTGTATGTAGCCCCGGTAATTTGAAATGTGCATTTAAATTGAATATATAAAGATTTATTGTATGAATTTGATAAAAACTGATTCAAACGATCGAATCAGCTGATGAGACATATCCCATTGTGTTCGGAATGAGGGTAATACGCTAGGGACGACAGTCGGTGGGTTCGATTTCGAGTTGAAAATAGAAAGTTGCTTTTCAGAAATTTAAAATAATAAAATAATATAATTTCCTTTATATATTCTCTCTCCCATCCATCGTTTCATTCAGAACGAAAATAAAGAAAAAATAGAAAGAGGAGAGCGACGGGGGGGCCGCCGCTGCCATCGCCCCCCCCCCTCAAATCGCCGCCGCTGCCCAAGGCAAGGCCACCGCACCCCCTCCCCTTCGTCCTCCTCTCTTCCCTTCTTCTCAAGGCCGCCGCGAACCAAACCCCCCTTTTCTTCCCTGAGCCGCCACCCGACGTGCCCCACCGCCGCCGATGAGCATAGCCGCCACCTGATACCCCTCTGACCTCCCCTTGCTCCTCCTCCCTCTCTCCGATTCAAACAGCCCCTATCCCTCGGAAAATCGCCCAGGACCCACCAAAAACAGTCGGAGAAAGCCACCATCATCGCCTGTGGAGCCACCACTGCCTGAACGACTGCTACCACGCCGGAGCACCCCCTGTGAGTTCTTACATTTATTTTTATTCATTCCAAGAAGTAAAAATGCGATTTTTCCTATGTATAGTGTTATAATTAAGATGTGTGTTTATTACATATATGGTATGGGATAAAAATGAAATTTTTAACAAGAAAGATTTCATTTTTAACGTTGAAAAGAATAGATCTTTGAAAATATAAAAAGATATGATTTTTATTGTATGTGAAGATAAAACTATCATTTTTATATAAATAAAAAGGCGATATCTTTATATTTGAAAAGGCGATATCTTTATATTTGAAAAGGCGAAATTTTTATATTTGAAAAGGCGAAATCTTTATTTTTGAAAAGGCGAAGTCTTTATTTTTGAAATGGCGAAATATAATTTTCATATGATGTAGAAGATAAAAATATGATTTTTATATTTTAGGAGGAATAAAAATTTGATTTTTAATTTATAGAAAATATAAAAGGGTCCGGTTGTCACAGGCCCCTATTAAGTTTCAAAATTAGGCTCACATCCGGTCCTAAACTTATCGTAAATTAGGTCCCTATTTTTCAAAAACATATAAAAAATATAAAAAAAATCACGTAAATTCATTATTAAATATAACACGTTCACGCAAAAAAATCAGGTGGAAAAACAATCAAAACCACCTCAAAATCCAAAAAAACACAAAATCAGCGAAACATCAGGTTTTTGCATCAAAGGATGCACATATTCGTAAATAGTTGCATACATTCATGCTTATATTTCAGTGTTGCGCCCAAAGAGCAGTATAAATGCATACATGTATGCAGCTAAATAGCATTACATGCATCCTTTTATGCATATATTCAAATTTGACCTGTTTTTTCAAGCATTCGCCGTTTTCAGACATTGTTGCACACATTTATGCTTCTGTACAAAATATATGCATGCATTCATGCGCATATTCATAAGCCGTCATCCCTTTTAAATATGTTGCACACATGCATGCATATATTGCCTATAGTAGCATTCATGTATGCAACTTTTCGTAACACATGAATCTCAGTTCAACTTTGTATGCACACATGTATGCAGTTATTTGCTAATATCTACATACATGTATGCGTATATTGGTCCAGATTTTCAACAGAATTACACTATATAAATATATGCATGTATGCTACTATAGGCAATAGTTGCACAGAAGTATGCAACTTTTTTTTCAACTTGTGTGGACTCCTGGGATTATTTCCAGATTTTAGAATATATTTTTTATGCATGAACGCATTTTTTTTTTTGGGTGTAAAATGGGAAAAGGCGAAGGGGAGCAGCAGGAGGCGGAGGGGACCAAATTTTGAAAAGCGGCTGCTCATTTTTAGGGATCGGAAACTAAAGAAAAGTTAGGGTGGATGTGGCATGAATTGACTTTGGTTTTAGGGATGTAAGCCGAATTTTCACAATATAAAAACATGATTTTTATATTGTGGCGATAATAAATATAGGATTTCTATATTATATAGATAATAAAAATTCGATCTTTATTATGTAGGAGGTATAAAAATATAATTTTTATTATGTAGAAGAAGTAAAAATATAATCTTTATTATATGAACAGAGATGTAAAAATAGAATTTTTATCCATATGGAGTGATTATAAAAATATGATTTTTATATACATAGCAACAATATAAAAATGTGATTTTTATATATGTAGTGGCTACGGGCAGTGAAATTGACAAAAGGCGAGAACAGTGATGACTTCTACATTTGAAGAGTCGAGGCCTTTGGATTAGCTAGTCGGTGAGAACTTCTCACTTTAAATTCCTTTTTCTAGTTATAAATATATATACTAGGATGCAGACGGTGTTTAGTAGCACCCGACACCCGTCATCCACAGACTATGGACGGCTTGTATGCTTGTTTGTTGTGTTGTGAAATTTGTTTGTGATGTTGTTGTGAAATCGATAATAAAATGTTGATGGTTGAAATAAATATTTTATCGTTAAAAATATAATTTTTAACGTGAATATGAATATAGTGAATGTTAATAAATAAATATTCATTTACAAACCGGACGGTTTGTTTATGTACACCTATTTGAAAGATATTGATTGGGATGATAAATTTTACACATCGCCCAACTGCACAAATAATATTCAGTGTTTGTGGATTGAAACCCCACACGGGTGTTGGGATGATATTTGACGTACACTAATCCCAATTATTTAGTAGTATGTCGATCGATTGGTCGACAGACTTGTAAGCGTTAATTATTTATATTTAATGCTTATGCAGTTGTGTGGTGCACTTTGGATGATGGTTGATTATTTATCGTTGCTATTATATACATGTGTTGTATGGAATTCATATAATTAACATTATATGGTAATTGATTGGGCCTCATTCCAATTGGGAAAAATAAAGAATATTAGAATATAAAAATATTCATGTGTTGAAACTATTCATGAGTTGAGAATATTCATGTGTTGAAACTATTCATGTGTTGAGTAAAATATTTTAATAATAAAATTTACATCTTTATCATATTTAAGATTAGAAACTACTTTACAATTGGAATCTGATTAAAAATCAAATGTTAGATACCATAATTTTATAAAATATTTTACATAACAAAAATAGTCATGTGTCGACAATACTCATGTGTTGAGATTAGTTATGTGTTGAATAGAATAAATATTCATTTGTTTAATAGAATAACGAATTTATTGAAATATATAAAGCCGTGTTGATTAGAGTTGCGCCATTTTGACGTGAACAATATTTATTGATTATATTCGTTTTTATAATGAATATAGAAAAGGTAGTGATTTCAAAATATAACGTTTTGAAAATATTATCATTTATATAGTAATGATATGAAATATTCAATTTTGATTTGAAATTGAATATAGAGTTGAAATGGTTTTGAAAACGAATTTAAAACGATTTATAAAATACGTTTTAAAAGGAAATCAACGAAATATATAATATATATATTATATATATAATGGCCTGAATAGAACGCGCCGCGCCGCGGCAGTTCGTGAATTTCGAGCATTGACTTCGAATTGACGTTGCGGGAGATCCGACTGTCGGATTCTCCTAAAGCCGGAAATGTTGGGTTCGTATTGAAAAGAGCTTTCCAATGAATATTAGAAATTTGAAATCTAACGGTTGGATTTGGAGATACGTCCAAATCAAATTTGGAAAAGGTCGCTGTAAGTGCAGTTCGATGGCCGTGGATGGAAATCGACTGTACGGGCCTTGATAAAATTATTAAAAATATTAATAATTTGAGTAAAATCATAATATGTGAATTAGAAAGAACTGGGATGAAAAACTCCATATTTGAAAAGATGAAAATAGATTTTTATCGAAATGAACTAGTTTTGAACTAGAAATGAAAAATCCAACTATTTTTAAATAAATAAATTGAATTTGAATTGGTTTTGAAAATAACCAGAATTTCCAATAATTGAATTGGAAGTGGATTTGAATCGAATTTGTCTTTGGAATATTTCGATGTTGGATTCCGTGATCATACAGATATTGTTATGGGAATTTGAAAGATATATTCATATCGTTATTTCCAATACGATATTTGTTGGTTTCAGAATTTGATATTGAATATAAGCCGGTATATTTTCTATTTAGAGCCTTGTATTTAATATCAAATGTGATTTGGGTTTATCGTGAACCGTGTTTTAGATGACATTGGCACTTTAACCCAGTTAAAGTCAAGATATTGATTTTTGAGAAGATTAAAACTAAGTGGAGTTTTAATGAATCTTTAATTAGATTGAAATGTGAATTGATAATTTAATATATCAAATTTGGAAAGTGATCGAGATTGGAGTACCACCAGTTTTGCTCCAAAGCGATAGTTAAATCTTTAATTATATTTGAACCTGAAATGGTAATTAATTTTACCGATAACACCGTGGTGTTAGATATGGAGTATTACCAGTTTTGCTTCATGGGATGAATAGTTTGGGAAATAAAATAAATAATTACTTCGGTGTGGTTCGCTAATCCCGACTAGTTTGGGAAAACCATAAAATGGTTTGAAATGATATCCAAAGGAAGATTAAAGAATAAATTTAGAAGAATTTATCTTTGATAAAATTAATGGGAACCTTTCCCTAAGAATGTGATTTTGTGAATAAAAGAATATTATGAATTGGAATGAGGCGTTTGTTGTGTTTGTGTAACATTTGTTTATCATATACGTGGGTTATTCAGAAAGGCCGGGTTTATACCCATTCTGAATAACCGATTCGACGAGATGTCGAAGATGAAGACGGTGGTTGAAGACTGGAAGTCTTCACATCGTTTGGGTGATTACTGATGATCTTGATTGGGCTGTACACCCAAGATGAGGGAAATAATTGGTGATTGTCCAGACGTACTTAGAGATCGATGGATATGCGAGGAAAGTGCCTACGGTTTCGTTCAGACCCAGAACGAACTTGTAAATGGACTGTGTGTCTGACATTGGATTTTATTCTGTGTTGATTGATCTCTATTAAATAAACATCTGTTTGGAGGCTGTGAATTTATTTTCTTGCTTAGCGCCCTTCTCTGAGACGTACGAGCTCAGAGGTTGTATATCGATGGACATCAGTCGCATGGAGTGAATTGCCAGTGTGGCACGCGTAAGAGGCAAATGATCAAGGCTTCTGTTGAAAAGCAAAGTCTTGTGGTTGATGATCAAAACACGGCCTGTGTGGCGCAACTTTGTCTATATCGGGAATTCGCGAGCCTCACACCTCGGTATGAGTCAAAAATGGGATAAGGACCCAAGGAGTGCACGACGTTTCTTTCTATCTATGGGTGGTGTCAGTGCTTAAACTGGCTGACGTTTATATACTTTTCACCTGTGTGGTTGTTGGAATGCGAGACGCCTCGAATATAGGTCTGTTTGGACCGGGAAACGTGTGTTCAGGAATAACTAATCCTCAAAAGTAAGAGAGGACCGGCCTTGGAGGTTCCAAAGGATCATAGTGGGGTCCTGAGACATTTGCTAGAGTGTCTCGAATCGGACAGGAGCTTGCCCCTTGCCTCGACTCATGATGCAAAACCAATTTCCAATATGTGATATTGCGGTTTTATTTGTAGAGCCTAGTATGGCGACATGATAGATGGTACCAATGCCGCCTAGGAATGATATTTATGATTGAAATTGTTTTGACACTATACACTTATAATAGTATCAAATGATTTGTTTTAAACGTACCAAGCATGTTTGGCTATTATAAGGGAAAACCCTATCCTCCGGCTTGTGTTGCATTGTGTGATGGGACCTGCGTCTTATAATAGCTTCATTTTTTGAAAAAGCATTGCGTTGTTTATTCTATGCACTGGTGTTCTTGGGAGGAAACCTGTTCCGTGTTATACGGCGTGGTCCCTTGAATTACTCTCTTTTAAAGTAAAGTTTTAAATAACTGTTTTAGTTCTCACACCAGTCACATGATTGACCCAGAGTTTATTGTTTTAACCTAAACTATGGGTGCCCCTATTTTCCACACAGGCAGCTAGTAGTTTTGGTTTTGCAGATTTATATTCACAGGATCCTGATTTACAACTGGAACAATACTCGGAAAGCTCTGTATCCGTGTATTACTTCTAGTTGTGTTTTATATTATTTTTCCGCTGCTATGTAATTTATTGTAATCTCTGATATTTGCCGAAAATATAATATTAATTTATACTCTGTATATTCATGTATTCTGATGGAATTGTTGTAATAGACAATGAAATGTTCTTCCATCTGCGTTCCAATTTGTCCTGTTCTCAAAACGATCAGGGGTTTCGAACGGTCTTGGTCGGTTTAACGATCGATTCGGATCGAGCGAAATTCCTTACCGTTACAGTATGATTCATTAACAATACCATTGTTGATAAAAACGTTTTTACGTTTAAAATCACATTGTTAATGTAAAGTATGAATCATTAACAAGATTCAATTTTTAATGAAAAGTACGAATCATTAGCAATATTCATTTTTTTAAGAAAGGATTACATTAAAATTTACATTTTTAATGAAAAGTAGGATTCATAAAAAGATGAAACTTTGATAAGAATTTGTTAACATTTAAAATTTTATTTTTAATGTAATAAAGGATTCATTAAAAGGGTCAAGCTTTGTTGAAACGGTGTTAACATAGAGAATTACATTTTTATGTAAAAAGAATTTGCAAAAATGATCATCACTTAAAGAACATATGTTAACATTAAAAGTACATATTTAATGTAAGTATGAGCAAAAAAACAATGTATTTTATTCTTTGTTGATTTGTTTCTATTAAATATATATCTGTTTGGTGGTAGAGAATTTTATTCTCTTGCTTAACAACCTTCACTAAGACATACGAGCTCAAAGGTTATATAGATAGACATCAATCACATGGCGTGAATTATCAGTGTGGCATGCTGTAATGACCCGGGTTTTTGTCGACTTTGGTTATCGCCATAAACACGATGATGACTAACCAAACATCGAAAAATACTGGTCATTAGTGAAAGAAATTAAAGGGTGAGGAAAGATAAGATAGAAACTTAGAATAGAAAAAGAACAAGAACACAATATCAGAGTAACACGAATCTCACAGCGGAAAGAAACAACATATAATAGATAACATATCATTGAAATAAAATCATTATATGTATACAATAACATTATCAGAGTACAACACTTACAACACAGCGGAAATAACTATAGCTATATAATCCTGAAGCCTCCTGCTCCAAGCTCTTCTAGTATATCTGTAAATCCCGACTACTTGACTTCCCGTGCAAAATTAGGCACCCAAGAGTTTAGGGAAAACAAAACAAAATAAACTACGGGTCAGTCATTGGACTGGTGTAAGTAAAACGGTTTAAAACAGTTCAAGCCGTTAATCGATATCTCATAAGACCACGCCGTATAACGGAACGGGTTTTTCCCTTATGAGAATCCAAATTATCTTTATATCAAAACCTTTGATATTATAATAATGTATATTAACCACAATATATTAATCATCTAGCAAAAACGCTTTCATCTCACGTTCTACATATATAGTATACAATCAAAACCGCAAGCACGTATTGGGTAATGGATTTCCAACTATGACAAGGTATGGAACCACCTTTCGCTAGTGTACCTCTAAAGAGGAATACACTGGGTTCAACATTAACATCTTGCAACCCGGCCACACATGATCGACCACTCATTTCGCTTGAGTGTATCGAATGTATATCACCAACGATTGGGATCAGCAACCGTTTCCCGAATGGGACAGCATCAACAATAGATTTTTAGAAATAAATGAAACTCTAGATCAGGTGATTATACGCCCTACTTCGGTGCGACCGACTTAGCCATGCTGCCTGCCCGATTTCTGTCATTTACCGGATGTGAGGCTAGAAGCTACGCTTTATCATCACACCAGATTCACTTTGAATGCCACATCGTCAAATCCATCAAATCACTGATTGACGTCCTCAACCATACATTATGTGTTAGCTAAAAGAAGTTTCCTTCTCCGCTTCCACTCTTGGTACGTTTGGAGAAATCAATATACGTGATCGTCTGGAAATACTCTGTCAGACATCCGTCTATACAAGCCATCCAGGAACAGGATGAACCGAAGGCACTATTCTATAAACAGGATAGCCCTTGCATAACTCCGTCTTCAATTTCCTTTGGCATATATGATTCGCAACGCTTATGCCAATACAGAGTGGTTCTTTGGATAATAATCCAACCGGTCTCTCCATATTAACAACGTTAAAATGGTCAAAACTTCGATAGTCTGTGATTTAACTATCGAAGAAAAACACGTGTGCAAACAACGATATTATTTCCAAATGGAAATTTATATCGATCAAATATCATTCAACATTTATCTCCTTAGTTCATTTTTCATCTCATGTTTCCCTATATTCAACATTTGCTATTTTCTAAATTTAGAAAATATATCTTATTAACACTGGAAAACATTCCCATTTCTTGTTTTCTATGTTAGAAAACATTTCTGGTTCTTGTTTTGGAAACATTTCCAAAACTCCTACGTTTGGATTTAGCAGATGTTTAGATAAAACATCGCTATGCCAACTCAAACCATAATACTTATTCACTTAACCATCCTTTACTGCCGAACCTTAACCATTCCTTAGTTAAAAACGAAGCCAATCAAGTTGGGGTAATACTACCTCTCAGACCTTAACTGAACAACATTTCTAACCTTGAAATAGGCAAAGTTCACTTTTTAATTCTTTAACAAACTTCCTTACGTAACTCTCTTCCGAATCATCTCTATTCGAAAATTTCTTTCCTTCGAATAAGGTATATTTGATAACTCTATTCAATTTACTCTATTCGATTAACCCTTATCAATTTACTCTATTGGACTAACGTTATTGGATTAACTCTATTTGACTAACGCTATTGGATTAACTCTATCGGACTAACGCTATTGATTTACTCATTTCACTTAACTCCTTTTGAATAAACTATAGTCGATAACTCCTTTTACTCTATTCGAATCACTAAAATTCGATTAACTCAATTGATTCTATTCGAATAAACTATATTCGATTAACTCTATTTACTTTATATTCGAATAAACTATATTCGATTAACTCATTTGCTTTAGCTCTAATCGATTAACTCCATCGAATAACTAAATTCGATAACTTCTTCGAATAACCAAATTCGATAGTTCCTTTCGAATAAACTATATTCGATTACTCACTTCGATTAAACTAATCGATAACTTTTATCGATTAAACTATAATCGATAACTCCTTTCGATTAACTAATAATCGATAATTCCTTTCCTTTAACTCCATTCGAATAAACTAATATTCGATAACTCCATTTGAACAACTCTAGTTCGATTTACTCTAACTGATTAACTCTAACCGGTTTAACTCTAACTGGTTAACTATAATTGATTAACTCTAATTCGAATAACAAATATTCGATTAACTCTATTCAACTAACTCGACTCGACTAACCCCTTTTGAATAACTAATTCGATTTACTAACTTTCGAATACCATATTCGATTTAACTACTTTATTCGCTTTATAAAGATTTCCCTTTTAACAACATTTATTCATTTTAAAGATTTACTTTTAGTAACGGTTCTCCACTTTAAAATGATTTCCTTCTTATAACAGTTTCCTTTTTATAACGTTTTCCCTTTTTCTAATATCTACTATTTATAAATATTCCAATTTATAAATATTTCTTATTTATAAATATTCCATTTATAAATATTTTATTTTCAAATATCACTTTGAAAATATTCCCTAATCAACATTTCAGTATGTTATGGTATTCAACATATCAAATCACGATGATCAGTATCGTCCAAAACACATATAATCGACAATCGATTTTATATCACGTCATATATCACAATATATGAAAACAATAAATTAACTATTGAGGAATCCAGTCGGATTCCTCCAACCTGTTTCCCTGCATCACAGATGTTAAACAATATAGATAACATCACTTTCAGTTCCATATGATATATTCTGTTAAACAGAATCGATTTATATATACATATGTATATATATATATATAATTTCCACTAACTGACTAGTAGTTCAATCAAACAATCAACACACTGTCAATCAGCCAACATTTAACAGTTCTAAAAATACAACATGAAATTATAAACCGTTTAGAGTTAGTGAGATTTACTCACATTTGCAGTTCATCGTTAAAGAACGATAAACTGTTATTTGATTTGAATCAAACAATTTATTTCGCCATAAATTCATACGAGCTCCGGTCCACTTCCAGTCAGTGCCATTGTGTTGCTCCCGTCCATACAATCCTAACGGATCTTGTTTCGCTGAATTCCGTTAATATATGAGAAAGATATTGCTTTTACAATTTAATACACTATTTTAAATTGAATATAACTTAACTTATTTTCAATTGGGCTTAACCCTTTCTTCCGGCCCATCTAAACCCATACGTGAACAAGTCCACCCGCACCCTTTCTCTTCTTCTTCTACTTGCCGCGATACTACCTGGAGCACAACCAAATGCCGCGTTTTCTCCTCCCTAAACCTCCCTCTTCTCTTAAGAATTCAACATACGGCCTTCACCAACACTCTTCTTTTGTCGAGCTCTTTCTCTTCATAACAACAACCACCAGTTCGCACCCTTCATCGAAATCACGTCGCACAGCAGCTCTGTATCTTCCAGTATTGGATCGACAACAATACTCATCAAACTCCACAAAATCTTGCTAACAAGCTCGATTTCCTGAAACAAACCTACTACTAACATTTGTTTCGACTATTGATGCTTCAATCCTTTACCATTCACAACCCTAATCTCTACTTTTTATTTCCAACGGGGAGAAAAAAAAAGAGTTCGAACCACATGAAAATCATACTGCAGTGAAGAGCATCACTTCACGAGTCCTAAAACATTTATCTCGGATTTTATAGGAATTTATCCTATTTGTTGTTGATTTTTGAAACCCTCACGAAATGATTTTCCCGAAGGAAACAGCGGCGGCGAAAATTTGTGTTGACTGTGGAACTAGGAATTAGGTTTAGAGGACTTTAAGGATATTATATAGGGAAAATTATATTATTTTCTTAATCGATTTTTATATTGAATTTTAAGCAAACGCTATTTTTATTTGTCCTCTAAAATTCCTGTGATCACATACGATACCCAAAAATCACGAAAATTGACATGCACCTAGAGTTCGACAATACGGTCCCAATGAAACTAGTTTCGTTGAATTCCGACTTCGTATGCTCACACAGTGTATTTTTAACTGTCAAAATACTGACTGTTTTTCACTCTAAAAATCCGTACGACCACACAGTGACTCTAAAAATCACGAAACTGGAAATCTAACAACTATTTGACATTGCGGATCCAACACAATTAGTTTTGTCGAATTTCGACTTCGTTTGCAAAATTGGCTATTTTTAAAGTCCTAAATAACCCATTTAAATATATAAATATATTTAAATATAATTAAATTAAATATTTATAAATAAATATTATCGTATATATTCACCGTGGAATACCATACAGCTCTAAAATATTCCTATATGAATTTCTAACTTGATATTCGCTTCTGGGTCAACCCGATATTCGATTTATATTGAAATTCCTTTTTAAAATATAAATAATTCCTTTATAAATTATAAAGGAATTCCATAGCGACTTTTCTAAAATTTGATTTGAACATAAATCAAAATCTACACGACGAAATCCCGATTTTTCTCTTCCACTAGAAAGATATACTCCACCAGCTCCTAAAGTTTCTTGTTTCACAGAAATCCGGCTTAAAACGAATCATGTACATTCAGTTGAAGTTCAAATCGCCAAATCGCGAACTGCAGCGCCATTTCGAGCTCAATTATAATTATATTATAATTATACGTTCAATTATCGTTTATATAATATATTTTCGTTATTCTAATTCAATTCTAAACTGAATTAAATATCACAGATGATCCAGTTCACACCATATCGTCATTTCAGCCAATTCTGATTATTTCAGAATTAAATATATTATTTAATTTATTATTTTAATTAAATATTCATCATTAATTAATTAAGCCACCATTTAATCCACTATATCACTATTTATATAATTAAATAAATTCATTATAATACCTCTGCCAATGCGGGTCATTACAATCTTCCCCACTTAATATAATTTCGTCCTCGTAATTACTAAGGTAGACAACGACCCTATCGACTGGTTAGAACATATTTGTTCACTTCTTAATTTCAGTTTCAACTGAACCAATTTAATTTCAATTTAATTTTTAATTTATTCTTATCAACGATAATTTTCAAAAATCCTGAAAATTTTCTAATGCCTTAACTCTTCGAAAAATTTCGCCAGCACCTCCTTTGTACTGGTCAATAGGTCAAACTCCAACTCGCCTCTCTGTGCCATCTCCATCCCAAATGAAAATCAAACAGCCAAGCGGCTCACCAATTCGGCTCATAAATCTTATATCCAATAGAAATATAAACTTGTACCTTTTGTCGGCATATCATTATATCCTTTCCACCTGTTATCAATTCAGCAGATACAAGGGTCATCCCAATCAAATCCCAATCTGCTTTTATCCACGACACAACCATTCGCTTATATCCTAGCCAAATATCATTTCAACTCGAGTTTCTTCTCGATTCCCAACTCTTAACTTGATTATCACATTACACTTCAAATTTGAATCTCACAATCCAATTGGTCTTGATGTCATTCTAATTCAATCTCAGTTACCACTTTACTGGCTTTACTTTAATTCAAATTTGCTTTCACAAATTTCTGTTATATTTGTTTTTAATTCAAACAGTCTTTCCCTGGGAGTTTTTCAACAGTTTACTCTTTTCAAAAAATCAAATTTTCCTTTTGAACATGTCATTGAGCCCTTAATTAATATTCCATTGGTTAAATCACTTCTCGATTTCTTTATCAATATTTGTTAACCAACCATTTTCAATAACCATATTGGCCTTTTATGTTATTTGGAAAACATTTCCGAATATCGCCTTCCTTTTTTTCTAAACTTTAGAAAATATATTCTATTTATAATTGGAAAATATTCCAATTACTTATCTCTTTTCTGATCTCGTTTATTTCTATACTTAGGAAATATTCTTTATTATATTTCCAAGCTTACACTTATTTGGGTTAAAACGGATGTTGTGTGTAAAACATTGTTACAACAACCCAAATACTATATAACTCTTATTCAACCTTGATCTTCGAGCCTGAAATATTACTGTTTATTTGTTAATAATGAAATCAATCAAGTTGGGGTATAACTACCTCTCAGACCTTGACTGAATAACATTTATAACGTCAAAACAGATATGACTACTTACTCGAATAATCAATACCATACAACTACTTATTCACTTTTAAACACGTATACGCTTCCTCTTTCTATTCTTACTAGATTTTATTCTTAGTCTTCCTTTTTAATTTTACTATTCTATTTCTAAGTTCGTTTCCTTATCGACTTATATATATCGATACATTGATTTCTAACTATCAAATTATTTTAAAAATATTCTAACTCCTTAAATTCCCGGAAAAATTCGCCATAACCTCCTTTGTACTAGGAGCATCGGGATATTTCAAATAGCCTCCAATGGACCTCACCAATCCAAAAGAAAAAGAAAAAGCCAAGCGGCTAGCCGATATGGCGCATAAAATCTCATATATGAATTAAATACATACCTTTTCGTCGAGCATTCTATTTATATACCTTCATACCTTATCCATACCTATCTCATGTATATTTATACCTGCCCAATCTATTTTAACTATACCTGATCGTTTTAACTCATTTCGTTAATTAATTTGTTAATTAACTCTTTAGTCTATTTCACTTCTATATTTGAACATGACATGTTCAAATATATTTTTAACTTGCTTATTGACTCCAAATTTCAAATTCAAGTTCTATATTCGATTTTGAATATCCATTTGCAAATCCAATTCACCTTTCAAAGTTCAACTTCAAATTCAAAATTCGATTAGCTAATTCCTCTTCGACTTAGTTAATCCTATTCAATTTCTATTCAAATTTTATATCACTTTTATTATTCAAATCTATATATCAAATTCTATTATTCAAATTCTATATATTCAAATTTTATAGTTTAAATTCCATTTGAATTCTATATTCAAATTCCATATATTCAAATTTTATATTTGAATTCCATTTGAATTTTATATTCAAATTCCATTTGAATTTCTATATTCAAACTCTATTTCAATTCCATTGAATTTCATATATTCAAACTCCCTTTGAATTTCTATATTCAAATCCTATTATTACTCTATATGACTTCTATATTCAATTTTCCATTATTTAAATCTTCTTTATTCAAATCTCATTTGAATTTCTATATTCAAATCCCCTTTGAATTTTCTTATTTAAATTCTATGTTTGAACTTCCTTTATTCAAATTCCTTTAAATAAGTCTCGATTTCAATTCCTTTTGAAATCGATATTTCTACCTTTGGAAAATAGATTTTCCTTTAGATTTCACACTTGTATTTTTATTTCTGAATTATCCAATGATAATTCTTTTCACTTCATTTATAAACTTCGTTTATAAAAGAACTATTTATAAACTTCGTTTATAAAGGAACTTCTCGTTTTACTTCTTTTAAAACAAGTTAGTATTTCAAATCTATTTAAAAATTCAAATTCTATTATTCAAATTCTATATTATAAATCCCATTTTGAAATTCAACACAACTTGTCTTTCCCAAAACAAATTCAAAACAGTATCTCTGGTAGTAATTCGTCATTTACAACTCAAAAATGAATACTGATGATGCAGTTGTCATCATCAGAATCCATTTTCCAGCGATCGAAGAGAGTTCAATACTATAAAACCATTTCTAAACATTTCCACTTTGAAATTTGTGACGGCCAGGAATTTCGCTTGATCCGAATCAGTCGTTAAACCGACCTAGACCGTTCAAAACCCCTGATCGTTTTGAGAACAGGACAAATTGGAACGCAGACGGAAGAACATTTCATTGTTATTACAACAATTCCATCAGAATACAAGAATATACAGAGTATAAATGAATAAATTACATTCGACAAATATCAGAGATTACAATAAATTACATAGCAGCGGAAAATAATACGAAACACAACTGAAAGTAATACACGGATACAGAGCTTTCCGAGCATCGTTCGAGCTGTAAATCAGGACCCTGTGAATATAAATCTGCAAAACCAAAACTACTAGCTGCTCGTGTCGAAATAGGGGCACCCAGAGTTTAGGTTAAAACAATAAACTACAGGTCAGTCATGTGACTGGTGTGAGAACCAAAATAGTAATTTAAAACTTTACTTTAAAAGAGGGTAATTCAAGGGACCACGCCGTATAACACGGAACGGGTTTCCTCCCAAGAATACCAGTGCATAGGATAAACAGCGCAATGCTTTTTCGAAAAATGAAGCTATTATAAGACCCAGATCCCATCACACAATGCAACGCAAGCCGGAGGATAGGGTTTTCCCTTATAAAAGCCAAACATGATTGGTACGTTTAAAACAAAACATTTGATACTATGAAAAGTGTATAGTGTCAAAACAATTTCAATCATAAATATCAATCATAGACGGCATAAGTGCCCCATCCCACTATGTCGCCATACTAGGCTCTACAAATAAAACTGAAATACACGTATTGGAAATTGGATTTTCGTCATGAGTCGAGGCAAGGGGCAAGCTCCTCTCCGCTTCGAGACACTCTTACAAATGCCTTGGGACTACACACTCTGGGTAACCCCTGGATGCTTCAGGGCCGGTCCTCTCTTACGTTTGAGGATTAATTATTCCTGAACACACGTTTCCCGGTCCTTACAGACTTAAAATCGAGGCGCCTCATCCAACAACCACATAGGTGAAAAGTATATAAATGTCAGGGCTGGTAAGTCACTGACACCACCAAAGCTAGAAAGAAACGTCATGCTCTCCCTGCAGTCCTTATCCCGTTTTTAACTCATACCGAGGTGTGAGGCTCGCGAATCCACGCTATACACAAAGCTGCCACGTAGGTCGTGCTTTGATCATCAACCACAAGACTTTGCTTTTCAACAGAAGCCTTGATCCATGCAACTCAGCGTTCCACATAGGCAATTCATGCCATGCGATTGATATCTATCGATATATAACCTCTAAGCTCGTATGTCTCAGAAAAGGGCGTTAAGCAAGAGAATAAATTCTCCACCGCCAAACAGATATATATTTAACAGAAATCAATCAACACAGAAAAAAATCCAATGTCAGACACACAATCCATTTACAAGTTCGTTCTGGGTCTGAACGAAACCGGAGGCACTTTCCTCGCATATCCATCGATCTCCAAGTACGTCTGGACGACCACCAACTGATTCCCTCATCTTGGGTGTACAGCCCAATCAAGATCATCAGTAATCACCCAAACGATGTGAAGACTTCCGGTCTTCAACCACCGTCTTCATCTTCGACATATCATCGAATCGGTTATTCAGAATGGGTATAAACCCGGCCTTTCCCAACAACCCACGTATATTAAAAACAAATGTTACACAAACACAACATACGCCTCATTCCAATCCATTAGTCACTAACCGTAAATCAGTAAGAGAGCAATTCCCCAAATATTAACCCCGAAGGCCGAAACCAACATCAGATCAATACCCAGGAAACCATTCTTCTTAACTAACCTACAACTAGTTTCTAAATTTCACATTTTTAGGGGAAAGTTCCCATTAATTTTATCCAAGATAAACTCTTTAAATTTATTCTTTAATCTTCCTTTGGATGTCATTTCAAACCAAATTATGGTTTTCCAAACTAGTCGGGATTAGCGAACCACACCGAAGTAATTATTTATTTTATTTCTCAATCCCAACCTATTCATCCTATGAAGCAAAACTGGTAATACTCCATATCTAACACCATGGTGTTATCGGTAAAATTGATTACCATTTCACGTTCAAAACTAATTAAAGATCTGACTATCGTTTTGGAGCAAAACTGGTGATACTCCATTCTCGCTCATTTGCCAAATTTGATAATTTAAATTATCAATTCACATTTCAATCTAATTGCAGATTCATTAAAACTCCCGTTTCTGGGTTAAAGAACTAATGTCATTTGAAACACAGTTCACGAGAAACCCAAATCACATTCTAATTATTATCGGGTCAAAGAACAAGTGTTATTTAAAACACCCTTCATGATAAACCCACAAATCAATTCTATTTAAAACCCATTTCAAATCCAATTTATTTATTTAAAAATAAATGGGTTTTAATATTAGTTCAAAACTAGTTCATTTCGATAAAAATCTATTTTTATCTTTTCAAATATGGAGTTTTTCATCCCAATTTTTCCCAAATCATTTCTTATGATTTTACACAAATTATTACTATTTTTAATAATTTTATCAAGGCCCGTACAGTCGATTTGCAACAACGGCCATCGAACTGCACTTACAACGACCTTTTCCAAATTTGATTTGGACGTATCTCCAAATCCAACCGTTAGATTTCAAATTTCTAATATTCGTTAGAAATCTCTTTTTGATAAGTTTTAGGATAATCCGACGGTCGGATCTCCCGTAATGTCCGTTCGAAGTTAATGGTCGAAATTCGCGAACTGCCGCAGCGCGGCGCGTTCTATTCAGGCCATTATATTATATATATATAATATATATAATATATATTTCGTCGATTTCTATTTAAAACGAATTTTATAAATAGTTTTAAATTCGTTTCAAAAACATTTCAACTTCCATTTCCAATTCAAATCAAAATTGAATTTTTCCTTATAAATTCATTTTAAAATTCATTTCAATTCAATTCAAATTTCGATTCAATTTGAATCCATTTCAAATCGATTTTTATTCTATTTCAATTCGATTCGAATTCGTTTTATATTCAATTCAATTCAAATTCGTTTTATATTCAATTCAATTTTTATCTCTTTTCAATATTCATTATAAAAACGAATATAATCGATATAAATATCGTTCGCGTCAAAATAGCGCATCTCTAATCAACATGGCTTTATATATTTCAATAATTCCGTTATTATATTCAACAAATGAATATTTATCCTCTTCAATACGTGAATCTATATTTTTGTCAATACATGACCAATCTCAACGAATGAGTACTGTCCGCGTGTGACTATTTTTGCTATTCAATATATTTTATAAAAATTATGGTATCTATCGTTTGATTTCAAATTAGACTGCAATCGTAAATTAGTAAGAGAACGATTCCCTAAATATTAACCCCGAAGGCCGAAACCAACATCAGATCAATATCCAGGAGACCACTCATCTTATCTATTTTCCAGTTAGTTTCTAATTTTCTATATGATAAAGATGTAAATTTTATTGTTAAAATATTTCGTTCAACACATGACTAATCTCAACGGATGAGTACTGTCAACACATGAACCTTTATTTTATAATGATAAGGATGTAAATTTTATTGTTAAAATATTTCGTTCAACACATGACTAATCTCAAAGGATGAGTACTGTCAACACATGATCCTTTATTTTTTAATGAGAAAGATGTAAATTTTATTGTTAAAATATTTCATTCAACACATGACTAATTCAACGGATGAGTACTGTCAACACATGAACCTTTATTTTATAATATTATTTATTTTCCCGATTGGAATGAGGCCCAATCAATTACTATATAAAGTTACTTATATGGATTCCATACAACACATGTATATAATAGCAACGATAAATAATCAACCATCATCCAAAGTGCACTACACTGTATAAGCACCAAATATATGTATCTAACGCTTACAACAGCCTGTCAATCAATCGATCGACATATAACTAATTACTGGGATTAGTGTATGCCGTATTTTATCCCAATACCCGTGTGGGGTTTCAAATGAACAAACACAGATTTTATTTGTGAAGTTGGGCGATGTGTAAAATTTATCATCCCAATCAATGTCCTTCAAATAGGTGTACATAAACAAACCGTCCGGTTTGTAAATGAATATTTATTTATTCACATTCACTATATTCATATTCACGTTAAAAATTATATTTTTAATGATAAAATATTTTATTTTAACACATGAATTTCTATTCAGTTCATTTACAGAGTAAAAATGATATTTTTATTTTTCTAACTTAATTTAGAAAATTTCGGCGGCATAACGGCACGATACTAGAAACGGGACAAGGCCTAGCCTTATCCCCGGTCTAGTGATGGCCCACGCCATACACATATCAATCAATTCGATTTCAATTCACCAAACAACCAAATTCAAATCAAATAATCTAACCAACTACACAACCAAACAAACAAGTCCATGGTCTGTGGACGATAGTGTCGGGTGCTACTAAACACCGTCTGCATCCTAGTATATATTATAATATAACTAGAAAAAGAAAATTTAAAAGGTGAGAAGTTCTTGTGACGATCCCAAAACCCCGTGACACGGTGTTAAGGATAATCATTGGAATATTAACACATTAATCATCATTAGCAGATCACAAATAATAGCATAAACAGAAAATAGAATAATTTACCCACATATGACAGCGGAATCATATAGATATCATCACATCAGAGAAGCACAGTACAGGATACAACTTAGTGCATAATGATACATAGTCAGTCACCATCGCCTGATGCGGAATCATACATAAAGAGTACACAAAATAAATATCAGTCTACATCGCCAATGGCGGAATCATAATATAGATACAATAATAGCGGAGAAAATCCAAGTCAGCACGGTGTAGTCAAGCCTCGCCATGAGCCAAAAGTGCGTCAGAAACCTGTAACTAGGCTGCCCGTGTGAAAATGAGGGCACCCGAGTTTGCAAGGTGAAACAAACTACGAGTCAGTCATAGGACTGGTATGAGAAATCTACATAACTTATTAACAACAATAATAAGGCAAATCAAAGGACCACGCCACTTTCGCGGAACGGGATTACTCAATGAGTGCTAGTGCATGAAATAAAGTAAATGATTAAATCATCGCAATGCTTTTTGATAAAATGAAGCCATTATAAGACTCAGGTCCAATCACACAATGCAACGCAAGCCGGAGGATAGAGTTTTACCTTATAATGGCCAAAAATGCTTCATACGTATAAAACAAAAGTGTTTGATATTATTACTAGTGCATATATGTTTCAAAAGCAAATTCAATCATAAATATCAATCCTAGGCGGCATAGCTACCATCTACTATGTCGCCATACTAGTAATACAATCACATCCGCATATTTCGTATTGGAAATTGGATTCCTTCATGAGTCGAGGCAAGGGGCACGCTCCTCTCCGATTCGAGACACTCTAGCAAATGCCTCGGGACGGCACACAGCAATCCCTGGATCCTCCAAGGCCGGTCCTCTCTTACTTTTGAGGATTAGTTATTCCTGAACACACGTTTCCCGGTCCTTACAGACCTATAATCGAGGCGCCTCGTATTCCAACAACCACACGGGTAAAAAGCAGATATAAATGTCAGGGCTGGGAGGTCACTGACACCACCATAGCTAGAAAGAAACGTCGTGCACTCCTTGGGTCCTTCTCCCGTTTTTGACTCATACCGGGGTGTGAGGCTCACTAATTCACGTTATACACAAAGCTACGTCAAACAGACCATGCTTTGATCATCAACCATAAGACTTTTCTTTGCAACAGAAGCCTTGATCATATGCCACTTAGGTGTGCCACATAGGCAATCCACTCCATGCGACTGATTTCTATCAATACATAACCTCTGAGCTCGTACGGCTCAGAGAAGGGCGTTAAGCAAGAGAATAAATTCTCCGTCGCCAGACAGATATATATTTAACAGAGATCAATCAACACATAACAAAATCCAATGTCAGACACACAGTCCATTGACAAGTCTGTTCTGGGTCCGAACGAAACCGGAGGCACCAATTCCTCGCATATCCGTACCATCAACAGTATGTTTGGACGGCTACTACTTCAGCTCCTTCATGGTAGCTACTCCAATCACGAGCATCGGTAGCGCCCATCCATCCAATGTGAAGATCGTCGGTCTTCAACCGTCTTCGACTCTTCGACTTCTCAACGTCGATCGATTATTTGAAATGAGATGAACTCGGCCTTTTCAAATAACCCACGTATATTTAGGTCTTCAAAACAATTTATCACATGGTTGGACT
The DNA here is from genome assembly GCA_030737875.1 of Allium sativum. NCBI lineage: Eukaryota > Viridiplantae > Streptophyta > Magnoliopsida > Asparagales > Amaryllidaceae > Allium > Allium sativum. The sequence goes on from CM060924.1 coordinate 441,252,584, forward strand.
ATTCAACATTCACATTTTAGTTCTTTAGTTATAATTCTCATGTTAAATACATTCAACCATCACATATCAAGCAAACACAACAAAATTGGTTTATTTCCACTCTATATCGTCTATAGTATTTTATAACGATATATCGCCATTTTTATTTAATTTAAAACGTCCCTATTTAATTAAACGACGTTTCAGGTCGTGTCGATGCACTTACGCTGCTTTCCACTAATTTTGTTTTACACATATCTGGAAATCTAACCGTTGGATCTTCACAAATTTTATATCATTAGGAAGGTCATTTCAAAATGAATCCAATGGTTTCAGTTTTGGGAAAATCCGACGGTCGGATCTTCCACACTAGCCATTTGAAGTTACGATTTCAATTTATGAACTGCAGCGTCGTTATTCGATTTTATTTAACTATATATATATATAATCGTTTCTGGTGTTGTTTTTCTTCAGATTTGAATTAAACATTCCAGACAATCCAACCGTCGGATCTTCACAAAGTTGGTGCCGTTGGAAAGATATTTCCAAGGCGAGCCCAACGGTTGTGGTTTCGGGAAAATCCAATGGTCGGATTTCCCACTCTAGTCATTTGAAATCACGGTTTCAAAACACGAACTGCACGGCCATGTTTCGTTTTAATTTTATTTATATTTATATAAATATAGTTCATTCAAAAATTCCTATACCGTTTTTACTTCAATTATTTTACTAACGCCTTTAAATTTTGGAAAATTTCGCCATAACCTCCTTTGTACGGGAGGGGCTAGGAAAATTACCAAATAGCCACACGGGCGTATCATGTCAAAAAGAAAAAGAAAAAGCCAACAGGCTCATAAAATCATCACCCAAACAAAACAGTAAATGTGTACCTATTTGTCGGGCACAAAATTTTATTTCTCTTCTCTAGCCCCTTTGCTATAACCTGTTCAATAAATATGCATGTACATATATACAATTTTTATCACTTATCATTTTCCATTCAACTTCATATTTGATTTACTTTTGTTTAAAAATACCATTCATTCTAATGTTGCATGCATAGGCTAAAATCATATCATTAGCTAATTAATGTATATTTCGACTCATGCATATTTATTTGAACAAGTGGCTATTTTTAACACTTCACATTTCAAAGATGATAATTTTGGCGAACTAAAATAGATTTCAACACATGACTATTTTATTTAGTTCCTATGCATGTTAAAAATAATATTTCTTCACAAATATGTATTTCAACGTCCGCATATTTCTAGCATATCACATATATGATAAAAATGATATTTTTATCATTTAAAATATTTATTCGACAAATGGATGTTTTCAACACTTCATAGTTTCAATAAAAATGTAATTTTTATTGTTCGATCTTTTTATTCAACACATGAACTTTTCCACTACACACACTTCTCAACACATGAGCATTTGCACACATGGATATTTTATTTATGTTGTTCATATTAGAAAGATGGAATTTTTATTGTTGAAACTATTTATATAAGGCGAATATTTTTCATACTTCCTATATATTATAAAAAGGTGATTTTTATTGTTTAAACACTTCATTCATTCACAAATGAATTTAATTTTCACACATCAATTTTCAACACATGAATATTTCCACACATGGATATAGTTTCAACATATGACTTTAATTTCAACGCATGAAAATAATTTCAACATATGAAAATTATTCTAACACATAAAGATTATTCAAAATTTAGGCAGCATAACGGCAGGGTAGTTAAAACCGGCACCGTCCCTAGTACGGCTCCTCGCTCTACCTTAAAACCTCGCGGTTTTTGACAATGGGGATTCATGCATCTAATTCGCACGCAGGCGGCATGTTTTATTTTTATTTCCACAAATATTTCCAATTCATTTCAATCACCAATGGGTATTTCTCAACCACAACCAAACAATATCAACCACAAAACAATTATTCAACCATTCGCATTTTCATCCAATATTTCACACCAATTCACAACAATAAATATCGTCCATGGTTTGTGGACGAGGGGTGTGTGTGTGTGTGTGTGTATATATATATATATATATATATATATATATATATTTATAATTGCTATATTTCACTTGCATTTCAACACATATATCAATTATTCTATGCATGTAAAATTCATACTTAGCTTATATAGATTACACTACGCATGTACATGAGGTATACAACACGTGTGTAATTTATATTTCGCTAATATAATTTATACACGACATTTTCCATTCAAATTCTTTTAATTTAGATTTCTCACATTGGTTTTCGGAGTGCTGAAAATCGTAGATGACTCAGAAAAATCCGCGGCTTCTTCTATGTGGTAGAGAGCTTCCTTGCGGTCCCGATGTTTCCTGTTTCATCGAATTTCGTCAATACACTAAAAAGATATGATTTTTCAAAGTGCAAACATCAAAAATAACTCACCTTTCACGATGGTTCAAAACTAGGTTTGCGGTTTTCGCGAGAACCGAGGCACGAGGGGATGATCGGCGGGTTGGACGTGGAAGAGGGAGGAAAGGGCTATAGGTGCGCGGCGGTTGGAGGCGACTCGGTGGGGCCCAGAGCTCGCGGCGGCTGCTGGAAGGTCCGGACTTTGGAGGAAGATATCTCGACGTAGGAGCAACGATAGGGGGAGCTCCTTATATGGATTTGAAGAGGGGAAGGAGAACTACCAAAAGTTGAACTGGGGGAGGGGCTGATTCGGGTTGTGGCGATCGGAAATCGCCAGGGAAGGGGGGAAGCTTTTCCGTCGTCGATGTCGGGGGGGGGGGGTTCTGATGTTATTTATTTATGAATGGAGAAATATGATTGGTCGACGGTTTTATTAAATTTTTAAATAGTGTTTTCTCAAACGAACTCCTTTTCAAACCCAATGACTGTCGCCCTAGCTAAATACCCCCATCCCGGACACAATAGGATAGGTTTCATTAGCCTATTCGACTGTTACAGTCAGTTATTTCTCAAATTAAAGTATAAAACATTTAATTTTAACTTTGAACGTACATTTCAGTTTGCCAGGGCCACAAACTGATTCGAAAAATTCCAGAAAAATAAATCTAGCTATGTTTTGACGCTACGGTCCCAACAAAACTAGTTTCGTCGAATTCTGAGATCGTTTGAAAAATGGCTATTTTCTGGTCGATCCAATTTAACAGAAATTGACCAAACACATTTTCTTTTTCCACGCTCACATATTAGCTTCAAAAATTATGAAATTTGAAACCTAGCAATAATTTGACATCCCGGACCCAACAAAAGTGGTTTCGTCGAATTCCGAGGTCGTATGCAAAATATCAAATTTCGAGGGCTATATATTATATATAGCGACCATTCTGAAAATTCATTCAGCCATAACTTTTGATTCCCGTTATGAAACTTCGATTTTTCAGATTCGTTAGAAAGTTATTGATGAACAGATTTAGATATTTTTGGTTTCGCTAAAATCCGTTATATTTTCCACCCTGCACAGTCAGTCATAATTTGAATTCAAATTTTCAAACTGACTCACTATTTCTAATTCACTATTTTATTGAAATATTCTATTTCAATTGTTCAAATTCCTTTGAAATCACCAATTTAAAAATTTTAAATTGGCTCGTATTTTCTGGGTTATTACAATCTCCTCCACTTAAAACTTTTCGTCCTCGAAAAGGAAACAACAGTAAAGTAGGAAACAAAATGTAAATGCAAAGTATTGTAAAGATACCTTGCATCGGAGTTAATCAGAGATATCCACTCTGCATTTGGGGTAAGATTGCTTAATGCTTTCCTCAGTCTCCCAAGTACAGTCTCTAGGATCACTGCTCCACTGCACTTTAACTAAATGAACCTTTTTGCTTCTTAGTTCTCTAGTTTCTTTGCCAACAATTTTTAATGGCTCTCTTCTGAGTGCTAATTCTGGAGTTATGTCTATATCCTGTTGCGCTGCTTCTTCTACAACAAGATCCGGATCATGCACATGTCTTCTAAGTTGAGATATGTGAAATACATCATGCACTCCAGGCAACCAATCTGGTAATTGAACCCTATAAGCAAGAGTTCCAATTCGTTCGAGTATAGGAAAGGGACCAATAAATCTCGGTGCCAACTTCCCAGTTTTGCCAAATCTGATTACTCCTCTCATCGGAGAAACCTTCAAATAAACATGATCACCAACAGCAAATGTCAAATCTCTTCTTCTAGAATATGCATAACTTTTCTGTCGGCTTTGGGCGGTTCTCAAACGCTTTTTGATGAAGTCGACTTTATCAGATGCTTCTCTAATCATATCGGGTCCTAACACAAGTCTATTGCCAGGTTCTACCCAACATGCTGGAGATCTGCACGGTCTGCCATATAATGCTTCAAATGGCGACATTCCCAAACTTGCTTGATAGCTATTGTTATATGAGAATTCTGCCAAATGCAAGTGATCTTCCCATGACCCACCAAAATCAATTATACAAGCCCGCAATAAATCTTCTAGAATTCTATTCACCCGCTCGGTTTGGCCATCTGTCAGAGGGTGATAAGCGGTGCTCATATTTAGTTTCGTTCCCAATTCTGTCTGGAAAGCTTCCCAGAATTTGCTAGAAAATATTGGGTCTCTATCACTGACTATGCTGATGGGAATTCCATGCAGCTTAACAATTTCTTTGAAATATATCTATGCTAGACTTTGAGCGGTTCTATTGGATCCGACAGGTATAAAATGGGCAGTCTTCGTGAAGCGATCTACGATTACCCAAATGCTGTCATTACCTTTCCTGGTTCGCGGCAAACCATCTATGAAATCCATGGAAATCTATTCCCATTTCCAACCTGGGACTTCCAACGGTTGCAACAATCCAGCTAGCTTCTGTTGGTCACTCTTGACCAATTGACAAGTAGGGCATCTGCTAACATACAAAGAAATATCCCGTTTCATTGCCCTCCACCAGAAAGTGCGTTTGATATCGTGGTACATCTTACTCACACCAGGATGGATGCAAAATTTGGATTTATGGCATTCGTCTAACACTTCTCTTCGAAGGCCTGGAATATTTGGAATGCAAATCCTATTATTTAACCTGAGAACCCCCTTATTGTCAATATGGAAACTTGTGGTTTCACCTTCCTTGACCGTTTGACTGATTCTCTGAATGAATTCATCGTCTTTTTGAAGGGCTGAAATCCTATCAATCAATCCAGGCGTAATTATAAGATTGGCAATGATCGCGGTTTTCCTACTAAGCGCATCCGCTACAACGTTAGCCTTTCCCGGCGTATACAGGATATCAAGATCATACGCTGCAAGAAATTCTAGCCAATGCTGCTGTCTCAAATTCAGATCTTTTTGGGTGTATAAATACTTCAATGATTGATGATCTGTGTACAATATAAATTTCTCGCCCAATAAATAATGCCTCCAGATTTTCAAGGCAAAACGATGGCTAGCAACTCAAGATCATGAGTCACATAATTCTTCTCATGCGGTTCCAATTGGCGGCTTGCATAAGCGACTACTTGGCCTCTTTGCATTAACACTGCACCAAGACCTCTAATAGAAGCATCTGTCCAAACCGTTAAATCTTGATTCCCATCAATAATGGTTAACACTGGAACGGTTGTCAGTTTCGATTTCAATTCCTGGAAAGCTTCTTCACAGTCGGAAGTCTACTTAAACTTCTCATGCTTCTTCGTGAGCTTAGTTAACGGACCGGATATCTTCGAAAAATCCTTAATGAACTTTCGATAATAACTAGCCAACCCCATAAAACTTCTAACTTCTGTGGGTGTAGTGGGTTGCTTCCAGTCTTGAATCGCTATTATTTTGCTTGGGTCTACAGAAATCCCTTTCTCTGACACGACATGGCCAAGAAATTTCACTTCTTCTTGCCATAAGACACATTTAGAGAATTTAGCTTTGAAGACGTTCTTTCTTAGAATCTCCAATACTTGTTCTAAGTGTTTTTCATGCTTGGGTTTTGATTTGGAGTAGATTAAAATATCATCGATGAATACGAGGACAAATTTATTCAGAACTCCCCTGAACACTCTATTCATTAGATCGACAAAGTATGCTGGAGCGTTGATAGGCCAAACGGCATTACTAACCATTCATAAAATATGTCTGGACCTCTGAAAGCTGTCAAAGCAACACACTCTTCTGCTATTCTCAATTGATGAAACCCTGTAGCTAGGTCCACTCGGGAAAATACTTTCGCCCCATTCAATTGGTCTAGCAAATCGTCGATGCGGGGTAATGGATACTTATTTTTGAGCGTCTGTTTGTTGAGGTCTCGGTAATCAACACATAATCGAAGAGTACCGTCTGACTTTGGAACAAACACAACAGCTGCACCCCAATTAGAAAAACTAGGTCTGATTAGACCCTTCCACAACAGTTGATGAGTTTGATCGCCTAATTCTTCTTTTTCCTTCGGAGTCATTCTGCGAATTGGATGTACCACCGGTTTGGCATTGGGAATTAGATCGATTCGGAACTCTATTTCTCTTTGCGGAGGTAAGTTTTCAACTTCTTCAAACACATCCGCATAGTTTCTAACAATCAGAATCTTTTATATGGAAGTGGGGATAAGTTCTAATGCCGACCAAAATTCTTCTCTGTTTGGATTCGAACCATGACAGGGTACCGTAATATATCCAAGCTTCGTTCGAATTTTAACGATTCTTTCTGCACAATTCACTTCGGCTTCGTATTTCGTTAACCAATCAAGCCCGAGAATGATATCGAACTCGAGAAAATCCATAACGGTTAAATCAAAGGGAAACTTGTAGGAAGAATAAGAGACTGGCACTCTACAATACGAACCGAGAATAATAGAACCCCTTATCAGATTATGTACATCAACCGAATCTTTAAGCTTTCCCTGTTTTAACTTTAATTTGTGCATTGTGTTAACGGAAATAAAACTACGCGACGCACCCGTGTCAAACAATACAGAAACAGGAATATTTTTAATTGTAAGGGTACCTCCCAAAACATCGGGTTTACCTGCTCCATCGGAAGCAGCTAGCGGGCTCGACCCGTCATAGACGTGAGCTACGGTAGCTTTCTTCAGCAGAGGACAATCTTTGACTAGATGATCGGTCTTGAGGCAATTAAAGCAGGAGCGAGGGTTCTGAGAACCCTGGCTTGAACCTTGTGAATTTGTCTTCTGCCTGTTTGGGGCTGTGCACACATTAGAGTAGTGCCCCGCTTTGCCACAGTTAAAGCAATTTCCTCTCGGCGGCTTGCCAGTCTGAGGTTTTGAAGATGCTGCTTGACTTGACTCAGCTTGATTCGCAGCAGGCTTGCGTTTGTTCCCGGCTTGGCTTCTAGCGCGATCCTGCTCCAGATGTCTATGGTCAAGGTCTTCGTGGTTGCATGTCATTTCCACCAGTTCGTTGAATTCCAGCTTGACATGGGCCATGGTTCTATCATGATACTGTTGCCTTAGCCCAAGGATAAACCTCTTATTTTTGGACTTTGCAGTGGCGACGAGCTCTGGAGCATACGACGACAACAGTGTAAATTTATTTAGATAATCTTGCACGGAAAGATCCCCCTGCTGGAGGTTGGCGAAGTCATCGTGCATTCGTTCTAGAGCTTGTTCTAGGACATATTTCTCCTTGAAGAGTTCTTTGAATCCATCCAATGTTCTTCCATCTTCTCTATTCCCGACGGTGAGAGATTCCCACCATAGTTCAGCTTGTTCCTGCATAAGCCAGGCTCCCATAATAGCTTTATCTTCGTCTCCAAGCCTTAGGCCTTCAAGAATTTTCTAGCATGTTTTGAGCCATGCAAGGGCCTCTATTACTGTGCCAGTTCCCGAGAAGGTCTTGCCTCCTAAGTTTTTGTATCTCTTAGCTACACGGTCTAGCTCGAAGTATTAAGCGGTCGGAGGTTGTATCAAAGGTCCTTCTTGAACTGGGGCTTCTCCCCTTCCCCGGCCTCCGCCGGCACGGCCTCCTTTAGCGGCGGCTGCTCTGGTAGCCATTTGTCAAATTCTGTATAAGCAAGAAAAGAGTCAGCTAACAGAAATGATTGTTTATTGCATAGCTAAGTAGAAAATTTACGGAAAGATAACGATGGACTGATCAAATTGTTTTTTTTTTTGCTATTCTGCTCGGCTCATTCTAGGACTTTACTAGTCCTATCTCTAATGAGCGAATCTCCTTAGAATGCTACTGATTCTATTTTGACGAAGTGTTTAATGTGTTAGACTCCAGAACTAAGGTTAACCAAAGCTCTGATACCAGGTGTGACGATCCCAAAACCCCATGACACGGTGTTAAGGATAATCATTGGAATATAACACATTAATCATCATTAGCAGATCACAGATAATAGCATAAACAGAAAATAGAATAATTTACCCACATATGACAGCGGAATCATATAGATATCATCACATCAGAGAAGCACAGTACAGGATACAACTTAGTGCATAATGATACATAGTCAGTCACCATCGCCTGAGGTGGAATCATACATAAAGAGTACACAAAATAAATATCAGTCTACATCGCCGATGGCGAAATCATAATATAGATACAATAATGGCGGAGAAAATCCAAGTCAGCACGGTGTAGTCAAGCCTCGCCATGAGCCAAAAGTGCGTCAGAAACCTGTAACTAGGCTGCCCGTGTGAAAATGAGGGCACCCGAGTTTGCAAGGTGAAACAAACTACGAGTCAGTCATGGGACTGGTATGAGAAATCTACATAACTTATTAACAACAATAATAAGGCAAATCAAAGGACCACGCCACTTTCGCGGAACGGGTTTACTCCAATGAGTGCTAGTGCATGAAATAAAGTAAATGATTAAATCATCGCAATGCTTTTTGATAAAATGAAGCCATTATAAGACTCAGGTCCCATCAAACAATGCAACGCAAGCCGGAGGATAGAATTTTAACTTATAATGGCCAAAAATGCTTCATACGTATAAAACAAAAGTGTTTGATATTATTACTAGTGCATATATGTTTCAAAAGCAAATTCAATCATAAATATCAATCCTAGGCGGCATAGCTACCATCTACTATGTCGCCATACTAGTAATACAATCACGTTCGCATATTTCATATTGGAAATTGGATTCCTTCATGAGTCGAGGCAAGGGGCAAGCTCCTCTCCGATTCGAGACACTCTAGCAAATGCCTCGGGACCGCACACAGTAATCCCTGGATCCTCCAAGGTCGGTCCTCTCTTACTTTTGAGGATTAGTTATTCCTGAACACATGTTTCCCGGTCCTTACAGACCTATAATCGAGGCGCCTCGTATTCCAACAACCACACAGGTGAAAAGTAGATATAAATGTCAGGGCTGGGAGGTCACTGACACCACCATAGCTAGAAAGAAACGTCGTGCACTCCTTGGGTCCTTCTCCTGTTTTTGACTCATACCGGGGTGTGAGGCTCACGAATTCACGTTATATACAAAGCTACGTCACACAGACCATGCTTTGATCATCAACCACAAGACTTTGCTTTGCAACAGAAGCCTTGATCATATGCCACTTAGGCGTGCCACACAGGCAATCCACTCCATGCGACTGATTTCTATCAATACATAACCTCTGAGCTCGTACGTCTCAGAGAAGGGCGTTAAGCAAGAGAATGAATTCTCCGTCGCTAGACAGATATATATTTAACAGAGATCAATCAGCACAGAACAAAATCCAATGTCAGACACACAGTCCATTTACAAGTCCGTTCTAGGTCCGAACGAAACCGGACGCACCAATTCCTCGCATATCCGTACCATCAACAGTATATTTGGACGGCTACTACTTCAGCTCCTTCACGGTAGCTACTCCAATCACGAGCACCGGTAGCGCCCATCCTTCCAATGTGAAGATCATCGGTCTTCAACCGTCTTCGACTTCTCAACGTCGATCGATTATTTGAAATGAGATGAACTCGGCCTTTTCAAATAACCCATGTAACACCCCACCTCCGCCAGGGTGGCTCTTGCAAGCACTCTGACTTTGGAGGGGCGTTTGAACCAGGTAAACATGCATTATGATATATCAAGGCAGAACAAGAACATATGTATATATGTAAACAGAGTAAATAACATAGATAAAACAGCGGAAGATTTCAAACCATTTCAAAACAAGTCTGGTACAACATAATGTCAACTTTCCAAATACACAAGTCTAGATAAAAACAACATTGCTGAAAAACTGAAATACATAAGTACTATCCCCAAATAAGTGATAACCATAGCTAGCTTCATGTCGAAACCGTACATGAGCTGAAATCCCACAAGCAAGCAATCTGAAATCCAAGCTAAGCTCCAACGTTCCCACCCTGAGAACCTGGGGGGGGGGGACGGAAGAAAAGAGGCGAAAGAAAATAGGTCAGTCAAAAAGACTGAGTAAGCCCTACTACAATCAATGTAAACTGATAAAGTTAACTGGTATGAGAAGCAGGTATGATCATAAGGATAACAACATACTAGCATGATGATTAACTAACAAGGTAGATAAAGGTGTCATCGCATAATCAGGTTTAAGGTTTTGCACCACAGGTGTACTAGCAAACTAACATGACTGGAATAAACAAGTATTGATCCCTTGGCCCAAACTTTGGCCCAATAACATGAAATGACCCTAATACAAGGTCCAACCAAACGGTCTAGTCGATCGGCTCCCTAAGCCTAACTCGTCACGTGTTGGTGTTAATATGGCCCAAACATAATTGTAGTCGAACTGTGCCGGGTCCACCCTTCGGGTGTATCAAGCCCTAGGGTGCCAACCCCTGGACACCATAAACATGAGTGCACAGTCTCGATCTACTGGTACCCATGCTTGACTTCTCCAAATACGGACTACGTGCACGACCATAGTCCGTCCGGAACTACATCGGCGTACCACCCTGCCGTCGTTTATTGGTCGCTTACCTCCAGCCCAGTAATCGTGCCCCCTCCCTAGCCTAGTCCCTAGGGCCTTAATGATACAAACTTGGGATTACTGCTGGAGTGGGCCCTCATTGCTAGGATTTTTCTAGTGGGTTAAGTACGGTTTAACCCTCTTGATAATCATGGATTAACTTGGTTAAGTGTAACGATGAGTTCACGACTTAACCCTGACTAATCTACCAAGCCCAAATTGGTTAAGTACTAAGTGGACCATGACTTAACCCTAATCACGAGGCATTAATTAATTTAATGCGCCTTAACCTCTCACATTAGACCTTGTTGTGGTTACTAGTTAATCCGGGCGGGTCTAGGTAGCTTTACACCACAACTTGGTCTAACCTCGGGTTCAAGGTACAACATGACCAACTTCTCACATTGGGTCCTATTGTTTGTAGCAACTAGTTAAGCCGGTCGGTTCCGGGTAGGTTTACGCTACAAACTCAACCCAACCTCGAGTTGGTCACACTTATCTTTTCTAAGTGTCATGTCCATCATGTTTCCAAAACATGTTACAAGTTTTCAAGCATTTTGGTAGACCTAACTTAATAGGTAAATTCCCAAAGGGTAGACCTAACTTAATAGGTAAATTCCCAAAGGGTAGACCTAACTTAATAGGTAAATTCCCAAGCTTATGTTTTTATGTCTTTTAAGTTTACCCAACCCCAAACGCAATCCCGTCGCTTACATATCGCAATGGCGCATAAAGGATAGAAAGAGGGAACTTGGCATAATCATGACATAAAGGTGTTGAAGCCACAAGTTCAACATGGTGGCATATGAAATGTACATGTGTTCATATACTTGCATATTACATTTTTGGGCCTCAAAAGCATGCATAAAACCAAACTTAGCATATTGGTGATACATGGTGATAAATGACATGTAGAAATGGCCATAAGTTCACATTTAGCCTCACATGCAAGTTATCATAAGAGATATGATAACCTACATGTTGCCAAAATGCAACCTTTAGCCTAAAGCTTGAAGCTTTATGTTCACATACTCAAGATAAGCTTGCATAACATGATAACATGAACAAAATGATCATCCCAAACTTGCATAACATACTTGCATATCATAACATGGCATACTTACATAGCATAACATGGTAAACTTCCATAACATGACATGATGAACTTGCATATCATAACATGGCAAACTTGCATAACATGATAAACTTGCATATCATAACATAACAAACTTGCATAACATGATAAACTTGCATATCATATCATAATGATCAAACATAACTTGCATCATTAACTTTAGAGTTTAAATATGAAAGTAGAATAGGGCTTACAATGCTTAGGAAGTCACAAAAATATGACAAAGCCCTTATGAAATCAATTAAACCCAAAATGCAAGCTCTAATAGAAAATCCCTTGAGCCAAAATGATCAAAACCCTTGCTTTATGATGCAAATATAGAAACTTGACTTGAATGCAAGCTAATGATGCTCATACAAGCTTGAAAACACTTGTATGCATGGAAAATCTCTCATAGAAATTTATTTAGAATTTTATGAAGAGAGTGGAGGCCATGAGAGGGATAATTTTGCCATAGTTTAGTTGTAGGATTGATTAATAATGATTTAGGGTTAGGTTAGGGTCTTATTTATAGAGATTAGGATTAGTTTCAACCCTAGGCCCTAGTTCCAATCTCAGCCCTCAAAACCGAATCTGGCCCCTAAGCTCAACACAAACCCAAAATGGTGCACTAGGCAGAACAGCCCGGCTGGACCAAGTCGACAGCCAAGTCGACAGGGCTGTCGACTTGGGTCCAACCAAGTCGACTCCCAAGTCGACAGGCCTGTCGACTTGGGTGCTCTGGCGGGAACTTTCCCGCCTAGCCCAATCTGACCTAATTTTTCAAGTTCAAACTTGAATTTGAAATCTGTTTTTACTTTGAATTTTTCTAAAAACTTCGTTGGGCCTTAATCGGGTCATACGGACTCCGATTTTCGAAAACTCGGACTCTATTTCGCGTATTTTTCCGAGACGAACGCAATGGCATAGCCCGTTTCCCTTGATTCAGATTTTAGAATTAAATTCTGCCTCGATTTACATCATTACAGGTTATTGAAAATACGGGTTGTTACATTCTCCCCTCCTTAAAGGATTTCGTCCCCGAAATCTTCAAGTTAGGAAGAACGTATCCTACCATCCAACATCCATCTACTCAAAACATCATCCACGAGCAATCATTGTCCTTACAAGATTCTAAATGTTGTATGAACATATGCAAAGGTGTGTGTATATGTACTTATCTAATGCAAATATCATCAATGCAAATTATGTTAGTGAAATGAATCCATATGTATGCAATTCCTAACATAATGTATCACATCTATATGCGTGCACATAACATACATCCATATGCAACATCCATGTGATAACGCAAAAACTTTCATCCATGAATAAGCATAAACACTCATGCATATGCAATATGAGGAGTGTGTGAGCCGATCTAGTGCCTAATGTGTATAATGCATCCACGAGTAACCACTTGCAAACACTTGCAACCATCAAGCATAACATGTTTCAAACACATGTTTCATCCAAAGGGTTTCTACCTAAGGTTCTCATGACAAGATTAACACGATATACTAGGTAATCCAGACAAACATGGATAGCAAAAGATATGCTACAAAGAGATCGGGAAGATAAGCAGGATATACTCCTTTCGGATTACAAGAAATCCCTTCCTAACCCAACCCATATTCTATAAAAGCCCAAAAGGTTTAGTCAACCTAACGGACCCCTTCAAACCTTGACATGTATTACTAACCGATGAGTCATACTTCCCGACAAAAATAGGAACAAGAATGGGACCGAGAGGATATACGTAAAAAGATAACATGCGAGTAAGTTCCACCGGAAAACAAGGATCAAGGATATACTCTTAGAAAGAGATATGATGCGCGTATCTAGCCTTCAGTCTTCTAAGTCACGTTTCCTTGAGCTTAACTCCACTGTGCTTTGACCGTCTTTTACTTCATGATTCCTTGGCTTCTTAACTCTTATTTCCCAAATATGAGTTGGAACCCGTTTCACTGTCGCCTCTCGTCTTCCTTTTTCACTTACCCTCCTATCATTCTTGGATTAAACATAACTATGACCTCATGGTTTCATTCAAGCTCTCCAAAATTCACTAGTGAATCCTGGATCTTGTTTACTTACCATAAAGTATTCCACGCAGCATAACTTTTCTTGGAAATACCAATCCACGTTGCCAATTGCTCTTACTAACGTGATTTTCTATAACTCATGCTTGAACGAAATGAACCATCCGCCCGTGAATGATAGGCCGTACTTAGATTCAGTTGCTTGCCCATGACTTCCCGTGGACTATCTCAAAACTGGCTAGTGAAGATTGAGTCATGGTCACTAACTATACTTTATGGAACCTCGTGCAACCGCTTTATTTGTTGAAAGTAAACTGTCGCTAGCTATGATGCAGTCCTTTCGCTCTTTACCGGAGTGAAATGAGCACTCTTCGTGAGTCTACGTACTATGACCCACATGCTCTTATTCCCTTTTCTTGATCTAGATAGTCCATCCATGAAATCCTTCGTCACGCTTTACTACTTCCATTGCGGGGACCTCCAATGGATGTAATAGCCCGTCGGGATTCTATGACTCGGCCTTAATCTGTTAGCACAACATGCACCTTGGGACAAACTCGGCCACCTCCTCGGGTGATGTGCATCTTCAAGAACCTTCTTTCTCTCATCGCGTCTTAGCCATCCCTTGTCATCTATAGCGAGGTGACTTACCATCTCGCCTCGAATCAACTTGTCCATGATCTCGACTAACTGCGGGTCTTCTTTCTGTGAAGTTCCTACTTGATCCAGAAGGGTAGGTCTAAGCTCAAGGGACGCTAACTAACTAATTAAACTGAGAGAACTTCTTATTTCAATTGTCCTCGTCGGAGCTTTTTGGTTTTGAACCGCGACCACTTTAGCGGGATCCACCACTAAGCCTTGCTTAGAAACCATGTGCCCAAGAAATCTAGCTCCTTTTTCTCCAAAATGACACTTGGAGAACTTGGCCTTCAACTGATGTGCTCTAAGCGTATCCATCACCTCCACGAGATGCCTTGCATGCTCTTCCTCATCCTTAGAGAAGATCAGAATATCATCTACGAAGACCACGACAAACTTGTTCAAGAACTCCCTGAACACCCTACTCATCAAGTCCACGAAGTAGGCGGGTGCATTAGTCAAACCGAATGGCATGACCAGCCATTCTAAGAATCCATCTGGAGTTCTGAACGCAGTCTTGTCTATACTATCCTCAGCTACTCTGAGCTGATGGAATCCAGTAGCAAGATCAAGAGAAAACAGATGTTCCTACAAGCTGATCAAACAAATCATCGATCCTTGGTAACGGTTGTCTATTCTCTTTAACTCACGATAATCAACACAAAGTCGAAGAGAACCATCTGCCTTGGTAGTAAATACTACAGGCGCTCCCCATTCGGATATAGTTCGTCTAATGAAGTTCTTCTCAAGCAACTCCTTGACTTGCTTTCTTAACTCTCATCTTGCGGGGCCACATGCCTAACCGGCCACGAAACTATCTTGGCATTGTCAACCAGATAAATGTGGAAATCTATCTCTCGTTTAGGGATAACCCCCTTCACTTCACCCAAGATATCAGGATATTCTCGGACCACCCTTACCGATTGCAAACTATCGATAGACGAGTTGAGGGATTCAAGATAACACAACATGACGGGACTCATAGGGTTACTAGAAATTTTTAGGGTATTACCGAGGCGAGTCATGAGCCTCACAACCCTATGCTCAAAAATCAAGGATGGCTCCAAAACTGGACAACCCATCCATGCCCAAAAATCAACCCATACCCCATGAAACCGAGAATATAAGCATCACGCGAGAATTCAAATCCACCTAGATAATAGACAAATGGGCGGAACCCCCAATTGGATTTGAAACACACACGGGATCATTAACTAGACTAGTACTTAGGTGCAAACTTTCAACTAGATCAGACGAGATAAACTATGCGATGCACCACAATCAAACAAGGTACGAACTGGAAAATCAGAAAATGTAAACAGGGCTTTCAACAGAAATACTACCTCGATCGGGAACTGGAGCGACATTGAGAACATGAACTTGCCCTCCTGAAGGTCCAGCACGCTGAGTCTGACCCTGGCCTTGCCCTCGCTTCTTCGGGAAATCCCTAGTGAAGTGTCCCATTTCTCCACAGTTAAAGCAAGTGCCCTTCCTTTTCCTGCAATCCTTGTTTAGATGAGTCGAGCTTCCACAAGTAAAGCACTTCTTTTCCTTCTTATCTTTAGACTTCTCCTCCTTCTTTTTCATCTCCTCTTTGGGCTTCGTTTTCTTGTTTTGAGACTCATTCACCTTGATTTCCTTCTTGTCACTCCTATTCTCATCATTGAGTAGGGCCATATTCACCAAACTTCCGAAAGTTGCCCCCAAGGGTATATGAGACATGGCCAAACCATGTAATGGCTCGTTTAATCCTAGAGCAAAGTATAGGGCCTTCTTCTGAGCTGTATTAACCAAGTCTAAACCGACCCGAGCCAGTTGATTAAACTTATCTATGTATTCCCTAATAGTCATGTCCCCTTGTTTTAGTGATAGGAACCTTAGTCCAAACTTTCCCCGAAAGTCATCCCAAGTCTCAATTGGCCTAGTAGCGGTGGTGACCACCCACCAACGTGCAGCTTCTTCCTTTAACAACCACACTGCTAATAAAACCTTCCTACGGTCACCCATATCAAAGAAGGCAAAAAGATCTTCGGTTTCTTTCAACCAATTCCTTGCCTCTACATAAGTCTCGGTTCCAAAGAAATTCTTGCAACCCATCGCCTTAAAATCTTGGCAAATCTTTGCGAAGTCAACTTGAGGATGCTGAGGGGGAGGAGGAAAAGGAACCTCAGCGACAGGAGGAGGAGGAACATCAACTACCGGAGGAGGAGTATTATTTGCGGGGCCGGCTTCGGTCGCCCTAGCCTCCAAAAGTCTCCTATACCAAACAGGTACGTGCACTCCCTCCGGAATGGCAAAGTTATTGGCCATACTGAAAACGAAGAAAAAGATAAATTCAGAACGGAGAAAAACGAAGGAATTTTGCTAATGGCTTTTTGGGGAATAGCCTTTAAAATAAACTAGACTTTTCTTTGGAAAATACTTTATACTTGATTTTGAAAATAGTTTTCCAAAAGTTTTCTAAAAACCTTTTTGTTCCTTCTCGTATACCATATGCTCTGATACCAAATGTAACACCCCACCTCCGCCAGGGTGGCTCTTGCAAGCACTCTGACTTTGGAGGGGCGTTTGAACCAGGTAAACATGCATAATGATATATCAAGGCAGAACAAGAACATGTGTATATATGTAAACAGAGTAAATAACATAGATAAAACAACGGAAGATTTCAAACCATTTCAAAACAAGTCTGGTACAACATAATGTCAACTTTCCAAATACACAAGTCTAGATAAAAACAACATTGCTGAAAAACTGAAATACATAAGTACTATCCCCAAATAAGTGATAACCATAGCTAGCTTCATGTCGAAACTGTACATGAGCTGAAATCCCACAAGCAAGCAATCCGAAATCCAAGCTAAGCTCCAACGTTCCCACCCTGAGAACCTGGGGGGGGGGGGGGGAAACGGAAGAAAAGAGGCGAAAGAAAACAGGTCAGTCAAAAAGACTGAGTAAGCCCTACTACAATCAATGTAAACTGATAAAGTTAACTGGTATGAGAAGCAGGTATGATCATAAGGATAACAACATACTAGCATGATGATTAACTAACAAGGTAGATAAAGGTGTCATCGCATAATCAGGTTTAAGGTTTTGCACCACAGGTGTACTAGCAAACTAACATGACTGGAATAAACAAGTATTGATCCCTTGGCCCAAACTTTGGCCCAATAACATGAAATGACCCTAATACAAGGTCCAACCAAACGGTCTAGTCGATCGGCTCCCTAAGCCTAACTCGTCACGTGTTGGTGTTAATATGGCCCAAACATAATTGTAGTCGAACTGTGCCGGGTCCACCCTTCGGGTGTATCAAGCCCTAGGGTGCCAACCCCTGGACACCATAAACATGAGTGCACAGTCTCGATCTACTGGTACCCATGCTTGACTTCTCCAAATACGGACTACGTGCACGACCATAGTCCGTCCGGAACTACATCGGCGTACCACCCTGCCGTCGTTTATTGGTCGCTTACCTCCAGCCCAGTAATCGTGCCCCCTCCCTAGCCTAGTCCCTAGGGCCTTAATGATACAAACTTGGGATTACTGCTGGAGTGGGCCCTCATTGCTAGGATTTTTCTAGTGGGTTAAGTACGGTTTAACCCTCTTGATAATCATGGATTAACTTGGTTAAGTGTAACGATGAGTTCACGACTTAACCCTGACTAATCTACCAAGCCCAAATTGGTTAAGTACTAAGTGGACCATGACTTAACCCTAATCACGAGGCATTAATTAATTTAATGCGCCTTAACCTCTCACATTAGACCTTGTTGTGGTTAATAGTTAAGCCGGGCGGGTCCGGGTAGCTTTACACCACAACTTGGTCTAACCTCGGGTTCAAGGTACAACATGACCAACTTCTCACATTGGGTCCTATTGTTTGTAGCAACTAGTTAAGCCGGTCGGTTCCGGGTAGGTTTACGCTACAAACTCAACCCAACCTCGAGTTGGTCACACTTATCTTTTCTAAGTGTCATGTCCATCATGTTTCCAAAACATGTTACAAGTTTTCAAGCATTTGGGTAGACCTAACTTAATAGGTAAATTCCCAAAGGGTAGACCTAACTTAATAGGTAAATTCCCAAAGGGTAGACCTAACTTAATAGGTAAATTCCCAAGCTTATGTTTTTATGTCTTTTAAGTTTACCCAACCCCAAACGCAATCCCATCGCTTACATATCGCAATGGCGCATAAAGGATAGAAAGAGGGAACTTGGCATAATCATGACATAAAGGTGTTGAAGCCACAAGTTCAACATGGTGGCATATGAAATGTACATGTGTTCATATACTTGCATATTACATTTTTGGGCCTCAAAAGCATGCATAAAACCAAACTTAGCATATTGGTGATACATGGTGATAAATGACATGTAGAAATGGCCATAAGTTCCCATTTAGCCTCACATGCAAGTTATCATAAGAGATATGATAACCTACATGTTGCCAAAATGCAACCTTTAGCCTAAAGCTTGAAGCTTTATGTTCACATACTCAAGATAAGCTTGCATAACATGATAACATGAACAAAATGATCATCCCAAACTTGCATAACATACTTGCATATCATAACATGGCATACTTACATAGCATAACATGGTAAACTTGCATAACATGACATGATGAACTTGCATATCATAACATGGCAAACTTGCATAACATGATAAACTTGCATATCATAACATAACAAACTTGCATAACATGATAAACTTGCATATCATATCATAATGATCAAACATAACTTGCATCATTAACTTTAGAGTTTAAATATGAAAGTAGAATAGGGCTTACAATGCTTAGGAAGTCACAAAAATATGACAAAGCCCTTATGAAATCAATTAAACCCAAAATGCAAGCTCTAATAGAAAATCCCTTGAGCCAAAATGATCAAAACCCTTGCTTTATGATGCAAATATAGAAACTTGACTTGAATGCAAGCTAATGATGCTCATACAAGCTTGAAAACACTTGTATGCATGGAAAATCTCTCATAGAAATTTATTTAGAATTTTATGAAGAGAGTGGAGGCCATGAGAGGGATAATTTTGCCATAGTTTAGTTGTAGGATTGATTAATAATGATTTAGGGTTAGGTTAGGGTCTTATTTATAGAGATTAGGATTAGTTTCAACCCTAGGATTAAACCCTAGTTCCAATCTCAGCCCTCAAAACCGAATCTGGCCCCCAAGCTCAACACAAACCCAAAATGGTGCACCAGGCAGAACTGCCCGGCTGGACCAAGTCGACAGCCAAGTCGACAGGGCTGTCGACTTGGGTCCAACCAAGTCGACTCCCAAGTCGACAGGCCTGTCGACTTAGGTGCTCTGGCGGGAACTTTCCCGCCTAGCCCAATCTGACCTAATTTTTCAAGTTCAAACTTGAATTTGAAATCTGTTTTTACTTTGAATTTTTCTGAAAACTTCGTTGGGCCTTAATCGGGTCATACGGACTCCGATTTTCGAAAACTCGGACTCTATTTCGCGTATTTTTCCGAGACGAACGCAATGGCATAGCCCGTTTCCCTTGATTCAGATTTTAGAATTAAATTCTGCCTCGATTTACAACATTATAGGTTATTGAAAATACGGGTTGTTACAACCCACGTATATTTAGGTCTTCAAAACAATTTATCACATGGTTGGACTGTTCAACATTCACATTTCAGTTCTTTAGTTATAATTCTCATGTTAAATACATTCAACCATCACATATCAAGCAAACACAACAAAATAGGTTTATTTCCACTCTATATCGTCTATAGTATTTTATAACGATATAGCGCCATTTTTATTTAATTTAAAACGGCCATATTTAATTAAACGACGTTTCAGGTCGTGTCGATGCACTGGCGCTGCTTTCCACTAATTTTGTTTTACACATATCTGGAAAACTAACCATTGGATCTTCACAAATTTTATATCATTAGGAAGGTCATTTCAAAACGAATCCAACGGTTTCAGTTTTGGGAAAATCCGACGGTCGGATCTTCCACACTAGCCATTTGAAGTTACGATTTCAATTTACGAACTGCAGCGTCGTTATTCGATTTAATTTAATTATATTTATATATATATATATATCTAATCGTTTCTGGCGCTGTTTTTCTTCAGATTTGAATTAAACATTCCAGACAATCCCACCGTCGGATCTTCACAAGGTTGGTGTCGTTGGAAAGATATTTCCAAGGCGAGCCCAACGGTTGCGGTTTTGGGAAAATCCAATGGTCGGATTTCCCGCACTAGTCATTTGAAATCACGGTTTCAAAACACGAACTGCACGGCCACGTTTCGTTTTAATTTTATTTATATTTATATAAATATAGTTCATTCAAAAATTCCTATATCGTTTTTACTTCAATTATTTTACTAACGCCTTTAAATTTTGGAAAATTTCGCCATAACCTCCTTTGTACGGGAGGGGCTGGGAAAATCCCCAAATATCCACACGGGCGTATCATGTCAAAAAGAAAAAGAAAAAGCCAAGCGGCTAGCCAACAGGCTCATAAAATCATCACCCAAACAAAACAGTAAATGTGTACCTATTTGTCGGGCACAAAATTTTATTCCTCTTCTCTAGCGCCTTTGCTATAACTTGTTCAGTAAATATGCATGTACATATATACAATTTTTATCACTTATCATTTTCCATTTAACTTCGTATTTGATTTACTTTGGTTTAAAAACACCATTCATTCTAATGTTGCATGCATAGGCTAAAATCATATCATTAGCTAATTAATGTATATTTCGACTCATGCATATTTATTTGAACAAGTGGCTATTTTTAACACTTCACATTTCAAAGATGATAATTTTTGCGAACTAAAATAGATTTCAACACATGACTATTTTATTTAGTTCCTATGCATGTTAAAAATAATATTTCTTCACAAATATGTATTTCAACGTCCGCATATTTCTAGCATATCACATATATGATAAAAATGATATTTTTATCATTTAAAATATTTATTCGACAAATGGATGTTTTCAACACTTCATAGTTTCAATAAAAATGTAATTTTTATTGTTCGATCTTTTTATTCAACACATGAACTTTTCCACTACACACACTTCTCAACACATGAGCATTTCCACACATGGATATTTTATTTGTGTTGTTCATAGTAGAAAGATGGAATTTTTATTATTGAAATTATTTATATAAGGAGAATATTTTTCATACTTCCTATATATTATAAAAAGGTGATTTTTATTGTTTAAACACTTCATTCATTCACAAATGAATTTAATTTTCACACATCACTTTTCAACACATGAACATTTCCACACATGGATATAGTTTCAACATATGACTTTAATTTCAACGCATGAAAATAATTTCAACATATGAAAATTATTCTAACACATAAAGATTATTCAAAATTTCGGCAGCATAACGGTAGGGTAGTTAAAACCGGCACCGTCCCTAGTACGGCTCCTCGCTCTACCTTAAAACCTTGTGGTTTTTGACAATGGGGATTCATGCATCTAATTCGCACGCAGGCGACATGTTTTATTTTTATTTCCATAAATATTTCCAATTCATTTCAATCACCAATGGGTATTTTTCAACCACAACCAAACAATATCAACCACAAAACAATTATTCAACCATTCGCATTTTCATCCAATATTTCACACCAATTCACAACAATAAATATCGTCCATGGTTTGTGGACGAGGGGAGTGTGTGTGTATATATATATATATACATATATATATATATATATATATAATTGCTATATTTCACTTGCATTTCAACACATATATCAATTATTCTATGCATGTAAAATTCATACTTCGCTTATATAGCTTACACTACGCATGTACATGAGGTATACAACACGTGTGTAATTTATATTTCGCTAATATAATTTATACACGACATTTTCCATTCAAATTCTTTTAATTTAGATTTCTCACATTGGTTTTCGGAGTGCTAAAAATCCTAGATGACTCAGAAAAATCCGCGGCTTCTTCTATGTGGTAGAGTGCTTCCTTGGGGTCCCGATGTTTCCTATTTCATCGAATTTCGTCAACACACTAAAAAGATATGATTTTTCAAATTGCAAACATAAAAAATAACTCACCTTTAACGATGGTTCAAAACTAGGTTTGCGGTTTTTGCGAGAACCGAGGCACAAGGGGATGATCGGCAGGTTGGACGTGGAAGAGGGAGGAAAGGGCTACAGGCGCACGGCGGTTGGAGGCGACTCGGTGGGGCCCAGAGCTCGCGGTGGCGGTTAAATGGTCGGGACTTTGGAGGGAAATATCTCGACGTAGGAGCAACGATAGGGGGAGCTCCTTATATGGATTTGAAGAGGGAAAGGAGAACTACAAAAAGTTGAACTGGGGGAGGGGCTGATTCGGGCTGTGGCGATCGGAAATCGCCAGGGAAGGGGGGGAAGCTTTTCCGTCGTCGATGTCGGGGGTTCGGGGGGGTTTTTTTGATGTTTTTTTTATTTATGAATGGAGAAATATGATTGGTCGATGGTTTTATTAAATTTTTAAATAGTGTTTTCTCAAACGAACTCCTTTTCAAACCCAACGACTGTCGCCCCTAGCTAAATACCCCCATCCTGGACACAATGAGATAGGATTCGTTAGCCATTTCGACTGTTACAGTCAGTTATTTATCAAATTAAAGTATAAAACATTTAATTTTAACTTTGAACGTACATTTCAGTTTGCCAGGGCCACAAACTGATCCGAAAAATTCCAGAAAAATAAATCTAGCTATGTTTTGACGCTATGGTCCCAACAAAACTAGTTTCGTCGAATTCTGAGATCGGTTGAAAAATGGCTATTTTCTGGTCGATCCAATTTAACAGAAATTGACCAAACACATTTTCTTTTGCCACACTCACATACTAGCTTCAAAAATTATGAAATTTGAAACCTAGCAATAATTTGACATCCCGGACCCAACAAAAGTGGTTTCGTCGAATTTCGAGGTCGTATGCAAAATATCAAATTTCGAGGGTTATATATTCTATATAGAGACCATTCTGAAAATTCATTCGGCCATAACTTTTGATTCCTGTTATGAAACTTCGATTTTTCAGATTCGTTAGAAAGATATTGATGAATAGATTTAGATATTTTTGGTTTCGCTAAAATCCGTTATATTTTCCACCCTGCACAGTCAGTCAAAGTTTGAATTCAAATTTTCAAACTGACTCACTATTTCTAATTCACTATTTTATTGAAATATTCTATTTCAATTGTTCAAATTCCTTTGAAATCACCAATTTAAAAATTTTAAATTGGCTCATATTTTCCGGGTTATTACAGTTCTCACCAAAGCTAATCCAACTCCACGACACTTCTAATGTAGGAAATCATCACTGTTCTCGTCTTTTTGTCACTTTCGTTGCCCGTAGCCACTACATATGTAAAAATCAAATTTTTACTTCGCTATTCAATATATAAAAATCGAATTTTTACTTCGCTATTCAATATTAAAAAATCGAATTTTTACTTCGCTATTCAATATATAAAAATCGAATTTTTATATTGTTGTCATGTATATAAAAATCACATTTTTATACTACTACTATATAGATAAAAATTCTATTTTTACACCGTTAAAAATCGTATCTTTTCTATTTTAAAAATCTAATCTTTTCTATTTTAAAAATATAATCTATTCTATTTTAAAAATCTAATCTTTTCTATTTTAAAAATCTAATCTTTTCTATTTTAAAAATCTAATCTATTCATCGTTCAACATCCCGTCTTTACATCTTTAAAAATCTATTCTTCATCTCACTAAAAATCATTACTTTTTCTTACATAAAAATCGTTTCTTTTCTATTTAAAAATCGAAACATTTCAAATTAAAAAGTCAAGCATTTCTATTTGCATTTCATATAAAGATCAGAAAAATAAAATCCAATGCAAGTTACATAAAAATTAAATGGAAAAGAAAACTACGTTTTTATATATAAAAAGAAAAATAATCACCTTCATTGGTCTGGGCTTCCACTGCGCCAGGGGGGAGGGGACGGAGGCGCACTGACGGGCGCTGTAACAACCCGGAATTTCGGGGCCAATTTAAAATTTTTATTTTAACAAATTTTAATGGAGTTTTAATATTTAAAATAACTTATTTTAAATAATAACAATGGAAAATTTATTTTAATCGAAGTTAGAATTTATAAATTTATATTACGAGCCTGAAATGGAACGGTAATTTCAAATTTCGATTTTAAACTTTGAATAATAATATAAAATTTAATGTGATTTTGAACAATGTTGGTATAAATATTAAAATTAATGTTTTATGTCATCGATTGTTAAAATATGAACATAACTTGATTTATTGAGAATTGATTCTAAATGGCTATATATATGATAAAGATAATGTTTAGTAATCTATTTATAATGGAATTTGAAATTTATGTTGAATTAACAATATAAAATAATTTTGGGGTTTATTTTATATTGGTAATCTTAATATATGGAAATAATATAGATCCATTCGATTGTGCAATGAAATTTCAACTAGTTATAAGCATAATTATATGCATTTATTTTATAGATAGTCATGATTGGTTGGTTATTTGTAATAATAGGAATTCAATCAAATATTGTAAATAAATGGTAAGATTTTACGTGCTCAATTGAATATTATTAAGTTAGAATAATTAACTTGTATGTGTATCCATTTATTTATTTGTTTGCAACAATAAGCATATAATATTTAATTAGGAGTTGTAACTAGTCATAAATTGCAAAAGCCAAGGTTAACGTATTGAAATAAAGTAGAAACAAATTGCAATAAAGATAATTGAATGGTGTAGTTAATGGAAATTAAGAATAGTAAGTAAAGGAATAAATCAAATGTTTGACTAATTTTAATAATAACAATAAACGAAAATTACTAATGTAGTAGGATATGAACAAAAATGTTAACTATACCTTTAAATTCAAGATTGGTTGAATAAAAAGAAAACAAATAAAATCAAACCGATTTAGTAGAATTAAATATATACTTAATGAAGATTTAATTATGGTTGAAACCAAACATGGCAAATTAGTGTAATAATTAACTTTAAATTTGTTATGTGAATTTGTCATAAATTATGGTAAACATTTGAATAATCAAAACGGGAAAATTTGTTGCTCATGTAGGAAAGTTAATTTATTCATTAGATTTATATATAAATCGGTTTAATGAACTTTAATCAAATATAATTTAATCCTTAAAATTGGATTAGAGATGTACAAATGAAAATTCGAATACTTTCTTTATTTGACCATTGAAATTCTTTGACTAGAAATAAATCTTACACAAGTCTATTTTAACCAAATTTCCAACCTACAAATAATCTCTCATTCTAACCTTACCCTCATTTGCTATTCTCTGACCAAGCCGTCACTCTCAAATAAGGGAAAATAAATAAACAACAATGGCCTCTGCCTCATTCAAAAAAAAAAAAAAAAGATCAATATCTTGTGAACCTCTCATCGAAAAAAATTCTAAAACTAGTCTCATTCAACTCAGATGAAGGTTCTCTTTGATTCTATGCTTTGTGGTGGAAGCTTTGCAAATCGGTGATGGATTCGACTTAGTTCCAGTAAATAATGATGAAGAGGAAGAAGAATGTAAGGACCCGTTACTTCCCCGTGAAGGAAAGAGCGGATACTTTGAGAACAACACACAAATGAACGCAGACGGAAGAACATTTCATTACTATTACAACAATTCCATCAGATACAAGAATATACAGAGTATAATTAGATAAATTACATTCGATATACAAAACACAACTGAAAGTGATACACGGATACAGAGCTTTCCGAGCATCGTTCCAGCTGTAAATCAGGATCCTATGAATATAAATCTGCAAAACCAAAACTACTAGCTGCCCGTGTCGAAAATAAGGGCACCCAGAGTTTAGGTTAAAACAATAAACTCCAGGTCAGTCATGTGACTGGTGTGAGAACTAAAACAATTATTAATTCAAATTCAAAAGAGAGTAATTCGAGGGACCACGCCGTATAACATGGAACGGGTTTCCTCCCAAGAATACCAGTGCATAGAATAAACAACGCAATGCTTTTTCGAAAAATGAAGCTATTATAAGACCCAGGTCCCATCACACAATGCAACGCAAGCCGGAGGATAGGGTTTTACCTTATAACAACCAAACATGCTTGGTACGTTTAAAACAAATCATTTGATACTATAATAAGTGTATAGTGTCAAAACAATTTCAATCATAGACGGCATAGCATCCCATGCTACTATGTCGCCATACTAGGCTCTACAAATAAAGCCGCAATACACGTATTGGAAATTGGATTTCCGTCATGAGTCGAGGCAAGGGGCAAGCTCCTCTCCGCGTTCGAGACACTCTAGCAAATGTCCCAGGGCTACGCACTCTGGGCAACCCCTGGATGCTTCAGGGCCGGTCCTCACTTACGTTAGAGGATTAGTTATTCCTGAACACACGTTTCCCGGTCCTTACAGACCTATAATCGAGGCGCCTCGCATTCCAACAACCACATAGGTGAAAAGTATATATATGTCAGGGCTGGTAAGTCACTGACACCACCAAAGCTAGAAAGAAACGTCGTGCTCTCCCTGCAGTCTGTATCCCGTTTTTAACTCATACCGAGGGTTGAGGCTCGCGAATTCACGTTATACACAAAGCTGCCACGTAGGCCGTGCTTTGATCATCAACCACAAGACTTTGCTTTTCAACAGAAGCCTTGATCATTGCATCTTAGCGTGCCGCACAGGCAATTCATGCCATGCGACTGATGTCCATCGATATACCACCTCTGAGCTCGTACGTCTCAGAGAAGGGCGTTAAGCAAAAGAATAAATTCTCCGCCGCCAAACAGATGTATATTTAATAGAAATCAATCAACACAGAATAAAATCCAATGTCAGACACACAATCCATTTTCAAGTTCGTTCTGGGTCTGAACGAAACCGGAGGCACTTTCCTCGCATATCCATCCATCTCCAGGTACGTCTGGACGACCACCAACTATTTCCATCCTCTTGGGTGTACTGCCCAATCAGGATCGTCAGTAGTTATCCAAACGATGTGAAGACTTCCGGTCTTCAACCACCGTCTTCATCTTCGACTTATCGTCGAATCGGTTATTCAGAATGGGTATAAACCCGGACTTTCCGAACAACCCGCGTATATTAAAAACAAATGTTACACAAACACAACATACGCCTCATTCCAATTCATTAGTCACTAACCGCAAATTAGCAAGAGAACAATGTCCCAAACATTAACCCCGAAGGCCGAAACCAACATCAGATCAATACCCAGGAAACCATTCTTCTTAGCCAACCTACAACTAGTTTCTAAATTCCAAATTCTTAGAGAAAGGTTCCCATTAATTTTATCCAAGATAAATTCTTTAAAATTTATCCTGTAATCTTCCTTTGGATGTCGTTTCAAACCAAATTATGGTTTTTCTAAACTAGTCGAGATTAGCGAACCACACCGAAGTAATTATTTATTTTATTTCCCAATCCCAACCTATTCATCCCATGAAGCAAAACTGGTAATACTCCATATCTAACACCGTGGTATTATCGGTAAAATTAATTACCATTTCACGTTCAAATCTAATTAAAGATTTAACTATCGATTTGGAGCAAAACTGGTAATACTCCATTCTCGCTCATTTCTAAATTTGATAATTTAGATTATAGATTCACATTTCAATCTAATTGCAGGTTCGTTAAAACTCCTTTTACTGGGTTAAAGAACTGGGTGTTATTTAAAACACAGTTCACGACAAACCCAAATCACATTCTATTTATTATCGGGTTAAAGAACTAGTGTTATTTAAAACACCGTTCACGATAAACCCATTTCAAATCCAATCAAATATATTAGAAATTCCGATTATTTAAAACCCCTTTTTAAATCTAATTTATTTATTTAAAAATAAAAACCCGGGTTTTAAATTGAGTTCAAACTAGTTCATTTTGATAAAAATCTATTTCTATCTTTTCAAATATGGAGTTTTTCATCCCAATTTTCCCAAATCATTTCTTATGATTTTACACAAATTATTACTATTTTTAATAATTTTATCAAGGCCCGTACAGTCGATTTCCATCAACGGCCATCGAACTGCACTTATAGCGACCTTTTTCAAATTTGATTTGGACGTATCTCCAAATCCAACCGTTAGATTTCAAATTTCTAATATTCGTTAGAAAGCTTTTTTCGATACGTACCCAACGGTTTCGGTTTTAGGAGAATCCGACGGTCGGATCTCCCGTAATGTTCGTTTGAAATAAATGGTCGAAATTTATGAACTGCCGCGGCGCGGCGCGTTCTATTCAGGCCATTATATTATATATATATATATATATAATATATTTCGTCAATTACTATTTAAAACAAAGTTTTAAAAATAGTTTTGAATTCGTTCGAAAACGATTTCAACTTCCATTTCATTTCAAATCAAAATTGAATTCTTCTTTATAAATTCGTTTTAAAATTCATTTCTATTTAATTCAAATTTCAATTCAATTTGAATTCATTTCAGTTCGCTTTCAATTCAATTTGAATTCGTTTTCGATTCAATTCGATTTCAAAGTCGTTTTCTATTTGATTCAATTCAAATTGGTTTTCTATTCGACTTAAATCAAATTGCTTATATATTCAATTCATTTCGAAATCGTTTTATATTCAATTCATTTCGAAATCGTTTTATATTCAATTCATTTCGAAATCGTTTTGTATTCAATTCATTTCGAAATCGTTTTATATTCAATTCATTTCGAAATCGTTTTATATTCAATTCATTTCGAAATCGTTTTATATTCAATTCATTTCGAAATCGTTTTATATTCAATTCATTTCGAAATCGTTTTATATTCAATTCATTTCGAAATCATTTTATATTCAATTCATTTCGAAATCGTTTTATATTCAATTCATTTCGAAATCGTTTTATATTCAATTCATTTCGAAATCGTTTTATATTCAATTCATTTCGAAATCATTTTATATTCAATTCATTTCGAAATCGTTTTATATTCAATTCATTTCGAAATCCTTTTATATTCAATTCATTTCGAAATCGTTTTATATTCAATTCATTTCGAAATCGTTTTTATATTCAATTCATTTCGAAATCGTTTTATATTCAATTCATTTCGAAATCGTTTTATATTCAATTCATTTCGAAATCGTTTTATATTCAATTCATTTCGAAATGAATAAAATCGATATAAATATCGTTCGCGCCAAAATAGCGCATCTCCAATCAATACGGCTTTATACATTTCAATGATTCCTTTATTTTATTCAACAAATGAATATTTATTTTATTCAACACATGACTAATCTCAACGGATGAGTACAGTCAATACATGAACCTTTATTTTATAATATAAAGATGTAAATTTTATTGTTAAAATATTTCGTTCAACACATGACTAATCTCAACGGATGAGTACAGTCAACACATGAACCTTTATTTTATAATATTCTTTATTTTCTATATTGGAATGAGGCCCAATCAATCACCATATAATATTAATTATATGGATTTTCATACCTCACACGTATATAATAGCATTGAAAAATAATCAACCATCAACCAAAGTGCACTACACTGTATAAGCATCAAATATAGATATCTAACGCTTATAACAGCCTGTCAATCAATCGATCGACATATTTGATCAATCAGGATGAGTGAACTTCAAATTTCATCCCAACACCCGTGTGGGGTTTTCAAATCAACAAACACAGATTTTATTTTGTGCAATTGGGCGATGTGTAAAATTTATCGTCCCAATCAATATCAGTCAAATCAGTGTATATAAACAAATCGGCCGATTCATTTAAAAATATTTTTTTGTTCACTTTCACGTTAAAAATTATATTTTTAATGATAAAACATTTTATTTTAACATATGAATTTCTATTCAGTTCATTCTTTAAATAAAATGATATTTTTATTTTTCTAATTTATTTTAGAAAATTTCGGCAGCATAACGGCACAATACTAGAAACGGGACGAGGCCTAGCCTTATCCCCGGTCTAGTGAAGGCCCACGCCATTCACACATCAATCAAATCAATTTCAATTCACCAAACAATTCAATTCAACCCAAATCATCTAACTAATTTATGCAACCAAACAAACAAGTCCATGGTCTGTGGACGATTGTGTCGGGTGCTACTAAACACCGTCTGCATCCTAGTATATATATATATATATATATATATATATAGAACTAGAAAAGAAATTGAAGAGTGAGAAGTTCTCACCGATAGCTATTCCAACTCCACAACACTTCATTTATAGAAATCTTCATCGTTCTTGCCTTTTGTCATCTTCGTTGCCCGTATTCACTACATATATAAAAATCACATTTTTACTTTGCTATTCAATATATAAAAATCGAATTTTTACTTCGCTATTCAATATATAAAAATCGAATTATTACTTCGCTATTCAATATATAAAAATCGAATTTTTATTTTCAAAAATCATATCTTTTCTATTTTCAAAAATCATATCTTTTCTAATTTCAAAAATCATATCTTTTCTATTTTCAAAAATCATCTATAAAGATTTCTCCTTTCAAATTTATCATTATAAAAATCACATTTTTATTTCATCGTATATATAATAAAAATCAGATTTTTATTTCCCTACTTATATAAAGATGATATTTTTACTATCTTACCTATATAAAGATCATATTTTTATATGGCAACTTCTATAAAGATCACATCTTTATTACTCTATATAAAATCGTATTTTTATATTTTCTACCTTATAAAAATCATATTTAAAAATCACAACTTTATAATAATGAAGGTCATAGCTTTTTTTTTATTTTTAAAACTAATTTTAACATCGTAGACATATGTAATTAAACTGAAAATAATTGGCAGTGGACCTTTCTTCTTCGTTGGACTGGAGGAACCCAAGCCTCGCTTCCTAAATCCACTTGCGCAGCGGAGCCTGGAGGTTCTGGAGACGCTGCTGTCCCTGATGGAGGGGGAGTAAGGGTTCGACGTTGGAAGTTTTTGGGCTTCGCGGTGGATGGGGGCGCGAGCGGTGGAGGTGTGGTCGGAGAAGAGGTGGGGGTCTCGTGACTGGAGGGTGAGCGCGAGGTAGAGGGGTTCGGAGAAGAGGAGGAGGGAGGCTAGGCGAGATCGGAGAGAGGGGAGGAGGAAGAGGGGGCGGCGGCGTGGCGTCGTGGTGCGGTGGCCCCCCGGTGGAGGAGCGACAGCTCCTCCCCTTTCTTCTCTTTTTTTCTTTTTTTCTGATTGGATTGAAGAATATACTTGGGGGGGTATATGCAAAAGAAGGTTTTAATTTATTTAATTAATTTATATTTCAAAAAGTTGACTTTTACATACGACCTCGAAACGAGGCCCACCGCCTGTCGTCCATAGCGTTTTACCCCTATTCCGAACCCAATGGGATATGTATCGCAAGCTGATATGATCGTTTGAATCAGTTTCCGTTGAAATCAACATATAACTCTATATATTGAATTTGAACACGCATTTCAATTTACCGGGGTCACATACTAACTAGGAAAATTCCAGAAAAATATTTTCTAGCTTCGTATTGACGATACGGTCCTGACAAAACTAGTTTCGTCGAATTCTGAGACCGTTGGAAAAATGGCCATTTTCCAGTCGATTAAAATCAACTGAAACTGGTCAACCGCGTTTTCCTTTGCCACGCTCACATATTGATTCGAAAAATTATGAAATTTGGAATCTAGCAATAATTTGACACTGCGGACCCAACAAAAGTGGTTTCGCCGAAATCCGAGGTCGTTTGCAAAATGCTCATTTTTAAGGGCCTGAATTCCATAGCGACTATTCAGAATTCTCAACTGGACATATCTTTTGATTCCCGTTATGAAATCTTGATTTGTCGGATTCGTTGGAAAGATATCATCAATTAGATCCTAATGTTTTTGGTTTCACTAAAATCCGGATTGTTTTGCACCTGGTACATTCAATTGAAGTTTGAAATCGAATTATCGAACCACTGCGCCATTTTCAATTCTATTTATAATTATATATAATTATTTATATTCTAACGACGACGTATATAACATATACGTTCTAAATATATTCAAATTAAATTTCTCCATCGATATTATTTAAAATAATTCATATTAGATATTCAAAATTCGCTAAAATTGCCAAAATAAAAATTTTAAACTGGCCCAGAATTTCGGGTTGTTACAATCTCCCCCACTTAAAACTTTTCGTCCCCGAAAAGGAACGAAGTCGAAAGTGGTTTGATTATTCAGCTCTACGTTCGATCTGGCTTCCATTCTCCAACTTTTCAGTTTCTGAGAATTTTCAAAATTCCAAAAATTTGGCTAACACCCTAAATTTTTGAAAAATTTCGCCATAACCTCCCCTGCACCGGGAGCATCGGGGAATTTCAAATAGCTTCCCCGGTCCTTCTAATCTCAAAAAGAAAAAGAAAAAGCCAAGCGGCTAGCCAATAGGCTCATAAAATCATCATCACCCAAACAAAACAGTAAATTATGTAGTAAACATGTACCTATTTGTCGGGCAAACAAATTTTATTCTTCGGCTCTAGCCTCCTTGCTATGACCTGTTCAATGTAAGTATATGTATATGCAAGCAAATGTGACCAATTTTCAATACCGTTCAATATTTGGTTCTATTAGGCATAATGGTTCAAAATTAGCAAACAAATAAACAAACAACACAAACATCAATCAATTAGTGGATTAACGTTTCAAATTGATAAATTTAATACATATAAAGAAAATCATGTTTTTGATGCCAATTCACACAATGTGTTCTAACTATATAAGTTTTGGTTCTCACACCAGTCTAATGGAAATATATAGATATCACACCTTCGAAACTCGAAAGTAAATACTGGTGATGGCGCGCCATCATCAGAATCATGTCCGGGCGACTAGAGTGTGACTCTATATCTATCTAATATATTAACACTTCGAATATATGTTCATGACGCATATATGCAAAATCTTTATATATCGGATTGTCCATATTCGAAATAAATAAATAATCAAATACGTTTTAAAATGGTTTAAATTTCAAAACAAAATGGTTTTCATTTGAAAAATATACTCTTCACACTCGTTCTAGGATACTACTGATCCTATCTCTAACGAGTCTTTCTAATTGGATATTACTAATCCAATATCTGATGAATTCTTTCGTATGGTTCTAATGTGTCTTGTTCTCGAGCTCTGTAAACCAAAGCTCTGATACCACTGTAAGGACCCGTTACTTCCCCGTGAAGGAAAGAGCGGATACTTTGAGAACAACACACAAATGAACGCAGACGGAAGAACATATCATTGCTATTACAACAATTCCATCAGATACAAGAATATACAGAGTATAATTAGATAAATTACATTCGATACATATCAGAGATTATAATAAATTACATATCAGCGGAAAAATATACAAAACACAACTGAAAGTGATACACGGATGCAGAGCTTTCCGAGCATCGTTCCAGCTGTAAATCAGGATCCTGTGAATATAAATCTGCAAAACCAAAACTACTAGCTGCCCGTGTCGAAAATAAGGGCACCCAGAGTTTAGGTTAAAACAATAAACTCCAGGTCAGTCAAGTGACTGGTGTGAGAACTAAAACAGTTAATAATTCAAATTCAAAAGAGAGTAATTCGAGGGACCACGCCGTATAACACGGAACGGGTTTCCTCCCAAGAATACCGGTGCATAGAATAAACAACACAATGCTTTTTCGAAAAATGAAGCTATTATAAGACCCAAGTCCCATCACACAATGCAACGCAAGCCGGAGGATAGGGTTTTACCTTATAACAGCCAAACATGCTTGGTACGTTTAAAACAAATCATTTGATACTATAATAAGTGTATAGTGTCAAAACAATTTCAATCATAGACGGCATAGCATCCCATGCTACTATGTCGCCATACTAGGCTCTACAAATAAAGCCGTAATACACGTATTGGAAATTGGATTTCCGTCATGAGTCGAGGCAAGGGGCAAGCTCCTCTCCGCGTTCGAGAAACTCTAGCAAATGTCCCAGGGCTACGCACTCTGGGCAACCCCTGGATGCTTCAGGGCCGGTCCTCACTTACGTTAGAGGATTAGTTATTCCTGAACACACGTTTCCCGGTCCTTACAGACCTATAATCGAGGCGCCTCGCATTCCAACAACCACATAGGTGAAAAGTATATATATGTCAGGGCTGGTAAGTCACTGACACCACCAAAGCTAGAAAGAAACGTAGTGCTCTCCTTGTAGTCCGTATCCCGTTTTTAACTCATACCGAGGTGTGAGGCTCGCGAATTCACGTTATACACAAAGCTGCCACGTAGGCCGTGCTTTGATCATCAACCACAAGACTTTGCTTTTCAACAGAAGCCTGGATCATTGCATCTTAGCGTGCCACACAGGCAATTCATGCCATGCGACTGATGTCCATCGATATACAACCTCTGAGCTCGTACGTCTCAGAGAAGGGCGTTAAGCAAAAGAATAAATTCTCCGCCGCCAAACAGATGTATATTTAATAGAAATCAATCAACACAGAATAAAATCCAATGTCAGACACACAATCCATTTTCAAATCCGTTCTGGGTCTGAACGAAACCGGAGGCACTTTCCTCGCATATCCATCCATCTCCAGGTACGTCTGGACGACCACCAACTATTTCCATCCTCTTGGGTGTACTGCCCAATCAGGATCGTCAGTAGTTATCCAAACGATGTGAAGACTTCCGGTCTTCAACCACCGTCTTCATCTTCGACTTATCGTCGAATCGGTTATTCAGAATGGGTATAAACCCGGACTTTCCGAACAACCCGCGTATATTAAAAACAAATGTTACACAAACCCAACATACGTCCCATTCCAATTCATTAGTCACTAACCGCAAATTAGCAAGAGAACAATGTCCCAAACATTAACCCCAAAGGCCGAAACCAACATCAGATCAATACCCAGGAAACCATTCTTCTTAGCCAACCTACAACTAGTTTAAAAATTCCAAATTCTTAGAGAAAGGTTCCCATTAATTTTATCCAAGATAAATTCTTTAAAATTTATCCTGTAATCTTCCTTTGGATGTCGTTTCAAACCAAATTATGGTTTTTCTAAACTAGTCGAGATTAGCGAACCACACCGAAGTAATTATTTATTTTATTTCCCAATCCCAACCTATTCATCCCATGAAGCAAAACTAGTAATACTCCATATCTAACACCACGGTATTATCGGTAAAATTAATTACCATTTCACGTTCAAATCTAATTAAAGATTTAACTATCGCTTTGGAGCAAAACTGGTAATACTCCATTCTCGCTCATTTCTAAATTTGATAATTTAGATTATAGATTCACATTTCAATCTAATTGCAGGTTCGTTAAAACTCCTTTTACTGGGTTAAAGAACTGGGTGTTATTTAAAACACAGTTCACGACAAACCCAAATCACATTCTATTTATTATCGGGTTAAAGAACTAGTGTTATTTAAAACACCGTTCACGATAAACCCATTTCAAATCCAATCAAATATATTAGAAATTCCGATTATTTAAAACCCCTTTTTAAATCTAATTTATTTATTTAAAAATAAAAACCCGGGTTTTAAATTGAGTTCAAATTAGTTCATTTTGATAAAAATCTATTCTATCTTTTCAAATATGGAGTTTTTCATCCCAATTTTCCCAAATCATTTCTTATGATTTTACACAAATTATTACTATTTTTAATAATTTTATCAAGGCCCGTACAGTCGATTTCCATCAACGGCCATCGAACTGCACTTATAGCGACCTTTTTCAAATTTGATTTGGATGTATCTCCAAATCCAACCGTTAGATTTCAAATTTCTAATATTCGTTAGAAAGCTTTTTTCGATACGTACCCAACGGTTCCGGTTTTAGGAGAATCCGACGGTCGGATCTCCCGTAATGTTCGTTTGAAATAAATAGTCGAAATTTATGAACTGCCGCGGCGCGGCGCGTTCTATTCAGGCCATTATATTATATATATATATATATATAATATATTTCGTCGATTACTATTTAAAACAAAGTTTTAAAAATAGTTTTGAATTCGTTCGAAAACGATTTCAACTTCCATTTCATTTCAAATCAAAATTGAATTCTTCTTTATAAATTCGTTTTAAAATTCATTTCTATTTAATTCAAATTCAATTCAATTTGAATTCATTTCAGTTCGCTTTCAATTCAATTTGAATTCGTTTTCGATTCAATTCGATTTCAAAGTCGTTTTCTATTCGATTCAATTCAAATTGGTTTTCTATTCGACTTAAATCAAATTGCTTATATATTCAATTCATTTCGAAATCGTTTTATATTCAATTCATTTCGAAATCGTTTTATATTCAATTCATTTCGAAATCGTTTTATATTCAATTCATTTCGAAATCGTTTCATGTTCAATTCATTTCGAAATCGTTTCATGTTCAATTCATTTTGAAATCGTTTCATGTTCAATTCATTTCGAAATCGTTTCATGTTCAATTCATTTCGAAATCGTTTCATGTTCAATTCATTTCGAAATCGTTTCATGTTCAATTCATTTCGAAATCGTTTCATGTTCAATTCATTTAGAAATCGTTTCATGTTCAATTCATTTCGAAATCGTTTCATGTTCAATTCATTTCGAAATCGTTTCATGTTCAATTCATTTCGAAATCGTTTTATGTTCAATTCATTTCGAAATCGTTTTATGTTCAATTCATTTCGAAATCGTTTTATGTTCAATTCATTTCGAAATCGTTTTATGTTCAATTCATTTCGAAATCGTTTTATATTCAATTCATTTCGAAATCGTTTTATATTCAATTCATTTCGAAATCGTTTTATATTCAATTCATTTCGAAATCGTTTTATATTCAATTCATTTCGAAATGAATAAAATCGATATAAATATCGTTCGCGCCAAAATAGCGCATCTCCGATCAATACGGCTTTATATATTTCAATGATTCCTTTATTTTATTCAACAAATGAATATTTATTTTATTCAACACATGACTAATCTCAACGGATGAGTACAGTCAATACATGAACCTTTATTTTATAATATAAAGATGTAAATTTTATTGTTAAAATATTTCGTTCAACACATGACTAATCTCAACGGATGAGTACAGTCAACACATGAACCTTTATTTTATAATATTCTTTATTTTCTATATTGGAATGAGGCCCAATCAATCACCATATAATATTAATTATATGGATTTTCATAACTCACACGTATATAATAGCATTGAAAATAATCAACCATCAACCAAAGTGCACTACACTGTATAAGCATCAAATATAGATATCTAACGCTTATAACAGCCTGTCAATCAATCGATCGACATATTTGATCAATCAGGATGAGTGAACTTCAAATTTCATCCCAACACCCGTGTGGGGTTTTCAAATCAACAAACACAGATTTTATTTGTGCAGTTGGGCGATGTGTAAAATTAATCGTCCCAATCAATATCAGTCAAATCAGTGTATATAAACAAATCGGCCGATTCATTTAAAAATATTTATTTATTCACTTTCACGTTAAAAATTATATTTTTAATGATAAAACATTTTATTTTAACATATGAATTTCTATTCAGTTCATTCTTAAAATAAAATGATATTTTTATTTTTCTAATTTATTTTAGAAAATTTCGGCGGCATAACGGCACAATACTAGAAACGGGACGAGGCCTAGCCTTATCCCCGGTCTAGTGAAGGCCCACGCCATTCACACATCAATCAAATCAATTTCAATTCACCAAACAATTCAATTCAACCCAAATCATCTAACTAATTTATGCAACCAAACAAACAAGTCCATGGTCTGTGGACGATTGTGTCGGGTGCTACTAAACACCGTCTGCATCCTAGTATATATATATATATATATATATATATATATATATATAACTAGAAAAGAAATCGAAGAGTGAGAAGTTCTCACCGATAGCTATTCCAACTCCACGACACTTCATTTATAGAAATCTTCATCGTTCTTGCCTTTTGTCATCTTCGTTGCCCGTATTCACTACAAATATAAAAATCACATTTTTACTTTGCTATTCAATATATAAAAGTCGAATTTTTACTTCGCTATTCAATATATAAAAATCGAATTTTTACTTCGCTATTCAATATATAAAAATCGAATTTTTATTTTCAAAAATCATATCTTTTCTATTTTCAAAAATCATATCTTTTCTAATTTCAAAAATCATATCTTTTCTATTTTCAAAAATCATCTATAAAGATTTCTCCTTTCAAATTTATCATTATAAAAATCACATTTTTATTTCATCGTATATATAATAAAAATCAGATTTTTATTTCCCTACTTATATAAAGATGATATTTTTACTATCTTACCTATATAAAGATCATATTTTTATATGGCAACTTCTATAAAGATCACATCTTTATTACTCTATATTATATAAAATCGTATTTTTATATTTTCTACCTTATAAAAATCATATTTAAAAATCACAACTTTATAATAATGAAGGTCATAGCTTTTTTATTTTTATTTTTAAAACTAATTTTAACATCGTAGACATATGTAATTAAACTGAAAATAATTGGCAGTGGACCTTTCTTCTTCGTTGGACTGGAGGAACCCAAGCCTCGCTTCCTCAATCCACTTGCGCAGCGGAGCCTGGAGGTTCTGGAGACGCTGCTGTCCCTGATGGAGGGGGAGTAAGGGTTCGACGTTGGAAGTTTTTGGGCTTCGCGGTGGATGGGGGCGCGAGCGGTGGAGGTGTGGTCGGAGAAGAGGTGGGGGTCTCGTGACTGGAGGGTGAGCGCGAGGTAGAGGGGTTCGGAGAAGAGGAGGAGGGAGGCTAGGCGAGATCGGAGAGAGGAGAGGAGGAAGAGGGGGCGGCGGCGTGGCGTCGTGGTGCGGTGGCCCCCCGGTGGAGGAGCGACAGCTCCTCCCCTTTCTTCTCTTTTTTTCTTTTTTTTTGATTGGATTGAAGAATATACTTGGGGGGTATATGCAAAAGAAGGTTTTAATTTATTTAATTAATTTATATTTCAAAAAGTTGACTTTTACATACGACCTCGAAACGAGGCCCACCGCCTGTCGTCCATAGCGTTTTACCCCTATTCCGAACCCAATGGGATATGTATCGCAAGCTGATATAATCGTTTGAATCAGTTTCCGTTGAAATCAACATATAACTCTATATATTGAATTTGAACACGCATTTCAATTTACCGGGGTCACATACTAGCTAGGAAAATTCCAGAAAAATATTTTCTAGCTTCGTATTGACGATACGGTCCTGACAAAACTAGTTTCGTCGAATTCTGAGACCGTTGGAAAAATGGCCATTTTCCAGTCGATTAAAATCAACTGAAACTGGTCAACCGCGTTTTCCTTTGCCACGCTCACATATTGATTCGAAAAATTATGAAATTTGGAATCTAGCAATAATTTGACACTGCGGACCCAACAAAAGTGGTTTCGCCGAAATCCGAGGTCGTTTGCAAAATGCTCATTTTTAAGGGCCTGAATTCCATAGCGACTATTCAGAATTCTCAACTGGACATATCTTTTGATTCCCGTTATGAAATCTTGATTTGTCGGATTCGTTGGAAAGATATCATCAATTAGATCCTAATGTTTTTAGTTTCACTAAAATCTGGATTGTTTTGCACCCGGTACATTCAATTGAAGTTTGAAATCGAATTATCGAACTACTGCGCCATTTTCAATTCTATTTATAATTATATATAATTATTTATATTCTAACGACGACGTATATAATATATACGTTCTAAATATATTCAAATTAAATTTCTCCGTCGATATTATTTAAAATAATTCATTTTAAATATTCAAAATTCGCTAAAATTGCCAAAATAAAAATTTTAAACTGGCCCAGAATTTCGGGTTGTTACAAAGAACCCGTTCCTTTTAATCAACGTGATTAATCAGTTAAAGATAGTGATTAGTCTATTTAATCAATTTATTTCTTAAATATGTTATTAAATTTTAAAGATCTATAACCTGTTCGAATTACATCAGGAATCATTGAAACTACTTGCGTTGGAATCCTTGTGATGAGGTCTAGACGATGGAACCTACCAGATTTGAGATGGAGTGTTCTACATTATTATTTTTTTGATAATTTAAACCAATCAAGGTGAGATTCTATTTTTTTTATATATAATTAATTTAATTTAATTATATTATCATTATATAGAATGAATGTTGTATGGATTGAATTGTTGTATGGTGGAAATTGATGTTTGTGGCCTGTATTGTTATTGACGTGTTGTGTGATTGGTGTTGGAATTGATTATGGGAATTGTTATTCGATGTCAAGTAGAAAGATTATAATAAAAAGTTTAATCTTTTGTTTTGATTTATAAATAAAGTTTAATCTTTTATCATGATTTACAAATCAAAGTTTTGATTTTTATTTTGAAATGAATAACATTAATAAAGATTCGATCTTTATTTTTGATTTATTAAAATGAATCTTTGTTTTTGTTTGTATAAAATGAATCTTTGTTTTTGTTTATAAAAGATTAAATCTTTGGTTTTGTTTATAAAGCTTGAAACTTTATTTTTATTTATAAAGATTAAAACTTTATTTTTTTTAATATAAAAATTGAACCATTGGTTTTGTTAACAAAGATTACACCTTTGGTTTTGTTAACAAAGAGTA
Source organism: Allium sativum (assembly GCA_030737875.1). Lineage (NCBI taxonomy): Eukaryota > Viridiplantae > Streptophyta > Magnoliopsida > Asparagales > Amaryllidaceae > Allium > Allium sativum. Next base: position 441,293,980 of record CM060924.1, read on the forward strand.
CACCTTTGGTTTTGTTAACAAAGATTACAACTTTGATTTTGTTTGCAAAGATTACAACTTTGATTTCGGTTACAAAAATTACAACTTTGTTTTTGATTATAAAAGGCTAAATCTTTGTTTTTGTCTATAAAGATTAAAACTTTGTTTTTGTCTATAAGAGGCTAAATCTTTGTTTTGATAATAAAGTTTTGTTCTTTATTTTGAAACGATTAAAACTAATAAAGTTTTGTTCTTTATTTTGAAACGATTAAAACTAATAAGGTTTTGTTCTTTATTTTGAAACGATTAAAACTAATAAGGTTTTGTTCTTTATTTTGAAACGATTAAAACTAATAAAGTTGTGTTCTTTATTTTGAAACGATTAAAACTAATAAAGTTTTGTTCTTTATTTTGAAACGATTAAAACTAACAAAGTTTTGTTCTTTATTTTGAAACGATTAAAACTAATAAAGTTTTGTTCTTTATTTTGAAACGATTAAAACTAATAAAGTTTTGTTCTTTATTCTGAAATGATTAAAATAAGTTTTGATCTTTATTTTTGAATAATTAAAGTTTTGATTTTGTTTTTGAAATAAAAGATTTTATTTTTATTTTAAATTAGTTAAAAGAAATGTGTTGCAACATAAGTGTCATGTTATTATCATCTTGTTCAACATGAAAACTTGACATCCAATAGTTGAAACTTGAAATATGTGAACATGCCAAATTGTGTATGTTATGTATGTTTCTATTTAAGCACATGTACACACTGCCATTTACAAGTGACCTGACTTGTTTATGTGATTGGACGATCAATTTTCACACATCGTCCAGAAGCACAGTTTATTTTATTCGAAGTTGTGTTGGTTGAAACCCCACACGGGTCAAGGGTTGACATTTGAATACACGTCACCCTTGTGGTTAATTAGAAATGCACTTTGGCTATTAATGGATGTTTGATAATTGTTATGAGATAAATGAATGAAATCTGTATAATTGAATTATATGGAAATGGTGTGGGTCTCATTCCAATTTTGAATGAAAGAAATAATTTCCATTTATTATTCAATTAATGGAATTAATTGACGCTTGAATTAAGGAAACTAAATTTCTATTATTTAGAAAGTTTTAATGAAATATTAAATTAGTAAAATTACATTCCAAATATAACAAGAAGATTTGAATTGAAAAGCTTTCGTTTTTATGTTAAAACTAAATTTAAAAGATGTGATTTCAAAATTTAACATAAATGGATTGATTGGAAAAGATTACGTTTAATGTTGGAATGGTACGTTTTGATATCGTAATTAAAAACCATTTTTGAAGTAATTATTATTATAATATTATAATAATAGGGAAAGGTCGATATTTATTGAAAAATTGGAAAGGCAATATAAAGATTATTTCAATGTAAAGTTATACTTTGGAACATATGATATTTTAGAAGTTGGTTATTTTTTTAAAATAATATTTTTAGAAGATAATTATAATTATAATTATAATTGTTCTTGGACACGAGGATAGGTCACGTTTATGGCGAAAGTCTGCCCGGAACCAACCGGCATATCCAGCAGCCATAAATGTTGGGCCTAATGTGAGAGGTCCAAGTACACGGATACAAATTGGGTTTTGACTCAAGGTTAAGCCCAACTGTGGAATAAGTCTGCCCGGACCCAACCGGCATATCCAGCATCCACAAGTTGTAGGCCTAATGTGAGAAGTCTGGCCCATTATAAAACATAAATGGATTATATAACGAATTGGATTATTTAATCCATTTTAAATAGAAACATCATTTTAACCTGAATAAGTTTATTAACTTATATTATCCATTTTATAATGAATATTAAAAGAGTTAATTTCAAAATTAATATTTTGATAATAATATTTTAATATGAGAAATGATATTTTGATCAGAATAAATGGTTTATTTATTTTAAAATAAATAAAAAGGAATTAAAAATGGTTTATTATAACCACGAATTTACAATGAAACTTGAATTTGGGTTTATCATGAATTATGTTTTAAATAACATTTATTCTTTAACCTGGATTAATAAGGGGATTAATTTCCTGATTTTTGATTAATTATTTAGTAATGACTTTGGAAGGTTAAAACGAAATAAGGTTTTAATTAAAACTTTAATTAGATTGGAGAGGAATTAAGTAAATAAAATTACTGAACTAAGGATCGAAAATGGGGTTCCACCAGTTTAACTCCTTGCGTTAATTAAATCGTTAATTAGATTTAAATGGGTAATGGAAATTAAGTTTACCTGAACCAATTGGGATAAAAGATCGGGAGGGGGATTAATTAATTATTTCGATAAGGCGTAAATTCCGATTAGATTGGATAAACCATAATTTGGTTTAATATGGATAAATAAAGATTGAAGATTAAATTAAAAAAGATTTATCTTTGATAAAATTAATGGGAAACTTTCCCTAAGAATTTGAATATTTTATTTAAAGAATATTCAGAATTGGAATGAGATGTTGGTTGAATTTTATTAACACATGTTTTTAAATCACGTGAGTTATTCAGAAAGACCGGGTTTAACCCATTCTGAATAATCATCACGACGATCAAGAGTCGAAGATGAAGATGGTGATTGAAGACCAAAGGTTTTCATATCGTTGGGATGATGATGACTGGTATCTTGAATTGGGATTGGCCTTCCAAGGCAAGGTATTTGGTAATGATCGTCCAAACACATTTGGAGATCGACGGACACGTTGTTTCGCTCAGACCCAGAGCGGACTTGTAAATGGATTGCGTGTCTGACATTGTATTCCTTTCTACTGTATTTGTTGAACGCTACTGATTATATATTTCTGTTTGGTGGTGAAGAATTTATTCTTTACTTATCACCCTTCTCTAAGACGTATGAGCTTAGAGGTTATATATATATTGGTAGATGATCAATAATATGGTAGGTTCTGACAATGTGGCACGCCAAGATGCAAATTGATCAAGGCTTTTGTTGAAAAGTAGGGCCTTGTGGAATGATCAAAGCATAGCCTATTACGGCATAGCTTTGTGTATATCGTGACTTCGCGAGCCTCACACCCCGGTATGAGTCAAAAACGGGATATGGACCATAGGGAGTGCACACGTTTCTTTCTAGCTAGAGTGGTGTCAGTGACCTACCAGCCCTGATATTTTACTTATGTGTATGATTGATTTTGAGGCGCCTCGGATTTTTATAGGCCGATAGTGGTCATATTATAGGTTCAAAGGAACTGGGAAACGTGTGTTCAGCCATAACCAATCCACTGCCGATAGGCGGGGACCGGCCCTACCGCATCCAAGGGTTCACTACGGGGGATCCTGAGGCATTTGCTAGAGTGTCTCGAATCGGAGAGGAGCTTGACCCTAGCCTCGACTCATGATGGAAACCCAATTCCCAATACGCCCTTGCTGTTTTGATTGTAAACTTATATACGACGACATAGTATATGGTACCTATGCCGTCTAGGATTGATATTATATTTGAATGTTTTTAAATATATATATACACACTAATAATAATATCGTTTTTACGTATCAAGCATATTTTGACCATTATAAGGTAAAACCCTATCCTCTGGTGTGCGTTGCATTGTGTGATGGGACCTGGGTCTTATAATGGTTTCATTTTTCTAAAAAGCATTGCGTTATTTGATGATTTACTTTAATTATGCACTGGCAATCCAATGGAGTAAACCCGTTCCGCGTTAGCAGCGTGGTCCTGTGATTAGCCTACTTATTAGATAAGTTAAGTTAAGAATTCTCACACCAGTCCCACGACTGACCTGTAGTTTGTTTCACCTTGCAAACTCGGGTGCGCTCTTTCCACACGGGCAGTCGAGTAGCTTTTGCAGATATAGTTAAGCAGGATCCTGGATTGAAGTATGAAGCTGGGTCCAGAATATTGATGGCCTTCCGCTGAGATTAGTTCCGCTACATTGTATTTAATTTATTGTAAATGTATCTTCCGCTGTATTATTTATTGATGTACTCTGATATATTCTGTACTCTGATGTAACATTTATTATTGATGTTATAAAAGTCTTTGTTTTGTTCTGATGTGTTGTATGCCCAAAGTTAACGTACGTGGGTTTTGAACGGTCTTGATCGATCTTGCGATCGATTGGGGTCGGGCGGAATCCGGGTCGTTACAGGCGCGGGGAGGCGGAGGATCGCGGTGGTGCGAGGTCTGGAGGAGGCTAGGGTTGGACGGGATTTGGGGGTTCACGCGAGGTCTTTGCTGGAGGAGAGGAAGAGAAGGAGAAGAGGAGGGGGGAAGTGCGATGGGGGCGGCGCGGCCTGGCGCGAGGCGCGGGGGGGGGGGGGGGGGGGGGGAGTGCGGCGGCGGCGATCGATGGGGGGGGCTGCGGTTTCCCTTTTTTTATTTTTTCTGAAATGAATTGAACGGAAGAGGGCCAAAGAGGAAGTAAGGAGAGGAAAGGGGATTTATTATTTTTTAAATTATTTAATTTTAGAAAGTTGACTTTTTCATTTGCCCTCTAAACGAGGCCCACCGCCTGTCGTCCATAGCTAATTACCCCCATTCCGAACACAATAGGATATGTATCATAAGCTGATTCGACTGTTTCGATCAGTTTCCGTCAAAATCAACATATAACTCTATATATTGAATTTGAACGCGTATTTCAATTTACTGGGGTCACATACTAACTTGAAAAATTCCAGAAAAATATTTTCTGGCTTCGTATTGATGATACGGTCCTAACAAAACTAGTTTCATCGAATTCCGAGACCGTTGGAAAGATGGCCATTTTCCAGTCGATTAAAATCAACTTAAACTGGTCAAACGCGTTTTCCTTTGCCACGCTCACATATTGATTCGAAAAACTATGAAATTTGGAATCTAGCAATAACTTGACATCGCGGATCCAACAAAAGTGGTTTCGTCGAAATCCGAGGTCGTTTGCAAAATTTCCATTTTTAAGGGCCTGAATTCCATAGCGACTATTCAGAATTTTCAACTGGACATATCTTTTGATTCACGCAATGAAATCTTGATTTTTCGGATTCGTTGGAAAGATATCCTCAAATAGATCCTATTATTTTTGGTTTCACTAAAATCCGGTTTATTTTGCACCCGGTACACTCAATTGAAGTTTGAAATCGAATTATCGAACTACCGCGCCATTTTCAATACTATTTATAATTATATATAATTATTTATATTCTAACGACGACGCGTATAAATATATACGTTCTAATCTGTTCAAAATAAATTTCTCGCCGATATTATTTAAAATAATCTATTTTAAATGTTCAAAATTCTTTAAAATTGCCAAAATAAAAATTTTAAACTAGCTCGGATTTTCCGGGTTATTACAATCTCCCCCACTTAAAACTTTTCCTCCCCGAAAAGGAACGAAGCCGAAAGTTGTTTAACTAATCAACTCAACTTTCTCTATTTTGATTACGGCTTAAGTTCTTCAACTTTTCAGTTTCTAAGAACTTTTCAAATTTTTCAAAAATTTGGCTAACACCCTAAATTTTCGAAAAATTTCGCCATAACCTCCCCTGCACCGGGAGCCACGGGAAAATCCCGAAATTGCCATATAGGCCTTCTGATCTCAAAAAGAAAAAGAAAAAGCCAAGCGGCTAGCCAATAGGCTCATAAAATCATCATCACCTAAACAAAACAGTAAATTATATAGTAAACATGTACCTATTTGTCGGGCAAACAAATTTTATTCTCTGCTCTAGCCTCCTTGCTATGACCTGTTCAATGTAAGTACATGTATATGCAAGCAAATGCTACCAATTTTCAATACAATTCAATATTAGGTTCTATTAGGCTAAATGGTTCAAAATTATCAAACAAATAAACAAACAACACAAACATCAATCAATTAGTGGATCAACGTTTCAAATTCATAAATTTGATATATAGTCGAAAATCATGTTTTTGATGCCAAATCACACAATAAATCTATCTATATAAGTTTTGGTTCTCACACTAGTCTAATGGAAATATATAGATATCACACCTTCGTCACTCGAAAATAAATGCTGATGATGTTTCGAACCACCATCAGAACATCTCCGGGCTACTAGAGTCCGGTTCAATATTTATCTGGTATATTAAAACTTCGAATATACATTCATGACGTGTATATGCAATATCTTTATATATCGGACTGCCCAAATTCAATACAAATAAAATATTCAAATACATATAAAATGGTTTAGATTTCAAAACAAAATTGTTTTCAATTGAAAAATATACTCTTCACACTCGTTCTAGGATACTACTGATCCTATCTCTAACGAGTCATTCTAATTGGATATTACTAATCCTATATCTGATGAATTCTTTCGTATGGTTCTAATGTGTCTTGTTCTTGAGCTCTGTAAACCAAAGATCTGATACCAAATGTGACGGCCGGGAATTTCGCTCGATCTGAATCAGTCGTTAAACCGATCTAGACCGTTCAAAACCCCTGATCATTTTGAGAACAGGACAAATTGGAACGCAGACGGAAGAACATTTCATTGTTATTACAACAATTCCATCAGAATACAAGAATATACAGAGTATAAATGAGTAAATTACATTCGACAAATATCAGAGATTACAATAAATTATATAGCAGCGGAAAATAATACGAAACACAACTGAAAGTAATACACGGATACAGAGCTTTCCGAGCATCGTTCCAGCTGTAAATCAGGATCCTGTGAATATAAATCTGCAAACCCAAAACTACTAGCTGCCCATGTCGAAATAGGGGCACCCAGAGTTTTGGTTAAAACAATAAACTCCAGGTCAGTCATGTGACTGGTGTGAGAACTAAAACAGTTATTTAAAACTTTACTTTAAAAGAGGGTAATTCAAGGGACCACGCCGTATAACACGGAACGGGTTTCCTCCCAAGAATACCAGTGCATAGGATAAACAGCGCAATGCTTTTTCAAAAAATGAAGCTATTATAAGACCCAGGTCCCATCACACAATGCAACGCAAGCCGGAGGATAGGTTTTTCCCTTATAATAGCTAAACATGCTTGGTACGTTTAAAACAAAACATTTGATACTATTAAAAGTGTACAGTGTCAAAAAAAATATCAATCGTAGACGGCATAAGTACCCCATCCCACTATGTCGCCATACTAATCTCTACAAATAAAATCGAAATACACGTATTGGAAATTGGATTTCCGTCATGAGTCGAGGCAAGAGGCAAGCTCCTCTCCACTTCGAGACACTCTAGCAAATGCCTCGGGACTACACACTCTGGGTAACCCCTGGTGTAAACACCCGTAACTTCCCCGTAAAGGAAAGCGTCGGATAGTTCGAGAATAAGCCACAACAGAATACATAAAAAAGAAAATTTCATTGTATATGTACAACAATGCATCAGAATACAAGAATTTACAGAGTATAAATGAATAAATATTACACAGAAATATCAGAGATTACAATAAATTACATAGCAGCGGAAAATAATACAACACACAACTAGAAGAGATATACGGATACAAAGCTTTCCGGATATCGTTCCAGCTGTAAACCAGGATCCTGCAAATATAAATCTGCAAAACCAAAACTACTAGCTGCCCGTGTTAAAATAAGGGCACCCAGAGTTTAGGTTAAAACAATAAACTCCAGGTCAGTCATGTGACTGGTGTGAGAACTAAAACAGTTAATCTTTATTTTTAAAGTTAGGTAAATCAAGGGACCACGCCATATAACACGGAACGGGTTTCCTCCCAAGAATACCAGTGCATAAAACAAACAGCACAATGCTAAATAAAGAAAAATGAAGCTGTTATAAGACCCAGGTCCTATCACACAATGCAACGCAAGCCAGGGGATAGGGTTTTACCTTATAACAGCCAAATAATGCTTGATACGTTTAAAACAAATCATTTGATACTATTATAAGTGCATAGTGTATAAAACAACTTCAAATCATAAGTATCAATCATAGGCGACATGAGCGTCCCATGCCACTATGTCGCCATATATAGGTTTACAAATAAAACCGCAAATGTCACGTATTTGGAAATTGGATTTCCGTCTGTGAACCGAGGCCAGGGATCGTCCTCTACCGACTCGAGACGCTCTAGCCCGTGTCTCAGGCAAGCGCGCAGGCAAGCCTTGGAGCGACAGGGCCGGTCCACTGATGTGGATTATTATGCCTGAACAATACGTTTCCCCGCCCTTTGGGGCGTCAATGAGCCAACGAATGGCTCCATCGGACCCGGATCATCCGATCTAATCGAGGCGCCTCACAACAGCAACAACCACACAGGTGAAAAGTATATAAATGTCAGGGCTGGTAGGTCACTGACACCACCCTAGCTAGAAGGAAACGCATGCCCTCCCTGAGGTCCTCTCCCGTTTTTGGTTCACAACCGGGGTGCGAGGCTCGCGAATTCACGTTACACAAAGCTGTGCCACACAGGCTATGCTTTGATCATCACCACAAGACTTTGCTTTTCAACAGAAGCCTCGATCTATTGCCACTTAGGCATGCCACACAGGCAATTCACTCCATGCGATTGATATCCATCAATATATAACCCCTGAGCTCGTACGTCTCAGAGAAGGGCGTTAAGCAAGAGAATAAATTCTCCGCCGCCAAACCGATATATATTTAATAGAGATCAATCACACGGACTAAAATCCAATGTCAGACACACAGTCCATTTACAAGTTCGCTCTGGGTCTGAACGAAACCGGAGGCACCTAGTACCCCGCATATCCATTGATCTCCAAGTACGTCTGGACGATCACCAACTGTTTCCATCTTCTTGGGTGTACAGCCTAGTCAAGATCATCAGTAATTATCCAAACGACGTGAAGACTTCTGGTCTTCGACCACTGTCTTCATCTTCGACACCACGTCGAATCAGTTATTCAGAATGGGATAAACCCGGTCTTTCTGAATAACTCGCGTATATATTATAAAAGTGTTACACAAACACAACATACACCTCATTCCAATTCAGAATATTCTTTTATTCAAATATTCCTATACTTTGGGAAAAGTTCCCATTAATTTTATCCAAGATAAATTCTTTAAATTTATTCTTTAATCTCCTTTGAATATCAATTCAAACTAGTCGGGATTAGCGAACCACACCGAAGTAATCATTTATTTTTATTTCCCAATCCCAACCTATTCATCCCATGAAGTAAAACTGGTCATACTTCATATCTAACACCACGGTGTTATCGGTAAATTCAATTACCATTTCACGTTTAAATCTAATTAAAGATTTAACTATCGCCTGGAGTAAAACTGGTGATACTCCATTCTCGATCATTTCAATCTAATTAAAGATTCATTAAAACTCCACTTAGTTTTAATCGTTAACTGGGTTAAAGAATCAGTGTCATTTAAAACACGGTTCACGATAAACCCCAAATCACCTTCCATTAATTATCGGGTTAAAGAACGAGTGTTATTTAAAACACTGTCCACGATAAACCCAAAAATCAATTCAATTCCAATTAAATATTATTTAATTGGTACACTTCATTAAATCTAAATAAAAAGATTTAATCTTTTCTCAACTGGGTTCAAGAACAGTGTTAGTGAAGACACCATTCACGACAAACCCAAATCACATTTGATATTCAATATAAGGCTCTGAATAGAAAATATATCGGTTTATATTCAATATCAAATTCTACGATTAACAAATGTCTTATTGGAAATAACGGTATAAATATATATCTTTCAAATTTCCATAACAACATATGTATAATCACGAATTCCAACATCGAAATATTCCGAAGACAATTTCGATTCAAATCCATTCCAATGCAATCATTGGAAATTCTGGTTATTTTTAAAACCCTTTTCAAATTCAATTTATTTATTTAGAAATAAATAGAATTATAATTCTAGTTCAAAACTAGTTCATTTCGATAAAAATCTATTTTTAACTTTTCAAATATGGAGTTTTTCATCCCAATTCTTCACAAATCATTTCTTATGATTTTACACAAATTATTAATATCTTTAATAATTTTATCAAGGCCCGTACAGTCGATTTCCATTAACGGCTATCGAACTGCGCTTACAGCGACCTTTTCCGAATTTGATTTGGACGTATCTCCAAATCCAACAGTTAGATTTCAAATTTCTAATATTCGTTAGAAAGCTCTTTTCGATACGAACCCAACGGTTCTGGTTTTAGGAGAATCCGACGGTCGGATCTCCCGTAATGTCCGTTTGAAATAAATGGTCGAAATTCGCGAACTGCCGCGGCGCGGCGCGTTCTATTCAGGCCATTATATAATATATATAATATATATAATATATACTTCGTCGATTTCAATTCAAAACGTGCTTTATAAATCGTTTTAAATTCATTTTCAAAACGGTTTCAACTTCATATTCAATTTCAAATCAAAATTGAATATTCCAATTTAAATTCATTTCAGATTGATTTCAATTCAAATTGATTTCTAATTCAATTTCAGTTCGTTTTCAATTCAATTCAATTTCAATTCGAATTCATTTATCTTCAATTTCAATTCGAATTCATTTATATTCAATTTCAATTCGAATTCGTTTCTATTCAACTTCAATTTGAATTCGTTTATATTCAATTCTTTTCAAAATATCAGATTTTGAAATCACTTTCGATATTCATTAATAAATGAATAAAATCGATATAAATATCGTTCACGTCAAAATGGCGTCAATCTAATCAATACGGCTTCATATATTCCTATTTTCAAATATTTCTTTTTCAAATATTTCTATTTCAAATATTTCTATTTCAAATATTTCTATTTCAAATATTTCTATTTCAAATATTTCTATTTTAAAACTGGAATGAGGCCCAATCAATTACCATATAATGTTAATTATATGGATTTTCTACAACACATGTGTATATCAACAACGATGAATAATCAACCATCATCCAAAGTGCATTCTATACTGTATAAGCATCAAATATAAATATTCAACGCTTATAACAGCCTGTCAATCAATCGATCGACATACAACTAAACAATCGGGATTAGTGTGCATCAAATATCATCCCAATACCCGTGTGGGGTTTCAAGCAATCAAACATAGATTTTTATTTGTGCAGTTGGACGATGTGTAAAATTTATCGTCCCAATCAATGTCCTTCAAATAGGTGTACATAAACAAACCGTCCGGCTTGTAAATGAATATTTATTTATTCACTTCCACGTTAAAAATTATTTTTTTAACGATAAAACATTTTATTTTAACATATGAATTTCTATTCAGTTCATTTATTCAATAAAATGATATTTTTATTTTTCTAACATATTTTAGAAAATTTCGGCGGCATAACGACACGATACTAGAAACGGGACGAGGCCTAGCCTTATCCCCGGTCTAGTTAAGGCCCACGCCATTCACACATCAATCAAATTCATTTCATTTCACCGAACAATTCAATTTCAAATCAAATCATCTAACTAATCTATGCAACCAAACAAACAAGTCCATGGTCTGTGGACGATTGTGTCGGGTGCTACTAAGCACCGTCTGCATCCTAGTATATATATATGACTAGAAAATTAAATTAAAGAGTGAGAAGTTCTCACCGACTAGCTATTCCTATCTCCACGGCACTTCCAATGCAGGAAATCTTCACTGTTCTCGTCTCTTATCACTTTCGTTGCCCGTAGCCACTATATATAAAAAATCACATTTTTACTTCGATGTTCAATATATAAAAATCACATTTTGACTTCGCTATTCAATATATAAAAATCGAATTTTGACTTCGCTATTCAATATATAAAAATCGAATTTTCATCTAATGAAAAAAATATATAATTTTTCTTCTATTAAAAATCAAATTTTTGAATGAACAAAATCAAATCCTTTGAATGAACAAAATCGTATTTTTCCATCATTCTATTATATATAGAAAAATCATATTTTCCTATCAAAAATCATATTTTTACTAACAAAAATCTAAACTTTTATATTTCAAAAATCTAAACTTTTATAAATTAAAAATCTAATCTTTTATAAGTTTAAAAACCTAATCTTTTATAATTTAAAAACCTAATCTTTTCTTTGCAAATCAAACCTTTTCTATACTTCTTTAAATATATAAACTGATTTATAGGAACTGAATTAAATAAAAATAATAATAATAAAAATCAGCCTTTAAAACAATTAAAACTCACTATTTTCGAAGATAGAGGGTGGCGTGGGTAGCTGTACGTTGCTGGACGGAAGGCGGTGGCATTCGGGACAGGCGGCGGGAGGGGGTTCTCGCAACAGGTGGTTGCCGGGGATTGGGCGCGGTCAAGTGGTGGCTCAGCCTGGGCTCGCGGTGGATGGAGTGGCCATAGGCGCGACGACGGCATCGGATCGATGGAGGGCCAAGGCTAGGGTTCCTCGAGTGAACTGAGAGGAGATAGGAGAGAGAAGGAGGGGCGGCGCCAGCGTGGAGAGGGGCTACGGTGGTCGCGCGACGGAGGTTATGATCGCCTGAGCGGCGGCCCCGTTCTTCTTCCTCGTTTTTTTTATTTACTTCTGAAAGTGTTTTGAATCGGGGGGGGGGGGGGGGCTGAGCAATGATAAAAGGGAAGGAGAGAGAGAAATTAATTAATTTTTTATTAATTTAAAATTCAAAAAGTTGACTTTTACATACGACCTCTAATCGAGGCCCACCGCCTGTCGTCTATAGCTAATTACCCCCATTCTGAACACAATGGGATATGTATCGTAAGTTGATTCGACTGTTTCGATCAGTTGTCGTCAAAATCAACATATAACTCTATATATTGAATTTGAACGCGCATTTCATTTTACCGGGGTCACATACTACCTCTAAAAATTCTCGAAAAATATTTTCTAGCTTCGTATTGACGATACGGTCCTAACAAAACTAGTTTCGTCGAATTCTGAGATCGTTGGAAAAATGGCCATTTTCCAGTCGATTAAAATCAACTGAAACCGGTCAAACGCGTTTTCCTTTGCCACGCTCACATATTGATTCGAAAAATTATGAAATTTGAAACCTAGCAATAATTTGACATCACGGATCCAACAAAACTGGTTTCGTCGAAATCCGAGGTCGTTTGCAAAATGGCTATTTTTAAGGGCCTGAATTCCATAGCGACTATTCAGAATTTTCAACCGGACATATCTTTTGTTTCCCGCTATGAAATTTTGATTTTTTGGATTCGTTGGAAAGATATCATCAATTAGATCCTATTATTTTTGGTTTCACTAAAATCCGGATTGTTTTGCACCCGGTACATTCAATTGAAGTTTGAAATCGAATTATCGAACTACCGCGCCATTTTCAATTCCATTTATGATTATATATAAATATTTATATTCTAACGACGACACGTATAAATATATACATTCTAATTATATTCAAAATAAATTTCTCATCGATATTATTTAAAATAATTCATTTTAAATAATCAAAATTCGCTAAAATTGCCAAAATAAAAATTTTAAACTGGCCCAGATTTTCTGGGTTATTACAATCTCCCCCACTTAAAACTTTTCGTCCCCGAAAAGGAACAAAGTCGAAATTGGTTTGATTAATCAACTCTACGTTCGATCTGGCTTCCATTCTCCAACTTTTCAGTTTCTGAGAATTTTCAAATTCTTCAAAAATTTGGCTAACACCCTAAATTTTCGAAATTTTTTGCCATAACCTCCCCTGCAATGGGAGCATCGGGAAATCTCAAATAGCTTCCCCGGTCCTTCAGATCTCAAAAAGAAAAAGAACAAGCCAAGCGGCTAGCCAATAGGCTCATAAAATCATCATCACCCAAACAAAACAGTAAATTATGTAGTAAACATGTACCTATTTGTCGGGCAAACAAATTTTATTCTCTGCTCTAGCCTCCTTGCTATGACCTGCTCAATGTAAGTACATGTATATGCAAGCAAATGCGACCAATTTTCAATACAATTCAATATTTGATCAAATTGGCTATACGGTTAAAATTTATCAAACAAATAAACGAACAACACAAACATCAATCAATTAGTGGATTAGAGTTTGAAATTCATAACTTTGATATATAGTCAAAAATCAGATTTTTGATGCCAAATCACAACAATAGGCCCTATCTAATTTTGGTTCTCACACCAGTCAATAGGAAATATATAAATATCACATCTTCAAAACACGAACATAGATTCTGATGATGATCGATCAATCATCAGAACCATCTCCGGGTGTTTAGAATGTGATTCTATATCTATCCAGTATATTAAAATTTCAAATATACGTTTGCAAGGCGTATATGCAAAATCTTTATATACTGGACTGTCCAAATCAATATAAACTAAATAATCAAATACGAATAATTGATTTTAAATTTTCAAAACAAAATTTGTTTTCATTTTAAAAATATACTCTTCACACTCGTTCTAGGATACCACTGATCCCATCTCTAACGAGTCATTCCCGTTGGATATTACTAATCCAGTTTCTGATGAATTCTTTCGTATGGTTCTAATGTGCCTTGTTCTCTGAGCTTTGTAAACCAAAGCTCTGATACCAACTGTAAACACCCGTAACTTCCCCGTAAAGGAAAGCGTCGGATAGTTCGAGAACAAGCCACAACAGAATACATACAAAAGAACGTTTCATTGTATATGTACAACAATGCATCAGAATACAAGAATATACAGAGTATAAATGAATAAATATTACACAGAAATATCAGAGATTACAATAAATTACATAGCAGCGGAAAATAATACAACACACAACTAGAAGAGATATACGGATACAAAGCTTTCCGGATATCGTTCCAGCTGTAAACCAGGATCCTGTGAATATAAATCTGCAAAACCAAAACTACTAGCTGCCCGTGTCAAAATAAGGGCACCCAGAGTTTAGGTTAAAACAATAAACTCCAGGTCAGTCATGTGACTGGTGTGAGAACTAAAACAGTTAATCTTTATTTTTAAAGTTAGGTAAATCAAGGGACCACGCCGTATAACACGGAACAGGTTTCCTCCCAAGAATACCAGTGCATAAAACAAACAACGCAATGCTAAATAAAGAAAAATGAAGCTGTTATAAGACCCAGGTCCTATCACACAATGCAACGCAAGCCGGGGGATAGGGTTTTCCCTTATAACAGCCAAAGAATGCTTGATACGTTTAAAACAAATCATTTGATACTATTATAAGTGCATAGTGTATAAAACAACTTCAAATCATAAGTATCAATCATAGGCGACATGAGCGTCCCATGCCACTATGTCGCCATATATAGGTTTACAAATAAAACCGCAAATGTCACGTATTTGGAAATTGGATTTCCGTCTGTGAACCGAGGCCAGGGATCGTCCTCTACCGATTCGAGACGCTCTAGCCCGTGTCTCAGGCAAGCGCGCAAGCAAGCCTTGGAGCGACAAGGCCGGTCCACCGATGTGGATTATTATGCCTGAACAATACGTTTCCCCGCCCTTTGGGGCGTCAATGAGCCAACGAATGGCTCCATCGGACCCGGATCATCCGATCTAATCGAGGCGCCTTGCAACAGCAACAACCACACAGGTGAAAAGTATATAAATGTCAGGGCTGGTAGGTCACTGACACCACCCTAGCTAGAAGGAAACGCATGCCCTCCCTGAGGTCCTCTCCCGTTTTTGGTTCACAACCGGGGTGCGAGGCTCGCGAATTCACGTTACACAAAGCTGTGCCACACAGGCTGTGCTTTGATCATCACCACAAGACTTTGCTTTTCAACAGAAGCCTCGATCTATTGCCACTTAGGCATGCCACACAGGCAATTCACTCCATGCGATTGATATCCATCAATATATAACCCCTGAGCTCGTATGTCTCAGAGAAGGGCATTAAGCAAGAGAATAAATTCTCCGCCGCCAAACCGATATATATTTAATAGAGATCAATCACACGGACTAAAATCCAATGTCAGACACACGGTCCATTTACAAGTTCGCTCTGGGTCTGAACGAAACCGGAGGCACCTAGTACCCCGCATATCCATTGATCTCCAAGTACGTATGGACGATCACCAACTGTTTCCATCTTCTTGGGTGTACAGCCCAATCAAGATCATCAGTAATTATCCAAACGACGTGAAGACTTCTGGTCTTCGACCACCGTCTTCATCTTCGACACCACGTCGAATCAGTTATTCAGAATGGGATAAATCCGGTCTTTCTGAATAACTCGCGTATATATTATAAAAGTTTACACAAACACAACATACGCCTCATTCCAATTCAGAATATTCTTTTATTCAAATATTCCTATACTTTGGGAAAAGTTCCCATTAATTTTATCCAAGATAAATTCTTTAAATTTATTCTTTAATCTCCTTTGAATATCAATTCAAACTAGTCGGGATTAGCGAACCACACCGAAGTAATCATTTATTTTTATTTCCCAATCCCAACCTATTCATCCTATGAAGTAAAACTGGTTATACTTCATATCTAACACCACGGTGTTATCGGTAAATTCAATTACCATTTCACGTTTAAATCTAATTAAAGATTTAACTATCGCCTGGAGTAAAACTGGTGATACTCCATTCTCGATCATTTCAATCTAATTAAAAATTCATTAAAACTCCACTTAGTTTTAATCGTTAACTGGGTTAAAGAATCAGTGTCATTTAAAACATGGTTCACGATAAACCCCAAATCACCTTCCATTAATTATCGGGTTAAAGAACGAGTGTTATTTAAAACACTGTCCACGATAAACCCAAAAATCAATTCAATTCCAATTAAATATTATTTAATTGGTACACTTCATTAAATCTAAATAAAAAGATTTAATCTTTTCTCAACTGGGTTCAAGAACAGTGTTAGTGAAGACACCATTCACGACAAACCCAAATCACATTTGATATTCAATATAAGGCTCTGAATAGAAAATATATCGGTTTATATTCAATATCAAATTCTACGATTAACAAATGTCGTATTGGAAATAACGGTATAAATATATATCTTTCAAATTTCCATAACAACATATGTATAATCACGAATTCCAACATCGAAATATTCCGAAGACAATTTCGATTCAAATCCATTCCAATGCAATCATTGGAAATTCTGGTTATTTTTAAAACCCTTTTCAAATTCAATTTATTTATTTAGAAATAAATAGAATTATAATTCTAGTTCAAAACTAGTTCATTTCGATAAAAATCTATTTTTATCTTTTCAAATATGGAGTTTTTCATCCCAATTCTTCACAAATCATTTCTTATGATTTTACACAAATTATTAATATTTTTAATAATTTTATCAAGGCCCGTACAGTCGATTTCCATCAACGGCTATCGAACTGCACTTACAGCGACCTTTTTCGAATTTGATTTGGACGTATCTCCAAATCCAACCGTTAGATTTCAAATTTCTAATATTCGTTAGAAAGCTCTTTTTGATACGAACCCAACGGTTCTAGTTTTAGGAGAATCCGACGGTCGGATCTCCCGTAATGTCCGTTTGAAATAAATGGTCGAAATTCGCGAACTGCCGCGGCGCGGCGCGTTCTATTCAGGCCATTATATTATATATATATAATATATATAATATATACTTCGTCGATTTCAATTCAAAACGTGCTTTATAAATCGTTTTAAATTCATTTTCAAAACGGTTTCAACTTCATATTCAATTTCAAATCAAAATTGAATATTCCAATTTAAATTCATTTCAGATTGATTTCAATTCAAATTGATTTCTAATTCAATTTCTGTTCGTTTTCAATTCAATTCAATTTCAATTCGAATTCATTTATCTTCAATTTCAATTCGAATTCATTTATATTCAATTTCAATTCGAATTCGTTTTTTATTCAACTTCAATTTGAATTCGTTTATATTCAATTCTTTTCAAAATATCAGATTTTGAAATCACTTTCGATATTCATTAATAAATGAATAAAATCGATATAAATATCGTTCACGTCAAAATGGCGTCAATCTAATCAATATGGCTTCATATATTTCTATTTTCAAATATTTCTATTTCAAATATTTCTATTTCAAATATTTCTATTTTAAAATTGGAATGAGGCCCAATCAATTACCATATAATGTTAATTATATGGATTTTCTACAACACATGTATATATCAACAACGATGAATAATCAACCATCATCCAAAGTGCATTCTATACTGTATAAGCATCAAATATAAATATTCAACGCTTATAACAGCCTGTCAATCAATCGATCGACATACAACTAAACAATCGGGATTAGTGTGCGTCAAATATCATCCCAATACCCGTGTGGGGTTTCAAGCAATCAAACATAGATTTTTATTTATGCAGTTGGGCGATGTGTAAAATTTATCGTCCTAATCAATGTCCTTCAAATAGGTGTACATAAACAAACCGTCCGGCTTGTAAATGAATATTTATTTATTCACTTCCACGTTAAAAATTATATTTTTAACGGTAAAACATTTTATTTTAACATATGAATTTCTATTCAGTTCATTTATTCAATAAAATGATATTTTTATTTTTCTAACATATTTTAGAAAATTTCGGCGGCATAACGGCACGATACTAGAAACGGGACGAGGCCTAGCCTTATCCCCGGTCTAGTGAAGGCCCATGCCATTCACACATCAATCAAATCCATTTCATTTCACCGAACAATTCAATTTCAAATCAAATCATCTAACTAATCTATGCAACCAAACAAACAAGTCCATGGTCTGTGGACGATTGTGTCGGGTGCTACTAAGCACCGTCTGCATCCTAGTATATATATATGACTAGAAAATTAAATTAAAGAGTGAGAAGTTCTCACCGACTAGCTATTCCTATCTCCACGGCACTTCCAATGCAGGAAATCTTCACTGTTCTCGTCTCTTATCACTTTCGTTGCCCGTAGCCACTATATATAAAAAATCACATTTTTACTTCGATGTTCAATATATAAAAATCACATTTTGACTTCACTATTCAATATATAAAAATCGAATTTTGACTTCGCTATTCAATATATAAAAATCGAATTTTCATCTAATGAAAAAAAAATCTAATTTTTCTTCTATTAAAAATCAAATTTTTGAATGAACAAAATCAAATCCTTTGAACGAACAAAATCGTATTTTTCCATCATTCTATTATATATAGAAAAATCATATTTTCCTATCAAAAATCATATTTTTACTAACAAAAATCTAAACTTTTATATTTCAAAAATCTAAACTTTTATAAATTAAAAATCTAATCTTTTATAAGTTTAAAAACCTAATCTTTTATAATTTAAAAACCTAATCTTTTCTTTGCAAATCAAACCTTTTCTATACTTATTTAAATATATAAACTGATTTATAGGAACTGAATTAAATAAAAATAATAATAATAAAAATCAGCCTTTAAAACAATTAAAACTCACTATTTTCGAAGATAGAGGGTGGCGTGGGTAGCTGTACGTTGCTGGACGGAAGGCGGTGGCATTCGGGACAGGCGGCGGGAGGGGGTTCTCGCAACAGGTGGTTGCCGGGGATTGGGCGCGGTCAAGTGGAGGCTCAGTCTGGGCTCGCGGTGGATGGAGTGGCCATAGGCGCGACGACGGCATCGGATCGATGGAGGGCCAAGGCTAGGGTTCCTCGAGTGAACTGAGAGGAGATAGGAGAGAGAAGGAGGGGCGGCGCCAGCGTGGAGAGGGGCTACGGTTGTCGCGCGACGGAGGTGATGATCGCCTGAGCGGCGGCCCCGTTCTTCTTCCTCGTTTTTTTTATTTACTTCTGAAAGTGTTTTGAATCGGGGGGGGGGGGCTGAGCAATGATAAAAGGGAAGGAGAGAGAGAAATTAATTAATTTTTTATTAATTTAAAATTCAAAAAGTTGACTTTTACATACGACCTCTAATCGAGGCCCACCGCCTGTCGTCTATAGCTAATTACCCTCATTCTGAACACAATGGGATATGTATCGTAAGCTGATTCGACTGTTTCGATCAGTTGTCGTCAAAATCAACATATAACTCTATATATTGAATTTGAACGCGCATTTCATTTTACCAGGGTCACATACTATCTCTAAAAATTCTCGAAAAATATTTTCTAGCTTCGTATTGACGATACGGTCCTAACAAAACTAGTTTCGTCGAATTCTGAGATCGTTGGAAAAATGGCCATTTTCCAGTCGATTAAAATCAACTGAAACCGGTCAAACGCGTTTTCCTTTGCCACGCTCACATATTGATTCGAAAAATTATGAAATTTGAAACCTAGCAATAATTTGACATCACGGATCCAACAAAACTGGTTTCGTCGAAATCCGAGGTCGTTTGCAAAATGGCTATTTTTAAGGGCCTGAATTCCATAGCGACTATTCAGAATTTTCAACCGGACATATCATTTGTTTCCCGCTATGAAATTTTGATTTTTCAGATTCGTTGGAAAGATGTCATCAATTAGATCCTATTATTTTTGGTTTCACTAAAATCCGGATTGTTTTGCACCTGGTACATTCAATTGAAGTTTGAAATCGAATTATCGATCTACCGCGCCATTTTCAATTCCATTTATGATTATATATAAATATTTATATTCTAACGACGACGCGTATAAATATATACGTTCTAATTATATTCAAAATAAATTTCTCGTCGATATTATTTAAAATAATTCATTTTAAATAATCAAAATTCGCTAAAATTGCCAAAATAAAAATTTTAAACTGGCCCAGATTTTCCGGGTTATTACACCTGGATGCTTCAGGGCCGGTCCTCTCTTACGTTTGAGGATTAATTATACCTGAACACACGTTTCCCGGTCCTTATAGACCTAAAATCGAGGCGCCTCATCCAACAACCACATAGGTGAAAAGTATATAAATGTCAGGGCTGGTAAGTCACTGACACCACCAAAGCTAGAAAGAAACGTCGTGCTCTCCCTGTAGTCCTTATCCCGTTTTTAACTCATACCGAGGTGTGAGGCTCGCGAATCCATGCTATACACAAAGCTGCCACGTAGACCGTGCTTTGATCATCAACCACAAGACTTTGCTTTTCAACAGAAGCCTTGATCCATGCAACTCAGCGTGCCACACAGGCAATTCATGCCATGCGATTGATATCTATCGATATATAACCTCTAAGCTCGTACGTCTCAGAGAAGGGCGTTAAGCAAGAGAATAAATTCTCCGCCGCCAAACAGATATATATTTAACAGAAATCAATCAACACAGAATAAAATCCAATGTCAGACACACAATCCATTTACAAGTTTGTTATGGGTCTGAACAAAACCGGAGGCACTTTCCTCGCATATCTATCGATCTCCAAGTACGTCTGGACGACCACCAACTAATTCCCTCATCTTGGGTGTACAGCCCAATCAAGATCTTCAGTAATCACCCAAACGATGTGAAGACTTCCGGTCTTCAACCACCGTCTTCATCTTCGACATATCGTCGAATCGGTTATTCAGAATGGGTATAAACCCGGCCTTTCCGAACAACCCGCGTATATTAAAAACAAATGTTACACAAACACAACATATGCCTCATTCCAATCCGTTAGTCACTAACCGTAAATCAGTAAGAGAGCAATTCCCCAAATATTAACCCCGAAGGCCGAAACCAACATCAGATCAATACCCAGGAAACCATTCTTCTTAATTAACCTACAGCTAGTTTCTAAATTTCACATTTTTAGGGGAAAGTTCCCATTAATTTTATCCAAGATAAACTCTTTAAATTTATTCTTTAATCTTCCTTTGGATGTCATTTCAAACCAAATTATGGTTTTCCAAACTAGTCGGGATTAGCGAACCACACCGAAGTAATTATTTATTTTATTTCCCAATCCCAACCTATTCATCCCATAAGGCAAAACTGGTAATACTCCATATCTAACACCACGGTGTTATCGGTAAAATTGATTACCATTTCACGTTCAAATCTAATTAAAGATTTGACTATCGTTTTGGAGCAAAACTGGTGATACTCCATTCTCGCTCATTTGCCAAATTTGATAATTTAAATTATCAATTCACATTTCAATCTAATTGCAGATTCATTAAAACTCCCGTTTCTGGGTTAAAGAACTAATGTCATTTGAAACACAGTTCACGATAAACCCAAATCACATTCTAATTATTGTCGGGTCAAAGAACAAGTGTTATTTAAAACACCCTTCACGATAAACCCACAAATCAATTCTATTTAAAACCCATTTCAAATCCAATTAATTTATTTAAAAATAAATGGGTTTTAATATTAGTTCAAAACTAGTTCATTTCGATAAAAATCTATTTTTATCTTTTCAAATATGGAGTTTTTCATCCCAATTTTTCCCAAATCATTTCTTATGATTTTACACAAATTATTACTATTTTTAATAATTTTATCAAGGCTCGTACAGTCGATTTCCAACAACGGCCATCGAACTGCACTTACAACGACCTTTTCCAAATTTGATTTGGATGTATCTCCAAATCCAACGGTTAGAATTCAAATTTCTAATATTCGTTAGAAAGTTCTTTTCGATACGAACCCAACGGTTCCGGTTTTAGGAGAATCCGACGGTCGGATCTCCCGTAATGTCCGTTCGAAGTTAATGGTCGAAATTCGCGAACTGCCGCAGCGCGGCGCGTTCTATTCAGGCCATTATATATATATATATATATATATATATATATATATATATATATATATATATATATATATAATATGTAATATATATTTCGTCGATTTCTATTTAAAACGAATTTTGTAAATAGTTTTAAATTCGTTTCAAAAACATTTCAACTTTCATTTCCAATTCAAATCAAAATTGAATTTTTCCTTATAAATTCGTTTTAAAATTCATTTCAATTCAATTCAAATTTCGATTCAATTTGTATCCATTTCAAATCGATTATTATTCTATTTCAATTCGTTTTCAATTCGATTCGAATTCGTTTTATATTCAATTCAATTCGAATTCGTTTTATATTCAATTCAATTTTTATCTCTTTTCAATATTCATTATAAAAACGAATATAATCGATATAAACATCGTTCGCGTCAAAATAGTGCATCTCTAATCAACACAGCTTTATATATTTCAATAATTCCGTTATTATATTCAACAAATGAATATTTATCCTCTTCAATACGTGAATCTTTATTTTTTTTTCAACACATGACTAATCTCAACGAATGAGTACTGTCCGCGTGTGACTATTTTTGTTATTCAATATATTTTATAAAAATTATGGTATCTATCGTCTGATTTCAAATTAGACTCCAATCGTAAATTAGTAAGAGAACGATTCCCTAAATATTAACCCCGAAGGCCGAAACCAACATCAGATCAATATCCAGGAGACCACTCATCTTATCTATTTTCCAGTTAGTTTCTAATTTTTGATATGATAAAGATGTAAATTTTATTGTTAAAATATTTCGTTCAACACATGACTAATCTCAACGGATGAGTACTGTCAACACATGAACCTTTATTTTATAATGATAAAGATGTAAATTTTATTGTTAAAATATTTCGTTCAACACATGACTAATCTCAACGGATGAGTACTGTCAACACATGAACCTTTATTTTATAATGATAAAGATGTAAATTTTATTGTTAAAATATTTCGTTCAACACAAGACTAATCTCAACGGATGAGTACTGTCAACACATGAACCTTTATTTTATAATGATAAAGATGTAAATTTTATTGTTAAAATATTTCGTTCAACACATGACTAATCTCAACGGATGAGTACTGTCAACACATGAACCTTTATTTTATAATATTCTTTATTTTCCCGATTGGAATAAGGCCCAATCAATTACCATATAAAGTTAATTATATGGATTCCATACAACACATGTATATAATAGCAACGATAAATAATCAACCATCATCCAAAGTGCACTACACTGTATAAGCATCAAATATAGGTATCTAACGCTTACAACAGCCTGTCAATCAATCGATCGACATATAACTAATTACTGGGATTAGTGTATGCCGTATTTTATCCCAATACCCGTGTGGGGTTTCAAATCAACAAACACGGATTTTATTTGTGAAGTTGGGCGATGTGTAAAAATTTTCGTCCCAATCAATGTCCTTCAAATAGGTGTACATAAACAAACCATCCGGTTTGTAAATGAATATTTATTTATTCATATTCACTATATTCATATTCACGTTAAAAATTATATTTTTAACGATAAAATATTTTATTTTAACACATGAATTTCTATTCAGTTCATTTACAGAGTAAAAATGATATTTTTATTTTTCTAACTTATTTTAGAAAATTTCGGCGGAATAACGACACGATACTAGAAACGGGACAAGGCCTAGCCTTATCCCCGGTCTAGTGATGGCCCACGCCATACACATATCAATCAATTCGATTTCAATTCACCAAACAACCAAATTCAAATAATCTAACCAACTACACAACCAAACAAACAAGTCCATGGTCTGTGGACGATGGTGTCAGGTGCTACTAAACACCGTCTGCATCCTAGTATATATTATAATATAACTAGAAAAAGAAAATTTAAAAGGTGAGAAGTTCTCACCAAAGCTAATCCAACTCCACGACACTTCTAATGTAGGAAATCATCACTATTCTCGCCTTTTTGTCACTTTCGTTACCCGTAGCCACTACATATGTAAAAATCAAATTTTTACTTCGCTATTCAATATATAAAAATCGAATTTTTACTTCGCTATTCAATATAAAAAAAACGAATTTTTACTTTGCTATTCAATATATAAAAATCGAATTTTTACTTCGCTATTCAATATATAAAAATCGAATTTTTATATTGTTGTCATGTATATAAAAATCAAATTTTTATACTACTACTATATAGATAAAAATTCTATTTTTACACCGCTAAAAATCGTATCTTTTCTATTTTAAAAATCTAATCTTTCCTATTTTAAAAATCTAATCTATTCTATTTTAAAAATCTAATCTTTTCTATTTTAAAAATCTAATTTTTTCTATTTTAAAAATCTAATCTATTCATCGTTCAACATCCCGTCTTTACATCTTTAAAAATCTATTCTTCACCTCACTAAAAATCATTACTTTTTCTTACATAAAAATCGTTTCCTTTCTATTTAAAAATCGAAACATTTCAAATTAAAAAGTCAAGCATTTCTATTTGCATTTCATATAAAGATCAGAAAAATAAAATCCAATGCAAGTTACATAAAAATTAAATGGAAAAGAAAACTACGTTTTTATATATAAAAAGAAAAATAATCACCTTCATTGGTCTGGGCTTCCACTGCGCCAGAGGGGGGAACGGAGGCGCACTGACGGGCGCGGGGAGGCGGAGGATCGCAGTGGTGCGAGGTCTGGAGGAGGCTAGGGTTGGACGGGATTTGGGGGTTCGCGCGAGGTCTTGGCTGGAGGAGAGGAAGAGAAGGAGAAGAGGAGGGGGGAGTGCGATGGGAGCGGCCTGGCACGAGGCGGGGGCGGGGGGGGGGGGGGGGGATGTGCGGCGGCGGCGATCGATGGGGGGGCTGTTGTTTCCCTTTTTTTATTGAAATGAATTGAACGGAAGGGGGGGCCAGAGAGGAAGTAAGGAGAGGAAGGGGGATTTATTTTTTTTAATTATTTAATTTCAAAAAGTTGACTTTTTCATTTGACCTCGAAACGAGGCCCAACGCCTGTCGTCCATAGCTAATTACCCCCATTCCGAACACAATGGGATATGTATCGTAAGCTGATTCGACTGTTTCGATCAGTTTCCATCAAAATCAACATATAACTCTATATATTGAATTTGAACGCGTATTTCAATTTACTGGGGTCACATACTAACTTGAAAATTTCCAGAAAAATATTTTCTGGCTTTGTATTGACGATACGGTCCTAACAAAACTAGTTTCGTTGAATTCCGAGACCGTTGGAAAGATGGCCATTTTCCAGTCGATTAAAATCAACTGAAACTGGTCAAACGCGTTTTCCTTTGCCACGCTCACATATTGATTCGAAAAACTATGAAATTTGGAATCTAGCAATAACTTGACATCGCGGATCCAACAAAAGTGGTTTCGTCAAAATCCGAGGTCGTTTGCAAAATTTCCATTTTTAAGGGCCTGAATTCCATAGCGACTATTCAGAATTTTCAACTGGACATATCTTTTGATTCCCGCTATGAAATCTTGATTTTTCGGATTCGTTGGAAAGATATCCTCAAATAGATCCTATTATTTTTGGTTTCACTAAAATCAGGTTTATTTTGCACCTGGTACACTCAATTGAAGTTTGAAATCGAATTATCGAACTACCGCGCCATTTTCAATTCTATTTATAATTATATATAATTATTTATATTCTAACGACGACGCGTATAAATATATACGTTCAAATCTGTTCAAAATAAATTTCTCGCCGATATTATTTAAAATAATCTATTTTAAATGTTCAAAATTCATTAAAATTTCCAAAATAAAAATTTTAAACTGGCTCAGATTTTCCGGGTTATTACAAAATTCATTTCAAAATATAATTCACACTGTTTGTAAAACAATTTAAAATCTCCCAGGATCTTAAATTTTCCTTACTTTTAATCCAAATCCATTTACAAACACTTATCCAATTTTCTGAAATTTTAATTCAACTTCTGGTTTACATTTCAGATTTAACTCATCTGATTTCACGTATTTCACTTATATGAATTCTGATTGGTTATTTACATAACCATTTAATTTATAATCTTACTCGATTATAATAACAACCAATACGTCTAATATATTAAAATTTTGATATATATATCTTCTCTACATCAAGATATACCTTGGGTAAACTTATTTTAATTTACCCTCTTTTCAAAACATACCGTGCCGACCCATCGTATTCGAGTGTTTATAAACTCCTACCGATACAGTGGATCAAACTGATCGACCATAACCCATAAACGACTCAACCAACAAATCTCCACAATATAAAACAATTTTTTATATCAATAACAAATACGCTCACTCGTATATATACACTCAACTCAATCTAGGGTATTGCTAACCCTATCTCTACCGAGTCACGCCACAGAGCCAAAGTAATTCACTTAACCTTATGCTCTGATACCAACTGTAATGACCCGGGTTTTTGTCGACTTTGGTTATCGCCATAAACACGATGATGACAAACCAAACATCGAAAAATACCGGTCATTAGTGAAAGAAATTAGAGGGTGAGGAAAGATAAGATAGAAACATAGAATAGAAGAAGAAGAAGAAGAACACAATATCAGAGTGACACGAATCTCACAGCGGAACGAAACAACATATAATAGATAACGTATCATTGAAATCAAATCATTATATGTATACAATAACATTATCAGAGTACAACACTTACAACACAGCGGAAATAACTATAGCTATATAATCCTGAAGCCTCATGCTCCAAGCTCTTCCAGTATATCTGTAAATCCCGACTACTTGACTTCCCGTACAAAATTAGGCACCCAAGAGTTTAGGGAAAACAAAACAAAATAAACTCCGGGTCAGTCATGGGACTGGTGTGAGTAAAACGGTTTAAAACAGTTCAAGCTGATAATCGATATCTCATAAGACCACGCCGTATAACAGAACGGGTTTTTCCATTATGAGAATCCAAATTATCTTTATATATAAACCTTTGATATTATAATAATGTCTATCAACCACAATATATTAATCATCTAGTAGAAACACTTTCATCTCACGTTCTACATATATAGTATACAATCAAAACCGCAAGCACGTATTGGGTAATGGATTTCCAACTATGACAAGGTATGGAACCACCTTTCGCTAGTGTACCTCTACAGAGGAATACACTGGGTTCAACAAGAACATCTTGCAACCCGGCCACACATGACCGACCACTCATTTAGCTTGAGTGTATCGAATGTATATCACCAACGGTTGGGATCAGCAACCGTTTCCCGAATGGGACAACATCAACAATAGATTTTTAGAAATAAATGAAACTCTAGATCAGGTGATTATACACCCTACTTTGGTGCGACCGACTTAGCCATGTTGCCTGCCCGATTTTTTTCATTGACCAGATGTGAGGCTAGAAGCTACGCTTTATCATCACACCAGATTCACTTTGAATGCCACATCATCAAATCCATCAAATCACCGATTGACGTCCTCAACCATACATTATGTGTTAACTAAAAGAAGTTTCCTTCTCCGCTTCCACTCTTGGTACGGTTGGAGAAATCAATATAGGTGACCGTTTGGAAATACTATGTCAGACATCCGTCCATACAAGCCATCCAGGAACATGATGAACCGAAGGCACTATTCTGTAAACAGGATAGCCCTTGCATAACTCTGTCTTCAATTTCCTTTGGCATATATGATTCGCAACGCTTATGCCAATACAGAGTGGTTCTTTAGATAATAATCCAACCGGTCTCTCCATATTAACAACGTTAAAATGGTCAAAACTTTGATAGTCTGTGATTTAACTATCAAAGAAAAACACGTGTGAAAACAACGATATTATTTCCAAATGGAAATTTATATTGATCAAACATCATTCAACATTTATCTCCTTAGTTCATTTTTCATCTCATGTTTCCCTATATTCAACATTTGCTATTTTCTAAATTTAGAAAATATATCTTATTAACATTGGAAAACATTTCCATTTCTTGTTTTCTATGTTAGAAAACATTTCTGGTTCTTGTTTTGGAAACATTTCCAAAACTCCTATGTTTGGATTTAGCAGATGTTTAGATAAAACATTGCTATGTCAACTCAAACCATCATACTTATTCACCTAACCATCCTTTACTGCCGAACCATAACCATTCCTTAGTTAAAAACAAAGCCAATCAAGTTGGGGTAATACTACCTCTTAGACCTTAACTGAACAACATTTCTAACCTTGAAATAGGCAAAGTTCACTTTTTAATTCTTTAACAAACTTCCTTACGTAACTCTCTTTCGAATCATCTCTATTTGAAAATTTCTTTCCTTCGAATAAGGTATATTTGATAACTCTATTCAATTTACTCTATTCGATTAACCCTTATCAATTTACTCTATCGGACTAACATTATTGGATTAACTCTATTTTACTAACGCTATTGGATTAACTCTATCGGACTAACGCTATTGATTTACTCGTTTCACTTAACTTCTTTCGAATAAACTATAGTCGATAACTCCTTTTACTCTATTCGAATCACTAATATTCGACTAACTCAATCGATTCTATCCGAATAAACTATATTCGATTAACTCTATTTACTTTATATTCGAATAAACTATATTCGATTAACTCATTTGCTTTAGCTCTAATCGATTAACTCCATCGAATAACTAAATTCGATAACTCCTGTAAATAACCAAATTCGATAGTTCCTTTCGAATAAACTATATTCGATTACTCACTTCGATTAAACTAATCGATAACTTT
Organism: Allium sativum; assembly: GCA_030737875.1. NCBI lineage: Eukaryota > Viridiplantae > Streptophyta > Magnoliopsida > Asparagales > Amaryllidaceae > Allium > Allium sativum. The sequence continues at coordinate 441,323,331 of CM060924.1, forward strand.
TTTTGATTAAACTATAATCGATAACTCCTTTCGATTAACTAATAATTGATAATTCCTTTCCTTTAACTCCATTCGAATAAACAAATATTCGATAACTCCATTTGAATAACTCTAGTTCGATTTACTCTAACTGGTTAACTCTAACTGGTTTAACTCTAACTGGTTAACTCTAATTGATTAACTCTAATTCGAATAACAAATATTCGATAAACTCTATTCAACTAACTCGACTCGACTAACCCCTTTCGCATAACTAATTCGATTTACTAACTTTCGAATACCATATTCGATTTAACTCCTTTCGAATACCATATTCGATTTAACTACTTTATTCGCTTTATAAAGATTTCCTTTTTAACAACATTTATTCATTTTAAAGATTTACTTTTAGTAACGGTTCTCTACTTTAAAATGATTTCCTTCTTATAACAGTTTCCTTTTTATAACGTTTTCCCTTTTTCTAATATCTACTATTTATAAATATTCCAATTTATAAATATTTCTTATTTATAAATATTCCATTTATAAATATTTTATTTTAAAATATCACTTTGAAAATATTCCCTTATCAACATTTCGGTATGTTATGGTATTCAACATATCAAATCACGATGATCAGTATCGTCCAAAACACATATAATCAACAACAGATTTTATATCACGTCATATATCACAATATATGAAAACAATAAAATAACTGTTGAGGAATCCAGTCGGATTCCTCCAACCTGTTTCCCTGCATCACAGATGTTAAACAATATAGATAACATCACTTTCAGTTCCATATGATATATTCTGTTAAACATAATCAATATATATATATATATAATTTCCACTAACTGACTAGTAGTTCAATCAAACAGTCAACACACAGTCAATCAGCCAACATTTAACAGTTCTAAAAATACAACATGAAATCATAAACCGTTTAGAGTTAGTGAGATTTACTCACATTTGCAGTTCATCGTTAAAGAACGATAAACTGTTATTTGATTTGAATCAAACAATTTATTTCGCCATAAATTCATATGAGCTCCGGTCCACTTCCAATCAGTCCCATTGTGTTGCTCCCGTCCATACGATCCTGACGGATCTTGTTTCGCTGAATTCCGTTAATATATGAGAAAGATATAGCTTTTACAATTTAATAAACTATTTTAAATTGAATATAACTTAACTTATTTTCAATAGGGCTAAACCCTTTCTTCCGGTCCATCTAAACCCATACGTGAACAAGTCCACCCGCACCCTTTCTCTTCTTCTTCTACTTGTCGCGATACTACCTAGAGCACAACCAAATGCCGCGTTTTCTCCTCCCTAAACCTCCCTCTTCTCTTAAGCATTCAACATACGGCCTTCACCAACACTCTTCTTTTGTCGAGCTCTTTCTCTTCATAACAACAACCACCAGTTCGCACCCTTCATCGAAATCACGTCGCACAGCAGCTTTGTATCTTCCAGTATTGGATCGACAACAATACTCATCAAACTCCACAAAATCTTGCTAACAAGCTCGATTTCCTGACACAAATCTACTACTAACATTTGTTTCGACTATTGATGCTTCAATCCTTCACCATTCACAACCCTAATCTCTACTTTTTATTTCCAACGGGGAAAAAAAGGGTTCGAACCATATGAAAATCATACTGCAGTGAAGAGCATCACTTCACGAGTCCTAAAACATTTATCTCAGATTTTATAGGAATTTATCCTATTTGTTGTTGATTTTTGAAACCCTCACGAAATGATTTTCCCGAAGGAAACAGTGGCGGAGAAAATTTGTGTTGACTGTGGAACTAGGAATTAGGTTTAGAGTGCTTTAAGGATATTATATACGGAAAATTATATTATTTTTTTGATCGATTTTTATATTGAATTTTAAGAAAACGCTATTTTTATTTGTCCTCTAAAATTCCCGTGATCACATACGATACCCAAAAATCACGAAAATTGACATGCAGCTAGAGTTCAACATTACGGTCCCAACGAAACTAGTTTCGTTGAATTTCGACTTCGTATGCTCACATAGTGTATTTTAAACTGTCAAAACACTGACTGTTTTTCACTCTAAAAATCCGTACGACCACACAGTGACTCTAAAAATCACGAAACTGGAAATTTAACAACTATTTGACATTGCGGATCCAACACAATTAGTTTCATCGAATTCCGACTTCGTTTGCAAAAGTGGCTATTTTTATAGTCCTAAATAACCCATTTAAATATATAAATATATTTAAATATAATTAAATTAAATATTTATAAATAAATATTATCGTATATATTCACCGTGGAATACCATACAGCTCTAGAATATTCCTATATGAATTTCTAACTTGATATTCGCTTCTGGGTCAACCCGATATTCGATTTATATTGAAATTCCTTTTTAAAATATAAATAACTCCTTTATAAATTGTAAAGGAATTCCACAGCGACTTTTCTAAAATTTGATTTGAACATAAATCAAAATCTACACGACGAAATCCCGATTTTTCTCTTCCACTAGAAAGATATACTCCACCAGCTCCCAACGTTTCTTGTTTCACAGAAATCCGGCTTAAAACGAATCATGTACATTCAGTTGAAGTTCAAATCGCCAAATCGCGAACTGCAGCGCCATTTCGAGCTCGATTATAATTATACGTTCAATTGTCGTTTATATAATATATTTTCGTTATTCTAATTCAATTCTAAACTGAAATAAATATCACAGATGATCCAGTTCACACCATATCGTCATTTCAGCCAATTCTGATTATTTCAGAATTAAATATATTATTTAATTTATTATTTTAATTAAATATTCATCATTAATTAATTAAACCACCATTTAATCCACTATATCACTATTTAAATAATTAAATAAATTCATTATAATACCTCTGCCAATGCGGGTCATTACACATGCCAAGATGCAAAATGATCAAGGCTTTTGTTGAAAAGCAGAGCCTTGTGGTTGATGATCAAAGCACAGCTTTAATTAGCATAACTTTGTGTATAGTGTTGATTCACGAGCCTCACACCCCAATATGAACCAGAAACGGGAGAGGACTGTTAGGAGGACATACGTTTCTTTCTAGCTAGGAGTGGTGTCATGGTATGGAGTCCAGACATTTTACTTATGTGGATGATGGAATGGGGCGCCTCAGATTTGAGTCCATTGTGGCTCTAAATTTACGCCCCATAGGACGGGGAAATGTATTGTTCAGGAATTACTAATCCACTAAAGTAAGTGTGGATCAGCCCTGAAGATCCAGGGATCACTCGAGCTCTGAGCCTGAGACATGGGCTAGATTGTCTCAAATTCGGTAAGGACTATCCCTTGCCTTTGTTCATGATGGAAATCCTATTTCCAATACGACATCATGCAGTTATGATTGTAAACCTATATATGGCGACATGATATATGGTACCCATGCCATCTATTATTGATACATTATGATTGAAAAAATGTTTTTGAAACATATAGAAACTAATAATAATATCGAATGATTTTGCATTATACGTATCAAGCATATTTGGCCATTATAAGGTAAAACTCTATCCTCCGGTTTGTGTTGCATTGTTAGATGGACTTGAGTCTTATAATTGCTTCATTTTTCTAAAAAGCATTGCGTTGATTAATGATTTACTTTATTTCATGCACTGGCAATCCAATGGAGTAAACCCGTTCCGTGTTAGCGACGTGGTCATGTTTAAAGACCCGCAACTTCCCCGTAAAGGAAAGCGTCGGATAGTTCGAGAACAAGCCACAGCAGAACGCATACAGAAGAACATTTCATTGAATATTACAACAGTGCATCAGATTACAAGGATATACAGAGTATAAATGAATATTACACAGAAATATCAGAGATTTAAATTACATTTAAATACATAGCAGCGGAAAATAATACAATACACAACTAGAATGAGATATACGGATACAAAGCTTTCCGGATATCGTTCCAGCTGTAAACCAGGATCCTGTGAATATAAATCTGCAAAACCAAAACTACTAGCTGCCCGTGTCGAAAATAGGGGCACCCAGAGTTTAGGTTAAAACAATAAACTCCAGGTCAGTCATGTGACTGGTGTGAGAACTAAAACAGTTATTAATCTTTATTTCAAATCATTAGGTAAATCAAGGGACCACGCCGTATAACACGGAACGGGTTTCCTCCCAAGAATACCAGTGCATAAAACCAACAGCGCAATGCTAAATAAAGAAAAATGAAGCTGTTATAAGACCCAGGTCCCATCACACAATGCAACGCAGTCGAGGATAGGGTTTTCCCTTATAACAGCCAAAGAATGCTTGATACGTTTAAAACAAATCATTTGATACTATTATAAGTGCATAGTATATAAAACACTTCAAATCATAAGTATCAATCATAGGCGGCATGAGCGCCCCATCCCACTATGTCGCCATATATAGGATATACAATCAAAACCGCAAAGTCTCGTATTTGGAAATTGGGTTTCCATCTATGAACCGAGGCAAAAGATAGTCCTCAACCGATTCGAGACAATCTAGCCCATGTCTCAGGCAAGCGCGCAGGCAAGCCTTGGATCGTCAGGGCCGGTCCACACGGAGTGGATTATTATGCCTGAACAATACGTCTCCCCACCCTATGGGGTGTAAGTCTGGTCCGTCAGCCGACCAGAATGCATTCGGCCGAAACCGATATAACCGAGGCGCCTCGCAACAGCAACAACCACATAAGTCAAACTCGTCAGGGCGTGTAAAACCACTGACGCCACTTCTAGCTAGAAAGAAACGCATGCCCTCCCTGAGGTCCGTCTCCCGTTTTTGGTTCATACCGGGTGTGAAACACGCGAGGTAAACGTTACACAAAGCTACGCCACAAAGGCCGTGCTTTGATCATCACCACAAGACTTTGCTTTTCAACAGAAGCCTCGATCATTTGCATCTTAGCATGCCACACAGGCAAGCCATCCTATGCAACCGATATCAGTCACACAGAATGAAATCCGATGTCAGACACACAGTCCATTTACAAGTCCGTTCTGGGTCTGAACGAAACCGGAGGCACCTAGTACCCCGCATATCCATCGATCTCCAAGTACGTCTGGACGATCACTAACTGTTTCCATCTTCTTGGGTGTACAGCCCAATCAAGATCATCAGTTATCACCCAAACGACGTGAAGACTTCCGGTCTTCGACCATCGTCTTCATCTTCGACTTATCGTCGTATCAGTTATTCAGAATGGGATAAACCCGGTCTTTCCGAATAACTCGCGTATATATTATAAAAGTGTTACACAAACACAACATACGCCTCATTCCAATTCATTAGTCACTAACCGTAAATTAATCAAGAGAATAATTCCCCAAATATTAACCCCGAAGGCCGAAACCAACATCAGATCAATATCCAGAAAACCATTCTGCTTGGCTAACCGCCAGTTAGTTTCTAAATTTCACATTCAAATCTAATTAAAGATTTAACTATCGCCTGGAGCAAAACTGGTGATACTCCATTCTCGATCTTTTCAATCTAATTAAAGATTCATTAAAACTCCACTTAGTTTTAATCTGTGACTGGGTTAAAGAATCAGTGTCATTTAAAACACGGTTCACGATAAACCCAAAGTCACATCCCATTAATTATCGGGTTAAAGAACAAGTGTTATTTAAAACACTGTTCACGATAAACCCAAAAATCAATATCAATTCAATTCCAATTAAATATCATTTAATTGGTACACTTCATTAAATCTAAATAAAAAGATTTAATCTTTTCTCAACTGGGTTCAAGAACAGTGTTAGTGAAGACACCATTCACGACAAACCCAAATCACATTCGATATTCAATACAAGGCTCTGAATAGAAACTATATCGGCCTATATTCAATATCAAATTCTACGATTAACAAATGTCGTATTGGAAATAACGATATACATATATATCTTTCAAATTTCCATAACAACACCTGTAATATCACGAATTCCAACATCGAAATATTCCGAAGACAATTTCGATTCAAATCCACTCCAATGCAATCATTGGAAATTTTGGTTATTTTCAAAACCATTTCAAATTCAATTTATTTATTTAAAAATAAATAGAATTATAATTCTAGTTCAAAACTAGTTCATTTCGATAAAAATCTATTTTTATCTTTTCAAATATGGAGTTTTTCATCCCAAACTTTCACAAATCATTTCTTATGATTTTACACAAATTATTACTATTTTTAATAATTTTATCAAGGCCCGTACGGTCGATTTCCATTAACGGCCATCGAACTGCACTTACAGCGACCTTTTTCGAATTTGATTTGGACGTATCTCCAAATCCAACCGTTAGATTTCAAATTTCTAACATTCATTAGAAAGCTCTTTTCGATACGAACCCAACGGTTCCGGTTTTAGGAGAATCCGACGGTCGGATCTCCCGTAATGTCCGTTTGAAACAAATGATCGAAATTCGCGAACTGCCGCAGCGCGGCGCGTTCTATTCAGGCCATTATATTATATATATAATATATATAATATATATTTCGTCGATTACTATTTAAAACGAATTATATAAATGGTTTTAAATTCGTTTCAAAAGCAATTTCAACTTCCTTTTCAATTCAAATCAAAATTGAATTCTTCTTTATAAATTCGTTTCAAAATTCATTTCTATTCAATTCAAATTTCAATTCAATTTGAATTCATTTCAATTCGCTTTCAATTCCATTTGAATTCGTTTTCAATTCAATTCATTTCGAAATCGTTTTAAAATTCAATTCATTTCGAAATCGTTTTCAATTCAATTCATTTCGAAATCGTTTTCAATTCAATTCATTTCGAAATCGTTTTCAATTCAATTCATTTCGAAATCGTTTTCAATTCAATTTATTTCGAAATCGCTTTCAATTCAATTTGAATTCGTTTTCAATTCATTTCGAAATCGTTTTCAATTCAATTTATTTCGAAATCGTTTTCAATTCAATTCATTTCGAAATCGTTTTCAATTCAATTTATTTCGAAATCGTTTTCAATTCAATTCATTTCGAAATCGTTTTCAATTCAATTTATTTCGAAATCGTTTTCAATTCAATTCATTTCGAAATCGTTTTCAATTCAATTCATTTCGAAATCGTTTTCAATTCAATTCATTTCGAAATCGTTTTCAATTCAATTCATTTCGAAATCGTTTTCAATTCAATTCATTTCGAAATCGTTTTCAATTCAATTCATTTCGAAATCGTTTTCAATTCAATTCATTTCGAAATCGTTTTCAATTCAATTCATTTCGAAATCGTTTTCAATTCAATTCATTTCGAAATCGTTTTCAATTCAATTCATTTCAAAATATTCGATTTCGAAATCACGTTTCAATATTCATTTTAAAATGAATAAAATCGATATAAATATCGTTCACGTCAAAATGGCGTCAATCTAATCCTCACGGCTTCACATATTTCTATTTTCAAATATTCTATTTCAAATATTTCTATTTCAAATATTTCTATTTCAAATATTTCTATTTCAAATATTTCTATTTCAAATATTTCTATTTCAAATATTTCTATTTCAAATATTTCTATTTCAAATATTTCTATTTTTCTCGAAACTGGAATGAGGCCCAATCAATTACCATATAATGTTAATTATATGGATTTTCTACAACACATGTATATATCAACAACGATGAATAATCAACCATCAACCAAAGTGCACTACACTGTATAAGCATCAAATATAGACATTTAACGCTTATAGCAGCTTGTCAATCAATCGATCGACATATTTAATAAATCAGGATGAGTGAACTTCAAATTTCATCCTAACACCCGTGTGGGGTTTCAAACAATCAAACACATATTTTATTTGTGCAGTTAGGCGATGTGTAAAATTTATCGACCCAATCAACGTCATTCAAATAGGTGTACATAAACAAACCGTCTGGTTTGTAAATGAATATTTATTTATTCACATTCACGTTAAAAATTATATTTTTAACGATAACACATTTTATTTTAACATATGAATTTATATTCAGTTCATTCGTTAAATAAAATGCTAATTTTATTTTTCTAACTTATTTTAGAAAATTTCGGCGGCATAACGGCACGATACTAGAAACGGGACAAGGCCTAGCCTTATCCCCGGTCTAGTGAAGGCCCACGCCATTCACACATCAATCAAATCAATTCGTTATGCAAACCACAAACTTTGGAGTAAGGGTCTAACCTAGCCTTACTCCTTCGCCTTATAACGGCGCACGTCTAATCCTAACCAATTTATCGATTCGATTTTTCACACCACAAACCACATTCAAACCAATATCACAATCAATCACCAAACAGTCAAACAAACAAGTCCATGGTCTGTGGACGGGTGTCGGGTGCTACTAAGCACCGTCTGCATCCTAGTATATATATAACTAGAAAAATAAATTGAAAGGTGAGAAATTCTCACTTATAGCTATCCTAGCTCCACGGCTCTTCATTTGCAGAAGTCTTCGTCGTTTCGCCATTTTTGTCACCTTCGTTGTCCGCTTTCACTACATATGTAAAAATCGAATTTTTACTATGTTATTCAATAAATATAAAAATCGAATTTCCATTTCAAAGTTCAATATATAAAAATCGAATTTTTATTTCAAAGTTCAATATATAAAAATCGAATTTTTATTTCAAAGTTCAATATATAAAAATCGAATTTTTATTTCAAAGTTCAATATATAAAAATCGAATTTTTATTTCAAAGTTCAATATATAAAAATCGAATTTTTATTTCAAAGTTCAATATATAAAAATCGAATTTTTATTTCAAAGTTCAATATATAAAAATCGAATTTTTATTTCAAAGTTCAATATATAAAAATCGAATTTTTATTTCAAAGTTCAATATATAAAAATCGAATTTTTATTTCAAAGTTCAATATATAAAAATCGAATTTTTATTTCAAAGTTCAATATATAAAAATCGAATTTTTATTTCAAAGTTTAATAGATAAAAATCGAATTTTTAGTTCGAAGTTCAATAGATAAAAATCGAATTTTTAGTTCGAAGTTCAATAGATAAAAATCGAATTTTTATTTCAAAGTTCAATAGATAAAAATCGAATTTTTAGTTCGAAGTTTAATAGATAAAAATCGAATTTTTAGTTCGAAGTTTAATAGATAAAAATCGAATTTTTAGTTCGAAGTTTAATAAATAAAAAACCTATTTTTAATTCTAAAAATCCCAACTTTATACATCTTAAAAATCCTTTCTTTATATTTTAAAAACATCGCTAACTTTATTTTCAAAAACAACTCATGTCTTGTATTTCAAAAATAATGATATACATATATAAAAGTTAACCAAAAATCAAATCTTTTCGCTTGTTAACAAAATCAATTTCTAAACTTTTCTAAAAAGATATATATATATAAGAAAACTGATTTTATAAATAATGTCATATTAAAAATGCTCACTGTTTTTTTTCTATTTAACTAAAATCAGTTTTTCAATTTTTAATAAAACAGTTTTTAAACATTAATAAAATTTACAGATAAAAGAAAATAAACAAATAAAACAAAACTAAACTTACAGTCTTTGGTCAACAGAGGATAGGGAGAGGGGAGCGAGCATCGGAGGTCGGCGGTGGGCAGCCGCGAGGCGACAGTGGCTTGGGGGCTAGGGTTTCGATTTGCGGTGGTTTGCTGGGCGTGGCGATTTGGGGTTGGGGTCCAGGGGTCGCGAGGCTCGAGCGGGGTTCATCAGAGGATGGGCGCGAGGGGGAGGTGGACTCGGCGGAGGCGGCGGTCGGCTCTGGCAAAGGGTGGCGCCGACAGGAGGAGGGAGGCGCGATTTTCTTTGGGGGTTTTTTTTTTATTTATTTTTATTCGATCTGCAGAAGGGGGGGGGCCAACGTATAAAAGGGAAAGAAGATATATATTTTTTTTTTTTTATTATTATTATTATTTTAATTATTTTATTCGAAAAAAGGTTGACCTTTAAATACGAACTCGAAACGAGGCCCACCGCCTGTCGTCCATAGCGTTTCACCCCCATTCCGAACACAATGGGACATGTATCGCAAGCTGATTTGACCGTTTCGATCAGTTTCCTTTGAATTTACATTTAAATCACTATATTGAATTTTAAACGTACATTTCAAATTACCGGGGTCACATACTAACTAGAAAAATTGCAGAAAAATATTTTCTAGCTTCGTATTGACGATACGGTCCTAACAAAACTAGTTTCGTCGAATTCTGAGACCGTTAGAAAAATGGCCAATTTCCAGTCGATTAAAATCAACTGAAACAGGTCAAACGCGTTTTCCTTTGCCACGCTCACATATTGATTCGAAAAATTATGAAATTTGGAATTTAGCAATAACTTGGCACTGCGGATCCAACAAAACTGGTTTCGTCGAAATCCGAGGTCGTTTGCAAAATGTCCATTTTTAAGGGCCTGAATTCCATAGCGACTATTCAGAATTTTCAACTGGACATATCTTTTGATTCCCGATATGAAATCTTGATTTTTCGGATTCGCTGGAAAGATATTCACTATTAGATTCCATTATTTTTGGTTTCACTAAAATCCGGATTGTTTTGCACCCGGTACATTCAATTGAAGTTTGAAATCGAATTATCGAACTACCGCGCCATTTTCAATTCTATTTATAATTATATATAATTATTTATATTCTAACGACGACGCGTATAATATATACGTTCGAATTATATTCAAAATAAATTTATTGTCGATATTATTTAAAATAATTCATTTTAAATAATCAAAATTCGCTAAAATTGCCAAAATAAAATTTTCAAACTGGCCCAGATTTTCCGGGTTGTTACAATCTCCCCCACTTAAAACTTTTCGTCCTCGAAAAGGAACAAAGTCGAAAGTGGTTTGATTATTCAGCTCTACGTTCGATTTGGCTTCCATTCTCCAACTTTTCAGTTTCTGAGAACTTCTAAAATTTCAAAAATTTGGCTAACACCCTAAATTTTCGAAAAATTTCGCCATAACCTCCCCTGCAATGGGAGCATCGGGGAATTTCAAATAGCTTCCCCGGTCCTTCAGATCTCAAAAAGAAAAAGAAAAAGCCAAGCGGCTAGCCAATAGGCTCACAAAATCATCATCACCCAAACAAAACAGGAAATTATGTAGTAAACATGTACCTATTTGTCGGGCAAACAAATTTTATTCTCTGGCTCTAGCCTCCTTGCTATGACCTGTTCCAAAAGATATACATGTATGCAAGCAAATGCGACCAATTTTCAATATAAGTCAATATATGATTCAATCAGGCTAATTGGTTAAAAATTATCAAACAATTCAACAAACAACACAAACATCAATCAATTAGTGAATTAGAGTTTCAAATTCATAATTTTGATACATATACAAAAATCATGTTTTTGATGCCAATTCACAACAATGTATTCTAGCTATATATAAGTTTTGGGTTCTCACACCAGCCTAATGGAAATATATAGAAAATCACACCTTCGAGACACGAACATAAATACCGATGATGCACGTGCTATCATCAGTACCTTCTCCGGGCGACTAGAGTGTGATTCTATATCTATCCAATATATTAAAACTTCGAATACACGCGGATCAGACGTATACGCAAAATCTATATATACTGGATTGTCCAACTCAATATAAATAGAAAATCAAATACGAATGATTGATTTAAATTTTCAAAACAAAATTTGTTTTCACTTGAAAAAAATATACTCTTCACACTCGTTCTAGGATACTACTGATCCCATCTCTAACGAGTCATTCTAATTGGATATTACTAATCCAATATCTGATGAATTCTTTCGTATGGTTCTAATGTGCCTTGTTCTCTGAGCTTTGTAAACCAAAGCTCTGATACCAACTTTAAAGACCCGCAACTTCCCCGTAAAGGAAAGCGTCGGATAGTTCGAGAACAAGCCACAGCAGAACGCATACAGAAGAACATTTCATTGAATATTACAACAGTGCATCAGATTACAAGGATATACAGAGTATAAATGAATATTACACAGAAATATCAGAGATTTAAATTACATTTAAATACATAGCAGCGGAAAATAATACAATACACAACTAGAATGAGATATACGGATACAAAGCTTTCCGGATATCGTTCCAGCTGTAAACCAGGATCCTGTGAATATAAATCTGCAAAACCAAAACTACTAGCTGCCCGTGTCGAAAATAGGGGCACCCAGAGTTTAGGTTAAAACAATAAACTCCAGGTCAGTCATGTGACTGGTGTGAGAACTAAAACAGTTATTAATCTTTATTTCAAATCATTAGGTAAATCAAGGGACCACGCCGTATAACACGGAACGGGTTTCCTCCCAAGAATACCAGTGCATAAAACCAACAGCGCAATGCTAAATAAAGAAAAATGAAGCTGTTATAAGACCCAGGTCCCATCACACAATGCAACGCAGTCGAGGATAGGGTTTTCCCTTATAACAGCCAAAGAATGCTTGATACGTTTAAAACAAATCATTTGATACTATTATAAGTGCATAGTATATAAAACACTTCAAATCATAAGTATCAATCATAGGCGGCATGAGCGCCCCATCCCACTATGTCGCCATATATAGGATATACAATCAAAACCGCAAAGTCTCGTATTTGGAAATTGGGTTTCCATCTATGAACCGAGGCAAAAGATAGTCCTCAACCGATTCGAGACAATCTAGCCCATGTCTCAGGCAAGCGCGCAGGCAAGCCTTGGATCGTCAGGGCCGGTCCACACGGAGTGGATTATTATGCCTGAACAATACGTCTCCCCACCCTATGGGGTGTAAGTCTGGTCCGTCAGCCGACCAGAATGCATTCGGCCGAAACCGATATAACCGAGGCGCCTCGCAACAGCAACAACCACATAAGTCAAACTCGTCAGGGCGTGTAAAACCACTGACGCCACTTCTAGCTAGAAAGAAACGCATGCCCTCCCTGAGGTCCGTCTCCCGTTTTTGGTTCATACCGGGTGTGAAACACGCGAGGTAAACGTTACACAAAGCTACGCCACAAAGGCCGTGCTTTGATCATCACCACAAGACTTTGCTTTTCAACAGAAGCCTCGATCATTTGCATCTTAGCATGCCACACAGGCAAGCCATCCTATGCAACCGATATCAGTCACACAGAATGAAATCCGATGTCAGACACACAGTCCATTTACAAGTCCGTTCTGGGTCTGAACGAAACCGGAGGCACCTAGTACCCCGCATATCCATCGATCTCCAAGTACGTCTGGACGATCACTAACTGTTTCCATCTTCTTGGGTGTACAGCCCAATCAAGATCATCAGTTATCACCCAAACGACGTGAAGACTTCCGGTCTTCGACCATCGTCTTCATCTTCGACTTATCGTCGTATCAGTTATTCAGAATGGGATAAACCCGGTCTTTCCGAATAACTCGCGTATATATTATAAAAGTGTTACACAAACACAACATACGCCTCATTCCAATTCATTAGTCACTAACCGTAAATTAATCAAGAGAATAATTCCCCAAATATTAACCCCGAAGGCCGAAACCAACATCAGATCAATATCCAGAAAACCATTCTGCTTGGCTAACCGCCAGTTAGTTTCTAAATTTCACATTCAAATCTAATTAAAGATTTAACTATCGCCTGGAGCAAAACTGGTGATACTCCATTCTCGATCTTTTCAATCTAATTAAAGATTCATTAAAACTCCACTTAGTTTTAATCTGTGACTGGGTTAAAGAATCAGTGTCATTTAAAACACGGTTCACGATAAACCCAAAGTCACATCCCATTAATTATCGGGTTAAAGAACAAGTGTTATTTAAAACACTGTTCACGATAAACCCAAAAATCAATATCAATTCAATTCCAATTAAATATCATTTAATTGGTACACTTCATTAAATCTAAATAAAAAGATTTAATCTTTTCTCAACTGGGTTCAAGAACAGTGTTAGTGAAGACACCATTCACGACAAACCCAAATCACATTCGATATTCAATACAAGGCTCTGAATAGAAACTATATCGGCCTATATTCAATATCAAATTCTACGATTAACAAATGTCGTATTGGAAATAACGATATACATATATATCTTTCAAATTTCCATAACAACACCTGTAATATCACGAATTCCAACATCGAAATATTCCGAAGACAATTTCGATTCAAATCCACTCCAATGCAATCATTGGAAATTTTGGTTATTTTCAAAACCATTTCAAATTCAATTTATTTATTTAAAAATAAATAGAATTATAATTCTAGTTCAAAACTAGTTCATTTCGATAAAAATCTATTTTTATCTTTTCAAATATGGAGTTTTTCATCCCAAACTTTCACAAATCATTTCTTATGATTTTACACAAATTATTACTATTTTTAATAATTTTATCAAGGCCCGTACGGTCGATTTCCATTAACGGCCATCGAACTGCACTTACAGCGACCTTTTTCGAATTTGATTTGGACGTATCTCCAAATCCAACCGTTAGATTTCAAATTTCTAACATTCATTAGAAAGCTCTTTTCGATACGAACCCAACGGTTCCGGTTTTAGGAGAATCCGACGGTCGGATCTCCCGTAATGTCCGTTTGAAACAAATGATCGAAATTCGCGAACTGCCGCAGCGCGGCGCGTTCTATTCAGGCCATTATATTATATATATAATATATATAATATATATTTCGTCGATTACTATTTAAAACGAATTATATAAATGGTTTTAAATTCGTTTCAAAAGCAATTTCAACTTCCTTTTCAATTCAAATCAAAATTGAATTCTTCTTTATAAATTCGTTTCAAAATTCATTTCTATTCAATTCAAATTTCAATTCAATTTGAATTCATTTCAATTCGCTTTCAATTCCATTTGAATTCGTTTTCAATTCAATTCATTTCGAAATCGTTTTAAAATTCAATTCATTTCGAAATCGTTTTCAATTCAATTCATTTCGAAATCGTTTTCAATTCAATTCATTTCGAAATCGTTTTCAATTCAATTCATTTCGAAATCGTTTTCAATTCAATTTATTTCGAAATCGCTTTCAATTCAATTTGAATTCGTTTTCAATTCATTTCGAAATCGTTTTCAATTCAATTTATTTCGAAATCGTTTTCAATTCAATTCATTTCGAAATCGTTTTCAATTCAATTTATTTCGAAATCGTTTTCAATTCAATTCATTTCGAAATCGTTTTCAATTCAATTTATTTCGAAATCGTTTTCAATTCAATTCATTTCGAAATCGTTTTCAATTCAATTCATTTCGAAATCGTTTTCAATTCAATTCATTTCGAAATCGTTTTCAATTCAATTCATTTCGAAATCGTTTTCAATTCAATTCATTTCGAAATCGTTTTCAATTCAATTCATTTCGAAATCGTTTTCAATTCAATTCATTTCGAAATCGTTTTCAATTCAATTCATTTCGAAATCGTTTTCAATTCAATTCATTTCGAAATCGTTTTCAATTCAATTCATTTCAAAATATTCGATTTCGAAATCACGTTTCAATATTCATTTTAAAATGAATAAAATCGATATAAATATCGTTCACGTCAAAATGGCGTCAATCTAATCCTCACGGCTTCACATATTTCTATTTTCAAATATTCTATTTCAAATATTTCTATTTCAAATATTTCTATTTCAAATATTTCTATTTCAAATATTTCTATTTCAAATATTTCTATTTCAAATATTTCTATTTCAAATATTTCTATTTCAAATATTTCTATTTTTCTCGAAACTGGAATGAGGCCCAATCAATTACCATATAATGTTAATTATATGGATTTTCTACAACACATGTATATATCAACAACGATGAATAATCAACCATCAACCAAAGTGCACTACACTGTATAAGCATCAAATATAGACATTTAACGCTTATAGCAGCTTGTCAATCAATCGATCGACATATTTAATAAATCAGGATGAGTGAACTTCAAATTTCATCCTAACACCCGTGTGGGGTTTCAAACAATCAAACACATATTTTATTTGTGCAGTTAGGCGATGTGTAAAATTTATCGACCCAATCAACGTCATTCAAATAGGTGTACATAAACAAACCGTCTGGTTTGTAAATGAATATTTATTTATTCACATTCACGTTAAAAATTATATTTTTAACGATAACACATTTTATTTTAACATATGAATTTATATTCAGTTCATTCGTTAAATAAAATGCTAATTTTATTTTTCTAACTTATTTTAGAAAATTTCGGCGGCATAACGGCACGATACTAGAAACGGGACAAGGCCTAGCCTTATCCCCGGTCTAGTGAAGGCCCACGCCATTCACACATCAATCAAATCAATTCGTTATGCAAACCACAAACTTTGGAGTAAGGGTCTAACCTAGCCTTACTCCTTCGCCTTATAACGGCGCACGTCTAATCCTAACCAATTTATCGATTCGATTTTTCACACCACAAACCACATTCAAACCAATATCACAATCAATCACCAAACAGTCAAACAAACAAGTCCATGGTCTGTGGACGGGTGTCGGGTGCTACTAAGCACCGTCTGCATCCTAGTATATATATAACTAGAAAAATAAATTGAAAGGTGAGAAATTCTCACTTATAGCTATCCTAGCTCCACGGCTCTTCATTTGCAGAAGTCTTCGTCGTTTCGCCATTTTTGTCACCTTCGTTGTCCGCTTTCACTACATATGTAAAAATCGAATTTTTACTATGTTATTCAATAAATATAAAAATCGAATTTCCATTTCAAAGTTCAATATATAAAAATCGAATTTTTATTTCAAAGTTCAATATATAAAAATCGAATTTTTATTTCAAAGTTCAATATATAAAAATCGAATTTTTATTTCAAAGTTCAATATATAAAAATCGAATTTTTATTTCAAAGTTCAATATATAAAAATCGAATTTTTATTTCAAAGTTCAATATATAAAAATCGAATTTTTATTTCAAAGTTCAATATATAAAAATCGAATTTTTATTTCAAAGTTCAATATATAAAAATCGAATTTTTATTTCAAAGTTCAATATATAAAAATCGAATTTTTATTTCAAAGTTCAATATATAAAAATCGAATTTTTATTTCAAAGTTCAATATATAAAAATCGAATTTTTATTTCAAAGTTTAATAGATAAAAATCGAATTTTTAGTTCGAAGTTCAATAGATAAAAATCGAATTTTTAGTTCGAAGTTCAATAGATAAAAATCGAATTTTTATTTCAAAGTTCAATAGATAAAAATCGAATTTTTAGTTCGAAGTTTAATAGATAAAAATCGAATTTTTAGTTCGAAGTTTAATAGATAAAAATCGAATTTTTAGTTCGAAGTTTAATAAATAAAAAACCTATTTTTAATTCTAAAAATCCCAACTTTATACATCTTAAAAATCCTTTCTTTATATTTTAAAAACATCGCTAACTTTATTTTCAAAAACAACTCATGTCTTGTATTTCAAAAATAATGATATACATATATAAAAGTTAACCAAAAATCAAATCTTTTCGCTTGTTAACAAAATCAATTTCTAAACTTTTCTAAAAAGATATATATATATAAGAAAACTGATTTTATAAATAATGTCATATTAAAAATGCTCACTGTTTTTTTTCTATTTAACTAAAATCAGTTTTTCAATTTTTAATAAAACAGTTTTTAAACATTAATAAAATTTACAGATAAAAGAAAATAAACAAATAAAACAAAACTAAACTTACAGTCTTTGGTCAACAGAGGATAGGGAGAGGGGAGCGAGCATCGGAGGTCGGCGGTGGGCAGCCGCGAGGCGACAGTGGCTTGGGGGCTAGGGTTTCGATTTGCGGTGGTTTGCTGGGCGTGGCGATTTGGGGTTGGGGTCCAGGGGTCGCGAGGCTCGAGCGGGGTTCATCAGAGGATGGGCGCGAGGGGGAGGTGGACTCGGCGGAGGCGGCGGTCGGCTCTGGCAAAGGGTGGCGCCGACAGGAGGAGGGAGGCGCGATTTTCTTTGGGGGTTTTTTTTTTATTTATTTTTATTCGATCTGCAGAAGGGGGGGGGCCAACGTATAAAAGGGAAAGAAGATATATATTTTTTTTTTTTTTATTATTATTATTATTTTAATTATTTTATTCGAAAAAAGGTTGACCTTTAAATACGAACTCGAAACGAGGCCCACCGCCTGTCGTCCATAGCGTTTCACCCCCATTCCGAACACAATGGGACATGTATCGCAAGCTGATTTGACCGTTTCGATCAGTTTCCTTTGAATTTACATTTAAATCACTATATTGAATTTTAAACGTACATTTCAAATTACCGGGGTCACATACTAACTAGAAAAATTGCAGAAAAATATTTTCTAGCTTCGTATTGACGATACGGTCCTAACAAAACTAGTTTCGTCGAATTCTGAGACCGTTAGAAAAATGGCCAATTTCCAGTCGATTAAAATCAACTGAAACAGGTCAAACGCGTTTTCCTTTGCCACGCTCACATATTGATTCGAAAAATTATGAAATTTGGAATTTAGCAATAACTTGGCACTGCGGATCCAACAAAACTGGTTTCGTCGAAATCCGAGGTCGTTTGCAAAATGTCCATTTTTAAGGGCCTGAATTCCATAGCGACTATTCAGAATTTTCAACTGGACATATCTTTTGATTCCCGATATGAAATCTTGATTTTTCGGATTCGCTGGAAAGATATTCACTATTAGATTCCATTATTTTTGGTTTCACTAAAATCCGGATTGTTTTGCACCCGGTACATTCAATTGAAGTTTGAAATCGAATTATCGAACTACCGCGCCATTTTCAATTCTATTTATAATTATATATAATTATTTATATTCTAACGACGACGCGTATAATATATACGTTCGAATTATATTCAAAATAAATTTATTGTCGATATTATTTAAAATAATTCATTTTAAATAATCAAAATTCGCTAAAATTGCCAAAATAAAATTTTCAAACTGGCCCAGATTTTCCGGGTTGTTACATCATGTGATTAGCCTTATTATTAAATAGGTTAAGTAAGATTTCTCATACCAATCCCATGACTGAGTCGTAGTTTGTTTCACTTTGCAAACTCGGGTGCCCCTATCTTCCTCATGGGCAGCCTTGTATTCAGGTTTTAGCAGACTCATTCTGGATAGCTATGGTGCTGAAGATGGATACTATCATTTCTATTATTCTATTGAGATTTCATTTAGTATATTATGTTTGATTCTACTGCAGAAAATTTATATTAAGCTGAAACTGTATTTTGTACTAAGTATGATCATGTTATGCTGTGTAACTCTAATGATGATATATTATTTCCTGTGTAACTTTGATGTACTTTATCTTGTGTAATACTATAATTCCTTTCCGCTGTTATTATTTATGTGTTATATCCCAATGATTATCCTTGCTTCCATGGCACGGGGGTTTGGTGTTATCATAGTACCACTGATTTCTGTCAAAATATAACCTCTGAGCTCGTACGTCTCAGAGAAGGGTGTTAAGCAAGAAAATAAATTCTCCACCACCAAACAGATATATATTTAGCAGAGATCAACAATACAGTTCGAAATACAATGTTAGACATGTAATCCTGTCTTTAACTAGGTTAAAGAACCAATGTCATTTAAAACACAGTTCACGATAAACCCAATATCACATTCCATTAACTATGGAATCTTCACGGAAAACAGATCAATATATAATCGATATCAATTTCAGTATTCATCTAATAATATAAACAGAATAACGACAAAGCCTTTTATATTCCAGATAAAACAATAGTCTTCCTCCATAGAAGCTCACTTTGATTATAACCAAATCGAATTTCATTCAATTCCAATTTAATATATTAAGTTGGAAAAAAACTTCACTTTGGAAAATTCCATTATACTTAATTAAAAGATTATAAATTCCAAATCATATTCTTCACTATTAATTGGGTTAAAGAACAAGTGTTATTTAAAACACCGTTCACGACAAACCCAAAAATCCAATTCTTTTATTCAATTCCAATTAGATATTAATTAATTGGAAAACTTCACTAAATCTTAATTTAAAGATTTATTCTTTTCTCAACTGGGTTTAAGAACAGTGTTAATAAAGACACCATTCACGACAAACCCAAAATCCAATTTGATATCAAATACAAGGCTCAGAATAGAAATTATATCGTGTTATATTCAATATCAAATTCTAAAACCAACCAATATCGTATTGGGAATAACCATATATATCTTCCAAATTCCTCAATAATATCCATATAATATCGGAATCCAATATCGAAATATTCCGAAGATTATTTCCATTCCAAACCCATTCCAATTTATTCGTTGGAAAATTCTGGTTATCTTAAAACCATTTTGAAATCCACTTTATTTATTTCTGAAAACAATTAGATTATTATTCTAGTTATTAAATAGTTCATTTCGATATAAATATTTTTTTATCTTTTCAAATATGGAATTTTTCATCCAAAATCTTTCTAAATCATTTATTATGATTTTACACAATTTTTCCATAATTTTATTATCGCTTGTACAGTCGATTTCCAATAACGGCTACCGAACTGCATCTACAACAACCTTTTCCAAAATTGATTTGGACATATCTTAAAATCCAACCATTAAATTTCAAATCTCTTATATTCATTGGAAAGCTCTTTTTGATACGAACCCAATGGTTCCAGTTTTAGGAGACGGTCGGATCTCTCGTAACATTAGTTTGAAGTTGTTGGTCGAAATTCATGAACGGTCGCTACGCGGTGCGTTCTATTCAGGCCATTTAATATATATATATATATATATATATATATTATATATATTTCATCGATTTTCATTTAAATCGTATTTTATGAATCGTTTTAAAAACGAATTCCACTTCCATTTCAATTTCAAATCTAAATTGAATATTCCTTTATAAATTCGTTTTAAATTCATTTTAAAAGGATTTCAATTTCAATTTCAAATTTAAATCAAAATTGAATATTCCTATATAAATTCAATTTAAATTCATTTTAAAACGATTTCATTTTCAAATTTAAATCAAAATTGAATATTCCTATATAAATTTGTTTTAAATTCATTTTAAAACGCTTTCAATTTCATTTTCAAATTTAAATCAAAATTGAATATTCCTATATAAATTCATTTTAAATTCATTTTAAAATGATTTCAATTTCATTTTCAAATTTAAATAAAAATTGAATATTCCTATATAAATTCGTTTTAAATTCGTTATAAAACGATTTCAATTTCATTTTCAACTTTAAATAAAAACTGAAATACTCCATATAAATTCGTTTTAAATTCATTTTAAAACGATTTCAGTTTCATTTTCAAATTTAAATCAAAACTGAATACTCCATATCATTATAATATTAAAATGATAATATTTTCAAAATATCTGAATTTGAAATCACTTTTCGATATTCATTATAAAATGAATAAAATCGACTGAAAATCCCGTTCGTGTTAAATGGAGTTTAACTACTTAACACGGCTTCACATTTCAATATTTACTGAATATTATTTTAAAATATTCGCTAATTCTGAACTAGAATCAAACTCAATCAATTACCATATAATTTCAGTTATATGGATTTCAACATCACATGTATACAACAATAATGATAAACAATCATTAAAAATTCATACAACATCCAGAGTGCATTTTACAACTGTATAAGCATTAAAATAAATAAATAAATAACGCACGCTTATACAGTCTGTCAACCCATTGATTGACATAACACTAATTATTGGGATTAGTGTATGGCAAATATCATCCCAATACCCGTGTGGGGTTTTCAAACAACAAATACTGATTATTATTTGTGCACTTGGGCGATGTGTAGATTTATCGTCCCAATCAATAATAGATAAATAAGTGTACATAAACAAACCATCCGATTTGTAAATGAATACTTATTTTATTTTCATTTCATGATCAATTTTATATACTTTTTATACAAATAATTTTATATATACAACACCATCAAACAATAACAGTCCAAATCACAATCCAAACAAACAATCAAGCATGGTCTGTATAAAAAAATAGTGTTAGGAGCTACTAAGCCCTATCTGCAACCTATTATATAATAACAGTAAACTAATTTGAGTGAGAGAGAGTTCCCACGTTCGTTTCCACTCCTCTATTCTTTTATTTTTGAATTTCTGTTATGTTTTGAATTTAAATTTTGCCCAAATTTTAGCTTGCTCCTTTTCTGATCTAGTCAGTTCCATCGTGTAGTGTTCGTCTCCACGATATGAAAGCAAGTTGCTTCGTTCCATTCTGATTTAAAATGAACGAGTTACGGCAATTTATACATTGAACATTTTAAACTAGAAAATAAATAAATAAATTAATTAAAATTTTACTTAACCCCTAAATCAATCCCTCTATGTAACAACCGGAAAATCAGAACCAATTTAAAAATTTTATTTTGGCAATTTTAATGAATTTTGAATATTTAAATTGATTTATTTTAATAATTACGGCGGGAAATTTATTTTGAATAGAATTAGAATGGAAATATTTAGTTGAATCGAAGTTAGAATATAATTATTTATTTTTAATTATAAAAGGAATTGAAATGGCGCGGTTGAAAAAGTCGAGTGTGTACGACTTATGCAGGATCTATAATATGGCTATGCGGAATATGATATGATAACAATATATATATATATATATCACAGATAACTTTAAATGCAGTAAAGTAAAGTAAAGTAGAGTAACGACACCAGGATTTTTATACTGGTTCGGACCTCCAGTCCTACGTCCAGTCCCGAAGCTCCTCTTCGGCTTTTCACTAAACAACGCCCTCTCTTCACCCAGAGGAACAGGTTCACAACACTACTTGATTTACGGGCTACAAGTTTACCCACTTGATTTCACGGGCTACAAGCTTACCCACTTGATTTCACGGGCTACAAGCTTACCCACTTGATTTCATGGGCTACAAGCTTACCCACTTGATTTCACGGGCTAAAAGCTTACCCACACAGGACAATTACAAGAGTTTGACTTCTGACTGTGTTCTTCTTTCAACACTGATTAGCCAACGATTGAGTACACCCTTCCTATAATCTTATCCTCAAATGAAATTTGATGTTTAGAAAGATTAGGAAGTATAATATCGAATTGAATCACAAGTGTATGAAATATGCTTGGAGATTCAACTGATAAAATGAATGCTTTATGAGTGCTTTTTGAACGAGAAGAATATTGCAAGATAGATCAGAAAATAGAGAGAAATTTCGGTGATTTGGATGATTGTAAAATCATGTATTTATAGAGATCGAGAGGTTGCAAATGTTGGTGAAAAGATGCATCTAAAAGGAGTGATTATTCATGAAGAAAAATGGATGCAACTCTTGAAGAAAGAAGATGACTTTTCAATATAATGGTCAAAATTCAAAAACCTGTTGACCTATAGAATTTTATAGGTCGACATGTTTTTAGCCGTTGGAATTCAAAAACCTGTTGACCTATAAAATTTTGTAGGTCGACCTATTTTTGACCGTTACAATTTAAAAACCTGTTGACCTATAAAAAATTGTAGGTCGACATGTTTTCGGTCATATGCATAAAAAATGTCTTCATGAGTAGTATTTTCAAACAATTAGAAGTATGATTATTTGAGGATAGATTTTAACATTTTATAACTCTAAATAATCAACTTCTAACCTATGAAGTCATATTGTCTTCTTTTTGTCGATGTAGAAGCTTCTTCTTGTCATAAATCAAAATAACCATCGACGCTTCGACTCAACATTAATTATATAATCTGCATAGCACTTGTTAGTAACATTTTCTCCCCCTTTGTCATCGACAAAAAGGGTTTTCATAATAATGCATAAGAGAACAATAATTCACAGAGATACCATACTACTAAAAATCCATAGAATATTGTACGAGTTACAAGTCAAACCAAACGAGCACAAGGAGATAGTATAGTTAATACAAAACAAATGAAATAGAAGTTCATAGATCAAAGCGTAAGAAATGATGCGTAGAGACTATTGTGGTGATTGTGGAGGCCAATCAGAATCACTGTCTTCTCCTTCGTCCTTGTCACCTTCCTCCTCTCGCTCCTCATCATCACTGTTATTATCATCGTCATGAGTTCCCTCCTCAATGTGTGACATTCCACGACCTCGCATGTGTTGAGTACTTGCTCCCGAACTCGTACCTTCTTCAGAGGAAGACCATGTAAATGTAGGCGGCATTGGACGTTTACCTGGGTCTTGAGCAAGTGGCGCGGAGGTCGAAGCACAAGAGATGGCTTCCCAAATCGTCCCAAAGAAAGATTTCAATTTATTGAACCGCTTATCAAGTTTAGAATCTAAGCGGTCGAGTTTATTATCGGTTCTTTTAAGCCTAGCATCAAGTAAGAACTGATTTCGGGCGATTTGCTCAAGTGTATCCTTAGTAGAAGAAGTAGGAGGCGGAATCACAACAGGTCCCACTAAAGAAAAGAGGAAAATGGATTTTGGACAGTGGTTGCTCAAAGCATATGACTAGAGACAAGAGCATATTAACGAATATTACATATTTTGATGGAGGCTCAGTCACATTTGGAGATAATTCAAAAGGCTTTATCATCGGAAAAGGCGATGCGAGCAATTACGGTACAGTATAATTTTAACTCCATTTTTGTTCCAGAGAATTTACCTGTCGACCGCCCCTTAACCATCTGTCGACCGACCTAGTATTTTTATTCCTTTATTTTCCAACCAGAAACTTTAACGGTCGAACGCCCTGTTAAAACCTGTCAACCGGTCTTCATAAAAATTTAAGTAACAATTTTCCAGAAACTTTATCGGTCGACCGCCCCGATCCATACTGTCGACCGGTCTATTAGAATTGTCGGGTGTGTACGACTTGTGCAGGATCTATAATATGGCTATGCGGAATGTATGTGATAACTTAAGCTATTCAATAGTTATGCGAATAAATGTTCGCAAACAATATATATATCACAAATAATTATAAATGCAGTAAAGTAAAGTAAAGTAGAATAACGACACCAGGATTTTTATACTAGTTCGGACCTCCAGTCCTACGTCCAGTCCCGAAGCTCCTCTTCGGCTTTTCACTAAACAACACCCTCGCTTCACCCGGAGGAACAGGTTCACAAATACTTGATTTACGGGCTACAAGTTTACCCACTTGATTTCACGGGCTACAATCTTACCTACTTGATTTCACGGGCCACAAGCTTACCCTCTTGATTTCACGGGCTACAAGCTTACCCACACAGGACAATTACAAGAGTTTGACTTCTGATTGTGTTCTTCTTTCAACACTGATTTGCCAACGATTGAGTACACCCTTCCTATAATCTTATCCTCAAGTATATGATTTGAATGCAAAGATTTAAGGAAGAAAGATTGCTTGTTGAATCAAATGATATAAAACTGATTCAAGGATTCAACAAGTATTGACTATTTGAGAGAGCTTTTAGAATGCAAGAGAGTATAGAGTTAAGATCAGAAAATAGAAGAAGATTCGGTGATTTGAAAGTATGATTTCAAGTCTATTTATAGTGTAGAATAGTTGCATTCCTTTATGAAGAGTTTCTATAAAGAGTTGTGTCCATTACTCTTGAAATTGAATAGAAATCTCTTCACAAAAAGAAGCATCCTTTCAGAAAAATTACAGCAAGAAAAAAGGTCGACAGGTCGACAGGTATTTGAAAAAAATAGCCGTTATGTGAAAAAAACAGCAGGACCGGTCGATAGGTCCTTTTTGGGCGGTCGACCGTTTTCTTGCTGTGGACCAGAGGACCTCGGTCCACAGTCTATATCACTCTGCACTCTTTCCCGGTCGAAGCCTGGACCGTTTGGGCTTTTTCTGTGACTTTTCAATTCTTCAAATATACAGATTTCAGCCCCAGCTAATTTCAATTTCTAAATTGTTTTGTGCATTCGTGTTATACTTTGAGGATAGATTTTAACATAAATCTAACACGACTCCATACCCACACATATATAATCTTAGCTCCATGTCATGATTTCCATTGATCTTCACTACGATCTTCATTGATTTCCACTTTGATAAATATGAATTCAGCTCGTCAATGATCTCTATTTCTATGTTGTCATTAATCAAAATCTTGTGTATCAACATTCTACCCCTTTTTGATTGATGACAATATCTTGCATATATTTTTGAGATACTGAGTAGCTCCCCCTGAATATATGCTTATATATTTTTATCTCCCCCTGTCTAAAAGCTTTCTGCACATTTTGTTAGTATAATAAAAACTTATTGTTTCCTGTAACAAAATGTTAGTGCATATAAAATGAATATTTATATGATACATGAATATATATATATATATATATGCATATTTCTCCCCCTTTGTCATCGATTAAAAAGAATAAACATCATGATAGAACAGTAATCGAACATAAGACATAAATTAAAGTACCTTCGGGAGATATTGGATCATGTGCAATTTGATAAACTGAATTTTGTTTTCAGAGACATTTGGAGAAATCAAAATCGCCTTCCTTTTATTGTGGTGTACCTGCAAAAAAGTAAAATATATATACTTTGGTACCCACTTGCTTTGTTTGGGTCCATGGGTTAGATGGAAGGTAACCATACCCAAGAGGGTTTAACGGAACCTTTAAAGATAAAATTTTGGTTATTAACTACCGAATCAAAATAATCATCGATATATTTTTCTCTGTTTTTCCAACTTATAGGAACCCAAATACTTAAGTAATCTCTATTGATATTCCTTTTCGTACTTCTAGATCTATTATACAGATCTCTAGTCATAGAAGTATTCGAATTTCTATAATAATTGGATCTAGGATGAGCATTAGTACTAGCAGTAATATTATTATTGTACGGGAAAGCATATCTAGTACTATTTCTAAGATTAGTTTTATTATATCCTAAACCACTTTTGTCATGTAAAGGTCGAGATCTAGATAAAATCATATTTAAATCATTTTGACCTTTATTAAATTTTGCGAACTTATTTGCACTTTTATCAAATTTATTTGCAAAGCCGCTATTGACATTTTCAAAAGAAATTTTGTTATTCTTTAAATCATCAATTTCCTTATTTAATTCAGAATTTTTCCTTTTTAAAGTACCATTCTCAGTTTTGAGACCTAAAATTTGAGATTCTGAATTATCTAAAGAAGATTGTAACTTTTCAAAATTTTCTTTTGAGTCAGAAATTTCATTTTGCAAAATATTATTATTCACCTTTAAAAACTCACATTCTTTAGATAGTTCTAAATTCTTTTCAGTTAAAGCTCCATTCTCTTTTTCAAGAGACGAAATTAAAGAACTAGAATTATTTAAAGAATCTTCTAATGATATATTTCTATTTTGCAAAAGATCGATTTCCTTTAAAAGAACATTGTTTTTATCTTCTAGTTGCTCATTTTCTTTTTGAAGGAAATCTTTTTGAGAAACAAGCTCTTCTAAGGTACCTTCAAAACATTTGGCTTGTTTTACCAAACAATTGTTTTCTTCTTTTAATTTGGAATTTTCTTCCTTATACTTTTTTGACAAAGCTAAAACAATTTTATGGAGTTTCAATAATTTTTCATGGTCTAACATAAGATCTTTAAATAATGAATCTACACATACCGATTGTGATCCGACTTTGGCCATGAGACATTTGCTTCCTTGTTCTCTTGATTCGGCTTTGTTGCTCTTCAACTTTCTAATCCCCTGACTAGATTTCTTTATAGCCATTTGTTCTAGGATGTTGTTACGATCTCTAGAACACCTGGCTCTGATACCAATTGAAAAGTCACAGAAAAAGCCCAAACGGTCCAGGCTTCGACCGGGAAAGAGTTACAATTTAAAAACCTGTTGACCTATAAAAAATTGTAGGTCGACCTATTTTTGACCGTTACAATTTAAAAACCTGTTGACCTATAAAAAATTGTAGGTCGACATGTTTTCGGTCATATGCATAAAAAATGTCTTCATGAGTAGTATTTTCAAACAATTAGAAGTATGATTATTTGAGGATAGATTTTAACATTTTATAACTCTAAATAATCAACTTCTAACCTATGAAGTCATCTTGTCTTCTTTTTGTCGATGTAGAAGCTTCTTCTTGTCATAAATCAAAATAACCATCGACGCTTCGACTCAACATTCTCCCCCTTTTTGATTGACGACAACCTGGCATAATAAAGGTATTGTTCCTTGTATATTGCTCCCCCTGTATATATGCTCCCCCTGAATTATATAATCGTAATTGCTCGCATCGCCTTTTCCGATGATAAAGCCTTTTGAATTATCTCCAAATGTGACTGAGCCTCCATCAAAATATGCAATATTCGTCAATATGCTCTTGTCTCCAGTCATATGCTTTGAGCAACCACTGTCCAAAATCCATTTTCCTCTTTTCTTTAGTGGGACCTGCAAAAATAATATTAAGTTCATGGTACCCACTTTTTATAGGGTCCTAAGAGTTAGGTCTTAGGAGTCCAAACCCATACGGGTCCGGTATCCCCTTTATACAAATAATTTGAATTATGATGTACAGTACTTAAAAAATTTTGAATGTACTTGTTCCTAATCAAACTATTATTTGTTTTAGGAACCCATACTTTTATAGATTCGACATTCTTCTTTTGAAGTTTCACAATCGGTTTAGGTTTGGAATATAATAAACTAAGATTTTTCTTAGCTTCAGTTTCTTGTACTACCTTATTTTTCCTTTTTCTTTTACCAAGATTTTTCTTGATAACTTGTTTCTTATATCCCAATCCTTGTTTATTTGTAGTTGATTGTGAATTCTCAATAAGTTTTATCAAATTTTCTCGACCTTTGTTAAAGTTAGAAACATTTTTTGTAATGTCATCTAATTTTGATTGTAGACTAGCTTTTTCAAGGTCTAGAATCTTGACTTTTGCTTTAAGCTCATGATTTCCATTGATCTTCACTATGATCTTTATTGATTTCCACTTTGATAAATGTGAATTCAGCTCGTCAATGATCTCTATTTCTATGTTGTCATTAATCAAAATCTTGTGTATCAATAGCGGTTGATTGAAAATTCGATTTCAAATTTCAATTGTATGTATAGGATTCAAAATAAACCGCATTTTAGCAAAACCAAAAATATTTGAATCTAGTTGAAAATATCTTTCCAACAAATCCGAAAAACTAAAATTTCATTGCGGGAATAAAAAGTTATGTCCAGTTGAAAGTTCAGAATAGTCGCTATGGAAATATAGCCCTTAAAAATGGAAAATTTGCAAACGACCTTCGTTTTTGACGAAACCATTTTGATTGGATTCGGAATGTCAAATTATTGCTAGATTCTGATTTTCATATTTTTTGGAATTAATATGTGAGTGTGGCAGATTTAAACGTGTTTGGACAATTCAGTTTGAATTTAATCGACTGGAAAATGGCCGTTTTTCAAATAGTCTCCAAATTTGACGAAATTAGTTTTCTTAGGAACGTATCGTTTAAACATAGAAAGATTTATTTTTCTGGAATTTTTGGAGTCCGTATGTGGCCCCGGTAAATTAAAATGTACGTTTAAATTTAATATATTGATTTATATTTTAATTTAAACAAAACCGGATCGAAACAGTCGAATTGGCGAATGGGAAATATCCCATTGTGTCCGAAATGGGGGTATTTAGCTAGCAGCGACAGTCGATGGGTTCGATTTGGAGTTCGAATGAAAAATTAACTTTTTGAAAATAAATTATATTAAAAAATATATATTATTATACTTGGTCAACCCTCCCTCTCTCTCTTCTCTTCCATCGTGAAAAAAAAGAAATGCAATCTCCCTCCGGCGCTACCACCACTGCCCCCCCAGCACCGCCGCCGCCCCCTCCTCCTCCTCTTCCTCCTCTCCTCTCTCTCCTCCACTTTCTCTCTTCAAATTTGCAAACCCTAAGCCCCAAATTGCAAACCCTAGCCACCATGGGCCCCCACTGCCCTAACGTCGCCACTTGTACCTCCCTCATGTCCAGTCAGGTCCGCCGGCGTCCTCTGGCCACTCAGCTCCGGCCGTGGGCCCCCCCGTCACCAAAAATCCATTTTTCCGAAAAACTCTCGTTTTGTATTTAACCCCCTGCCCCTATTTCGCCTATAACTCCCAAACCGAGCATTTTTGGCCAAAACTCCATACCAAAATCGAAGAGCATGATTTTTACTTCGATTTGAGTATATGAAAATCATATTTTGGACTGCGGAGTTGTTTAGAAAATGGGTCCAAAGTCCGCTGTCCAAATACTGTCTTTTCGCGATTTCCGGCGAAATAACACATTTTCGGAAGGAAAACCACTAGGCGAAAGTTGTCCAGAATGGCGCGTCTAAGCTAGAGAAAAAGATGGTGTGAAGATTGGAGCTCTTTTGCAAATTCTGGAACCAGAACAACAAATCCGAACGATAGAAAATATGTGAGTTTTCTCCTCTTTAAAGTTTCTATGGGTTTTGACATATGAAGTATGTAAAGTAATGAATTTTATTTATATAAAGTTATGATTTTTATTTATATAAAGTTATGATTTTTACTTGTATAAAGTTATGATTTTTAGTTATGTAAAAATATCATTTTTGGTTAGTTAAAAATAGGATTTTTTATCGTAGGAAGAAAATATTTTTACAAACAGCTTTATTATAAACAGCTTGCCACATCGAAATCATATCAAGCATTTTTGACCTAGTGACTATATTCATGCCCCATAAGGCGGGGAAATGTATTGTTCAGGCATAACTAATCCACTAACATATGTATGGACCGGCCCTGGCGCTCCTAAGGGCTTGACTAAGTACTTGTCCTGAGACATGGGCTAGATTGTCTCCAATTTGGTAAGGACTATCTCTTGCCTTGGTTCATGATGGAAATCCAACTTCCAATACGACACCATACGGTTTTGGTTGTAGAACTAGTATGGCGACATAGTATATGGTAGCTATGCCATCTATGAGTGATACATTATGACTGTAATTATTTTTGAAACATATATACACTAATAATAATATCAAATTCGTTTTATCATATCAAGCATTTTTGACCAGTATAAGGTAAAACTTTATCCTCTGGTTTGCGTTGCATTGTGTAATGGGACTTGAGTCTTATAATGGTTTCATTTTCTAAAAAGCATTGCGTTGTTTAACGATTTATTTTATTTATGCACTGGCAATCCAATGGAGTAAACCTACTCCGCGTTAGCGGCATGGTCCTGTGATTAGCCTTATTATTAGATAGGTTATGTAAGATTTCTCATACCAGTCCTATGACTGACTCGTAGTTTTTTTCACTTTGTAAACTCGGGTGCCTTCTTTTTCACACGGGCAGTCGAGTAGCTTATCTTGCAGATATATTGAGCAGGATTCTGGATCGAAGCTTAAAAGCTGTGTCTAGAGTATTGATAGACTTCCACTGTATCAGATTATTTTTTCCGCTGCACTGTATTAAGTTCATTGTAAATTATCTTCCGCTGTATTATATTCGATGTACTCTGATATTCTATACTCTGATGTAACATTATTATGATGTTTATAAAATTCTTCTGTTATTTGTTCTGATGCGTTGTATGCCCAAAGATAGCGCATTCGGGATTCGATCGGTCTTGGTCGATTTAGCTATCGATTAGGTCCGGCCGAAATCCGAATCGTTACATTTGGTATTAGAGCTTTGGTTAGCTCAAATCTTTGGGTACAACTCGTTAGAACTGAACAAAAGACTCATCAGTGATTGGATTAGTAATATCCAACAAGAATACTCATTAGAGATAGAATCAGTATTATCCTAGGATGAGAAAAATTATTAGAGATGGGGTTAGTAATGCCCTAGAATGAGTTGAGAGTGACAAGTTTATAATTAATGTATTTGTGATTATATATATAATCTGATCTTAGAGAATATGATTTTTAAATATATAAAAGTTATATATATTTGAAAAGCTAATCAACTAATTGATTGATGATTGTGTTGTGTGATTAATAAAATTATTGAAATAAAAAAAATAAAAGAATGAAAATTTAGTTGGTTAATTAAACAACTTTTAGCTCCGTTCCTTTTCGAGGACGAAAATATTTTAAGTGGGGGAGATTGTAACAACCCGGAAATTCTGAACTAATTTAAAATTTTAATTTTAGAAATTTTAATGGATTTTGAATATTTAAAATAATTTATTTTAAATAATAACGATTAAAAATTTATTTAACTCGAAGTTAGAATGTAATAATTTAAATTAATTATAAAAGGAGTTTGAAATGGCACGGTAGTTCGAAAATTCGATTTTAAATTTCAAATGAATGTACAGAATTCATTATAAGTCAAAATTAGATGAAACCAAAAATATTTGAATCTGTTTAACAATATCTTTCTAACAAATGAAAGAAACTGAGATTTTACTTTATAAATTAAAAGTTATCTCCAGTTTAAAATTTAGAAAAGTCACTGTAGAATTTATATATATCTTAATATAGTATATATGGCCCTTAAAAATAGCCATTTTGCAAACACCTCCGTTTTTGACGAAACCACTTTTGTTGGAACCGGAATGTTAAATTATTGCTAGATTCCAATTTTCATAATTTTTAAAATTAATATGTGAGCGTGGAAAATGAAAATGTGTTTTAACAGTTTTAGTCAATTTGGGTCGACCAGAAAATGGTCATTTTTCAAACGGTCACCAAATTCAATGAAATTAATTTTGTTAGGACCGTATCGTCAAAAAAAAGCTAGATATAATTTTTCTATAATTTTTAGAGTCCGTATGTGGCTTCGATAAATTTAAATGTACGATAAAATTTAATATTAAATGTTTTATATTTTAATTTAAATAAAAGAGGGTTGAGACGATCAAACGGGCTGACGGGACCTAGTCCATTGTGTCCGGAATAGGGGTATTTGGCTAGGGGCAACATTAGTTGGGCTGGAATTGGAGTTATTAAGAAGTAACGTGCTCTTTAGTGAATTAATGAATTAATAATATATTTTCTATATAAATATCCCTCGATTTTTGTGCTAACCCTAATCCCATATTCCTGTAGCTGCCGCCACTTAGGAATGAATGGCCAGGGTTGTTCTAATTTCGATCCCTAATCATGGCCAATCCATTTCGATTTTCAACCTAACCCTAAAGCAAAAACCATACATCTTCCTGAGGGCTACAGGATCATAAGGGTATGATGGATTTTGGTTTTGTAAATCACGAGATAACGTAGCACCAAGTCGCCGAAGTTGATGCCATTTCAGAGAAGCGAGGGCCGATCGAGTTCCCCTGAACTCACGGCGTGAGGTGGCGATGACAAAGGCTTCGAGGCGGCGGTCTTTGATTGGCGTTTGGCGTTGTGAGATGTTGGTTGTTCCAAACCCTAGGTGGTGAGCTAAATGGGTTCTTTTAATCCTTAAGACAGTTAACGAAGAAGAGGGGAAAAGGATTAGGAAAACATTGGTTAAGTGATTAATTAATTAATTTAATTAATTATGAATTTAAAATTTTAAAGTTTAATTGATCATATCTCGTTCATACAGAAACGAAATCAAACGATTTCAGTTCGTTGAAATCGTCTTGATAAGATCTACAACATGGGATAGACCAGAGCTGAAATAGAGCGATCTAAGATTTTGAAGAGTTCAAAACCCATTGTGAGATCTCTAATCCAAAATTAAAATTAATTATCATTTATGATGTGATATTAAATTTATGCACTGTATAAAATTCGTATATATGTTGTATAAAATTTTGGATTGATTGTTTGTGACTTCGATGAATGACTGGATTTAGCTGAGTATATATGAATATATAAAATGTTAATGTTTGATAAACAAAACTGCTTATACAATAAAAATCAGATTTTAATTGTGTACACGAATTATTAAAATATTCATGTTTGAAATGAAAATTTTGTTATACAAATAAAAATTCATTTTTTTATTTGTCATGTTAAAATAATGAAATTGTTGTAAAAATAAAAAAATGTCATTATTTAGGATAATGTTTTATTTAAATAAAATTGTCTTTTATTTAGAATAATGACATGTTAAATAAAATTGTCATTTATTTAGAATAACGTCATGCAAAACAAAAATATCACTTTTATTTGTTTTGTTGAATTAGAGTTGAAACGACCCACATTTTTCAGAGATATAATTTATTTATTTAATTATTTAAATAATGGGTTGGTCTTTTAAAACGACCAGAATTAGATAATATTGGATATTTATATAAAATAAATAATATAATAAATATATTTAATTTCTGAAATAGTCAGAAATAGTGGAATTCACAAAGTAGTGTGAATTGGATCATCTGTGATATTTAATTCAGTTTAGAACTGAATTAGAATAACGAATATATTATTTGAACGGCAGTTTGAACGTATAATTATAATTTAATTAAAATCGAGCTCGAAATGGTGTGGTAGTTCGCTATTTGGCAATTTGAACTTCAACTGAATGTACAAGGTCCATTTTAAATCAGATTTCTGTGAAACAAGAAACGTTAGGAGCTGGTGAAGTATATATTTCTAATGGAAGAGGAAAATCGAGATTTCGTCATGTAGATTTTGATATATGTCCAAATCAAATTTCAGAAAAGTCGCTATGGAATTCCTTTATAATTTATATCTATTTATTTATATTTTAAAATGGATTTTTAAATATAAATCGAATATAGATGTAACAATGGATTTGAAATATCGAGTTAAAAATCCCAGTGTAGCAGTATGATATTCTGTTGTGAATATATACGATAATATTTATTTTTAAATATGTAATAACCGGAAAATCTGGGCCAGTTTAAACTTTTTATTTTGGCGATTTTAGTGAATTTTGAACATTTAAAATAGATTATTTTAAATAATATCAACGAGAAATTTATTTTGAATATATAATTCGACGTATATATTATATACGTCGTCGTTAGAATATAAATATTTATATATAATTATAAATAGAATTGAAAATGGCGCGGTAGTTCGATAATTCGATTTCAAACTTCAATTGAATGTACCGGGTGCAAAACAATCCGGATTTTAGTGAAACCAAAAATAATAGGATCTAATTGATGATACCTTTCCAACGAATCCGAATTATCAAGATTTCATAGTGGGAATCAAAAGATATGTCCAGTTGAAAATTCTGAATAGTCGCTATGGAATTCAGGCCCTTAAAAATTGACTTTTTGCAAATGACCTCGGATTTCGATGAAACCAGTTTTGTTGGATCCGCAGTGTCAAATTATTGCTAGGTTTCAAATTTCATAATTTTTCGAATCAATATGTGAGTGTGGCAAAGGAAAACGTGTTTTGACCATTTCAGTTGATTTTAATCGACTGGAAATTGGCCATTTTTCCAATGGTCTCAGAATTCGGCGAAACTAGTTTTGTTAGGACCGTATCGTCAATACGAAGCTAGAAAATATTTTTCTGGAATTTTTAGAGTTCGTATGCGACCCCGGTAATTTGAAATGTACGTTTAAAATTCAATATAGTGATTTAAATGTAAATT
Organism: Allium sativum; assembly: GCA_030737875.1. Taxonomy (NCBI): domain Eukaryota; kingdom Viridiplantae; phylum Streptophyta; class Magnoliopsida; order Asparagales; family Amaryllidaceae; genus Allium; species Allium sativum. The sequence continues at coordinate 441,358,783 of CM060924.1, forward strand.
TAACGGAAACTGATTGTAACAGCCGAATCAGCCTACGATACATATCCCATTGTGTTCGGAATGGGGGTAAAACGTTATGGACGACAGGCGGTGGGCCTCGTTTAGAGGTCAGAATAAAAAGTTGCTTTTAAGGAGTTTAAAATAATAAAATATTAAAATTAAAAATATAAAACATACACCCTCCCCTTGTTATCTCGATTTCATTCATACGATGAAATAAAAAATAAAAAAAAGAAAGAAGAAGGGGGGAAATCGCGATTCCCCCCAGTCGATCCGTCGTCCTCCCCTAGGCGGCGCCGACCACTGCCGATCTCCCCCCCCCCATCGCTGCCGCTCGCGCCTGCAACCCTCCCCCCCTCGATCTCCACCTCGAAGCCAGCGCGAAACCCTCCCCAAACCCGCACGCGTTCCCCTCCTCCGACCTCGCCCTCCGCCTGCGCCACCTCAGCGCGCCACCCCACACACCTGAAGCCGCCTCCGACGTACGACCAACCCCTCACTCTCGCTGGAAAACAAAGTAAGTTTTAATTTAGGTTTTCTATTCATTTTTAATATTTAAAATCAGTTTTAAAAATAGTTTAAAAATATTTAGAAAATATAGTCGTGGTTTTGAAAATATAGTCGTTGTTTCGAAAATGTAGAGGTCATTGTTATGAAAATATAGGATTAACATCGTAGTAAAAATATGATTTTTATATTTTTAAAGAATTAAAAATATGATCTTTATATTTTTAAAGTATTAAAAATATAATCTTTAATATATAGAAGATGTAAAAATATGATTTTTATATGTTTAAAGAATTAAAAATATAATTTTTACATGTTAGGAATATTAAAAATATCATCTTTTTATAGGTAGCAAAATAAAATGTGATTTCTATAGGGATGAAATCGTAAAGGTACGATATTTTTAAAAGTGAAGGTACGATATTTTTAAAAGTGAAGGTACGATATTTTTAAAAGTGAAGAGACGATATTTTTAAAAGTGAAGGTACGATATTTTTAAAAGTGAAAAGACGATATTTTTAAAAGTGAAGAGACGATATTTTTAAAAGTGAAAAGACGATATTTTAAATATAGTAAAGGCGAAAACTTTATTTTTATAAAGGCGAAAACTTTATTTTTATAAAGGCGAAAACTTTATTTTTATAAAGGCGAAAACTTTATTTTTGAAAGGGCGAAATCTTTATATGAGGAATAAGGTGATAAAAATATAATCTTTATCTATATATGAAGTGATTATAAAAATATGATTTTTATATATTGAATAGCGAAATAAAAATGTGGCTTTTATTTTAAAGACATCAAAATATAAAAATGTGATTTTTAAATATATAGTGACTACGGGCAACGAAGATGGCGAAGATGGGATAACGATGAAGATTTCTATCAATGAAGAGTCGTGGTATTGGATTAGCTATCGATGAGAACTTCTCACCTTTCAATTTCTTTTTCTAGTTATATATATATATGCTAGGATGCAGACGGTGCTTAGTAGCACCCGACACCCGTCATCCACAGACCATGGATGGCTTGTTTGTTAAATTGTTTGGTTGTGTAGTTGGTTAGTCTATTTGGTTTAAATTGAATTGTTTGGTGAATTGAAATTGATTTGATTGATGTGTGAATGGCGTGGGCCTTCACTAGACCGGGGATAAGGCTAGGCCTTATCCCGTTTCTAGTATCGTGCCGTTATGCCGCCGAAATTTTCTAAAATATGTTAGAAAAATGAAAATATCATTTTATTGAATAAATGAACTGAATAGAAAATTCATGTGTTGAAATAGAATATATTATCGTTAAAAATATAATTTTTAACGTGAAAGTGAATAAATAAAATATTTATAAACAAATCGGACGATTTGTTTATATACACTGATTTGACTGATATTGATTGGGTCGATAAATTTTACACATCGTCCAACTGCACAAATAAAATCTGTGTTTGATTGTTTGAAACCCCACACGGGTGTTGGGATCAAATTTGAAGTTCACTCATCCTGATTGATTAAATATGTCGATCGGTCGATTGACAGGCTGTTATAAGCGTCAGATATCTATATTTGATGCTTATACAGTGTAGTGCACTTTGGTTGATGGTTGATTATTTTTCAATGCTATTATATACATGTGTTGTATGGAATCCATATAATTAACGTTATATGGTGATTGATTGGGCCTCATTCCAATCGGGAAAATAATGAATATTATAAAAGAAAATTCATGTGTTGAATATAAAAATAGTCATGTGTTGACGATGATTATGGGTTGAAACTACTCATGTGTTGAGTGAAATATTTTAAATAAAATAAATTACATCTTTATCACATTTAAAATTAGAACTACTTCTCAGTAGAAGTCTAATTAAAAATCAAACGATAGATACCATAGTTTTATAAAATATTTTACATAACAAAAATAGTGATGTGTTGACAGTACTCATGTGTTGAGATTAGTCGTGAGTTGAAAACGATTTCGAAATGAATTGAATTAAAAACGATTTCGAAATGAATTGAATTGAAAACGATTTCGAAATGAAATGAATTGAAAACGATTTCGAAATGAATTGAGTTGAAAACGATTTCGAAATGAAATGAATTGAAAACGATTTCGAAATGAATTGAATTGAAAACGAATTCGAAATGAATTGAATTGAAAACGATTTCGAAACGAATTGAGTTGAAAACGATTTCGAAATGAATTGAATTGAAAACGATTTCGAAATGAATTGAATTGAAAACGATTTCGAAATGAATTGAATTGAAAACGATTTCGAAATGAAATGAATTGAAAACGATTTCGAAATGAAATGAATTGAAAACGATTTCGAAAAGAATTGAATTGAAAACGATTTCGAAATCAAATGAATTGAAAATGATTTCGAAATGAAATGAATTGAAAACGATTTCGAAATGAATTGAATTGAAAACTATTTCGAAATGAATTGAATTGAAAACGATTTCGAAATGAATTGAATTGAAAACGATTTCGAAATGAATTGAATTGAAAACGAATTCAAATTGAATTGAAAGTGAATTGAAATGAATTCAAATTGAATTAAAATTTGAATTGAATAGAAATGAATTTTAAAACGAATTTATAAAGAAGAATTCAATTTTGATTTGAATTGAAAAGAAAGTTGAAATTGCTTTTGAAACGATTTTAAAACGATTTATAAAATTCGTTTTAAATAGAAATCGACGAAATATATATTATATATATAATATAATGGCCTGAATAGAACGCGCCGCGCCGCGGCAGTTCGTGAATTTCGACCATTTATTTCAAACGGATATTGCGGGAGATCCGACCGTCGGATTCTCCTAAAACCGGAACCATTGGGTTCGTATCGAAAAGAGCTTTCCAATGAATATTAGAAATTTGAAATCTAACAGTTGGATTTGGAATTATGTCCAAATCAAATTCGAAAAAGGTCGCTGTAAGTGCAGTTCGATGGCCGTTGATGGAAATCGACTGTACGGGCCTTGATAAAATTATTAAAAATATTAATAATTTGTGTAAAATCATAATATGTGAATTGGAAAGAATTGGGCTGGGAAATTCCACATTAGATGATAAAAATAGATTTTTATCGAAATGAACTAGTTTTGAACTAGAATTAAAATCAATTTATTTTTGAAATAAATAAATTGAATTTGAAAGTGATTTAGAAAATAATCGATATTTCCAATACGTGAATTGGACTGGAGTTGAATCGAAATTTTCTTCGGGATATTTCGATGTTGGATTTCGTGACTATACAAATATTGTTATGGGGATTTGAAAGATATTTTATATCATTATTTCCAATACGATATTTGTTGGTTTCAGAATTTGATATTGAATATAAGCCGATATATTTTCTATTCAGAGCCTTGTATTTAATATCAAATGTGATTTGGGTTTATCGTGGATCGTGTTTTAGATGACATTGGTTCTTTAACCCAGTTAAAGACAAGATGTTGATTTTTGAAAAGATTAAAACTAAGTGGAGTTTTAATGAATCTTTAATTAAATTGAAATGTGAATTGATAATTTAGATTATCAAATCTGAAAAGTGATCGAGAGTGGAGTATCACCAGTTTGGCTCCAAAGCGATAGTTAAATCTTTAATTAGATTTGAACGTGAAATGGTAATTAATTTTACCGATAACACCGTGGTGTTAGGAATGGAGTATCACCAGTTTTGCTCCATGGGATATATAGGTTAGGATGGGGAAATAAAATAAATAATTACTTCGGTGTGGTTCGTTAATCCCGACTAGTTTGAAATGATATCCAAAGGAAGATTATAGGATGAATTTAGAAGAATTTATCTTTGATAAAATTAATGGGAACCTTTCCCTAAGAATGTGATTTTGTGAATAAAAGAATATTCTGAATTGGAATGAGGCGTTCATTGTGTTTGTGTAACATTTGTTTATTATATACGTGGGTTATTCAGAAAGGCCGGGTTTATACCCATTCTGAATAACCGATTCGACGAGATGTCGAAGATGAAGACGGTGGTTGAAGACCGGAAGTCTTCACATCGTTTGGGTGATTACTGATGATCTTGATTGGGTTGTACACCCAGGATGAGGGAATCAGTTGGTGATCTTCCAGACGTACTTGGAGATGGATGGTTATGCGAGGAAAGTGCCTCCGGTTTCGTTCAGACCCAGAACGAACTTGTAAATGGATTGTGTGTCTGACATTGGATTTTATTCTGTGTTGATTGATATCTATTAAATATACATCTGTTTGGCGGCGGAGAATTTATTCTCTTGCTTAACGCCCTTCTCTGAGACGTACGAGCTCAGAGGTTGTATATCGATGGACATCAGTCGCATGGAGTGAATTGCCAATGTGGCACGCGTAAGTGGCAATTGATCAAGGCTTCTGTTGAAAAGCAAAGTCTTGTGGTTGATGATCAAAGCACGGCCTGTGTGGCGTAGCTTTGTGTATAACGTGAATTCGCGAGCCTCACACCTCGGTATGAGTCAAAAACGGGATAGTGACTGCAGGGAGAGCACGACGTTTCTTTCTAGCTAGGGTGGTGTCAGTGACCTACCAGCCCTGACATTTATATACTTTTCACCTGTGTGGTTGTTGGATACGAGGCGCCTCGGATATAGGTCTGTAAGGACCGGGAAACCTGTGTCCAGGAATTGCCAATCCTCAAAAGTAAGAGAGTACCGGCCCTGAAGATCCAAGGATCATAGTGGGGTCCTGGGACATTTGCTAGAGTGTCTCGAATCGGAAAGGAGCTTGCCCCTTGCCTCGACTCATGACGGAAATCCAATTTCCAATACGTGTATTGCGGTTTTATTTGTAGAGCCTAGTATGGCGACATAGTAGATGGTAGCTATGCCGCCTATGATTGATACTTATGATTGAAATTGTTTTGACACTATACACCTATAGTAGTATCAAATAATGTGTTTTAAACGTATCAAGCATGCTTTGGCTGTTATAAGGTAAAAACCCTATCCTCCGGCTTGCGTTGCATTGTGTGATGGGACCTGGGTCTTATAACAGCTTCATTTTTCTTTATTTAGCATTGCGCTGTTTGTTTTATGCACTGGTATTCTTGGGAGGAAACCCGTTCCGTGTTATACGGCGTGGTCCCTTGATTTAACTAACCTTAAAAATAAAGATTAATAACTGTTTTAGTTCTCACACCAGTCACATGACTGACCTGGAGTTTATTGTTTTAACCTAAACTCTGGGTGCCCCTATTTTCCGCACGGGCAGCTAGTAGTTTTGGTTTTGCAGATTTATATTCACAGGGTCCTGATTTATAGCTGGAACGATGCTCGGAAAGCTCTGTATCCGTGTATCACTTCTAGTTGTGTTTTGTATATTTTTCCGCTGCAATGTAATTTATTGTAATCTCTGATATTTGTCAAATGTAATTTATTCATTTTTACTCTGTATATTCTTGTATCTGATGGAATTGTTGTAATAACAATGAAATGTTCTTCCGTTTGCGTCCTTTTGTGTGTTGTTCTCAAAGTATTCGTGCTTTCCTTCACGGGGAAGTTACGGGTTCTTTCAGTTGGTATCAGAGCTTTGGTTTACAGAGCTCGAGAACAAGACACATTAGAACCATACGAAAGAATTCATCAGATATTGGATTAGTAATATCCAATTAGAATGACTCGTTAGAGATAGGGTCAGTAGTATCCTAGAACGAGTGTGAAGAGTATATTTTTCAAATGAAAACAATTTTGTTTTGAAATTTAAACCATTTTAAAACGTATTTGATTATTTATTTATTTTGAATATGGACAATCGAGTATATATAGATTTCGCGTATACGCGTCATGAACGTATATTCGAAGTTTTAATATACTGGATAGATATAGAATCACATTCTAGACACCCGGGGATAATTCTGATGATGTGGCCACATCATCAGTATTTATATTCGTGTTTCGAAGGTGTGATATCTATATATTTCCATTAGGCTGGTGTGAGAACCAAAACTAATATAGCTTGAATACATTGTTGTGAATTGGCATCAAAACATGATTTTTTATATATCTATCAAAATTTATGAATTTGAAACTCTAATCCACTAATTGATTGATGTTTGTGTTGTTTGTTCATTTGTTTGATAATTTTTAACCATTTATGCCTAATAGAATCACATATTGACTTATATTGACAATTGGTTGCGTTTGCTTGCATATACATATATTACATTGAACAGGTCATAGCAAGGAGGCTAGAGCAGAGAATAAAATTTGTTTGCCGACAAATAGGTACATGTTTACTACATAATTTACTGTTTTGTTTGGGTGATGATGATTTTGTGAGCCTATTGGCTAGCCGCTTGGCTTTTTCTTTTTCTTTTTGAGATCTGAAGGACCGGGGAAGCTATTTGAAATTCCCCGATGCTCCCGGTGCAGGGGAGGTTATGGCGAAATTTTTTCAAAAATTTAGGGTGTTATCCAAATTTTTGAAAATTTGAAAATTCTCAGAAACTGAAAAGTTGGAGAACGAAAGCCAGATCGAGCGTAGAGCTTAATGATCAAACCACTTTCGACTTTGTTCCTTTTGGGGACGAAAAGTTTTAAGTGGGGGAGATTGTAATAACCCGAAAATCTGGGCCAGTTTAAAATTTTTATTTTGGCGATTTTAGTGAATTTTGAACATTTAAAATAGATTATTTTAAATAATATCGATGAGAAATTTATTTTGAATATATAATTCGATGTATATATTATATACGTCGTCGTTAGAATATAAATATTTATATATAATTATAAATAGAATTGAAAATGGCGCGGTAGTTCAATAATTCGATTTCAAACTTCAATTAAATGTACCGGGTGCAAAACAATCCGGATTTTAGTGAAACCAAAAATAATAGGATCTAATTGATGATACCTTTCCAACGAATCCGAATTATCAAGATTCCATAGTGGGAATCAAAAGATATGTCCAGTTGAAAATTCCGAATAGTCGCTATGGAATTCAGGCCCTTAAAAATTGACTTTTTGCAAATGACCTCGGATTTCGACGAAACCAGTTTTGTTGGATCCGCAGTGTCAAATTATTGCTAGGTTTCAAATTTCATAATTTTTCGAATCAATATGTGAGCGTGGCAAAGGAAAACGTGTTTTGACCATTTCAGTTGATTTTAATCGACTGGAAATTGGCCATTTTTCCAACGGTCTCAGAATTCGGCGAAACTAGTTTTGTTAGGACCGTATCGTCAATACGAAGCTAGAAAATATTTTTCTGGAATTTTTAGAGTTCGTATGCGACCCCGGTAATTTGAAATGTACGTTTAAAATTCAATATAGTGATTTAAATGTAAATTTAATGGAAACTGATTGTAACAGCCGAATCAGCCTACGATACATATCCCATTGTGTTCGGAATGGGGGTAAAACGTTATGGACGACAGGCAGTGGGCCTCGTTTAGAGGTCAGAATAAAAAGTTGCTTTTAAGGAGTTTAAAATAATAAAATATTAAAATTAAAAATATAAAACATACACCCCCCTTGTTATCTCGATTTCATTCATACGGTGAAAAAAAAAATAAAAAAAAAAGAAAGAAGAAGGGGGGAAATCGCGATTCCCCCCAGTCGATCCGTCATCCTCCCCTAGGCGGCGCCGACCACCGCCGATCTCCCCCCCCCCCCCCCCCCCATCGCTGCCGCTCGCGCCTGCAACCCCCCCCCCCCCTCGATCTCCACCTCGAAGCCAGCGCGAGACCCTCCCCAAACCCGCACGCGTTCCCCTCCTCCGACCTCGCCCTCCGCCTGCGCCACCTCAGCGCGCCACCCCACACACCTGAAGCCGCCTCCGACGTATGGCCAACCCCTCACTCTCGCTGGAAAACAAAGTAAGTTTTAATTTAGGTTTTCTATTCATTTTTAATATTTAAAATCAGTTTTAAAAACAGTTTAAAAATATTTAGAAAATATAGTCGTGGTTTTGAAAATATAGTCGTTGTTTCGAAAATGTAGAGGTCATTGTTATGAAAATATAGGATTAACATCGTAGTAAAAATATGATTTTTATATTTTTAAAGAATTAAAAATATGATCTTTATATTTTTAAAGTATTAAAAATATAATCTTTACTATATAGAAGATGTAAAAATATGATTTTTATATGTTTAAAGAATTAAAAATATAATTTTTACATGTTAGGAATATTAAAAATATCATCTTTTTATAGGTAGCAAAATAAAATGTGATTTCTATAGGGATGAAATCGTAAAGGTACGATATTTTTAAAAGTGAAGGTACGATATTTTTAAAAGTGAAGGTACGATATTTTTAAAAGTGAAGAGACGATATTTTTAAAAGTGAAGGTACGATATTTTTAAAAGTGAAAAGACGATATTTTTAAAAGTGAAGAGACGATATTTTTAAAAGTGAAAAGACGATATTTTAAATATAGTAAAGGCGAAAACTTTATTTTTATAAAGGCGAAAACTTTATTTTTATAAAGGCGAAAACTTTATTTTTATAAAGGCGAAAACTTTATTTTTATAAAGGCGAAAACTTTATTTTTGAAAGGGCGAAATCTTTATATAAGGAATAAGGTGATAAAAATATAATCTTTATCTATATATGAAGTGATTATAAAAATATGATTTTTATATATAGAATAGCGAAATAAAAATGTGGCTTTTATTTTAAAGACATCAAAATATAAAAATGTGATTTTTATATATATAGTGACTACGGGCAACGAAGATGGCGAAGATGGGATAACGATGAAGAATTCTATCAATGAAGAGTCGTGGTATTGGATTAGCTATCGATGAGAACTTCTCACCTTTCAATTTCTTTTTCTAGTTATATATATATATATATATATATATATATATATATATATATATATGCTAGGATGCAGACGGTGCTTAGTAGCACCCGACACCCGTCATCCACAGACCATGGATGGCTTGTTTGTTAAATTGTTTGGTTGTGTAGTTGGTTAGTCTATTTGGTTTAAATTGAATTGTTTGGTGAATTGAAATTGATTTGATTGATGTGTGAATGGCGTGGGCCTTCACTAGACCGGGGATAAGGCTAGGCCTTATCCCGTTTCTAGTATCGTGCCGTTATGCCGCCGAAATTTTCTAAAATATGTTAGAAAAATGAAAATATCATTTTATTGAATAAATGAACTGAATAGAAAATTCATGTGTTGAAATAGAATATATTATCGTTAAAAAAATAATTTTTAACGTGAAAGTGAATAAATAAAATATTTATAAACAAATCGGCCGATTTGTTTATATACACTGATTTGACTGATATTGATTGGGTCGATAAATTTTACACATCGTCCAACTGCACAAATAAAATCTGTGTTTGATTGTTTGAAACCCCACACGGGTGTTGGGATCAAATTTGAAGTTCACTCATCCTGATTGATTAAATATGTCGATCGGTCGATTGACAGGCTGTTATAAGCGTCAGATATCTATATTTGATGCTTATACAGTGTAGTGCACTTTGGTTGATGGTTGATTATTTTTCAATGCTATTATATACATGTGTTGTATGGAATCCATATAATTAACGTTATATGGTGATTGATTGGGCCTCATTCCAATCGGGAAAATAATGAATATTATAAAAGAAAATTCATGTGTTGAATATAAAAATAGTCATGTGTTGACGATGATTATGGGTTGAAACTACTCATGTGTTGAGTGAAATATTTTAAATAAAATAAATTACATCTTTATCACATTTAAAATTAGAACTACTTCTCAGTAGAAGTCTAATTAAAAATCAAACGATAGATACCATAGTTTTATAAAATATTTTACATAACAAAAATAGTGATGTGTTGACAGTACTCATGTGTTGAGATTAGTCGTGAGTTGAAAACGATTTCGAAATGAATTGAATTGAAAACGATTTCGAAATGAATTGAATTGAAAACGATTTCGAAATGAAATGAATTGAAAACGATTTCGAAATGAATTGAGTTGAAAACGATTTCGAAATGAAATGAATTGAAAACGATTTCGAAATGAAATGAATTGAAAACGATTTCGAAATGAATTGAATTGAAAACGATTTCGAAATGAATTGAGTTGAAAACGATTTCGAAATGAATTGAATTGAAAACGATTTCGAAATGAATTGAATTGAAAACGATTTCGAAATGAATTGAATTGAAAACGATTTTGAAATGAATTGAATTGAAAACGATTTCGAAATGAAATGAATTGAAAACGATTTCGAAATGAAATGAATTGAAAACGATTTCGAAATGAATTGAATTGAAAACGATTTCGAAATGAATTGAATTGAAAACGATTTCGAAATGAAATGAATTGAAAACGATTTCGAAATGAAATGAATTGAAAACGATTTCGAAATGAATTGAATTGAAAACGATTTCGAAATGAATTGAATTGAAAACGATTTCGAAATGAATTGAATTGAAAACGATTTCGAAATGAATTGAATTGAAAACGAATTCAAATTGAATTGAAAGTGAATTGAAATGAATTCAAATTGAATTAAAATTTGAATTGAATAGAAATGAATTTTAAAACGAATTTATAAAGAAGAATTCAATTTTGATTTGAATTGAAAAGAAAGTTGAAATTGCTTTTGAAACGATTTTAAAACGATTTATAAAATTCGTTTTAAATAGAAATCGACGAAATATATATTATATATATTATATATATTATATAATGGCCTGAATAGAACGTGCCGCGCCGCGGCAGTTCGTGAATTTCGACCATTTATTTCAAACGGATATTGCGGGAGATCCGACCGTCGGATTCTCCTAAAACCGGAACCGTTGGGTTCGTATCGAAAAGAGCTTTCCAATGAATATTAGAAATTTGAAATCTAACGGTTGGATTTGGAATTATGTCCAAATCAAATTCGAAAAAGGTCGCTGTAAGTGCAGTTCGATGGCCGTTGATGGAAATCGACTGTACGGGCCTTGATAAAATTATTAAAAATATTAATAATTTGTGTAAAATCATAATATGTGAATTGGAAAGAATTGGGCTGGGAAATTCCACATTAGATGATAAAAATAGATTTTTATCGAAATGAACTAGTTTTGAACTAGAATTAAAATCAATTTATTTTTGAAATAAATAAATTGAATTTGAAAGTGATTTAGAAAATAATCGATATTTCCAATACGTGAATTGGACTGGAGTTGAATCGAAATTTTCTTCGGGATATTTCGATGTTGGATTTCGTGACTATACAAATATTGTTATGGGGATTTGAAAGATATTTTATATCGTTATTTCCAATACGATATTTGTTGGTTTCAGAATTTGATATTGAATATAAGCCGATATATTTTCTATTCAGAGCCTTGTATTTAATATCAAATGTGATTTGGGTTTATCGTGGATCGTGTTTTAGATGACATTGGTTCTTTAACCCAGTTAAAGGCAAGATGTTGATTTTTGAAAAAATTAAAACTAAGTGGAGTTTTAATGAATCTTTAATTAAATTGAAATGTGAATTGATAATTTAGATTATCAAATCTGAAAAGTGATCGAGAGTGGAGTATCACCAGTTTGGCTCCAAAGCGATAGTTAAATCTTTAATTAGATTTGAACGTGAAATGGTAATTAATTTTACCGATAACACCGTGGTGTTAGGAATGGAGTATCACCAGTTTTGCTCCATGGGATATATAGGTTGGGATGGGGAAATAAAATAAATAATTACTTCGGTGTGGTTCGTTAATCCCGACTAGTTTGAAATGATATCCAAAGGAAGATTATAGGATAAATTTAGAAGAATTTATCTTTGACAAAATTAATGGGAACCTTTCCCTAAGAATGTGATTTTGTGAATAAAAGAATATTCTGAATTGGAATGAGGCGTTCATTGTGTTTGTGTAACATTTGTTTATTATATACGTGGGTTATTCAGAAAGGCCGGGTTTATACCCATTCTGAATAACCGATTCGACGAGATGTCGAAGATGAAGACGGTGGTTGAAGACCGGAAGTCTTCACATCGTTTGGGTGATTACTGATGATCTTGATTGGGCTGTACACCCAGGATGAGGGAATCAGTTGGTGATCTTCCAGACGTACTTGGAGATGGATGGTTATGCGAGGAAAGTGCCTCCGGTTTCGTTCAGACCCAGAACGAACTTGTAAATGGATTGTGTGTCTGACATTGGATTTTATTCTGTGTTGATTGATCTCTATTAAATATACATCTGTTTGGCGGCGGAGAATTTATTCTCTTGCTTAACGCCCTTCTCTGAGACGTACGAGCTCAGAGGTTGTATATCGATGGACATCAGTCGCATGGAGTGAATTGCCAATGTGGCACGCGTAAGTGGCAATTGATCAAGGCTTCTGTTGAAAAGCAAAGTCTTGTGGTTGATGATCAAAGCATGGCCTGTGTGGCGTAGCTTTGTGTATAACGTGAATTCGCGAGCCTCACACCTCGGTATGAGTCAAAAACGGGATAGTGACTGCAGGGAGAGCACGACGTTTCTTTCTAGCTAGGGTGGTGTCAGTGACCTACCAGCCCTGACATTTATATACTTTTCACCTGTGTGGTTGTTGGATACGAGGCGCCTCGGATATAGGTCTGTAAGGACCGGGAAACCTGTGTCCAGGAATTGCCAATCCTCAAAAGTAAGAGAGTACCGGCCCTGAAGATCCAAGGATCATAGTGGGGTCCTGGGACATTTGCTAGAGTGTCTCGAATCGGAAAGGAGCTTGCCCCTTGCCTCGACTCATGACGGAAATCCAATTTCCAATACGTGTATTGCGGTTTTATTTGTAGAGCCTAGTATGGCGACATAGTAGATGGTAGCTATGCCGCCTATGATTGATACTTATGATTGAAATTGTTTTGACACTATACACCTATAGTAGTATCAAATAATGTGTTTTAAACGTATCAAGCATGCTTTTGCTGTTATAAGGTAAAAACCCTATCCTCCGGCTTGCGTTGCATTGTGTGATGGGACCCGGGTCTTATAACAGCTTCATTTTTCTTTATTTAGCATTGCGCTGTTTGTTTTATGCACTGGTATTCTTGGGAGGAAACCCGTTCCGTGTTATACGGCGTGGTCCCTTGATTTAACTAACCTTAAAAATAAAGATTAATAACTGTTTTAGTTCTCACACCAGTCACATGACTGACCTGGAGTTTATTGTTTTAACCTAAACTCTGGGTGCCCCTATTTTCCGCACGGGCAGCTAGTAGTTTTGGTTTTGCAGATTTATATTCACAGGGTCCTGATTTATAGCTGGAACGATGCTCGGAAAGCTCTGTATCCGTGTATCACTTCTAGTTGTGTTTTGTATATTTTTCCGCTGCAATGTAATTTATTGTAATCTCTGATATTTGTCAAATGTAATTTATTCATTTTTACTCTGTATATTCTTGTATCTGATGGAATTGTTGTAATAACAATGAAATGTTCTTCCGTTTGCGTCCTTTTGTGTGTTGTTCTCAAAGTATTCGTGCTTTCCTTCACGGGGAAGTTACAGGTTCTTTCAAAATATTAAATTTAATTGTTTTTAAATATATTTATATATTTAAAAGGGGTCATTTAGGGGTTTAAAAATAGCCAGTTTTTCAAACGACCTCAGAATTCGACGAAACTAATTTTGTTGGATCCGCAATATTAAATTATTCGTAGTTATCAAGTTTCGTGATTTCTGAAGTTAGTGTGTGGCCGTACGGATTTTTAGAGTTAAAACCAGTCAGTATTTCGATGGTTAAAAATACGCTGTGTGAGCAAACTGAGTCGGAATTCGATGAAACTAGTTTCGTTGGGTCCGCATTGTCGAACTGTAGCTGCATGTCCAGTTTCGTGATTTTTGGGTATCGTATGTGATCACAGGAATTTTAGAGGACGAATACAAACAGTGATTGCTTAAAATAAAATAGAATAATCGAATAAAAAAATATTTTTCTTCCTCTATATAATACCCTCAACTTTTTATAACCCTAATAAGATTTTTCCACAGTCAAAACAAGGCGCCGCCACCAGTTTTTGCTAAAACATAAACATTTCCAAAGTTCTAAAATCAAAAAACAAATGCAAGAAAATTCTATAAATCCTGAAATCCATACTGTTGGGTTCGTAAGGAAATTTACAGCAAGATGGTGTGGGGTTCGAATAGTTCGATGCCTTTCTGCGATAGGCGGAAGTGTACAGTGAAAGTTAGGCCTTCCAATTTCTTCGAAGTTGTTGAGGTTTGAGTGAATTGAATGATGGATCTGAACTCGTGGTGAGGAGCAGCTTCGGTTGGGTTTTTTTTGTGAAGTTCGGTCATATTTTCTTCGATCAGTGTTCAACGTGGACTGGCGAACGGAAGTAAGATGGTGAAGTCGAGTTATGCAATGGTGGTACGAGATTGAAGACGAGATGATGATAAGACTTTTGGGAATTTTTGTGTTGATATGTAGTAAAGGAGGGAGGAGAAATTGTTGAGGAAAAAAGGGTCAATTATGGGTTTTTGCGATGAGCAGGTCACGATGGGTACTTCGGGGAAGAAGGACTGTTCGGGTTTTGTAACGATCTAAGAATTTTGACGCTGTAAAATAAATTTAGTTAAGAATTAACATTGAAACACATATTCATATTTATAATTTGGTCTACTTTGAACGATACTGAGTAAATCCTTTTCATGAATTCATAAACATTGTGAAGTGAACGTGATCTATATTACTAACCGGTTTGAATATTTAGCGTTAGGATTTCTATGATAACGTTATGGAGAATAATAATGAATTTAACGTTGTAACATAAACAATGCCATTTAATTAAGGAAAGGATGCTTTTGTAAATTGGATTAAGAAGTAAATATATTCTTTTATTTAGAATTCAAGTTGAACTCGGATTTTTATTTATTTCGGACGTAGTATATAATTTTAAGTGGAAATGCCATTGAAAATATATTTTCACATTTTGCTGAAAGTAATGTTATTACAAATTTGGGTTGAAACATGACGGTGGAAAACGAAATCAACTTGGAATAAATTTTTGAAAATGATTTAGTGATGCTTTGATGCTAAGCGAAGAATTTATTTGCGAAACAAATTATCGTTAAAATGAAATTTTTGCAAATCAAATCGCAAAATATAAATAAAAATTTATTTAATTAAATTGTATATATATATATATCCATTAGTTGTCATCCATGCAGAGAGAACTAAATGTAAGAGAACAAGCGTTCTAGTATATGTCCATCTGCATGTAGAAGAATTCTATAAAAAGAAGTGTTCTCGTTCAGATTGAGTATTGTATCTTTTCTTTAAGCACGCTGGCCTCATTGTGGACCCAATTCCATAAATTCGGTACATCATTTCTCCCATCTTCATACGTTGATCAGTCACCGAATGTCCTTTTCATATAAAAGAGAGATTAGACTTACGAACAAAACGTATATGCAGCTCACGGTATACATTTGCAAAGATGAAGAAATATTATATATATATATAGTAAGGGACACTTGGTAACATTTGGGTCTAAGGATTAACACGTGTTCTGTACCGAAAAGGAACTTCACCGCGTGGCCAAATCTTGCTGCAGGTTTCTCCACGTGCCCCTCTCACCCGTTTAACAGCATCCAACTCTCCCTCATATTCTTCGCGTCCCTCCTCTTTTCTTCACCGATAAAGCTTTCATTCAAAACAATGCGTCCCTTCTCCACCTTTATTTTTGTTCTCCGCAAACAAATTTTTCTTCCCCACAAAAGGTTCAGCGTCCCTCCCCATCATGTTTTCACCACCGTACAGCAGCCCTGTGACCGCTCCCCTCTCTTCCTTCCTTGAACAGTAAAACATAACAAAAATGGAGAGAAGCTGCTACCATCTTCCCATGCATGTACCGATGTACGAACCCGTTTGCCGCTACCACCTACTTCTCGCCTGTCGCCACCTTTAAGCTCACCACCTCAGTTCGTATATCCTCTCTCCAAAGCCAGGCAAAGTTCCCTTGCTCTAACTTCCACCACCACCCTGGCACTTCACCCACTAAACTCGACACATGATAGTCCGCCCAAGACTAGCCTCGTCAGAAACAAAGGCACCCGACCTAGTGGCCACCTTGCTTCCTTTCCCCTTCGACAGCTTGGCCTCTCTTATAAAAAAAAAAAAAAAAAAAAAGGGAAAAGCAGTTGCCTGCGAATGGATCTGCTCGCATATGAGCATAGGTGCTAGTGTTGCGTCTTGTATAGCATGAGCGAGAGTATTGCGTGTGATGCATAGAGTGTGTGTATTTGCATAAAGAAAGGAGTGGGGGCATGATTCACAAATGAAGACTATACGCTTTGCAATCGGGGTATGGGAAATAATGGATGGAAATAGTGGACTGTTTTCAATGTGGAGAGAGAATGTGCACTGGTTCATATGAGTGGATATCTTGGTAATAGAGTACATAACAGTGGAAGGATTTGTAGTCTTTGGTGGGAGCAGTAATTTGGTTTGCAGCGTTCAAATGTTTGCGGTTATAAAGGTCGGTAAATAAATGAAGAAGGGTACTGTTCAAGCGCTTGCCAAAGTATTAAGGTGCACATCATTATGGTAGCGTCGTTCGGGAAAGTTATACGTGATCATCCGGCGTTGTTCGCAGTTGATACGGAGCGTTGACGGTGTAATTTGGAGAGCATCAGGTGAGAATAATCAATTTAAATCATTTTACTTTAATTAGTAGTGATTAAAATATGACGTGATGATTTATGATAATTGTTTGGATATGGATGTTCGTGTGTGAATGGATGTGCGTGTAATTTGTTGACACTGAACACTAAAAGCGTTATTGACCGTAACGCTTGTGCACAGATGATTATTGTTATTGATGATGATTAATTTTTATGATCATCTAACTTATATGGTTGACTATTGTGTTGTATGATGCACACACACAACACCCTGTTGTGGAATCGCATGGACGATCAATTCGAATCCTCCTTCCGTATAAGTGAAGATTTATTCTGAACATTTGAATATTATTTAAACTTAGAAATAAGTTGGATTTTAAATTTATAATGTCATATAGTGACATGCATGAACATTAAATTTATATTTCAAATAAAAGGTTTTGAAAATTCCTATTGTTCACAGCCTATTTAAATTTAAATTAAGTTTTGGAAATTTAATCGAGAAGAGATTGAAATATGTGTTGATACGAATAATTTTAACAATTATTAGTAAATGATGAGACGAGGTTTGAAATTTTTGATAATTGTACTTTATTAATTCAAAGTAATTAGAATTGAATTATTTGAATCTTGAATGATTTGGAATATACTTGGTTTAAATGGTTATTGCAGCGCTCTTCGTGACGTTCCGAACAATATTATCACATTTTCAAAGATAAATGGGTTTTGAAATGAATGAAATCGCGAACCACTATTTTAAATGGTTAAAGGATTTTTAATGGTTTGAAAGGATTTTTAAGTGACTAAATGTTGTATATGGAATTATTTATCAATTCTAAAAGTTAGAATTTAAAGGGGATGAGTTGGATAGAGTTATGTCGGATGTTCGATATGAAATTCCAAGGTTGAACAAACATTATCAGAAGCATTAAGAAAATATTTACATCAGGTTCTGAGAGCGCTTGTTGAGTTGTGAATGGGTAGTGAACGTAAGTTGATGCAACTCTATCAAACTTATTTCGAAAGATGAACTATTGGAATTATTGTAATGGAATTGTAATTCATATAAGGACCGACAAATTGGAAGATGTAAGGATGGAATAAAGAAGCATGTTTAAAATGTAAGAAATTGGACGGTTATGTTTAGAAATAAAGGATGTGTAAATCGAATATTTTGATTTCAAAAGGAAGTTAAAATGATGAAAGAATTTATGACGAATCCAACCTTGACATCGTAAACGAATTGAAATAATTGGAAGGAGATTGAATTGAAAGGTCCGTGGGATCCATGACTATCATTTGATGAATACGCTTATTACTTGGAAAGACCGGGACCGGATTTAAGTCCGAAAACCATTCCAAGTAATAATACGATGTATGAAGCAAATTCAAGACTTGGAATCGACAAGGAAGACCGTGGTTCTCCCATCGAACGGACTGATTTCCGATTGGTTTCTTTACTGAATAGCTACAGTAGAGAGATGCCCTATTACCGGAGTGTCAGGAAGTCCGAACGTGGAGGGAGAACTTTCGGATTTCATTCCGTTCAGACCCAGGACGGACTTGTATGGATGGTGTGTCTGACATTGAAATTGACCGCATAGCACTGATTTCCGTTAATGTATATCGGATTTGTGGAAAAATATTATCCTCATCTCCAAGTCATATGAACTTAGAGGGTATGCATTGATTGGAATCAGTGATATGTCGTGAATTGTCAATGTGGCATACCCAAGTTATGAGACGAGCTAGTGATGATCAAAGAATGGCTTATCGAAGCATCGCTTTGCGTATGATGTGACATCAACAAACCTCACACCCTGAATTGATGAGAAACTGGCGGTTAGGTTTTATACTTATAAATGAATTGATGATGAAGCTGTGCAGCAGTGGGAAACCACTTATGAACGTGGGGAAGTTGGGTATGTTCGGGGGGCCGCGTCTGACCGAAAACCGTTGATCTGCCCTGACGATGTGTAGTCGGTGTCCGCGTATGGTCGAAAAAGCCGTTGAGGCACTTCGTATTGTATCCCTGATTGATCTTTCGTGCCAGGAATCATCAAGTTGGAAAACCAAATCTCCAATACGAGCCATACGATTTTGATTATATCTATACACATATGGCGACATAATAGTATGGGATATTATGCCGTCTAGGATTAATACATTTATTTGCGAAATGTTTCCACACTATATATATGTATTATGGCACTGAAAAGAGGATTTTAACGTATGAAAGCATGTTTGGTTATCATAAGACAACCCTTGCCCATCTGGTGTGCGCTTGCATTGTGTGATGTGGGACGAGCTTATGATAGCTTCATTTCCAAAAGTCATTACGAATTTATGTGCACGGGCATTCACATGGAGTAAACCCGTTCCGCGTTAGCGGCGTGGTCCGGTGAATTTCCCAACTTTAAAATAAATCCTAAAACAACTGTTTTATGTTCTCACACCAGTCCCATGACTGACCTGGAGTTTATTGTTCCTTCCTAAACTCTGGGTGCCCATAAAATTTTTACGCGGGCAGCTAGTAGTTTAGTTTTACAGTTATAGATCGTGGAGCAAGATTTGAAGCGCTTTCTGGATTGGGGTTCACGCTAGAGGTTGGGGTTTCCGCTATATCATACTGTTCTTCTGCTAAGAATATATTTACTTTTCTTCCGCTGTGTAAGTTGTACTCTGATATTCTATGTAACTCTGATGTAATATTGTATCACACAATGAAAAGTTCTGTTATTTTGTTCAATGTATGTATGTACCCATAACAATTCGTCTTTCTGAACGGATTAAGTTGGTTTAATTACCGGCAAGAACCGGGCAAAAAGACGGGTCGTTACAGTTGGTATCAGAGCTTTGGTTTATACAAAGCTATGAGGTACGACATATTTTGAACGAAAAGATAGAACTCATCAGAGTTATAATATCTCATTAGAGATAGGGTTAGAAATGCCCTAGAATGAGATTTTGGAATACTACGCCGAGAGAGCGTATTTTGAAACCCATATAAAGTATTTTTGAACTAAATAAATCATTTTGGAAGTATGATTATTTTAGAAATATAATTAAAGACAAGGAATTCTTGAGTATATGTTCGACGTCGCGATTGGACCATCGAGTATATAGGGATTTTGAATATACGCCTAGCTAACGTATGTACGAAGTCCAGTATATACTAGATAGATATAGAATCACACTCTAGTCACTTGAAAATAAATTCTGGGATGAGCGCGCCATCGCTGATATTTATTTTCAAGTTTCGAAAGTGTGATGACTATATAATTCTAGTTTAAACGTCGAGGAATACTTAAATTCATCAGGCTAAGTATTTTAATGAATAAACCTTAATAAAATGGTTTGGTAATTTAATATAGAAATTTAATTTGGGAAAAGCAAAACTAGAAGTTTGAAAAAAAAACTGAGATTAGCTAAAATACTTCAGGACATGAACCCTTAAACCCTTGAATATGGTAAACAATAAGTACTTGAATAATTAAAGGATATATTTTAGGAGTAAATCTCACCTAAAGAATTGGGTAATGAAGTGTTGAAAATGCACGTAAGTAAGATAATTTACTATATCCCCAAATTGACAAGGATAATTAGCCAAGTTATAATGAATGTTTGAATATTAATTTGGAACAATTATAGCGAACATTTGAATATGAATTTTCAGTCTAATAAGTTGTAATCAAAGAAGATAGCATACTCCTCGATGAATGGTAAGAAATAGAATCGAACCTTTATCCAACATGTGTTATAATTGGTAAAGTGTAAGTTAAGCTGTTTTGCTTAGAAGGTGATTTTAACAATCAAACTTTCCTAAGGAATTTGATGGTAATTTTGGCTTAAGTTATGAATTTGTTTAAAGGGAAAAATGGTTTAAATGGTAACAAATATTCTAAGTGGGGGAGAAATCTATCTTTCCTATTGAAACAGTATGAGCAATCCAAACGGAAAGTATTAAAGAGTAATCGCTACGATACAATGGAAGACGAAATTTGAAGTATATTTGATCAAGAAAAGTTAAGGGAAAACCTGAGTACCTAACAAAATTAGGAACTGATTTGGATTAGGATATTTCAATTTTTCCTAAGCCCTATGTTAACCTAACTTCAGATAGTAAATAGACTAGAAAAAAATTGATTTTTTTTAATATAAAGATTTAGTTTTGGGAATCTTCGAAATTAATTTCTAGTGTTGGGGAAAATTGTTTGAAATATGTATACGTTAAATCAGAGTAGCGCAGCGAAAGCATAGTGGTAATTTGAAAGGAATGTTTCAAAAAAAAAAAAAAAAAAAACTTTCGCTAGACTTGTTGAATAAAGTAACTTTCCGAACAAGATTGGGAATTTGAAACAAGAATGAAAAAAATGTTGTAGATCTCGAAATACAAACAAAAGAAAGGTTGTTCGATTTTATGAATACGACTTCTAAATTATGGCATTAGACACTTGGAAAATATTATATGAAAGTCCTTATATGTTGAAGCAATATTGAATTTTAAAGGAAGTTAATGCCATGTAGGAAGTTTAAACGGTTGGAATGTAAGTTTGAATTAGCATAAACCAATTTATGATAATATGAGTCGATAAGAAAAAAAAATCAACTTATGTAAAGAATGAAAATTCGAATTCACAAAATTTGTTATGAATTCGAAACTTGAAATGTTGATGTCGACATAAGTTGCTTGGAAATTTTATTTTCAACCGTTTTTGGATATGTTAAATAGATTATAAACTGTTTATAATAAACAGTGGTTTCGACGACTAGAATCCCGATATTTTGAAGTGTTTGAAAACAATAAGTAATTGTAAACTATGATTATGAGATGATTTAAAACTTCGGGGTATGAAATGATTTGGGTGTTCGATTAACCATGACTAAAACTGGGTTGTGATGAAAGATTGGGTCATGTGCGATGGGCGATACTCAGTTGCCCTGTCATGAACTTCTCGAACTAGCGACATATAGATTTCATCATAGTATATTTGAAGTTTTAGAAGTAATTTGGTTTTGAAAATCCCGATGGGAAGTATTATATTCTATATGAAAGGAATATGTAGTAATTCAATGGTTTGAAATGGAAAATGGGATTCTGAGTTCGAGAGATCATATTTAGATTTCAAAATTTGGAATTTATAGGTAAGATTTATTTTACTTATGTAAGTTTTACGAACTCTCCTTTTCGAGGACGAAAAGTCCTTAAGTGGGGGAGACTGTAACGATCTAAGAATTTTGACGCTGTAAAATAAATTTAGTTAAGAATTAACATTGAAACACATATTCATATTTATAATTTGGTCTACTTTGAACGATACTGAGTAAATCCTTTTCATGAATTCATAAACATTGTGAAGTGAACGTGATCTATATTACTAACCGGTTTGAATATTTAGCGTTAGGATTTCTATGATAACGTTATGGAGAATAATAATGAATTTAACGTTGTAACATAAACAATGCCATTTAATTAAGGAAAGGATGCTTTTGTAAATTGGATTAAGAAGTAAATATATTCTTTTATTTAGAATTCAAGTTGAACTCGGATTTTTTTTATTTCGGACGTAGTATATAATTTTAAGTGGAAATGCCATTGAAAATATATTTTCACATTTTGCTGAAAGTAATGTTATTACAAATTTGGGTTGAAACATGACGGTGGAAAACGAAATCAACTTGGAATAAATTTTTGAAAACGATTTAGTGATGCTTTGATGCTAAGCGAAGAATTTATTTGCGAAACAAATTATCGTTAAAATGAAATTTTTGCAAATCAAATCGCAAAATATAAATAAAAATTTATTTAATTAAATTGTATATATATATATATATATCCATTAGTTGTCATCCATGCAGAGAGAACTAAATGTAAGAGAACAAGCGTTCTAGTATATGTCCATCTGCATGTAGAAGAATTCTATAAAAAGAAGTGTTCTCGTTCAGATTGAGTATTGTATCTTTTCTTTAAGCACGCTGGCCTCATTGTGGACCCAATTCCATAAATTCGGTACATCATTTCTCCCATCTTCATACGTTGATCAGTCACCGAATGTCCTTTTCATATAAAAGAGAGATTAGACTTACGAACAAAACGTATATGCAGCTCACGGTATACATTAGCAAAGATGAAGAAATATTATATATATATATATATATATAGTAAGGGACACTTGGTAACATTTGGGTCTAAGGATTAACACGTGTTCTGTACCGAAAAGGAACTTCACCGCGTGGCCAAATCTTGCTGCAGGTTTCTCCACGTGCCCCTCTCACCCGTTTAACAGCATCCAACTCTCCCTTATATTCTTCGCGTCCCTCCTCTTTTCTTCACCGATAAAGCTTTCATTCAAAACAATGCGTCCCTTCTCCACCTTTATTTTTGTTCTCCGCAAACAAATTTTTCTTCCCCACAAAAGGTTCAGCATCCCTCCCCATCATGTTTTCACCACCGTACAGCAGCCCTGTGACCGCTCCCCTCTCTTCCTTCCTTGAACAGTAAAACATAACAAAAATGGAGAGAAGCTGCTACCATCTTCCCATGCATGTACCGATGTACGAACCCGTTTGCCGCTACCACCTACTTCTCGCCTGTCGCCACCTTTAAGCTCACCACCTCAGTTCGTATATCCTCTCTCCAAAGCCAGGCAAAGTTCCCTTGCTCTAACTTCCACCACCACCCTGGCACTTCACCCACTAAACTCGACACATGATAGTCCGCCCAAGACTAGCCTCGTCAGAAACAAAGGCACCCGACCTAGTGGCCACCTTGCTTCCTTTCCCCTTCGACAGCTTGGCCTCTCTTATAAAAAAAAAAAAAAAGGGAAAAGCAGTTGCCTGCGAATGGATCTGCTCGCATATGAACATAGGTGCCAGTGTTGCGTCTTGTATAGCATGAGCGAGAGTATTGCGTGTGATGCATAGAGTGTGTGTATTTGCATAAAGAAAGGAGTGGGGGCATGATTCACAAATGAAGACTATACGCTTTGCAATCGGGGTATGGGAAATAATGGATGGAAATAGTGGACTGTTTTCAATGTGGAGAGAGAATGTGCACTGGTTCATATGAGTGGATATCTTGGTAATAGAGTACATAACAGTGGAAGGATTTGTAGTCTTTGGTGGGAGCAGTAATTTGGTTTGCAGCGTTCAAATGTTTGCGGTTATAAAGGTCGGTAAATAAATGAAGAAGGGTACTGTTCAAGCGCTTGCCAAAGTATTAAGGTGCACATCATTATGGTAGCGTCGTTCGGGAAAGTTATACGTGATCATCCGGCGTTGTTCGCAGTTGATACGGAGCGTTGACGGTGTAATTTGGAGAGCATCAGGTGAGAATAATCAATTTAAATCATTTTACTTTAATTAGTAGTGATTAAAATATGACGTGATGATTTATGATAATTGTTTGGATATGGATGTTCGTGTGTGAATGGATGTGCGTGTAATTTGTTGACACTGAACACTAAAAGCGTTATTGACCGTAACGCTTGTGCACAGATGATTATTGTTATTGATGATGATTAATTTTTATGATCATCTAACTTATATGGTTGACTATTGTGTTGTATGATGCACACACACAACACCCTGTTGTGGAATCGCATGGACGATCAATTCGAATCCTCCTTCCGTATAAGTGAAGATTTATTCTGAACATTTGAATATTATTTAAACTTAGAAATAAGTTGGATTTTAAATTTATAATGTCATATAGTGACATGCATGAACATTAAATTTAAATTTCAAATAAAAGGTTTTGAAAATTCCTATTGTTCACAGCCTATTTAAATTTAAATTAAGTTTTGGAAATTTAATCGAGAAGAGATTGAAATATGTGTTGATACGAATAATTTTAACAATTATTAGTAAATGATGAGACGAGGTTTGAAATTTTTGATAATTGTACTTTATTAATTCAAAGTAATTAGAATTGAATTATTTGAATCTTGAATGATTTGGAATATACTTGGTTTAAATGGTTATTGCAGCGCTCTTCGTGACGTTCCGAACAATATTATCACATTTTCAAAGATAAATGGGTTTTGAAATGAATGAAATCGCGAACCACTATTTTAAATGGTTAAAGGATTTTTAATGGTTTGAAAGGATTTTTAAGTGACTAAATGTTGTATATGGAATTATTTATCAATTCTAAAAGTTAGAATTTAAAGGGGATGAGTTGGATAGAGTTATGTCGGATGTTCGATATGAAATTCCAAGGTTGAACAAACATTATCAGAAGCATTAAGAAAATATTTACATCAGGTTCTGAGAGCGCTTGTTGAGTTGTGAATGGGTAGTGAACGTAAGTCGATGCAACTCTATCAAACTTATTTCGAAAGATGAACTATTGGAATTATTGTAATGGAATTGTAATTCATATAAGGACCGACAAATTGGAAGATGTAAGGATGGAATAAAGAAGCATGTTTAAAATGTAAGAAATTGGACGGTTATGTTTAGAAATAAAGGATGTGTAAATCGAATATTTTGATTTCAAAAGGAAGTTAAAATGATGAAAGAATTTATGACGAATCCAACCTTGACATCGTAAACGAATTGAAATAATTGGAAGGAGATTGAATTGAAAGGTCCGTGGGATCCATGACTATCATTTGATGAATACGCTTATTACTTGGAAAGACCGGGACCGGATTTAAGTCCGAAAACCATTCCAAGTAATAATACGATGTATGAAGCAAATTCAAGACTTGGAATCGACAAGGAAGACCGTGGTTCTCCCATCGAACGGACTGATTTTCGATTGGTTTCTTTACTGAATAGCTACAGTAGAGAGATGCCATATTACCGGAGTGGTAGGAAGTCCGAACGTGGAGGGAGAACTTTCGGATTTCATTCCGTTCAGACCCAGGACGGACTTGTATGGATGGTGTGTCTGACATTGAAATTGACCGCATAGCACTGATTTCCGTTAATGTATATCGGATTTGTGGAAAAATATTATCCTCGTCTCCAAGTCATATGAACTTAGAGGGTATGCATTGATTGGAATCAGTGATATGTCGTGAATTGTCAATGTGGCATACCCAAGTTATGAGACGAGCTAGTGATGATCAAAGAATGGCTTATCGAAGCATCGCTTTGCGTATGACGTGACATCAACAAACCTCACACCCCGAATTGATGAGAAACTGGCGGTTAGGTTTTATACTTATAAATGAATTGATGATGAAGCTGTGCAGCAGTGGGAAACCACTTATGAACGTGGGGAAGTTGGGTATGTTCGGGGGGCCGCGTCTGGCCGAAAACCGTTGATCTGCCCTGACGATGTGTAGTCGGTGTCCGCGTATGGTCGAAAAATCCGTTGAGGCACTTCGTATTGTATCCCTGATTGATCTTTCGTGCCAGGAATCATCAAGTTGGAAAACCAAATCTCCAATACGAGCCATACGATTTTGATTATATCTATACACATATGGCGACATAATAGTATGGGATATTATGCCGTCTAGGATTAATACATTTATTTGCGAAATGTTTCCACACTATATATATGTATTATGGCACTGAAAAGAGGATTTTAACGTATGAAAGCATGTTTGGTTATCATAAGACAACCCTTGCCCATCTGGTGTGCGCTTGCATTGTGTGATGTGGGACGAGCTTATGATAGCTTCATTTCCAAAAGTCATTACGAATTTATGTGCACGGGCATTCACATGGAGTAAACCCGTTCCGCGTTAGCGGCGTGGTCCGGTGAATTTCCCAACTTTAAAATAAATCCTAAAACAACTGTTTTATGTTCTCACACCAGTCCCATGACTGACCTGGAGTTTATTGTTCCTTCCTAAACTCTGGGTGCCCATAAAATTTTTACGCGGGCAGCTAGTAGTTTAGTTTTACAGTTATAGATCGTGGAGCAAGATTTGAAGCGCTTTCTGGATTGGAATTCACGCTAGAGGTTGGGGTTTCCGCTATATCATACTGTTCTTCTGCTAAGAATATATTTACTTTTCTTCCGCTGTGTAAGTTGTACTCTGATATTCTATGTAACTCTGATGTAATATTGTATCACACAATGAAAAGTTCTGTTATTTTGTTCAATGTATGTATGTACCCATAACAATTCGTCTTTCTGAACGGATTAAGTTGGTTTAATTACCGGCAAGAACCGGGCAAAAAGACGGGTCGTTACAGGTTTGGTCTTTGAAGGGCTAGTGGGCCGGTCAAACTAAGTTAAGCCCAAGTGAAAATTTATTAAGTTTTATTTTAATTTAATAATTGTATAAGTTGTAAATTCAATATCTTTGTCATCCGTGATCAGAATTTCGAACCGTCAGTCATGTTGGGATCGTATGGATGGTGGCTACACTATGGAACTAACCGGGAACGAATTGGGGCTCGTTTGGATTTACGGTGGAATTTAACGCCTGAATCAAATCAACTACCAATTATCGTTATTTAACGATAAACCGTCCAATGTGAGTAATCTCACTAACTCTGCTCAATTTATATTTTTACAAAATATTTTTAGAATCTATAAATGATGGTTGTTGGCTGTGTGTTGACTATTTGGTTGAACTGCTAGTCAGTTGATTGAAAATATAGATAACGATATAGATATAAATTGTAAATCAAATATTGATTTTATTTAGCAGAATATTTCATAGTAAAATGAAATTTATGTTAATTTTATTGTTTAACATCTGTGGATGCAGGGAAACAGGTCGGAGGGACCCAACTTGGTTCCGCAACATTTATTTTACTTTTTTCATATATTGTGTTATATAATGTGATATGAAATCTGTTGTTGATTTTGTATGGTTGAATGATACTGATCATTGTTATATGGTATGTTAAATACCATAAAGAATACTGGAATGTTAAAAAGAAAATTTTCAATGTTATATTGAAAAAGAAATATTTATAAAATCAAAATATTTTATAGAAAGAAACTATTTATTTAGAAAATAAATAGACTGAAAAGGAATATTTATTTGTTAATCAAATAGATAGAATTGAAAAGAAATATTTGTAAACTATTTACAATATAGAATTGAAAGGGATATTTATTTGAAAAATTGATAGAATAGAAAGAGGAAATATTTGTAAAATAAATAGAAAGGGAATAGTTAGATTATCAAAGGAATTACTTATAAAATCAATGGATTTTATATAAATAGAAAATATTTTATAAATAAATAGAATTATCAAAAAGGGGTTTATTTTGTAAATAAATTGATTTTAAAAGGAATACTGGAAAAGTGACTAGTATTGTAGAAAAAGGAGAATTTTACATTTGAAGGATTTAGACCCGTACTTCGCACATGGGTATAACGTGTTATGGATTTAAAGCAAAGTTTTAAATAGAATCTATTCTAACCAATGGATTGATAAGATAAATTTATAAATAATATTTTATAAATTAAATGAAATATTTATCATGGATAAATAGAATATATATAAGTCAGGGCTTATACTGAGGAGGAAGAATCGGTTTCAACATCGATATTTGAAACTGAATAATCCGTTAGAGTAAATCAGTTAGAGTTAATCGAATTAGAATTAATTGAATATTAGTTATTTAATTAGAGTTGATCGAATATAGTTATTTGAGATAGAGTTAGTCAACATAGTTATTTAGGATGTGTTTCCATTTCGTACGACTGCTAGCGTAATTCGCAGGGCTGCAGATAGCCTACGGCGGTCGGATGTTTCCAGAGGGAATCAGGCGTAACCATTGTGATCGCTGCGATCTAGAGTCAAGCGAATGGAGTTAAATCGAATATTAGCTATTCGAAATAAAGTTGAAACAGACAGAGTTATTCGAATATAAATTAATCAAATATTAGTTATTTGATAGGAGTTAAATAAGTTGAGTTAATCAAGCAAGTTAATCAAGATGAGTTTATTGAGTTGGGTTAGTCAAGATGAGTTAATCAAACCGAGTTAATCCAAATGAGTTAATCCAAAGGGTTATTTGAAATAGTTTATTCGAATAGAATTAAAGGAGTTATTTGAAATAGTATTCGAACAGAAATAAGAGAGTTAATTGAATATAGTTTATTCGAAGAGAGTTAATCGAATATAGTTTATTCGAAGAGAGTTAATCGAATATAGTTTATTCGAAGAGAGTTGATCGAATATAGTTTATTCGAAGGGAGTTAATCGAATATAGCTTGTTCGAAGAGAGTTAATCGAATGTAAATCATTTGAAGAGGGTTAATCGAATGTAAATCATTCGAAGAGAGATTGTCGAATATAGTTATTCAAGGGAAAAGTTATCGAATATAGCTTATTCGGAAGGAGTTATCGAATAGAGTTTATTCGAAAGATAATTATACATTGAACTCGATTATATCGAATTCGGGAAAGTGATATTTACTTTTCGTTTTAATCAAGATTTACTTATTTGTGAATAAATTAGTGATTTAGTTATTTAGTTAAATTAAGGAATAAAAGTTATACTTTGAAAGTAGATGTTTAGAAAGAAGGAATTATTACGCTATAGTTAAAATCAATGTTTTAAAATAAAGAAGGGGGATCATAAATAGAATCCGAGTATATAAGGAAGTGTTAAAGATGTGAAAGGTGAACTTTGTCTATTTCGAGGTTAGGAAGGTTGTTCAGTTAAGGTTTGAGAGGTAATTATACCCCAACTTGATTGACTTCGTTTTTAACTAAGGAATGGTAAAGGTTCGATAGGGAAGATTGGTTAAGTGAATTCAGTTAGTGAGTGAAATGGCTTGAATGGACGAAGCGATGTTTTATGTAAACATCGGTTTAAATCCGATAAAGGAGTTTGAAAATGTTTTCAAATAAGAACTAGAAACGTTTCTAAAATTAGAAAATGAGAATATACGAATATATAGAAAGGGAAAATGAGTAAATTAATGATAATTTAATTACAAGAAACAAACCTTTCAATGATGATTGATCGATAGAATTTCCATCTGGAAATAATATCGTTGTTTGCACACCTATTTTTCTCTGATAGTTAATTCACCGACTATCGAAGTTTTTGACCATTTTTCCGTCGTCAATACGGAGAGACCGGGATCAGATATATTATCTGAAAACCACTTTGTATGGACGTTAGCGTTCCGATCAAATATTGAAGACGGAGTTATGCAAGGACTATCCGGTTACAGAATAGTGCCTTCGGTTTATCCAGTCCCAGGACAAACGTGAATGGACGAATGTCTGACAAAGTATATCTAACGGATCGCGTAAGTTGATCTCTTCAAACGTACTTACGTTTGGTGGCGGAGAAATTCGTTTCTCTTAGCTTTATACCCGTGGTATTTTTGAAGAAATCAACTTATGATTTGATGGGTATGACGATGTGGCATTCAAAGTGAATCGTGGTCAAGTGTTTCAAAAGATACATAATGACCTCAAGCCTCATGAACCAGGAAATGACAGAAATCAGGCAGGCAGCATGGCTAAGTGGGTCGCTCCCATTAGGGTGTATATCACCTATCTAGAGAAAATCCATTTCATTCTTTTATCTATGATCGATGCTGCCCCTTTTCGGGAAGACGGTGGGTAGCTCCGAACCGTTGGTGATATACATTCGATACACTCAAGAGAAATGAGTGGTCGGTCATGTATGGGCCAGTTTGCAAGATGTTCTTGTTGAACCTAGTGTATTCGCCTATAGAGATACATTATCGGCAGGTGGTCCCATACCTTGTCATAGTTGGAATCCAATCTCCAATAAGCGCCCGCGGTTTTGTTTGTATACTATATATGTGGAACGTGAGATGCAAGCGTTCTGCTAGATTCTTATTACTTGTGATTAGACATTATTATAATATCAGAGAAGTATTGATTTTCAGAAAAATGTTTTGGTTATCATAAGGTAAAAATCATCCGTGTTTATGTGTGGATCGGTCTTACGATTATCTTTTCTTTTGAAAAGGATTTTGAAAAGTTAAACCGATGATTTGAGTTTACTCACACCAGTCCCATGACTGACCCAAAGTTTATTTTGTTTTATTCTCCCTAAACTTTTGGGTGCCCAAATTTGTACGGGCAGTCAAGTAGTTCAGGACTTTACATATGCTTGGATGAGCTTGATGCAGGAGGCTTCAGGACTATATAGCATTGTTATTTCCGCTGTGTGTAAGTGTTGTACTCTAATAATATTATTGTAGACATATACTGTTTTATTTCAAAGCTATGTTATATATTATATTTTATTCGTTCCACTGTGAGATTCGTGTTTACTCTGATTGTGTTCTTCTTCTATTCTAATTTTCTATCTTATCTATTCTCACCCTCTAATTTCTTTCTATTAATGATCTGGAATGTTCGATGTCTGGATGGTCAACATGGTAGTTTTGTGTTGATTTTCGGAGTCGAAAATCCCAGTTCATTACAAGAGTTGTCGACAAAACAAAAACATCACTTTTATTTATTTTGTTGAATTAGAGTTGTCGACAAGACCAAAATATCCCTTTTATTTGTTTTGTCAAATTAGAGTTGGCAAAATAAAAAATAACACTTTGTTAGATCATATTATCTTAAAATAAAAAAATAACACTTCGTTAGATCATGTTATGTTGAAAACATATATTATAAATAAATATGCCATTTAGTTAGAATATGTTTTTGTTAATTAAAAATATCATTTTGTTAGAAAGATGTAAGTTAATTAACAAATATCATTTATTTAGAACCCTGTGATGTTGATTAAAAATATCATTTATTTAGAATCATGTTATGCTAAACAAAATTTGTCATTTAGTTGTATTCGTACTTTGTAAACAAAATATGTCATTTAGTTGTATTCATACTTTGTAAACAAAATATGTCATGTAATTATATTCATATTTTGTAAACAAAATATGTCATTTAGTTATATTCATATTTGTAAATAAAATATGTTATTTAGTTAGAATCATGTCATGTTAGATAAAAATATCATTTTGTTATAAAATGTCATGTTAGATAAAAAATTCCTTTTATTTAGAAAATGTTATGTGAAATAGAAATGTCCATTTATTTAGTAAATGTTATGTTTAAATATAGAAAGGTCATTTTTAGTTAGTACATAAAATGTCATTTTAAGTCAGAATATTAAAATGTCATTTTTAGTCAGAATATAAAAAGGTCATTTTTAGTTAGTACATAAAATGTCATTTTAAGTCGGAACATTAAAATGTCATTTTTAGTCAGAATATAAAAAGGTCATTTTTAGTTAGTACATAAAATGTCAATTTAAGTCAGATATAAAAATGTCATTTTTAATCAGAATATAAAAAGGTCATTTTTAGTTAGAATATAAAATGTCATTATATTAGAATTGTCATTTATTTAGAAATGTCATCATATTATAAATGTCATCATATTATAAATTTCATCGTATTAGAATGTCATCATATTAGAAATGTCATCATGTTAGAAATGTCGTGTTAGAATAAAATGTCATTTTAGTTTGAAATGTTATGTTAATATAAAATGTCATTTTAGTTAGAAATGTTATATTAAAATTAAAAATGTCATGTTTATCATGTTAGTTAAAATAAAAAGAATGTTAGCATTAATGTAGTAGTTGAAATTAAATTATAAATATTTATTTATAATTTAAACAGTGAAAATTGGTTAAATAGAAAATAATTCAAACTGAATTAGAAATGGTTAAATTCAATAACCAATGATTTATTTAGATAAACCATTGTTGTTTGAAAACCCTGCACGGTTATTGGGATGATATTTGGACATACACTAGTCCCAATATTTAGTTATATGTCAATTGATGGATTGACAGTCTGTGATAAGCGTTATTTATTTATTTTTCTGCTTATACAGTTGTAAAATTTCGCTCTGGATGTAAATGGACTATTGAATGATTATTTATTCATTATTGTTGAATACATGCGATGTATGAAATCCATATAAATGAAATTATATGGTAATTGATTGATTCGCATTCCGATTCAGAATATCTTTTATATAAAGCACATTTTAAAATAAAGAATCTTTTTTTAATAATGAATATTTTAAAATAATATTTAATGGAGAATAAAATTATGATTTTTATGTCCAATTTCGGATGGACACAAAAAAATAAAAATTATGAAGCCGAGTTAAGTAGCAAACGCCATTTTTACCCAAACGGGTTTATCGATCGATTTTATCCATTTTATAATGAATACCGAAAAGAAGTGATTTCAAAATCTAATATTTTGAAAATATTAATGTTATAATATGATAAAAATATAAAATATTCAATTTTGATTTAAAATTGAAAATGAAGTTAAAATCATTTTAAAAGGAATTTATAAATATTTTATAAAATACGTTTTAATTGGAAATCGTTGAAATATATATGTATATATATATATGTATATATATATATATATGTATATATATATGTATTATGTATATAATGGCCTGAATAGAACGCGCCGCGCAGCGACCGTTCGCGAATTTCGACCATTAACTTCAAATTGATGTAACGGGAGATCCAACCGTCAGATTCTCCTAAAACTGGAACCATGGGGTTCGTATCGAAAAGAGCTTTCCCATGAATATAAGAGTAAAAATCTAACTGTTGGATTTGGAATTATGTCCAAATCAATTCTAGAAAAGGTCGCTGTAAGTGCAGTTCGGTGGCCATTATTGAAAACCGACTGTACGGGCCTAAATAAAATTATTAAAAATATGGAAAAATTATGTAAAATCATAATAAATGATCTGGAAAGATTTTGTATGAAAAATTCCATATTTGAAAAGATAAAAATATATTTTTATCGAAATGAACTAGTTATTAACTAGAATAAATCTTTAAATTAAGATTTAATGAAGTTTCCAAGGTATTAATATTTAATTGGAATTAAATATAAAAGAATTGAATTTTGGGTTTGTCATGAGTGGTGTCTTCAATAACACTATTCTTAAACCCCAATGAGAAAAGAATAAATCTTTTAATTAAGATTATTAGAGTTTCCAATTATATTTAGTAATTAGAATAAAATGAAATGTGATTTGGGTATATTGTGAACTGTGTTTTTAACGATACTTGTTCTTTAACCCGATTTACAGAGAAAATATAACTCAGAATTTAAAAATCTTTTAATAAGATTTAAATGAAAATTTTCCAAAATATAGTTTTCCATTTTAATATATTAAATTGGAATTGAATAGAATTCGATTTAATAATAATCGAGATGAGCTTCTGTAAAAGAAGACTATTACAATATATGGAATTTAAAGGCTTTGTTGTTATTCCATTTATATTATTGGTCTGATACATAAATTTATATCGATTATATATTGATTTTATTTCTGTGAAAATTCCATATTTAATGTAAGATGATTTTGGATTTATCGTGAACTGTGTTTTTAAATGACATTGGTTCTTTAACCCAGTTAAAGATAAGATTTATTTCTTAAATTTGAAAAATCATTAAGTAATGATTTTTGATATTAAAAACAAATTGGGGTTTTAATGAATCTTTAAAAAGAAGGAATAAATTTAAAAGAATTTATCTTTGATAAAATTAATGGGAACCTTTCCCTAATAATGTAAATATTTTATTAAAAGAATATTCTGAATTGGAATGGGGCGTATAATGTGTTTTTATAAAACTTTATTATTGATTATAAAATATGCAAGTTATTCAAAAAGACCGAATTTAACCCAATCTGAATAATTACTATGACGATTAAAAGTCGAAGATGAAGACGGTGATTGAAGACCGGAGGTCTTCACATCATTTGGATGATGACTGATGTCTTGATTGGGAGGCATCCCCAGACAAGGTAATAAGTGGTGATCGTCCAGACGTACTTGGAGATCGACGGATATGCGAGAACCTCTCTCCTGTATTGGACATATGGGACGAGGAATAAGGTGTCTCCGGTTTCATTCAGACCCATAACGGACTTGTAAATGGGTGGTATGTCTGACATTGTATTTCTTTATGTTGTATTCATTGATCTCTGCTAAATATATATCTGTTGGTGGCAGAGAATTTATTCTCTTGCATAACACCCTTCTTTGAGATGTACGAGCTTAGAGGTTATATATTGGCAGAAATCAATGGTATGGTATGGATTGACAATGTGGCATGATAAGATGCAAATGATCAAGGCTTTTGTTGAAAAGCAGAGCCTTGTGGTTGATGATCAAAGCACAACCCATTTTAGGCATAGCTTTGTGTAGCGTAACTTCGCGAGCCTCACACCCCGGTTTGAACTAGAAACGGGAGAAGGACCCCAGGGAGGACATGCGTTTCTTTCTAGTTAGAAGTGGTGTCGGGGTTTTTACAAGGCCCGACATTTTTACTTATGTGGATGATGGATTGCGAAGCGCCTCGGTTATTTGAGTCCCTAATGACTCTATTTACGCCCCATAGGGCGGGGAAACGTATTGTTCAGGCATAACTAATCCACTAACATATGTTTGGACCGACCCCGGCGCTCCTAAGGGCTTGACTGAGTACTTGTCCTGAGACATGGGCTAGATTATCTCGAATTTGGTAAGGATTATCTCTTGCCTTAGTTCATGACGGAAATCCAACTTCCAATATGACACCAAACAGTTTTGGTTGTAGAACTAGTATGGCGACATTGTATATGGTAGTTATGTCGTCTATGATTGATACATTATGATTGTAATTATTTTTGAAACATATATACACTAATAATAATATCAAATATGTTTTATCGTATCAAGCATTTTTGACCATTATAAGGTAAAACTCTATCCTCTGGTTTGCGTTGCATTGTGTGATGGGACTTGAGTCATATAATGGTTTCATTTTTCTAGAAAGCATTGCGTTGTTTAACAATTTATTTTATTTTTGCACTGGCAATCCAATGGAGTAAACCCGTTCCGCATTAACGGCGTGGTCTTGTAATTAGCCTTATTATTAGATAGGTTAGGTAAGATTTCTCATACCAGTCCCATGACTGACTCGTAGTTTGTTTCACTTTGCAAACTCGGGTGCCCTCTTTTCCACACGGGCAGTCGAGTAGCTTATTTTGCAGATATATTGAGTAGGATTCTGGATCGAAGCTTAAAAGCTGTGTCTAGAGTATTGATAGACTTCCACTACATCAGTTTATTATTTCCGCTGCACTGTATTAAGTTCATTGTAAATTATCTTCCGCTGTATTATATTCAATGTAACACCCTGTATTTTCTATGTTTATTAAAGTAATGAATTAAAGAATACTTGATTATAAAATTGAGAATTAAGGGAAACGGGTTACGCCATTGCGTTCGTCTCGGAATTCTACTTGAGATTGAGTCCGAGTTTGTGTAAATCGGACTCCGTATGAAGAAGTTATGGAGTTCAGAAGATTTCATGTTAAATCAAAAATTAAATAGTTAAATAAACAAAACAGTTCGAATTTCAAAATCATGTGAATTTGCTGGGTGGGAAAATTCCCGTCCATAGGGGTCGACTCCCCATAGAGGGGGTTGACATAGGTGTCGACCCCCCCAAGAGGGGTGTCGACTGGGGTGACGACCCCCTTGTAAGGGTCAACCCCCTCCCCCAGATCCGAACAATGACAATTTATGACCTGTTGCTGAGTCACTAGGGCATAGGTGGCAGTTTTTGGATAACTCTAATGGGTCTGGATGGTTCTAATTATTCCTAGGTTGATCTAACGGCTCTCATTAAATTAAACTTCTATATAAACAGCCCCAACCCTCAACCCTAAACCACACAAATTCATTCCAAGAACCGTCATGCTGTCCATGGTCAACCTAGAATAACCGCCATTTTTCTCCAACAGGAGGCAAACTAGAAAGCAAGCTAGAAGCCTCAAATCATATCTAAATTAGAGAACAAATAGTCTACATCAAAGGATAGCTTTTCAGTTTCAGAAAACAGATCCCAGAAAACAAGATTTGTTCTTTTGTTTGTAAGTTCATGTTACTTTTAGAAATAAATTTTAATTGTGATTCTGACATTGTAATAAATCTGAATCTGATATTTTGCCTATTTCTATCTGTCTTTCTATATCCATTGGATCTATCTCTTTGATATTATTATGTCCATTCTTTGTCTCTTCATTCCTTCATCCCTTTTTGTTTTTATAGCCAGGCTATTGCGAGCCTGAGCCAAATCTCATAAGAGATGAACGTACGTTGGGAAAAATTCGGCTTAATATATGACTTGGACAAGTCCAGCGCTAAAATTAGGAAAAGTATTAAATTATGTATAATTGGGCATAACTGATTTGTAACTGATTTGAGGATATAACACATGTTGTATTTAAAACATAAGTGTATCGAACATACGACTTGAGATTTGAGGCATAATGTATATCAGACATATGACTTGGAGTTTGGGGGCGTAAACTGAACTGTAAACATGTAAGGCAAGTACATGTTGTGGTTTAAGACCTAAAATTTGGGGCATATTGTAACGACCCGCTATTTTGACCGTGTCGAATCGACAAAACATGTCAACTCGAACGTTCAAAACAACAGATTGTTATTAGCTTCTGGGGTAAATAGAATAAACCACAGAATCACTGATCACAGATACATATACAGAGTAATATAATATCTCACAACGGAAATTACAAAATACAACAGTAGTTCATGAAGCTACTAAATAAATTTTTACATCAGAGTTTACCTAAATAATACAGCGGAAATATAATACAATAAATAATTGATAACTGTTTGAAACAGAATGACAGGCTGAACAACTGAAACAACTGATCAACAGGTAGATATAGGTTAGCCAAAAATCCAATATAAGCTCCAAACTCCAAAGATGAATCTCGAAACTGGAATACACGATCTGACCCGAGCAATAATGCAAAACAAAACAACTCGGATCAGGACTGACATTCTCATGGAAGTAAATCAGTTCAAATGAAATGTTCGGTGAAATGCAATCAATAACTTAAAGGATGTTTGGGATCACCATCCTCTAAGGATCCGTCAAACTAATGCTATATAGTATAATACGCTATATATAATAGTGTCTATCAGTAAAGTAAAATATCAAAATAGCGTAAGCAGGATTACCATGATTACCCTTACACTGTTTATAACCATAGTATATAAAGTACTGTAATTCCTCCGTAAACTGGAGGTTGATCAGAGGGCACTCCATATAAAACAGTACAAAACAAAGTCGTAGTGGGCTCGTATAAGGCATGTGACAAGGCACACAAGGAATGCCAGGGTGGATTCACCGTTTGCAGAGCTGGACTGTTGGTAACGCATAGTAGCTACTACCGCCCACCTCGATACACACTCCCATAATCAAAAGGGCCCAAATCAAATCTCAACAGTTATAGAATAATATCGAAGAAGTGCGCTCGATAAGAGGTATGACCTCACTTGGTCCGTGCATAGCTCCTGTTCTAGCCACATCAAGCTGACTCAAGGTAGTCAGGGTCTCGTAATTAATATGAAATAAAATAAAATGGAGTCGTTCGCCAAATCATCCCCTTCATTCTGGAACTCCACCGCGTACACAGTTGTTAAAGTGGTTTCGGTATTGGCAGAGAGTATGACAATAGTCGATCCCGGTCTCTTTAACAATCAATCGTTTACATTTTTCACACCATGGTCATTATTTTATAAATCACTTAATAAAATCATTTATACGAAATCTCATATTCGAATTCGAAATCAAAATTTAATATCTAACTTCGATTATAATAAAATTTTGAAAATAACTAACTTAAATCAAATTGATTTGGAAAACAATATCATAAAGATCTCAAATATAGTATAAAATAATACTATAACATATAACTTCGATTATAATTTACGGAAGTATTCGCATAACGAATCCCAAATTCAAAAATTGACTTATATTTAAGTTATACCATAAATATCTCAATTGCCATTTAAATCGATACCAAACCTTTAACTCTGTTAATATTTTTGGTTCGGTATATTCGTAAGAATTTAAGTTCGAAACAATTAAAGTAATTCAAAATTTTCCTTTATAAGAAATCGTTTCATTTAAATCCAACATTTTGGTTCGAATTCGAATATACGATTCAAATCAAACTTACATTCAATTTAAACAAATTATATCATACTTTATAATTCATTTCATATAATTCAAAATTGTTACTTCTACATTTTGAATCAAAAACTTATATTTCCATTCAAACAAATTACGCTTTAAAACCATTCTTTTTCATCGATTTAACAAATACCTTAATACAAATCAAACGATTCATAAAGATAAATTCCATATATAAAATATATATATATTCAGGTTCAAATTCGGTTACTTAAAATCGAATTCATACATATCCAGTTAAAATTTCAAATACACTTTCTCTTAAATTCGAAAGATTCAAATTTAGAATCAATAATTCAAATTTATCTCATATAATTTCAATCCAATTCGAATTCAAATTCATTTCATTTTTTTCCAATTCATCTCTACTAAAAGTTCGTATCAATTCGAATTCATAACTTAAAATGAGTTCATTCGTTATTCAAATATCGTTATACAAATTTACATTTAAACTTCGAATTTAAATCGCGAAATCTAACTTATCCATCTTGACATTTATTATTAAAGTTTATAAAATACATATAAGAAAATAAATTTTGAATATATATATATATATAAGTTTATAAAATTCTAAAATTAATTAGACATAGATTATAAACATATATAAGTTTAAAATAATATAAAATAGATTTAAAGAAATATTTATTATAACAAAACAAAATTAAAATACATATATGAATAAATTATATGGTTTAAAATAGATAAAATTATAAGCAAAATCTTAAACAAATATCTAAATCTATATTTACTCATAAAATCATTTTTTAAACATATAATTTAAAATTTATAAAATTTAAGTTTAAAAATATAAAATCTTAAATTAATATAAAATTAAATTTCTCAAATCAATTAACTTCGAAAACATAACCAACGGTGTCCGTATATAGTTTTCTAACCTATGGTCAAGTAATACGGATATTTATCATTTCAACCCGCAATTAAAAAAAAAATCTACGGGTCTATCATTTCAACCTACGATCCCAAATTCATTAAAAATCGTTCAGGTCTATCATTTCAGCCCATAATGATTTTTCCCTATTCTAATGTTCGTTCGGTTATGTATCATTTCAACCCTTAGTGATTTTTCCTAAAACTAGGGTATCAACAACAATCACATAACATCAATCACAGTATATATATCATTAGTGTAACTACGTGTCATATTAATATATCGTGTCACATATGAAATGTGCATACAAATCAAATCAAACAATTTCTACCAACAATCCTATACATTTCATATAACAGTTCATTATTGATCTAACATCCATGAAAAATATAAGTTAGGTGTGAGATAACTCACCTTTCGTGGCACAGAACGGAGACAACAAATAGATTAACACTGAGTGAGACAACAACTTCCAAGCACGATTCAGAACGGATTCTACTTGCTACCACTCAATATATATTTTATTTTCACAAGAGGAGGCTAGGGGAATTTTAAACGGATTGGTACGACTATTGGTTTGGGACGGTACGGCTATGGGTTTTTTTTGAAATGGTTGGAACTTAACACCAAAAACCGACTCAAAAATAACACAACAAATTCTTTTACAAAGTTATTATATAATATATATACATATATATACT
The DNA here is from genome assembly GCA_030737875.1 of Allium sativum. Taxonomy (NCBI): domain Eukaryota; kingdom Viridiplantae; phylum Streptophyta; class Magnoliopsida; order Asparagales; family Amaryllidaceae; genus Allium; species Allium sativum. Next base: position 441,399,451 of record CM060924.1, read on the forward strand.
CTGAAAACTATAATATATATATACATATATATATATATTCAAAATTCAATGCACATCGAGACTATTGTATAAATTGTACATATAGTACAAACACAAAATCATATACACGGTATATGTGTATATTACATTTTATAATCCACCCAAAACCATATATATTATAATATATATATATATAATACACACCAGAATAATTATAATATATATATATATATAAATTCATATATAAACAAAGAAAAAAAAATGAAATAATATAACTCACCACATGTCAAATAAGTACCTAGCTTATAAAATATACACCCAAACTCACACTTATACAATATTAAAACGAACAAGTAAACACACTCTACACTGACACCCAGTTTCCACGCACACAGTATCCAGGAACGCATACTCATGCAACAAATACATATACATTTCATACCCAAAAATACTCACATATCCCTCATCACTCAGCAAAACTAATATATATACATACTCTTGTTTGAAACTGTAACAACCCAGAAATTCTGAGCCAGTTTAATTTTTTTTTATTTTGGCAATTTTAATAAATTTTGAATATTTAAAATGAATTATTTTAAATAATAACAACGAGAAATTTATTTTGAATATAACTCGAACGTATATATTTATATACATCGTCGTTAGAATATAAATATTTATTTTAAATTATAAAAGAACAAAAATGGCCTCCAACCCCAAACCGCCGCTGCCGCCCCTCCTCCGCTGCCACCACCCACCGCCGCCGCTCCTCCCCTCCGGTGCCACCTCCTCCTCCTCCTCTCTCTTCTCTTTGATTTCTACAAACCCTACCCCTAAATCACCACCCAAACCCACCACCCCCGCCGCCCACCAGCACCCTCCCCACCTCCAATCAGGTCCAGCGCGGCCACCCCCCAGCCCAACTCCGACCGTGGGCCCCGCTACACCCAAAAACTCATTTTCACCAAAAATCATGTTTTGCAAATAACACCCTGTCCTTATTTCGCAAATAACTCCCAAACCGTGCGTTTCTAGCCAAAGTTCCAAAAGACCAAAGTCGAAGAGCACGATTTTCTCTTCGATTTGGTATATGATAGTCCTATTTTGCATTGCGGAGTTGTCGGGAAAACGCGTCCAAAGTCTGCTGTCCAAACACTGCCAAAATGTTGTCTTTTCGCGATTTCCGGCGAAATGGCACATTTTCGGGAGGAAGACCACTAGGAGAAAGTTGTCAGGAATGGGGCGTTTAAGCTAGAAAAAAAGATGGTGTGAAGATTGAAGATTGAAGCTCGTTTGCAAATTCTGGAACCAGAACAGCGAATCCGGGCATTAGAAAAAAAATGTGAGTTTTCTCCGTTTTAAAGCTTCTATGGTTTTTGACGAATGAAGTAGAAGAAAAATAGAATTTTTATATTATATAGATAGTAAAGATTTGATCTTTACTATATGAACAGCGGTATAAAAATAGAATTTTTGTCTATATAGTAGTAGTATAAAAATGTGATTTTTATATACATAGCAACAATATAAAAATGTGATTTTTATATATGTAGTGACTACGGGCAGTGAAATTGGCAAAAAGGCGAGCATGACGAAGATTTCTACATAAGAAGAGTCGTGGCGTTTAGTTTAGCTAGTCGGTGAGAACTTCTCACTCTAAATTTCCTTTTCTAGTTATAAATATATACTAGGATGCAGACGGTGTTTAGTAGCACCCGACACCATCGTCCACAGACCATGGACTTGTTTGTTTGGTTGTGTAGTTGGTTAGATTATTTGATTTGAATTTGATTGTTTGGTGAAATGGAATGGATTTGATTGATATGTGTATGGCGTGGCCCATTATTAGACCGGGGATAAGGCTAGGCCTTGTCCCGTTTGTAGTATCGTGCCGTTATGCCGCCGAAATTTTCTAAAATAAGTTAGAAAAATAAAGATATAATTTTATTTAATAAATGAACCGAATAGAATATTCATATGTTGAATAAAATAATTTGGTCGTTAAAAATATAATTTTTAACGTGAATGTGAATAAAATAAATATTCATTTACAAACCGGAGGGTTTGTTTATGTACACCTATTTGAAGGATATTGATTAGGACGATAAATTTTACACATTGCCCAACTGCACAAATAAAATCTGTGTTTGATTGTTTGAAACCCCACACGGGTATTGGGATAAAATACGGCATACACTAATCCCAATAATTAGTTGTATGTCGATCGATTGATTGACAGGCTGTTATAAGCGTTAGATATCTATATTTGATGCTTATACAGTGTAGTGCACTTTGGATGATGGTTGATTATGTATCGTTGCTATTATATACATGTATTGTATGGAATCCATATAATTAACTTTGTATGGTAATTGATTGGGCCTCATTCCAATTTAGAAAATAAAGAATATTATAAAATAAAGGTTCATGTGTTGATCGTACTCATCCGTAGAGATTAGTCATGTGTTGAACGAAATATTTTAATAATAAAATTTACATCTTTATCATTATAAAATAAAGGTTCATGTGTTGACCGTACTCATCCGTTGAGATTAGTCATGTGTTGAACGAAATATTTTAATAATAAAATTTACATCTTTATCATATATAAAATTAGAAACTATTTGGAAAATAGAAAAGATGAGTGGTCTCCTGGATATTGATCTGATGTTGGTTTCGGCCTTCACGGTTAATATTCGGGGAATCGTTCTCTTACTAATTTACGGTTGGAGTCTGATTTGAAATCAAACGATAGATACCATAATTTTTATAAAATATATTAAATAACAAAAATAGTCACACGTGGACAGTACTCATTCGTTGAGATTAGTCAAGTGTTGACAAAAATATAGACTCATTTGTTGTATAGAATAACGGAATTATTGAAATATATAAAGCCATGTTGATTAGAGATGCGCTATTTTGATGCAAACGATATTTATATCGATTATATTCGTTTTTATATAATTGAATTGGATATATAACGAATTCGAATTGAATTGAGTATAAAACGAATTCGAATTGAATTGAATATAAAACGAATTCGAATTGAATTGAAAACGAATTGAAATAGAATAAAAATCGATTTGAAATGAATTCAAATTGAATTGAAATTTGAATTGAATTGAAATGAATTTACAACGACTTTATAAGGAAAAAATCAATCTTGATTTGAATTTGAAATGGAAGTTGAAATTGTTTTTGAAACGGATTTAAAACTATTTATAAAATTCGTTTCAAATAGAAATCGATGAAATATATATTATATATATAATATAATGGCCTGAATAGAGCGCGCCGCACCGCGGCAGTTCGTAAATTTGGACCATTGACTTCGAACAGACATTACGGGAGATCCGACCATCGGATTCTCCTAAAACCGGAACCGTTGGGTTCGTATCGAAAAGAGATTTCTACGAATATTAGAAATTTGAAATCTAACGGTTGGATTTGGAATTATGTCCAAATCAAATTTGGAAAAGGTCGTTGTAAGTGCAGTTCGATGGCCATTGTTGGAAATCGACTGTACGGGCCATGATAAAATATCAATAATTTGTGTAAAATCATAAGAAATGATTTGGGAAAAACAGGGATGAAAAATCCCACATTTGTAAAGATAAAAATAATTTTTTATCGAAATGAACTAGTTTTGAACTAAAATTAAAACTCAACTATTTTTAAATAAATAAATTGGAATTGAATTAGAATTGATTTGTGGATTTATTGTGAACGGTGTTTTAAATAACACTAGTTCTTTAACCTGATAATAAATGGAATGTGATTTGGGTTTATCGTGAACTGTGTTTTAAATGACATTAGTTCTTTAACCCAGTAAAAGGAGTTTTAATGAATCGGTATTTAGATTGAAATGAAAAGTGATAATTTAAATTATCAAATTTGGAAAGTGAGCGAGAAGGAAGTATCACCATTTTTGCTCCAAAGCGATAGTTAAACCTTTAATTAGATTTGAATGTGAAATGGTAATTAATTTTACCGATAACACCGGGGTGTTAGATATGGAGTATCACCAGTTTTGCTTCATGGGATGAATAGGTTGGGATTGGGAAATAAAATAAATAATTACTTCGGTTTGGTTCGCTAATCCCGACTAGTTTGGAAAACCATAATTTGGTTTGAAATGATATCCAAAGGAAGATTAAAGAATAAATTTAAAAGAATTTATCTTTGATGAAATTAATGGGAACCTTTCCCGAAGAATATGAAACTTAGAAACTAGTTGTAGGTTAGCTAAGAAGAATGGTTTCCTGGGTATTGATCTGATGTTGGTTTCGGCCTTCGGGGTTAATATTTAGGAAATTGTTCTCTTGTTGATTTACGGTTAGTGGCTACTGAATTGGAATGAGGCGTATGTTGTGTTTGTGTAACATTTGTTTACTATATACGCGGGTTGTTCGGAAAGGCCGGGTTTATACCCATTCTGAATAACCGATTCGACGATATGACGAAGATGAAGACGGTGGTTGAAGACCGGAAGTCTTCACATCGTTTGGGTGATTACTGATGATCTTGATTGGGCTATACACCCAAGATGAGGAAATCAGTTGGTGGTCGTCCAGACGTACTTGGAGATCGATGGATATGCAAGGAAAGTGCCTCCGGTTTCGTTCAGACCCAAAACGGACTTGTAAAGGGAGTGTGTGTCTGACATTGGATTTTATTCTATGTGGGTTGATCTCTATTAAATATACATCTGTTTGGCGGCAGAGAATTTATTCTATTGCTTAACGCCCTTCTCTGAGACGTATGAGCTCAGAGGTTGTATATCGATGGACATCAGTCGCATGGCATGAATTGCCTGTGTGGCATGCCTAAGTGGCAATTGATTAAGGTTTCTGTTGAGAAGAAAAGTCTTGGGGTTGATGATCAAAGCACAGCCTTTGTGGTGTAGCCTTGTGTATAACGTGAATTCGCGAGCCTCACACCTCGATATGAGTTATAAACGGGATAAGGACTGCAGGGAGCGCACGACGTTTCTTTCTAGCTTTGGTGGTGTCAGTGACTTACCATATCTGACATTTATATACTTTTCACTTATGTGGTTGTTGGATGAGGCACCTCGATTTTAGGTCTGTAAGGACCGGGAAACGTGTGTTCAGGAATTGTCATTCCTCAAACGTAAGAGAGGACCGGCCCTGAAGCATCCAGGGGTTACCCAGAGTGTGTAGTCCCTAGGCATTTGCTAGAGTGTCTTGAATCGTAAAGGAGCTTGCCCCTTGCCTCGACTCATGACGGAAATCCAATTTCCAATACGAGATATTTCGGCTTTATTTGTAGAGCCTAGTATGGCGACATAGTAGCATGGGATGCTATGCCGTCTATGATTGATATTTATGATTGAAATTGTTTTGACACTATACACTTATTATAGTATCAAATGATTTGTTTTTAAACGTACCAAGCATGTTTGGCTGTTATAAGGTAAAGCCCTATCCTCCGGCTTGCGTTGCATTGTGTGATGGGACCTGGGTCTTACAATAGCTTCATTTTTCGAAAAAGCATTGCGCTGTTTATTCTATGCACTGGTATTCTTGGGAGGAAACCCGTTCCGTGTTATAAGGCGTGGTCCCTTGAATTACTCTCTTTTAAAGTAAAGTTTTAAATAACTGTTTTAGTTCTCACACTAGTCACATGACTGACCTGGAGTTTATTGTTTTAACCTAAACTCTGGGTGCCCCTATTTTCGACACGGGCAGCTAGTAGTTTTGGTTTTGCAGATTTATATTCACAGGATCCTGATTTACAGCTGGAACGATGCTCAGAAAACTCTGTATCCGTGTATTATTTTCAGTTGTGTTTTATATTGTTTTTCCGCTGCTATGTAATTTATTGTAATCTCTGATATTTATCGAATGTATTTTATTTATTCATACTATGTATATTCTTGTAATCTGATGGAATTGTTGTAAATAAGAATGAAATGTTCTTCCGTCTGCGTTCTGATTTGGCTTGTACTCAATGCTATCCGGGCTTCCCCTCACGGGGAAGTTCGGGTCGTGTCAGTTTGGTATCAAAGATTTGGTTTACAGAGCTCGAGAACAAGACACATTAGAACCATACGAAAGAATTCATCAGATATTGGATTAGTAATATCCAATTAGAATGTCTCGTTAGAGATAGGATCAGTAGTATCCTAGAACGAGTGTGAAGAGTATATTTTTCAAATGAAAACAATTTTGTTTTGAAATTTAAATCGTTTTATACGTATTTGAATAATTTATTTATATTGATTTGGACAATCTAGTATATAAAGGTTTTGCATATATGCGTCATGAATGTATATTCGAAGTTTTAATATATTAGATAGATATAGAGTCACACTCTAGTCGCCTGGACATGGTCCTGATGATGAAGTATACCATCACCAGTATTTATTTTCGAGTGACGAAGGTGTAATATCTATATATTTCCATTAGACTGGTGTGAGAACCAAAACTAGATAGGTTTATTGTAGTGATTTGGCATCAAAAACATGTTTTTCTGTATATATATCAAATTATGAATTTGAAAAGCTAATTCACTAATTGATTGATGGTTGTTTTGTATGATTATTTATTTAAACCATTATGTGAATGAATGGTGAATTTAGGCCTAATTGAACCAAATATCGAATTGTATTGTAAATTATTTGCAAGTGCATGCATATACATATATATGTTTGAACAGGTAGATGAATTAGCTGTTGAGTAAAGAATTTATTTGCGTGCCCGACAAATAGGTAAACCTTAATGAGTTGGATGCGCACTTTTATTATTATATCAACTCCTGTGAGTGCCATTGGATGCGGAGTGCTGGTTATTCTATGTGTAATTAATAAATGTCGCTATAGGATAGTAACAATTAATTTTGAACTACACTGCATGACATACTTCCTGAAGATGGCATACTTCTTAATATCACATACTTCTTCATATACCACACAAGCATTTGGAGCTTGTGTGACGAGGTGGAAGATTTACCATACGAGCGAGAGGCTTGTATGGCGATGACTATTTATTACAGGTTGAATTGATGACAGATATGGACTATATATTACAGGTTGAACTGATGACTGATATGGACAATATAAAATTGTAACGGTAAAATTGCCAGATTAATAAAAACCCCACACGGGTCCGGAGTTGACAATAATCACGTCTCTCTAGTTATTAGATACGACACATTGATTATTTATTTCCCACACGGGACGAGGGGACGAGAATTTATTCTCTGGAGCAATTAAAATACACACTCCCTCAGGCTTTGACAGGGTGACAAGAATTTATTCTCTGGAGTTATTATCTATACACGCTCCCCTGTAAACACCAGAATATATCACCATAAATATGTGTATGCTTTATAGGATTTATTGGGTACCTAATATGGCCCAATAAATTTCCAAACCCCTCCCCATACAAAGGAGGTTATGGCGAATTTTTTCGAAAATTCCGGGTGTTCGCCAAGTTTTTGAAGAATTTGAAAATTCTCAGATACTGAAAAGTTGGAGAATGGAAGCCAGAATGAACGTTGAGTTGGTTTTTAAAACAACTTTCGGCTTCGTTCCTTTTCGGGGACGAAAAGTTTTAAGTGGGGGAGATTGTAACAACCCGGAAATTCTCAGCCAATTTTTTTTTTTGGCAATTTTAATGAATTTTGAATATTTAAAATGAATTATTTTAAATAATAACAACAAGAAATTTATTTTGAATATAATTCGAACGTATATATTTATATACATCGTCGTTAGAATATAAATATTTATTTTAAATTATAAAAGAACAAAAATGGCCTCCAACCCCAAACCCGCCGCTGCCGCCCCTCCTCCGCTGCCACCACCCACCGCCGCCGCTCCTCCTCCCCTCCGGCGCCACCTCCTCCTCTCTCTTCTCTTTGATTTCTACAAACCCTACCCCTAAATCACAACCCAAACCCACCACCGCGGGACCCTCCACCACCGCCGCCGCCCACCAGCACCCTCCCCACCTCCAATCAGGTCCAGCGCCGCCACCCCCCAGCCCAACTCCGACCGTGGGCCCCGCTACACCCAAAAACTCATTTTCACCAAAAAACCCGTTTTGCAAATAACACCCTCTCCTTATTTCGCAAATAAATCCCAAATCGTGCGTTTCTAGCCAAAGTTCCTCAAGACCAAAGTCGAAGAGAACGATTTTCTCTTCGATTTGGTATATGATAGTCCTATTTTGCATTGCGGAGTTGTCGGGAAAACGCGTCCAAAGTCCGCTGTCCAAACACTGTCAAAATGTTGTCTTTTCGCGATTTCCGGCGAAATGACACATTTTCGGGAGGAAGACCACTAGGAGAAAGTTGTATGGAATGGCGCGTTTATGCTAGTAAAAAAGATGGTGTGAAGATTGAAGCTCGTTTGCAAATTCTGGAACCAGAACAGCGAATCCGGGCATTAGAAAAAAAATGTGAGTTTTCTCCGTTTTAAAGATTCTATGGTTTTTGACGAATGAAGTAGAAGAAAAATAGAATTTTTATATTATATAGATAGTAAAGATTTGATCTTTACTGTATGAACAACGGTATAAAAATAGAATTTTTATCTATATAGTAGTAGTATAAAAATGTTATTTTTATATACATAGCAACAATATAAAAATGTGATTTTTATGTATGTAGTGACTACGGGCAGTGAAATTGGCAAAAAGCGAGCACGACGAAGATTTCTACATAAGAAGAGTCGTGGCGTTTGGTTTAGCTAGTCGGTGAGAACTTCTCACTCTAAATTTCCTTTTCTAGTTATAAATATATACTAGGATGCAGACGGTGTTTAGTAGCACCCGACACCATCGTCCACAGACCATGGACTTGTTTGTTTGGTTGTGTAGTTGGTTAGATTATTTGATTTGAATTTGATTGTTTGGTGAAATGGAATGGATTTGATTGATATGTGTATGGCGTGGCCCATTATTAGACCGGGGATAAGACTAGGCCTTGTCCCGTTTCTAGTATCGTGTCGTTATGCTGTCGAAATTTTCTAAAATAAGTTAGAAAAATAAAGATATCATTTTATTTAATAAATGAACCGAATAGAATATTCATAGGTTGAATAAAATAATTTGGTCGTTAAAAATATAATTTTTAACGTGAATGTGAATAAAATAAATATTCATTTACAAACCGAACGGTTTGTTTATGTACACCTATTTGAAGGATATTGATCAGGACGATAAATTTTACACATCGACCAATTGTACAAATAAAATCTGTGTTTGATTGTTTGAAACCCCACACGGGTATTGGGATAAAATACGGCATACACTAATCCCAATAATTAGTTGTATGTCGATCGATTGATTGACAGGCTGTTATAAGCGTTAGATATCTATATTTGATGCTTATACAGTGTAGTGCACTTTGGATGATGGTTGATTATGTATCGTTGCTATTATATACATGTGTCGTATGGAATCCATATAATTAACTTTGTATGGTAATTGATTGGGCCTCATTCCAATTTAGAAGATAAAGAATATTATAAAATAAAGGTTCATGTGTTGACCGTACTCATCCGTTGAGATTAGTCATGTGTTGAACGAAATATTTTAATAATAAAATTTACATCTTTATCATTGTAAAATAAAGGTTCTTGTGTTGACCGTACTCATCCATTGAGATTAGTCATGTGTTGAACGAAATATTTTAATAATAAAATTTACATCTTTATCATTATAAAATAAAGATTCATGTGTTGACCGTACTCATCCGTTGAGATTAGTCATGTGTTAAACGAAATATTTTAATAATAAAATTTACATCTTTATCATATACAAAATTAGAAACCAATTGGAAAATAGATAAGATGAGTGGTCTCCTGGATATTGATCTGATGTTGGTTTCAGCCTTCAAGGTTAATATTCGGGGAATCGTTCTCTTACTAATTTACGGTTGGAGTCTGATTTGAAATCAAACGATAGATACCATAATTTTTATAAAATATATTAAATAACAAAAATAGTCACACGTGGACAGTACTCATTCGTTGAGATTAGTCATGTGTTGACAAAAATATAGATTCATTTGTTGAATAGAATAACGGAATTATTGAAATATATAAAGCCGTATTGATTAGAGATGCGCTATTTTGACGCGAACGATATTTATATCGATTATATTCGTTTGTATATAATTGAATTGGATATATAACGAATTCGAAATTAATTGATTATAAAATGAATTCGAATTGAATTGAATATAAAACGAACTTGAATTGAATTGAAAACAAATTGAAATAGAATAAAAATCGATTTGAAATGAATTCAAATTGAATTGAAATTTGAATTGAATTGAAATGAATTTAAAACGAATTTATAAGGAAAAATTCAATTTTAATTTGAATTTGAAATGGAAGTTGAAATTGGTTTTGAAACGAATTTAAAACTATTTATAAAATTCGTTTTAAATAGAATTCGACGATATATATATTATATATATAATATAATGGCCTGAATAGAACGCGCCGCGCCGCGACAGTTCGTAAATTTCGACCATTGACTTCGAACGGACATTACGGGAGATCCGACCGTCGGATTCTCCTAAAACCGGAACCGTTGGGTTCGTATCAAAAAGGGAATTCTAACGAATATTAGAAATTTGAAATCTAATGGTTGGATTTGGAATTATGTTGAAATCAAATTTGGAAAAGGTCGCTATAGGTGCACTTCGATGGCCGTTGTTGGAAATCGACTGTACGGGCCTTGATAAAATATCAATAATTTGTGTAAAATCAAAAGAAATGATTTGGGAAAAACTAGGATGAAAAATCCCACATTTGTAAAGATAAAAATAAATTTTTATCGAAATGAACTTGTTTTGAACTAAAATTAAAACTCAACTATTTTTAAATAAATAATTTGGAATTGAATTAGAATTGATTTGTGGGTTTATCGTGAACGGTGTTTTAAATAACACTAGTTCTTTAACCCGATAATAAATGGAATTAAAAGGAGTTTTAATGAATCGGTATTTAGATTGAAATGAAAAGTGATAATTTAAATTATCAAATTTGGAAAGTGAGCGAGAAGGGAGTTGTAACGAACTGGGATTTTCGACTCCGAAAATCAACATCAAACTACCATGTTGACCATTCAGACATCGAACATTCCAAATCATTAATAGAAAGAAGTTAGAGGGTGAGATAAGAAAGAAAGAAATATTAGAATAAAAGAAGAAGAACCACTACACAGAGTCTCACATCGCAGCGGAACAAAATATAATACAGAAATAATCTTTATTGAAAGCTTTAAAATACTTACAGTATCAGAGTACATCATACCATGGGACGGTTATAATAGCCTGTTCCCATATACAACACACAGCGGAATAGTAGTAATATCATACATCCGAACAACTCCAGCTCGTCTCTTCATAGCAGTCGATAACCTGAACCTGTACAACGCGGTCTAACCCGAGCATTTACAAAACACCGGGTCAGTCTGGTGAACCAGAGTGAGATAAACTCGCACAGTAATAAGGGTGAACCATCCAACTTGATTTTAAAGTTCAAAATCCTTTCAAAAGAAAAGGATAATCGTAAGACCAAATCCACACATAAACACGGACGGTTTTTACCTTACGATAACCCAAAACATTTTTGAAACCAATATCTTGTCTGATATTATAATAATGTCTAAATACAAGTAAATAGAAATCTAGTAGAACGCTTGCATCTCACGCTCTACATATATAGTATACAATCAAAACCGCAGGCGCTTATTGGAGATTGGATTCCGACCTTGACAAGGTATGGGACCACCTGCCGATAGTGTATCTCTAGAGACGAATACACTGGGTTCAACAAGAACTTCTTGCAACCCGGCCCTCACATGACCGACCCCTCATTTCGCTTGAGAGTATCGAATGTATATCACCGACGGTTGGGATCAGCAACCGTCTCCCGAAAAGGGACAGCATCGAAACATAGATTTAAGAAACAAATAGGACTTCCTCTAGATAGGTGATTATACACCCTAATGGGAGCGACCCACATAGCCATGCTGCCTGCCCGATTTTTGTCATTTCCCGGTTGATGAGGCTTGAGGCCAGAATTAACTTCTGATCATCTGGTCGTCATTCACTTCACTTTGAATGCCACATCGTCAGATCCGTCAGATATCACTAATTGACGTCCACAAAAATACTCTAGCTGGAAGCTAAGAGAACGGCGATTCCCCGCCAACAACTATCATACGTTTGAAGAAATCAACGTACGTGATCCTTTGGAAATACTCTGTCAGACACTCGTCCATACAAGTCATCCAGGAACAGGATGAACCGAAGGCACTCTCCTACTGCATCCAATATAGGAATCACCCCATGGATCAATAGCGAGAAGTCCTTGCAACCCGTTGATTCCAACCATGACAGAATCACAGCCTTCCTCTGCTTGCCAGGCAGAGAATATTAGTGGTTCTTCCGTTTATGAAAACCCACGGTCTTCAATGCTCCATCCCGATCATCTTCTGAGATCTTCACGTATTTGTTGGACGGAATGGTTTTCGAATATAAATTCGATCCCGGTCTTTCCATACCAACAATCGTATTGGGAGGGTTTGATAGTCGGTGTTTTAACTATCAAAATATACAGTGTTTCAATCATGACACTCCAATGAGTTCACTGGTTCAGTATTCAGCATCACTTGGCCTTTAAATCAAACTGATTTACTTTTGTTAAATTAAAACTTCCAACTCTTTTAACATTCAAAAATACGATGTTTGAATAACTCAAATCGATTTAACTCTAATGGATTAACTCAAACTGTTTACTCTAACTGGTTCACTCAAATTGATTAACTTGACTTATTTAATCCAATCGATTAACTAATACTCGACTTAAATCCATTCGCTTGACCCTAGATCACAGCGATCACAATGGTTACGCCTGATTCCCTCAGGAAACATCCGACCGCCGTAGGCTATCTGCAGCCCTGCGAATTTCGCTAGCAGTCGTACGAATTGGCAACTCAGCCGAATAATCATGTTTGGCTAATTCTATCTCGAATAACTATATTCAATTTCCCATTTTGAAATCTCATTTAAAATTCTCCTTTTTACTTGATCTCGTTTTCAAATAACGTTAATGTAAAATTAACGTCTTAACACTTTGAAACTCATTTATATGTTTTGGTTTATCTTAAACCCTTTTATCGAAATCTCCTTCGACTTAATTCAAATGATTAAGCAATATTTAATTCAAGCTCTTATTCTCGCTTACAATTCCTTTTATAACTTCGTTATAAAACTTAGGTTTAAAATAAAACCTATTCATGAACTCCTCATTTCGCTTGATCAAATAATTACCCAAGCTAAACCATTCGGCTTATTTCTTATTTCCGTACTTATCAATCTGATTAACTTTCTAAAATCACTTAATAATAAATCAAAGTCTTAAATAAGTAAACTATTCATTTATTTCCCTTTATATAACTTTTATTCAAAGTAGTATATTCCAAAATTCTATTTCTAGTTATAAAATAAATTCTATAACTGCATCTCTATCGATTCACCTGACGGTGAATCAATATCTGTAACCCGATTGATTTTTAAAGGCCATACTCTGCCAAACACTTAACCAATATCGCCCATTGGTTTAAACCAAACAGATGTTGAATATCCAGTAAATAATCAACCATCAAATCAATCACACAACAGATCAGTTCATATATGATCATATGAAAATAAATAATACATTTGAGGAATCCGGTTGGATCCCTCCAACCTGTTCTTCCCTGTATTCAAATGGTTATCTCAAATCAGACGGTTCAGTTTTGTTTAACTGATAAATTAAATAACGACCATTTAACATCAACCATAAGCAATTCAAACAATTCAACCATTTAAAACACGTTTATAAATAAACGTGACCAACCAAGGTGAGTTACCTTTATTGGAATCAATCGTTAAAATAACGATTTGGTATTCCACTGAAATTAAACACAGTTTAATTTCATCGGTTAAATCAAAAGTTAAATAGATAACTAGCAAAGCAGTCAACCATTGGCAAGCAGAGCACACAAAATAAAAATACCCAATTTATATAAAATATAAAAAAGGTAACTGAGTGAGTTTAACTCACCTTGGTCTCGTTCGTTCGTTGCAGCGGTGCGGTTACAGTTAAATTAAACAGCGTTTAATTTAACCGTAAATTCTCAGCTGTCTCCATTCCTATCTTCTGCTTGTACCCATTCGCTACAAACAAATCACTCCACAGCATGCTTCACGCATGACACCATGCGCCAACTTCCTCATTGTTCGGTGCAGCTCAAAGAGCAAACGCCTTCCCCCTGTCATCATGTTGCCCTTCTCGCGAGCTTTTGGTTTAAAAAGGATATCAATGGAACTTTGAATTTGTGGAATATTTGGTCGTTGGAAAAAATGAAGTGAGTTCATCCCTTTTAACTTCCCAAATATCCTCTGTTATCCTACCTCCCCACTCCCAATACTTAACTCGCTGGACCATTCCCTCCTCCCTTACGTTTTCAAGCTTCCGCGTTTATTACTTTGTTTGTTCCCAACTTTCTTCTCTTACATCTCCTGTACTACGTTACTTCATTCTTGCCGTGTACTCAAGCAACTTCCCCCATACTTTCACATTGCCCCATCCCGCGGCTCCTCGAAACGAAGACGACCCTTCACCATTCACCACGTCCGAGTCCCACTGGTCTCTCAATACGCCCCCACTATTTTACTATATATAACTCATTTATTTTCTTACAGGAGGAAGTTCCATTTGTTTTTGTTAACTGAAATTATTGAAAATGGCGCAAGGTACATGGGTTTTCAAGAGTGTATTTATAGTCGAAGGGTACTTGGCACCCAAGGAATTTACAGTAAGCTGTATACGGGTAGGATGTAGGATTGCAGAAATTAGCATGTGCAATTACTGCGGATGTCGCTTTCATTAATCGTTCCTTTGTCGGCAAGGTTTCACACATATCGTTTTCAATTGCATACAAAGGACGTGTACTCAGAGGAGAAGAAAAGAAATCGCATACCGTAGGCATGTGGTAGGATTGCAGAGGTATTAAGTTTGATGGATGGTTGCATGTGAGAATGTACGCTGTGTTACTTTTGCATGTGCGTGATGACAACACAATGGGTTTTCAGATCAAAGTAGGGATTTGCTGATAAGAAAGCAAGGCAGCGGCAATACCCGGGGTAAGAACAACTTGGATAGGCAGACCTGAATGTATTTTATATATTATTTTTATTCTCATGAAGCTTAACGGTGAAGTATAACATAAAACTAATCACAATCGATCCCTGTTTTCTGATGAAAAAGCTAATCTCGGTGTAAAAAGATATTCCGAATCCAATGGGACAAGTTTCGTCGAATTCCGATATCGTACGAAAAAATTTCCTTTATGAAACCAGAAATGAACACGCGTCTAATTTTTCCACGGTCACCAGATAAATCAAATCCACTTGAAACTGCGAACATCGACAATAACTTTTCGATACGAATCCAACGACACTAATTTCGTCGCATTCTGAGACTGTTGCCTCGGTAGGCTGTTTTTACCCCGAACCGCCCTACCCTTTTTAACGCCAAATTTCTCGATCTCTAAAAATAACAAACTATATACATATCCTGACTCTTATCGACGATACGAACTCAACGGAACTGGTTTCGTGGCTTAATTCGATCGTCTGCTCCAGTTACACTCAAATATCCCTATATTGAATTAATTACGCGCTATAGAAATTATATGGGCGTTTACGGCTACCGTGGCCATATACGACATCGGTTTTCCACGCAGTTTGATTTTCTGACAATAATTTAACGATACGGTTCTAATGAAACTGGTTTTGTCGAAATCTGAGTCCGTTTGCAAAACGGCTATTTTAAAGTGTATATTTTAAATAACGATTTTCCATAGCGACTATTTCAAAATTTTATTTGGCCATAAATATCAAACTATAACACGAAATCTGGATTTTTCTCTTTCATATGAAAATTATCGTCAATACGGTTCCAACGTTTCTTGTTTCACAGAAATCCGAATTATATCGAATCCTGTATTCTCAGTTGAAGTTCAAAATTCGAATTTACGAACTGCACGCCATTTCCAAGCTCGATTTATAATATATAAATATATAACGTTCAACTTCGTTTTAAATAACGAGTTAAATAATAATTCCATCGATATTCCAAATATAATATTTAAATTAAATAATTTAAATTACATATTCGAGTGCCAAAAACACGGGCTGTTACATTCTTCCCCCCTTAAAATAATTTCGTCCTCGAAATTGCTAAGGTAAGAAAGAACGTTATAAACTCATTAATTTCAAATCTAATTTTATTTTAAATTAGAAACCAATTCAATACTGTAAATAAATATTTTCAAAAATATCGAAATTTTTCTAACACTTTAAATTTTTGAAAAATTTCGTCAGCACCCCCTCTGTACGGCTCAATCGGCACAATTCCAGCTCGCCTTTCTAGGCCTTCTCCAATTCAAAAGAAAATGAAACAGCCAAGTGGCTTGCCAAACAGGCTCATAAATCACCAAATCCAAATAAATGTGTACCTTTTTGTCGGGCATATCATTATATATTTTCCATCTGTTGCCCTGTCAGCATATACAAACGCATTCCCAAACAAAATTCCAATTTCATCCTCAAAACCAAATCCTTCACGCGTCCAGGCCAAATCCCATTCTTACTCAATTTCCATCCATTATCAATTCCAACCCTTAACTTACCAGTCCAACACCATTTCATATTCCTGTCTCCCAATTCCAAATCTGATCCCACTTGATATATTATATCCCGATTCAATTTTCATTTAATTGGTTTCAATTCAATTCATGTTTGCTTTCCCAAATTTCCATTTACAATTTTGTTCAACAATTTCCTTGGGAGTTTTAAACAGTTCAGCTCTTTCAAAAATTAATATTTCTTTTCAGGCCTCAAAACAGCTTGTTTTTCTCAAAGCAATTCAAAACAAATTTTCCGGTAGTAATCCGTCACTTAGAACTCGGAAATGAACACTGATGATGTGGCCAGCATCCTCAGAGTTATCCCCCAGCTATCGAAGTGAGTTCAATACTATATCTTTTCAAAACTTCAATCTTAAACACTTTCATTTTGAAATCCTTTTCAAAATATCATTCACGATACTTGTAAACAATTTAAAATCTCCCAGGATTTTAAAATTCTTATATATTCAATTCAAATCCCTTTATGAACACTTTTCCCAGTTTTCAGCATTTTAATTCTAGTTCTGATTTAATTCAGATTCAATTAATCTGCTTTTATATTATACGAATTTGAATTGGTTATTTATATAACCATTCCAATTATAATCAACCAACACATCCAATACACTATAATACTTCAAATATCAATATAATTTGGGTAAAATTATTTCATTTACCCTCTTTTAAAACATATCGTGACGACCCATCGTATTCGAGTGTTCATAAACTCCTATCGGTACAGTGGATCAAACCGATCGACCAGAACCCATAAACAACTCAACCAATAAATCTCCACAATATAAAACATTTTTTATAAAATCTACAAATACGTTTACTCGTATATATACACTCAACTCAATCTAGGGTATTACTAACCCCATCTCTACTGAGTCACGCCACAGAGCCAAGGTAATTACTTAACCTTCAGCTCTGATACCACTGTAACGAACTGGGATTTTCGACTCCGAAAATCAACATCAAACTACCATGTTGACCATTCAGACATCGAACATTCCAGATCATTAATAGAAGAAGTTAGAGGTTGAGATAAGAAAGAAAGAAAGAAATATTAGAATAGAAGAAGAAGAACCACTACACAGAGTCTCACATCGCAGCGGAACAAAATATAATACAGAAATAATCTTTATTGAAAGCTTTAAAATACTTACAGTATCAGAGTACATCATACCATGGGACGGTTATAATAGCCTGTTCCCATATACAACACACAGCGGAATAGTAGTAATATCATACGTCCGAACAACTCCAGCTCGTCTCTTCATAGCAGTCGATAACCTGAACCTGTACAACCCGGTCTAACCCGAGCATTTACAAAACACCGGGTCAGTCTGGTGAACCAGAGTGAGATAAACTCGCACAGTAATAAGGGTGAACCATCCAACTTGATTTTAAAGTTCAAAATCCTTTCAAAAGAAAAGGATAATCGTAAGACCAAATCCACACATAAACACGGACGGTTTTTACCTTACGATAACCCAAAACATTTTTGAAACCAATATCTTGTCTGATATTATAATAATGTCTAAATACAAGTAAATAGAAATCTAGTAGAACGCTTGCATCTCACGCTCTACATATATAGTATACAATCAAAACCGCAGGCGCTTATTGGAGATTGGATTCCGACCTTGACAAGGTATGGGACCACCTGCCGATAGTGTATCTCTAGAGACGAATACACTGGGTTCAACAAGAACTTCTTGCAACCCGGCCCTCACATGACCGACCCCTCATTTCGCTTGAGAGTATCGAATGTATATCACCGACGGTTGGGATCAGCAACCGTCTCCCGAAAAGGGACAGCATCGAAACATAGATTTAAGAAACAAATAGGACTTCCTCTAGATAGGTGATTATACACCCTAATGGGAGCGACCCACATAGCCATGCTGCCTGCCCGATTTTTGTCATTTCCCGGTTGATGAGGCTTGAGGCCAGAATTAACTTCTGATCATCTGGTCGTCATTCACTTCACTTTGAATGCCACATCGTCAGATCCGTCAGATATCACTAATTGACGTCCACAAAAATACTCTAGCTGGAAGCTAAGAGAACGGCGATTCCCCGCCAACAACTATCGTACGTTTGAAGAAATCAACGTACGTGATCCTTTGGAAATACTCTGTCAGACACTCGTCCATACAAGTCATCCAGGAACAGGATGAACCGAAGGCACTCTCCTACTGCATCCAATATAGGAATTACCCCATGGATCAATAGCGAGAAGTCCTTGCAACCCGTTGATTCCAACCATGACAGAATCACAGCCTTCCTCTGCTTGCCAGGCAGAGAATATTAGTGGTTCTTCCGTTTATGAAAACCCACGGTCTTCAATGCTCCATCCCGATCATCTTCTGAGATCTTTACGTATTTGTTGGACGGAATGGTTTTCGAATATAAATTCGATCCCGGTCTTTCCATACCAACAATTGTACTGGGAGGGTTTGATAGTCGGTGTTTTAACTATCAAAATATACAGTGTTTCAATCATGACACTCCAATGAGTTCACTGGTTCAGTATTCAGCATCACTTGGCCTTTAAATCAAACTGATTTACTTTTGTTAAATTAAAACTTCTAACTCTTTTAACATTCAAAAATACGATGTTTGAATAACTCAAATCGATTTAACTCTAATGGATTAACTCAAACTGTTTACTCTAACTGGTTCACTCAAATTGATTAACTTGACTTATTTAATCCTATCGATTAACTAATACTCGACTTAAATCCATTCGCTTGACCCTAGATCACATCGATCACAATGGTTACGCCTGATTCCCTCAGGAAACATCCGACCGCTGTAGGCTATCTGCAGCCCTGCGAATTTCGCTAGCAGTCGTACGAATTGGCAACTCAGCCGAATAATTATGTTTGGCTAATTCTATCTCGAATAACTATATTCAATTTCCCATTTTGAAATCTCATTTAAAATTCTCCTTTTTACTTGATCTCGTTTTCAAATAACGTTAATGTAAAATTAACGTCTTAACACTTTGAAACTCATTTATATGTTTTGGTTTATCTTAAACCCTTTTATCGAAATCTCCTTCGACTTAATTCAAATGATTAAGCAATATTTAATTCAAGCTCTTATTCTCGCTTACAATTCCTTTTATAACTTCGTTATAAAACTTAGGTTTAAAATAAAACCTATTCATGAACTCCTCATTTCGCTTGATCAAATAATTACCCAAGCTAAACCATTCGGCTTATTTCTTATTTCCGTACTTATCAATCTGATTAACTTTCTAAAATCACTTAATAATAAATCAAAGTCTTAAATAAGTAAACTATTCATTTATTTCTCTTTACATAACTTTTATTCAAAATAGTATATTCCAAAATTCTATTTCTAGTTATAAAATAAATTCTATAACTGCATCTCTATCGATTCACCTGACGGTGAATCAATATATGTAACCCGATTGATTTTTAAAGGCCATACTCTGCCAAACACTTAACCAATATCGCCCATTGGTTTAAACCAAACAGATGTTGAATATCTAGTCAATAATCAACCATCAAATCAATCACACAACAGATCAGTTCATATATGATCATATGAAAATAAATAATACATTTGAGGAATCCGGTTGGATCCCTCCAACCTGTTCTTCCCTGTATTCAAATGGTTATCTCAAATCAGACGGTTCAGTTTTGTTTAACTGATAAATTAAATAACGACCATTTAACATCAACCATAAGCAATTCAAACAATTCAACCATTTAAAACACGTTTATAAATAAACGTGACCAACCAAGGTGAGTTACCTTTATTGGAATCAATCGTTAAAATAACGATTTGGTATTCCATTGAAATTAAACACAGTTTAATTTCATCGGTTAAATCAACAGTTAAATAGATAACTAGCAAAGCAGTCAACCATTGGCAAGCAGAGCACACAAAATAAAAATACCTAATTTATATAAAATATAAAAAAGGTAACTGAGTGAGTTTAACTCACCTTGGTCTCGTTCGTTCGTTGCAGCGGTGCGGTTACAGTTAAATTAAACAGCGTTTAATTTAACCGTAAATTCTCAGCTCTCTCCATTCCTATCTTCTGCTTGTACCCATTCGCTACAAACAAATCACTCCACAGCATGATTCACACATGACACCATGCGCCAACTTCCTCATTGTTCGGTGCAGCTCAAAGAGCAAACGCCTTCCCCCTGTCATCATGTTGCCCTTCTCGCGAGCTTTTGGTTTAAAAAGGATATCAATGGAACTTTGAATTTGTGGAATATTTGGTCGTTGGAAAAAATGAAGTGAGTTCATCCCTTTTAACTTCCCAAATATCCTCTGTTATCCTACCTCCCCACTCCCAATACTTAACTCGCTGGACCATTCCCTCCTCCCTTACGTTTTCAAGCTTCCGCGTTTATTACTTTGTTTGTGCCCAACTTTCTTCTCTTACATCTCCTGTACTACGTTACTTCATTCTTGCCGTGTACTCAAGCAACTTCCCCCATACTTTCACATTGCCCCATCCCGCGGCTCCTCGAAACGAAGACGACCCTTCACCATTCACCACGTCCGAGTCCCACTGGTCTCTCAATACGCCCCCACTATTTTACTATATATAACTCATTTATTTTCTTACAGGAGGAAGTTCCATTTGTTTTTGTTAACTGAAATTATTGAAAATGGCGCAAGGTACATGGGTTTTCAAGAGTGTATTTATAGTCGAAGGGTACTTGGCACCCAAGGAATTTACAGTAAGCTGTATACGGGTAGGATGTAGGATTGCAGAAATT
This sequence comes from Allium sativum, assembly GCA_030737875.1. Lineage (NCBI taxonomy): Eukaryota > Viridiplantae > Streptophyta > Magnoliopsida > Asparagales > Amaryllidaceae > Allium > Allium sativum. The sequence goes on from CM060924.1 coordinate 441,420,935, forward strand.
AGCATGTGCAATTACTGCGGATGTCGCTTTCATTAATCGTTCCTTTGTCGGCAAGGTTTCACACATATCGTTTTCAATTGCATACAAAGGACGTGTACTCAGAGGAGAAGAAAAGAAATCGCATACCGTAGGCATGTGGTAGGATTGCAGAGGTATTAAGTTTGATGGATGGTTGCATGTGAGAATGTACGCTGTGTTACTTTTGCATGTGCGTGATGACAACACAATGGGTTTTCAGATCAAAGTAGGGATTTGCTGATAAGAAAGCAAGGCAGCGGCAATACCCGGGGTAAGAACAACTTGGATAGGCAGACCTGAATGTATTTTATATATTATTTTTATTCTCATGAAGCTTAACGGTGAAGTATAACATAAAACTAATCACAATCGATCCCTGTTTTCTGATGAAAAAGCTAATCTCGGTGTAAAAAGATATTCCGAATCCAATGGGACAAGTTTCGTCGAATTCCGATATCGTACGAAAAAATTTCCTTTATGAAACCAGAAATGAACACGCGTCTAATTTTTCCACGGTCACCAGATAAATCAAATCCACTTGAAACTGCGAACATCGACAATAACTTTTCGATACGAATCCAACGACACTAATTTCGTCGCATTCTGAGACTGTTGCCCCGGTAGGCTGTTTTTACCCCGAACCGCCCTACCCTTTTTAACGCCAAATTTCTCGATCTCTAAAAATAACAAACTATATACATATCCTGACTCTTATCGACGATACGAACTCAACGGAACTGGTTTCGTGGCTTAATTCGATCGTCTGCTCCAGTTACACTCAAATATCCCTATATTGAATTAATTACGCGCTATAGAAATTATATGGGCGTTTACGGCTACCGTGGCCATATACGACATCGGTTTTCCACGCAGTTTGATTTTCTGACAATAATTTAACGATACGGTTCTAATGAAACTGGTTTTGTCGAAATCTGAGTCCGTTTGCAAAACGGCTATTTTAAAGTGTATATTTTAAATAACGATTTTCCATAGCGACTATTTCAAAATTTTATTTGGCCATAAATATCAAACTATAACATGAAATCTTGATTTTTCTCTTTCATATGAAAATTATCGTCAATACGGTTCCAACGTTTCTTGTTTCACAGAAATCCGACTTATATTGAATCCTGTATTCTCAGTTGAAGTTCAAAATTCGAATTTACGAATTGCACGCCATTTCCAAGCTCGATTTATAATATATAAATATATAACGTTCAACTTCGTTTTAAATAACGAGTTAAATAATAATTCCATCGATATTCCAAATATAATATTTAAATTAAATAATTTAAATTACATATTCGAGTGCCAAAAACACGGGTCGTTACAGGAGTATCACCAGTTTTGCTCCAAAGCGATAGCTAAATCTTTAATTAGATTTGAATGTGAAATCGTAATTAATTTTACCGATAACACCGGGGTGTTAGATATGGAGTTTCACCAGTTTTGCTTGTTGGGATGAATAGGTTGGGATTGGGAAATAAAATAAATAATTACTTCGGTTTGGTTCGCTAATCCCGACTAGTTTGGAAAACCATAATTTGGTTTGAAATGATATCCAAAGGAAGATTAAAGAATAAATTTAAAAGAATTTATCTTTGATGAAATTAATGGGAACCTTTCCCTAAGAATATGAAACTTAGAAACTAGCTGTAGGTTAGCTAAGAAGAATGGTTTCCTGGGTATTGATCTGATGTTGGTTTCGGCCTTCAGGGTTAATATTTAGGAAATTGTTCTCTTGCTGATTTACGGTTAGTGGCTGCTGAATTGGAATGAGGCGTATGTTGTGTTTGTGTAACATTTGTTTACTATATACGCGGGTTGTTCGGAAAGGCCGGGTTTATACCCATTCTGAGTAACCGATTCGACGATATGTCGAAGATGAAGATGGTGGTTGAAGACCGGAAGTCTTCACATCGTTTGGGTGATTACTGATGATCTTGATTGGGCTGTACACCCAAGATGAGGGAATCAGTTGGTGGTCGTCCAGACGTACTTGGCGATCGATGGATATGCGAGGAAAGTGCCTCCGGTTTTGTTCAGATCCAGAACGGACTTGTAAATGGACTGTGTGCCTGACATTGGATTTTATTCTATGTGGATTGATCTCTATTAAATATACATCTGTTTGGCGGCGGAGAATTTATTCTTTTGCTTAACGCCCTTCTCTGAGACGTACGAGCTGAGAGGTTGTATATCGATGGACGTCAGTCGCATGGCATGAATTGCCAGTGTGGCATGCCTAAGTGGCAATTGATCAAGGCTTCTGTTGAAAAGCAAAGTCTTGTGGTTGATGATCAAAGCACAGCCTTTGTGGCGCAACTTTGTGTATAACGTGAATTCGCGAGCCTCACACCTCGGTATGAGTTAAAAACGGGATAAGGACTTCAGGGAGAGCACGACGTTTCTTTCTAGCTTTGGTGGTGTCAGTTACTTACCAGCCCTGACATTTATATACTTTTCACCTATGTGGTTGTTGGATGAGGCGCCTCGATTTTAGGTCTGTAAGGACCGAGAAACGTGTGTTCAGGAATTGCCAATCCTCAAACGTAAGAGAGGACCGGCCCTGAAGCGTCCAGGGGTTACCCAGAGTGTGTAGTCCCGAGGCATTTGCTAGAGTGTCTCGAATCGGCGAGGAGCTTGCCCCTTGCCTCAACTCATGACGGAAATCCAATTTCCAATACGAGATATTTCGGCTTTATTTGTAGAGCCTAGTATGGCGACATAGTAGCGTGGGATGCTATGCCGTCTATGATTGATATTTATGATTGAAATTGTTTTGACACTATACACTTATTATAGTATCAAATGATTTGTTTTTAAACGTACCAAGCATGTTTGGCTGTTATAAGGTAAAACCCTATCCTCCGGCTTGCGTTGCATTGTGTGATGGGACCTGGGTCTTATAATAGCTTAATTTTTCGAAAAAGCATTGCGCTGTTTATTCTATGCACTGGTATTCTTGGGAGGAAACCTGTTCCGTGTTATATGGCGTGGTCCCTTGAATTACTCTCTTTTAAAGTAAAGTTTTAAATAACTGTTTAGTTCTCACACCAGTCACATGACTGGCCTGGAGTTTATTGTTTTAACCTAAACTCTGGGTGCCCCTATTTTCGACACGGGCAGCTAGTAGTTTTGGTATTGCAGATTTATATTCACAAGATCCTGATTTACAGCTGGAACGATGCTCGGAAAGCTCTGTATCCGTGTATTATTTTCAGTTGTGTTTTATATTGTTTTTCCGCTGCTTTGTAATTTATTGTAATCTCTGATATTTATCGAATGTATTTTATTTATTCATACTCTGTATATTCTTGTAATTTGATGGAATTGTTGTAAATAACAATGAAATGTTCTTCCGTCTGCGTTCTGATTTGGCTTGTACTCAACGCTATCCGGGCTTTCCCTCACGGGGAAGTTCGGGTCGTGTCAGAAACCATTTACTCATGCAAAAACCAAAAGAAAAGCAACACAACATCTTAAAACACTCACTCAAATAATTAAACTCACACGGCAAAACAAACCCATTACACGCACCAGGACAACTCACTCACGCAAGGAATTCCGGTCTCGGATTGGCGCAGGTCAGGCACGGAGGATAGCAAAGGGAAAGAGGGTCAGTCGGGCTACGGAAAAGGCCGGGCGGAGGCTGTTTTGTTGAGTAAGGGACGACTTCAGGGAGCTGGTGGTTTGCTGGAGTGTGAGGTGGAGGGCCGAGGTCAGGCGGTGGCTTCTGGACGGAGGTTGGTGGTTGCGGGAGGCACGGATCTTGGTGCGGTCAGTCGGTTACAGGAAATTGGAAACTCGAATGGCTTCAGGTATGACTTTGGCGAGGAGATGGAGAATGGGGAAGGTGCCGGCGGTCTCTGATAGGGTTTAGTGCTAGCATTTAAATGGTGCATTGGAGAAGAGAGGCGGGCGGGCTGAGAATAGGTAACAGGGAGAGATCGAATATTGAAAGTGGGGAGGAGCAGAATGTATAAGAAGAAGAGGAGAGAGAGAGCAGTTATTAAATATGTAGATGAGTCAATTGTTCTTTTTTTTAATACACACACCGAGGAGTACTTGTACAGATAAAGAAGGAACCTCACATGCTATCTATTTGAACAAGTCTACCGTACTGCCTTTCAGATACATGTTTCCTCATTTGATATGTCTTCTGACCATTTAAAATTAAAGATATTCAGCGTTTAACTGATTAAACGTCTATCGAATTTAAAATGCTAGATGGTATATTGCGGTATATCGAGGAAGACCCAGTAATTTAACGTCCAAACTAAGCGTCGTAACGCATAAAATGTCAATATGATCAGTTTGTCAGTACAAAAGGAATGACAGCAAGTTGATAACTTATCATTTAATGTTCATAAAAAATTTCACTATTTAGGCTATATTCGTTATCGATATTCGTTAATTGATCATACAAAGAAACGTTTGGCAAATAAGGTGATAGTTTGGAAATATATGTGCATTAGAAATGGAAAGCATGAAGCAACGCATGTAAATGTCCTTTAGAAAACAAATTATAAAGCATAGGAAATGCATGCTTTGGAATGAAAAATAAAAGGGACCATGTCTTTATAACTTGGAAATGAAATATGGAAGTGTGACGCTACTCATGCATTTATGGAATAACAACATGGAATAACAAATCAAGCACACGCATTGTATAAATATATGTAGTAAAAGTGTCCATTCTAAGCCTTTGGAAAAAAAAATGAGTGGTTTAGAAAGATAAAAGGACGGGTTTTGCAGACCCAAAATGACTAGAACAGTATGTAAGATCGGAAAAGGGACACGTCGAATTAGATGAATCTGTTTCAAAAATGTATTGTGCAAGCATTTTCACAATTTCAACGCGAACTGAGCACTGAAACTGACAAATGAATATATTGCGGAAATCGGCGCGACGAGACGGACACAACGGTATAAAATTTATAGTGCCAACTAGCTCCGTTCAAAAATGCGTTATGGACCCCTTTAAACGTAAAATTAGGATAGGAAAACAATTAAACGGATATCAAAGCGTCCAATTTTCGTGAAACGGATTTCGCCGTTGGATTACTAACGTCGAATAGAATATTTTTAATGTTTGTCCGAACTGGTTTCGGAGAGATTTTAAAATCGCGAAATTTGAACTGTTTTGTGTAGCTTTGCACTGAAAATTGCGCTATCGACAAACATTCAAATTTTTCGACGAAATTTTCACAGCTGCAACATCTTATTGTATGCATTTCAAATTTTAAATTCCCATTACAAGAAATTGCAGAATGTTTCCAAAATAAAAATTCGATTTAAACCGGATTTAAATCGTTAAAAATAGTGGGTTGTTACAATCTCCCCTACTCAAAACTTTTCGTCCCCGAAAAGGAACGAGGCAGAAAACTAGTAATTAAATAATTAATATATTTAAACCAATGATTCATATTTATTATCATACATATATATATAATTTGAAATATATATAAATCAAATGTTAAAATATTTTCGAATATTTCAAAACAGTTTCAAGTATTCATTTGACGTCTCGACTGGCGATATATATCTATTCCACTTTCGAAACCCGAAAATAGATATCGATGATGCTGCAGTCATCACCAAAATCATTTTCAAGCGACTAGAGTGTGACTCTATATTTATCTAATACATATATGATTTAACATATACGTTGATCAGACATATACCCAAACCACTAGGTATTCGATAGGCCAACTTTAACGTCAAGCAAGTACTCAAAACATTTTCTATATTTCAAACAGAATATATACCAAATTTCCAAACAATATATTATAAATAATATATTTCAAATCATTAAAATTCGAGTAGGGAAAATTATATCTCTCCCACACTCATTTATTTATTAAAATTTAAATTCAATCCTTAATAAATATGCAACAATATTATTAAATCAATATATAACAATATTATTCTATACTATACCAAAATATTTTTCAAACCCAAGTTATCAATATTATAAACTAGTTTAATTCCACAAGTTTAAACATATATATGCATCAAAATTCAAATCCTTATAACCTATTTAAAATTTTAAATTCCTACACATATATACATTTATAAACTATACCATTATAGATTTCAAACAAACTAAAATTATTTTCTTATAAAATCTACATCTTTAATCTTATATATAAAATATATAGTTTATAAAATATAAAATCATAAAATATAAACATCAAATCTTTTCAAAATATTGGTATTACCAAAACATAATATTATTTACAAATATACTTCAAAAATTCAATAATGCATCAAGAAATCTTATATTATAATACCATTAAAATACCAATTTCAAAACCTAAATTTAATAAGGTTGAACTTGCTAGAAGATTTATACTCTTCTTCTTACCCTGTTAAGGATAAGTTAAAGAATTCGATTTAAAAGTTGAACCAACGAAAGAACCTAATCAAGGAGGATCTACGAGGGAAGATGATTCAAATGGAAGGGAATTTCAGAAAAAGATTTAAATATTAAACAAACTTTTATATCCAAAAATATTTATTAAAATCATTTTAAAACCATTTATACTTTCAAAATACGCTCTTTCAAGAAGAATTCTGCGATTGATTCCACTCATTCTAGGGTATCAGTACCCTATCTCTAATGAGCTTTTACCCCGTAGGCTAAAGCTTTGATTAAAACTGGCTCTGATACCACTTGTAACGACCCGCTATTTTGACCGTGTCGAATAGACAAAACATGTCAACTCGAACGTTCAAAACAATAGATTTTTATTAGCTTCTGGTGTAATAACCCGAAAATCTGGGCAAATTTAAAATTTTTATTTTGGCAATTTTAGCGAATTTTGATTATTTAAATTGAATTATTTTAAATAATAATGATGAGAAATTTATTTTGAATGGAATCCGAACGTATATATTTATATTCATCGTCGTTAGAATATAAATATTTTTTTATAATTATAAAAGGAATTGAAAATGGTGCGGTAGTTCGATAATTCTATTTCAAATTTCAAATGAATGTACCGGGTTCAAAATAAACCGAAGTTTAGCGAAACCAAAAGTATTAGAATCTAATAGAGAATATCTTTCCAACGAATTCAAAAAATTGAAATTTCATAGCGGGGATAAAAAGTTATGTCCAGTTGAAAATTCAGAATGGTCGCTATGGAATTCTGGCCCATAAAATGGAAATTTTGCAAACGACCTCAGAATTCGTCGAAACAACTTTTGTTGGATCTGTGATGTCAAGTTATTGCTAGGTTTCAAATTTCATAATTTTTCGAATCAATATGTGAGCGTGGCAAAGGAAAATACGTTTGACCAGTTTTAGTTGATTTTAATCGACTGGAAAATGACCATTTTTCAAACGGTCTCAGAATTTGACGAAACTAGTTTATCGTCAATACGAAGCTAGGAAATATTTTTCGGGAATTTTTAGAGTCCGTATGTGGCCCCGGTAAATTGAAATGTGCGTTCAAATTCAATATATAGAGTTATATGTTAATTTTGACGAAAACTGATCGAAACGATCGAATCAGCCTACGATACATATCCCATTGTGTTCGGAATGGGGGTAATTAGCTATGGACGACAGGCGGTGGGTGCGATTTCGAGTTCGAAAATAAAAGTTACTTTTTGAAACTAAAATAAATAATTAAATATATATATATATATATATAAATCTTCCTTTACCCCCCATTCAACTCAGATCTAAGAAGGAAAAAAAACCTCGCCGCTCAGATCGACGACGTCCCCCCTCGAGCTCGTCCGCTGCCCAGCCACCAAGAGGCACCGCCTCCGACAAGACCCCCCTACCTCGCGCCCCGACGCCTCTCCCTTCCTTCCCCCTTCTTCCAAATCGACCCCAAAACCCCCGCCATGCCCTAGCCCTAGCCTAAAACCGCCGCTCCGCCACCCCACCGTCGTCAGCACTCCGGCGCCGCTCCTCCCCTGGTCGTGCCCCCCCCCCCCCCGCCAGCATATATAAAAAAAACAAAGGTAAACTTTTACTTTTATCTAATTATTTCAGTCTTTTATTTATTTATTTGTCTTATGTAGTGATCTAAAATAGAAAGGATAGTTTTTTTAAAACAAAAAGAATTGATTTTGTTTTGAAAAAGATCGTAACTTTGATTTAGAAAAATGAGATTTTTATATAGTAAATCGTATAGAAAAGGTCGGATTTTTATATAGTAAATCTAATAGAAAGGATGATATTTTTATATAGTAAATCGAATAGAAAAGGTTGGATTTTTATACAGTAAATCGAATAGAAAAGGTCGGATTTTTATATAGTAAATCGAATAGAAAAGGTCGGATTTTTATATAGTGAGAAGAATAAAAATAGAATTTTTATCTATATAGTAGCGGTGTAAAAAAAAGAATTTTTATCTATGTAGTAACAATGTAAAAATAGAATTTTTATCTATATAGTAACGATGTAAAAATAGAATTTCTATCTATATAGTAGAAGTATAAAAATGTGATTTTTATCCATATAGAGCGAATTAAAAATGTGATTTTTATATATGTAGTGGCTACGGGCAACGAAATTGACAAAAGGCGAGCACGGCGAAGATTTCTACATAAGAAGAGTCGTGGCATTTGGTTTAGCTATTCGGTGAAAACTTCTCACCTTTAATTTAATTTTCTAGTCAAAATATATACTAGGATGCAGACGGTGTTTAGTATCATCCGACTCCCGTCGTCCACAGACCATGGACAGCTTGTATGCTTGTTTGTTTGATTTTGATGTGTAGTTGATTGTGTAATGTGATGTGATGCGAAATGAAATAAAATATTTATATAGTTAAAAATATTTTATAGTTAAAAATAGAATTTTTAACGTATATATGAAATGAAATAAATTAATATAAACAAATCGAATGATTTGTTTATATACACACATTTGACTGATACTGATTGGGACGATAAATTTTACACATCGCCCAACTGCACGAATAAAATCTGTGTTTGATTGTTTGAAACCCCGCACGGGTATTGGGATGATATTTGACGTACACTAATCCCGATTGTTTAGTTGTATGTCGATCGATTGGTCGACAGACTGTGTAAGCGTTAATTATTTATATTTAATGCTTATGCAGTTGTGTGGTGCACTCTGGATGATGGTTGATTATTTATCGTTGTTATTATATACATATATTGTAGAAAATCCATATAATTAACATTATATTGTAATTGATTGGGCCTCATTCCAGTTTTGAAAAAGAAATATTTGAAATAGAAATATTTGAAAAAGAAATATTTGAAATAGAAATATTTGAAATAGAATATTTGAAAATAGAAATATATGAAGCCATGTTGATTAGATTGAAGCCATTTTGACGCGAACGATATTTATATCGATTTTATTCATTTTTCAATGAATATTGAAAGTGATTTCGAAATTCGAATTATATTGAAAAGAATTGAAATTCGAATTATATTGAAAAGAATTGAAATTCGAATTATATTGAAATGAATTGAAATTTGAATTAATTTGAAAAGAATTGAAATTCGAATTAAACTGAATAGAATTGAAATTCGTATTAGATTGAAATAGAATTGAAATTGTTTTGAATTGAATTTAAAACGTATTAAAATTGAACTGAAAATCGATTTGAATTGAAATCAATTTGAAATGAATTTAAAACGAATTTACAAGGAAAAATTCAATTTTGATTTGAATCTGAAATGAAGTTGAAATCGTTTCGAAAATGAATTCAAAACGATTTATAAAATATGTTTTAAAAGGAAATCGACGAAATATATATAATATATATATTATATATATAGAATGACCTGAATAAAACGCACCACGCAGCGGCAGTTCGCGAATTTCGACCATTGGCTTCGAATTGATATTGCGGGAGATCCGACCGTCGGATTCTCCTAAAACCGGAACCGTTGGGTTTGTATCGAAAAGAGCTTTCTAACGAATGTGAGAAATTAGAAATTTAACGGTTGGATTTTGAATTATGTCCAAATCAAATTTGGAAAAGGTCGTAGTAAGTGCAGTTCGATGGCCGTTGATGGAAATCGACTGTACGGGCCTTGATAAAATTATTAAAAATAGTAATAATTTGTGTGAAATCATAAGAAATGATTTGTGAAGAATTGGGATGAGAAAACTCCATATTTGAAAAGATAAAAATAGATTTTTATCGAAATAATCTAGTTTTGAACTAGAATTATAATTCTATTTATTTTTTAATAAATAAATTGAATTTGAAAAGGGGTTTTAAAAGTAACCAGAATTTCCAATAATTGAATTGGAATGGATTTGAATCGAAATTGTCTTTGGAATATTTCGATATTAGATTTCGTGATTATACAGATGTTGTTATGGAAATTTGAAAGATATATATTTATATCGTTATTTCCAATACGATATTTGTTGGTCGTAGAAATTGATATTGAATATAAGCCAATATATTTTCTATTCAGAACCTTGTATTTAATATCAAATGTGATTTGGGTTTTTCGTGAATGGTGTCTTCATTAACACTGTTCTTAAACCCAGTTGAGAAAATGATTAAATCTTTTTATTTAGATTTAATGAAGTGTACCAATTAAATGGTATTTAATTGGGATTGATTTTGAATTGATTTTTAGGTTTATCATGAACGGTGTTTTAAAATAACACTTGTTCTTTAACCCGATAATAGAATGGAATGTGATTTTGGGTTGTCGTGAACGGTATCTTCAATAATACTGTTCTTAGACCCAACTGAGTTAAGAAAATCAGAAACTACCTGGAGATTAGTTAAGTTGAATGGTTTCTTGGGTATTGATCTGATGTTGGTTTCAGCCTTCGGGGTTAATATTTAGGGAACTGTTCTCTTACTAATTTACGGTTAGAGACTAATAGATTGGAATGTGATGTGGGTTTATCGTGAACCGTGTTTTAAATGACATTGGTTCTTTAACCCAGTTAAAGATTAGAACTAAGTGGAGTGTTAATGAATCTTTAATTAGATTGCAAAGATCGAGAATGTAGTATCACCAGTTTTGCTCCAAGCGATAGTTAAATCTTTAATTAGATTTGAACGTGAAATGGTAATTAAATTTACCGATAGCACCGTGGTGTTAGATATGAAGTATGACCAGTTTTATTTCATGGGATGAATAGGTTGGGATTGGGAAATTAAAACAAATGATTACTCCGGTAAGGTTCGTTAATCCTGACTAGTTTGATTTGATATTCAAAGGAAGATTGAAGAATAAATTTAAAAGAATTTATCTCTGATAAAATTAATGGGAACCTTTCCCTAAGAATGTGAAATTTAGAAACTAACTGTCGGTTAGCTAAGAATAATGGTTTCCTGGGTATTGATCCGATGTTGGTTTCGGCCTTTGAGGTTAATATTTGGGGAATTATTCTCTTGCTAATTTACGGTTAGTGACTGATGAATTGGAATGAGGCGTATGTTGTGTTTGTGTAACACTTGTTTATTATATACGCGACTTATTCAGAAAGACCGGGTTCGACCCATTCTGAATAACTAATTCGACGTGGTGTCGAGGATGAAGACAGTGGTCAAAGACCAGAGGTCTTCACGTCGTTTGGGTGATTACTGATGATCTTGATTGGGCCGTACACCCAAGAGGAGGGAATCAGTTAGTGATCGTCCAGACGTACTTGGAGATCGATGGATATGCTGGGTACTAGGTGCCTCCGGTTTCATTCAGACCCAGAACGAACTTGTAAATGGACTGTGTGTCTGACATTGGATTTTATTCTGTGTGATTGACTTCTATTAAATATATATCTGTTTGGCGGCGGAGAATTTATTCTCTTGCTTAACGCCCTTCTGTGAGACTTACGAGCTCAGGGGTTATATATCGATGGATATCAAACGCATAGAGTGAATTTCCTGTGTGGCATGCCTAATTGGCAATATGATCAAGGGTTCTGTTGAAAAGAAGAGTCTTGTGATTGATGATCAAAGCACGGCCTGTGTGGCATAGCTTTGTGTAGCGTGGATGCGCAAGCCTCACACCCCAGTTGTGAACCAGAAACGAGAGAGGACCTCGTGGAGGGCATGCGTTTCTTTCTAGTTAGTAGTGGTTTTACACGCCCTGACGAGTTTGACTTATATGGTTGTTGCTGTTGCGAGGTGCCTCAGATTTGTCGGTGACTATGTGAAGCCGATGGAGTCATTCGTTGGCTCATTTACGCCCCAAAGGGTGGGGAAACGCGGTGTTCAGGAATTTTAATCCACATCGGTGGACCGGCCCTGTCGCTCCAAGGGCCCAACTGAGTTTGGGTCCTGAGGCTCGGGCTAGAGAGTCTCGAATCGGTAGAGGACTATCTTTTGCCTCAATTCACAGATGGAAATCCAAGTTCCAATACGCGACTTTGCGGTTTTATTTGTAGAGCCTAGTACGGAGACATAGTGGGATGGGGCGCTTATGCCGTCTATGATTGATACTTATGATTTGAAATTGTTTTGACACTATACACTTATAGTAATAATAAAAGATGAAATTTCACGTACCAAGCATTCTTGGCTATTATAAGGTAAAAACCCTATCCTCCGGCTTGCGTTGCATTGTGTGATGGGACCTGGGTCTTATAGTAGCTTCATTATTCTTTATTTAGCATTGCGCTGTTGTTTTATGCACTGTTGTTCTTGGAAGGAAACCCATTCCGTGTTATACGGCGTGGTCCCCTGATTTACCTAACTTTAAAATAAAGATTAATAACTGTTTTAGTTCTCACACCAGTCCCATGACTGACCTGGAGTTTATTGTTTTAACCTAAACTCTGGGTGCCTTTATTTTGACACAGACAACTAGTAGTTTTGGTTTTGCAGATTTATATTCACAGGATCCTGATTTACAGATGGAACGATACTCGGAAAGCTCTGTATCCATGTATTACTTCTAGTTGTGTTTTGTATTATTTTCCGCTGCAATGTAATGTATTGTAATCTCTGATATTTTGTGATGTATATTATTTATTCATACTATGTATATTCTTGTAATCTGATGGAATCGTTGTAATAAGCAATGAAATGTTCTTCTATATGCGTTCTAATTGGTCTTGTTCTCAACTCAATCCGGGATTTCCCGTAAGGGGGATTTCGGGTCATTTCATCGTGGTATCAGAGCTTTGGTTTACAAAGCTCAGAGAACAAGACACATTAGAACCATACGAAAGAATTCATTAGAGATTAACGAGAATGACTCGGTAGAGATAGGATCAGTAGTGTCCTAGAACGAGTGTGAAGAGTATATTTTAAAAAAATTAAAACAATTTTTGTTTTGAAAATTTAAATCAATTATTTGTATTTGATTATTTATTTTATGACGAATTTGGACAATCCAGTATATAAAGATTTTGCATATATGCCTTGCAAACGTGTATTCGAAGTTTTAATGTGCTGGATAGTTATAGAATCACACTCTAGTTGCCCGAGGATAATTCTGGTGACGGGGCACCATAGCCAGTATTAATTTTCGAGTTTCGAAAGTGAGATTTCTATATATTTCCAATTGACTAGTGTGAGAACCGAAACTAGATAGGGCCTATTGTTGTGATTTGGCATCAAAAATCTGATTTTTGGACTATATATCAAAGTTATGAATTTGAAAAGCTAATCAACTAATTGATTGCTGATTGTGTTGTTTGATTATTGTTTGATTAATTAAAATTAGAACCATATAGCCAATTTGTACCAAATAGTGAACTGTATTGAAAAATGATTACAATTACATGCATATACATGTACTTACACTGGACAGGTCATAGTAAGGAGGCTAGAGCAGAAGAATAAAATTGTTTTCCCGACAAATAGGTAGATGTTTACCATAATTTACTGTTTTGTTTGGGTAAAGACGATTTTATGAGCCGATTGGCTAGCCGCTTGGATTTTTCTTTTTCTTTTGGATTGAAGAAGGCCATGGGAGGCTATATGAAATATCCCAAAGTCCCTAGTGCAGGGGAGGTTATGGCGAAATTTTTCGAAAATTTAGGGTGTTAGCCAAAATTTTGAAAATTTTGAAAAGTTCTAAGAAACTGTAAAGTTGAAGAACTTAAGCCGTAGTGAAAATAATGGAAGTTGAGTTGATTAGTTAAACAACTTTCGGCTTCGATCCTTTTTGGGGACGAAAATTTTTAAGTGGGGGAGATTGTAATAACCGGAAAATCTGGGCCAATTTAAAATTTTTATTTTGGCAATTTTAGCGAATTTTGATTATTTAAAATGAATTATTTTAAATAATAATGATGAGAAATTTATTTTGAATGGAATCCGAACGTATATATTTATATTCGTCGTCGTTAGAGTATAAATATTTATTTATAGTTATAAAAGGAATTGAAAATGGCGCAGTAGTTCGATAATTCGATTTCAAATTTCAAATGAATGTATCGGGTTCAAAATAAACCGGATTTTAGCGAAACCAAAAATATTAGAATCTAATAGAGAATATCTTTCCAACGAATCCGAAAAATTGAAATTTCAAATTGGGGATAAACAGTTATGTCCAGTTGAAAATTCAGAATGGTTGCTATGGAATTCTGGTCCTTAAAAATGGAAATTTTGCAAACGACCTCGGAATTCAACGAAACCACTTTTGTTGGATCCGTGATGTCAAGTTATTGCTACGTTTCAAATTTAATAATTTTTCGAATCAATATGTGAGCGTGTAAAAGGAAAACGCGTTTAATCAGTTTCAGTTGATTTTAATCGACTGAAAAATGGCCATTTTTCAAACGGTCTCAGAATTTGACGAAACTAGTTTATCATCAATACGAAGCTAGGAAATATTTTTTGAGAATTTTTAGAGTTCGTATGTGGCCCCGGTAAATTGAAATGTGCGTTCAAATTCAATATAAAGAGTTCTATGTTGATTTTGATGAAAACTGACCGAAACGATCGAATCAGCCTACGATACATATCCCATTGTGTTCGAAATGGAAGTAATTAGCTATGGACGACAGGCGGTGGGTTCGATTTCGAGTTCGAAAATAAAAGTTACTTTTTGAAACTAAAATAAATAATTAAATATATATATTTATATATCTTCCTTTACCCCCTATGTTCAACTCAGATCTAAGAAGAAGAAAAAAAACCTCTCCGCTTAGATCGACGACGCCCCCCTCGAGCTCGTCCACCACCCAGCCACCAAGAGGCGCCCGCCTCCGACAAGACCCCCCCACCTCGCGCCCTGACGCCTCTCGCTTCCTTCCCCCTTATTCCAAATCGACCCCAAAACCCCCGCCTTGCTCTAGCCCTAGCCTAAAACCACCGCTCTGCCACCCCACTGCCATCAGCACTCCGGCGCCGCTCCTCCCCTGGCCGTGGGCCCCCCGCCAGCATATATAAAAAAAACAAAGGTAAACTTTTACTTTTATTTTATTATTTCAGTCTTTTATTTATTTATTTTTCTTATGTAGTGATCTGGAATAGAAAGGATAGTTTTTTTAAAACAAAACAAATTGATTTTGTTTAGAAAAAGATCGTATCTTTGATTTAGAAAGACGGGGTTTTTATATAGTAAATCGAATAGAAAAGGTCGGATTTTTATATAGTAAATCGAATAGAAAAGATGAGATTTTTATATAGTAAATCGAATAGAAAAGGTCGGATTTTTATATATTAAATCGAATAGAAAATGTCGGATTTTTATATAGTAAATAGAATAGAAAAGGTCGGATTTTTATATAGTAAATCTAATAGAAAAGGTCGGATTTTTATATAGTAAATCGAATAGAAAAGGTCAGATTTTTATATAGTGAGAAGAATAAAAATAGAATTTTTATCTATATAGTAGCGATGGAAAAAAAAGAATTTTTATCTATATAGTAACGATGTAAAAATAGAATTTTTATCTATATAGTAACGATGTAAAAATAGAATTTTTATCTATATAGTAAAGTATAAAAATGTGATTTTTATCCATATAGAGTGAATTAAAAATGTGATTTTTATATATGTAGTGGCTACGGGCAACGAAATTAACAAAAGGCGAGCACGACGAAGATTTCTACATAAGAAGAGTTGTGGCGTTTGGTTTAGCTATTCGGTGAGAACTTCTCACCTTTAATTTAATTTTCTAGTTAAAATATATACTAGGATGCAGACGGTGTTTAGTAGCACCCGACACCCGTCGTCCACAGACCATGGACAGCTTGTATGCTTGTTTGTTTGATTTTGATGTGTAGTTGATTGTGTAATGTGATGTGAAATGAAATAAAATATTTATATAGTTAAAAATATTTTATAGTTAAAAATAGAATTTTTAACGTATATATGAAATGAAATAAATTAATATAAACAAATCGAACGATTTGTTTATATACACACATTTGACTGATATTGATTGGGACGATAAATTTTACACATCGCCCAACTGCATGAATAAAATCTGCATTTGATTGTTTGAAACCCCACATGGGTATTGGGATGATATTTGACGTACACTAATCCCGATTGTTTATTTGTATGTTGATCGATTGGTCGACAGACTGTGTAAGCATTAATTATTTATATTTAATGCTTATGCAGTTGTGTGGTGCACTCTGGATGATGGTTGATAATTTATCATTGTTATTTTATACATGTGTTGTAGAAAATCCATATAATTAACATTATATGGTAATTGATTGGGCCGCATTCCAGTTTTGAAAAAGAAATATTTGAAAAAGAAATATTTGAAATAGAAATATTTGAAATAGAATATTTGAAAATAGAAATATATGAAGCCGAGTTGATTAAATTGACGCCATTTTGACGCGAACGATATTTATATCGATTTTATTCATTTTTCAATGAATATTGAAAGTGATTTTAAAATTCGAATTAAATTGAAAAGAATTGAAATTCGAATTATATTGAACAGAATTGAAATTCGAATTATATTGAAAAGAATTGAAATTCGAATTATATTGAAAAGAATTGAAATTCGAATTAAACTGAATAGAATTGAAATTCGAATTAGATTGAAATAGAATTGAAATCGTTTTGAATTAAATTTAAAATGTATTAAAATTGAATTGAAAATCGATTTGAATTGAAATCAATTTGAAATGAATTTAAAACGAATTTACAAGGAAAAATTCAGTTTTGATTTGAATCTGAAATGAAGTTGAAATCGTTTCGAAAACGAATTCAAAACGATTTATAAAATACGTTTTAAAAGGAAATCGACAAAATATATAATATATATATATATATTATATATAGAATGGCCTGAATAGAATGCGCTGCGCTGCGGCAATTCGCGCATTTCGACCATTGGCTTCGAATGGATATTGCGGGAGATCCGACTGTCGGATTCTCCTAAAACCAGAACCGTTGGGTTCGTATCGAAAGGAGCTTTCTAACGAATGTGAGAAATTAGAAATATAACGGTTGGATTTGGAATTATGTCTAAATCAAATTTGGAAAAGGTCGCTGTAAGCGCAGTTCGATGGCCGTTAATGGAAATCGACTATATGGACCTTGATAAAATTGTTAAAAACCGTAATAATTTGTGTAAAATCATAAGAAATGATTTGTGAAGAATTGGGACGAAAAAACTCCATATTCGAAAAGATAAAAATAGATTTTTATCGAAATGAACTAGTTTTGAACTAGAATTATAATTCTATTTATTTTTAAATAAATAAATTGAATTTGAAAAGGGGTTTTAAAAGTAACCAGAATTTCCAATAATTGAATTGAAATGGATTTGAATCGAAATTGTCTTTGGAATATTTCGATGTTGGATTTCGTGATTATACAGATGTTGTTATGGAAATTTGAAAGATATATATTTATATCGTTATTTCCAATACGATATTTGTTGGTCGTAGAATTTGATATTGAATGTATGCCGATATATTTTCTATTCAGAGCCTTGTATTTAATATCAAATGTGATTTGGGTTTGTCGTGAATGGTGTCTTCATTACCACTATTCTTAAACCTAGTTGAGAAAATGATTAAATCTTTTTATTTAAATTTAATGAAGTGTACCAATTAAATGGTATTTAATTGGGATTGAATTTGAATTGATTTTTGGGTTTATCGTGAACGGTGTTTTAAAATAACACTTGTTCTTTAACCGATAATAGAACGGAATGTGATTTTGGGTTGTCATGAACGGTATCTTCAATAATACTATTCTTAGACCCAACTGGGTTAAGAAGATCAGAAACTAACTGGAGATTAGTTAAGTTGAATGGTTTCTTGGGTATTGATCTGATGTTGGTTTCGGCCTTCGGGGTTAATATTTAGGGAACTGTTTTCTTACTAATTTACGGTTAGAGACTAATAGAATGGAATGTGATGTGGGTTTATCGTGAACCGTGTTTTAAATGACATTGGTTCTTTAACCCAGTTAAAGATTAGAACTAAGTGGAGTTTTAATGGATCTTTAATTAGATTGAAAAGATCGAGAATGGAGTATCCCCAGTTTTGCTCCAAGCGATAGTTAAATCTTTAATTAGATTTGAACGTGAAATGGTAATTGAATTTACTGATAACACCATGGTGTTAGATATGAAGTATGACCAGTTTTACTTCATGGGATGAATAGGTTGGGATTGGGAAATTAAAACAAATGATTACTCCGGTAAGGTTCGCTAATCCTGACTAGTTTGATTTGATATTCAAAGGAAGATTGAAGAATAAATTTAAAAGAATTTATCTTTGATAAAATTAATGGGAACCTTTCCCTAAGAATGTGAAATTTAGAAACTAACTGTCGGTTAGCTAAGAAGAATGGTTTCCTGGGTATTGATCTAATGTTGGTTTCAGCTTTCGGGGTTAATATTTGGGGAATTATTCTGTTGCTAATTTACGGTTAGTGACTGATGAATTGTAATGAGGCGTAGGTTGTGTTTGTGTAACACTTGTTTATTATATAAACGATTTATTCAGAAAGACCGGGTTCGACCCATTCTGAATAACTGATTCGACGTGGTGTCGTGGATGAAGATGGTGGTCGAAGACCGGAGGTCTTCACGTCGTTTGGGTGATTACTGATGATCTTGATTGGGTCGTACACCCAAGAGGAGGGAATCAGTTATTGATCGTCCAGACGTACTTGGAGATCGATGGATATGCGGGGTACTAGGTGCCTCCGGTTTCGTTCATACCCAGATCGAACTTGTAAATGGACTGTGTGTTTGACATTGGAATTTATTTTGTGTGATTGATTTCTATTAAATATATATCTGTTTTTCTGCGGAGAATTTATTCTCTTGCTTAACGCCCTTCTCTGAGACGTACGAGCTCAGGGGTTATATATCGATGGATATCAAACGCATAGAGTGAATTGCCTGTGTGGCATGCCTAAGTGGCAATATGATCAAGGTTGAAAAGCAGAGTCTTGTGGTTGATGATCAAAGCATGCCCTGTGTGGCATAGCTTTGTGTAGCGTGGATTCGCGAGCCTCACACCTCGGTTGTGAACCAGAAACGGGAGAGGACCTCAGGGAGGACATGCGTTTCTTTCTAGTTATAAGTGGCGTCAGTGGTTTTACACGCCCTGACGAGTTTGACTTATGTGGTTGTTGCCGTTGCGAGGCGCCTCGGATTTGTCGGTGACTATGTGAAGCTGATGGAGTCATTTGTTGGCTCATTTACTCCCCAAAGGGTGGGGAAACGCAGTGTTCAGGAATTATAATCCACATCGGTGGACCGGCCCTGTCGCTCCAAGGGACCACCTGAGTTTGGGTCCTGAGGCTCGGGCTAGAGAGTCTCGAATCGGTTGAGGACTATCTTTTGCCTCGGTTCACAGATGGAAATCCAACTTCCAATACGCGACTTTGCGGTTTTATTTGTAGAGCCTAGTATGGCGACATAGTGGGATGGGGCGCTTATGCCATCTATGATTGATACTTATGATTTGAAATTGTTTTGACACTATACACTTATAGTAATAATAAAAGATGAAATTTCACATACCAAGGATTCTTGGCTATTATAAGGTAAAAACCCTATCCTCCGGCTTGCGTTGCATTGTGTGATAGGACCTGGGTCTTATAATAGCGTCATTGTTCTTTATTTAGCATTGCGCTGTTGTTTTATGCACTGGTGTTCTTGGGAGGAAATCCGTTCCGTGTGCAATGATTTACCTAACTTTAAAATAAAAATTAATAACTGTTTTAGTTCTCACACCAGTCCCATGACTAACCTGGAGTTTATTGTTTTAACCTAAACTCTGGGTGCCCTTATTTTGACGCGGGCAGCTAGTAGTTTTGGTATTGCAGATTTATATTCATAAGATCCTGATTTACAGCTGGAACGATACTCGGAAAGCTCTGTATCCGTGTATTACTTCTAGTTGTGTTTTGTAACGACCCGGAAAATCTGAACCAATTTAAATTTTTTAAATTGGCTAAAATAATGGATTTTAAATATTTAAAATAAATATTTTAAATAATAGCAATGAAAAGTGAGTTTGAATCGACGTTCGAAAATAAATATAATTACTTTGAATTATAAACAAGGCCTGAAATGGCGCTGTAGTTTCAAAATTTGAATTCAAACTTTGTCGGACTGTACCGGGTGCAAAACAAAATGGATTTAAGTGAAATCAAAAATATTTAAATCTGTTAGCGAATACCTTTCTAAGGAATCTGAAAAATCGAAGTTTCATAGCGGAAAGCAAAAGTTATGGCCAAATGAATTTTCAGAAAGGTCGCTATGGAATTTATATAGCCCATGAAATTGGCCATTTTGCAAACGACCTCGGAATTCGACGAAACTACTTTTGTTGGATCCGGGATGAGAAGTTATTGCTAGGTTTCAAATTTCATAATTTTTGGAGCTAGTATGTGAGCGTGGCAAAGGAAAACGTGTTTTGGTCAATTATAGTTAAATTGGATCGACCAGAAATGGGCCATTTTTCATACGGTCTCAGAATTCGACGAAACTAATTTTGTTGGGACCGTTTCGTCAAACATAGCTAGATTTATTTTTCGGGAATTTTTCGAGTCAGTATGTGGGCCCGGCAAATAAAAATGTATGTTCAAAATAGAAATTGAATGTTTTATATTTTAATTTGAAGAATAACTGGTTGTAATAGCCGAAATGGGTTACGAAACATATCCCATTGTGTCCGGGATGGGGGTGATTAGCTAGGGGTGACAGTCGTTGGGTTAGGATTAGAGTTCGTGTGAGAAAGGGGTATTTTTGAAATTTAAGAATTAAATAAATAAAATAAAAAGGAGAGGGCCAATCACTTTCTTCCACTTCAGCCTCTCTCTCTCCCCGATCCTTCATCGCACGAGACGGAAGTGAGCTCCAAACTTCTCTCTTCAATTACTCTTTCAATTCTCAACGAAATTGCGATCTACTGGATCCATTTTGAAGATCTCCGAACGAGCTTTCAATCCATACCAGTGGCATAATTTTTCCTCGAGTATTGAGCGCGAATCGCGCTCGTGAAGCCGCCGGCTTTAGGCTGCCGCCGTGACCAGTAGGGACCACCGAACTGCCTCCAACCACTGGCGCCGAGAAGCCCCCTCCTCCCCCTTCGACGTTGCACCGCCCGATCCTCCCATCGTTACATGGATTTGCCACAAATCTAAGGCCTAGTTTTGAACTAGTTTTGAGAGGTATGGCTGTTTATTTCTGAGCTGGTTTTGACACTTTAAAGTGTCACGAAATTCGTCCATCTTTGAAAAATCATATCTTTTTCATTTCTTGACGAAATTCGATGAAATAGGAAACATCGTGACCGTGTGGACGTCTTTTACATTTTAGAAGAGACCGCATATTTTTCTGAGCCTTCTGCTATTTTTGGTGGAGTGGAACCCAATGTGAGATTTCTAATGTAATGGCGCATTTTGTAAGGTATAATAATTAAGTTATTTAATTATTTAAATAACGAATATATTAAATAAACGATAGTTGAACGTATAATTTATAATATAATTATAATCGAGCTCGAAATGGCGCGGCAGTTCGCTATTTGGCGATTCGAACTTCAACTGAATGTACAGGATTCGTTCTAAGTCGGATTTCTGTGAAACAAGAAACGTGTGGAGCTGGTGGAGTATATCTTTCTATTGGAAGAGAAATATCGGGATTTCGTCGTGTAGATTTTGAGTTACGTCCAAATCAAAATATCAGAAATGCAGCGCCCTGACCATAACGGTTTAATTATATATTAAATAAGGATTTAAATAGAAATCAAGCGTCGGTATAACTCTGACGAGGTAATATCGAGCTGTTAATACATACAGTATTTATTCTGAGCTGTATGGTATGCCACTGTGAATATAAGCGATAATAATTAATTTTAAACAATCAATTTAATTTATATTTAAATATATTTATATATTTAAATAGGCTAATTAGAGCTTTGAAAAATAGCCACTTTTGCATACGAAGTCGGAATTCGACGAAACCAGTTTTGTTGGATCCGCAATGTCAAATAGTTGTTAGATTCCAAGTTTCGTGATTTTTAGAGTCAGTGTGTGACCGTAGGGATTTTTAGAGTGAGAAATAGTCAGTATTTCGACAGTTAAAAATACGCTGTGTGAGTATACGGAGTCGGAATTCGACGAAACCAGTTTCGTTGGGACCGTAATGTCGAGTTCTAACTACGTGTCCAGTTTGGTGATTTTTGGGTGTCGTGTGTGATCACACGGATTTGTAGAAGGTGAAAACAAATATAAAATGGTGAAAATAAATAACTAAAAATATCCTCTTCTATTTCTGGTCCTAAATCAGGCCACGTTCACCTCATTCTCGTCCACAAAGTTTACCAACCACCGCTACAACTATATAAGACCACCGAAGTTCTTTACAGTGGAAATTTCCTCCAAAAGAAAAATCATAAGAAATCAAATATAATTCAATAAATTCCAATACATATATAGATCGAATCAATGGATGATGAGCTTCAATTCTGTGCCGATCTTCTTTTGTGCGATGTGGGTTTTCGGTTGATCGAGCTTTGAGCGGAAAACTAGGGTTTAAGTTTAAATCGAAGGAAGAAATGGTTCGGGTGGATGTCGCCGTTGGATTCGTGGGTGGAAGGGAAGGCTGCAAGCAAGTTTTTGTGGCGTACAATGGGTGTTGCGACGTCAGACCATCGCGAGGAGGGAAGCAGGATGGGAAGTGACTGGTGATACCGGAGTTGGAGAGAGGTTGATAGGTGGGTACGGTTTTGGGTGGCGAGGTTCATGGTGGTGGTGACGACGGTCATCGATGGCCGTGGAGGTGACAGGGAGTGGTCAACGCGAGGAATGGAAATTTGGGGTAAATACTGAGTTCGTGATTTTGGTATGGGAAGATAAGGCATCGGGTTCGGTTATGTACTAAAGGGAATGGGCTGGTCTTTGAAAGGTCAAGGCCCACTTTTAAATCTTTTAATTCAAATTTTAATTTCATTTAAATTGTATTTAACTTGTAACGTAAATATCTTGGCCATACGAAGTCAGATCGACGATCCATAAGTTGCGTTGGGATCGTATGGACGGGAGCAACACAATGAGACTGGCCGGGAGTGAATCCGAGCTCATTACAATTTACGGCGAAATAAACTGTTTGATTCAAATCAAATAACGGTTTATCGTTCTTTAACGATGAACTGCAAATGTGAGTAAATCTCACTAACTCTGAACAGTTTATAATTTCATGTTGTATTGTTAGAACTGTTAAAATTGTCTGTTTGACTGTGTGTTGATTGTTTGATTGAACTGCTAGTCAGTTAGTTAAAATTCTATCTTGATTCTGTTTAACAGAATATATCATATGGAGCTGAAAGTGATGTTATCTATATTGTCTAACATCTGTGATGCAGGGAAACAGGTTGGAGGAATCCGACTGGATTCCTCAACATTTATTTTACCGTTTTCATATATTGTGATATATGATGTGTTATGAAATCTGTTATTGATTTCATATGTTTGAAGGATACCGATCATTGTTATACGACACGTTACACACCGTAGGTGATACTAGAATGTAAAAAGGGAATTTTCAATGTTTATATTGAAAATAAATCTTATTTATAAAATCGATAGGATTTTATAAAATGAAACCATTTATTTATTTAGGAAATAAATAAAGGAGCATTTATTTAGATTATAAATAAATGGAATAAAGGAATATTTATTTAGGGAATAAATAAAGGAACACTTGTTCGGAAAATAAATAGAATTATACAAGGATAGAGTTAAACACAATGAGTTATTCGAATTACTTATTCGAATAGAGTTAAACAAAGTAATTTGTTAGGTTAACCAAAGCAAGTTAGTCGAGTTAATCAAAGTAATTGGTTAAGTTAATCGAAGTGAATTAGTTAAGTTAAACTAATTGGTAAACCAAAGTGAATTAGTTGCGTCAAACTAAGTGTCTTAGTTAAGTAAAACTAATTTGTAAATCAAAGTGAATTAGTTGCGTCAAACTAAGTAAATTAGTCAAGTTAAACTAATTGGTTAATCGAAGTGAATTAGTTGGGTTAATCAAAGTGAATTAGCTGAGTTAAACTAAGTAAATCGTTTAGAGTTAATCAAAGTGAATTAACTAAGTTAAACTAAGTGGATTAGTTCAGTTAATCGAGACAAGTAAATCAAGTTAGGTTAAAACCATTTGAGTTAACCAGTTAAAATTTACCAGTTAAAGATAAACAGTTAAAGTTGACCAGTTAAAGTTGACCAGTTAGAGTTGACCAGTTAGAGTTATCCAAGTGGAGTTAATCGAGTAGAATTGCTGAATATCACTTATTCGAAGTAGAGTTATCGAATATAGAGTATTCAAGGGAAGAGTAATCGAATATAGTTTATTCGAGTGGAGAAATCAAATGTTATTCATTTGAGAAGAGTTACCGAATATTATTTATTCGAAGAGTAGTTATCGAATATTGGTTATTCGGAGTTAGTTAATCCAAAGGAATTATTCGAAGTTAGTTAATCCAAAGGAGTATTCAAAGTTAGTTAATCCAAAGGAGTTATTCGAAGTTAGTTAATCCAAAGGAGTTAGTCGAAGAGTTAATCGAATATAGTTATTCGAAAGAAGGTGTTAATCGAATATAGTTATTCGAGTAAAGTTAAAAGAGTTAATCGAATTTAGTTATTCGAAATGAGTTATTCGAATTAGATATTTGAATAGAGTTAAACACATTAGAGTGATTCGAATTACTTATTCGAATAGAGTTAAACATGTAAGAGTTAATTGAATATTAGTTATTCGATTTGAGTTAATCAAATTTAGTTATTCAAGAAGAGTTAAATCGAATTTAGTTATTCGAAAGGAGTAAATCAATTTGAGTTGAGTTAATCGATTTGAATTTAGTTGAATCGAAATGGAGTAAATCGATTAGAATTAAGTTAATCGAGTTAGAGTAAATCGAATATTGGTTATTCGAAGGTAAGTTATTCGAATTAATTTTTCGAAGGAGTTAATCAAATGAGTCGATCCAAAAGAGTTAGTCGAATATTAATTATTCGAATAGAGTTAAAGGAGTTATCGATTTTAGTTTGATCGAAAGGAGTTATCGATTAGTAAATCGAAAGGAGATTTTCGAATATAGCATATTCGAAAGAAAGAGATCGAATATTGTTTATTCGAAAGAGAGAGATTTCAAATATGAGTTATTCGAAGAAGAGTTAATCAAATAGAGATTACTCGAAAGAGAGTTATACGTCGAATTCGATTATAGCGAATTCGGGAAAGTACTATTTACTTTCCAGGGTTTAAATCAAGATTTAGTTATTGATTTAGAAATTATGTGTCTGTTAAATTATTCGAGTTAGGAGATAAAGTTATAATTTAGGTTAGATATTGCAGAAGTAGGAATTATAACGTTATAGTTATAAATCAAACGTTTTCATATAAGAAGTAGATTCGTAACCTGAATCCGAGAATTTGCGTAAACAGATGATTGGAAAAAGTGAGTGATGAGCTTCATCTATTTCACAGTAAAGGACGTTGTTCAATTAAGGTCTGAGAGGTAATTATACCCCAACTTGATTGACTTCAGAATTGACAAAGGAATAGTTGTGGTTCGATAGAAAGGTTGATTTGAAATATAGTTAAGTAATAAGCGATTAATGGATTAAGCGTAACGATGTTTTATACAACGTTCATTGGAAATCCGTAAATGAGTTTTGGAAACGTTTTCCAAATATAGTCAGATATGTTTTCTAAACATTGAAAATGAAATGTTTTCATGATAAGAATTTAAGAAATAGAGTTAAGCAAATTCAGAAACTGACTGGAGAGGGTAAGTTGAACGGTTTTCTAAGTGACGATCTGATGTTGGTTTCGACCTTCCGGATTGATACTTAGAGAAATTGTTCTCATACTAGTTACAGTTAGGGACTAATAGTTGCGAAATAATAGTGATGTGAAAATAAGCAATGGAAATGTTTTCCAATGATTAATAACATATATTTTCAAAATATATGAAATAAGGAAATATGAACATATGATGATTGATCGATCGAATTTCCATTTGGAAATAAGATCGTTGTTTGTACACCGACATGTTTTCATTTGATAGTTGAATCACAGACTATCAAAGTTTTTACCATTTTAACGTTGTTAATATGGAGAGACCGGTTGGATTATTATCCAAAGAACCACTCTGTATTGGCATAAGCGTTGCGAGCAATATCTTCCAAAGATAAATTGAAGACGGAGTAAAGTGCAAGGGCTGTTGTATATGTCTTAGATAACAGTGACTAAGATGGATATACTGAATAGTGCCTTCGGTTTGTCCAGTCCCAGGACAACGTATATGGAAGAAGGTCTGACAGAGTATATCCAATGGATCGCGTAAGTTGATCTGTTCAAACGTATTCACGTTTGGTGGCGGAGGAATTCGTTTCTCTTAGCTATATACCCGTGTTATTTTTGGATAAGTCAATTTGTGATTTGGCGGGTATGACGATGTGGCATTCAAAGTGAATGGTGATCAGATGTTCTGAAGATAGACGTAGCTTCTAGCCTCACACCAGGAAGTAACAAAAGTTGGGCTAGGCAGCATGGCTAGTTGGGTCATCCCCAAGCAGGGTGCATTGTCACCGATCTAGGGAATATCCATATTTATACTTCTTTTTGATTCTGTATCTTCTGATGACGGTTTGATGGCCTATAACCGTAGTGGCAATATATTCGCGACACTCAAGCTAAATGAGTGAGCGGTCATGTGTGGCCGGGTTGCAAGACGTTCTTGTTGAACCCTGAGTGTATCACCTCTAGAGTACACTATTCAGAAGGTGCTCCCATACCTTGTCTGTTGGAATCCATTCTCCGTTAAGCGCCCTGCGGTTTATGATTTTATACTATGTATGTAGAACGTGAGATGCAAGCGTTTCTGCTAGATTGATATCTATCTGTACTTAGACATTATTATAATATCACAATGATATTGCTTGTCAAAGTTGTTCAGATACTCATAAGGAAAAAACCCGTTCCGTATTCACGGCGTGGTCTTATGAGATATCCTATAATTGTTTTAAACTATTTTACTCATACCAGTCCCATGACTGACCCGGAGTTTACTTTGTTGTTTTCCCTAAACTCTTGGGTGCCTAAATTTGTACGGGCAGTCAAGTAGTCGGGATTTACAGATATACTTGGAGAGCTTGGAGCAGGAGACTTCAAGATTCTATAGCTATAGTTATTTCCGCTGTGTTGTAAGTGTTGTACTCTGATAAGTGCTGTTGTATATATATAACTGTTTACTTCAAAGTTATGTTATATATTATATGTTATTCGTTCCGCTGTGAGAGTCGTGTTACTCTGATGATTCTGATGTTCTTCTTCTTCTTCTTCTATTCTTTTAGTTCTATCTTTTCTTTCTCACCTTCTAAATTCTTTCACTAACGTCTCGGAATTTCCGGCTCTCGAGGAGTCGGAAATTTTCAGCCGTTACAGTTGGTATCAGAGCCAGGTTTAGAATTACTTGGCTCTGTGGCATAACTCGATAGAGATGGGATTAGTAATATCCTAGATTGAGTTTGAGTGTATATATATGAGCGCGTAATTGTTATTCAATATAAAATGGTTTTATATTGTGGAGACTCATGGGTTGAGTGGCTTATGAATTCTGGTCGATCAGTTGATCCACTGTATCGATAAGGGTTACTAAACACCCGAATACGATGAACCGTCATGGTATGTTTTGAAAAAGGGTAAATGAAATAATTTTTCCCAAAATATATTTGTTTATAGAAGAAATATATATCTTGAAATTATTATAGTATATTGATTGTGTTGGTTGTTATTATAATCGAATAAGATTATAAAAGGGTAAAATGGTTATAAATAACTAATCAGAATTCATATAAGTAAAGTATATGAAATAAGATGAATTAAATATGAATTTAAATCAGATTTGGAATTAAAATAAGGAAATTTTAAGTTCCTGGGAGATTTTGAAATGTTTTCAAAATGGAAGTATTTAGTAATGGTTTTGAAATAATATAGTATTGAAATCACTTGGGTCGCTGGAAAATAATTCCGATGATGACTACGCAGTATCATCGGTGTGATTTTCGAGTTCTAAGTGGTGGATTACTACCAAAGATTTTATTTTGAATTGTTTTGAGGAAACAAGTTGTTTAGAAAATTCAAAGGCTTTGAATTGGCAGTATGATTTTGAATTGATTTGAAATTTACCCAGAAATTTAAGTTTTAGAAATTAAAATTTAACTTGTGAAGTTAATTCGAATGGGATGGTAAAAATAAAAAATAAACCAGAATTTAACTTGAGATGATAGGTTAAGAAAAACTGGAAGTGATTTGAGAATAATATGGTTTTGGATTTTAAACGATTAGTTAAGAGTTTGAAATTTGATATTGGAGTTTGAATGGAATTCGGCTTGGGTATAAGCGAATGATTTGGTTTGAGGATATAAACTGAGTGGAATAACCATGATATATGCAGAAGTGATAACAGATCAAAAGGATATAATGATACGACCGACAAAAAGGTACAAGTTTATATTATATATGAGTTTGGATTTTATGAGCCGAATTGGCAAGCCGCTTGGCTGTTTGATTTTCTTTTGGGTTGGAGAAGGCCTAGAGAGGCGAGGGGTGGTTTGTCATATTGACCAATACAAAGGAGGTTATGGCGAAATTTTTCGAAAATTCCAGGCGTTAAAACATTCTCATGATTTATGGAAATTCAGTTAGCCAGAATGAATTAATAATTTAATTGAAAATTAAATGGTTCAGTTGAAACTGGAGTTGAGAAGTAAACTAAAAGATATTTGAATCTAGTTCGTAAAGTTGGTAGCATTTTCCTAGCTTAGCAATTTCGAGGACGAAATTATTTTAAGGGGGGAAGTCTGTAATGGCGCGTTTTGTAAGGTATAATAATTAAGTTATTTAATTATTTAAATAATGAATATATTAAATAAACGATAGTTGAACGTATAATTTATAATATAATTATAATCAAGCTCGAAATGGCGCGGCAGTTCGCTATTTGGCGATTCGAACTTCAACTGAATGTACAGGATTCGTTTTAAGTCGGATTTCTGTGAAATAAGAAACGTGTGGAGCTGGTGGAGTATATCTTTCTAGTGGAAGAGAAATATCGGGATTTCGTCGTGTAGATTTTGAGTTACGTCCAAATCAAAATATCAGAAATGCAGCGCCCTGACCATAACGGTTTAATTATATATTAAATAAGGATTTAAATAGAAATCAAGCGTCGGTATAACTCTAACGAGGTAATATCGAGCTGTTAATACATACAGTATTTATTCTGAGCTGTATGGTATGCCACTGTGAATATAAGCGATAATAATTAATTTTAAACAATCAATTTAATTTATATTTAAATATATTTATATATTTAAATAGGCTAATTAGAGCTTTGAAAAATAGCCACTTTTGCATACGAAGTCGGAATTCGACGAAACCAGTTTTCCGCAATGTCAAATAGTTGTTAGATTCCAAGTTTCGTGATTTTTAGAGTCAGTGTGTGACCGTAGGGATTTTTAGAGTGAGAAATAGTCAGTATTTCGACAGTTAAAAATACGCTGTGTGAGTATACGGAGTCGGAATTCGACGAAACCAGTTTCGTTGGGACCGTAATGTCGAGTTCTAACTACGTGTCCAGTTTGGTGATTTTTGGGTGTCGTGTGTGATCACACAGATTTTTAGAAGGTGAAAACAAATATAAAATGGTGAAAATAAATAACTAAAAATATCCTCTTCTATTTCTGGTCCTAAATCAGGCCACGTTCACCTCATTCTCGTCCACAAAGTTTACCAACCACCGCTACAACTATATAAGACCACCGAAGTTCTTTACAGTGGAAATTTCCTCCAAAAGAAAAATAATAAGAAATCAAATATAATTCAATAAATTCCAATACATATATAGATCGAATCAATGGATGATGAGCTTCAATTCTGTGCCGATCTTCTTTTGTGCGATGTGGGTTTTCGGTTGATCGAGCTTTGAGCGGAAAACTAGGGTTTAAGTTTAAATCGAAATAAGGAAGAAATGGTTCGGGTGGATGTCGCCGTTGGATTCGTGGGTGGAAGGGAAGGCTGCAAGCAAGTTTTTGTGGCGTACGATGGGTGTTGCGACGTCAGACCATCGCGAGGAGGGAAGCAAGATGGGAAGTGACTGGTGATACCGGAGTTGGAGAGAGGTTGATAGGTGGGTACGGTTTTGGGTGGCGAGGTTCATGGTGGTGGTGACGACGGTCATCGATGGTCGTGGAGGTGACAGGGAGTGGTCAACGCGAGGAATGGAAATTTGGGGTAAATACTGAGTTCGTGATTTTGGTATGGGAAGATAAGGCATCGGGTTCGGTTATGTACTAAAGGGAATGGGCTGGTCTTTGAAAGGTCAAGGCCCACTTTTAAATCTTTTAATTCAAATTTTAATTTCATTTAAATTGTATTTAACTTGTAACGTAAATATCTTGGCCATACGAAGTCAGATCGACGATCCGTAAGTTGCATTGGGATCGTATGGACGGGAGCAACACAATGAGACTGACCGGGAGTGAATCCGAGCTCGTTACAATTTACGGCGAAATAAACTGTTTGATTCAAATCAAATAACGGTTTATCGTTCTTTTACGATGAACTGCAAATGTGAGTAAATCTCACTAACTCTGAACAGTTTATAATTTCATGTTGTATTGTTAGAACTGTTAAAATTGTCTGTTTGACTGTGTGTTGATTGTTTGATTGAACTGCTAGTCAGTTAGTTAAAATTCTATCTTGATTCTGTTTAACAGAATATATCATATGGAGCTGAAAGTGATGTTATCTATATTGTCTAACATCTGTGATGCAGGGAAACAGGTTGGAGGAATCCGACTGGATTCCTCAACATTTATTTTACCGTTTTCATATATTGTGATATATGATGTGTTATGAAATCTGTTATTGATTTCATATGTTTGAAGGATACCGATCATTGTTATACGACACGTTACACACCGTAGGTGATACTAGAATGTAAAAAGGGAATTTTCAATGTTTATATTGAAAATAAATCTTATTTATAAAATCGATAGGATTTTATAAAATGAAACCATTTATTTATTTAGGAAATAAATAAAAGAGCATTTATTTAGATTATAAATAAATGGAATAAAGGAATATTTATTTAGGGAATAAATAAAGGAACACTTGTTCGGAAAATAAATAGAATTATACAAGGATAGAGTTAAACACAATGAGTTATTCGAATTACTTATTCGAATAGAGTTAAACAAAGTAATTTGTTAGGTTAACCAAAGCAAGTTAGTCGAGTTAATCAAAGTAATTGGTTAAGTTAATCGAAGTGAATTAGTTAAGTTAAACTAATTGGTAAACCAAAGTAAATTAGTTGCGTCAAACTAAGTGTCTTAGTTAAGTAAAACTAATTTGTAAATCAAAGTGAATTAGTTGCGTCAAACTAAGTAAATTAGTCAAGTTAAACTAATTGGTTAATCGAAGTGAATTAGTTGGGTTAATCAAAGTGAATTAGCTGAGTTAAACTAAGTAAATCGTTTAGAGTTAATCAAAGTGAATTAACTAAGTTAAACTAAGTGGATTAGTTCAGTTAATCGAGACCAGTAAATCAAGTTAGGTTAAAACCATTTGAGTTAACCAGTTAAAATTTACCAGTTAAAGATAAACAGTTAAAGTTGACCAGTTAAAGTTGACCAGTTAGAGTTGACCAGTTAGAGTTATCCAAGTGGAGTTAATCGAGTAGAATTGCTGAATATCACTTATTCGAAGTAGAGTTATCGAATATAGAGTATTCAAGGGAAGAGTAATCGAATATAGTTTATTCGAGTGGAGAAATCAAATGTTATTCATTTGAGAAGAGTTACCGAATATTATTTATTCGAAGAGTAGTTACCGAATATTGGTTATTCGGAGTTAGTTAATCCAAAGGAATTATTCGAAGTTAGTTAATCCAAAGGAGTATTCAAAGTTAGTTAATCCAAAGGAGTTATTCGAAGTTAGTTAATCCAAAGGAGTTAGTCGAAGAGTTAATCGAATATAGTTATTCGAAAGAAGGTGTTAATCGAATATAGTTATTCGAGTAAAGTTAAAAGAGTTAATCGAATTTAGTTATTCGAAATGAGTTATTCGAATTAGATATTTGAATAGAGTTAAACACATTAGAGTGATTCGAATTACTTATTCGAATAGAGTTAAACATGTAAGAGTTAATTGAATATTAGTTATTCAATTTGAGTTAATCAAATTTAGTTATTCAAGAAGAGTTAAATTGAATTTAGTTATTCGAAAGGAGTAAATCAATTTGAGTTGAGTTAATCGATTTGAATTTAGTTGAATCGAAATGGAGTAAATCGATTAGAATTAAGTTAATCGAGTTAGAGTAAATCGAATATTGGTTATTCGAAGGTAAGTTATTCGAATTAATTTTTCGAAGGAGTTAATCAAATGAGTCGATCCAAAAGAGTTAGTCAAATATTAATTATTCGAATAGAGTTAAAGGAGTTATCGATTTTAGTTTGATCGAAAGGAGTTATCGATTAGTAAATCGAAAGGAGATTTTCGAATATAGCATATTCGAAAGAAAGAGATCGAATATTGTTTATTCGAAAGAGAGAGATTTCAAATATGAGTTATTCGAAGAAGAGTTAATCAAATAGAGATTACTCGAAAGAGAGTTATACGTCGAATTCGATTATAGCGAATTCGGGAAAGTACTATTTACTTTCCAGGGTTTAAATCAAGATTTAGTTATTGATTTAGAAATTATGTGTCTGTTAAATTATTCGAGTTAGGAGATAAAGTTATAATTTAGGTTAGATATTGCAGAAGTAGGAATTATAACGTTATAGTTATAAATCAAACGTTTTCATATAAGAAGTAGATTCGTAACCTGAATCCGAGAATTTGCGTAAACAGATGATTGGAAAAAGTGAGTGATGAGCTTCATCTATTTCACAGTAAAGGACGTTGTTCAATTAAGGTCTGAGAGGTAATTATACCCCAACTTGATTGACTTCAGAATTGACAAAGGAATAGTTGTGGTTCGATAGAAAGGTTGATTTGAAATATAGTTAAGTAATAAGCGATTAATGGATTAAGCGTAACGATGTTTTATACAACGTTCATTGGAAATCCGTAAATGAGTTTTGGAAACGTTTTCCAAATATAGTCAGATATGTTTTCTAAACATAGAAAACAAGAATTTAAGAAATAGAGTTAAGCAAATTCAGAAACTGACTGGAGAGGGTAAGTTGAACGGTTTTCTAAGTGACGATCTGATGTTGGTTTCGACCTTCCGGATTGATACTTAGAGAAATTGTTCTCATACTAGTTACAATTAGGGACTGATTGTTGCGAAATAATAGTGATGTGAAAATAAGCTATGGAAATGTTTTCCAATGATTAATAACATATATTTTCTAAATATATGAAATAAGGAAATATGAACATATGATGATTGATCGATCGAATTTCCATTTGGAAATAAGATCGTTGTTTGTACACTGACATGTTTTCATTTGATAGTTGAATCACAGACTATCAAAGTTTTTACCATTTTAACGTTGTTAATATGGAGAGACTGGTTGGATTATTATCCAAAGAACCACTCTGTATTGGCATAAGCGTTGCGAGCAATATCTGCCAAAGATAAATTGAAGACGGAGTAAAGTGCAAGGGCTATTGTATAAGTCTTAGATAACAGTGACTAAGATGGATATACTGAATAGTGCCTTCGGTTTGTCCAGTCCCAGGACAACGTATATGGAAGAAGGTCTGACAGAGTATATCCAATGGATCGGGTAAGTTGATCTGTTCAAACGTATTCACGTTTGGTGGCGGAGGAATTCGTTTCTCTTAGCTATATACCCGTGTTATTTTTGGATAAGTCAATTTGTGATTTGGCGGGTATGACGATGTGGCATTCAAAGTGAATGGTGATCAGATGTTCTGAAGATAGACGTAGCTTCTAGCCTCACACCAGGAAGTAACAAAAGTTGGGCTAGGCAGCATGGCTAGTTGGGTCATCCCCAAGCAGGGTGCATTGTCACCGATCTAGGGAATATCCATATTTATACTTCTTTTTGATTCTGTATCTTCGGATGACGGTTTGATGGCCTATAACCGTAGTGGCAATATATTCGCGACACTCAAGCTAAATGAGTGAGCGGTCATGTGTGGCCGGGTTGCAAGGCGTTCTTGTTGAACCTTGAGTGTATCACCTCTAGAGTACACTATTCAGAAGGTGCTCCCATACCTTGTCTGTTGGAATCCATTCTCCGTTAAGCACCCTACGGTTTATGATTTTATACTATGTATGTAGAACGTGAGATGCAAGCGTTTCTGCTAGATTGATATCTATCTGTACTTAGACATTATTATAATATCACAATGATATTGCTTGTCAAAGTTGTTCAGATACTCATAAGGAAAAAACCCGTTCCGTATTCACGGCGTGGTCTTATGAGATATCCTATAATTGTTTTAAACTATTTTACTCATACCAGTCCCATGACTGACCCGGAGTTTACTTTGTTGTTTTCCCTAAACTCTTGGGTGCCTAAATTTGTACGGGCAGTCAAGTAGTCGGGATTTACAGATATACTTGGAGAGCTTGGAGCAGGAGACTTCAAGATTCTATAGCTATAGTTATTTCCGCTGTGTTGTAAGTGTTGTACTCTGATAAGTGCTGTTGTATATATATAACTGTTTACTTCAAAGTTATGTTATATATTATATGTTATTCGTTCCGCTGTGAGAGTCGTGTTACTCTGATGATTCTGATGTTCTTCTTCTTCTTCTATTCTTTTAGTTCTATCTTTTCTTTCTCACCTTCTAAATTCTTTCACTAACGTCTCGGAATTTCCGGCTCTCGAGGAGTCGGAAATTTCCAGCTGTTACATCTAATTTATAAACGATATGGAAAACGATGATGTATAAATTATATAGTCGATGTATGAGTTATATAAGCGTTGTACACCTCTTGTATAAGCGTTGTATAAGTTGTATGTTTGATGTATAAGTTGTATATGCGTTGTAAAAATTATATATGTGTTGAAATAGAAGTGAAATGCTATACATATATATATATACACACACACGCTCCTCGTCCACAAACCATTGACGATATTTATTGATTGTGATTGGTGTGAAAATTGATTGATAGCGAATGGTTGATTGGGATTGTTTGTGGTTGAAATTGATTGATTGTGGTTGAAAAATACCCGTTTGTGGTTGAGATATATTTTGTTGAAACCACATAGGATTAGTTTGTGGAAATTAAAAAATATACATGCCGCCTGCGTGCGAACTAGATGCATGAATCCCCATTGTCAAAAACCGCGAGGTTTTAAGGTAGAGCGAGGAGCCGTACAAGGGACAGTCCCGGTTTTAACTACCCTGCCGTTATGCTGCCGAAATTTTGAATAATATTCATATGTTAGAATTATTTTCCTGTGTTGAAATTATATTCGTCTGTTGAATAGAAAACCTTCATGTGTTGAATATAAATTCATTTGTTGAATCATATTCATGTGTTGAATGGTATTCGTGTTTAGAATAAATTGTTTTAACAATATAAAAATCACATTTTTATCTATATATATAAACTATAGAAAACCTTCATGTATTGAATCGAAATTCATTCGTTGAATTGAAATTCATGTATTGAATGGTATTCATGTTTTAAATATAAAAATCACATTTTTATCTATATATGTAAACTATAGAAAACCTTCATGTGTTGAATCGATATTCATTCGTTGAATTGAAATTCATGTGTTGAATGGTATTCGTGTTTTAAATATAAAAATCACCTTTTTATCTATATATATAAACTATAGAAAACCTTCATGTGTCGAATCGATATTCTTTCGTTGAATTGAAATTCATGTGTTGAATGGTATTCATATTTTGAAAGGAATTGTTTTACAATAAAAATCCCATTTTTATCATCAATATGAACTATATGAAATAATCTGGTTTTGAAATAAATTGTTTTATAATAAAAATCCTATTTTTATCACCTATATTAACTATATAAAATAGTCGTGTTTTGAAATAAATTGTTTTACATTAAAAATCACATTTTTACTATATACATAAATCGTTAAAATAAGTGGAGTGTTGAAATGGAAGACAGTTAGATAAAAATATCATTTTTATCAAATGTATGAAAAGAATATAGCTTTGAAATCGAAGAATCGATATATATATATATATATAAATAGAATTGAAATATATCAAATAACGAAGCTACAGTTCGTATTTTGAAACCGTAATTTCAAACGATTAGTGCGGGAGATCCGACCATCGGATTTTCCTGAAATCGCTACCGTTGGGTTCGCTTTGGAAATATCTTTCCAACGACACCAACTTTGTAAAAATCCAACGGTTGGATTGTCTGGAATGTTTCATTCAAATCTGAAGAAAAACAGCGCCAGAATCGATTATATATATATATATATATATATATAATTATATTGAATCGAATAACGACGCTGTAGTTCATATTTTGAAATCGAAACTTCAAACGATTGTACTGGGAGATCCGACTATCGAATTTTCTCGAAACTGGAACCGTTGGATTCATTTTGAAAAGATCTTTCTAATGAAGTAAATTTTGTGAAGATTCAACGGTTAGATTTTCAGATATGTGTAAATCAAATCTAAAGAAAAACAGCGCCACGGCCGCGTTATGGCTCGAAGCGTCGTTTTGAATAAATTGGCTATTTTAAAATAAATAAAAATAGCGATAAATCGTTATAAAATATTATAAACGATATGAATGTGAAATTTAGGAACTAACTGAAGGTTGGCTTAGTCGAATGGTTTCCTGGGTGTTGATTTGATGTTGGTTTCGGCCTTCGGGGTTAATATTTGGGAAATCATTCTCTTACCGGTTGACGGTTAGTGACTAATGAATTGAAATGATGTGTATGTATGTTAGTGTTGCATTTGTTTATTATATACTCGAGTTGCTCAGAAAGACCGGGTTTATCCCATTCTGAATAACTAAATCGACGATAAGAAGTCGAAGATGAAGACGGGGGTTGAAGACGGGGGTTGAAGACGGGGATTGAAGACCGATCTTCACCTCGTTTGGATGGTCACTGAGGTCCTGATTAGGAAGCATCCCGAAATATGGATAATGAGTGGTGATCGTCCATACGTACGTGGGGATCGATGAATATGCGATGTATTTAGTGCCTCCGGTTTCGTTCCGACCCAGAATGGACTTGCAAATGGATTGTGTGTCTGACATTGGAATTTATTCTATGTGATTGATAGCCATCAGTTGCATGGTGTGAATTGCCTGTGCGACATGCTAAGATGCAGTGATCAGGGCTTCTGTTGAAAAGCAAAGTCTTGTGGTGATGATCAAAGCACCGCTTGTGTGGCGTAGCTTTGTGTATAATGTGAATTCGCGAGCCTCACACCCCGGTATGAACCAGAAATGGGAGAAGGACCTCAGGGAGGGCATGCGTTTCCTTCTAGCTAGGAGTTGTGTCGGTGTTTTTACACGGCCTGACATTTTACTTATGTGGATGATGGATAGCGAGGCGCCTCGGATATATCGGTCGATCCGGGACCGATGGAGTCATTCGTTGGCTCATTTACGCCCCATAGGGCGGGGAAACGTAGTGTTCAGGAATTTTAATCCACATCGGTGGACCGGCCCTGTCGCTCCAAAGGCTTGACTGAGTACTTGCCTGAGACATGGGCTAGATTGTCTTGAAGTCGGTAAGGACTATCTTTTGCTTTGGTTCATGACGGAAATCCAATTTCCAAATACGACATCGTGCGGTTTTGATTGTATATATATATGGCGACATGATATATGGTACGCATGCCGTCTATGATTGATAGTGATGATTCGAAATTGTTTTTGAAACATGTAAACACTAGTAATAATATCAATTACTTTTGTTTTATTCGTATCAACCATATTTTGGCCATTATAAGGTAAAACTCTATCCTCCGGTTTGCATTGCATTGTGTGATGGGAACTGAGTCTTATAATGGCTTCAGTTTTATAAAAAGCATTGCGATGTTTAAAAGAAGGATTTGTTTTTAAAGCACTGGCAATCCAATGGAGTAAACCCGTTCCACAAAAGTGGCGTGGTCATGTGATTAGCCATATTATTAATGTGTTGAGTAGATTTCTCATACCAGTCTCATGACTGACTCGTAGTTTGTTTCACTTTCAAACTCGGGTGCCCCTTTTTCTACACGGGCAGCCTTGTATTCAGGTTTAGCTGGCTCTTTCTGGATAACTGGAGCTGAAGATGGATTCTATTATTTCTCTCTTTTTATGCTGTTCAGCTCCTATTGTACATTATGTTTGTTTTCCGATGTAGACATATATGTATAGCTGAACTGTATTTGTACTAAGTATGATCATGTATACTGTGTAACTCTGATGATTACGTTTATCCAGTGTAATCTATTGTTCATTATCTGGTGTATTTATTTATTTCTATTCTGCTATTATCTGTTTATGTGTTATATTCCAAAGATTACCCATGTCACCGTCAGTACGGGATTTGGGGTCGTCACAACGTGGTATCAGAGCTTTGTTTAAGCTTAGTGCTGGAATATAACATACGAACGATCTCGTTAGAAATAGAACTAGTAGTGTTCTAGGATGGGTAACTCTATACAGATAGGATCAGTAATATCCTAGTATAAGTAAAGCAGAATGAAATACACCCCAATAGACGCATTTACATTCAAGTATTTGTCTCTATATTTTGAAATATCTTTTCTGTGACCTGACACTTGATCTGCTATTTGCAGAAGTATTGGAAAATGAGTGCCAGAAACAGAAGAAGAAATACTGACCCGGATATTGAAGCTCTATTCATGAAATATAGAAATCTAGGTGGAAAACCGTTCTCGGGCGAAGAATCTATTATGAGAACACAAGCTTGGATTCGTTCGGCTGAGAAAATCTTTGAAGGATTAAAGCTGAGGGATGACCAGAAAAGATTACTGGCCTCCTGGGCACTCAAAGACGAAGCTTTGTTCTAGTTGGATTCGGTTATCAAGGATAATCCAAAAGGTGATATCACCTGGGATAGGTTCAAAGTGATTTTTCTGGAAATATTTACTCCTCTAGAAGCAATTGAGCGACTAAGTGATGAATTTTCTTATCTGATACAAGGAGATATGACCATTCCCGAATACCATTAGAAATTCAATGAACTTTCTCACTTTGCACCTCATCTAATTGAAAATCCGAAGAGGAAGAATTTGCGATTTATCAATGGGCTTCAAAGAAAATATCAGAACAGTGTAATGAGGAACGTGAAGCTCCCCTTTTCTGAAATGATATACATGGCTTACCAGTACGAAGATCTGGACAAGAAAGGTATGTTACAGTACGAAGAGGAAGTCAGCTCTAGTAATAAAATTGAGTCTAGAACTGATCGTCCTGAGGCCAATACAATGTCGGAGGTCAGTAAGAAGCCTAAAGTAGACCGGAAAAGGGCCAGATCTGAAAGGGAACCAACAACGACTGCCATATGTAATAACTTCCATAAGCAAGGGCATTTGCAAGGAAATTGCAGATCTTTAAAGAAGCAAAGAAAGAACGGGTCCAAACCTATGAAGAGGTAAAAGAACACACATGGCGAAAGGAAATGCCATAAGTGTCGTCAAGCAGGTCATATTGCACGGGAGTGCCAACTCTCAAAGTAATCTAAGGCAGTACATATAAATGAAGTAGCAGAAACTTCTGAACCCTCAGATAGTCAAGGAAGGGCCGATGTTTTAGAAGGCACGCTCAATGTCAAAAATATTCCAGTTAAAGTGATGTTTGATACAGGTGCATCACGAAGCTTTATTACAAAGAGTGCAGTCAAGAAGTTGGATTTGAAATTGAAGAGGCTCAAAGAACCAATGACTGTCCAAAATCCAGTTGGGGGCTCCATCGATCTCAGTTGGGTTTGTGGGGTGCCTGTCTCTTTTTCCTGCTATAAATTCCCTACTATCTCTATCGTCATGAATGTTGTTGAATTCGATCTTATTTTGGGATTGGATTGGCTAACCAAATATGAAGCAGAGGTTAGATGCGCCGAGAGAGTTGTTAAGGCAAAGGCCCAATCTGGGAATTATATAACCATACCATGTGAAGGCCCGAATTCAAATAGAAAGGACTTCTGGGCAGCTTTGGATGTTTCTCCAGCCCAAGTAGAAAATATCCCTGAAGTCACAGAGAATATTCCCGACCTAGTGAAAGATATTCCTGTCGTCAAAAATTATGCGGATGTGTTTGAAGAAGTTGTTCGCTTACCTCCGCAGAGAGAATAGATTTCAAGATTGCTTTAATTCCGAATGCAAGGCCGGTAGTTCACGCTATTTGAAGAATGTCCTTGAAAGATAAAGAGGAATTAGACAATCAAACACGGCAGCTCGTATGGAAGGGTCTTATCAGGCCTAGTTTCTCTAATTGGGGTGCAGTAGTGGTGTTTATCCCAAAATCCAACGGTACTCTACGGCTATGTGTGGATTATCATGATTTGAACAAGCAAACAATAAAGAACAAATATCCATTGCCGTGAATAGATGACTTATTGGATCGTCTGAATGGAGCACAGGTATTCTCAAGGATGGACCTAGCTACAGGCTTCCATCAGCTTCGTATTGCCGAAGAATGTGTTCCTATGACAGCATTCAGAGGTCCAGACCTATTCTATGAGTGGTTAGTAATGCCGTTCGGCTTAAGTAACGCTCCAGCATACTTCGTCGATTTGATGAATAGAGTGTTCAGAGGAGCCCTGAATAAATTTGT
Organism: Allium sativum; assembly: GCA_030737875.1. Lineage (NCBI taxonomy): Eukaryota > Viridiplantae > Streptophyta > Magnoliopsida > Asparagales > Amaryllidaceae > Allium > Allium sativum. The sequence continues at coordinate 441,462,123 of CM060924.1, forward strand.
TCTGGTTTTTATTGACGATATTCTAATCTTCTCTAAATCAAAGGCCGAACATGAAAAGCATTTGGAACAGGTTCTGGAAATCCTCAGAAGGAATGTATTAAAAGCCAAACTATCCAAATGTATATTCTGGCAAGATGAAGTAAAATTTCTGAGCCATGTCGTATCAAAAGAAGGAATTACTGTGGATCCAAGTAAAATCACAGCTATTAAGAATTGGAAACAGCCCAGCACCCCTACAGAAGTCCGTAGTTTTCTCGGATTGGCTAGTTATTACCGGAAGTTCATTAAAAACTTTTCGAAGATTTCTGGTCACTTAACGAAGCTTACAAAGAAGCACTCAAAGTTCAAATGGACTCCAGAAAGTGAAGAGGCTTTTGAAGAGATAAAGTTAAGATTAACGACTGCTCCAGTGTTAACAATTATAGACGGCAATCAGGATTTAAAAGTCTGGACAGATGCTTCTAGAGAAGACCATGGTGCAGTGTTAATGCAAAGGGGACAAGTGATTGCTTATGCTAGCCGTCAGCTGAAGCCACATGAAAAGAACTACGTAACTCATGATCTTGAGTTATTGGCTATAGTATTCGCTTTGAAAATCTGGAGGCATTATCTTCTGGGTGAGAGATTCGAACTATTTACAGATCATCAGTCGTTGAACTATCTGTTCACCCAGAAAGACCTGAATCTGAGGCAGCTACGTTGGCTAGAGTTCCTTATGGCATATGATTTTGAGATTATATACACTCCAGGGAAAGCCAATGTCGTGGCCGATGCGTTAAGCCGAAAGAATGAAATGATCGCCAGTTTTATTATCACGACTTCATTGATAGATAAAATATCTGCTCTTCAGAAGGATGATCACTTCATTCAGAAGATCTGAGAGATAATTCAGAAAGGCGAACCCTCGAGTTTTCAAGTTGATGATGAGGGGATTCTAAGGCTGAAAGGTCGAATTTGTGTTCCTAACATTGCTGAGCTCCGAAAGGAAGTACTGGATGAATGCCACAAGTCAAAACTTAGTATCCATCCGGGAGTAAGCAAAATGTATAATGACATCAAACGCACTTTCTGGTGGAAGTCGATGAAGAGGGACATTTCTTTATGTGTTAGCCGATGCCCTACTTGCCAGCTAGTCAAAAGCGACCAACAAAAACTGGCTGGATTGTTACAACCGCTGGACGTTCCAGCCTGGAAGTGGGAACATATTTCCATGAACTTCATTGATGGTTTGCCCAGAACCAGAAAAGGAAATGATAGTATTTGGGTGATCGTAGATCGCTTCACGAAGACCGCCCATTTCATACCTGTCAGATCAAACAGAACTGCTCAGAGTCTGGCGCAGATATACTTCAAGGAAATTGTAAGGCTACATGGAGTGCCGCTCAGTAAAGTTAGTGATAGAGATACAATATTTACTAGCAAATTCTGGGAGGCATTTCAAGTAGAGCTGGGAACAAAGCTGAACTTGAGCACTGCCTATCACCCTCAGACAGATGGTCAGACTGAGAGGGTGAATCGTATACTAGAAGATCTATTGCAGGCTTGTGTTCTAGATTTCGGTAGATCATGGGAAGACCATCTGCATTTGGCTAAATTCTCTTATAACAACAGCTACCAGGCGAGTCTGAAAATGTCACCATTTGAAGCGTTATATGGTAGACCGTGCCGATTCCCTGCTTGTTGGGTCGAACCCGGTAATAGACTTGTGTTGGGGCCAGATCTGATCCGAGAAGCTGCCGACAAAGTCGACTTTATTAAGAAGCGATTACTCGCCGCTTAAAGCCGACAGAAGAGCTATGCTGACAAGAGAAGAAGAGATATATCATTTGCTGTTGGCGACTATGTATATCTGGAAGTATCGCCGATGAGAGGAGTTGTCCGGTTCGGTAAAACTGGGAAGTTGGCGCCCAAATTCATTGGTCCGTTTCCTATTCTTGAACGGATCGGAACGCTCGCTTATAGAGTTAAATTGCCTGATTGGTTGCCTGGAGTTCATGATGTATTTCACATATCTCAACTTCGAAAGCACGTTCATGATCCAGACTAGATCGTGGAAGAAGCAGCGCAACAGGATATTGAAATTACTCCAGAATTGGCTGTGAGAAGAGAGTCGCTAAAGATCATCGACAAAGAAACCAAAGAACTGAGGAACAAGAAGGTTCACTTAGTCAAAGTGCAATGGAGTGGAGATCCACGAGATTGTACTTGGGAAACTGAGGAGAGCATTCAGAAAGCCTATCCTAGATGCCGAGTGGATATCTCTGATTGACTCTGGTGCAAGGTACATTTACCATACTTTGCATTACCAATTAGTTCTCTACTCTGTTGTTATTTTCTTACCATGGATATGCACTTTTAATTCTATAGTTTGAATGATTTTAAAAAGAGTATAGAAATTGATTAGTAATTTTTGAAAAGTTAAAAACAATTTGATTGATGTTTGCATTGTGTGATGTAAGAATTGGATTAATTAAATTATTGAAACGATAGTTAGTTTAATCAATAATAGAATGAATGGTAGAATTTATTCGATTAAATCACACATTGAACTGATTTAAAAATAGATAGAAATATATACATGTGCATATATATGTTTGAACAGGTAATTGGATAGTTGTCGAGTAAAAAAATTATTTGCGTGCCCAACAAATAGGTAAAACCTAATGAGTTGGATGCGAAATATTATTATGTCAACTCCTGTGAAAGCCATTGGATGCGGAGTGCTGGTTGTTCTGTGTGAAATAATAAACATCGCCATAGGATAGTAACAATTAATTTTGAACTACATTACATGGCAAACTTCTGGAAGATAGGCATACTTCATCATATACCACATAAGCATTTGGAGCTTGTGTGACGAGGTGGAAGATTTACCATACGAGCGAGAGGCTTGTATGGCGATGACGATATTTTATAGGTTGAATTGATGACTGATATGGACTATTTAAATTGTAACGATAAAATTGCCAGATTAATAAAAACCCCACACGGGTCTGGAGTTGACAATAATCACGTCTCCCTAGTCATTAGATACGGCACATGGACTATTTATTTCCCACACGGGACGAGGTGACGAGGATTTATCCTCTGGAGAAATTAAAATTCACACTCCCTCGGGCTTTGACAGGGTGACGAGAATTTATTCTCTGGAGTTATTATCAACACACGCTCCCTTGTAAACACCAGAATATATCACTATAAATATGTGTATGCTTATTAGGATTTATTGGGTACCTAATACGGCCCAATAAATTTCCAAACCTATCCCCATACAAAGGAGGTTATGGCGAAAATTTTCGAAAATTCCGGGTGTTAGCCAAATTTTTGAAGAATTTGAAAATTCTCATAAACTGAAAATTTGGAGAATGGAAGCCAGATTGAACGTAGAGTTGATTAATCAAACCACTTTCGACTTTGTTCCATTTCGAGGACGAAAAGTTTTAAGTGGGGGAGATTGTAACGACCCAGAAAATCTGAACCAATTTGAAAAAATTTAATTGGCTAAAATAATGAATTTTAAATATTTAAAATAAATATTTTAAATAATAGCAATGAAAAGTGAGTTTGAATCGACGTTTGAAAATAAATATAATTACTTTGAATTATAAACAAGGCCTGAAATGGTGCTGTAGTTTCAAAAATTGAATTCAAACTTTGTCGGACTGTACCGAGTGCAAAACAAAACGGATTTGAGTGAAACCAAAAATATTTAAATCTGTTAGTGAATACCTTTCTAACGAATCTGAAAAATTGAAGTTTCATAGCGGAAAGCAAAAGTTATGGCCAAATGAATTTTCAGAAAGGTCGCTATGGAATTTATATAGCCCGTGAAATTGGCCATTTTGCAAACGACCTCGGAATTCGACGAAACCACTTTTGTTGGATCTGGGATGAGAAGTTATTACTAGGTTTCAAATTTCATAATTTTTGGAGCTAGTATGTGAACGTGGCAAAGGAAAACGTGTTTTGGTCAATTACAGTTAAATTGGATCAACCAGAAATGGGCCATTTTTCAAACAGTCTTAGAATTCGACGAAACTAGTTTTGTTGGGACCGTATCGTCAAAACATAGCTAGATTTATTTTTCGGGAATTTTTCGAGTCAGTATGTGGGCCCGACAAATTAAAATGTACGTTCAAAATAGAAATTGAATGTTTTATATTTTAATTTGAAGAATAACTGGTCGTAACAGCCGAAATGGGTTACGAAACATATCCCATTATGTCCGGGATGGGGGTGATTAGCTGGGGGCGACAGTCGTTGGGTTAGGATTAGAGTTCGTGTGAGAAAGGGGTATTTTTGAAATTTAAGAATTAAATAAATAAAATAAAAAGGAGAGGGCCAATCACTTTCTTCCACTTCAGCTTCTCTCTCTCCCCGATCCTTCGTCGCACGAGACGGAAGTGAGCTCCAAACTTCTCTCTTCAATTTCTCTTTCAATTCTCAACGAAATCGCGAGCTACTGGATCCATTTTGAAGATCTCCGAACGAGCTTTCAATCCATACCAGTGGCATAATTTTTCCTCGAGTATTGAGCGCGAATCGCGCTCGTGAAGTCGCCGGCTTTGGGCTGCCGCCGTGACCAGTGGGGACCACCGAACTGCCTCCAACCACCGGCGCCGAGAAGACCCTCCTCCCCCTTCGACGCTGCACCGCCCGATCCTCCCATCGTTACACGGATTTGCCGCAAATCTAAGACCTAGTTTTGAACTAATTTTGAGAGGTACGGCTGTTTATTTCTGAGCTGGTTTTGACACTTTAAAGTGTCGCGAAATTCGTCCATCTTTGAAAAAACATATCTTTTTCGTTTCTTGACGAAATTCGACGAAATTGGAAACATCATGACCGTGTGGACGTCTTCTACATTTTAGAAGAGACTGCATATTTTTCTGAGCCTTCTGCTATTTTTGGTGCAGTGGAACCCAATGTGAGATTTCTAATTTATAAACGATATGGAAAACGACGATGTATAAATTATATAGTCGATGTATGAGTTATATAAGTGTTGTACACCTCTTGTATAAGCGTTGTATAAGTTGTACGTTCGATGTATAAGTTGTATTTGCATTGTAAAAATTATATATGTGTTGAAATAGAAGTGAAATGCTATATATAAATATACATATATATATATATATATATATATACACACCCCTCGTCCACAAACCATGGACGATATTTATTGATTGTGATTGGTGTGAAAATTGATTGATAGCGAATGGTTGATTGGGATTGTTTGTGGTTGAAATTGATTGATTGTGGTTGAAAAATACCCGTTTGTGGTTGAGAAATATTCGGTTGAAACCACATAGGATTAGTTTGTGGAAATGAAAAAATATACATGCCGCCTGCGTGCGAACTAGATGCATGAATCCCCATTGTCAAAAACCGCGAAGTTTTAAGGTAGAGCGAGGAGTCGTACTAGGGACGGTCCCGGTTTTAACTACCCTTCCGTTATGCTGCCGAAATTTTGATTAATATTCATGTGTTAGAATTATTTTCCTGTGTTGAAATTATATTCGTCTGTTGAATAGAAAACCTTCATGTGTTGAATAGAAATTCATTCGTTGAATTATATTCATGTGTTGAATGGTATTCGTGTTTTGAATAAATTGTTTTAACAATATAAAAATCACATTTTTATCTATATATATAAACTATAGAAAACCTTCATGTGTTGAATCGAAATTCATTCGTTGAATTGAAATTCATGTGTTGAATGGTATTCGTGTTTTAAATATAAAAATCACATTTTTATCTGTATATGTAAACTATAGAAAACCTTCATGTGTTGAATCGATATTCATTCGTTGAATTGAAATTCATGTGTTGAATGGTATTCGTGTTTTAAATATAAAAATCACCTTTTTATCTATATATATAAACTATAGAAAACCTTCATGTGTCGAATCAAAATTCATTCGTTGAATTGAAATTGATGTGTTGAATGGTATTCATATTTTGAAAGGAATTGTTTTATAATAAAAATCCCATTTTTATCATCAATATGAACTATATAAAATAATCTGGTTTTGAAATAAATTGTTTTATAATAAAAATCCTATTTTTATCACCTATATTAACTATATAAAATAGTCGTGTTTTGAAATAAATTGTTTCACATTAAAAATCACATTTTTACTATATACATGAATCGTTAAAAATAGTGGAGTGTTGAAATAGAAGACAGTAAGATAAAAATATCATTTTTATCAAATGTATGAAAAGAATATAGCTTTGAAATCGAAGAATCGATATATATATATATATAAATAGAATTGAAATATATCGAATAACGAAGCTGCAGTTCGTATTTTGAAATCGTAATTTCAAACGATTAGTGCGGGAGATCCGACCATCGGATTTTCCCAAAACTGCAACCATTGGGTTCGCTTTGGAAATATCTTTCCAACGGCACCAACTTTGTAAAAATGCAACGGTTGGATTGTCTGGAATGTTTAATTCAAATCTGAAGAAAAACAGCACCAGAATCGATTATATATATATATATATATATATATATATATATATATATATATATATAATTATATTGAATCGAATAACGACGCTGCAGTTCGTATTTTGAAATCGAAACTTCAAATGATTGTACCGGGAGATCCGACCGTCGGATCTCCCCGAAACTGGAACCGTTGGATTCGTTTTGAAAAGATCTTTCTAATGAAGTAAATTTTGTGAATATCCAACGGTGATATTTTTAGATATGTGTAAATCAAATATATATTTGATGCTTATACAGTGTAGTGCACTTTGGATGATGGTTGATTATGTATCGTTGCTATTATATACATGTGTTGTATGGAATCCATATAATTAACTTTGTATGGTAATTGATTGGGCCTCATTCCTATTTAGAAAATAAATAATATTATAAAATAAAGGTTCATGTGTTGACCATACTCATCCATTGAGATTAGTCATGTGTTGAACGAAATATTTTAACAATAAATTTTACATCTTTAGCATTATAAAATAAAGGTTCATGTGTTGACCGTACTCATCCGTTGAGATTAGTCATGTGTTGAACGAAATATTTTAACAATAAAATTAACAGCTTTATCATATATAAAATTAGAAACTAATTGGAAAATAGATAAGATGAGTGGTCTCCTGGATGTTGATCTGATGTTGGTTTCGGCCTTCGAGGTTAATATTCAGGGAATCGTTCTCTTACTAATTTACAGTTGGAGTCTGATTTGAAATCAAACCATAGATACCATAATTTTTATAAAATATATTAAATAACAAAAATAGTCACACGTGGACAGTACTCATTCGTTGAGATTAGTCATGTGTTGACAAAAATATAGATTCATTTGTTGAATAGAATAACGAAGTTATTGAAAAATATAAAGCCGTGTTGATTAGAGATGCGCTATTTTGACGCGAACGATATTTATATCGATTATATTTGTTTTAATAATGAATATTGAAAAGAGATAAAAATCGAATATTTTTAACAGGAATTCGAATTGAATTGAATTGAATTGAAAAGAAAACGAATTCGAATTGAATTGAATTGAATTGAAAAGAAAACGAATTCGAATTGAATTGAATTGAAAACGAATTCGAATTGAATTGAAAAGAAAATGAATTCAAATTAAATTGAATAGAAAATGAATTCAAATTGAATTGAAAACAAATTGAAATAGAATAAAAATCAATTTGAAATGAATTCAAATTGAATTGAAATTTGAATTGAATTGAAATGAATTTAAAACGAATTTATAAGGAAAAATTCCATTTGAATTTGCAATGGAAGTTGAAATTGTTTTAGAAACGAATTTAAAACGATTTATAAAATTCGTTTTAAATAGAAATCGACGAAATATATATTATATATAATATAATGGCTTGAATAGAACGTGTCGCGCCGCGGTAGTTCGTAAATTTCGACCATTGATTTCGAACGGACATTTTGGGAGATCCGACCGTCGGATTCTCCTAAAACCGGAACCGTTGGGTTCGTATCGAAAAGATATTTCTAACGAATATTAGAAATTTGAAATCTAACGGTTGGATTTGGAGATATGTCCAAATCAATTTCAGAAAAGGTCGCTGTAAGTGCAGTTCGATGGCCGTTGATGGAAATCGACTGTACGGGCCTTGATGAAATTATTAAAAATATTAATAATTTGTGTAAAATCAAAAGAAATGATTTGTAATGAACTGGGATGAAAAGTCCCACATTTGTAAAGATAAAAATAGATTTTTATCGAAATGAACTAGTTTTGAAATAAAATTAAAACCCATTTATTTTTAAATAAATAAATTGGATTTGAAATGGGTTTTAAATAGAATTGATTTATGGGTTTATCGTGAAGGGTGTTTTAAATAACACTTGTTCTTTAACCCGATAATAAATAGAATGTGATTTGGGTTTATCATGAACTGTGTTTTAAATGACATTAGTTCTTTATCCCAGTAAAGGGAGTTTTAATGAATCTGTAATTAGATTGAAATGTGAATTGATAATGAAAATTATCAAATTTGGAAAGTGAGCGAGAATGGAGTATTACCAGTTTTGCTCCAAAGCGATAGTTAAATCTTTAATTAGATTTGAACGTGAAATGGTAATTAATTTTACCAATAACACCGTGGTGTTAGATATGGAGGATAACCAGTTTTGCTTCATGGGATGAATAGGTTGGGATGGGAAAATAAAATAAAATAATTACTTTGGTGTGGTTCGCTAATCCCGACTAGCTTGGAAAACCATAATTTGGTTTGAAATGATATCCAAAGGAAGATTAAAGAATAAATTTTAAAGAATTTATCTTTGATAAAATTAATGGGAACCTTTCCCTAAGAACGTGAAATTTAGAAACTAACTGTAGGTTAGCTAAGAAGGATGGTTTCCTAGGTATTGATCTGATGTTGGTTTCGGCCTTCGGGGTTAATATTTGGGGAATTGTACTCTTGCTAATTTACGGTTAGTGACTGCTGAATTGGAATGAGGCGTATGTTATGTTTGTGTAACATTTGTTTATAATATACGCGGGTTGTTCGGAAAGGCTGGGTTTATACCCATTCTGAATAACCGATTCGACGATAAGTCGAAGATGATGACGGTGGTCGAAGACCGAAAGTCTTCACATCGTTTGGGTGATTACTGATGATCTTGATTGGGCTGTACACCGAAGATGAGGGAATCAGTTGGTGATCATCCAGACGTACTTAGAGATCGATGGATATGCGAGGAAAGTGTCTCCGGTTTCGTTCAGACCTAGAACGGACTTGTAAATGGATGGTTTGTCTGACATTGTATTCCTTTATATTGTATTCGTTGATCTCTGCTAAATATATATCTATTTGGCGGCGGAGAATTTATTCTCTTGCTTAACGCCCTTCTCTGAGACATACGAGCTTAGTGGTTATATATTGGCAGAAATCAGTGGTACGATATGGATTGATAGTGTGGCATGCTGAGATGCAGTGATCCATACTTTTGTTGAAAAGCAAAGTTTGGTGGATGATGAGCAAAGCGCAGCTTTAATATAGCATGGCTTTGTGTATAGCGTTGATTCGCGAGCCTCACACCCCGGTATGGTGGTAAACTGATGGTTTGATCAGTATGCTTTTTAGTGGATGGGCACCTTAGTGGTGTCGTGGATTTGGTCGATCGAGATGATCTTAGTGCTCAGAGGGATATAGTAAGCGATGTTTTCTCTCGCTGGGACGTAAGTCGCGGTGATACTCTGGTCCCAAAAGTGCGGATGTGCATTACGGTGTTTTCTCTTGCTGGGACGTAAGCCGTGGGGAATTGCACTACGCGATCGATCTTTCGAATCAGGAGCCACCATGGTGGAAATCCAACTTTCCAATACGTGTATTTCGGTTTTATTTGTACAACTAGTATGGTGACATGATATATGGTACCCATGCCGTCTATGATTGATATTTATGATTGAAATTGTTTTGACACTATACACTTATTATAGTATCAAATGATTTGGTTTTAAAACGTACCAAGCATGTTTGGCTATTATAAGGGAAAACCCTATCCTCCGGCTTGCGTTGCATTGTGTGATGGGACCTGGGTCTTATAATAGCTTCATTTTTCGAAAAAGCATCGCGTTGTTTATTTTATGCACTGGTATTCTTGGGAGGAAACCCGTTCCGTGTTATACGGCGTGGTCCCTTGAATTACTCTCTTTTAAAGTAAAGTTTTAAATAACTGTTTTAGTTCTCACACCAGTCCCATGACTGACCTGGGGTTTATTGTTTTTACCTAAACTCTGGGTGCCCTTATTTTCTACACGGGCAGCTAGTAGTTTTTGTTTTGCAGATTTATATTCACAGGATCCTGGTTTACAGCTGGAACGATGCTCGGAAAGCTCTGTATCCGTGCATTACTTTCAGTTGTGTTTTGTATTATTTTCCGCTGCTATGTAATTTATTATAATCTCTGATATTTATTGAATGTGTTATATTTAATCATTTATACTCTGTATATTCTTGTATCTGATGGAATTGTTGTAATAACAATGAAATGTTTTTTTGTCTACGTTCCAATTTGTCCTGTTTTCAAAACGATCAGGGGTTTCGAATGGTCTAGATCGGTTTAGCGACTGATTCGGATCGAGCAAAATTCCTTGTTGTCCAATGTGACAACAAGGAATTTCGCTCGATCCGAATCAGTCGCTAAACTGACCCAGACCGTTCGAAACGCTTGATTGTTTTGAGAACAAGACAAATCAGAACGTAGACAGGAGAATTTGTATTATTTTCCGCTGCTATGTAATGTATTGTAATCTCTGATATTTTGTGATGTATATTATTTATTCATACACTGTATATTCTTGTAATCTGATGGAATTATTGTAATAAGTAATGAAATGTTCTTCTGTCTGCATTCTAATTGGTCTTGTTCTCAACTCAATCCGGGATTCCTCGTAAGGGGGATTTCGGGTCGTTTCAACTGGGGTAAATAGAATAAATCATAGAATCACAGATCACAGATAAATATACAGAGTAATATAATATCTCACAGCGGAAATTACAAAATACAATAGTAGTTCATGAAGCTACTAAACAAAATTTTACATCAGAGTTTACATAAATAATATAGCGGAAATATAATACAATAAATAATTGATAACTGTTTGAAACAGAATGACAGAAATAACTGAATAACTGAAACAAATGATCAACAGGTAGATATAGGTTAGTCAAAAATCCAATATAAGCTTCAAACTCCAAAGATGGATCTCGAAACTGGAATACTCGATATGACCTGAGCAATAATGTAAAACAGAACAACCCGGATCATGACTTACATTCTCATGGAAGTAAATCAATTCAAATGAAATGTTTGGTGAAATGCAATCAGTAACTTAAAGGATGTTTGGGATCACCATCCTCGAAGGATCCGTCAAACTAATACTATATAGTATAATACGCTATATATAATAGTGTTTATCAATAAAGTAAAATATCAAAATAGCGTAAGCGGGATTACCATGATTACCCTTACACTATTTATATATTCCCAATTTATATACAGTACTGTAATTCCTCCGTAAACTGGAGGTTGATCAGAGGGCACTCCATATAAAACAGTACAAAAAAAAAATTCGTAGTAGGCTCGTATAAGGCATGTGACAAGGCACACAAGGAATGCCAGGGTGGATTCACCGTTTGCAGAGCCGGACTGGTGGTAACGCATAGTAGCTACTACCGCCCACCTCGATACACACTCCCATAATCAAAAGGGCCCAAATCAAATCTCAATGGTTATAGAATAATATCGAAGAAGTGTGCTCGATAAGAGGTATGACCTCACTTGGTCCGTGCATAGCTCTTGTTTTAGCCACATCAAGCTGACTCAAGGTAGTCAGGGTCTCGTAATTAATATGAAATAAAATAAAATGGAGTCGTTCGCCAAATCATCCCCTTCATTCTGGAACTCCACCGCTTACACAGTTGTTAAAGTGATTTTCGGTATTGGCAGAGAGTATGACAATAGCCGATCCCGGTCTCTTTAACAACCAATCGTTTACATTTTTCACATCGTGGTCATTAATTTATAAATCACTTTATAAAATCATTTATAGGAAATCTCATATTCGAATTCAAAATCAAAATTTAATATCTAACTTCGATTATATTAAAATTTTGAAAATAACTAACTTAAATCAAATCGATTTGGAAAACAATATCATAAAGATCTCAAATGTAGTATAAAATAATACTATAACATATAACTTCAATTATAATTTCCGAAAGTATTCGCATAACGAATCCCAAATTCAAAAATCGACTTATATTTAAGTTATACCGTAAATATCTCAATTTCCATTTAAATCGATACCAAACCTTTAACTCTGTTAATATTTTTGGTTCGGTATATTCGCAAGAATTTAATTTCGAAACAATTAAAGTAGTTCAAAATATTATTTTATAAGAAATCATTTCAAATCGATTCATTTAAATCCAACATTTTGGTTTGAATTCGAATATACGATTCAAGTCAAACTTACATTCAATTTAAACAAATTATATCGTACTTTATAATTCAAGTCATATAATTCAAAATTGTTACTTCTACATTTTGAATCAAAATCTTATATTTCCATTCAAACAAATTACGCTTTAAAACCATTCTTTTTCATCGATTTAACAAATACCTTAATACAAATTGAACGATTCATAAAGATCAATTCCATATATATATATATATATATATATATATATATATATATATTCAGGTTCAAATTTGGTTACTTAAAATCGAATTCATACATATCCAGTTAAAATTTCAAATATACTTTCTCTTAAATTTGAAAGATTCAAATTTAGAATCAATAATTCAAATTTATCTCATATAAGTTCAATCCAATTCGAATTCAAATTCATTTCATATTTTTCCACTTCATCTCTACTAAAAGTTCGTATCAATTCGAATTCATAACTTAAAATGAGTTCATTCGTTATTTAAATATCGTTATACAAATTTACATTTAAACTTCGAATTTAAATCGCGAAATCTAACTTATCCATCTTGACATTTATTATTAAAGTTTATAAAATACATACAAGAAAATAAATTTTGAATATATATATAAGTTTATAAAATTCTAAAATTAATTAGACATAGATTATAAACATATATAAGTTTAAAATAATATAAAATAGATTTAAAGAAATATTTATTATAATTACATATATGAATAAATTATATGGTTTAAAATAGATAAAATTATAAGCAAAATTTTAAACAAACATCTAAATCTATATTTACTCATAAAATCATTTTTTAAACATATAGTTTAAAATTTATAAAATTTAAGTTTAAAAATATAAAAATATAAAATCTTAAATTAATATAAAATTAAATTTCTCAAATCAGTTAACTTCGAAAACATAACCAACGGTGTCCGTATATAGTTTTTTAACATATGGTCAAGTAATACGGATATTTATCATTTCAACCCGCAATTAAAATAAAAAATCTGCGGGTCTATCATTTCAACCTACGATCCCAAATTCATTAAAAATCGTTCAGGTCTATCATTTCAACCTATAACGATTTTCCCTATTCTAATGTTCGTTCGGGTATGTATCATTTCAACCCTTAGTAATTTTTTCTAAAACTAGGGTATCAACAACAATCACATAACATCAATCACAGTATATATATCATTAGTGTAACTACGTGTCATATGAATATATCGTGTCACATATGAAATGTGCATACAAATCAAATCAAACAATTTCTACCAACAATCCTATACATTTCATGCAACAATTCATTATTGATCTAACATCCATGAAAAATGTAAGTCTGGTGTGAGATAACTCACCTTTCGTGGCACAGAATAGAGACAACAAATAGATTGACACTGAGTGAGACAACAACTTCCAAGCACGATTCATAACGGATTCTACTTGCTACCACTCAATATATATTTTATTTTCACAAGAGGAGGCTAGGGGAATTTTAAATGGATTGGTACGATTATTGGTTTGGGATGGTACGGCTATGGTTTTTTTTTGAAATGGTTGGAACTCAACACCAAAAACCGACTCAAAAATAACACAACAAATTCTTTTACAAAGTTATTATATAATTTATATATATATATACATATATATACTCTGAAAACTGTAATATATATATATACATATATATATATATATTCAAAATTCAACGCACACCGAGACTATAGTATAAATTGTACATATAGTATAAACACAAAATCATATACATGATATTTATGTATATTACATTTTATAATCCACCCAAAACCATATATATTATAAAATATATATATATATATATAATACACACTGGAATAATTATAATATATATATATAAATTCATATATAAACACAGGAAAAAATATATGAAATAATATAACTCACCATATATCAAACAAGTACCTAGCTTATAAAATATGCACCCAAACTCACACTTATACAATATTAAAACCAATAAGTAAACACACTCTACACCGACACCTAGTTTCCACGCACATAGTATCCAGGAACACATACTCACGCAACAAATACATATACATTTCATACCCAAAAATACTCACAAATCCCTTATCACTCAGCACAACTAATATATATACATACTCTTGTTTGAAACCATTTGCTCATGCAAAAACCAAAAGAAATGCAACACTGTACCTTAAAACACTCACTCATATAATTAAACTCACACAACAAAACAAACCCATTACATGCACCGGGACAACTCACTCACGCAAGGATTTCCGGGTTTCAGATGGGCGCAGGTCAGGCACGGAGGATAGCAAAAGGAAAGAGGGTCAGTCGGGCTACGGAAAATGTCGGGCGAAGGCTGTTTTGTTGAGTAAAGGGCGGCTTCAGGGAGCTGGTGGTTTGCTGGAGTGTGAGGTGGAGGGCCGAGGTCAGGCGGTGGCTTCTAGACGGAGGTTGGTGGTTGCGGGAGGCGCGAATCTTGGTGCGGTCGGTCGGTTACAGGAAATTGGCAGCTCGAGTGGCTTCAGGTACGGCTTTGGCGAGGAGATGGAGAATGGGGAAGGTGCCGACGGTCTCTGATAGGGTTTAGTGCTAGTAGTTAAACGGTGCATCGGAGAAGAGAGGTGGGCGGGCTGAGAATAGGTAACAGGGAGAGATCGAATATTGAAAGTGGGGAGGAGCAGAATGTATAAGAAGAAGAGGAGTGAGAGAGCAGTTATTAAATATGTGGATGTGTTAGTTGTTCTTTTTTTTTAATACACACACCGAGGAGTACTTGTACAGATAAAGAAGGAACCTCACATGCTATCTATTTGAACAAGTCTACCATACTACCTTTCAGATACACGTTTCCTCATTTGAATATGTCTTCCGACCTTTTAAAATTAAACATATTCAGTGTTTAACTGATTCAACATCTCTCGAATTTAAAATGCTAGATGGTATATTGCAGTATATCGAGGAAGAACCAGTAATTTAACGTCCAAACTAAGCGTCGTAACGCATAAAATGTCAATATGATCAGTTTATCAGTACAAAAGGAATGACAGCAAGTTGAAAACTTATCATTTAATGTTCATATAAAATTTCATTGTTTAGGCTATATTCGTTATCGATATTCGTTAATTGATCATACAAGAAACGTTTGGCAAATAAGGTGATAGTTTGGAAATATATGTGCATTAGAGATGGAAAGCATGAAGCAACGCATGTAAATGTCCTTTAGAAAACAAATTATGAAGCATAGGAAATGCATGCTTTGGAATGAAAAATAAAAGGGACCATGTCTTTATAACTTGGAAATGAAAGATGGAAGTGTGACGCTACTCATGCACGTATGGAATAACAACATGGAATAACAAAGCATGCACACGCATTGTGTAAATATATGTAGTAAAAGTGTCCATTCTAAGCCTTTGGAAAAACAAAAAAATAAACGAGTGGCTTAGAAAGATAAAAGGACGGGTTTTGCAGACCTAAAATGACTAGAACAGTATGTAAGATCGGAAAAGGGACACATCGAACTTAGATGACTCTGTTTCAGAAATGTACTATGCGAGCATTTTCACAATTTCAGCGCAAACTGAGCACTGAAACTGACAAATGAATATATTGCGGAAATCAGCGCGACGAGACAGACACAACGGTATAAAATTTACAGTGCCAACATGCTCCTTTCAATAATGCATTACGGATCCCTTTAAACGTAAAATTCGGATAGGAAAACAATTAAACGGATATGAAAACGTCCGATTTTCGCCAAACGAATTTCGCTGTTGGATTACTAACATCTAATAGAATATTTTTCATGTTTGTCCGAACTGGTTTCGGAAAGATTTTAAAATCGCGAAATTTGAACTGTTTTGTGTAGCTTTGCACTGAAAATTGCGCGATCGGCAAACATTCAAATTTTTCAACGAAATTTTCACAGCTGCAACATCTTATTGTATGCATTTCAAATTTTAAATTCCCGTTACAAGAAATTGCAGAATGTTTCCAAAATAAAAATTTGATTTAAACCGGATTTAAATCATTAAAAATAGCGGGTTATTACACATATTATATATGATAGTTTATGACTTGGAAGAAGGAGATTATTTTGTATAGTGATTTATGGCTTAGGCCTGAATACCTATAGTAAGATAAGGATAATTGTCAAATGTGAACACGCCTAAATTGCGATTTTGGGTAATTG
The DNA here is from genome assembly GCA_030737875.1 of Allium sativum. NCBI lineage: Eukaryota > Viridiplantae > Streptophyta > Magnoliopsida > Asparagales > Amaryllidaceae > Allium > Allium sativum. The sequence continues at coordinate 441,478,786 of CM060924.1, forward strand.
GCATGCACTGTAATTAAAGGCTATAATTTGGCATAGTTTATACTGTGAATCATGATTGGGGGTTTTTGGAGAACATTTTGTACGGTGCAATATGACTAATCCTTAGGGCATGTGTTATATTGTGATATTTGGGACATGACTATTATTGCAAAATTGGAAAAATTGGGTGTAACCTATTTTGAGTAATAACTTGAATTTGAATTTGTGACTCATAACTTGCAATCAACTTTGTTGGGGTATAACTTAAGAATTGGAACATGACTAGTTTTGTGAATTTGGGATGATTAGTATATAAAATCTAGATTTGGACGTGTATGATAAATATGCTAAAAGATAAACATGCCTAACCCGAGGTTAGATTGAGTTGCGGTGTAAAACTGCCAGGAACCGCCTGACACATCTCGTAACCGCAACAACACAGATCTAATGTGAGAGGTTAGCGCATTTAGCCCAAAATCCAAGGATAGAATGAGTTTGCAGTAGAAGTCTGCCCAGAACCCCCCGGCACATTCAGCAACCGCAAACAACTGTTCTAATGTGTGAGGTTGTGGCATTAATAAATTAATTAATGCCAATAAATAGACATGCTAAGAATGGTAAGGTTAAGCAAAATTTAGAAACACTTAACCAATATGACATGATGAATGGGTAGGGTTAAGTTGAAACAAGAGGGCAACACTTAACCAATATAACAGGATGCGTGGAAGGGTTAAGTTAACACAAGAAGGCAACACTTAACCAATGTAACACGAAAAGTGGGTGGGTTAAGTTAACTTGAATTGATTGATGACACTTAACCAATACAGCATGATGAGCGCGTGGGATTAAGTTAATAAGACACACTTAACCAATGTAACTTGATGAACGAATGGGGTTAAGTTAATGGGAAATACTTAACCAATATAACATGGTGAATGAACGGGGTTAAGTTATTAGGAAACACTTAACCAACCCAACATGACGAGTGAGAAAGATTAATAAGAAACACTTAACAAACATGACATGATGAGTGGGTGGGTTAAGTTAACATGAATGGACAACACTTAAACAATATAACATAATGTGTGGGAGGGTTAAGTACATATCGGGTTGGTGGGTAATATTAGTAAATATAGGCCCACAAACTTAACCATTAAGTAAACATGTTTGAATCAATGGGAGGGTTAAGTACATATCAAGTTGGTGGCTAATATTAGTAAATATAGGCCCACAAACTTAACCATTAAGTAAACATGTTTGAATCAGTGGGAGGGTTAATACATATCGAGTTGGTGGGTAATATTAGTAAATATAGGCCCACAAACTTAACCAATAAGAAACCCTAGTAATGGGGACCCATTTCACCAGTAACCCACATAGATGTATCAAGGTACCCTGAAACTAGGCAGGGTGGGGCACGATTACTGGACTTATTATAAGCGGTCAAAATAGCGGCAGAGGGTACATCTTTGTAGGTTCCGACGGTTTACGGGCGTGCACGTACTCCGGAGTGGAAAAAAAGCAGGCACTGGGTACCAGTAGTTATACACTGTGCATCTTGGATCGTGTCGGGTTGCTATCATAAGGATTGCTACACCTTATGGTGGAACCAGTATAGGGTATATATACGCAAGAGAGGGACGATTGAAACTGATACATGGAATATTAATACAAGTAAGGAGCCGATCGATAGGGTAGTAAGGGTACATCTAACATCTTCATGGCAATTAGGCTGATTGAGGTAAGATCCTCATACTAGATGTACACCTGAAGGCTACCATAATTGCGGGAATTGGGATCACGTTGAAATATTATCATTTTACAAAGATTACTAGTTGGGACACTAGTTAGGTGGTGCAGAGATATAGAAATCAGAATAATAAGGTAGTGGCGAAGCAGAGAAAGAGAAGTGCATTCAGTTTATCTTGTCTTGTCATATCTTTTGCTAATCTTATTATCCTTGTTGTCACGGTATTGTCTTATATTCAGTTTATTCATGTCATGATTCTTTTGCCTATTTACATGCTGAAAGTCAATGGGCTTACCAGACTTAGGTCTGACCTAGTTTGTTTTCGCCTCTTTTCTTCCGTCCCCCCCCCCCCCAAGGTTCACAGGAAGGAAATGTTACCGCTTTGCTCAGTTTTCTTTCCAAGCTTGAAGATAGTCGATGTATTGCCTTGGACTCTCTCTTCCACTGCTATGGCTGGTTCATGCTTTATTGGGGAATATCATTGTTATTTTTATGCTACTTTTATACTTGAAAGTTTTTGAATCAAGACAGAAGTTCTATGTATTACTCTTAAGGCAATTATTGTAAAAGCTTGGCTGAACCACATTGTTTATAAAATGACTTCATTTTCCGCTGTTTTACTTGTCTGTCTTGTAATTTATCTGCATCTTTTACCTAAAATGCTCCACCGAAGTTAAGGCATTCCCTTTGTGAGTGACCTTAACAGAGGTGGGGTTATTCACTTGGTATCAGAGCTGAAGGTTACCAGATCAGATAAAAGATTTGAAAAATTATTTTCAAAACGGTTTTAAAAAAAGCATTTTCAAAAGAAAAGTTTTGTTTTAAAGGCATATTCCCCAAAGTCGTATGCACTATCTTTTGATCCTTTGTTTGAATCCTTGTTTCCTTCTTTCCCGAGTCTCCGGGGTTCCTGGCTTTCTGGGAGGTAACCTCATCGCGGCATGGTTCCATAGGCTTGATGAGACTATGACATCTGTCAAAGGGAAAAGAAGTGCCCAACTTCCATCTATAGCCGCAATAGTTTCACCCGTGGCTAATTTTCTTTCAAGCTTTGTAGGGAATTTTCGTGCAATGGAGGCAGCTTTCAAGAGACTTGTCAACAAGTTATACAAGGATGGCAATGATGAGAATGAGGGAGTTTGGCTAAGGAGCACAACCCTAGGGTGAGGAACTCATGGATATAGACTTGGTTCACGAAGGAGGAAAGAATAGAAAAATCTAAGATAAGAGGAAGTATCGTTATTATTGTATAACGGGTCATATAATTAAGGACAAGGCCAAGAACAATGGACAGGATTTTCAGGAAGGCAAGTGCACGCTTCCACCTCCAGCGTACCTGATAAAGAGATAGTAAAGTCTAGTTTTTCTTTTTGATCATCCTGTTAGTACTCTTTTTGATTTTAGCGCTTCACATTCGTTTATATCTTCTTCCATAGTTGAGCCTCTACACCTTAGTACTTGTATAGTAGAAGATCCCATTATTGTATCAAATCCAATTGGTCGTTCGGCTCATTTATCTTTGATTTGTAAGGATTTGAGAATAGCTATATTAAGTATTGAGTTTAAGTGTAATGCTTATGTTTTCGGGTTTCATGGGCTATGGGCTGATTCCTGGCATGGATTGGTTAGCTAGTAATTGTGAAAGGAGAGTAGTTAGACTTTCAAATACACTCGAGATTTCATGCGATCCTAAGGGATCAGTTTGTCTTGGCTACCTAGAATCACTTGATGCATCTATCGACGATTTGCGATCCGTTGGAGTAGTCCATGAGTGCGCAGATGTTTTTGATTAGGTTAGGGGTTTGTCCCCTAAAACGCGAGATAGACTTCTGCATATATCTAGTTGACAATGCAAAGCCAATTGTATTACTTGTACAGCACATGACTCCAAGGGAAAGGAAGGGTTCATAGGGCGAAGTACTTCTAAATGGGGTGCTCCAGTTATTTTCGCTACAAGGATGGGTGGCTCACTTCGCTTATGCATAGATAATATTTTGGTTTTCTTTAAGAGTGGGGAAGAACATGCTTTGTATCTAAGGGGAGTCTTGAATACCCTCCAAGCACAGCTTAAGGCTAAGTTCTCCAAATGTCATTTTTGGAGGAAAGAAGTGAGGTTCTTAGGACACATGGTGTCTAAGGAAGAGATAGTAGTGGATCCTGCAAAAGGTAGTGGCAATCCAAGGTTGGAAGGTTCCTAGAAAAGCAATGGAAGTAAGAAGTTTTCTAGGGTTGGCGGGCTGCTATAGGAGGTTCGTTAAGGACTTTGTGAAGATATCAGCCCCAGTCTTGACTTTGTTAGATGGGAGCAAACCATTCATAGTATATACCGGTGCTTGCGAAACCAGGCTTGGAGAAGTTCTCAATGCAAGAAGGAAAAGTGATATGAAAAAGGCGGTAAGTACGCAGTTATGTTAAGCACAACTTGTCATCCTTTGACAGGAAGTGTAATAACCTGGAGATTCTGAACCAGTTTAAAATTTTTTTATTTCGGCAATTTTAGTGAATTTTGAACATTTAAATTAGATTATTTTAAATAATATCGACAAGAAATTTATTTTGAATATATTTAGAACGTATATATTATATACATCTTCGTTAGAATATAAATAATTATATATAATTATAAATAGAATTGGAAATGGCGCGGTAGTTCGATAATTCGATTTCAAACTTCAATTGAATGTACCGAGTGCATAACAAACCGGATATTAGTGAAACCGAAAACATTAGGATCTAATTGAGAATATCTTTCCAGCAAATCCGAAAAATCAAGATTTCATAGCGGGAATCAAAAGATATGTCCAGTTGAAAATTCTTAATAGTCGCTATGTAATTCAGGCCCTTAAAAATGCGAATTTTGCAAACGACCTCGGATTTTGACGAAACCACTTTTGTTGGATCCGTGATGTTAAATTATTGCTAGATTCCAAATTTCATAATTTTTCGAATCAATATGTGAGCGTGGCAAAGGAAAATGCGTTTGACCAGTTTCAATTGACTTTAATCGACTGGAAATTGGCCATTTTTCATACGGTCTCAGAATTCGACGAAATTAGTTTTGTTAGGACCGTATCGTCAATACAAAGCTAGAAAATATTTTTCTGCTATTTTTAGAGTTCGTATGTGACCCCAGTAAATTGAAATGCGTGTTCAAATTCAATATATAGAGTTATATGTTGATTTTGACGAAAACTGATCGAAACGATCGAATTAGCTTACGATACATATCCCATTGTGTTCGGAATGGGGGTAATACGCTATGGGCGACAGGCGGTGGGCCTCGTTTAGAGGTCGTATGTAAAATTCAACTTTTTGGGATTAAAAATAATAAAATATAAAACCCTTCTCTCTCCTTTCCTTTATCTCAGCCCCCCCCCCCCCCTTTATCATCGATTCAACAGAAGAAAAAAAAATAGAAACCTAAATCGAAATCGCGCGCCGCCAGGGAGGAGCACCACCGCACCCCGACGCCCACGCCGTCGCCCCCTATCCTTCTTACCCCACCTCCTCCTTCGCGATTAATGCGAACCCACAGGCCTCGCGAGACCCGTAGCCACCCCGAGCCCAACCCAAACCCATCACACCCCCTCGCCCACCTCCACTGACCGTCGATGCCGCTGCTCCTCGCCCTCCGATCCCACCTCCTCCGCTCTCATCTCGTCCATGCGAGGAACCTTAGCTGAAACCGCCCCTTTCCAGTCGCCTGGGCCCCGCCACTGACGAGAGCACCACCCACGCGACAACCATCCGCCCTCTCGACGGCCTGAGCCTCCTCCAGCATCCGCAAACCGACGTAGACAGCCCCTCCTCTGAGTAAATCAAATACAGTGAGTTTTTGATTGATTTTACTAAAAGCAATTAATTTATTTGCTGATTAAACAATGATTAAGTTATATAAAACATTGTATATAAAAATATGATTTTTATAGAGTAGATTTGAAACAAAGATTTGATTTTCTATATGTATATAGAGTGTAAAAAGGATTTGATTTTGTATGAAAGGGAGGATTTTTATTTATATAAATGACATAAAAATTTGATTTTTATATGCAAGAATGAAAATAGAAAAGATTAGATTTTTAAAATAGAAAAGATTAGATTTTTAAAATAGAAAAGATTAGATTTTTAAAATAGAAAAGATTAGATTTTTGAAATTGAAAAGGCGAAATCTTTATATTTGAAAAGGCGAAATCTTTATATGAAGAATAGTGGGATAAAAATAGAATTTTTATCTATATAGCACCATTGTAAAAATAGAATTTTTATCTATATAATAGTGATTTTTATATATTGAATAGCAAAGTAAAAATTCAATTTTTATATATTGGATAGCAAAGTATAAATTCGATTTTTATATATTGAATAGCAAAGTAAAAATTTGATTTTGATATATTGAATAGCAAAGTAAAAATTCGATTTTTATATATTGAATAGCAAAGTGAAAATTCGATTTTTATATATTGAATAGCAAAGTAAAATTTGATTTTTATATATTGAATAGCAAAGTAAAAATTTGATTTTTATATATTGAATAGCAAAGTAAAAATTCGATTTTTATATATTGAATAGCAAAGTAAAAATTCGATTTTTATATATTGAATAGCAATATAAAAATGTGATTTTTATATATGTAGTGAATACGGGCAACAAAAGTGACAAAAGGCGAGCGGTGAAGATTTTCTACATATGAAGAGTTGAGGCGAATGGTTTAGCTATTCTGTGAGAACTTCTCACCTTTTAAAAATCTCTTTTTCTAGTTATATATATATCTACTAGGATGCAGACGGTGCTTAGTAGCACCTGACACCCGTCATCCACATACTATGGATGGCTTGTTTGTTTGGTTGATAGCATCCCGTTAGCTGCAAGGACGGGCAATGAATTGGTGGAATGCTATAAAGGAAGCTACTCCCGAAGATCAGATTACTTGGGATCAGTTTAAGGTTCGCTTTAGCGAGAAGTTCATTCCAGCTGCCTAGAAGTCAGTGTTGTTTAAGAGATTCTTGGAACTCAAGCAGAATGGCAGAGCTATCTCGGAGTATATTGCCGAATTCGACACTTTGTCGAAGTATGGGTTATCTCTTATTGATACTGCCGAGAAGAAGAACGAGAAGTTCATAACTGGTCTGGATCAGTACTTGGGGGAAAGGCTTATTAACCACATCGATGAGACGTTTGAATCAATTGTGGGGAAAGCATTGAGGTCAGAGAGTCTTTACCCTAAGACGAAGACTGAGGTTGCATCTACAGAGGAGCCAAAGCCGCAAGCAAGTGGTGGAGGCAAGAGTAGTTCTCAGAATAAGAGGAAGCAGAACCAGAATAAGGATGGGCAGAAAAAGAATAAGAAAGTTGTTGAGTGCTTCAGCTGTGGTAAGAAGGGCCATTATGCTAGTAATTGTCGGGCCAAGCCAGCGGATATGAAGTGCTTCAACTGTGGCCAAGTGGGACATCACAAGGACAAGTGTCCGCAACCCCCTAAAGAAAAGAAGATGGTGAAAGCATATGCCCTTAATGCTATTCCTTCTTCGTCGAATGCCCCAACTGCAACGGAGAAGGGAAAGAATGTCGTTATTCAAGGTATGCTTTCTGTTTATGATGTTCCCGTTAGAGTTTTGTTTGATACCGGAGCTTCCAGTTCTTTCATATCTAGTGACCTGGTAGATAGGTTGGGATTGGAGCCCGAGATTGTCGATAGACCTTTAGTAGTGACGAACCCGATTGGTGGTTCGACTAACCTTAGCATGATTTGACGTAATGTGGTCATATCGAGTCATGGATGCATGTTTGTTTGTGATTGCTTTGTTTTGGGCTTTACTGGGTTTGGCATTATTTTGGGAGTCGATTGGCTCCAAAGATACGGGGTGGTGGTAGACTGTGAGGGCTTTTTGGTGACAGCTTGAGCGGATGATGGGCAGAGGGTAGTGTTTGGTGGTCTACCCGGTGATGGGGTAATGGCTAGTTTTCTAAATTCCCTCGACATCCCGCATAGTGAGTTATCAGGGTTGCCCGTGGTTAGCCAGTATCCGGATGTCTTCGAGGAAGTGACCGGGCTTCCACCACACCGAGAGATTGAGTTCCGTATTGATTTGGTGAAAGATGCCAGACCTATAGTGATGCCACTTCGTCGTATGGCACCAAGGGAGCAGCGAGAGCTCGGGGTGCAAGTCAACGATCTTTTGAAGAAGGGATTTATCAGAAGGAGTGTTTCTGAATGGGGAGCACCAGTTGTGTTTGCTACCAAGGCGGATGGTTCCCTTCGTTTGTGTGTAGACTACCGCGAGTTGAATAAAGTGACAAGGAAGAACAAGTATCCTCTATCGCGGATAGATGATTTGTTTGATCAGTTGAGTGGCGCGAGGGTATTTTCTTAGTTCGATCTCGCGACAGGTTTTCATCAGCTTAGGGTGGAAGTTGAAAGTATAGCTAAAACGGCATTTCGGACGCCGTCTGGATTTTATGAGTGGTTGGTCATGCCATTCGGGCTGACCAATGCCCCAGCATATTTTGTGGGTCTTATGAATAGAGTATTCAGAGATCAGTTGAATAAGTTTGTCCTTGTGTTTGTGGATGATATTTTAGTCTACTCGAGGACAGAGGAAGAACACATGGAACATTTGAGGATAGTGATGGAGGTGTTGAGAAAACACCTGTTGAAAGCAAAGTTTTCTAAATGTCACTTCTGGAGGAGGGAAGTGAGATTCTTGGGCCATGTTGTTTCAGAGAATGGTATTGCCGCGGATCCTGCGAAGGTGGCTACGGTACAGGATTGGTCTACGCCCAAGAATGCAACGGACATAAGAAGTTTTTTGGGGTTAGCTGGATATTATCGTAAGTTTATCCAAGACTTCTCCAAGATAGCGGCACCGTTGACTCAGTTGACCAAGAAGAATCAAGCTTTTGTTTGGGACGAAAGGGGCGGGAATGCATTCAAGAGTCTAAAGGACAAGTTGACATGTGCAACAGTGATAGTCATTCCTAAGGGGAATGAAGAGATGACGGTATACACAGATGCATGTGGTTCCGGACTTGGTGCTGTATTGATGCGAGGAGGAAGGGTTGTAGCTTATGCAAGTCGGCAACTGAAACCGCATGAGAAAAGATACCCTACCCATGATTTGGAATTGGCAGCGATCATGTTCGCATGGAAGATGTGGAGACATTATCTCTTGGGAGAAAGATTCGAGTTGTTTACCGATCATAAATCGTTAAAGTATCTTTTCTCCCAAAAGGATCTAAATCTCCGACAGCAAAGATGGTTAGAATTCGTGGCTTCCTATGATTTTGATATCGCATACACACCAGGAAAGGACAATGCAGTAGCTGATGCATTGAGTAGAAGACATGCCAGTTTAGGGGCTATGTTTCTAGAATGGAAGCAACTGGAGTACATCGCTGGGTATGATTTCAGACCAAAGTGCGAGTTGGATCCAGAAATGTTAGCAAGCTTGACGATCAAACCCACTTTGATTAAGCGGATTGGTTCCAGTCAGAAGGACGATCCTACCCTATTGGAAATCATCTCAAAGTTAGAGATGGGAATCGACGAAGAGATGAACAAGTATGGGCTTGATCGAGATGGATGGCTTAGAAAGAATGGAAGACTAGTTGTACCCAATGTCAATGGATTGAGAGATGAAGTGCTTAGAGAATGTCATCACTCAAAACTGACTATACACCCCGGTGGTAACAAGACGTACGAAGACATGAAGCAGACCTATTACTGGCAAGGGATGAAAAGAAACATTGGTAAGTTTATATCCAAATGCATGAATTGCCAACTAGTTAAAGCTAAGCAAAAGAATCCTAGTGGTTTGTTACAACCATTGGAAGTTCCAGAATGGAAATGGTAACAAGTGTCAATGGATTTCGTTGATGGGTTACCAAGGACTAGATCGGGCCATGATAGCATTTGGGTTATTGTGGACCGATTGACCAAGAGTGCGAGATTTATACCCGTCAAGTCGAATAGGACGGCAGCTAATTTAGATGAACTATATGTAAAGTGGGTAGTTAGATTTCATGGAATACCAAAAGGCATTGTGAGTGACCGAGATCCGTTGTTCACTAGTGGATTTTGGAAAAGCTTACAAGAGGCATTAGGATCAAAATTACATCTCAGTACCGCGTATCATCCTCAAACCGATGGTCAAACAGAGAGGGTGAATCGTATATTGGAAGACCTCTTGAGAGCTTGTGTATTGGATTTTGGTGGATCATGGGATGACCATTTGCATCTAGTAGAGTTTGCATATAATAATAGTTACCAATCCAGTATCGATATGGCTCCGTTTGAAGCTTTGTACAGAAGACCGTGCAACTCACCGTCATGTTGGGTAGAAACTGGTGAGAAGTTTGTGCTTGGACCCGATGTGATAAGAGAAACTTCAGCTAAGATTAAGATTATCCAACAGCGAATGAAGACTGCCCAAGATAGGCAGAAAAGTTATGCTGATAAGAGGAGAAGAGAGTTGAAGTTCTCCATTGGCGACTTGGTGTTTGTCAAGATTTCTCCGTTGAAGAGCGTAATACGATTTGGCAAGAGAGGCAAGTTAGCACCAAGATTTGTTGGTCCATTCCCAGTTCTTGAGCAAATTGGGAGTTTGGCATATAAAGTTGAATCACTAGAGAAGATGGCAGGAGTTCACAAAGTATTTCATGTTTCCCAGTTAAGAATGTTCGTGCACGACCTAGATGTGACTATTTCACCTGATCAGTTGGATGATATCGAAGTTGAATCCGAGGCGGTTGGGAACCGCAAGCCTATGCGTATTGTTGGGGACGATACGAAGCAACTTCGAAGGAAAGTGGTGAAATTAGTCAAAGTCCTGTGGGGCGAGAATGAGAACGACTGTACTTGGAAGACAGAGGAGAGCATTAGGAAGACGTATCCAGAACTCTTCGCCTGGTAAGATTTTACCTTTAATTTAGTCTTTCCGCATGCTAGGATAGGCTTGTTTGTTTGTTTTGCACGGTTGATTGTTGTGTATGATTGGTAGGCATGCGGGATCCTTTGTATGTTTTGGGTTAAAGAATTTTGGGGACGAAATTTCTTAAGGGGGGGAGAATGTAACAACCCGCATTCTACACATCGAAGGATCGTAGAATATTTATTTCTTTCTTATATGAAGTCGTATGGTCATGTGGCTTTGGGAAACGACCATTGGGGTCATTTCCCATGTTCGTGATTTTTGCCGATTTTTAAATGACCATTCTGCCCCTAGCTGGTACTGTTTTGGCCATAACTTTTGACTGGAAAGTAATTTTGACTTGAAACCACTTCCATTGGCTCCGGATGATGGTTTACCTTTCCGTAGAGTTGTCACATTAGCCAAACGGACTCACCGTTTGGGAGATATGGCTGAAACAAGGTTTAGAAGGTGAAAAACAGCTTAACTGGGCCTAATTAGGGTGATTAGCAAGAGGGCCCAAGACTCATTTCGGGATTAGAGATGTATAGGGGCTGATTAGGGTTAGAAAACATTTCTTTTAGCCGCCACTTTGATTCTTGGAACCCTAGCAATGGCCTCCAACACCCAAATCAACTTCTAATCATTTTCTAATCAAGTTTTGGCTTAATCTACATCAAATCAAAGAAGATCTTCACCAAACCAGTATTAGAGCTGCTGTTAGACACCAGTATTCGCCCAAATCAGCGAGGTTTCAGTTCTGAAAATTTTATTTGTGGCCAAGGTGAGTGATTAGAATTGTTTTGACACTAATTACAGTTAATTAAGGTGATTAGTGATAATTAGTGAATTTATACACTAATAAATTCTGGAAAAATATTTATAAATTCGAAAATAATGTTTTAGACCTCTTTTAGAAATTTAGTTTGATTTGGTTAAGTTTTGCTAATCATATCATTAGTTTTTCCTAAACATGCTTAAGGGAAAATATGGGGTTTTAGGTATGTTTGATCCATTTTACATGCTATGATTATTGTTTTGGTGTTTATGAATGATTATACATGTTGCTATGACTGTATGGTATGCTTCGTGATTGTCTAAAAGTGATAGATTGGCCGAAAACGCCGTCGAATGGCGTAAAACAGTCGCTGGAAAGTTGCAGGAAATGTGCAGGGTTTCAAACCAGATCGGATCGGATTATAGGCTCGGATCGGATTAGTGGATCGGGTAAGGAGAATGCGAACCGGGTCAGAACTTGGCACTAGCTGAGCCTTGGCTAGAAGGAGGGCCATTTGCAAGAGTTGGAGTTGGGTTGGGATCAGATTGGAACTCAGCATGGGGATCGGATCGGATCAGAAAAGGGAGCAAAGGTGGGGGCAAGTCGAATTGAAGCATCGGATCGGATGAAGGACCACCGAACCGAACTCAAGAAGAAGCACACCCGAACCGAACCACTTCAGGGCATCCGAACCGAGCTAAAAGGGGAACACCCGAACCGAACCGCACCCAGGAGCATACTAGGAAGCATTGGACCAAACCGAACCGATGAGGACTGGAGTACTATGCATATCCGAACCGAACCGTACGTGTACTATTACTACTACGCGATGACTCTTTTGAAGACCAACTCCAATTCGACCAAAACCCGAGATGCAAAGGAAGTTCAAATGAGGAGCTTTGACTCAGGATCCAGTTGAGAACCAATGAGTGAGCTTCATGAGTTGGGCTTTGTTGCGGGACGTGTGCTAAGGGGTTGTCGATGTCTGTAACTTTGAATCACTATGTGCAGGGAGTACGTGAACGAATTCAGGGTCACAGTGGCCTAGGTACGACTAAAGAGCTAATAGACCAATGAAGTGGGGGTCATTTGTAAAGATTTGGTTATGACTCCATGTGGTAAGCTTGGTAGTAGCAGTAGTTGTACAAGTCGAACTCCGTCACTACTTCGATGGGTCTAGTGATTGACAGTGGTGGACATCGTATGCTTTACGCTCTGAGTGAGAGATGTGAGGATGGTTGCTATGCTTGACTTGTTTTCCATCATTATGACATGCACACCCCACTCCCGTTATCTTTACACCATTTGTTTTGTGGCACCTTAGAGTATTGTACGGTATCTAGTGCTAACTCTTTGGTTGCAGGTTCAGGTATGGTTTAGTATACCTGTTATTGTTCTGTTTAGCTGCTTATCGCTCATACCAGACTTTTTTATGACCCAGAGTTTTATGTCTCTTCTTATTACTTTGGGTGCTCTCACGAGCAGACTAGAGACAGGTTAGCTGGGTATGCACGAGTAGCTGATCCGGAGATGAAACACCCCACCTCCGTTAGGGTCACTCTCAAAGGGAATGCCCTAATTTTGGTGGAGGTTTATAAGTACAAGTCACAGATATACAAGACAGATATAAGAACACATATTTGTAAACAGCGGAAGAACAACAAACTTTTATTTCATAAAGTCAAATACGTGTTACAACAACATCCTTTCTAAAAACATAACATAACACTTTCATAATCTGTCTTGAGTACATGATTTAAAGAAGCATAAATAAAACATAGATAAACTGCAAAGCCCCCATAGTGATTGTCCAAAGCCATAGCTCAAAACAAGAAAGTCCAAGCAATACATTTCTCTTCTTCAACCTGGATGCTAAGGTTGGTCAAGCTGCTGTGTTCCCTCCCTGTGGACCTGGGGGGGGGGGGGGGGAACGGAAGAAAAGAAGACGAAAGGAAAGCAGAGTCAGACATAAAGCCTGAGTAAGTCTAGTACTATTTTGTCTATGAATAAAGAAATGGGTATGATAAGTATAAACAGGAAGTGGGCATGCATTATAACTTGGTTAAGTTGTCTAGGGTCGAATATACTATCGTACCCCATGTTAATCTCTGAACCCATATGAACTAGTTTCCAATTGGCACCCCATAATCAGGGTGAAGTGATCCATTCTATGATGATCGGCTCCTACTCGCATAGTTACATGTGTCTTACGACCCCCGATGTCGTAGTTACCTATGCTGGTCCCACCATGGGGTGTATCAAGTCCCATAGTGGCAACCCGACACAACCTTTGAGTGCACAGGTATGCTACTGGTGTCCAGTGCCTTATTTTTCTGCACCGGAGTGTGTGCACGCCCGCACTCCGTTAGAACCTACACTGCTACACCACCGTCGTCGATTTGACCTCTTACAATCAGCCCAGTAATCGTGCCCCACCCTGCCTAGTTTCAGGGTATCCTGATACACCTTTTAGGGTAACTGCTGAAAAGGGTCCCCCGTTACTAGGTTTTCTATCTCTAGCCAACATGCTAAGTTGGTTAAGTGTTTTCTAACCTAACCCCCACCAGTCCGTTTAGTTTAGCATGTTCCATTTTGATTAAGTCTTTAGTTCACTTAATCCTAACAATCCTGACTCAGCCTTAATTGTCCTATTAAGGCCCTGACCTCTCACATTAGACAGGTATTGTTGTGGCTGCCTGTTGCCGGTTGGTTCCGGGCAGTCTTACGCCACAACTCAGTCTAACCTCGGGTCCTTATTGGGCTCCATGTTTAACCTCCCACATTGGATAGGTATTGTTGTGACTACTGGACAGCCGGGCGGTTCCGGGCAGGTTTACATCACAACTCAATCCAACCTCGGGTTAAACACCTCGTATTTTCTACATTTACATATCTTGTCATTCTTCTTTATTTCTTATATGTAAATATTTGCGGCCCATTATTAAGTTAATGGTGTAAAGGTTACACCAATCATGGGCCCAACCCATACTTGAACTTGGGCCCTTCTATTTTATATTTTCATTCATTAATTAATTTTAACCCAACGTTATTTTCCCCCGTTTTACACGTCCGTTTATATATATTGGGCTTAGCCTTTTTAAAGCCCAATTTAGCCATGCGAAAAGGGGAGGCTTAAAGCGTGATACACAAAGAGGGGAATGTGAACGTATGAACTTGCAATATGACGTTGGAAATACAAACTAGAAACTGGTGTACTTGCATATATACTTTGGTCATAAAGCATAGGTGACATGAATCAAACCATGTAAACTTGCATAGGCTTAACTACAACATAAACCTATATTTTATTTAGGCATAATATCAAACATAAGCATGGCCTAAATATTCCTAACATAAGCAAGGCATAATGTCAAACATAAGCATGGCATAAATATTTCTAACATGGTATAATGTCAAACATAAGCATGGCATAAATATTCTAACATGAAATCATGATTCTTACTTTAGTCATGTAAACATGCAAAGAGGGATTTTGAATCTAATCCTAACTATGTACCACATATGTCATCATATAATTCTTATAAACAAGATAGCCTTAACCATGGATTTTCAATTATGCCAAATATCATTCATAGCCTAGCCATATTCATAAGTTTGCAAATAGGTTTTCTAGTACAAAAGCATGACCTAATACATAGATTATGGTGTCAAAATTCCAACATGGTTTCATATGAACTATAACAACCAAACTTGATTTATGCACAAAATATACATCATGATGGCATAGTAGCAAAATCCCAAACTTGCATGAACTTAAATCAACTACATACATGTAGCTCATAGATTACATAATTTGCGAAATATTCCAAACGCATACTTGCATAGAACTACCGCATGTAGTTCTTTATAATGAATAACATAATTTTGCACAAATATGAATTACTTTATTATCCCAATTCAAGCATACAAATCAACACAGTTGTTTATTCATACCAAAGTAATACTCTACTTACAATGGTTGCGGCGAATTCTCTAATTAAGAGATATGATTCCTTTGTTGAATTGATTGGCTTTAGGTTGCTTGAATTGCTTTAGGCTTTAGAACCTTCTTCCTAATTCTCTCTCTAGTTGGCGGCTACTCTTAGTCGTTCCTCAGCAACATGGCGGCTATGTTCTTAATTTTGAATGAATAGATTAGGGTTTAGTCTAGGGTTGTTTATATAGAGGTTAGGAACTGATTAGGACCCTTGATGTTGGTTGGATTGATCATAGCCATTCATTAGATAGAGAGACCAATTAGAACCCGCCACCTAGCCCTAATGACAAAGCAGACCACAGAGAATCGACCAAACACAGACCTGGCCAGCCAGGTTGACTGGGCTCGACCAGGTCGACACCCCTGTCGACAGGGCTGTCGACAGCCCTGTCGACATGGGTAGCCCAGGTCGACAGCCCAGTCGACCTGGGTGGCCTAGGCGGGTGTTTATCCGCCCTGGCCCATTGGGCCCGATTTTTAATTATTTTATTCTGTTTGAATTTTAAATTTAATTCAAAACTTCCGAAGGCCATATCTTCTTCATACGGACTCCGTTTTTCGAAAACTCGGACTCTAGACGAACGCAATGGCGTATCCCGTTTCCCTTAGTTCTTTGATTTCAAATTAATTATACTTTAATTTGTTAACTTCACAGTTATAGAGTTTGCGGGGTGTTACATTCTCCCCCACTTAAAAGGATTTCGTCCCCGAAATCTTCAAGTTTAGGAAAATGTATATCCTAACATCCAATCATCCATCTACTCATCCATCAAACACAAGCATCCATTGTCCTTAAAATATTTCTAATGCTTCATGATCATATGCGAAGTGTGTGTGTACATGAACTTATCTAATGCAAAATCAGGCGGTCTACTGATTCAGTTGACCTCCTTAATGCGAATTATGTAAGTGCCATGAATCCATTATGTATGCAAATTTTTTTTTCCTATTCATGATTCTACATGAGTGCACAATCATTCAATACAAATGCAACATCCACATGACCACACATTAATGTTCAACCATATACGAATGCAAACATATATGCATATGCAATATGAAGTGACTGAGCCGATCTAAAACCTAGATTGTGTGTGTATATGCAACCACGAGCAACCACTAGCAATCACTTGCAACCACTTGCAACCATCATCCATAACATGTTTCAACTACATGTTTCCATCCAAAGGGTTTCTACCTAAAAGATACGGTCGAGGAAATATACCTAAAAAGATAGATAAAAGCGCAACTTAAGAAAAAGAAAGATCAAGGATGTACCCTCGAACAGAAAAGGGTAGGCAGTACGTATTCTAGCTTCAGTTTCCCAAGTCGCGTCTCCCTCGGCGTCGCTCCACTGAACTTTGACGAGTTTGACTTCGCGGTTGCGTAGCTTCTTCACTTCCGTTCCTAATATGCGGGTTGGAACTCTTCTTATGGTTGCTTCGCGTTCCACTTCGGCCTCTTCGAGGATATTTGGCTCTACCACTTCAGCTGACTCATGTAGACATTTTCGGAGATGTGAAACGTGAAAAACGTTGGGACTCCAGCCAACTTCTCGGGTAGCTCTAATCTATAGGCCATTTTCCCAATTTTCTCAATAATAGGGAATGGCCCTACGAACCTTGGTGCAAGTTTTCCTGTGGTTCCAAAACGAACAACGTTCCTTAGTGGTGATACCTTGAGAAAAACTCTGTCTCCAACTTCAAATTCAAGGTCGGTCCTCCTCTTGTCAGCATAGGACTTTTGTCTGTCTTGGGCCGTCTTCATCCTTCTTCGTATTAAGTCTACTTTCTCTGAGGTCTCTCGGATCATGTCTGGTCCAAGTATGAGCTTATCCGTGGACTCCCACCAACAAGTGGGCGATCGGCACGGTCTTCCATATAAAGCTTCGAAGGGCGCCATCCCGATGGTTGCTTGATAGCTGTTGTTGTAGGCAAATTCCACCAAAGGAAGGTGGTCTTCCCATGTCCCTCCGAAGTCAAGGACGCATAGCCTTAAGAGGTCTTCCAAAACTCTATTCACTCTCTCTGTTTGGCCGTCGGTTTGGGGGTGATAGGCTGTGCTTAAGCATAACTGCGTTCCTACTGCTTCTTGCAGACTCCGCCAAAACTCACTGGTGAAGATGGGGTCTCGGTCACTAACAATACTAGATGGTATTCCATGGAGTCGAACGATTTCCTTGAGGTAAAGTGATGCTAGGGATGAGGCAGTTCTTTTACTTTTGACAGGTAAAAAGTGGGCGCTTTTAGTAAGCCTATCCACTATTACCCAAATGCTAGTGTTGCCTCTCCTAGACCTAGGCAGCCCATCGATGAAGTCCATTGAGATGCTATCCCACTTCCACTGCGGGACCTCCAGAGGATGTAGTAGTCCGCCAGGCTTTTTCTGTTCCGCCTTAACCTGTTGGCACACCATACACTTAGAAACGAATTCTGCCACGTCCTTTTTCATGCCGTTCCAGAAGAAAGTCCTTTTTATATCTCTGTACATTTTATCTCCGCCTGGGTGTATCGTCATCTTGGAGTGATGTGCTTCCTCGAGAACCTTCTTTATTAAATCCTGTGTCTGTGGGACGCATAGTCTTCCGTCTCGCCTTAGCAAACCCTTATCGTCGATGGAGTATCTGTTGAGGTGACTTGAAGTCTCACCCCTAATTAGCCTATCAATTATTTCCATAAGCTGAGAGTCTTCGCGTTGTGCTGCCCCTACTAAATCCACTAAAGTTGGGCGTACTTCGAGAGATGCTAGCAAGCCCGGTACGAAATCGGAGGAGGGCCTAAAGTCGAAACTGGCTATAAACTCTAGGCTTTGTCTTTCAACAAACAACGGGCTTAGGGTCAATTTCTTTCGGCTCAACGCGTCTGCCACTACGTTGCCTTTGCCCGGAGTGTAGGAGATTTCGAAATCGTACGAGGCAAGAAACTCCATCCACCTTTGTTGCCTCAAGTTAAGGTCTTTCTGCGAGAAAAGATATTTCAACGATTTATGGTCAGTGTAAAGTTCGAACTTCTCACCTAGGAGATAGTGTCGCCAAGACTTGAGTGCAAAGACGATTGCGGCTAACTCAAGATCGTGGGTTGGGTAGTTCTTTTCGTGCACCTTCAACTGCCTCCCGCCATAAGCTACTACCCTTCCTTCTTGCATTAAGACGGCGCCTAGCCCTGTCCCACATGCATCCGTATAAACAGTGAACATCTTGCTCCCATCTGGCAGCGTCAAAACTGGGGCTGTTGTGAGAGCCCTTTTTAGTCGTTGGAAAGCAAACTCGCAATCCAAATCCCAATTGAACACTAGATTCTTCTTAGTCAATTTCGTGAGCGGAGCTGAGATTTTCGCAAAATCCCTTATAAACTTTCGATAGAAACCCGCTAGTCCTAGGAAGCTTCGGACCTCAGTCGCATTCCTTGGTGTCTTCCAATCTTGTACCGCCACTACCTTAGCAGGGTCCACTGCTAACCCTTGTTTGGATACTATGTGCCCAAGGAACCTCACCTCTTCTCTCCAAAAGTGACATTTGGAGAATTTGGCCTTTAATTGATGGACTCGCAAAGTTTCCATGATTGCCCTTAAGTGTTGAGCATGTTCCTCTTCACTCTTTGAGAAGATAAGGATATCATCTACGAAGACCACTACGAATTTGTTGAGGAAATCTCTAAATACCCTACTCATCAGGTCCACGAAGTAAGCAGGTGCATTTGTCATGCCGAAAGGCATGACAAGCCATTCAAAGAAGCCGTCTGGGGTTCTGAACGCCGTTTTATCGATGCTATCTTCAGCCACCCTTAGCTGATGAAAACCGGTCGCTAAATCGAGTTGGGAGAAAACAGACGCTCCTACAAGCTGGTCAAATAAATTGTCAATTCTAGGGAGAGGGTGCCTATTCTTTTTCGTTAGCTTGTTGAGCTCCCTATAGTCAACACATAGACGGAGTGAACCATCCGCCTTTGTAGCGAACACCACTGGAGCGCCCCATTCTGAAATACTCCTCCTAATGAACCCCTTTTCTAGAAGCTCTTTAATCTGTTTACTGAGCTCTTTTCTTTCTCGTGGAGCCATATGTCTAACGGGCAACGCAATGGGCTTTGCATTATCTACAAGATATATGCGGAAGTCTATTTCCCGCTTCGGAGGCAAGCCCCTAACCTCTTCGAAGACATCCGGATATTCCCGGACTACTCTAACTGATTGCAAATTTTCAACAGAGGCATCTAGCGATTCAAGATGACTAAGCATAACCGCATGCGAGGGATTACAAGAAATTTCCAAAGTATTACCGAGCTGGGTTAGGAGCCTAACAACCCTTTTCTCATAATCAAGGATGGCCCCATTACTGGATAGCCAATCCATACCCAAAATCAAACCATACCCCGAAAAGCCCAAAACAAAGGCACTACATTGAAATTCTACGCTTAGGATAGAAATTTTCAATTCCAAACAGATCATAGACAAATGAGCTGGGCCCCCAATTGGGTTTGAAACAATTAAGGGGTCCTCTACCATACTAGTTTTTAGGTGCAGAGATTCTACTAAAGCAGACGAGATAAAGGAGTGTGATGCGCCAGAATCAAATAAAGTACGAACGGGGTGATCATAAAGATAAACTACACTTTCTACAGAAGTATTTATACCTTGCTGTTGCAGAGGTGGCGCTTCTAGCACATGAACCTGTGCCCCTGGGGTGGATCCAGCCCTCTGCCCCTGTCCTCGTTTCTTTGGGCAGTCCTTAGCCCTATGGCCCGTCTCACCGCAAGAAAAGCACCCACCATTCTCCTTGGCCTTCTTTTTCCGGCAGTCCTTTACTAAGTGCCCCACTTTGCCACAGAAATTTCACTTCCTCTTCTCTTTGTTGCCTTTCCCGCCCTTCTTAAAGTCCGTCTTTTTAGGCTGCAAACCCTCTTTCTTCCCTTGAGAGCTTTCTGCCTTTGTCTCCTTCTTGCCCTTATCCTCTTCATTCAGCAATGCCATTTGCACCAATCTTTCATACGTGGCTCCCATGGGTATATGGGTCATGGCCAAACTGTGTAATGGCTCATTTAACCCTTTGACGAAACAGAGAGCCTTCTTGTGCGGGGTATTGACTAGGTCAAGCCCAAACCTAGCTAGCTCATCGAACTGATTCACATATTCTCTGACTGTCTTGTCCCCTTGCTTAAGAAATAAAAAATTTTCTAACTGCAAACTTCTTTCTGCATCTGAGAGAAATTTGGTCTCAAACCTTGCCCTAAAGTCCTCCCATGTCTCCACTGGTCTTTCAGCATTAGTGACTTCCCACCAGTAGGAAGCCTCGCCCTTCAATAGCCATACCGCCAGTTGTACTTTCTGTCTATCCTCTACTTCAAAGATGATGAATAGGTCCTCCGTTTCCTTCAGCCAATTTCTAGCTGCCACGAAGGACTCAGTTCCATGGAAATCCCTTCCTCCCATAGCTTTAAAATCTTTACATATCTTAGCAAAATTGTTTCCCCGAGGAGGAGGAGGAGGAAAAGGTGCCGCTGCGGCTGGATGATTTCCTTCCGCTGGGGGAGGAGGAATGGTAGGACCTGGCTGAGTGGCCCTTGCTTCTAAGAACCGTCTAAACCAACCAGGTATTGGTACCCCTTCTGGCAAGTTAAGTTCTTGGGACATGCTGAAACAAAAAGGATAGATTCAAAACGAAGGATAAGAGATAATACCTATGGCTTTGGGGAGTGGACTTTGCTTTTTCAAAATAAAATAATATTTTTCTTTTAAAAATGCTTCTTTAAATTTCCTTTTTGAAAACAATTTTCAAAACTTTTTATCTTATCTGGTAAACCTATGCTCTGATACCAAGTGAAACACCCCACCTCCGTTAGGGTCACTCTCAAAGGGAATGCCCTAATTTTGGTGGAGGTTTATAAGTACAAGTCACAGATATACAAGACAGATATAAGAACACATATTTGTAAACAGCGGAAGAACAACAAACTTTTATTTCATAAAGTCAAATACGTGTTACAACAACATCCTTTCTAAAAACATAACATAACACTTTCATAATCTGTCTTGAGTACATGATTTAAAGAAGCATAAATAAAACATAGATAAACTGCAAAGCCCCCATAGTGATTGTCCAAAGCCATAGCTCAAAACAATAAAGTCCAAGCAATACATTTCTCTTCTTCAAGCTGGATGCTAAGGTTGGTCAAGCTGCTGTGTTCCCTCCCTGTGGACCTGGGGGGGGGGGGAAACGGAAGAAAAGAAGACGAAAGGAAAGCAGAGTCAGACACAAAGCCTGAGTAAGTCTAGTACTATTTTGTCTATGAATAAAGAAATGGGTATGATAAGTATAAACAGGAAGTGGGCATGCATTATAACTTGGTTAAGTTGTCTAGGGTCGAATATACTATCGTACCCCATGTTAATCTCTGAACCCATATGAACTAGTTTCCAATTGGCACCCCATAATCAGGGTGAAGTGATCCATTCTATGATGATCGGCTCCTACTCGCATAGTTACATGTGTCTTACGGCCCCCGATGTCGTAGTTACCTATGATGGTCCCACCATGGGGTGTATCAAGTCCCATAGTGGCAACCCGACACAACCTTTGAGTGCACAGGTATGCTACTGGTGTCCAGTGCCTTATTTTTCTACACCGGAGTGTGTGCACGCCCGCACTCCGTTAGAACCTACACTGCTACACCACCGCCGTCGATTTGACCTCTTACAATCAGCCCAGTAATCGTTCCCCACCCTGCCTAGTTTCAGGGTATCCTGATACACCTTTTAGGGTTACTGCTGAAAAGGGTCCCCCGTTACTAGGTTTTCTATCTCTAGCCAACATGCTAAGTTGGTTAAGTGTTTTCTAACCTAACCCCCACCAGTCCGTTTAGTTTAGCATGTTCCATTTTGATTAAGTCTTTAGTTCACTTAATCCTAACAATCCTGACTCAGCCTTAATTGTCCTATTAAGGCCCTGACCTCTCACATTAGACAGGTATTGTTGTGGCTGCCTGTTGCCGGTTGGTTTCGGGCAGTCTTACGCCACAACTCAGTCTAACCTCGGGTCCTTATTGGGCTCCATGTTTAACCTCCCACATTGGATAGGTATTGTTGTGACTACTGGACAGCCGGGCGGTTCCGGGCAGGTTTACATCACAACTCAATCCAACCTCGGGTTAAACACCTCGTATTTTCTACATTTACATATCTTGTCATTCTTCTTTATTTCTTATATGTAAATATTTGCGGCCCATTATTAAGTTAATGGTGTAAAGTTTACACCAATCATGGGCCCAACCCATACTTGAACTTGGGCCCTTCTATTTTATATTTTCATTCATTAATTAATTTTAACCCAATGTTATTTTCCCCCGTTTTACACGTCCGTTTATATATATTGGGCTTAGCCTTTTTAAAGCCTAATTTAGCCATGCAAAAAGGGGAGGCTTAAAGCGTGATACACAAAGAGGGGAATGTGAGCGTATGAACTTGCAATATGACGTTGGAAATACAAACTAGAAACTGGTGTACTTGCATATATACTTTGGTCATAAAGCATAGGTGACATGAATCAAACCATGTAAACTTGCATAGGCTTAACTACAACATAAACCTATATTTTATTTAGGCATAATATCAAACATAAGCATGGCCTAAATATTCCTAACATAAGCATGGCATAATGTCAAACATAAGCATGGCATAAATATTTCTAACATGGTATAATGTCAAACATAAGCATGGCATAAATATTCTACCATGAAATCATGATTCTTACTTTAGTCATGTAAACTTACAAAGAGGGATTTTGAATCTAATCCTAACTATGTACCACATATGTCATCATATAAATCTTATAAACAAGATAGCCTTAACCATGGATTTTCAATTATGCCAAATATCATTCATAGCCTAGCCATATTCATAAGTTTGCAAATAGGTTTTCTAGTACAAAAGCATGACTTAATACATAGATTATGGTGTCAAAATTCCAACATGGTTTCATATGAACTATAACAACCAAACTTGATTTATGCACAAAATATACATCATGATGGCATAGTAGCAAAATCCCAAACTTGCATGAACTTAAATCAACTACATACATGTAGCTCATAGATTACATAATTTGCGAAATATTCCAAACGCATACTTGCATAAAACTACCGCATGTAGTTCTTTATAATGAATAACATAATTTTGCACAAATATGAATTACTTTATTATCCCAATTCAAGCATACAAATCAACACAGTTGTTTATTCATACCAAAGTAATACTCTACTTACAATGGTTGCGGCGAATTCTCTAATTAAGGGATATGATTCCTTTGTTGAATTGATTGGCTTTAGGTTGCTTGAATTGCTTTAGGCTTTAGAACCTTCTTCCTAATTCTCTCTCTAGTTGGCGGCTACTCTTAGTCGTTCCTCAGCAACATGGCGGCTATGTTCTTAATTTTGAATGAATAGATTAGGGTTTAGTCTAGGGTTGTTTATATAGAGGTTAGGAACTGATTAGGACCCTTGATGTTGGTTGGATTGATCATAGCCATTCATTAGATAGAGAGACCAATTAGAACCCGCCACCTAGCCCTAATGACAAAGCAGACCACAGAGAATCGGCCAAACACAGACCTGGCCAGCCAGGTTGACTGGGCTCGACCAGGTCGACACCCCTGTCGACAGGGCTGTCGACAGCCCTGTCGACATGGGTAGCCCAGGTCGACAGCCCAGTCGACCTGGGTGGCCTAGGCGGGTGTTTATCCGCCCTGGCCCATTGGGCCCGATTTTTAATTATTTTATTCTGTTTGAATTTTAAATTTAATTCAAAACTTTCGAAGGCCATATCTTCTTCATACGGACTCCGTTTTTCAAAAACTCGGACTCTATTTCGCGTATTTTTCCGAGACGAACGCAATGGCGTATCCCGTTTCCCTTAGTTCTTTGATTTCAAATTAATTATACTTTAATTTGTTAACTTCACAGTTATAGAGTTTGCGGGGTGTTACAGGAGACGAGCAGGAGGCTTCCACGTATGATGTATATAGTATTCTCCCTGTGTTGTTGAAGATCACTGCTTGGGCATTAGTAGTGCATCCTCTACTTTATCTTTCTTTTGGTTTAGAGACAGTAATTTGGAAAGTTGTAATAACTTTTATTTGGATTTCCGCTGCTATGGTATAGTTTTCAGCTTATGCACTGTCTCGCCTGTTTTATGTCAAGATTATGTTATTAATATATTTTGTTCCATGCGTTGTGATACATTCTACAGGTTCCTTGTTAGTTCATCCTCTCCTTTCTCTTCTTTGGCGACCGTTCCGTGCTAGTCGGGCATGTGTACAGCGCACCTTCGAAGGAAATACAGGCTGGTGCCGGGCGGGCCGTCACAGCATGCCTCTTATTTTGTGTTGCAATGTAAACGAGGCATTACATCAGTTTGTAACTGAGGCATGCACGACTTTGATTGTGCTGAAATGCATTAGTTGTACTAAAGGCTTTGATGAAATGCATGACTTTTGAAACTGCTTTATTTTGCAGGTGAAGGAGGCAGGGATGAAGTTGTTCGAGAACTTGTTACTGAGGGCACTAGAGGTACTGGAGGCAGCAGAGGCACTGAATGCACTAGTGGCTCGCACTATTTTTTGAAACTGTTTTAGTTTGATGTGAACATGAATTTAGTAATTGATGTGTTTGAAAGCACTCTGTAAAACTGAATTTATTGGGTATGTTTTGTTATTTTGTAGTTGACTAAGTAGTACTTGCGTTACTGGTTAATTTGAAATGAAAAGTTCTTTATTAATTTCTGTGTGTGATGTTAATTGCCGTTATGCTGCAGTATGTTACATAATGTTGTCATAGCTATGATATAATGTTGTCGTATATGAAACTACATGTAATCGTAGCTATGATATAGTGTTGCCATTGGATGGTAAAAGTGTTGTCATAGATTAATGCATGTGGACCCAACAACAGGATTCCGTGAACCCGGCTACAAATTTTAGTGGCATAACAGGATTACGTAAACTGTAACAACCCGTATTTTGAATAGCATGTTATAACGTAAATCAAGGCAGAATTAAATGTTAAAATCTAAACCAAGGGAAACGGGCTGTGCCATTGCGTTCGTCTCGGAAAAATACGCGAAATAGAGTCCGAGTTTTTGAAAATCGGAGTCCGTTTGACCTAGTTTGGCCCATCGAAGTTTTCAGAAAATTTCAAGTTCAAAAACAGTTCAAATATCAAATCTGGAGCCAAACAGACTGGGCGGGAAAGTTTCCCGCCCAGCCCCCAAGTCGACTGGGGAGTCGACTTGGGAGTCGACACACCCCAGCTGGTGTCGACTGCCCAGTCGACACCCCTGTCGACCTGGGTGGTCGGGCCAGTTTGGCCTGGTGCACCTGCTGTCCCCTTTGAGTCATGTTTTGAGGCCTGTGACGAGATTTGATGGCTCAGATCTAAACTAGGGTTAATCCTATGGCCTAAACTAACCTAAATTTCTATAAAAAGACCCTAAGACCTAGCCTAAACCCACACAAAATCAATCCTACAACTAAGTGCTGCCAAAATGCTCCCTAATCATGGCCTCCATCTTCATCTTGAGAGCTTCCACGGCACAAAGGAGCAAGCTTTCTTCTTTCTATCAAAGGAGCTACTTATTCTCAAGGCTATTTGCGTTGCTACATCATTCCTAGAGCTTCTACAACGTCTCTATCTTGTTCTATTGTGTTCTAGTTCTCATAGCCACGCTTTGTAAGCCCTATTCTACTCTTAGATCTAAACTATGAACTTAATATGACATGTAGCAAGTTGAAATGATACTTTTGTGTTATGTTTGCCTTGGATTTCATGCATAGATTCATTCATGACCCTTTTGATCTATGTTTGTGGACCTAATGTTTACCTATCATGAATCTAGTACCATTTATGTTGACTTTTGGGTGGAAAGCTATGAGCTTTATGTGGTGATTGTGCATAAATGCAACATAGAAACCCCCATGGCCTTGATATTAACTTGTCATGCTGGACCTATATGCTAATCACAAGTTTATCACAATATTTGCTAAGTTTAATGCCATACATGTGTAGATTGGAATTGGACCTAAGTGCAATATTTTCCTTGAACCTATGATTGTATGCACAGATTTATTCATGTCTCTCTTGATCTATGATTGTGGACCTATCATGAACCTAGTACCATTCATGTTGACTTTTGGGAAAAATGCTATGAAATGGATTATGGCTTATGCATGTTAACAAACCTTAACCCCACATGTTCCTTAACATGCATATGATGATATTGAACCTATTTGCTATGCACAAGTTAGGATTGTCACCCTATGTCAACTATTACCATGTTACCACCCTATTTGCTAATTATGCTATCATACATGTTTGTGGCCAAATCACCCTTATGCTATTATGCATGCTTGAGGCCAAAGCACCCTTATGCTATTTGATATGTTTTAGGCCAAGTCACCTTTTATGCTATCATACATGTTGAGGCCATATGCTAGTATGTTGAACACCTTTGCCTCAAATATCACCATGTTTAACTTGTGATAGACTTTGCCACCTTATGCCCACCTTGTCATATTGTTATGTTCCCTCTTTGATCTATTTGTGTTGATGCGAATTAACGTGCGATGGGAATACGTTATGGGTAGTTAGGCAATCTTAAATAACATGAAACATGACTTGAAAATATGACATGAAAAGTTGACATGTGATTATGTTTGAAAATATGAACGTGGCCAAACTCAAGGTTGGGTTGAGTTTGTAGCATAAATCTACCCGGAACCGACCGGCTTAACTAGTAGCTACAAACAATAGGACCCAATGTGAGTAGTTGGTCATTTCGCGCTTAAAACCCGAGGTTAGACTAGGTTGTGGTGTAAAGCTACCCGGACCCGCCCGGCTTAACTAGTAACCACAACAAAGTCTAATGTGAGAGGTTGGGGTGCATTAAGTTAATTAATGCCACATGGTAGGGTTAAGTCATGGACTACTTGAATACTTAACCAATTAAACACGATGGATTTGTAGGGTTAAGTCACGGACTACTTGACTATACTTAACCAGTTGAACACGATGTATTGATAGGGTTAAGCCATGAACTTCTTGGATACACTTGACCAACTCAATACATGGTTAGGATAGGGTTAACCACACTTAACCCGTTTGAAATCCTAGTTACGTGGTCCTTTTCAGCAGTAACCTATAGTATCAAGATACCCTGGGACTAGGCTAGGGTGGGGCACGATTACTGGGCTGATTGTAAGAGACCAAAAGAGACGGCTGAAGGGTGCACCGGTTAAGTTCAGGCGGACCATGGTCGTGCACATTAAGTCCGGAGTTGAACATGGGCACCGGTAGGTTTAGACTGTGCGTGCTGGTTTTGTGTCTGTGGTTTACACCCTAGGACTGGATACACCCTAGGGTGGACCTTGCATAGTTAACTACATTCCATGATTAAGCCGTATGACACTGATACACGACGAGTTAGGCTTATAGGGAGCCGATCGACTA
The DNA here is from genome assembly GCA_030737875.1 of Allium sativum. Taxonomy (NCBI): domain Eukaryota; kingdom Viridiplantae; phylum Streptophyta; class Magnoliopsida; order Asparagales; family Amaryllidaceae; genus Allium; species Allium sativum. The sequence continues at coordinate 441,506,684 of CM060924.1, forward strand.
GACCGAGTAGTTGGACCTTGATTTAGGTCATCTCATGAGTTTGGGCCAATATTGGGCTAAGAGATCATTTCTTGTTTATACTTGACATGGATTAGAATACTAGTACACTTGGTGCAACTTAACCTTGTATATGCGATGCCACACTTGATCTATCTTGTTAACTATTTACCATGCCAGTTTAGTTACCATCCTTATGTTTCATCTCAGTTTCTCATGTCCAGTTAATTTTACTAGTTTTTATACTACTAGTAGGTAGGACTTACCAGTCTTTATGACTGACCTGTTTTCCTTTCGCCTCTTTCCTTCCGTCCCCCCCCCCCCCCCCCAGGTTCTCAGGGTGGGAACACTAGCACCTAGCTTGGATCTTTAGCTTGCTTTCTGGATAGCTCATGTACGGTTTGGACTTGAGCTCGCTATGGCTTTACCACGTATACTTTGGGGATAGATGTTCTTTCCAGTTTTCAGTTTATGTTTCTAGACTTGTAGTAGTTGGAAAATAATGACTATGGTTTTGAAATAGTAATTTTATCCGCTGCTTTATTTACTCTGTTTTACTCATATGCTCTGTCTTGTGATATCTTCATGCATGTTTACCTTGACCAACACCCCTCCAAAGCCAGTGTACTTGCTTAGAGTGACCCTGGCGGAGGTGGGGTGTTACATAAACCCGAGATGCAGATTTTAATAGGCCTGACAATTTTGTAAATTTAGTACCTATGACCACACCTGTACCGACATTGCCTTAAGGTCACAAAGATGTTATCTTTGACTCTAAGGCAACGCGGCAAAACACAACACCTAGAAAGTGTCGCCATAGATAATTTTTGGTCTATAGCAACAATTTTTGGCACTTCCCGCGTCACTTCTCCGGTGTTGCAGTATGCAATCCGAGCTTCCGAAGGCGTGTTAGGGGCAATAGTTATTCTAGACGTTCTTTTCCAAATTTTGCCTACCATTTTTGGCTATACATAAAGGAACAAATGTTAGTGCCTATATATCCGACTCTAATCAAACGAGGGGACATCTATATAAGTCGTTTCCCAGGATATCATTTTGTAATAATTATATTTGATCAAAGTAGGGTTAGCAAAAGGGAAAGTAATGAATGATATTATCAATGAATTTTTTTAAAGTTCTAACATATTCCCGCATTATCTGATGATCTAATTTATTAACTTTCTGTTTTCTATTTTCAGAAATTAATACACTAGATGACTATAACATTCGTAGCACTTAGCTTCAGGCTTTAGAAAATAGCATGTTACATAAAATGGATTTCAAAGGTAATTTTGGCAATTTTGCTTGAATGATAGTTGATAATTATGTTTTATTTGAATGGTTTCTGATAATTATCGCATTAAATGTACTCCTTTTATTCTAGCGAATTATATGCCAATCTTATACAATTTTAAACAAGGTACATCATTTTAGTGTTTTTGTAAAATGAGATCATGTCTTGCATCATATAATAGTTCTGTTGTTGTAAATAAAAAATAAAAAAATTTATTATCACGTTTAAGGATGTAACAATTTGTCTAATTTAGAGTGAAAAGAAAATTTGATGCTTTAACTAATCGAAATAAGGTTAGAAAAAAGTACGTGATTTAGTAAAATAATCAGTTATCTCACAAATATTTAACTCTAGTACACAACTGAATAAATTACGGCAATAAAAAGAGCTACTAAGAGTTTTTTCCTTCTTCTTATTTATGCATATGGAAGTATTATATGCATCGTTGGAGGGGCAGAGGTTATTTTGTATTTGGGTACCAACCCTCAATTTAACTATACTATAGGAAATATTTTTAATTCTAGAAATTTGAACTTTTCCACACCCAACTCTGCTTAAATTAATTAAAGTTTTTATGCTAGAGAAGCAACCAAAGTTTATGAAAGACATTTAAACACCATGAAATTGGAGGAAGATAATCCACTTCACCCTAATATTTATTGAACATTTTAATATGGTTTAACATTATTACTAATCAAATTGTATGCCGTTATCAATAAATAATAAGAACATAAAAATTCATTTTCAATTTGTTTAGGTTCAAAGTGTATGTTAATAAGCTATGATGAGTTAATACATTATTACTACAAATCTTATTCAATTATAGTTTTTACTACTTAATAGCTAATAACATAAATTTATTTAGCTGAAAATAAAGTTTCAATTTTGGAATATAACATACTGATTATTATTTGCGATGTTATTTGAATTAAGCGATTAATGCACAGGTCAAGTTTGATCATAGAATCGAAAACAGTTTGATCAATTAAAGAGATTATATTCTTATCCTTTCGTAGAAGTAACATTATTTTGCATAGCCTTACTAAAAAACGTTATTTTACATTCTTATAAAAGAAATATTTAGATATATTACTTTAAATTGTTTCAACAAATTTATATGTTTCTTGAAAATTAAAATACAACAATTTTTTAATTTCAAAAGGTGCGAAAATCCTTTAGTTATTAACTAAAATAGAAACTCTAGGTTTTTTGTCTTTACTTTTAAAAAAGTGCTAGTATATATCCCATAACATGCTTCCTAATGTCACTTAAAGAAGTACTAAAATACTATAAAAAAATCACATTAAATATACACTATTCATGTTAACTTATAAGATTTAAGGTTTAAGAAGCTTTACGCAAATGCTCGCTTCAAATTTATTTATTGACTCGGACAATTTCCCTTCGCGGGTCAACAGTTTACATATATTTAATATTAATCTTTTGGATAGAGACTTCAAATGAAATCGTTTAACATCATATCTTATCAAGATTAAAAATTTATTAAATCAGCTATTATAGTTTAACCAAAATTTATATTTTTTTTAAATAAAAATATAGGAAATGGTGGGATTTGAGTTTCTGATTGTTGTTTACGGTTATGTTATTAAGAACGTAGATGAATAGATGTCTATTTTTTTTTAAATGACAAAGGGATGATGACTATTTAACAAGGCGTTGGCAGTTGAGAGGATAATTGGTTGATAAAAGGAAAAGCGGTGTTAAGAAAGTCCGATAACAATCACGTGGTACGAAGAGCACCACATACAATGCTAAAGGCACCAAGGTAGTATTTTGGGCCTTAGGGTTCAATTGAAAATCATAATTAATATCAGAAAATTGAAGTTCATGAACGAAGATAATCACTACTTCCCTATTAATATATTATTTCCCAAGAATAAAATTTTCTAATCCTTTTTTTTTGGACAACTCTGGCGGCTGCGTTTGCATCAGTGATTTTGGCGATTTGTCACTTTTGAACAAGTAATCTAGTTTCTTTTTATCCGCTGGATCTGTAGTATAAGATGGATAAATATATATTTTCCTCCATATTAATCCAATGATCGTTAGTGTTTCATAGACCTAGATCTGCGTCTACAAGGTTAATCGATAGAGTTCTAATTATTATTTTTGTTGCAAATTTTACAAAGGTGTGATTTGTTTACAATTGTAACATTTTATCGTATTTGAAAATAATTTTGATTTAGAATAGGTTTATAAATAATTTTGAAAATGGATTTTAGAGTAATCTTTATAGTCTGGGTGGGAACAAACCTTCCATATAGTGCAAAATACATCAGTTATACTACTTTCAAAAGGATATTATTTATTTAAATATTTCCAATGTCTCGTCAATTGATTATAGGTACATATGATGTTTATGGTTGTACATACGATATTTTTGATTGGATATTTAAATACACCCTTACCTCATTCAATTGCATGTTTTGAGATAAAATTATATTTGTGTTTATAAATTACATCAAGATGATATATATTTCCATAAAAATAAGTTTTAGATGTGACTCATAGACCATTGATTACATCATCTCAATAGAAATGCAAACTTGAATAGAAAAAAAATCAAAGGGATGTGTCACTTTAAATTTGTTCATACACTAAAATATTGGTTAACATATGTATTTGGTGACCTCCAAGCATAATTTTTCTTTTTTAGGACATACTTATTATGTATTTAGCATATTAATCATTATTTATGTACAATAATGTGAATGAAGAAACACCTATGTGCAAAGCATATCCTTGTAGTCCAAATTATGCCAGGATAAAGTCTTGTCTTATTGATTAACAAGTAATTAATTCATTTCACCAAAATAACCAAGACAAGTGAAGTGAGCCAACGAAAGAAAAAAAATACAATGAGCTTCATAATTTCGGATGTAGTCAAGCATCCTGTTTAGCAAAATACTTCTATAACAGTAACCATCTCCATTCCATCTTGCAACAGCATATGAAGACCAACAACATTTATAACATGGTAAATATTCATTATTATGGATCATTTATAGGTGAAAATATTTATTCACAAAAACAAATATGCCGCCCGTATTTGAGTTGCTCAACACTTGCTTCTAATATCATCGACATATTAAAAATTCAATGATATATTAATAATGAAGAGTTGGATGTGGATGGATGTCCAATGGATATACATCCACGTCGAACTCTTCATTATTATATATAGGGAGCGGCTATAGGGACACAAAATTGAACACAAATTTATGTACACAAAATATAGACCGCACGATTTGTTTTTTATATATATATCATTGAATTTTAATATGTCGATGATGTTAGAAACAAAATCTAAATAGATATCCTAAATGTTGAGCAACTCAAATGCTTTGGAATATGTAACAACCCGGAATTTTGGGGCCAATTTAAAATTTTAATAAATTTTTAATATTTAAAATGATTTAGTTTAAATAATAACGACAAAAAATTTATTTTAATCGAAGTTAAAACGAATAAATTTAAATTAATTATAAAAGGAGTTTAAAACAGCGCTGCAGTTTGAAAATTTGAATTTGAACTTTGACTTACTGTACCGGATTCAAAATAAATCAGAATTGAGTGAAACCAAAAATATTTAAATCTGTTTAACCATATCTTTCAAAAAAATCTGAAAAACTGAAATTTCACTCTATAATTTGAAAGTTATGTCCAGTTTAAAATTTAGAAAATTCGCTGTATAATTTATTTATATTTTAATATTAAATATAGCCCTTAAAAATAGTCATTTTACAAACGACCTCTGTTTTCGACGAAACCATTTTTGTTGGAACCAGAATGTCAAATTATTGATAGGGTTCAATTTTCATAATTTTTCAAATTAATATGTGAGCATGGAAATGAAAATTTTGTTTTGTCAGTTTCGGTCAAATTTAATCAACTAGAAAATAGCCATTTTTCAAACGGTCTCAGAATTCGACGAATTTAGTCTTGTTAGAACCGTATCGTTAAACCATAAATAGAAATAATTTTTCTGTAATTTTTAGAGTCTGTATGTGGCCCCGGGAATTTAAAATGTATGTTTAAATTTAATATTAATGATTTATATTTTAAAATTAAAAAAAACTGATCATAACTGCCGAATTGGGTTACGAAGCATATCCCATTGTGTTCGGGATAGGGGTATTTAGTTAGGGGCGACACTCGTTGGGTTTGAATCAGAGTTCGTATGGGTTAAGAGGAATTTATTGAATTAAAAGAATAAAATAATTAAAATTAAAATAGAAATATGCAGGTATAAAATACCGTATACGTATAACCCTAGGACACAAATCCATAGCCGTCGTATACCTTCGTTCTAATGGCCACCGCGCTCCAGAATTAAATCCCTAAAATCTTTTGATCCTTACCATATTTTCCAACAACTCTAAGGAGGGAATCGAAGTGGATCGTACGAGCTATCGATCCGTACGGTTGGACCCACCCTGGTGGCGCAAATTCCGTGATTCGACCCCGAGAACCGCTGCCGCATCAAGCGGGTTTTACCCCTCCAGGGACCACCGAACTCGCCGCCGTTCCGGGGGGTGGCGCGCCCCTCTAAGTGTTCCGTCGTGGTGAAGGCCGATTACCCTCCTGTGCCTCGAACCGCGTGTAAACCGAAGACCTAGGTCTTAACAAAGCCTGAGAACAACGGTCGGTTTTATCTATAAGGAAGAAGATGTTTTTTTTATTTAATTAATTAATTTAAAAACTATTGATCTTTAAAAGATTGTAACTCGTTCATTTTTTATCAGAATTCGACGAAACTGAAAGCGTTAAAATCGCGGAGAGGAGATCTACGACATGATAATGACGAGAACTGAAACTGAGTATATCAAAATTTGGTCAAAATCCAGATCTGAGTTGTTCAGGATTAAAAGCTATCGGTGAGATTTCTATATTTTAAAAATAATTAAAATTTAATTATATTTCGTTATTTAAATTCTATGTGTGTATGTTGATTAAATTCAGATCTGTAATGTATGATGTTGTGTTTGTTGCCTGTTGATTTTGTTGATTGTGATATATGCGTTTGGTTAAAATTAGATTCATATTTGATTTGAAATAAAAATCATATTTTTATTTCGGGGTTATGAATATTGAAAGAGTTTGAAAATAAAGACTTCCCCTTTATTTTAGACCCGAGAATATAGCTTGTTTATAAAAAAAAATTCACATTTTTGTTGAATTAAAATAGATCAAACAGAATATTACATTTTTGTTAAATTGAAATTATCATTTTTGTTAATGAAATAAAAAGAGATATTTTGTCACTTTTGAAAGAATGAAATAAAAAGAGATATTTAGTCACTTTTTAAAGAATGAAATAAAAAGAGATATTTTTGTTATTTAATAAGAATTATACAAAAATACACATTTTTGTTATTAGATAAGGATTTTACAAAAATCACATTTTTGTCATTTAACAAGAATTATATAAAAATAGTATTTTTGTCAAAACATGATAATAGAAATAAAAGACAATTTTTGGCAAAAACATGATTTTTGAAATAAAATAATATTTTCTTATAATTGTTACAGTGGAATAAAACAACATTTCCTTACAAATGTTACCTTGTAAATAAAAACAACTTTTTATTTGAAATATGTTTTGCATATAAAAATAACATTTTTGGAATTGAAATTTGTTTTGTAAATAAAAAGAAACATTTTGTTTACATATAAAGAATTAGACAAAATATTCACATTTTGTTTACATTAGACAAAATATTCACATTTTGTTTATATATAAAGGATTAGACAAAATATTCACATTTTGTTTACACAAAAAGAACTAGACAAAATTATCAGTTTTGGTCATGAATTGGAAATGTTCATTTTTGTAAATTAAATAGAATGAATTAAAAACATTCATTTTTTTTCATTTTATAGGAATGAAGTACAAACATTTGGTTTTGTCATTCAAAAATGGTTAAACCAAAATATACATTTTTGGTCACTTAAAATGATTAAACCAAAATATACCTTTTTGGTCATTAAAAAGAGTTACACCAAAATATCCATTTTTGGTCATTGAAAAGAATTAGATCAAGATTAGCATTTTGTTTAGAAATGTTAAATAGGATAAAAAGTAAATTTATGTTTAGAAATGTTAATGTGAAAAAAAAGTACAATTTTTTTAGAATGTTTAATATGACTAAAGGAACATTTTTGTTAGGCAATGTTTCTTAGGATTTAAAAATATCATTTAAGAGAATAGAATTAGAACATTACATTCTCATTTAATATTGATTTCAATTGAAAGAATAGATTTTATTTGTCATTTTGTTTACAATAACAAGAGTTAAAAACAGAAACTACATTCTTGTTAAATAAAAAAGTTAAGACATTTTTTGTCAAATGTAATAGTTGAAAACAAAATTGGCCTTTTTGTCAAATTAGAACTGTTGAAACCAAAATGAACAATTCTGACAAATTAGGATAGTTGAATTAGAAATATACATTTTTGTCATTTAAAGGGAATGAAATCAAAATATACATTTGTGATCATTAATAGGGACTAAACAAGAATAGACATTTTGTTCATTTAAAAGGTTGAAACAAAAATATACATTTTTGTTCATTAAAAAGAGTAAATAAAACATGAATTTACAAAGTGCATTTTTATTTTACATTTTAGATGTAAATAAAAACAAGAATTGAAAACGTGAATTTTTATTTACATTTTTAGATGTAAATAAAAACATAGAATTAAAAAGTACATTTATATTTAATTTCAGATATAAATAGAACCATGGATTAAAAAGTGATCTTTTTATCGTCATTTTAGATGCGATAAAAGATTAGATTAAAAGTTACATTTTGATTTACATTTTAAATGTAAATAAATGAGTAGATGAAAAAACTTGTATTTTTATTGTCATTTTAAAGACAAATAAAAAGAGTAGATTTAAAGCGACATTTTTATTGACATTTTATGTTCAATAAAAAGTATGAAATTAAAAGAAGCATTTTTACTGTCATTTTGGAGACAATTAAAAGAATAGTTTTAATAGTTGCATTTGTAATGTTATTTATATGTAATAAGAAGAATAGAGATATATGTCTGTGATGTTGAAATGCGTGATATGTTAATTATAATGTTTAGTATATTCAAGTTTGAATATTACACTTCCATTTACAAGTTACCCGACTTGTTTATGTGATTGGGACGATAATTTTCACACATCGCCCAAGTGCACAAATAATTTATTATTTGCTTGATGGATGAAACCCCACACGAGTATTGGGATGAAATTTGACACACACTAATCCCAATATTTAGTTATATGTCAATCGATGGATTGACAGTCTATGATGAGCGTTAGTTATGTACTTTAGTGCTCACACAGTTATAAATTCCACTTTGGTCATCATTTGGATGTTTGATAATTATTTATCATGATTGTTGATTACACACAATATATGGTTGATGATTGAGTCACATTCCAATAAAGAATATTTTAGAGAAAAGAATATTTTAGAAAATGTCTTAGAAAAAGAGTATTAAAAAATTAGAAAAATATATTTTTATTGAAATGATCTAGTTATTAACTAGAATGAGTCATTAAATTAAGATTTAATGAAGTTTTTCCAAATTTTTTATAATATTTAATTGAAAATTTAATCGAATAAATTGGATTTTGTGTTTGCTGTGAAGGGTGTCTTCAATAACATCTTTCTTAAACACAGTTGAGAAAAGATTATATCTTATAATTTAGATTATTAAAGTTTTCAATTATATTTAGTAATTGGAATAAGATGAAATGTGAGTTGGGTTTATTGTGAACCGTGTTTTTAAGTGACATATGTTCTTTAACCCAACTGACAATGAAAAAATGATTTGGAGTTTATAAATCTTTTATTAAGATTTAAATGGGAAATTTCCAAAAGTGAAGTTTCTTGTTTAATATATTAAATTGGAGTTGAATGGAATTCGAATTTATAATAACCTAGGTAAGCTTCTATAAAAGAAGACCGATACTACATATGGAATTTAAGAGGCTTTGCCGTTATTCCATTTATGTTATTGGTCAGATAAAGAAATTTATAGCGATTATATATTGATTTGATTTCCGTGAGGATTCCATATTTTATGGAAGATGATTTTGGGTTTACCGTGAGCTGTGTTTTAAAATGACAGTAGTTCTTTAACCCAGTTAAAGATAAGATTAAATTCTCAAATTTAAATAATCATTGAATAATGATTTTTGGTATTTAAGACCAAATGGTGTTTTAAATAAATCCTTAAAAGAAAGATTTAAGTATAAAGTTAAAGAATTTATCTTTGATAAGATAACGCGAATATTTTATTTAAAAGAATATTCTGAATTGGAATGAGGCGTTGGTTGTGTTTTTATAGTACTTGATTATAAAAATATGCAAGTTATTCGGAAAGACCGGGTTTAACCCATTCCGAATAATTACTACGACGATGAAGAGTCAAAGATGAAGACGATGGTTGAAGACCGGCGATCTTCACATCGAATGGATGTGTTGCTACTGAGACCCATGATGGGAGTAGCTACCTTGAAGGGGCTTCAGTGGTGGCCGTCCGGACTATTGTTGATTGTTCGGATTTGGTTTTCGCTCAGACCCAGAGCATAAACTAGTAAATGGATGCGTGTCTGACATTGGATTTCGTTCCATGTGAATTAAATCGATTTCTATTAATGTATGTCTGTTTGGTGGTGGGGAATTTATTCTCTACTTAACACCCTGGTATATATTAATAGTGATTGATCGCATGGCATGAATTGTCAACGTGGCACGCCAAGATGCAAATGATCATGGCTTTTGTTGAAAAGCAGGGCCTTGTGGGATGATCAAAGTATAGCCTATTACGGCATAGCTTTGTGTATATCATGACTTCGCGAGCCTCACACCCCGGTATGAGTCAAAAACGGGATATGGACCGTAGGGAGTGCACACGTTTCTTTCTAGCTAGTGGTAGTGTCAGTGCTTAAACTGGCTGGCATTTTACTTATGTGGATGATGGATTTTGAGGCGCCTCGGATTTTTATTGGCCGTTAGTGGTCATACTATAGGTTCAAAGGAACCGGGAAGCTTGTGTTCAGGCATAATTAATCCACTGCCGATAGGCGGGGACCGGCCCTACCGTATCCAAGGGTTCACTACAGGGGATCCTGAGGCATTTGCTAGAGTGTCTCGAACCGGAGAGGGCGATCCCTAGCCTCGATTTCATGATGGAAAACCAACTTCCAATACGAAACCATGCGGTTTTGGTTGTAGAACTAGTATGGCGACATGATACGTGGTACCCATGCCGTCTATGATTGATATATTATGGTTGAAAATGTTTTTAAAACATATATACACTAATGATAATATCAAATCTGATTTTATCGTATCAAGCATTTTTGACCATTATAAGGTAAAACTCTATCCTCCGGCTTGCGTTGCATTGTGTGATGGGGCTTGGGTCTTATAATGGTTTCATTTTTCTAAAAAGCATTGCATTGTTTAGCGATTTACTTTATTTTATGCACTGGAAATCCAATGGAGTATGCCCGTTCCTCCTTAGCGGCGTGGTCCTGTGATTAGCCTTATTATTATTAGATAAGTTAAGTTAAGATTTCTCATACCAGTCCCATGAATGACCTATAGTTTGTTTCACTGGCAAACTCGGGTGCCCATATTTTCCACACGGGCAGTCGAGTAGCTTTTGCAGATATATTTACAGGATCCTGGTTTACAACTGAAGCGGTATTCGGAAAGCTCTATATCCGTGTATTCCTTTTGGTTGTATATTTGTATTATTTTCCGCTGCTATTTAAATGTAATTTAAGTCTCTGATATTAATGTATTTCTATTGTGTAATAAGTATTCATACTCTGTTACATTCTTGTACTCTGATGTAATTGTTGTATCCAACAATAAAATGTTCCTCAGTTTGTGTTCTGATGCGTATTGTTCTCAAAGCAATCCAGGCTTTCCTTTACTGGGAAGTTTGGGTCGTTTCATTTGGTATCAGAGCTTTGGTTTACAGAGCTCGAGAACAAGGCACATTAGAACCGAACGAAAGAATTCATCAGAGATTGGATTAGTAATATCCAAGGAGAATAACTCGTTAGAGATAGGATCAGTAGTATCTTAGAACGAGTGTGAAGAGTATTATTTTCCTTAAAAATAAAAATGAAAGCAAATTTAGTTTTGAAAATTTTATCTTAAAATACGTATTTGAGTATATTATTATATTTTAATGTGGACAATCGAGTATATAAAGATTACGAATATACGAGTAATTAACGGATATTCGAAGTTTTAATATACTTGGTAGATATAAAGTCACACTCTAATCGCCCGGAGATAATTCTGGTGATAGGCCGACCATCACCAGTATTTATGTTCGAGTCTCGAAAGTGGGATATCTATATATTTCCATTGACGGGTATGAGAACCAAAACTTAGTTATTACACATTGCTGTGATTTGCACTAAAAATATGATCTTTGTCTATAAATAAAGGTTACATATATTTGAAAAATTAATCACCTAATTGTGTAACGACCCAGGAATTTTCGGCCCTGAAAATCGACATAAATAACTTTATCATAACTCATGTCGACTTCCCAACCACCGAAAACACTGGATAATTATTAGAAAGAGATTAGAGGGTGAGATAAGAAAGAAAGAAATATTAGAATAGAGGAAGGAGAAGAAACAACACACACAGAGTCTCACATCGCAGCGGAACAAAATATAATACAGAAATAAATCTTTATTGAGAGCTACAAAATACTTACAGTATCAGAGTACATCACAAACGAGACAGTTATAATAACCTGTTTCCATATACAACACACAGCGGAATAGTATCATACGTCTGGACCCTTCCAGCTCGTCTCTTCACAGCTTTCGATAACCTGAACCTGTATACCCCGGGCTAACCCGAGCATTTACAAAACACCGGTTCAGTCTGGTGAACCAGAGTGAGAAAAACTCGCACAGTTTAAGGGTATCACACAACTTGGTTTTAAGTTCATAAAAAAAATCTTTCGAAAAAAAAAGGGTAATCGTAAGACCAAATCCACACATAAACATGGACAGTTTTTACCTTACGATAATCCAAAACATTTTTGAAACCAATATCTTGATCTGCTATTATAATAGTGTCTAAATACAAGTAGATATCAATCTAGTAGAACGCTTGCATCTCACGCTCTACATATATAGTATACAAACAAAACCGCGGGCACTTATTGGAGATTGGATTCCGACTATGACAAGGTATGGGACTACCTGCCGATCGTGTATCTCTAGAGGCAAATACACTGGGTTCAACAAGAACGTCTTACAACCCGGCCCTCACATGACCGACCACTCATTTCGCTTGAGTGTATCGAATGTATATCACCAACGGTTGGGTGCGACCCACCGTCTTCCCGACAAGGGACAGCATCGGTAGATTAAAGAAGCAAAAAGGAATTTCTCTAGATAGGTGATCATACATCCTAATGGGAGCGACCCACATAGCCATGCTGCCTGCCCGATTTCTGTCATTCACCGGTTGTGAGGCTTGAGGCCAGAGTTTACTTTGAAACACCTGATCTCCATTCACTTTGAATGCCACATCGTTAGATCCGCCAGATATCACTAATTGACGTCCACAAAAATACTCTGCTCGTTAAGCTAAGAGAAGTGCCCTTCTCTGCCACTAACAGAAATACGTTTGTAAAAATCAACGTACGCGATCCCTTTGGAAATACTCTGTCATACATCCGTCCATACAAGTCATCCAGGAACAGGATGAACCGAAGGTACTCTCCAACTGCATCCAATATAGGAATCACCCCATGGATCAGTAGCGAGAAGTCCTTGCAACCCGCAGATTCCAACAACGACAGAATCACAGTGTATCTTGGGCCGCTAAGCCAGAGATTATAAGAAATCCTTCCGCTTATGAAGATCCACGGTCTTCAATGCTCCATCTCGACCGTCTTCTGATATCTTCGGTCGGAATGGTTTTCGAATATAAATTCGTTCCCGGTCTTTCCGTACCAACAGCGCATTGGGCATGTTTTTGATAGTCGGTTATTTAACTATCAAAATAAACAAGCATAAAATACATAAATTCATTGGTCGGCTGTACAGCATCACTTGGCCCTTCAAAATATATTTATTCTTAAATCATTTAAAACATATCTTAAAATCATATCTTAAAATCATATCAAATTCTTCCTTTAAAAGATCATTTAATCATTTGGTACTCATTATTTGTTAATCGATTAAATTTATCCTTCGTAATGTCATCGTTACGAAACCTCCCTTTTTATTTCCGTTTGGGAAACCATAAGTACCACTTATATTTTTGGGATAAACCTATTTCCAAATCTTATCTTCTTACCTTTAGAAATATAGTTATTTCCCATCGATCTCCTTCCTATTCCTTTTGCCATGGAGTTACCATTCAAATTCTCCAGCCCCTTTTTATTTTGAAATCCCAATATATATATATTCTCAAAATCCTCAAATAACGCTAAATTATTATTTCCCAAAGTTTTAACATCACCATTTATTACGACCAATATCATCCTTTGGTAATCATGAAGTCGTTCAAGTTGGGGTATTTAAATTACCTCTCAGACCTTGATCAACAACGTTCTTACCTTAAGATAATATCAATTGTAACGAAATCCGATATTCATCCTCAATATCTAAGCAATCATCTTTTACTTATCTCTTGACGAAACATCATTTCTTTTTTTATATACGGCAAATCTATTTCATCTTTATAACTCCGTCTAATTATGGAAATAAGAACTCAGTAAGGATAAAAATTTAAACTTTGAATTAAACTTATCTTATCGTCGTTTACATAAACTTGTTTAAATCCTCTCCTTACTATAAACAATGGTGTAAAACTTTACAACCCTTTGTTTGCAACTTTTAAATCCCAAGATGTCACTTTTATTATCGTTCAACAAATACCAATATTTAAAATGGTTTAATTATCCATTCTATTTCAATTTCGAATAACACAGCCAACTCTACACATGATTAACACATTAATCAAATCCCAGCCCGTCTTTCCATTTTAAATTAATTTCAAATTAAATTAATTTAAATAATTCCATTGATTAGGAGTAATAATCAAATAAATATAAATCCCGTCTTAAATTGCTTCTTAAAATCAATCATCCTTGGTTATTAAATATCCACTCACTTCCTTACCAATTTCATAAGGTCGTTTCATATGTTAGATAAAACACGTGCTTTATACACAGATATATTTTTGGACCAAAAATGGTTAAAATATCGATGAAGGTATGGTTGGTCTATTTTTATTTTTATAAACCCAATTAAATAATATAATTTAAAATAAATAAATTTCACATCTTCATTTCTAAAGATTTACGGTAATTCTGCCTTCTATAAGAAAACGTATATTCAGGCCATCCACTGACAGTTTCTTAACCAATACAGTCTATTAGTTAATAACAAACCACCGTTGAATTTAGATTCAACAATCGACAAGAAACTTAATAATCCAATCATCATGATTCAACAGCTCAATCATACGAAAATAACAGTAATCAATACAACTCAGAGTGGTCAGCCAATAACGATTCAAGCGTCCAATCTACTTTAAATACATTTTATGCAACCAGCAAGGTAAATTACCTTTATTGGAAATCATCTTTTAAAAATAACGATATTATTTTATTTAAATAAAACCATGTTTAATTTAAAAAGATGATACGACAATATCTATCGACGTCCAACCAATCATTAAATCAATCAACACTTAGCAAAACACATCATATAAATAATAAACCCAATTTATAAAAATTATAAATGGGATTACTGAGTGAGTTAAACTCACCTGGACTGGTTTGGTCGTTAAACACTGGCTTTTCAAAATAATTCTTCTTGCATCTAATCCTGCCCGATCCTGCTCCATCACGGTATTCTCGTCTCAAGAGTCTCAACGAAACTGACGGTGTTCAAATCTGTTGATGTGTGTTCGAGATATGGTAAAAACAAACTTGTAACACCCCGAATGTTCTATTAACACTAAAGTTGCTAAAAATATTAATAAGTATGTAAGAGAGGGGATGTATCTAATATGAATATAAAAATATTAATAAGTATGTAAGAGAGGGGATGTATCTATTATGAATATAAAAATATTAATAAGTATGTAAGAGAGGGGATGTATTTAATATGAATATAAAAATATTAATAAGTGTGTAAGAGAGGGGATGTATCTAATATGAATATAAAAATATTAATAAGTGTGTAAGAGAGGGGATGTATCTAATATGAATATAAAAATATTAATAAGTGTGTGAGAGAGGGGATGTATCTAATATGTATATAAAGTAAAGGGGGATGTATCTAATATGTACATTATAGAAAATATATATATTTATGACATGAATAGAAGTTTATTAATTTGCTGAGTGTTTGCTGAGTCACTTCTGACTCATTGCTGAGTCAACAAGATAAACCCCATCTTGTCTGAACGGCTGCAGTTATTTCTAGGTTAAATCTAATGGCCTAAATGAATTCTAAAATCTATAAATAAGTGGGTAGACCCTAGACCTAAATCACTTGTAAAATTAGAGAAGCTACCGTCATGCTGCTGCCATGGAGTTCAGCATAGCCGTCACAAACTAAGAAGAGGAAGCCTAATCATCTACAACTAAATCTACACAAATCAAAACAAAAGATCTCTCTTTCTCTAATTCTTTTCTTTTGTTGGTGAGTATGATGATTCTCACAAGACTATTACAAACTAATTTGACTCAGTTATGAATGGATCACAAGAAAGTGACGTGATTTGTAATTGTAAATTCTATATATTGTGGATCTCTTATTATGTTATTATGTTGTCGTATGATGTAAATTATATATGCTATGTCATGCTATGTTGTAAATTCTCTTATGCTATGTCGTGCTATGTTGAGAATCATGTCAAGCTATGTTATACTATCATACTATGCCATGTTATAAATCATGCTATATTATGTTGTAAAATCATGATGTTGTTGGAACATGCCTAAAGTTATGTTTTTTTAATTTAAATGGATCTTGTTTATGGGAATTTGCCTATTAGGTTAGGTGTACCCATAAACTTGAAACTATAATTAAATAAAACTTGAATATGGGAATTTGCCTATTGAGTTAGGTGTACCCATATAAAACCATGTTGTTAAAAAATTAGATGATGTTGATTCACACATGTTCATATGTAAGTTTATGAAAATTGATTGAGATTATATTAGGTGAATTTTGAACAAGTTGACACCTTTAGGTCCATGACATGTATAATCTATGCAAGTTGGACATATGCAAGTTTCACCCCTTATTATGATTCATTTGGTCACACATACATGTTGTTATTATGATAATCTCTTTTATGCTATGAGTTAGGCTATTCGAGTCTAACATATATTTTGCGAATAAACGTTCAAACGTGGGGTAGGGGTAATATTAGGAATTAATAAATTGGGTGCAATTTTGTAAGATTTTGCATACCATGAATGGATGTCCATAATTGAGTCAATTATGGACATTGTTAAAAATTGGAAGTAATTAATAATTCAAGTAGGGAATTATTAAAATTGGGGGAAAGTGGATTATTATTAATAATCAATGCTTAGGACACGAGGAAGGACCCGTTTGTGATGTAAACCTGCCCGGACCCGCCCGGCAAATCCAGTAGTCACAAATGTCGACCCAACGTGAGAGGTCCTAGGCCCAAACTAAAGCATAACAGTTGTAAAGACACGAGGTTAGACTCTTTTATGGTGTAAGACTGCCCGGACCCGCCCGGCAAATCCAGCTGCCATAAATGCCAGTCTAATGTGAGAGGTCTTTATGAGGTTATGGCCTTAATGAACTAAGAAATACTTAACCAGATAATCATGTAAGGTGGGACATGGGGGTTAAGTAGGTGCCTTGGGTGGCATGAGGAATCTGGTGGTTGCCTTTAGAGGCATTTGAAATACGATTAGACTTAACCAAACACACATGTAAATGAACATGACTAAGTGGGTTAAGTGGGATGGACTAATGGGGACAAGCTTAGGTGGAATGCTTGTGGTAAATAGTGGGGGCCCATTTCAACCAGTATCCCAAAACGTATCTTTGTGGGCTCGACCCAAGTCGAGGACGGGACACGCATACTGGGTTTGACTATAAGAGGCCAAAACAGGGAGCGGTGGCAACGCAAGTCCAACGGGTTTCATATGCGTGTGTGGACCCGGGCTGGTAGGTAAGACGTTGTTGCATCGTGTAGGTATAAGCCGTGCATGTCCGTTGTATCAGGTTGCCACTTTAGGGGAGTGATACACCCCACTGTGGGGCCAGCACGGGTATCTACGATTTAGGGAGCCGATCGAATAATGGGAAGTAGGGTACACCTAGTGGAGATAGGGGCAGGCGGCACCTATGTAGTCAGCTAGGGGTACGTAAAGCCATTGGGAAAGTTTCTAAGTAAAGCTAAGTGGGATGAATCTTTAGGGTGACTGGTGTGGTGTAGTATAGTGTTTATCCTTTAGTATTTAGGAGCGCCTATAACATTGCCTTTAGCGATTGTCTATGTCCTTAATCTGCTCTTCATAGACATTTTCTTGTTTTCCAGCTTATGCCTTAGTCCAGTTATTTTGGTAATAGTATTGTAGAATTATCATATTCACCAGACTTTATGTCTGACCCCCTCTTTTCCATCCTTTTTCTCCCTTCAGGTCCGCAGGTTGGGCCAAGTTCTAGTGGAGTCTAGTTGGATCGCTTATCTACTGGAAAGCTTGGACTGCTGAAGTAAAGTCCAGCTTGTTATCTTTCTTTTTAATGGCTATTCATGTAATGGGATTATGTACTTGTTTTATCAAGATAGATATTGTACTTGACATTGAATATGGTGTTATGATGTAATCAAACATGTTTTGACTTCTGCTACAATGAAATAAAGTTTTTGAATTTCCAAGTACTATTTTATATCTGTCTTGTTGTAATTTTACTGTTCTATATTCACTTAAAACCTCCATGGAAGTTAATGCATTCCCTTTGTGAGTGACATTAATGGACGTGGGGTGTTACACGTGGTATCAGAGCATAAGGTTACCAGAACAGATAATTTTTTTTTTTTTTAGAAAAATATTTTTTTCTAAAGTATTTTTGGAAGAAGTGCTTTCAAAAAAAAAACGTGTTATTTAAAGAGAGTTTTTATGAAAAACATAATCCCAAATAGCCACATCCTTATCTTTATCTTTCGAATTCTCCATTTTGAATCTTTCCTTTTTCGTTTCAGCATGGCTGAAGATCTTAATCTCCCAGAAGGTCTGACGATTCCAGGGTTGTTTAGGAGATACTTGGAGGCTAGGGCCACCACTGCAGGCCCAGCGGATACTCCTCCACCCCTAGTTGCACCCATTCCTCCTCCTCCTCCTCCTCCTCCTCCTCCTCGTGTTGACACTTTTGCAAAGACGTGCAAGGAATTCAAGGCTATGGGAGGAAAAACTTTTCAACGGACTGAGACGTTTGTGGAGGCCAGAGATTGGCTTAAGGAGACTGAGGAATTGTTGGATATCTTTGAAGTGGAAGATGGGAGGAAAGTCCGTTTAGCTGCTTGGTTAATGAAGGGAGAGGCCTCGTTTTGGTGGGAGGTCACTAACGGGGAACGTCCAGTTGATTCATGGGCGGATTTCAGACGAAGGTTTGAGGCAAAGTTTCTTTCAAGGGCAGAGGAGAACTTAAATATGGAAAAATTCCTGGCACTAAAGCAAGGGAGCTCATCAGTAAAGGAATATGTCAATAAATTTAATCAGTTAGCAAGGTTTGGCTTGGAGTTGGTAAACACGCCAGAGAAGAAAGCTTTGAGGTTCGTTAGAGGCTTGAATGAACCGTTGCAAGGGTTGGCTATGACCCACATCCCTATGGGAGCCACCTTTGAAAAGCTAGTAGAAATGGCACTTATGCATGAGGATAAGGCAGTTGAAAAGAAAGGGGATCAGAAGAAACCCCAACAGTAAAATAATAAGGGTGGTAAAAACAATAATGGCAAAGGGAAGAAGAAATGCTTCAATTGTGGGACGCCTGGCCATCTCAGCAAAGATTGTAGAAAGAAAAAGAAGACTGGTTGTTTTCATTGTGGAGATGCGGGACATTTAGTAAAGGACTGTCCAAAGAAGGGGCAGAGGGTAGGGTCTACCTCGGGAGGACAGGTGCAGGCTCTTATGGCACCAGGGCAGGCAAGGGGGCAAGTTCAGGCTATTGCGGCCCCACCGCTGCAAGAAAGAGGTAGAACAATTTCTGTTGAAAGCTTAGTTTTTCTGTTTGATCATCCTGTCCGTACCTTATTCGATTCTGGCGCATCTCATTCGTTTATCTCTGCATCATTAGTTGAATCACTGCACTTGAACACCAGTTTAGTAGAAGATCCCTTGGTCGTTTCAAATCCAATTGGGGGTTCGGCTCATTTGACCATGATATGTTTGGATTTGAAAATCTCTATACTTAGCATTGAATTTAGATGTGATGCTTATGTATTGGGCTTCACGGGCTATGGGCTAATTTTAGGAATGGATTGGTTGTCTAGAAATAGGGCCATTCTTGATTATGAAAGGAGAGTAGTTAGGCTTGTGACTCGCCTTGGTAATGCTCTCGACATCTTTTGTAATCCCATAAATTCCGTTATGCTAAGTTATCTTGAATCGCTTGACGCGTCTGTAGAGAACCTGCGATCGGTAGAAGTGGTCCGGGAATATCCGGATGTGTTTGAGGAGGTGAAGGGCTTACCTCCAAGGCGGGAGATAGACTTTCGAATTTATCTTGTGGATAATGCTAAACCCGTATCTTTGCCAGTGCGCCACATGGCTCCTCGTGAAAGGAGGGAACTCAATAAGCAAGTAAAGGAGTTGCTTGAGAAGGGGTTCATAAGACGTAGTATATCGGAGTGGGGTGCTCCAGTAGTTTTTGCCACAAAGGCGGATGGGTCTCTTAGACTTTGTATGGACTATAGAGAACTAAACAAGCTTACTAAAAAGAACCGACACCCACTGCCGAGGATTGACGATCTCTTTGATCAGTTAGTTGGCGCCTCAGTGTTTTCGCAGTTGGACTTAGCCACTGGCTTTCATCAACTGAGAGTGGCTGAGGATAGTATAGATAAGACTGCTTTTAGGACTCCTGACGGATTCTATGAATGGCTGGTGATGCCCTTTGGTTTGACAAACGCCCCTGCATATTTTGTTGATTTGATGAGTAGGGTGTTTAGGGAATACCTTAACAAATTCGTGGTAGTCTTTGTGGATGACATCTTAGTCTTTTCTAAGAATAAAGAAGAGCACTCCCTACATCTTAGGGAAGTGTTGGAAACCCTTCGAGCGCATAACCTTAAGGCAAAATTTTCTAAGTGTCACTTCTGGAGGAAGGAAGTACGGTTCTTAGGGCACGTGGTTTCCAAAGAAGGGATAGCAGTGGATCCCGCAAAGGTGGTGGCCATCCAAGATTGGAAGGTCCCTAAAAATGCAACCGAAGTAAGAAGTTTCTTGGGGTTGGCTGGCTATTATAGGAAGTTTATCAAAGACTTCGCAAAAATATCAGCTCCATTAACACGGTTAACGAAGAAGAACCTGGTTTTTACGTGGGACAAAGATTGCGATGATGCGTTCCAACGTTTAAAGAGAGCCTTAACTTCAGCCCCAGTCTTAGTGCTGCCAGACGGGAATAAACCGTTTACCATCTATACTGATGCTTGTGGGACGGGACTTGGCGCGGTCCTCATGCAAGAGGGAAGAGTAATAGCCTATGGTGGAAGGCAGTTGAGGGTTCATGAAAAGAATTACCCCACGCATGACTTAGAGCTAGCCGCAATTGTTTTCGCGCTTAAGTCTTGGCGTCACTATCTTCTTGGTGAGAAATTCGAACTGTTCACTGACCACAAATCATTAAAATACTTATTCTCTCAGAAGGATTTGAATTTAAGGCAGCAACGGTGGATGGAATTCTTAGCCTCCTACGATTTTGAAATAGCATATACCCCGGGCAAGGGTAACGTGGTGGCAGACGCCTTAAGTAGGAAAAGGTTGTCCTTGAGTCCGTTGTTTGTTGAATGACATAGCTTAGAATTCATCTCTATGTTTGACTTTAGACCCTCCGTTGACTTAGTACCCGGTCTGTTAGCATCCTTGGAGGTTAGACCTACACTTCTAGGACGGGTTGGTGAGGCACAGCGAGACGACCCACAGTTGGTTGAGATAGTAGAAAAGCTCAAAGGGGGGGAGTCATCAAGCCATCTTCGTAGGTATACCCTAGACGATAAGGGTTGGTTACGAAGGGATAATAGACTTTGTGTACCACAA
This sequence comes from Allium sativum, assembly GCA_030737875.1. Lineage (NCBI taxonomy): Eukaryota > Viridiplantae > Streptophyta > Magnoliopsida > Asparagales > Amaryllidaceae > Allium > Allium sativum. The sequence continues at coordinate 441,528,316 of CM060924.1, forward strand.
GACTAAGACTTAAGGAAGGCCATTCTTGATGATGCTCATCGCTCAAAAATGACCATTCATCCCGGCGGGGATAAGATGTACAAAGATATGAAGCGGGTTTTCTTTTGGGCCGGTATGAAAAAGGATGTGGCCGAGTACGTCGCTAGATGCTTGGTGTGCCAACGAGTTAAAGCAGAACAAAAGAAACCCGGTGGGTTGCTTCACCCATTAGAAGTTCCACTATGGAAATGGGAAAGCATCTCAATGGATTTTGTGGATGGATTACCAAGATCAAGGAAGGGTAACACGGGGATTTGGGTTATAGTAGATAGACTTACTAAAAGCGCCCATTTTATTCTCGTGAAAAGTAAGAGGACTGCTCCGTGGTTGGCTTCTGTATACATTAAGGAGATAGTTCGTTTGCACGGTATTCCTTCTAGTATAGTAAGAGACCGTGACCCCATCTTTACTAGAGAATTTTGGAAGAGTTTACAAGAGGCGGTAGGGACTCAGCTATGTTTGAGCACCGCATATCATCCTCAGACAGATGGCCAGACCGAGAGGGTGAATCACATTCTAGAGGATCTTTTAAGGCTTTGTATCCTAGACTTTGGGGGTACATGGGAAGAGCACCTTCCGTTAGTAGAATTCGCATATAATAATAGCTTTCAGTCTAGTATTGGCATGGCACCTTTCGAAGCTCTTTATGGAAGGCCTTGCCGTTCGCCTACATGTTGGTGGGAATCTAACGATAAAATCCTACTTGGGCCCGATATGGTTAGGGAAACCTCGGAGAAGATTGAGTTGATTCGAAGGAGGATGAAAGCAGCACAAGATAGGCAAGAATCGTATGCTGATAAGAGGAGGACAGATCTTGAGTTTGACATTGGGGACATGGTTTTTATCAAAGTATCTCCGTTACAGAATGTTGTTCGCTTTGGGTCCGTGGGGAAATTAGCACCAAGGTTTATAGGGCCGTTTCCTGTAAAAGACAGGATTGGGAAGATGGCATATAGGGTGGAATTGCCTGAGAAACTTAGTGGAGTACACGACGTATTCCATGTATCACATTTGAGGAAGTGTTTGCACAAGACCGCGGAGGTGGTAGAGCCGAGCTTGCTTAAAGAGGTGGAAATAGAGCGTGATGCAACAATTAGACGAGCTCCTACATGCATTCTTGGGTCGGAGATCAAAAAGTTGAGGAATCGAGAGGTCAGACTGGTTAAAGTGCAATGGGGAAATGATGAGAGCAACGCAACTTGGGAGACAGAAGAGAAGATGCGTTCGTTGTACCCTTTTCTTTTTGAGGGTATGTCTTTTAATTTCTCCTTTATCGCTTAGCTTATCTTATCTTATCTTTAGTATGTCCTCTCATTAGTATCTTTGACCTTTAGTTAGGATAATCCTATGGTTGAAACATGTGTTTGAGACATGTTATGTATGATGGATGCAAAATGGATACAAGTGTTTGCTAGTGGTTGCTCGTGGATGCATATATACACACACTTTAGGCACTAGATCGGCTCAGTCACTTCATATTGCATATTGCATATATATGGATGTATTTAGTATAATGGATGTATAATGGTTGTACCATCATATGGATGCTGCATTCGGTTGAATGGGTGTGCACGCATATAGAAGTAGTATGTAAGCAATTAGGATCTTTTGCATACATAATGGATTCATGACACTTACATAATTTGCATTAAGGAGGTCAACTGAATCAGTAGACCGCCTGATTTCGCATTAGGTAAGGACATGTACACACACTTGCATATGATCATAAAGCATTAGAAGTCTTTTAAGGACAATGGATGCCTGTGTATGATGGATGAGTAGATGGACGTTTGGATGGTAGGATATACATTCTTCCAGACTTGAAGATTTCGGGGACGAAATCCTAAAAGGAGGGGAGAATGTAACACCCCGAATTTTCTATTAACACTAAAGTTGCTAAAAATATTAATAAGTATGTAAGAGAGGGGATGTATCTAATATGAATATAAAAATATTAATAAGTATGTAAGAGAGGGGATGTATCTATTATGAATATAAAAATATTAATAAGTATGTAAGAGAGAGGATGTATTTAATATGAATATAAAAATATTAATAAGTGTGTAAGAGAGGGGATGTATCTAATATGAATATAAAAATATTAATAAGTGTGTAAGAGAGGGGATGTATCTAATATGAATATAAAAATATTAATAAGTGTGTGAGAGAGGGGATGTATCTAATATGTATATAAAAACAATAATAAGTAAAGGGGGATGTATCTAATATGTACATTGTAGAAAATATATATATATTTATGACATGAATAGAAGTTTATTAATTTGCTGAGTGTTTGCTGAGTCACTTCTGACTCATTGCTGAGTCAACAAGATAAACCCCATCTTGTCTGAACGGCTGCGGTTATTTCTAGGTTAAATCTAATGGCCTAAATGAATTCTAAAATCTATAAATAAGTGGGTAGACCCTAGACCTAAATCACTTGTAAAATTAGAGAAGCTACCGTCATGCTGCTGCCATGGAGTTCAGCATAGCCGTCACAAACTAAGAAGAGGAAGCCTAATCATGTACAACTAAATCTACACAAATCAAATCAAAAGATCTCTCTTTCTCTAATTCTTTTCTTTTGTTGGTGAGTATGATGATTCTCACAAGACTATTACAAACTAATTTGACTCAGTTATGAATGGATCACAAGAAAGTGACGTGATTTGTAATTGTAAATTCTATATATTGTGGATCTCTTATTATGTTATTATGTTGTCGTATGACGTAAATTATATATGCTATGTCATGCTATGTTGTAAATTCTCTTATGCTATGTCGTGCTATGTTGAGAATCATGTCAAGCTATGTTATACTATCATACTATGCCATGTTATAAATCATGCTATATTATGTTGTAAAATCATGATGTTGTTGGAACATGCTTAAAGTTATGTTTTTTTTAATTTAAATGGATCTTGTTTATGGGAATTTGCCTATTAGGTTAGGTGTACCCATAAACTTGAAACTATAATTAAATAAAACTTGAATATGGGAATTTGCCTATTGAGTTAGGTGTACCCATATAAAACCATGTTGTTAAAAAATTAGATGATGTTGATTCACACATGTTCATATGTAAGTTTATGAAAATTGATTGAGATTATATTAGGTGAATTTTGAACAAGTTGACACCTTTAGGTCCATGACATGTATAATCTATGCAAGTTGGACATATGCAAGTTTCACCCCTTATTATGATTCATTTGGTCACATATACATGTTGTTATTATGATAATCTCTTTTATGCTATGAGTTAGGCTATTCGAGTCTAACATATATTTTGCGAATAAACGTTCAAACGTGGGGTAGGGGTAATATTAGGAATTAATAAATTGGGTGCAATTTTGTAAGATTTTGCATACCATGAATGGATGTCCATAATTGAGTCAATTATGGACATTGTTAAAAATTGGAAGTAATTAATAATTCAAGTAGGGAATTATTAAAATTGGGGGAAAGTGGATTATTATTAATAATCAATGCTTAGGACACGAGGTTGGACCCGTTTGTGATGTAAACCTGCCCGGACCCGCCCGGCAAATCCAGTAGTCACAAATGTCGGCCCAACGTGAGAGGTCCTAGGCCCAAACTAAAGCATAACAGTTGTAAAGACACGAGGTTAGACTCTTTTATGGTGTAAGACTGCTCGGACCCGCCCGGCAAATCCAGCTGCCATAAATGCCAGTCTAATGTGAGAGGTCTTTATGAGGTTATGGCCTTAATGAACTAAGAAATACTTAACCAGATAATCATGTAAGGTGGGACATGGGGGTTAAGTAGGTGCCTTGGGTGGCATGAGGAATCTGGTGGTTGCCTTTAGAGGCATTTGAAATACGATTAGACTTAACCAAACACACATGTAAATGAACATGACTAAGTGGGTTAAGTGGGATGGACTAATGGGGACAAGCTTAGGTGGAATGCTTGTGGTAAATAGTGGGGGCCCATTTCAACCAGTATCCCAAAACGTATCTTTGTGGGCTCGACCCAAGTCGAGGACGGGACACGCATACTGGGTTTGACTATAAGAGGCCAAAACAGGGAGCGGTGGCAACGCAAGTCCAACGGGTTTCATATGCGTGTGTGGACCCGGCCTGGTAGGTAAGACGTTGTTGCATCGTGTAGGTATAAGCCGTGCATGTCCGTTGTATCAAGTTGACACTTTAGGGGAGTGATACACCCCACTGTGGGGCCAGCACGGGTATCTACGAGTTAGGGAGCCGATCGAATAACGGGAAGTAGGGTACACCTAGTGGAGATAGGGGCAGGCGGCACCTATGTAGTCAGCTAGGGGTACGTAAAGCCATTGGGAAAGTTTCTAAGTGAAGCTAAGTGGGATGAATCTTTAGGGTGACTGGTGTGGTGCAGTATAGTGTTTATCCTTTAGTATTTAGGAGCGCCTATAACGTTGCCTTTAGCGATTGTCTATGTCCTTAATCAGCTCTTCATAGACATTTTCTTGTTTTCCAGCTTATGCCTTAGTCCAGTTATTTTGGTAATAGTATTGTAGAATTATCATACTCACCAGACTTTATGTCTGACCCCCTCTTTTCCATCCTTTTTCTCCCTTCAGGTCCGCAGGTTGGGCCAAGTTCTAGTGGAGTCTAGTTGGATCGCTTATCTACTGGAAAGCTTGGACTGCTGAAGTAAAGTCCAGCTTGTTATCTTTCTTTTTAATGGCTATTCATGTAATGGGATTATGTACTTGTTTTATCAAGATAGATATTGTACTTGACATTGAATATGGTGTTATGATGTAATCAAACATGTTTTGACTTCTGCTACAATGAAATAAAGTTTTTGAATTTCCAAGTACTATTTTATATCTGTCTTATTGTAATTTTACTGTTCTATATTCACTTAAAACCTCCATGGAAGTTAATGCATTCCCTTTGTGAGTGACATTAATGGACGTGGGGTGTTACAAAACTATTTAACTAACTTGATTATTTAACTTTCAATTTAATTTAAAAAATCCCAATACCTTGCCGGTCAGCCCAATTGATCCCCCAGCCCATTAAAACCCGTCAAAAACCCACCCATCTGATTTCCCAAACCAAACCCTATTCTTTGATTATAGATCACAACAATCGGCGCCTCCACAAGAAATTTAATCATGGCTGAAACGCTAATCGCCTTCCCCTTTATCTCCTTCCCCTTCTTCCTGTTTTCAGTCAAACGAACGTCGCTTCTTCACAACCACTCCCCTTCGATCTTCCGCAAATCGAACTAGCTGACGTCCTCCGCTAAAACCAAGTTCTTCGGTCTCGTTCCGCCCCCCAAAACTTCCGGTCTCGAGCAGCATCAGGGAAACAGAAGCATCACGAAATGAAGCTAAGTATTCAAATTTTGATTTATATTTGCTGTATGATTTTTTTGTTTCGATTTCTATGAGGTTTGAACCATTTTTTTTTACGGTTGTCTCTGGAATTGATGAACTTCTTGTGTGTAGTTCATCTATTTATAGTGGTGGTTTGGTTGGATAGGATCAACGTCCATCACACTTAGGGTACTAGGTTTTAGGCCATTGGTATGCTCTGATTTGTAATAGTGATGGAATTGTTGATGGATATTGATCGCTGCGAAATAGTTCTGGTAGAGATTTGATTAGATTTCCACTACAGTTCTGTTCATATTTAATGACTTGTATAGATATGGTGGGATTTTGGCTATGATTTGTTCATTCAATGCAGAGATTTAAATCTTCATCAAATCTTGTGTTCAGATCTGCAATTTGTATATAAAAATTACATCTAGGCTATGTAGATTTGTTACTTAATATATATATATATATATATATATATATATATATATATATATATATCATTTCATAAATTATGCGTCCCATTCAAATATGGTAGCAGTGAATTGGCACATGGAGTCACTGTATGAAAAAATATATATCAGTTTCGATTTGTCTGCATAGATTTGATGTGAATATATGAATAAATTTGATCTCTTAGCTGTTTACAGTACCCTAGCATATGTGTTATCATATTTCTCCATATAATTACCTATCCAAGATTTATTCTTTTTTTTTAGCTGTTGACTTTTTGGTTTAATAGTTGTTGTATGAATCTATTACCTGTTTGAAGATTTATCTGCACCTATATATGCTTTTCACTAGCTATGTACTGCCTGTTTTTATATGGCAAATCTGGATTTTACTGTTCTCTTGGATGAACAGGTAATGCAACAAATTTCCAAAAATGAATTGTCTTTCTACTTTTTCTACTTTTAATTTCTCTTTTTTTTCTTTTCTTTTTTTTCTAAAACTGTTCATTTATGTACCTAGGATTTTGATTGGAAACTTTCTTACTGTTTCAGGAAAGGACGATGATTTTGGGTTGAATGCGGCGATCGCAAATCGTGGAGAAATGGAGCAAGATCGTAGAGCGAATCGCCGAATGGCGTCCTGGGCCTTTTTAGGAAAAAGAGCCAATAGGACAGATCAATGGGAAGGGGATGGACGATGCAGCATCATATAAAGTTGTACTTCTTTCACGCATTTGCAAATTTCGCTAGAGCAGGTAGAGGTCCATGGAAATCTTGAGACTCGATCAACGATATTTAAAACAGAGAAATTTGTATATAATTTGCAATGTACCAATCTGTTGTGTACATGATTATCTTGTTTATCCTTTGTATTCACATTCATGTATGAACATTTTGTTTTCTTTGAAATGAACACTTTCAGTTTCATATTGTATATTCCAGTTTTCATCAATGTACAATTCTCGCATGAATATATAGGTGTTGTTTTTGTGCTTTAACACTTCAAGTTTTTATTTCAGTTTTATTTTCATATGTTCATTTGTGTTGCCGAAATGTTGATGGTGTACATATATACATATATATATATATATATGCATCTACATCGACGTATAGTGCTAAAGATATAAACCGTGTTGAGATGGGTTTATTATTTTGATCTCATATGTTTACAATACAAATTTGATTAAGTTTTTAACAACAACTTAACGATAATAAACAAATATCATTGTATTAAAACAAAAAACTTAAATTTCAAACATAATAGAATTCAAACCCAATCGTTAAGGCTTTGGGTATAAATGCCATCTCATATATATAAAGAACTTTTATATTTATAAATAAAACGTTATAAATTTTAAAACAACTCTATAACGAATATTCGAAAATTTAAATTAGCCAAACTTCATTTTTAAATAATGATTTAAATATTAAAACTCATAAATATTTCAAATACCTTATTTAAAATAATAAATTAAATTAAATTAAATATTGCCAAAAATACGGGATGTTACATTCTTCCCCCCTTAAAATAATTTCGTCCTCGAAATTGCTAAGGCAGGAAAGAACGTTACAAACCCATAAATTTTATGTTTTCGCGTAAGCATACCTTTTTGCGAGCGCCATTTAATTTATAGTGATCTACTCAATCAAAATCTAATTCTCAAAACCATCTGGCACATGTCCATACTCAATCCACATATGAGTAGTAATATTTGAAATTCTAAGATAATATTTCACGAATCAACTAGTATAACTGCACCAATTGCAAAGCCGATTGTTGATTATTCTTATTCAAATTCCAAACAAGTATTATCCAATAACAAACAAATCATAATCAATAATCAATACACAACCAAACCAACTAAATTTACATTCAATATCAATATTTTACTTTGGTTTCACACACTTGAACATCAATCTTTTAATACCCGATTGATTTCTTTTTAATTATAAATTCATCAAATTCCAAATTTATTTATTTCCACTTAATTAGATTAAGTTTTCAATTCGAAATTCCAATCCAATTTGAATATCATTCAAATCAATCAATCATAGTAATATTTCAATAATTTGATAAAATCATTTCCTTTCTATACAGAAATATAATTTGGGCAAAATTATTTCATTTACCCTCTTTACAAAATAATATTGTATCAATTGCCAGTTCAACGCCTCTCGACACTTGAACCGATCAACAACACAATACAAAACATTTGTATATCAAATTTACAAACACGCTCTCATAAATATACACTCAAACTCAATCTAGGGTGTTACTAACCCCATCTCTATTGAGTTACGCCACAGAGCCAAGGTTATTACTAAACCAATTGCTCTGATACCACTGTAACGACCCAGGAATTTTCGGCCCTAAAAATCGACATAAATAACTTTATCGTAACTCATGCCAACCACCAAAAACACTGGATAGTTATTAGAAAGAGATTAGAGGGTGAGATAAGAAAGAAAGAAATATTAGAATAGAAGAAGGAGAAGAAACAACACACATAGAGTCTCACATCGCAGCGGAACAAAATGTAATACAGAAATAAATCTTTATTGAGAGCTACAAAATACTTACAGTATCAGAGTACATCACAAACGGGACAGTTATAATAACCTGTTTTCATATACAACACACAGCGGAATAGTATCATACGTCTGGACCCTTCCAGCTCGTCTCTTCACAGCTTTCGATAACCTGAACCTGTATACCCCGGGCTAACCCGAGCATTTACAAAACATCGGGTCAGTCTGGTGAACCAGAGTGAGAAAAACTCGCACAGTTTAAGGGTATCACACAACTTGGTTTTAAGTTCAAAAAAAAATTCTTTTGAAAGAAAAGGGTAATCGTAAGACCAAATCCACACATAAACACGGACGGTTTTACCTTACGATAATCCAAAACATTTTTGAAACCAATATCTTGATCTGCTATTATAATAGTGTCTAAATACAAGTAGATATCAATCTAGTAGAACGCTTGCATCTCACGCTCTACATATATAGTATACAAACAAAACCGCGAGCACTTATTGGAGATTGGATTCCGACTATGACAATGTATGGGACCACCTGCCGATCGGGTATCTCTAAAGGCAAATACACAGGGTTCAACAAGAACGTCTTGCAACCCGGCCCTCACATGACCGACCACTCATTTCGCTTGAGTGTATCGAATGTATATCACCAACGGTTGGGTGCGACCCACCATCTTCCTGACAAGGGACAGCATCGATAGATTAAAGAAGCAAAAAGGAATTTCTCTAGATAGGTGATCATACATCCTAATGGGAGCGACCCACATAGCCATGCTGACTGCCCGATTTCTGTCATTCACCGGTTGTGAGGCTTGAGGCCAGAGTTTACTTTGAAACACCTGATCTCCATTCACTTTGAATGCCACATCGTCAGATCCGCCAGATATCACTAATTGACGTCCACAAAAATACTTTGCTCGTTAAGCTAAGAGAAGTGCCCTTCTCTGCCACTAACAGAAATACGTTTGTAAAAATCAACGTACGCGATCCCTTTGGAAATACTCTGTCAAATATCCGTCCATACAAGTCATCCAGGAACAGGATGAACCGAAGGTACTCTCCTACTGCATCCAATATAGGAATCACCCCATGGATCAGTAGCGAGAAGTCCTTGCAACCCGCAGATTCCAACCACGACAGAATCATAGTGTATCTCGGGCCGTTAAGCCAGAGATTATAAGAAATCCTTCAACTTATGAAGATCCACAGTCTTCAATACTCCATCTCGACCGTCTTCTGATATCTTCACGTATTTATTGGTCGGAATAGTTTTCGAATATAAATTCGTTCCCGGTCTTTCCATAACAACAGCGCATTGGGCATGATTTTGATAGTCGGTTATTTAACTATTAAAATAAACAAGCATAAAATACATAAATTCATTGGTCGGCTGTACAGCATCACTTGGCCCTTCAAAATATATTTATTCTTAAATCATTTAAAACATATCTTAAAATCATATCAAATTCTTCCTTTAAAAGTTCATTTAATCCTTTGGTACTCATTATTTGTTAATCGATTAAATTTATCCTTCGTAATGTCATCGTTACGAAACCTCCCTTTTTATTTCCGTTTGGGAAACCAAAAGTACCACTTATATTTTTGGGATAAACCTATTTCCAAATCTTATCTTCTTACCTTTTGAAAAATAGTTATTTCCCAATGATCTCCTTCCTATTCCGTTTGCCATGCAGTTACCATTCAAATTCTCCAGCCCCTTTTTATTTTGAAATCCCAATATATATATATTCTCAAAATCCTCAAATAACGCTAAATTATTATTTCCCAAAGTTTTAACATCACCACTTATTACGACCAATGTCATCCTTTGGTAATCCTGAAGTCGTTCAAGTTGGGTATTTAAATTACCTCTCAGACCTTGATCAACAAAGTTCTTACCTTAAGATAATATCAATTGTAATAAAATCCGATATTCATCCTCAATATCTAACCAATCCTCTTTTACTTATCTCTTGACGAAACATCATTTCTTTTTTTTATATACGACAAATCTATTTCATCTTTATAACTCTGTCTAATTATGGAAATAAGAATTCAGTAAGGATAAAATTTTAAACTTTGAATTAAACTTATCTTATCGTCGTTTACATAAACTTGTTTAAATCCTCTCCTTATTATAAACAATGGTTTAAAACTTTACAACCCTTTGTTTACAACTTTTAAATCCAAAGATGTCAATTTTATTATCTTTCAACAAATACCAATATTTAAAATGGTTTAATTATCCATTCTATTTCAATTTCGAATAACACAGTCAACTCTACACATGATTAACACATTAATCAAATCCCAGCCCGTCTTTCCATTTTAAATTAATTTCAAATTAAATTAATTTAAATAATTCCATTGATTAGGAGTAATAATCAAATAAATATAAATCTCGTCTTAAATTGTTTCTTAAAATCAATCATCCTTGGTTATTAAATATACACGCACTTCCTTACCAATTTCATAATGTCATTTCATATGTTAGATAAAACACGTGCTTTATACACAGATATATTTTTGTACCAAAAATGGTTAAAATATCGATGTAGGTATGGTTGGTCTATTTTTATTTTTATAAACCCAATTAAATAATATAATTTAAAATAAAAAATTCACATCTTTATTTCTAAAGACTTACGGTAATTCTGCCTTCTATAAGAAAACGTATATTCAGGCCATCCACTGACAGTTTCTTAACCAATACAGTCTATTGGTTAATAACAAACCACCGTTGAATTTAGATTCAACAATCGACAAGCAACTTATTAATCCAACCATCATGATTCAACAACTCAATCATATGAAAATAACAGTAATCAATACAACTCAGAGTGGTCAGCCAATAAAGATTCAAGCGTCCAATCTACTTTAAATACATTTTATGCAACCAACAAGGTAAATTGCCTTTATTGGAAATTATCGTTTAAAAATAACGATATTATTTTATTTAAATTAAACCATGTTTAATTTAAAAAGATGATACGACAATATGTATCGACGTCCAACCAATCATCAAATCAGTCAACACTTAGCAAAACGCAGCATATAAATAATAAACCCAATTTATAAAAATTATAAATGGGATTACTGAGTGAGTTAAACTCACCTGGACTGGTTTGGTCGTTAAACACTGGCTTTTCAAAAAAAATCTTCTTGCATCTAATCCTGCCCGATCCTGCTCCATCACGATATTCTCGTCTCAAGGGTCTCAACGAAACTGACGGTGTTCAAATCTGTTGATTTGTGTTCGAGATATGGTAAAAACAAAATAATTAACTAATTTGATTATTTAACTTTCAATTTAATTTAAAAAAAACCAATACCTTGCCGTTCAGCCCAATTGATCCCCCAGCCCATTAAAACCCGTCAAAAACCCACCCGTCTGATTTCCCAAACCAAACCATATTCTTTGATTATCGATCACAACAATCGGCGCCTCTACAAGAAATTTAACCATGGCTAAAACCCTAACCGCCTTCCCCTTTATCTCCTTCCCCTTCTTCCTGTTTTCAGTCAAACGAACGTCGCTTCTTCACAACCACTCCCCTTCGGTCTTCCGCAAATCGAACTAGCTGACGTCGCTCTGCTAAAACCAAGTTCTTCAGTCTCGTTCCGCCCCCCAAAACTTCTGGTCTCGAGCAGCATCAGGGAATCAAAAGCATCATGAAATGAAGCTAAGTATTCAAATTTTGATTTTTATTTGCTGTATGATTTTTTGTTTCGATTTCTATGAGGTTTGAACCATTTTTGTTTGCAATTGTCTCTGGAATTGATGAACTTCTTGTGTGTGGATCATCTATTTATAGTGGTGGTTTGGTTGGATAGGATCAACGTCCATCACACTTAGGGCACTAGGTTTTAGGCCATTGGTATGCTCTGATTTGTAATAGTGATGGAATTGTTGATGGATATTGATCGCTGCGAAATAGTTCTGGTAGAGATTTGATTAGATTTCCACTACAGTTTTGTTCATATTTAATGACTTGTATAGATTTGGTGGGATTTTTGCTATGATTTGTTCATTCAATGCAGAGATTTAAATCTTCATCAAATCTTGTGTTCAGATCTGCAATTTGTATATAAAAATTACATCTAGGCTATGTAGATTTGTTACTTAATATATATATATATATATATATATATATATATATATATATATATATATATATATATATCATTTCATAAATTCTGCATCCCATTCAAATATGGTAGCAGTGAATTGGCATATGGAGTCACTGTATGAATATATATATATATATATATATATATATATATATATATATCAGTTTCTATTTGTATGCATAGATTTGATGTGAATATATGAATAAATTTGATCTCTTAGCTGTTTACAGTACCCTAGCATATGTCTTATCATATTTCTCCATATCTTTACCTATCCAAGATTTATTCTTTTTTTTTTAGCTGTTGACTTTCTGGTTTCATAGCTGTTGTATGAATCTATTACCTATATGAAGATTTATCTGCACCTATATATGCTTTTCACTAGCTATGTACTGCCTGTTTTTATATGGCAAATCTGAATTTTACTGTTCTCTTGAGCGAACAGGTCATGCAACAAATTTCCAAAAATGAATTGTCTTTCTACTTTTTCTACTTTTAATTTCTCTTTTTTTTTTTCTTTTTTTCTAAAACTGTTCATTTATGTACCTAGGATTTTGATTGGAAACTTTCTTACTGTTTCAGGAAAGGACGATGATTTTGGGTTGAATGCGGCGATCGCAAATCGTGGAGAAATGGAGCAAAATCGTAGAGCGAATCGCCGAATGGCATCCTGGGCCTTTTTAGGAAAAAGAGCCAATGGGATGGATCAAGGGGAAGGGGATGGACGATGCAACATCATATAAAGTTGTACTTCTTTCGCGCATTTGCAAATTTCGCTAGAGCAGGTAGAGGTCCATGGAAATCTTGAGACTCGATCAACGATTTTTAAAACAGAGAAATTTCTATATAATTTGCAATGTACCAATCTGTTATGTACATGATTATCTTTTTTATCCTTTGTATTCACATTCATGTATGAACATTTTGTTTTCTTTGAAATGAACACTTTCAGTTTCATATTGTATATTCCAGTTTTCATCAATGTACAATTCTCGCATGAATATATATGTGTTGTTTTTGTGCTTTAACCCTTCAAGTTTTTATTTCAGTTTTATTTTCATATGTTCATTTATGTTGCCGAAATGTTGATGGTGTACATATATATATATATATATATATATATATATATATATATATATGCATCTACATCGACGTATAGTGCTAAAGATATAAACCGTGTTGAGATGGGTTTATTATTTTGATCTCATATGTTTACAATACAAATTTGATTAAGTTTTTAACAACAACTTAACGATAATAAATAAATATCATTGTATTAAAACAAACAACTTAAATTTCAAGCATAATAGAATTCAAACCCAATCGTTAAGGCTTTGGGTATAAATGCCATCTCATATATATAAAGACCTTTTATATTTATAAATAAAACGTTATAAATTTTAAAACAACTCTATAGCGAATATTCGAAAATTTAAATTAGCCAAACTTTCGTTTTTAAATAACGATTTAAATATTAAAACTCATAAATATTTCAAATACCATATTTAAAATAATATATTAAATGGAATTAAATATTGCCAAAAATACGGGATGTTACAAATTGATTGCTGGTTGTGATGTTTAATAATTAGTAAACTAATTGAAATATTGGAATGATAATTAATCTAACTAATAAAATTATGGAAACCAATAAATAAAAATTTAATTAAGTTAGTTAATTAAACAACTTTTAGCTACGTTCCTTTTCGATGACGAAAAGATTTTAAGTGGGGGCGATTGTAACAACCAGGAATTTTGGGGCCAATTTAAAATTTTTATTTTAGAAATTTAAAAGATTTTTAATATTTAAAATGATTTAGTTTAAATAATAACGACTAAAAATTTATTTTAATCGAAGTTAAAACGTATAAATTTAAATTAATTATAAAAGGAGTTTAAAACAGCGCTGCAGTTTGAAAATTTGAATTTGAACTTTGACTTACTGTACCGGATTCAAAATAAATCAGAATTGAGTGAAACCAAAAATGTAACATCCCAATATTTTCTGTATATTTTAAATTTAGGTTTAAAATAAATAAATGAGTTAATCTTAGAATTTGTGAAATCGATTCATAAACTTTATTTAAGTTGTAAATTGATCCAAATGGAATTTAGAAATATTTAAGTTAAAAAGGAATTCAAATTTGAATTGTTAAAACAATGGAATTCAAGTTGTTTAAATTTAATTTGAAATTCAAATTTTAAATTTGAAAATAACAAAATGTGGAACTTAAAATTTATGAAGTAAATTTATAGAATTCATTTAAGTTATAATTTAGTTTAAATTTGAATTTATAAATATTTAAATTTGAATTTAAACAGTTAATTGAATAATTAATTATTTTATTTATTTAATTAACTGTGAAATTTAACTGTTTTGACGACTGTCTCGGAATTCGACGAAACTGGCGCCATCAGAACCGGAACAGTGAATTATTAAAGGATTTCAATTTGCGTTACAATCTGACTTACCGTTTGACCGTACGAGAGAAACTGTGAACGAAATCTTTATGAGTGGATAATTGGGTATTTCTCTAATTGGGCCTCCTATATATATATCTATATAAAACCTCTTATCCATCTCATTCAGCCATTTTTCACCAGACGTTGTTTTCTCTCCACCTACTTTTCCTAATGGCTGAATTCATTCTCAAACCCTAGATCTAAAATAAAAATCCCAACTTGAAATTCAAATCTCTCAAAACCCTAGCGTATTATATATCAAACTGAAGCTCTCGACGATACGAAGCTTCTGGTGCTGTTTGTTTCGACATGCAGTGAGTGGTTTGGTCAGAATTCATGGTCAAAGTTCGCTGTTTCGTAACCCTAACCATGATTTTTGGGGATTTTTGATTTAAGAACTAATTGACGAATTGAAGACATGGGTCTTGAAGAGGAGGTTGATACGAGTTCAGCAGTTGTGTTTATGTGACTTATTGTGCGTTGGATCATCGGGATTTGTGGTTTAAAGACCTACGATGGCGGAATTAGGGTTGGTCTCTGGCGACGCTGCAGTCCATCGGAGGTGGTGGCTCCAGTCTGGTTAGATGCCGGTTTGGATGTGCTTTGATTTGATGGTAGCTGCCGGTTTTAATTCGGCCAGAGGAGGAAGAGATCGGCGGTCAAAGCTAACGTGGAATTGGGTTCCAGCGCCGGCTACTGTAGCAGGCCGATTGTGCATGAGCGGGAAGATGAATTGGGGGGTGGGCCTGCTGACGTGGCAACGCGGGATTGGTGAGGGTTTTAGTTTATTTAAATTTCATATATTTAGATTTCAAATAGAAAAACGCTGATAACTCTTTCGTTTTAACTCGGATTTGGACACGGTTTGTTGCGTTGGGATCGTGGTGGAATTGCGGACGTTTTGGCACTAACCTGGCTGCATTTAGAGGCTGTGAAATTTTGGGCTATGGTTGGACGTTCGTCTGATTTTAGACTCAAAGGTGAGTGGTTTTCTCACTCACGAAATACTGAATTATTCCCATAATTATTGAATTAAATTATGAAATAAGTTTGGTTGCATGGTTGCATTTGATTGTTGATGTGTTGTTTAAATTTGACATGCAAGTGTGTTAACATGCAATCTAAGTGAATGATTAGTTATTTAATTTAATTTAAATCTCTAGTTGAAATTCGAACCCTTGTTAATCCTGGAACAGTTAATGCTGATCAGT
Source organism: Allium sativum (assembly GCA_030737875.1). Lineage (NCBI taxonomy): Eukaryota > Viridiplantae > Streptophyta > Magnoliopsida > Asparagales > Amaryllidaceae > Allium > Allium sativum. The sequence goes on from CM060924.1 coordinate 441,544,481, forward strand.
TGAATGAAATGATGTGATGGATGTTTGGTTGGATTTTATTACTGTTGATATTGACACTGCTTATGCCCATATTCAGTATATCGTATTGCATGTTGGTTTTGACGATAAATCTCATTTGTACCCTTGATGTTGCGGGCATCTAATGAACCCAGGATTTATCGATAAAAATGAATTAAGAACACAGAGTGAAATGATAAATCTCTGTGACCCTGATTTGGATTGAAATGATAGATCCATCCCTGAAATATCGAGAAATTTAATATTAAACCACTTGGCCATTGGATAGACAATTATGTACAGACATCGGTTGGTTAAATGATTTAATATTTGAAATTTTATTTGATAGAATTCCATTTAAAAGAATGTGTCGATACTCGATTTATAAATTCTTTAAAGATTCTGAACTGGGATGATGATTAAAGGGTTGAAGGAATTTTTCCAAACCAAAATAGAAATATTTAAATTGGGGTTTGAATATGAATTGAAACTTTCAAAAATAAGAGTTGGATTAGAAGTAAGAAAAATTACTTATGGAAATCAAATTTGGGGAATTTAGAAATCAAGGGTATCTGAGTTGTTTTAACTCAGTTGGAATATATATATATATATATCTCGGAACTCTTGAAATCAAGTAGTTGTTTTGAACGAGGTTGAAACGAGATAGGGAATTAAATGAACTCCGTTGAGATCGGAGGATAAATTCAAGTATTTGAAATTTGGAAGGAAGAAAGGTTTTGATTTGAGAAATTTATTTTAAATATTTATGCATTGATTCTAAATAATTTTTCTAGCTTTAAAACTATCAATTACCTTTACTTGATACTATTGTATTTAAATAATTTCCTTATAATTCATTTTTCAAAAAGTTTCTAGTAAATCTTATTTTAAGTATATATATAAAATATTTAAATTACCAATTTATCTTAATTATTATATGCTATATATATATCTATATATTTATTTTATAAAAAAAAATTATTATTATTATTATTATATAAACATTTAGTTTACGAGTATTTTTCCCAAAATTTTAAATTTCTTCTGAATGGAAATGCTTGAGTTTGAACCACTGGTTCAAATGGAGTTGAGATAAGAATCCGTGATAATTGGAAACCTTTGAGGTAAATTATATTCTATTTGAATATTTCGTTTTGGAAATATTATATGATTATAATATAATGGTATGGGATATTTTCTAGTTTTAGAATATAATCGGTTGGGTATGATTTTGATATGTTGATATGAAAATTTTATTCGTTGAATATAAATTGGGTTCGGAACAGAAGATGATATTTTGATAGAAAAGTGAACCTTTGAAAATGTAAAAGAACCAACCGATGTAAAAGATGTGAGCACTGGTTGTTAAAGAGACTGGAGTCGACATAAGGCATACTCTCTGTCAGTGTCGATACCACTTTGACAACTGTGAACGTTATGACGTATCCCGAATGAGTATGATGACTTGGAGGCGATTATTGAATCGAAGAAGATGAACGATGACGAAATAGCCCTGACCTTCGGGTCAGAATTGAAATGACTAAAACAGGAGCTATACCGTGACTAATTGAGGTTAGCGCCTTTGATCGGACACACTTCCTCGATGCTATTTATATGACTATGATGATGATGATTTGGGCCCATTTAATTTTATGATTATGGGAGTGTGTTCCGAGGTGGGCGGTAGTGGCTGCTATGCGTTACCACCGGTCCGGGAGTGCAATTGGTAGAATCCTACCCTGGGTATTGCCTCGAGTGCCTTGTCATATATATCCATATCGAGCCCATACGATTTTGATTTAGCATTGCCTTGTATGGAGTGCCCTCTGATAACACCAGTACGGTGAATTTACGGTACTGTATAGACTGTCGATGCCTATAAACGGCGTAAGGGTAATATGGTAATCCCGCTTACGCTATTTTTCAGTATTTATACTTTACTGGATAGACACTATCATAATAGCGTATTATACTATCTATGTATTAGTTTAACGGATCCTTGAGAGATGGAAAAATCCCGTAACATCTCTTGAGTTACTGCACCCATGATACTGATGTTATTTCATATTTTGATTTGACTAATATGAGATGATTTAGTGCTGATCCGAGTGTTTGTTGTGTTTTCTTTTGATGCAATACGCTCGGGTCAGCAGACGTTGCAGTTACCGAAGATGACTGTGCTTTGGAGATCGAAGACGAAGATTTGGTATATCTATACATATGTATATCCGCTGCATTATTTTTCCGCTGCTTATTATGTACAGCTGTATGTATATGTAACTCTGATATTCATTTGAATGTGATAACCAATGTATACATTTCAAATGCTTTAATTGCTATTTATTTATTATATGTTGTCCTTCCGCTGTGAGATTCTGTGATTGGTTTTTTTCTCTCTTCTTTCTTTCTTTTCTTCTTTATCAAATAACTGCCTGTGTTGGCGACTTGTTTGGGTCGACATGTGTGGTTTATTGTCGATTTGAACGGTCAAAAAAATATGGGTCGTTACAAAAAATATTTAAATCTGTTTAACCATATCTTTCTAACGAATCTGAAAAACTGAAATTTCACTTTATAATTTGAAAGTTATGTCCAGTTTAAAATTTAGAAAAGTCGCTGTAGAATTTATTTGTATTTTAATATTAAATATAGCCCTTAAAAATTGTCATTTTACAAACGACCTCGGTTTTCGACGAAACCACTTTTATTGGAACCGGAATGTCAAATTATTGCTAGGGTTCAGTTTTCATAATTTTTCGAATTAATATGTGAGCATGGAAATGAAAATGTGTTTTGTCAGTTTCGGTCAAATTTAATCGGCTAGAAAATAGCCATTTTTCAAACTGTCTCAGAATTTGATGAAATTAGTCTTGTTAGAACCGTATCGTCAAACCATAGTTAGAAATAATTTTTCTGTAATTTTTAGAGTCTGTATGTGGCCTCGGTAATTTAAAATGTATGTTTAAATTTAGTATTAAATGATTTATATTTTAAAATAAAAAAAAAGCTGATCATAACTGCCGAATTGGGTTACGAAACATATCCCATTGTGTCCAGGATGGGGGTATTTAGCTTGGGCGACACTCGTTGGGTTTGAATCGGAGTTAGTATGGGTTAAGAGGAATTTATTGAATTAAAAGAAAAATATAATTAAAATTAAAATAGAAATACGCAGGTATAGAATACCGTATACGTATAACCCTAGGACACAAATCTGTAGCCGCCGTATACCTTCGTTCTAATGGCCACCGTGCTCTAGAATTAAATCCCTAAAATCTTTTGATCCTTACCATATTTTCCAACAACTCTAAGGAGGGAATCGAAGTGGATCGTACGATCTATCGATCCGTATGGTTGGATCCACCCTGGTGGCGCAAATTCCGAGATTCGACCCCAAGAACCGCTGCCGCATCAAGCGGATTTTCCACTTCCAGGGACCACCGAACTCGCCGCCGTTCAGGGGGGTGGCGCGCCCCTCTAAGTGCTCCGTCGTGGTGAAGGACGATTACCCTCCCGTGCCTAGAACCGCGTGTAAACCGAAGACCTAGGTCTGAACAAAGCCTGAGAACAACAGTCGGTTTTATCTGTAAGGAAGAAGATGTTTTTTTATTTAATTAATTAATTTAAAAATTATTGATCTTTAAAAGATCGTAACTCGTTCATTTCTTATCAGAATTCGACGAAACTGAAAGCGTTGAAATCGTGGAGGGGAGATCTACGACATGATAATGACGAGAACTGAAACTGAGTATATCAAATTTTGGTCAAAATCCAGATCTGAGTTGTTCAGGATTAAAAGCTATCGGTGAGATTTCTATATTTTAAAAATAATTAAAATTTAATTATATTTCGTTATTTAAATTCTATGTGTGTATGTTGATTAAATTCTGATCTGTAATGTATGATGTTGTGTTTGTTGCCTGTTGATTTTGTTGATTGTGATATATGCATTTGGTTAAAATTAGATTCATATTTGACTTAAAATAAAAATCATATTTTTATTTCGGGGTTATGAACATTGAAAGAGTTTGAAAATAAAGACTTCCCCTTTATTTTAGACCCGAGAATATAGCTTGTTTATAAAACAAAATTCACATTTTTGTTGAATTGAAATAGATCAAACAGAATATTACATTTTTGTTAAATTGAAATTATCATTTTTGTTAATGAAATAAAAAGAGATATTTTGTCACTTTTGAAAGAATGAAATAAAAAGAGATATTTTGTCACTTTTTAAAGAATGAAATAAAAAGAGATATTTTTGTTATTTAATAAGAATTATACAAAAATACACAATTTTGTTATTAGATAAGGATTTTACAAAAATCACATTTTTGTCATTTAACAAGGATTATATAAAAATAGTATTTTTGTCAAAACATGATAATAGAAATAAAAGACAATTTTTGGCAAAAACATGATTTTTGAAATAAAATAACATTTTCTTATAAATGTTACAATGGAATAAAACAACATTTCCTTACAAATGTTACCTTGTAAATAAAAATAACCTTTTTATTTGAAATATGTTTTGCAAATAAAAATAACATTTTTGGAATTGAAATTTGTTTTGTAAATAAAAAAGAAACATTTTGTTTACATATAAAGAATTAGACAAAATATTCACATTTTGTTTACATATAAAGAATTAGACAAAATATTCACATCTTGTTTATATATAAAGGATTAGACAAAATATTCACATTTTGTTTACACAAAAAGAATTAGACAAAATTATCAGTTTTGGTCATGAATTGGAAATGTTCATTTTTGCAAATTAAATAGAATGAATTAAGAACATTCATTTTTGGTCATTTTATAGGAATGAAGTACAAACATTTGGTTTTGTCATTTAAAAGTGGTTAAACCAAAATATACATTTTTGGTCACTTAAAATGATTAAACCAAAATATACCTTTTTGGTCATTAAAAAGAGTTACACCAAAATATCCATTTTTGGTCATTAAAAAGAATTAGATCACGATTAGCATTTTGTTTAGAAATGTTAAATAGGATAAAAAGTACATTTTTGTTTAGAAATGTTAATGTGAAAAAAGTGTACATTTTTGTTTAGAATGTTTAATATGACTAAAGGAACATTTTTGTTAGGCAATGTTTCTTAGGATTTAAAAATATCATTAAAGAGAATAGAATTAGAACATTACATTCTCATGTAATATTGATTTCAATTGAAAGAATAGATTTTATTTGTCATTTGTTTACAATAACAAGAGTTAAAAACAGAAACTACATTCTTGTTAAATGAAAGAGTTAAGACATTTTTTGTCAAATGTAATAGTTGAAAACAAAATTGGCCTTTTTGTCAAATTAGAACTGTTGAAACCAAAATGAACAATTCTGACAAATTAGGATAGTTGAATTAGAAATATACATTTTTGTCATTTAAAGGGAATGAAATCAAAATATACATTTGTGATCATTAATAGGGATTAAACAAGAATAGACATTTTGTTCATTTAAAAGGTTGAAACAAAAATATACATTTTTGTTCATTAAAAAGAGTAAATAAAACATGAATTTACAAAGTGCATTTTTATTTTACATTTTAGATGTAAATAAAAAAATGAATTGAAAACGTGAATTTTTGTTTACATTTTTAGATGTAAATAAAAACATAGAATTAAAAAGTACATTTATATTTACATTTCAGATATAAATAGAACCATGGATTAAAAAGTGATATTTTTATCATCATTTTAGATGCAATAAAAGATTAGATTAATAGTTACATTTTGATTTACATTTTAAATGTAAATAAATGAGTAGATGAAAAAACTTGTATTTTTATTGTCATTTTAAAGACAAATAAAAAGAGTAGATTTAAAGCGACATTTTTATTGACATTTCATGTTCAATAAAAAGTATGAAATTAAAAGAAGCATTTTTACTGTCATTTTAGAGACAATTAAAAGAATAGTTTTAATAGTTGCATTTGTAACAACCCGTATTTTCAATAACCTGTTATAACGTAAATCGAGGCAGAATTTAATTTATAAATCTGAATCAAGGGAAACGGGCTATGCCATTTCGTTCGTCTCGGAAAAATACGCGAAATAGAGTCCGAGTTTTCGAAAATCGGAGTCCGTATGACCCGATTAAGGCCCAACGATGTTTTCAGAAAATTTCAAGTTCAAAACAGATTTGAATTTCAAGTTCAAATTTCGAATTTCGGGCCTGGAAGGCTAGGCGGGAAATTTCCCGCCAAGCCAACCAAGTCGACAGGCCTGTCGACTTGGCAGTTGACTTGGTTGGACCCAAGTCGACAGCCCTATCGACTTGGCTGTCGACTTGGTTCAGCCGGGCAGTTTTGCCTGGTGCACCATTTTGGGGTTTTGGTTAGGTTTTGGGGCCAGATTCGGTTTTAAGGGCTGAGATTGTGAAACACCCCACCTCCGTTAGGGTCACTCTCAAAGGGAATGCCCTAATTTTGGTGGAGGTTTATAAGTACAAGTCACAGATATACAAGACAGATATAAGAACACATATTTGTAAACAGCGGAAGAACAACAAACTTTTATTTCATAAAGTCAAATACGTGTTACAACAACATACTTTCCAAAAACATAACATAACACTTTCATAATCTGTCTTGAGTACATTTTTTTTAAAGAAGCATAAATAAAACATAGATAAACTGCAAAAGCCCCATAGTGGATTGTCCAAAGCCATAGTTCAAAACAGGAAAGTCCAAGCAATACATTTCTCTTCTTCAAGCTGGATGTTGAGGTTGGTCAAGCTGCTGTGTTCCCTCCCTGAGGACCTGGGGGGGAAACGGAAGAAAGAAGACGAAAGAAAAGTAGAGTCAGACATAAAGCCTGAGTAAGTCTAGTACTATTTTGTCTATGAATAAAGAACTGGGTGTGATAAGTATAAACAGGAAGTGGGCAAGCACTATAAACTTGGTTAAGTTGTCTAGGGTCGAATATACTATCGTACCCCATATTAATCTTTGAACCCATTTAACTAGTTTCCTATTGGCACCCCATAATCAGGGTGATGTGATCCATTCAATGATGATCGGCTCCTACTCGCATAGTTACATGTGTCTTACGGCCCCCGATGTCGTAGTTACCTATGCTGGTCCCACCATGGGGTGTATCAAGTCCCATAGTGGCAACCCGACACAACCTTAGAGTGCACAGGTATGCTACTGGTGTCCAGTGCCTTATTTTTCTGCGCCGGAGTGTGTGCACGCCCGCACTCCGTTAGAACCTACACTGCTACACCACCGCCGTCGCTTTGACCTCTTACAATCAACCCAGTAATCGTGCCCCACCCTGCCTAGTTTCAGGGTATCCTGATACACCTTTTAGGGTTACTGCTGAAAAGGGTCCCCCCGTTACTAGGTTTTCTATCTCTAGCCAACATGCTAAGTTGGTTAAGTGTTTTCTAACCTAACCCCCACCAGTCCGTTTAGTTTAGCATGTTCCATTTTGATTAAGTCTTTAGTTCACTTAATCCTAACAATCCTGACTCAGCCTTAATTGTCTTATTAAGGCCCTGACCTCTCACATTAGACAGGTATTGTTGTGGCTGCCTGTTGCCGGTTGGTTCCGGGCAGTCTTACGCCACAACTCAGTCTAACCTCGGGTCCTTATTGGGCTCCATGTTTAACCTCCCACATTGGATAGGTATTGTTGTGACTACTGGACAGCCGGGCGGTTCCGGGCAGGTTTACATCACAACTCAATCCAACCTCGGGTTAAACACATCGTCTTTTCTACATTTACATATTTTGTCATTCCTCTTTATTTCTTATACATAAATATTTGCGGCCCATTATTAAGTTAATGGTGTAAAGGTTACACCAATCATGGGCCCAACCCATACTTGAATTTGGGCCCTTCTATTTTATATTTTCATTCATTAATTAATTTTAACCCAACGTTATTTCCCCCCGTTTTACACGTCCGTTTATATATATTGGGCTTAGCCTTTTAAAGCCCAATTTAGCCATGCGAAAAGGGGAGGCTTGAAGCGTGATTACATACACAAAGAGGGGAAGGTGAGCGCATGAACTTGCAATACGACGTTGGAAATACAAAATAGAAACTGGTGTACTTGCATAGTAGTGACATATACTTTGGTCATAAAACATAGGTGACATGAATCAAAGCATGTAAAATCACATAGTCATAACTACAACATGAACCTATATTTTTATTTAGGCATAATGTCAAGCATAAGCATGGCATAAATATTTCTAGCATAAGCATGGCATAAATATTCTAACATGAAATCATGATTCTTACTTTAGTCATGTAAACTTGCAAAAAGGGATTTTTGAATCTAATCCTAGCTATGTACCACATATGTCATCATATAATAATATAGACTTAACATGGATTTCAATTATGCCAAATATAAGTCATAGCCTAGCCATATTCATAAGTTCGCAAATAGGTTTTCTAGTACAAAAGCATGGCTTAATACATGATGCCTAATTCTCAACATAACCAAACTTGTTCCAATTACTTACAAATGATTTATGCACAAAAATATACATCATGGTGGCATAGAAGCAAAACCCCAAACTTGCATGAATTTAAATCAACTACATACATGTAGCTTCAACATGGATTACATAATTTGCGAAATATTCCAAACGTATACTTGCATGGAACTACCACATGTAGTTCTTTATAACATGAATAACATAATTCGTATATAATATCTCAAATTGATAAGAACGCACAAATATGAATAACTTTATTGCCCCAATTCACGCATACAAACCAACACAATTGTTTATTCATACCAAAGTAATACTCTACTTACAATGGTGTGATGAATTCTCTAATTTAGGGATTGAAGACGCAAATTCCTTTGTTGAATTGATTTGCTTAGGTTGCTTGAATTACTTTAGGCTTTAGAACTTTCTTCCTAATCCTCTCTCTAGTTGGCGGCTACTCTTAGTCGTTCTTCAGCAACATGGCGGCTATGTTCTTAATTTTGAATGAATAGATTAGGGTTTAGTCTAGGGTTGTTTATATAGAGGTTAGGAACTGATTAGGACCATTGATGTTGCCTGGATTGATCGTAGCCATTCATTCGATAGAGAGACCAATTAAAACTTGCCACCTAGCCCTAATGACAAAGCAGACCACAGAAAATCGGCCAAACATAGACCTGGCCAGCCAGGTTGGCTGGGCTCGACCAGGTCGACACCCCTGTCGACAGGGCTGTCGACAGCCCTGTCGACATGGGTAGCCCAGGTCGACAGCCCAGTCGACCTGGGTGGCCTAGGCGGGTGTTTATCCGCTCTGGCCCATTGGGCCCGATTTTTTTTTATTTTATTCTGTTTGAATTTTAAATTTAATTCAAAACTTCCGAAGGCCATATCTTCTTCATACGGACTCCGTTTTTCGAAAACTCGGATTCTATTTCACGTATTTTTCCGAGACGAACGCAATGGCGTATCCCGTTTCCCTTAGTTCTTTGATTTCAAATTAATTATACTTTAATTTGTTAATTTCACAGTTATAGAATTCTCGGGGTGTTACATTCTCCCCCACTTAAAAGGATTTCGTCCCCGAAATCTTCAAGTGTAGGAAAATGTATATCCTAACATCCAATCATCCATCTACTCATCCATCAAACACGAGCATCCATTGTCCTTAAAAGATTTCTAATGCTTCATGATCATATGCGAAGTGTGTGTGTACATGTACTTATCTAATGCAAAATCAGGCGGTCTACTGATTCAGTTGACCTCCTTAATGCGAATTATGTAAGTGCCATGAATCCATTATGTATGCAAATTTTCCTATTCTTGATTCTACATGAGTGCACAACCATTCAATACAAATGCAACATCCATATGACAACACATTAAAGTTCAACCATATACGAATGCAAACATATATGCATATGCAATATGAAGTGACTGAGCCGATCTAAAACCTAGATTGTGTGTGTATATGCAACCACGAGCAACCACTAGCAATCACTTGCAACCACTTGCAACCATCATCCATAACATGTTTCAACTACATGTTTCCATCCAAAAAGGTTTCTACCTAAAAGATATGGTCGAGGAAATATACCTAAAAAGATAGATAAAAGCGCAACTTAAGGAAAAAGAAAGATCAAGGATGTACCCTCGAACAGAAAAGGGTAGGCAGTACGTATTCTAGCTTCAGTTTCCCAAGTCGCGTCTCCCTCGGCGTCGCTCCACTGAACTTTGACGAGCTTGACTTCACGGTTGCGTAGCTTCTTCACTTCCGTTCCTAAGATGCGGGTTGGAACTCTTATTATGGTTGCTTCGCGTTCCACTTCGGCCTCTTCGAGGATATTTGGCTCTACCACTTCGGCTGACTCATGTAGACATTTTCGGAGATGTGAAACGTGAAAAACGTTGTGGACTCCAGCCAACTTCTCGGGTAGGTCTAATCTATAGGCCATTTTCCCAATTTTCTCGATAATAGGGAATGGCCCTACGAACCTTGGTGCCAGTTTTCCTGTGGTTCCAAAATGAACAACGTTCCTTAGCGGTGATACCTTGAGAAAAACTCTGTCTCCAACTTCAAATTCAAGGTCGGTCCTCCTCTTGTCGGCATAGGACTTTTGTCTGTCTTGGGCCGTCTTCATCCTTCTTCGTATTAAGTCAACTTTCTCTGAAGTCTCTCAGATCATATCTGGTCCAAGTATGAGCTTATCCGTGGACTCCCACCAACAAGTGGGTGATCGGCACGGTCTTCCATATAAAGCTTCGAAGGGCGCCATTCCGATGGTTGCTTGATAGCTGTTGTTGTAGGCAAATTCCACCAAAGGAAGGTGGTCTTCCCATGTCCCTCCGAAGTCAAGGACGCATAGCCTTAAAAGGTCTTCCAAAACTCTGTTCACTCTCTCTGTTTGGCCGTCGGTTTGGGGATGATAGGCTATGCTCAAGCGTAACTGCGTTCCTACTGCTTCTTGCAGACTCCGCCAAAACTCACTGGTGAAGATGGGGTCTCGGTCACTAACAATACTAGATGGTATTCCATGGAGTCGAACGATTTCCTTGAGGTAAAGTGATGCTAGGGATGAGGCAGTTCTTTTACTTTTGACAGGTAAAAAGTGGGCGCTTTTAGTAAGCCTATCCACTATTACCCAAATGCTAGTGTTGCCTCTCCTAGACCTAGGCAGCCCATCGATGAAGTCCATGGAGATGCTATCCCACTTCCACTGCGGGACCTCCAGAGGATGTAGCAGTCCGCCAGGCTTTTTCTATTCCGCTTTAACCTGTTGGCACACCATACACTTAGAAACGAATTCTACCACGTCCTTTTTCATGCCGTTCCAGAAGAAAGTCCTTTTTATGTCTTTGTACATTTTATCTCCGCCTGGATGTATCGTCATCTTGGAGTGATGTGCTTCCTCGAGAACCTTCTTTATTAAATCTTTTGTCTGTGGGACGCATAGTCTTCCGTCTCGCCTTAGCAAACCTTTATCGTCAATGGAGTATCGGTTGAGGTGACTCGAAGTCTCACCCCTAATTAGCCTATCAATTATTTCCATAAGCTGAGGGTCTTCGCGTTGTGCTGCCCCTACTGAATCTACTAAAGTTGGGCGCACTTCGAGAGATGCAAGCAAGCCCGGTACGAAATCGGAGGAAGGCCTAAAGTCGAAGCTGGCTATAAACTCTAGGCTTTGTCTTTCAACAGACAACGGGCTTAGGGTCAATTTCTTTCGGCTCAACGCGTCTGCCACTACGTTGCCTTTGCCCGGAGTGTAGGAAATTTCGAAATCGTACGAGGCAAGAAACTCCATCCATCTTTGTTGCCTCAAGTTAAGATCTTTCTGCGAGAAAAGATATTTCAACGATTTATGGTCAGTGTAAAGTTCGAACTTCTCACCTAGGAGATAGTGTCGCCAAGACTTGAGTGCAAAGACGATGGCGGCTAACTCAAGATCGTGGGTTGGGTAGTTCTTTTCGTGCGCCTTCAACTGCCTCCCGCCATAAGCTACTACCCTTCCTTCTTGCATTAAGACGGCGCCTAGCCCTGTCCCACATGCATCCGTATAAACAGTGAACATTTTGCTCCCATCCGGTAGCGTCAAAACTGGGGCTGTTGTGAGAGCCCTTTTCAGTCGTTGGAAAGCAAACTCGCAATCCAAATCCCAGTTGAACACTAGATTCTTCTTAGTCAATTTCGTGAGCGGAGCTGAGATTTTCGCAAAATCCCTTATAAACTTTCGATAGAAACCTGCTAGTCCTAGAAAGCTTCGGACCTCAGTTGCATTCCTTGGTGTCTTCCAATCCTGTACTGCCACTACCTTAGCAGGGTCCACTGCTAACCCTTGTTTGGATACTATGTGCCCAAGGAACCTCACCTCTTCTCTCCAAAAGTGACATTTGGAGAAATTGGCCTTTAATTGATGGACTCGCAAAGTTTCCATGATTGCCCTTAAGTGTTGAGCATGTTCCTCTTCACTCTTTGAGAAGATAAGGATATCATCTACGAAGACCACTACGAATTTGTTGAGGAAATCTCTAAATACCCTACTCATCAGGTCCACGAAGTAAGCAGGTGCATTTGTCAAGCCGAAAGGCATGACAAGCCATTCAAAGAAACCGTCTGGGGTTCTGAACGCCGTTTTATCGATGCTATCTTCAGCCACCCTTAGCTGATGAAAACCGGTCGCTAAATCGAGTTGGGAGAAAACAGACGCTCCTACAAGCTGGTCAAATAAATCATCAATTCTAGGGAGAGGGTGCCTATTCTTTTTCGTTAGCTTGTTGAGCTCCCTATAGTCAACACATAGACGGAGTGAACCATCCGCCTTTGTAGCGAACACCACAGGAGCGCCCCATTTTGAAATGCTCCTCCTAATGAACCCCTTTTCTAGAAGCTCTTTAATCTGTTTACTGAGCTCTTTCCTTTCTCGTGGAGCCATATGTCTAACGGGCAACGCAACGGGCTTTGCATTATCTACAAGATATATGCGGAAGTCTATTTCCCGCTTCGGAGGCAAGCCCTTCACCTCTTCGAAGACATCCGGATATTCCCGGACCACTCTAACTGATTGCAAATTTTCAACAGAGGCATCTAGCGATTCAAGATAACTAAGCATAACCGCATGCGAGGGATTACAAGAAATTTCCAAAGTATTACCGAGCTGGGTTAGGAGCCTAACAACCCTTTTCTCACAATCAAGGATGGCCCCATTACTGGATAGCCAATCCATACCCAAAATCAAACCATACCCCCGAAAAGCCCAAAACAAAGGCACTACATTGAAATTCTACACTTAGAATGGAAATTTTCAATCCCAAACAGATCATAGACAAATGAGCTGGGCCCCCAATTGGGTTTGAAACAATTAAGGGGTCCTCTACCATACTAGTTTTTAGGTGCAGAGATTCTACTAAAGCAGACGAGATAAAGGAGTGTGATGCGCCAGAATCAAATAAAGTACGAACGGGGTGATCATAAAGATAAACTACACTTTCTACAGAAGTATTTATACCTCGCTGTTGCAGAGGTGGCGCTTCTAGCACATGAACCTGTGCCCCTGGGGTGGATCCAGCCCTCTGCCCCTGTCCTCGTTTCTTTGGGCAGTCCTTAGCCCTATGGCCCGTCTCACCACAAGAAAAGCACCCACCATTCTCCTTGGCCTTCTTTTTCCGGCAGTCCTTTACTAAGTGCCCCACTTTGCCACAGAAATTACACTTCCTCTTCTCTTTGTTGCCTTTCCCGCCTTTCTTAAAGTCCGTCTTCTTAGGCTGCAAACCCTCTTTCTTCCCTTGAGAGCTTTCTGCCTTTGTCTCCTTCTTGCCCTTATCCTCTTCATTCAGCAATGCCATTTGCACCAATCTTTCATACGTGGCTCCCATGGGTATATGGGTCATGGCCAAACTGTGTAATGGCTCATTCAACCCTTTGACGAAACGGAGAGCCTTCTTGTGCGGGGTGTTGACTAGGTCAAGCCCAAACCTAGCCAGCTCATCGAACTGATTCACATATTCTCTGACTGTCTTGTCCCCTTGCTTAAGAAATAAGAATTTCTCCAACTGCAAACTTCTTTCCGCATCTGAGAGAAATTTGGTCTCAAACCTTGCCCTAAAGTCCTCCCATGTCTCCACTGGTCTTTCAGCATTAGTGACTTCCCACCAGTAGGAAGCCTCGCCCTTCAATAGCCATACCGCCAGTTGTACTTTCTGTCTATCCTCTACTTCAAAGATGATGAATAAGTCCTCCGTTTCTTTCAGCCAATTTCTAGCTGCCACGAAGGACTCAGTTCCATGGAAATCCCTTCCTCCCATAGCTTTAAAATCTTTACATATCTTAGCAAAATTGTTTCCCCGAGGAGGAGGTGGAGGAAAAGGTGCCGCTGCAACTGGATGATTTCCTTCCGCTGGGGGAGGAGGAATGGTAGGACCTGGCTGAGTGGCCCTTGCTTCTAAGAACCGTCTAAACCAACCAGGTATTGGTACCCCTTCTGGCAAGTTAAGTTCTTGGGACATGCTGAAACAAAAAGGATAGATTCAAAACGAAGGATAAGAGATAGTACCTATGGCTTTGGGGAGTGGACTTTGCCTTTTTAAAATAAAATAATATTTTCTTTTAAAAATGCTTCTTTAAATTTCCTTTTTGAAAATAATTTTTCAAAACTTTTTATCTTATCTGGTAAACCTATGCTCTGATACCAAGTGAAACACCCCACCTCCGTTAGGGTCACTCTCAAAGGGAATGCCCTAATTTTGGTGGAGGTTTATAAGTACAAGTCACAGATATACAAGACAGATATAAGAACACATATTTGTAAACAGCGGAAGAACAACAAACTTTTATTTCATAAAGTCAAATACGTGTTACAACAACATCCTTTCCAAAAACATAACATAACACTTTCATAATCTGTCTTGAGTACATTTTTTTTAAAGAAGCATAAATAAAACATAGATAAACTGCAAAAGCCCCATAGTGGATTGTCCAAAGCCATAGTTCAAAACAGGAAAGTCCAAGCAATACATTTCTCTTCTTCAAGCTGGATGTTGAGGTTGGTCAAGCTGCTGTGTTCCCTCCCTGAGGACCTGGGGGGGGGGGGAAACGGAAGAAAGAAGACGAAAGAAAAGTAGAGTCAGACATAAAGCCTGAGTAAGTCTAGTACTATTTTGTCTATGAATAAAGAACTGGGTGTGATAAGTATAAACAGGAAGTGGGCAAGCACTATAAACTTGGTTAAGTTGTCTAGGGTCGAATATACTATCGTACCCCATATTAATCTTTGAACCCATTTAACTAGTTTCCAATTGGCACCCCATAATCAGGGTGATGTGATCCATTCAATGATGATCGGCTCCTACTCGCATAGTTACATGTGTCTTACGGCCCCCGATGTCGTAGTTACCTATGCTGGTCCCACCATGGGGTGTATCAAGTCCCATAGTGGCAACCCGACACAACCTTAGAGTGCACAGGTATGCTACTGGTGTCCAGTGCCTTATTTTTCTGCGCCGGAGTGTGTGCACGCCCGCACTCCGTTAGAACCTACACTGCTACACCACCGCCGTCGCTTTGACCTCTTACAATCAGCCCAGTAATCGTGCCCCACCCTGCCTAGTTTCAGGGTATCCTGATACACCTTTTAGGGTTATTGCTGAAAAGGGTCCCCCCGTTACTAGGTTTTCTATCTCTAGCCAACATGCTAAGTTGGTTAAGTGTTTTCTAACCTAACCCCCACCAGTCCGTTTAGTTTAGCATGTTCCATTTTGATTAAGTCTTTAGTTCACTTAATCCTAACAATCCTGACTCAGCCTTAATTGTCTTATTAAGGCCCTGACCTCTCACATTAGACAGGTATTGTTGTGGCTGCCTGTTGTCGGTTGGTTCCGGGCAGTCTTACGCCACAACTCAGTCTAACCTCGGGTCCTTATTGGGCTCCATGTTTAACCACCCACATTGGATAGGTATTGTTGTGACTACTAGACAGCCGGGCGGTTCCGGGCAGGTTTACATCACAACTCAATCCAACCTCGGGTTAAACACATCGTCTTTTCTACATTTACATATTTTGTCATTCTTCTTTATTTCTTATATGTAAATATTTGCGGCCCATTATTAAGTTAATGGTGTAAAGGTTACACCAATCATGGGCCCAACCCATACTTGAATTTGGGCCCTTCTATTTTATATTTTCATTCATTAATTAATTTTAACCCAACGTTATTTTCCCCCGTTTTACACGTCCGTTTATATATATTGGGCTTAGCCTTTTAAAGCCCAATTTAGCCATGCGAAAAGGGGAGGCTTGAAGCGTGATTACATACACAAAGAGGGGAAGGTGAGCGCATGAACTTGCAATACGACGTTGGAAATACAAAATAGAAACTGGTGTACTTGCATAGTAGTGACATATACTTTGGTCATAAAACATAGGTGACATGAATCAAAGCATGTAAAATCACATAGTCATAACTACAACATGAACCTATATTTTTATTTAGGCATAATGTCAAGCATAAGCATGGCATAAATATTTCTAGCATAAGCATGGCATAAATATTCTAACATGAAATCATGATTCTTACTTTAGTCATGTAAACTTGCAAAAAGGGATTTTTGAATCTAATCCTAGCTATGTACCACATATGTCATCATATAATAATATAGACTTAACATGGATTTCAATTATGCCAAATATAAGTCATAGCCTAGCCATATTCATAAGTTCGCAAATAGGTTTTCTAGTACAAAAGCATGGCTTAATACATGATGCCTAATTCTCAACATAACCAAACTTGTTCCAATTACTTACAAATGATTTATGCACAAAAATATACATCATGGTGGCATAGAAGCAAAACCCCAAACTTGCATGAATTTAAATCAACTACATACATGTAGCTTCAACATGGATTACATAATTTGCGAAATATTCCAAACGTATACTTGCATAGAACTACCGCATGTAGTTCTTTATAACATGAATAACATAATTCGTATATAATATCTCAAATTGATAAGAACGCACAAATATGAATAACTTTATTGCCCCAATTCACGCATACAAACCAACACAATTGTTTATTCATACCAAAGTAATACTCTACTTACAATGGTGTGATGAATTCTCTAATTTAGGGATTGAAGACGCAAATTCCTTTGTTGAATTGATTTGCTTAGGTTGCTTGAATTGCTTTAGGCTTTAGAACTTTCTTCCTAATCCTCTCTCTAGTTGGCGGCTACTCTTAGTCGTTCCTCAGCAACATGGCGGCTATGTTCTTAATTTTGAATGAATAGATTAGGGTTTAGTCTAGGGTTGTTTATATAGAGGTTAGGAACTGATTAGGACCATTGATGTTGCCTGGATTGATCGTAGCCATTCATTCGATAGAGAGACCAATTAAAACTTGCCACCTAGCCCTAATGAAAAAGCAGACCACAGAAAATCAGCCAAACACAGACCTGGCCAGCCAGGTTGGCTGGGCTCGACCAGGTCGACACCCCTGTCGACAGGGCTGTCGACAACCCTGTCGACATGGGTAGCCCAGGTCGACAGCCCAGTCGACCTGGGTGGCCTAGGCGGGTGTTTATCCGCCCTGGCCCATTGGGCCCGATTTTTTTTATTTTATTCTGTTTGAATTTTAAATTTAATTCAAAACTTCCGAAGGCCATATCTTCTTCATACGGACTCCGTTTTTCGAAAACTCGGATTCTATTTCGCGTATTTTTCGAGACGAACGCAATGGCGTATCCCGTTTCCCTTAGTTCTTTGATTTCAAATTAATTATACTTTAATTTGTTAATTTCACAGTTATAGAATTCTCGGGGTGTTACAGGTTGGAATTAGGGTTTAATCCTAAGGTTGAAACTAATCCTAATCTCTGTAAATAAGCCCCTAACCTAACCCTAAATCATCATTATTCAACCCTACAACTAAACTATGGCAAAATTATTCCTCTCATGGCCTCCACTCTCTTCATAAAATTTCTAAGTTATTTCTATGAGAAATTTTCCATGCGTACAAGTGTTTTCAAGCTTGTATGAGTGTCATTAGCTTGCATTCAAGTCAAGTTTCCATATTTACATCATAAAGCAAGGGTTTTGATCATTTTGGCTCAAGGGTTTTTCTATTGGAGCTTGCATTTTGGGTTTATTTGATTGCATAAGGGCTTTGTCTCAATCTATATATATTTTTGGGTCTTCATAAGCATTGTAAGCCCTTTTCTACTTTCATATTTAAACTCTAAAGTTAAATGAATGATGCAAGTTTGGTTGATCATTAAGATATGCAAGTTTGCCATGATATGCAAGTTTACTATGTCATGTTATGCAAGTTTGATATGTTATGATATGCAAGTTTGCCATGTTATGTTATGCAAGTTTGCCATGTTATGATATGCAAGTTGTCATGTTATGTATGCAAGTTTGGGTGGATCATTTTACTCATGTTGTCATGTTATGCAAGCTTACCTTGAGTATATGAACGTAAAGCTTCAAGCTTTATGTTAAAGGTTGCATTTTGGCAACATGTAAGTTATCATATCTCTTATGATAACTTGCATGTGAGGCTAAATGCGAACTTATGGCCATTTTTACATGTCATTTATCACCATGTATCACCAATATGCTAAGTTTGGTTTTATGCATGCTTTTGAGGCCTAAAAATGTAATATGCAAGTATATGAACATATGTACATTTCATATGCCACCATGTTAAACTTGTGGCTTCAACACCTTTATGTCATGATTATGCCAAGTTCCCTCTTTCTATCATTTATGCGCTATTGCGATATGTAAGCGATGGGATTGCGTTTGGGGTTGGGTAAACTTAAAAGACATGAAAACATAAGATTGGGAATTTACCTATTAAGTTAGGTCTACCCATTGGGAATTTACCTATTAAGTTAGGTCTACCCAAATGCCTGAAAACTTGTAATATGTTTTGTAAACATAATGGACATGACACTTAGAAAATATAAGTGTGACCAACTCGAGGTTGGGTTGAGTTTGTAGCGTAAAACTACCCGGAACCGACCGGCTTAACTAGTTGCTACAAACAATAGGACCCAATGTGAGAAGTCGGTCATGTTGTACCTTGAACCCGAGGTTAGACCAAGTTGTGGTGTAAAGCTACCCGGAACCGACCGGCTTAACTAGTAACCGCAACAAAGTCTAATGTGAGAGGTTAAGGCACATTAATTAATCAATGCCTCATGATTAGGGTTAAGTCATGGTCCACTTAATACTTAACCAATTTGGACTTGGTGGATTAATCGGGATTAAGTCGTGAACCCATCGTTACACTTAACCAAGTTAATCCATGATTAGTAAAAGGGTTAAACCGTACTTAACCCACTAGAAAATCCTAGCAAAGGGGGTCCACTCCAGCAGTAATCCCAAGTTTGTATCATCATGACCCTAGGGACTAGGCTAGGGTGGGGGCACGATTACTGGACTGGTATAAGAGACCAAAAACGACGGCCGGGTGGTACGCCGATGTAGTTCCGGACGGACTATGGTCGTGCACGTAGTCCGTATTTGGAGAAGTCACCCATGGGTACCAATAGATCGAGACTGTGCACTCATGTTTATGGTGTCCATGGGTTGACACCCTAGGGCTTGATACACCCGAAGGGTGGACCCAGCACAGTCCGACTACAATCATGTTTAGGCCGTATTGACACCAACACGTGACGAGTTAGGCTTATAGGGAGCCGATCGACTAGACCGTTTGGTTGGACCTCGTATTAGGGTCACTTCATGTTATTGGACCTCGTATTAGGGTCACTTCATGTTATTGGACCTCGTATTATGGTCACTTAATGTTATTGGGCCAAAGCTTGGGCCAAGGGATCAATACTTGTTTATTCAAGTCATGTTAGCTTGCTAGTACACCTGTGGTGCAAAAAAAACCTTAAACCTGATTATGCGATGACACCTTTATCTACCTTGTTGGTTAATCATCATGCTAGTATGTTGTTATCCTTATGTTCATCCCTGCTTCTCATGCCAGTTAACTTTATCAGTTTACATTGATTGTAGTAGGGCTTACTCAGTCTTTTTGACTGACCTGTTTTTCTTTCGCCTTTTTTCTTCCGTTTCCCCCCCAGGTTCTCAGGGTGGGAATATTGGAGCTTAGCTTGGATTTCTGATCGCTTGCTTGTGGGGTTTTAGCTCATGTATGGTCTTGACATGAAGCTAGCTATGGTTATCACTTATTTTGGGGATAGTACTTATGTATTTCAGTTTTTCAGTGATGTTGTTTTTATCTAGACTTGTGTATTTGGAAAGTTGACATTATGTTGTACCAGACTTGTTTTGAAATAGTTGAAATCTTCCGCTGTTTTACTTATCTTATTTACTCTGTTTACATATATACGTATGTTCTTGTTCTGCCTTGATATATCATTATGCATGTTTACCCGGTACAAACGCCCCTCCAAAGTCAGAGTGCTTGCAAGAGCCACCCTGGCGGAGGTGGGGTGTTACATTTGGTATCAGAGCGTATGGTTTACGAGAAGGAACAAAAAGGTTTTTAAAACTTTTGGAAAACTAGTTTCAAAACCAAGTATAAAGTATTTTCCAAAGAAAAGTCTAGTTTATTTTAAAGGCTATTCCCCAAAAAGCCATTAGCAAAATTCCTTCGTTTTTCTCCATTCTGAATCTGTCTTTTTCTTCGTTTTCAGTATGGCCGATAACTTTGCTATTCCGGAGGGAGTACAAGTACCTGTTTGGTATAGGAGACTTTTGGAGGCTAGGGCGACCGAAGCCGGCCCCGCAGATGTTCCTCCTCCTCCGGTAGTTAATGTTCCTCTTCCTCCTGTCGCTGATGTTCCTCCTCCTCCTGTCGCTGAGGTTCCTCTTCCTCCTCCCCCTTAGCATCCTCAAGCTGACTTCGCAAAGAATTGCAAAAATTTCAAAGCAATGGGTGGCAAGAACTTTCAAGGCACTGAGACTTTTGTAGAGGCCAGAAATTGGTTGAAAGAGACCGAGGATTTATTTGCTATCTTTGGGTTAGACGATCAGAGGAAGATCTTGTTGGCGGTTTGGCTTATGAAGGATGAAGCCGCTTATTGGTGGGAAGTCACCAATGGTACTAGGCCTGTTGAGACTTGGGCCGATTTCAGGGCAAGGTTCGTGCTTAAGTTTCTATCTTCTGCTGAGGAGAATCTGCAAATGGAGAAGTTCATAGCTTTGAAACAAGGAGATATGTCTGTCAAAGAATATGTGAACAAGTTCAATCAGTTAGCTCGTTTTGGCTTGGATATGGTGAGTACTCCTCAGAAGAAGGCTCTTCGTTTTGCTAGAGGATTGAATGAGCCGTTGCAGGGATTGGCTATGTCACATATTCCCCATGGGGCCACGTTCGAGAGCTTGGTTGATATGGTGTTACTTCAGGGAGATGTCAAGAAAGAGATCAAGATGAATGATACTCAAGCCAAGAAGACTGATTCCCAGTGGAAAGGAAATCAGGGTAATCCAAGTGGTCAGAGCAATCAGAACAAGAACAAGAACAAGAGTCAAGGCAACAAGGGGAACAACAACAAGGGCAATAACAACAAGGGGAAGTGCCATTATTGCGGTTTAGTTGGGCATCTTATTAAGGATTGTAAGAAGAGGAAAAGGAAGAATGGTGAATGCTTTTTCTGCGGTGAGACTGGACATTTCAGTAAGGATTGCCCGAAGAAGCAAGTGCAAGGCCAGGGTCAGACTCAGCGTGCTGGACCTTCAGGAGGGCAAGTTCATGCTCTCAATGCCGCTCCAGTTCCCGATCGAAGTAGTATTTCTGTTGAGAGCCTTGTATATATTTCTGATTTTCCAGTTCATACCTTGTTTGATTCTGGTGCATCGCATAGCTTTATCTCATCTGATCTTGTTGATAGTTTGCACCTTAGTACTAGCTTGGTAGATGATCCCGTCTGTGTCTCAAATCCTATTGGGGGTTCCGCCCATCTGTCTATGATATGTGGGGATTTGAGGATCTCTATACTGAGTGTAGAGTTCTTGTGTAGTGCTTATGTTCTTGGTTTTAGGGGATACGGATTGATATTGGGCATGGATTGGTTGTCCAGATATGGAGCTATCCTTGATTGTGAGCATAGGGTTGTGAGGCTCGTGACTCGCCTCGGAAACACCCTAGAAATTTCTTGTAATCCGAGAGGTCCCGTCATGTTGTGCTATCTTGAATCACTCGACTCGTTAATGGAAACTCTTCAGTCTGTGAGAGTGGTTCGAGAGTATCCGGATGTTTTCGATGAAGTTAGGGGGTTGCCCCATAAGCGAGAGATTGATTTCCGCATTTATCTGGTGGATAATGCAAAGCCGGTTTCTTTGCCCGTTCGGCACATGGCTCCGCGTGAAAGGCTGGAGCTAAGTAAGCAAGTGAAGGAGTTGCTTGAGAAGAACTTCATTAGACGAAGTATATCTGAATGGGGAGCGCCTGTGGTATTTGCTACCAAGGCAGATGGTTCTCTCCGACTTTGTGTTGACTATCGAGAGTTGAATAAGCTGACTAAGAAGAACAGACACCCGTTACCGAGGATTGATGATCTCTTTGACCAGCTTATCGGTGCTTCTGTTTTCTCTCAGCTTGATCTTGCTACTGGATTCCATCAGCTCAGGGTAGCTGAAGATAGTATAGACAAGACTACGTTCAGAACTCCAGATGGATTCTTCGAATGGCTTGTCATGCCGTTCGGCTTGACTAATGCACCCGCATATTTCGTGGACTTGATGAGTAGGGTGTTCAGGGAGTTCTTGAACAAGTTTGTCGTGGTCTTCGTAGATGATATTCTGATCTTCTCTAAGGATGAGGAAGAGCACGCAAGGCATCTCGTGGAGGTGATGGATACGCTTAGAGCGCATCAGTTGAAGGCCAAGTTCTCCAAGTGTCACTTTTGGAGAAGGGAAGTTAGATTCCTTGGGCATATAGTATCTAAGCAAGGCTTAGCGGTGGATCCCGCTAAGGTAGTTGCAGTTCAGGATTGGAAGACTCCAAGGAATGCAACCGAAGTGAGAAGTTTTCTAGGTCTTGCAGGCTTTTACCGGAAGTTCATCAAGGACTTCGCGAAGATTTTCGCTCCTCTCACTAAATTGACGAAGAAAAATTTAGTTTATGCTTGGAGCATAGAATGCGAGCTTGCTTTTCAGAAGCTCAAGAGAGCTCTTACATCAGCACCTGTTCTAGCTTTGCCCGATGGAGGGAAGTTATTTACAGTATACACCGATGCATGTGGCACGGGGTTAGGAGCTGTCCTGATGCAAGAAGGAAGAGTGATATGCTTTGGCGGTAGACAACTCAAAGTGCATGAGAAGAATTATCCCACTCATGACTTAGAGTTGGCAGCAATAGTATATGCACTCAAGGCTTGGCGCCATTATCTTCTAGGAGAAAGATTTGAGCTTTATACCAATCACAAGTCATTGAAGTATCTCTTTTCTCAGAAGGATCTGAATCTGAGGCAACAAAGATGGATGGAATTCTTGGCGTCCTACGATTTTGAGATAGCTTATACCCCTGGCAAGGGGAATGTGGTAGCAGATGCATTGAGTAGAAAAAGGTTGACTCTGAGTCCTCTATTCGTTGAGATGAAGAATTTAGAGTATGTGGCAACCTTTGATTTCTCTTTGGCGATTGAGTCGATGACCGGTTCTTTAGCATCTCTGGAACTCAGACCTACCCTTCTTGATCAAGTTGAGGCTTCACAGAGAGAAGACCCTCAGATAGTTGAGATTATGGATAAGCTGATTCGAGGAGAGGCGTCTAGTCATCTCACTCGATATTCTATTGATGAAAAGGGTTGGCTGGGGAGAGACGGAAGGTTATGTGTTCCAATGGTAGAAGATTTAGTAAGAAAAGTTCTTGAGGAAGCGCATCGCTCTAAGTTGACTATACATCCGGGCGGAGATAAGATGTATAAAGATATGAAGCGCATTTTCTTTTGGCCTGGGATGAAGAAGGATGTGGCAGAGTTTGTCTCTAGATGTATCATTTGCCAGCAAGTTAAGGCCGAGTCGAAGAAGCCCGGTGGGCTATTGCATCCCCTAGACGTTCCACTATGGAAGTGGGAGAGTATTTCCATGGATTTTAACGATGGGCTACCAAGGTCAAGGAAAGGGAATACGAGCATTTGGGTTATTGTGGATAGACTTACGAAGAGTGCTCATTTCATTCCAGTGAAGAACAAGAGGACCGCATCTTGGCTAGCGTCTGTATATCTTCGTGAGATTGTGAGACTACATGGAGTCCCTTCTAGTTTAGTCAGTGACCGTGACCCAATCTTTACAAGTCAATTCTGGAATAGCTTGCAAGAAGCTATGGGCACGAGGTTGAATCTAAGTACGGCTTATCACCCACAGACGGACGGTCAAACCGAAAGGGTGAATAGGGTACCCGAGGATCTGTTGAGGCTTTGTATTCTGGATTTTGGTGGTACTTGGGAAGACCATCTTCCCCTTGTTGAGTTTGCATATAATAACAGTTATCAGGCAAGCATAGGGATGGCACCATTTGAAGCTTTATATGGGAGGCCGTGCAAGTCGCCTACATGTTGGTGGGAGACTACAGATGAGCTTATACTTGGGCCTGATATGATCAGAGATACATCCGAGAAGGTCGAGTTGATTCGGAGACGGATGAAAGCGGCCCAAGACCGACAGAAATCCTATGCTGATAAGCGAAGAACTGATTTGGAGTTTGATGTTGGGGATATGGTTTTCGTGAAGGTTTCTCCTTTGCGGAATGTGGTCCGATTTGGAGCCGTTGGGAAATTAGCACCGAGGTTTGTTGGACCATTCCCTATTATAGAGAGGATCGGGCAGATGGCTTATAGAGTGGAGTTGCCCGAGAAGCTTGCCGGAGTACACGATGTTTTTCATGTCTCGCATCTCCGGAAGTGTTTACATGAATCAGCAGAGGTTGTTGAGCCAAGTGTTCTGAAAGATGTGGAAGTGGAGAAAGAGGCTACCTTGAGGAGAGCTCTGATTCGTATCTTGGGGACGGAGACTAAGAAGCTAAGGAATCGAGAGGTCAAGTTGGTGAACGTTCAATGGGGTGAAGCCGAAGAAGACGCAACTTGGGAAACCGAGGAGAAGATGCGTGGGCTTTATCCATTCCTTTTTTAGGGTACACTCTCAATCTCTTTTCTTTGTTAGCATATCTTTCTCTTTGCTATCCATGTTTATCTAGTTTATCGTGTTAATCTTGTCATGAGAACCTTAGGTAGAAACCCTTTGGATGAAACATGTGTTTGAAACATGTTATGCTTGATGTTTGCAAGTGGTTGCAAGTGTTTGCAAGTGGTTACTCGTGGATGCATTATACACATTAGGCACTAGATCGGCTCACACACTCCTCATATTGCATATGCATGAGTGTTTACGCTTATTCATGGATGAAAATTTTTGTGTTGTCACATGGATGTTGCATATGGATGTATGTTATGTGCACACATATAGATGTTATACATTATGTTAGGAATTGCATACATATGGATTCATTTCACTAACATAATTTGCATTGATGATATTTGCATTAGATAAGTACATATACACACACCTTTGCATATGTTCATACAACATTTAGAATCTTGTAAGGACAATAATTGCTCGTGGATGATGTTTTGAGTAGATGGATGTTGGATGGTAGGATACGTTCTTCCTAACTTGAAGATTTCGGGGACGAAATCCTTTAAGGAGGGGAGAATGTAACAACCCGTATTTTCAATAACCTGTTATAACGTAAATCGAGGCAGAATTTAATTTATAAATCTGAATCAAGGGAAACGGGCTATGCCATTGCGTTCGTCTCGGAAAAATACGCGAAATAGAGTCCGAGTTTTCGAAAATCGGAGTCCGTATGACCCGATTAAGGCCCAATGAAGTTTTCAGAAAATTTCAAGTTCAAAACAGATTTGAATTTCAAGTTCAAATTTCGAATTTCGGGCCTGGAAGGCTAGGCGGGAAATTTCCCGCCAAGCCAACCAAGTCGACAGGCCTGTCGACTTGGCAGTCGACTTGGTTGGACCCAAGTCGACAGCCCTGTCGACTTGGCTGTCGACTTGGTTCAGCCGGGCAGTTTTGCCTGGTGCACCATTTTGGGGTTTTGGTTAGGTTTTGGGGCCAGATTCGGTTTTAAGGGCTGAGATTGGAATTAGGGTTTAATCCTAAGGTTGAAACTAATCCTAATCTCTATAAATAAGCCCCTAACCTAACCCTAAATCATCATTATTCAACCCTACAGCTAAACTATGGCAAAATTATTCCTCTCATGGCCTCCACTCTCTTCATAAAATTTCTAAGTTATTTCTATGAGAAATTTTCCATGCATACAAGTGTTTTCAAGCTTGTATGAGTGTCATTAGCTTGCATTCAAGTCAAGTTTCCATATTTACATCATAAAGCAAGGGTTTTGATCATTTTGGCTCAAGGGTTTTTCTATTGGAGCTTGCATTTTGGGTTTATTTGATTGCATAAGGGCTTTGTCTCAATCTATATATATTTTTGTGTCTTCATAAGCATTGTAAGCCCTTTTCTACTTTCATATTTAAACTCTAAAGTTAAATGAATGATGCAAGTTTGGTTGATCATCATAAATGCAAGTTTTTCAGTGATGTTGTTTTTATCTAGACTTGTGTATTTGGAAAGTTGACATTATGTTGTACCATACTTGTTTTGAAATAGTTGAAATCTTCCGCTGTTTTACGTATCTTATTTATTCTGTTTACATATATACGTATGTTCTTGTTCTGCCTTGATATATCATTATGCATGTTTACCCGGTACAAACGCCCCTCCAAAGTCAGAGTGCTTGCAAGAGCCACCCTGGCGGAGGTGGGGTGTTACAACATTTGTAGTGTTATTTATATATAATAAGAAGAATAGAGATATATGTCTGTGATGTTGAAATGTGTGATATGTTAATTATAATGTTTAGTATATTCAAGTTTGAATATTACACTTCCATTTACAAGTTACCCGACTTGTTTATGTGATTGGGACGATAATTTTCACACATCGCCCAAGTGCACAAATAATTTATTATTTGCTTGATGGATGAAACCCCACATGGGTATTGGGATGAAATTTGACACACACTAATCCCAATATTTAGTTATATCTCAGTTGATGGATTGACAGTCTGTTATGAGCGTTAGTTATGTACTTTAGTGTTTACACAGTTATAAATTCCACTTTGGTCGTCATTTGGATGTTTGATAATTATTTATCATGATTGTTGATTACACACAATATATGGTTGATGATTGAGTCACATTCCAATAAAGTATATTATAAAGAAAAGAATATTTTAGAAAATGTCTTAGAAAAAGACTATTAAAAAAAGAATATATTTTTATTGAAATGAACTAGTTATTAACTAGAATGAGTCATTAAATTAAGATTTAATGAAGTTTTTCCAATTTTTTTTTAATATTTAATTGAAAATTTAATCGAATAAATTGGATTTTGGGTTTGCTGTGAAGGGTGTCTTCAATAACATCTTTCTTAAACCCAGTTGAGAAAAGATTATGTCTTTTAATTTAGATTATTAAAGTTTTCAATTATATTTAGTAATTGGAATAAGATGAAATGTGAGTTGGGTTTATTGTGAACTGTGTTTTTAAGTGACATATGTTCTTTAACCTAATTGACAATGAAAATATGATTTGGAATTTATAAATCTTTTATTAAGATTTAAATGGGAATTTTCCAAAAGTGAAGTTTCCAGTTTAATATATTAAATTGGAGTTGAATGGAATTCGAATTTATAATAACTGAGATAAGCTTCTGTAAAAGAAGACCGATACTACATATGGAATTTAAGAGGCTTTGCCGTTATTCCATTTATATTATTGGTCAGATACATAAATTTATAGCGATTATATATTGATTTGATTTCCGTGAGGATTCCATATTTTAAGGAAGATGATTTCGGGTTTACCATGAGCTGTGTTTTAAAATGACATTAGTTCTTTAACCCAGTTAAAGATAAGATTAAATTATTAAATTTAAATAATCATTGAATAATGATTTTTGGCATTTAAGACCAAATGGTGTTTTAAATAAATCCTTAAAAGAAAGATTTAAGTATAAAGTTAAATAATTTATCTTTGATAAGATAACGCGGATATTTTATTTCAAAGAATATTCTGAATTGGAATGAGGCGTTGGATGTGTTTTTATAGGACTTGATTATAAAAATACGCAAGTTATTCGGAAAGACCGGGTTTAACCCATTCCGAATAATTACTACGACGATGAAGAGTCGAAGATGAAGACGATGGTTGAAGACCGACGATCTTCACATCGAATGGATGTGTTGCTATTGAGACCCATAATGGGAGTAGCTACCTTGAAGGGGCTTCAGTGGTGGCCATCCGGACTATTGTTGATTGTTCGGATTTGGTTTTCGCTCAGACCCAGAGCATAAGTTAGTAAATGGATGCGTGTCTGACATTGGATTTCGTTCCATGTGAATTAAATCGATTTCTATTAATGTATGTCTGTTTGGTGGTGGGGAATTTATTCTCTACTTAACACCCTGGTATATATTAATAGTGATTGATCGCATGGCATGAATTGTCAACGTGGCACGCCAAGATGCAAATGATCAAGGCTTTTGTTGAAAAGCAGGGCCTTGTGGGATGATCAAAGTATAGCCTATTACGGCATAGCTTTGTGTATATCGTGACTTCGCGAGCCTCACACCCCGGTATGAGTCAAAAACAGGATATGGACCGTAGGGAGTGCACACGTTTCTTTCTAGCTAGTGGTAGTTTCAGTGCTTAAACTGGCTGGCATTTTACTTATGTGGATGATGGATTTTGAGGCGCCTTGAATTTTTATAGGCCGTTAGTGGTCATACAATAGGTTCAAAGGAACCGGGAAGCGTGTGTTCAGGCATAATTAATCCACTGCCAATAGGCAGGGACCGGCCCTACCGCATCCAAGGGTTCACTGCGGGGGATCCTTAGGCATTTGCTAGAGTGTCTCGAATCGGAGAGGACAATCCCTAGCCTCGATTTCATGACGGAAAACCAACTTCCAATACGACACCAAGTGGTTTTGGTTGTAGAACTAGTATGGCGACATGATATATGGTATCCATGTCGTCTATGATTGATATATTATGATTGAAAATGTTTTTAAAACATATATACACTAATGATAATATCAAATCCGTTTTTATCGTATCAAGCATTTTTGACCATTATAAGGTAAAACTCTATCCTCCGGTTTGCGTTGCATTGTGTGAGGGGACTTGGGTCTTATAATGGTTTCATTTTTCTAAAAAGCATTGCGTTGTTTAGCATTTTACTTTATTTTATGCACTGGCAATCCAATGGAGTAAGCCCGTTCCGCGTTAGCGGCATGGTCCTGTGATTAGCCTTATTATTATTAGATAAGTTAAGTTAAGATTTCTCGCACCAGTCCCATGACTGACCTGCAGTTTGTTTCACTGGCAAACTCGGGTGCCCATATTTTCCACACGGGCAGTCGAGTAGCTATTGTAGATATATTTACAGGATCTTGGTTTACAGCTGAAGCGTTATTCAGAAAGCTCTGTATCCGTGTATTCCTTTCGGTTGTTTATTTGTATTATTTTCCGCTGCTTTTTAAATGTAACTTAAATATCTGATATTAATGTATTTCTATTGTGTAATAAGTATTAATTGTTGTATCCAGCAATAAAATGTTCCTCAGTTTGTGTTTTGATGCTTATTGTTCTCAAAGCAATCCAGGCTTTCCTTTATTGGGAAGTTTGGGTCGTTTCAGAATATGAATGGAGATATCATAGTATCCAATCAAAAATATTAAAAAACAATCTAATATAAAGCTGCAGTGTTCCATTATGAAGATATAGAAGAGTTGCTCTCACAAAACACATGATGCATTGGCCAACCCCCACGCAACTTGGACACAGGGTGAAGCCAACTATAGGCTAGAGGGAGTCACCGCCCCTTCAATTTTTTTTTTAAAAAAAGTGTATTATTTTCATTGTATATATTGATCCCCTTCCCCCTTAAAGTTTTGGCCCCTTCATTTTTGTATTCCTAGTTCCGCCACTACTTGGATGTATCCTCTGTGACCATGGCTTGTGTTGGAAATTTTATGTGAGTTATTAAAATATTAAGATAAGTGTATGAATGGCTCCCTTATGTGAATAGTCCCACATCATGGGATTATATGGAAGAGGCAAGTATTTATATTTGTTTCTAAGAAATCTTATTGGGGCCTTGGGCTCCCAATGCATGCTTTATTGTGAGGAGGGAGACCATGCATCATGACCACCACACACTTGCGCGCGACCGACCGACCGACTCGACCCGGCCCGACCCGGTTCGGTTCGGGCTTGGGCTTGGGCCTTGGCTTTGTGGTGTAGACACTTATATTTTTGGTCCAGAAAACACTGCGTTTTTCAAACTATTTTTTAAATACAGAAAACATTTCTGAGCCGACTTTTATTTACAAAGCGGTAAACTCTTGACCCAGTATTTTCAGTAGATCCTATTTTTCTTCATCAGCCCAGTATTTTCGATTAACCCAAATCTCTGTCTATATTATTATCTTCAGTTGTAGATGAGACTACTACAGAAAATAAATA
Organism: Allium sativum; assembly: GCA_030737875.1. Classification (NCBI taxonomy): domain Eukaryota; kingdom Viridiplantae; phylum Streptophyta; class Magnoliopsida; order Asparagales; family Amaryllidaceae; genus Allium; species Allium sativum. The sequence goes on from CM060924.1 coordinate 441,575,033, forward strand.
TACTATTTCTCTCCTCCGCCATTAAAATATTCTTACAGAATTTTTCGAGTAGTTATTAATTTCGAAAGTGCAAATCTGCACTGATTTGTTGTGCAAAGCAAATTATTTATTAATTTTAGAGAGGCTGTTTTATCCTAGAGGCGACAGCGGAAGTACGAACTGGTTTTGCACCACCAACCAGATCGCTGAATCCTCTTCAAGAGAGCGACCTAGTCCGCGACTCAGCCATTGTTTCCCAACAATTTGAAGACGAAAAATGAAACAATGGCTTTGTCTGCTGCCCCATTCAGTCTCGGCGACCTAATCTCAAATCGCACTGCTTAAGAACAAATTCAGTCAACTTGATCAGCATCTGGATCCTCGAGCCAACGGTAGGGGTCGGAGATCTGGACCCCATGGTAGTTGTCGATGATGATTCATCGCGACAAGTAATTGGATAGTGATGAGCTGGAATTGGCGAGCAGAACAAATTGGACCTGCTAGAGAGACTGCTCATCAAATTGCAACCGTACAGTTGCATTATTTTCCAACAAAGTTCTGCCGCAAGTGGGAGAAGAAGCTGGATAATAAAAAGGAGTAATCACTAGGAGAATCAGACTTCATGAAGGCGCATTCTATTAACGGGATTTATTCTCTATGCTAATTATGTGCAATATAACAAATATGGAACCATGAATGGTAGACAATTTTTAAACAGGATGTTGCTCATAATTGTTAGATGTAGGAATTTTCAAGTTACACCTAAGATAGTTCCAAATTTGCTTGGAATATGAGTAGTTAAGATAAAGAAGTTTTGTGACTTCATGAAGGTATTGAACACAAATTACACTTAGGATCGGTAGATACATTCCAAGTGATAATTTTATCTTTGGTAGTGAACTTATTATTTGAAACCAGCAATGCATTTAAGGACATTCTGGGAGCACATGTACAATCCCAAATCCAAGAATTTGACCGAACATGGTTCCATACTGGATTAAAATCAAAGTTTTCATTACCAATAGGCCACTAATGCTAGATATCACTGTCTTTTGTGAGATTTCCTCTGTGAGATACATAGCGTAAAGAATGCTTATGCAGATTTTGATTTTCTGACTTAGATCGAGATTGAGTTCTAAGTATCTATTAAGACTGATAAGTAAAAATGCATAAATTAATTTTTTTCTGTGATTCAATTATGTTAGTCTCTGAGTTTATGAATATTTTCCTATGAGAAAATATAAATTCTCAAACATATGAACATTTAAAATAGTATGCATCCACAACTGACCAGTAAATAACAGAATGGAACCTGCAAGGAAACCATAAACGACAGCAACAACCAACCCAAATGAATGATTCTGGACAGTTATTCTATAATACAAATTTAGAAAACCTGGTCATATAGCACAAAAGTGTTGGAATAGGCCAGACCCTGCACCGCATGCAAACCTGACTGAGGAGCCTCTAACGGCTATGATTACTGAGATTCACCTTGTTGGTGAATTAGAGGGTTGGTGGGTAGACATTGGTGTTTCTCGCCATGTTTGCTATGATCGTGATATATTCACAATATACACGGTTGCTGACGATCAGAAAGTGTGTTGTGAGATCCTCAAACCACTTAAGCTATAGAGACTGGTAATAATGAAAATAAAGCATATGATTGGAAAGACATTGATTCTTAAAGATGTGATGCATCTGATATGTTTGAAACATTCAAAATTGAAATCAAGCAAATAGGAAAATTAAGAGACTACATAGCGATAGAGGAACAGAATACGAATCAAATTCGATTCTGGATTTTTTATGTGATATATTGTACATAAGAGAACTGCACCCTGTTCACCTGAAATGAACGGTAAAGCTGAAAAAATAGGACCTTTACCAAATTAGTAATTGTCATTTTATTAAATTTTGGTGCAGCAAAACATTAGTGGGGGGATATTTTATAGACTGTATGTTATGTTCTGAATAGAATCCCCAAATCTAAGAATAAAATTTTGCCTTATGAAATTTTAGAGAAATATAAATCCAATATGTCATACTTTAGAACTTGGGGTTGCTTAGCATATGTTCGAATTCCAGACCCTAAGAGAATAAAATTGGCAAGTAAATCATACGAATGTGTATTTATAAGCTATGTTGTTAATAGCAAAGCATACAGAATTTTTGACCTAAATACACATAATATATTTTGAATTTAATGATGCCAATTTTTATGAAACGAAATTTCCTTTTAAATTAAGGAATAGTGGGGGCACATCAAGTATGCCTATTAGAACAGAACTTAATAAAAGTTCTGAAACTGAACCTAGAAAAAGTAAAAGAGCAAGAACCGTAAAAGATTTTGGTTCATATTTTTTGTGCTTTTATTATAGAGGAGGATCCCTTAAACCTCCAAGAGGCCTTATCTTCTTTAGATGCCATTTTTTTTGGCAAGAGGCTACAAAATAATGAGATGGATTCTCTGAAATCCAATAAGACTTGGCATTTGATAGATTTACCTCCTGGTTGTAAATCTATAGGCTGTATATGGGTACTTAAAAAGAAATTTAAAAAAAAACTGATAGCACTATTGATAAATATAAAGTACGACTAGTAGCTAAAGGTTTTAAACAAAAAGAAAAAATATATTTCTTTGGCACTTTTCACCTGTAACTAGAATTACATCCATTCGGGTATTAATCTCACTTGTCTCTATTCATAATTTATTAATACACCAAAAGGATGTGAAAACCGCATTTTTGAATGGTGAATTAGACGAAGAAATTTATATAGACCAGTCTGAAGGATTTGTAGTACATGATCAAGAACATAAAGTATGCAAATTAGATAAATCATTATATGGTTTAAAACAAGCACCTAAACAATGGCATGAAAAATTTGATAACTTTAATCATTTCACATGGTTTTAAAGTTAATGAAAGTGAAAATTGCATTTATTACAAATCTGAGAATGACATTTGCACTATTATATGCCTTTATGTAGATAACCTACTCATTTTTGGGTCAAACATTCATGCCATAAACTCAGTAAAATCCTTATTAAGTGCCAGTTTTGATATGAAAGATCTAGGTGAGGCGAGTGTAATCCTTAATATTAAAATTACTAGGTCCAAAAAAGGGATTTTCTTTGGATCAATCTCATTATATTGAGAAGTCTCTAAAGAAAGACAATTACTTTGACTGTAAATCTGCATGTACATCATACGATCCCAGTGCAAAGATATTTAAGAACACTTGTGAAGGTGTAAGACAGTCAAAGTAAGCGAGCAACATTGGCTGCCTTCAGATGCCACTGATTGTATTAGACCCGACATTGCCTATGTCGTGGGATTATTATGCATGTTAACTAGTAGACCTAGTATAGATCATTTACATGCTATTGAAAGGGTCATAAGATACCTTAAACGAGCCATGAACCTTGGATTACATTATGAAAAGTTTCCAACCGTACTTGAAGGATATTCTGATACAGACTGGAATACTTTATCTGTTGATTCAAAAGCGACCAGCAGCTATATATTTAGCATCACTGGAGAAGCTATCTCTTGAAAATCCAAGAAACAAACTATTTTGACTTAGTCTACTATAGAGACTGAGATAATAGCACTAGCAACAACTAGTGAAGAAGCAGAGAACTAAAGAAATCTGCTAGTTGAGATCCCTATATGGGAAAAAAAGACACTAGTGGTGTAATCGATTGTGATAGTTCCGCGGCTATTGCAAAAATTATAGAACCGTTATAACAACGGTAGAAAACGACGTCGTAAGCACAATACTGTAAAAGAACATCACATATATAGTGATGAAAAATTTGACGACTATTGAAAGAAAAACAGAACCGATATTACAACGGTAAGAAATGACAGTTGTATGCACAGTATTGTTAGAGAACATCACATATAAGGTGATGATAATTTGGCAGAACCTTTGACGAAAGGACTGTCCAGAAAGAAAGTCCTTAATAATTCTAGAAGAATGGGACTATTGCCCTGTGATTGTGGAATCACGCACAATGGTAACCCGACCTGAATGACTGGAGATCCGAAGAACTATGTGCAATGGGTAAAAACAAGTTGTGTAGTGGTAGTAGATAAACATGCTAAATTTTAGATTAAGAAGGATGTATTCCTGAAGTGATTACAGGATGAGTTAATAAAAACTCTTAATGAGATCTATACTCTATTTGGAGTGGAGTACCTACCTTCAGGAGTGCTCTTGATAGACTCACCTTTGTGAATGTGGAAATGTGGCCGTTTCCTATGAAGTTTTGGGCAAAACTTCTAGAGCGTTCACTAAACTGGGATAGACGTGCATGGCCATAAACGCATGGGCTTATTTGATTGCACTATAGAAAAGATTGTGTGTGGTTTGATGTCATGAATAGAGTTCAAGACTACGTGTCACTCTAGTAAAAACTGAATCTTATTCACTACGCAAAGGTTCAAGTCAGATGACACCTTTGTTTATGCACAGTCTTATGTTTTTAGAAACTGCTTGATAATATTTTAAAAATTCAAGTGGGGGATTGTGGAAATTTTATGTGAATTATTAGAATATTGACATAAGTGTATGAACGACTCCCTTATGTGAATAGTCCCACATCATGGGATTATATGGAAGAGGCAAGTATTTATATTTGTTTCTAAGAAATCTTTTTGGGGCCTTGGGCTCCCAATGCATGCTTTGTTGTGAGGAGGGAGACCATGCATCATGACCACCACACACATGCGCGCGACCGACCGACCGATCGACTCGACCCGACCTGACCCGACCCGGTTCGGTTCGGTTCGGGCTTGGGCTTGGGCCTTGGCTTTGTGGTGTAGACACTTATATTTTTGGTCTAGAAAACACTGCGTTTTTCGAACTATTTTTTAAATACAGAAAATATTTCTGAGCCGACTTTTATTTATGAAGCGGTAAACTCTTGACCCGGTATTTTCAGCAGATCCTATTTTTCTTCCTCTGCCCAGTATTTTCGATAAACCCTAATCTCCGTCTATATTATTTTCTTCAGTTGTAAACGAGACTACTACAGAAAAAAAAAATATTTCTCTCCTCCGCCATTAAAATATTCTTACAGAATTTTTCGAGCAGTTATTAATTTCGAAAGTGCAAATCTGCACTGATTTGTTATGCAAAGCAAATCAGTTATTAATTTTAGAGAGGTTGTTTTATCCTTGAGGCGGCGACGGAAGTACGAATTGGTTTTGCACCACCGACCAGATCGCCGAATCGTCTTCAAGAGAGCGACCTAGTCCGCAACTCAGCCATTGTTTCCCAACAATGATATATCCTCTATGACCATGACTTGTGTTGTATAAGCCAACACTTCACCGAAAACAATATTTGAATTATTAGTTTCTACCAGACATGATATTACATCAAGAATTTCCAAACGTGCATGCTTGTAAATTGCAAGCACACTTGCTACGAGCAACGGTTGGGTTGTCCTACAAACATCGGATTCATCCAATTTATTTCCACTCCTAATGATTAATTCATTAACTGCTTTGATAGAGCCATATGTCCATTGTTTAATCAACAAAAAGTGATGGATGAGCCTAGTTAAAATAAACCATGTTTTATATAAAGTACAATCAACTAATAGGCATATCAACGTAATATCGAATATTATAATTAAAAGATAAACTCAAACAACTATTATCCTACCAAACATAATTATCACTATATATGCATATCATAGTATAAAAGTTAGAAATAAGGTTTGCTTTCTTGAAGGAGTGAAGACAAATGAGTTTTACTATCCGCAATTAAGGCTTATTTTCCTAAACTGATTGGATGTGACAACAAAGGTAAGTAGAGTGATATTAATAGCAATGATGTTTGATGGGTAGAGATGAGACGAATTTACCATCCAGGTAAGGAGATTTAACAAAAAAAACCACAATGTTTGATGGGTGAGCAATCGAGAAATCAATGGAAAGTTAACGACAACATATGAGACGCGCGGACGCCAAAATCGATAGTAATGACTTTTGGAAATGAGATACAAACACGAGGAAGGTTTGCTGGAAAATGAAATGAAATAAAATAGGGCTAGGCAAAGCGAAAATAGAAAGGAATGCGATCAGCAAAATAATTCGTAGCCCGCGGTTAAACAACGATTTTGTTATCATTGTTTTATTACATTAAATTAAACCACAGCTATCAACGGATGTTTTTGGATGTAGATAGTATCATAATCGCATCCGAATCCAAAATCATTTTTGAATATCAGATATCCGCATTTACAAATACGGACGAATATCGGATAATTATCTGATCTGTGTCAATAATTAATAAATCAAGGAACGTAAATGGTAACTTTAGTTTAACATAAGTTTTTTTCCAATTCAACTGATTATTAAAGCACTAAAAATAACAAATATGACGATAATAAATAGTTTTGGGTAATTAATATGCATTTAACGTGTATCATATAGACTTTTAACTCAATAAAATAATAAATTAGTTTAATTCGTTATGCTAAAATACACATAGTTTAAACTATAATCATTAGTAAAAATGAACTGTTAATTTTTGGATCCAGATGTGTCTATATCCGCATTTGTATCCGTTCTTCTGAATATCAGATATTTATCTACTTTTTAAATGCAGATTTAGACGGATTCCAAATCTTTTGGATGTCTATTGACAATCAAGATTAAGACTGCATCGAAACAGCAATTTGCATTAAAATGGTATAGATAAGAGTTGGTCAAAAGCTTTTTTTGTTGTGGTGTATACTGCAACTAGTTTACAACAAAAAGTACTTGGATCAAATACCTTGAATTATAGAAAGATAAGTCTTATAGAAAGCAATTTTCTATATGAAAATTTATCCTGAAATACAAATCATATTTATTATTCTAATGTTAAGTATCAATTATTATTATTATTTTCAATGCTTCCAGTGAAGTAGAAGCGAATATTCGCTGTCTTCATCCCAACTATAACTCAAATCAGATCTACTCTTGTATACTCTTTTTTTTCTTTTCTAAACAATTGAACTTAAAAAAGAAAAGAAAAAACCTTTTACAATAACTTCATAATGAACTATTTACAAAATCGCACTCGATCATCCTTAAAATTATGAACATAAAATATGTTGCAACTTGCATAAACCGATCAAGCTGACATTTCAACAATGGAGTTTTTAGATTTATATTGTTGTTTTGTTCTTGAGTAACAATTAATACTATACGATTTTTTATTGTAATCAACCAAATTGAGTATTCGATCTCGCCCTGTAGTTTATTAGTTTATCTACTTACTTTGGATGAAAACTACAACAAAAATACATTATTACAACATCCAATAAACATTATTCATGATGTTCACAACGTTTTTACAAATGTCGTGTTAGGCCAACTTGCAACAGGTAGGGAGCATTTTACAATGTTGTTCCAGAGTTATAAAAAAATGTTGCAATAAAATTTACTATAGTGATTTTATGACGTTGTAATACATCCTTTTACCCAGGGGCATAGGTATTCAGAGACTAGTGGGGGGCCATGCCCCCTCCCCCCCCCCCCCTCCCCCCCAAGATTTCTCTATGTTACCAGGTTTTGTTAACCAAACATACAGAAGTGAATTTAAGTTTATGGCACTGGAGTTTCATACTATAAACAGTAAAATAAAATGGAGCTATAGCAGTATGTTTTCACTAACCGGGTTTACTCCATCCAATTTTTGCTGTTAAGCTGTTGGTATAAATCATTTCAGAATTAGCAGTTTGCTCTGTTTGAAAAAAGAAGAAAGGGATGAGTAATATTACAACTTAATTTTACTGTTAGCAACTCCACCCATTCTCGCATCCGAAGCTTCATTCTGTAAACAAACAGGTTATGATACAGAAGTTTTGTATTGGTCCGAATTTCCGTACCCTTTGAGTCGACTAATAACACCACACGCCCAACCCAAATTGTACACAAATACGAACCATTATTAGAAAGAAGTTAGAGGATGAGAAATAGAAAGAAAGAAATATTAGAATAGAAGAAAAATGAAGATCACAAACTCGCAGCGGAACAAATAAAATATATTAAATAACATAACTTTTGAAATACAAATCAGTAACTGTATATACATACCATTATTAGAGCACGAAAGTTATTCCTGGAACAGTTATAAACACATGTTTCCAGATACAACATAGTACACATCATAAACATTATAGTCTATAGCTAACTGGTGAAGCCTCCTGCTTCCAGCTCTTCTAAGTGAATCTGAAAAATCCCGACTACTTGACTGCCCATACAAATTTGGGCACCCAAGAGTTTAGGGAAAACAAAACAAAATAAACTCTGCGTCAGTCATGGGACTGGTGTGAGTAGACTCCAACCATTGGTTTAACTTTAAAAAAAAATCCTTTCGAAAGAAAAGATAATCGTAAGACCGATCCACACATAAACACAGATGGTTTTTACCTTACTATAACCCAAAACATTTTGGTATCAAAATCTGGTGATATTATAATAGTGTCTAAATCAAATAAATAGAACCTAGCGGAACGCTTGCATCTCACTCTCCATATATAATATAAAATCAAAAACCGCACGGCGTTTATTGGAGATTGGATTTTCAACATGACAAGGTATGGAACCACCTTCCGATCATTGTACTCTAGAGGGGATACACTGGGGTTCGACAAAAATGTCTTGCAACCCGGCCCACACATGACCAACCACTCATTTCGCTTGAGTGTATCGAATGTATATCACCAACGGTTGGGATCAGCAATAGTTTCCCGAAAAGGGACAACAACGATAGATTAAAGAAGCAAATGGAATTTCTCTAGATAGGTGATTATACATCCTAATGGGAGTGACCCACCTAGCCATGCTTCCTGCCCGATTTTTGTCAATTCCCGGCTGTGAGGCTTGAGGTTTGAATTATCTTCCAGAACATCTGGCCACCATTCACTTTGAATGCCACATCGTCAGATCCATCGGAAATCACTAATTGATTCCCACAAAAATACTCAGATTGTTAGGCTAAAGTAGTTTCCCTTCTTTGCCACCAACTTCGTACGTTTGAAGGAATCAACATACGTATTCCCTTTGGAAATATCTGTCAGACACTCGTCCATACAAATTGTCCTGGGTCTGGACAAACTAAAGGGACTGTTCTATCAATCCATCTTAGGCAATTTCTACCTAGGGTTAACAGAACAACCCTTGCACTTTACTCCGTCTTCAATTATCTTCAGCACAAGTTGATTCATATGCCTATACCAATACGGAGTGGTTTTCAGATATTAAATCTGATCATGGTCTCTCCATATTGACAACGGAGGTATAAAATAAATCAAAACATTGATAGTTGGTGATTTTACTATCAAAGAAACACCCATACAATCAATCGTCCTATTTCCAATTGGAAATCTTACCGATCAAGCATCAAACAACACTGGGCCCCTTTAAATCAATTCCTTATTATAATATCATTTACAATTCCCATTTCCCATCTTTCGTATTCTTTTGAAGCTCGATTTCCCCTCTCGATTCTTTGAAAAACATTTCCAATATTATAATTCCTTTATTCGAGAAAATCGCTTTTATTCCAGTAAGAAAACACTTCTATATATATATATATATATATATATATATTAACGAATCCTTATTTTCTATATTCAGAAAATATACCTTACTAATATCGGAAAATATTTCCATATCCCATTTCCTAATTCCTCGTTGACCAATCCATTACGCGTAGAAAATATCTCTCATTTTTATTTTGGGAAAAACATTTCAAAATCCTTTAATGTTAACGCGGTGTCATATAACTCAAACCATTAATTATTTATTAACTAACCATATTGCTAACCAATCTTCACTATCGAACCTTAATCATTTCTCCATTAATCATGAAGTCAATCAAGTTGGGGTATAATTACCTCTCAGACCTTAATTGAACACTATTCTCAACTTTGAAATAGTCAAAGCTCAAACTTTAAATAAAATCTCGCTTGCGCGACTTTCGGATTCAATCTAAGGACACACTTCTTTTACAGAAAAATATTGATTATAACGGCAGCGTTATAATCGCTGTTTCCAAATATTTGATTTATAAAACATTACTTTTAACAACAGTGTTACAATCGTTGTCTAGAATTATAGAACATCTATTATAACAATAGCGTTAAGATCGCTGTTTAAATTTACAAAACATTTATTATAACGGCAGCGTTAAAATTGCTGTTTTAGATTTACCAAAACATTATAACGGCAGCGTTTAAAATCGCTATTTAGAAATATTTGGTTTATAAAAATGCAACTTGTATTTATATATTTCAATAAATAAATTAATAAGTAAATAAATAATTAATTAAATTATTAAATTTGATTCAACCGGAAAGTAAAATAACTACTTCCCTAAATTCGATATAATAAAATTCCAATAAACAACTCCCATTCGAATAATCTATATTCGATAAATATTCTGAACTTCGGAATTTATCTACCATTTCAGCTCATCTCAAATTCTATATTCGCTTTTGAATTTATCATTTCCAAATCATTACCAAATTCCTTTATAACCCCTTCCATTTGTAAACATTTGCTTTCAAACTGTTATTCATTTCAAATATGAATTTCATTCCTTAATAGGAATCTAAACTCGTTTATTCAAATCAACTTGAGTATCATTACTGCTCTACTTCTAGTTATCGAGTATATTTTTAAAACCATATCATATTCTGTTTCATTTATAAACTTTGTTTATAGAACTATTACTCAATTAACACTTCTCGTTTATTAATCCATTGGATTTATCTCAATTTATTTTATATTCCAGATTTTGAAATAAAACCCATCGTTTCCTTTTGAAACCGATTTCTTATTCAAATTTCCATTTGAATTATCTTTTTCTAAATTCAAATCTCTTTTACAACAATTGCGTTTAAATCCCACTTCAAATATCGGTGTCAACACCGAATTCCACTTTGCTAATATAAATCCAACTTCATTTTATATTTTTACATTAACCAGTGATAGATATTTCACTTTATTTATAAACATCATTGATAAATCTAAATACTTTATATATTTATTAAACAAGTTTCTATTTTAAATCCATTTGAAATCTACTTTCTATATTTTGGAAATAATTTCCTTTTTTAAAGTCTTAAATTTCTTTTCTCCATTTTAAAATATTTTTTGGCAATTAAACACCAAATTATAGGGCCAATGTAATTCAACCATAACATTATCAATTACCAATCATATATCACAATAAATAAAATAGTAAATAAAATGTTGAGGAATCCTGTTGGATCCCTCCAACCTGTTTCCCTGCAACCACAGATGTTAATCAGCATCAATAATATTATTTCACATCAATATGAAATATCAGAACTAATAATCGACCAACGATGTAATCATATCAACCATTTCAACCAATTTTTTCAACTATTCAACCAATCAACCATTGCACCGTATAAAATTTCTATAAATAAAATTTAAAACTCGTTTATATAAAAATATAAACGAGTCAGAATTAGTGAGTTTACTCACCTTGATTCGCAGTTGACAGTTATGCTGTTTGTTTCATTTAAATCAATCGAGCGCTTGGCGTTTGGTTCTACTGTGAAATTCCAATAGCTTTGTATTCGGCAAAATCAATTCCAAAATGTGGACCTCATAGCTATGATTCCAACGTGGCTAGTTTTGTCCGATTCTGCTTTCGTATGAGGTAGCTACACATTGTATAAGCTATCGATTATATATAAGTAAATATATATATATATATATAATTGTTTAATTAATTTACACTACATAATTATCGTTACTTAATCATTTGATTACCATATGACTTGGCATAGTAAGCTTCTTTATCCTCTGTCCAGTTTCCATATCTGCACCATCCAAGGCCTCGTTCTCCACATTATTCTTATAACAGGAAAACAAACCCATTTAAAACCTTTGCCAAAAGCTTATATCTTCCCCATTGGAAAATTCCATAGCTTAAAGCCTCTTAATCATTGTAAATTAGCCCCTTAATACTTCTTCCTCTTATATACACAAACCCGCACCTCTTATGAAATAGCAACGCCATTTATACTTCATCGATTCCTCTTATCCCCAACTCCATCGACCTTGCCCTAGTACACAGTCATGACAATATACCAACACCGGATGCCATCCACCACACTACAAAAAACCCACGAGACCGCCATTATACTGCCTGGCACATCCTCCTCCTTCCGACGACCACCCTAGTGTCAAACTGGACACTAACTCCTCTCGCCGACCGAAATAAGTCGGATTCCCATTTCCTTCACCGGAGCTCCAACTCTCCACATCAACTAGCGCGCCCTGCAACAAGGAACCCCCCTAGCCACCTGCGCTTCCTCTTAGTAACCCAACAGTATCCTTTCCATGTGTGAATAGTGCAGGCGCGGCCTGCTTCAGTACGAAGATCCACCAAACTTTTCCCAACAGTGCGCCTACTTCCCTTGATCAACTCGGAACACCTGATTCCGCGCAAAGATTGTCATATTTCCCCAACTCCGGCGCCCCCTCACTCGTAGTCACGCTGGTGAAACTTGCGACAAAAGTTCTCGTGAAACCAACCTAAAGTAATCACTCTGAAGCTCACAAGAACAAATCTGAATATTGTTTAATTCGATCAATGTTCTGATTTCATCTGATTTGAGGAAAGAATCGATTTTATTTGGCTTACTGAAGGAACACAAGTCTGAACGGATAAACGAGAACAAGAATAAGGGATTTGTTTTGTTGTAGAAGGATGGTTTAAGAACGATTCTATTTGGATTTCTTCTGATTTTTACAGTAGCCATTTTTCTTTCCTTTTTTGTGTCCTTTTCTGTTTTGAGAACAGAGATGAGAGTGCCAATATATATAAAGAAAAGTTACTTGGGAGGCACGGGTACTTGGAGCGCACGGTATCAATTTTGCTTGGCTTGCACGGTTCTGTAAATGATTAGTCTAATCTAATTTATCATCTACTGGTTTGTACAGCGTATAGCAGTGTGACGTGGTGAGATACTGTGGACAAATGCATGTTCATCCCTTACTTATTTCAAAAATCGGTGTAATTCAAAATATAAGGTTCGTTTGTTGTTAGGATAAACATACAGGTAATATTTCCTTTGGTTTGAGGCTTTAGTAGCAATACATTTACAGTAGCATAGAAAAGTGGAACAACAACTTGGTACTACAGCAGAGAAGTTTTAAAGAATTTCAATAAAATAAAACTAAACTACATCCAGACTTTCTATCAATATTTTATTTCACGTATGTTTTATTTTTAATCCATAATCCAAGCTATGTATTTGTAAGAGATGCCAAAATATCTAACTTCAATAGTTATATTGGTTTTGTATATTTGTAAGGCATAAAATGTATATACAATACAACTTACCTACTATAATCACCCATTTACGAAGGGTAGAAATTAATACACGAGCTAATCAATATTCCATGCAACAACAATTCCAATTGCTGCTCATTTGTGAAGCACGGGCTACTCACTAGTATATGTCTAAGTTAGACAAATACGTGTACTCCGTTATATACTACTTCGCAAAAATACGAGTCGTAATGACAAGGTATAAATACCGTTGTATTGAGCAATGCATCACAAAATTCAGAAATCTAATAAAATAGATAAATTAATTTATTTTGTGAAGTAAAAAATTACAGTAAAATTCTTTAGATTATATTATAAATTATACGTTCAAACTCGTTTAAAATCATTTTATATTACCGACACAACATTTCAAATCAATTTAAATGTTTTAAAATTAACAGTGAAAAATCCGGGTCGTTACATTCCTTCCCCCAAAAAAGAATTTCGTCCCCGAAATTATTAAGCAGTAAAAATGTTATAACTCTAACTCCTTATAACCTACTTAGTTGAAATTTTTATATTCCATATCTTCATGACCAAGTTCTTTCCCGACCTTCGAATTCTCATCCCAATACTCGACCATTCATAATTTCTTCCAAATGATCTATCCCCCATTTTTGGACAATCCATCATCACATCCTTGTCTTCAATATATATGCTCTTCTGCATACCCACACCCATTCCAATTGATTTTAAATCCATTTATCAATTTCATTGTTCCACTTGAAATTTTATTAACCAATCCTGGATTTCTTATTTCAATTATAATTAATAAATCGATTTTTAAATTATCGAAACTTTCTTGAAATTTTTCTAACTCTTTAAATTTTCGAAAAATTTCGCCAGCATCTCCTTTACACGGCTTAATCGGTACAACCACAACTCGCCTTTCTAGGCCTTCTCCAATCCAAAAGAAAATAAAAAAGCCAAGCGGCTTGCCCCATCGGCTCATAAAACCATCAACACAAGTAATATTGTAAACATGTACCTTTTTGTCGGGCATGAATTCTATCCCTTGCATTTGCTTCCATTCAATATCTGCTCAGCATACATGTATCCATTTCCAGTTGGTTTCAAATCAATCCAACTTCCAGCTTTTAATTCTCTAATCAACTTCTGATTAGTTCACATCCTTTTATCAATTCAAATCTGATTTCTATTCAATTTAATCCACTTATTACTTGAATCCAAATTTATCACAATTTAATTTCAATTAACAACATCCAATATATATTCAACTTGCTTATTCATAAGTCGAATTCATATTAATAATTCGAATCTCAACATTTTCTTTATTTAATTCCATTCAGAATTATTTCTAATCCAATCCAATTTTGTCTAACTTAAGTTAAATTTCAATTCATTTGATACATTTTTACCATTTCAATCTATTCAACTTATACAAGTTAAATTTTAATTTTAGAATTCAAATTCCCGGGTTTTATTTCAAATTTGTTTGAAATCATACATATTTATACATATATACAACCATAATAATTCAAAACTTTTGAATTCTCAAAGTAATTTGTTTCTCAACCCAATTTCGTTAAAAACCTTCCTTTGGTAGCAATTCATCACTTAGAAACTCGAAAATAGATATAAAAGATGTGGCCATCATCATCTTAATTATTTTATAGCAACTGAAGTGATTATAGTGCTTTAAAAAAATTTCAAAATCCATTTAAAACAATTTTTATTCAAATCTTTTCAAAATATCTCTTGATTAATTTCAAAACACTTCAGAAATATTCTTTAACTTCCAGGATTCAAATTCCATATTCTGGTTTGGATTCAATTTCAAATTTTCTCATTTGTATATATTATCCATATACAAATCATATTCAATTATAAGTCACCAAATCTACTTCATTTGATTGTAATAAAAATCAACACATTCATATGTAATAATTTAGAAATTATTCTTTTTATATCAAAATAAATTTCTGGGCAAAATTACTTCATTTACCCATTTTAAAACAATACTGTATCGAATTGCTTTGTTGGAGAGTTTAGAAACACCTATCGATACAGTTGTACATCCTGTATCGACCAAAATTCATAAACTCAACAAACCAGTCAATATAATATAAAACAATTTTATATCACATCAACAAATACGCGCTCACATATATACACTCAAATTCAATCTAGGGTATTACTAACCCCATCTCTATTGAATCACGCCACAGAGCCAAGGTTACTACTCAACCTTCAACTCTGATACCAAATTTAATGGCCTGAATTTCCGTACCCTTTGAGTCGACTAATAACACTGCACGCCCAACCAAAATTGTACATAAATACGAATCATTATTAGAAAGAAGTTAGAGGATGAGAAATAGAAAGAAAGAAATATTAGAATAGAAGAAAAACGAAGATCACAAACTCGCAGCGGAACGAATAAAATATATTAAATAACATAACTTTTGAAATACAAATCAGTAATTCTATATACATACCATTATCAAAGCACGACAGTTATTCCTGGAACAGTTATAAACACATGTTTCCAGATACAACATAGTACACAGCGGAAATATGATAGTCTATAGCTAACTGGTGAAGCCTCCTGCTTCCAGCTCTTCCAAGTGAATCTGAAAAATCCCGACTACTTGACTGTCCGTACAAATTTGGACACACAAGAGTTTAGGGAAAACAAAACAAAATAAACTCTGGATCAGTCATGGGTCTGGTGTGAGTAGACTCCAACCATTGGTTTAGCTTTTCTTTAAAATAAAAAAATCCTTTCGAAAGAAAAGATAATCGTAAGAACGATCCACACATAAACACGGATGGTTTTTACCTTACGATAACCCAAAACATTTTGATATCAAAATCTGGTGATATTATAATAGTGTCTAAATCAAATAAATAGAATCTAGCGGAATGCTTGCATCTCACACTCCATATATAACATAAAATCATAAACCGCAGGGCGCTTATTGGAGATTGGATTTCCAACATGACAAGGTATGGAACCACCTTCCGATCACTGTACTCTAGAGGGGATACACTGGGGGTTTAACAAGAACGTCTTGCAACCCGGCCCACACATGACCGACCACTCATTTCGCTTGAGTGTATCGAATGTATATCACCAACGGTTGGGATCAGCAACCTTTTCTCGAAAAGGGACAGTATCGATAGATCAAAGAAGCAAATGGAATTTCTCTAGAAAGGTGATTATACATCCTAATGGGAACGACCCACCTAGCCATGCTGCCTGCCCGATTTTTGTCAATTCCCGTTGTGAGGCTTGAGGTTTGAATTATCTTCCAGAACATTTGGCCACCATTCACTTTGAATGCCACATCGTCAGATCCATCGGAAATCGCTAATTGATTCCCACAAAAATACTCAGATTGTTAGGCTAAAGAAGTTTCCCTTCTTTGCCACCAACTTCGTACGTTTGAAGGAATCAACGTACGTAATCCCTTTGGAAATACTCTATCAGACACTCGTCCATACAAGTTGTCCTGGGTCTGGACAAACTGAAGGCACTATTCTATTAATCCATCTTGGGCAATTTCTACCTAGGGTTAACAGAACAGCCCTTGCACTTTACTTCGTCTTCAATTATCTTCAGCACAAGTTGATTCATACGCCTATACCAATACGGAGTGTTTTTCAGATATTAAATCTGATCCTGGTCTCTCCATATTGACAACGGAGGTATAAAATAAATCAAAACTTTGATAGTTGGTGATTTAACTATCAAAGAAACACCCATTCAATCAATGGTCCTATTTCCAATTGGAAATCTTACCGATCAAGCATCAAACAACACTGGGCCCCTTTAAATCAATTCCTTATTATAATATCATTTACAATTCCCATTTCCCATCTTTTGTATTCTTTTGAAGCTCGATTTCCCCTCTTGATTCTTTGAAAAACATTTCCAATATTATAATTCCTCTATTCGAGAAAATCTCTTTTATTCCAGTAGGAAAACATTTCTTTATATATATTAACGAATCCTTATTTTCTATATTCAGAAAATATACCTTATTAATATCGGAAAATATTTCCATATTCCATTTCTTAATTCCTCGTTGACCAATCCATTACAAGTAGAAAATATCTCTCGTTTTTATTTTGGGAAAAACATTTCAAAATCCTTTAATATTAACGCGATGTCATATAACTCAAACGATTAATCATTTATTAACTAACCATATTGCTAACCAATCTTCACTGTCGAACCTTAACCATTTCTCCATTAATCATAAAGTCAATCAAGTTGGGGTATAATTACCTCTCAGACCTTAATTGAATACTATTCTCAACTTTGAAATAGTCAAAGCTCAAACTTTAAACAAAATCTCGCTTGCGCGACTTTCGGATTCAATCTAAGAACACACTTCTTTTATAGAAAAATATAGATGATAACGGCAGCGTTATAATCGCTGTTTCCAAATATTTGATTTATAAAACATTACTTTTAACAACAGCGCTACAATCGTTGTCTAGGATTATAGAACATCTATTATAACAATAGCGTTAAGATCGCTGTTTAAATTTACAAAACATTTATTATAACGGCAGTGTTAAAATTGTTGTTTTAGATTTACCAAAACATTATAACGGCAGCATTTAAATCGATATTTAGAAATATTTGGTTTATAAAAATGCAACTTGTATTTATATATTTCAATAAATAAATTAATAAGTAAATCTTTATTAATAATTCTCTTGGAAACACATATCTTTGGTCCGACCGTGAAATGCCAAAATTGCCCTTTATTTAAAATTAAAAACTATCCCATAAAAATAGGGTTTGTGCAGTTGATTTTTTTTAAAATTTAAATAAAAGGTCTCATAAAAATAGGATCTGTGCAGTTGATTTTTTTTAAATTTAAATAAAGGGTCCCATAAAAATAGGATTTGTGCAGTTGATTTTTTTTCTTTTCAAAACTTCATTTATGTATGCGTTGGCCTTTGAATAATGGGTCGATAATAATTCACGCACGGAGCGCGTGCCACGATCATAAATAATTAATTAAATTATTAAATTTGATTCAACCGGAAAGTAAAATAACTACTTCCCTAAATTCGATATAATCGAATTCCAATAAACGACTCCCATTCGAATAATCTATATTCGATAAATATTCTGAACTTCGGAATTTATCTACCATTTCAGCTCATCTCAAATTCTAAATTCGCTTTTGAATTTATCATTACCAAATTCTTTTATAACCCCTTCCATTCATAAACATTTGCTTTCAAACTATTATTCATTTCAAATATGAATTTCATTCCTTAATAGGAATCTAAACTCGTTTATTCAAATCAACTTGAGTATCATTACTGCTCTACTTCTAGTTATCGAGTATATTTTTAAAACCACATCATATTTTGTTTCATTTATAAACTCTGTTTATAGAACTGTTACTCAATTAACACTTCTCGTTTATTAATCCATTGGATTTATCTCAATTTATTTTATATTCCAAATTTTGAAATAAAACCCATCGTTTCCTTTTGAAACCGATTTCTTATTCAAATTTCCATTTGAATTATCTTTTTCTCAATTCAAATCTCTTTTACAACTACTGCGTTTAAATCCCACTTCAAATATCGGTGTCAACACCGAATTCCACTTTGCTCATATAAATCCAACTTGAATTTATATTTTTACATTAACCAGTGATAGATATTTCACTTTATTTATAAACATCATTGATAAATCTAAATACTTTATATATTTATTAAACAAGTTTCTATTTTAAATCCATTTGAAATCTACTTTCTGTATTTTGGAAATAATTTCCTTTTTTAAAGTCTCAAATTTCTTTTCTCCATTTTAAAATATTTTTCGGTAATTAAACACCAAATTATGGGGTCAATGTAATTCAACCATAACATTATCAATTACCAATCATATGTCACAATAAATAAAACAGTAAATAAAATGTTAAGGAATCCAGTTGGATCCCTCCAACCTGTTTCCCTGCAACCACAGATGTTAATCAGCATCAATAATATTATTTCACATCAATATGAAATATCAGAACTAATAATCGACCAACGATGTAATCATATCAACCATTTCAACCAATTTTTATCAACTATTCAACCAATCAACCATTGCACCGTATAAAATTTCTATAAATAAAATTTAAATCTCGTTTATATAAAAATATAAACGAGTCAGAATTAGTGAGTTTACTCACCTTAATTCGCAGTTGACAGTTCTGCTGTTTCTTTCATTTAAATCAATCGAGCACTTGGCGTTTGATTCTACTGCGAAATTCCTATAGATCTGTATTCAGCAAAATCAGTTCCAAAATGTGGACCTCATAACTACGATTCCAACATGGCTAGTTTGGTCCGATTCTGCTTTCATATTAGGTAGCTACGCATTGTATAAGCTATCGATTATATATAAGTATATATATATATATATATATATATATATATATATATATATATATAATTGTTTAATTAATTTACACTATATAATTATCCTTACTTAATCATGTGATTACCACATGACTTGGCATAGTAAGCTTCTTTATCCTCCGTCCAGTTTCCATATCTGCACCATCCAAGGCCTCGTTCTCCACATTATTCTTATAACAGGAAAACAAACCCATTTAAAACCTTTGCCAGAAGCTTCTATCCTCCCAATTGGAAAATTCCATAGCCTAAAGCCCCTTAATCATTGTAAATTAGCACCTTAATACTTCTTCCTTTTATATACACAAACCCGGACCTCCTATGAAATAGCAACGCCATTTATACTTCATCGATTCCTCTTATCCCCAACTCCATCGACCTTGCCCTAGTACACAGTCACGACAATATACCAACACCGGACCCCATCCACCACACTACACAAAAACCCACGAGACCACCATTATCCTGCTTGGCACGTCCTCCTCCTTCCGACGACCACCCTAGAGTCAAACTCGACACTAACTCCTCTCGCCGACCGAAATAAGTCGGATTCCCATTTCCTTCAACGGAGCTCCAACTCTCCACATCAACTAGCGCGCCCTGCAATAAGGAACCCCCTAGTCACCTGCGCTTCCTCCTCGTAACCCAACAGTAGCCTTTCCTTGTGTGAACAGTGCAGGCACGACCTGCTTCAGTACGAAGACCCACCAAACTTTTCCCAACAGTGCGCCTACTTCCCCTGATCAACTCGCAACACCTGATTCCGCGCAAAGATCGTTAGATTTCCCCAACTCCGGCGCCCCCTCACTCAAAGTCACGCTGGTGAAACTCGCGACAAAAGCTCTCGCGAAACCAACCTTCACTCTGAAGCTCACAAGAACAATTCTGAGTATTGTTTAATTCGATCGATATTCTGATTTCATCTGATTTAAGGAAAAAACGATTTTATTTGGCTTACTGGAGGAACACAAGTCTGAACGGATAAACGAGAACAAGAATTGGGGATTTGTTTTGTAGTAGAAGGACGGTTTAAGAACGAATCTATTTGGATTTCTTCTTATTTTTACAGTCGCCATTTTTCTTTTCCTTTTTTTTGTGTCCTTTTCTATTTTGAGAACAGAGATGAGAGTGCCACTATATATAAAGAAAAGTTACTTGGGAGGCACGGGTACTTGGAGCGCACGGTATCAATTTTGCTTGGCTTGCATGGTTCTGTAAAGGATTAGTCTAATCTAATTTATCATCTACTGGTTTGTACAGCGTATAGCGGTGTGACGTGGTGAGATACTGTGGACAAATGCATGTTCATCCCTTACTTATTTCAAAAATCGGTGTAATTCAAAATATAAGGTTCGTTTGTTGTTAGGATAAACATACAGGTAATATTTCCTTTGGTTTGAGGCTTTAGTAGCAATACATTTACAGTAGCATAGAAAAGTGGAACAACAACTAGGTACTACAGCAGAGAAGTTTTATAGAATTTCAATAAAATAAAACTAAACTACATCCAGACTTTCTATCAATATTTTATTTCACGTATGTTTTATTTTTAATCCATAATCCAAGCTATGTATTTGTAAGAGATGCCAAAATATCTAACTTCAATAGTTATATTGGTTTTGTATATTTGTAAGGCATAAAATGTATATATAATACAACTTACCTACTATAATCACCCATTTATGAAGGGTAGAAATTAATACACGAGCTAATCAATATTCCATGCAACAACAATTCCAATTGTTGCTCATGTGTGAAGCACGGGCTGCTCACCAGTATATGTCTAAGTTAGACAAATACGTGTATTTCGTTATATACTACTTCGCAAAAATACGAGCCGCAATGACAAGGTATAAATACCGTTGTATTGAGCAATGCATCACAAATTTCAGAAATCTAATAAAATAGATAAATTAATTTATTTTGTGAAGTTAAAAATTACAGTAAAATTCTTTTAAAATATATTATAAATTATACGTTCAAACTCGTTTAAAATCATTTTATATTACCAACACAACATTTCAAACCAATTTAAATGTTTTAAAGTTAATAGTGAAAAATCCATGTTGTTACAAGTTTATACAAACAGGTTCTGACAAACAGGCTATGACACTGAAGTTTATACAAAACATCAGACTGTTGTTTGTTTAAAAAAATTTGGCACCCCCACGATGTAATTCCTGGCTACGCCCCTACTTTTACCATTATTACTTGACGGTCGACGTAAAAACGGTAACTTAAATATAATAATATCATCTATAGTAAACAGAAATGAATAATATAACCATAGTAACTTAAACACATGAAACACTAACAAAATAGAATAACTTTCCAAATTGCTTTATATGTTCCAACTCAGACACATGTGTTGGACCCTGTTTATACAAAATAAAGGCTAGTTTTATTAGTACCCTTTATTCCTTCTTTCACACCCCACTTAGCTTAAATAAATGATCATATTTTTAAACCACGTTCAACTGAGATGTGATTTATTAACAAATCTTGCTTGAAATGATTTAGGTTATTATACAAACCTCAATTGATATGAACTACGTTGTTGTACGAACTTCACTTGATCCGAACTAGGTTATTACGTGAATTTTACTTGGACCGAGCGAGTATTTATAAAAACATCGCTTAAGTAGAGGTTATGCAACTGATTGTTCCCTTTAAACATAGGGTGTGTTCGCAGATAAAAATTGGCACGCTCAACTTTTTGGTGGCGTCCGACACGTCGGACGCCAACAACTTTTACCCCTTCCAAATGAGACGATTTGTGAACGTGGGAAAAGTAACCGTTGGCATCCGACGCGTCGGATGCGTCGGACGCCAACGGTTACTTTTTCAATGTTCCATTTTAGCAGCTACAAATCCACCTTCACCCCCCATTCGCATTCATCCAAACCTGAAACCACCACTCTTTACCTCCAAAAACCGAATTTTTCGAGCAATTTCAAACTGCAAAAAGGGTATTTTTTTTATACCGTTGTATTTATTTTTCAATTTTCTATAAATATGTTTTTTTTCGAATTTTTTAGAATTTTTTTTTTTTGTTAAACAGATGTCTACCTCTGCAACCTTGCAGCCATTTGCGAATTGAACGGACGATCGGTAGTCCGCTTTCATTGATATTTGCATTGAGTTTTTGGGCGAGCGCGATACAGGCGTCAGCCACTTCTACTCAACAGCCGCGACAGCAATGAATGACCGTTTTAATCTGGAGTTCACAGAAACCCAAATTAAAAATAAATGGGACAACATGAAGCGCTCTTTTCGCGATTGGGACAGACTACTAAGAACACCTAACGGTGTATGGAATGCAGAGTTCGATTGTCTAGACGGTTCTAATGATTTTTGGAGTACCGGCGGTGGCAGACCATACAGAATATTCAGGAAGAACTCGCCGTTGAAGGTCCGAGAGCAGGACATTATGTTCAAGGGTTGTTTGTGCAAAGATTCTTGTGCATACCCGATTCCTGATGTTGCACCTCCTACTGCACCTGCACCTCCACCAGCGCCTGTGCCAGCAGCTTCTTTCTCCCCCGCCGACGCGGGTTTCTATACTGGTTGGATGACTTCGGGCGATCTCCCTTCTGATCAGCCCTCTAGGCGCAGACAGGTAGAGCGTGCCAGCTCGTTTATGACCGGCCGTGTGAGATAGCTTGCTGCTCGTTGCTTGGAGCTTGTTTAGGGACAGGGTACGCGTGTGGAGCTTTGGGAGATTCTGACGATTTTCCGCAATGATGCGCAGAATGGGGAGATTGTTCAGGAGCTTACCGATGAGGGCATACATGGGTTTATTTTAGCGGAGTTGAGCGCTTTACCTCATCATCGTTTATTTTAGATTTTCATGTATTTGTTTTAATTTCAGTCTTGTTGTGTTCTTTATGTTTGTATTCCTGATCGTGTGATGAAAAATGTAGTCGTTATGCAATTAGTATTTAATTAATTCAAAACAATTAATTTAACAATTAAATACCACGCTCAAATACTCCGTTCATAGCTAAAAACACATTCCCCACTCGCTACAGTACCACGCTCACATTCCTCGCTCAAATGTTACGCTCACATTCGTTAAGAACGCACCCATAATATGATGTGTTCAAACATAGGGATAAACTTGGAAAATCTTTATTTTAAAATAAAATAAAATAAAGTGGGATGTGAAAGGAAGAAAAAATGAAATGTAAATAGAATTAACCAAAATATATATATATATATATATATATATATATATATATATATATATATATATATATATATAACAAAACGGTCTAATCGACAATGACAAGGAAATTCTTGTGCAAAACAAAATGCTTTTGGACTTACTCTGCATAACGGAGCTGGAAGTTCCACTATGGCGTTTGCGTATCTCCAACAGTATCTAAATCAACGAGAATCAGGTAAATTCACGTTTTTTTCCCTCTGCCTTGGGCTACAAAAGTTTTGATTGAAGCGCGAGAAAGAGAAGAAACGTTGATTAGTCCTATTTTTTTCATCAGCGAAGATTTGTAAACAAGATTCTAAAAGACAACGCTTTTCAGAATCTTATTTACAATTTACCTTCAACGCTTTTTTATTAGTTTCTTATTTGCTAAACGACTAGTACCTCTTTTATTTTTTGTAATAAAAATAAAATAAAAAATAAATCGTCGTTCATAGATTAGCTAAACATCGATTGTTGATGTTTTAATTTCTTTTCCCCACGTTCTAAACAGTCCACAGAGTTGTTGCTAGAGATGTTGTTAAATGAGATAATTTGTCAATAGTAAATCTGGAACAGTGTCACGTTTAGAACAGAAATAGTAATTTCTACAACATCGGAACTGAGAAAGATTATTTCTGTCACTTATTTCACTACAAACCATGGATTACGTCTACCGTGAAACAAGAAAGAAAGTGTTGAGATAAATCCCACATCAGATTATATTATCATCGAATCTCAAACTAAACACATCAAGAACCATACCTTTCTGTCCTTTATTCAAATAACTTCTGACCATCATGATTAAATTCTCCGCAGCTATATTACACCTCTTTTTATCAGCAGATGATAATTTTTGTAATTGTCTTATCTGTAGGATACCTGCATTCGCTCTTGGTCTTTCCATTTTTAGTGCAGCTGCTAAAATGTACACAAATCTGGGGCAGTTTCTGGTTTGTAGAGACGACATGAAGTCTTGATCAAAGATTCTTCCATATATCCACATCTGTCTCCTCCTTTTTGGCTCAGAACTCCCAACGTAACCTAACAAAGTTGCTAAAGCTTGAATCTGAGCATCAAATGCTTGATCTAAAAAGCATGATAATAACAATCCAGAGCTACATTTCAATTCTGACCATAATCTCATGAACATTGATACAATATGCATCCCAGTATAAGAAAGATGAAGTTTATACAGAAAGTTTTGTATGCCTTCATACTTATCTGTCTCATTAGTGTGGTATAATATTCGAAAAAGTGTTGATCTCATCAAGGGATCTGCGGCAAACTGACGATGTATTGTCTTAAGAACAGCCAAGTTTAAGCTGATTCCAGTTACAGAAATTGGGTGTATATAAAATGATTGATAGCCCTCACAAATATGAGTCCAAGCCTTCGAATAATTTTCAGGAGATTTATTAAACATTCTAAGCATAGATGCTGCTAGAAAGGAATAAGATTTTGCATCTTTACCCGGATCTCCACTTTCGACGGGTTGAACCTCTGTGTTCATGATAGACACACGCCGTGGTTCTAATTCTTCATAAGTTAAATCATTAACAGTTTTGAAAACACCATCAACAACCTCTGGGAATACTCTGCTTTCACTTTCTACCCCAGGAACCTTCAACTGAAATGCTAATAACAGTAAAGCACCCAAATCTTGTCTTGAAACTCCCAGAGAGAGCATGCTAAATACATGCATACCAAGTTGACATATTGAGACATCTTTGAGAGCACATAATGTCACTGCAGGTTCATTGGCCCATTCTACATCAGAAAAATCGGTCTTTTCTGCACGATAACCACTAAAATTAGGAACACCTTTGAATCTGTCTTTCCGATCATAAAGTTTCTGAGGAACTTCTTTGTTCAAGTATGCTTCTTTTGTGGTGCTTTTTTCTGAAACTGACAGTCTTACCAGTGGTTCTGCAACATCAATTCCAGGATACTCACAATCTTTTTGTGATTGTTGGTTTCTTCCTTCTCTCCCAATTTTATCTTTCATAGAACTTTGAGATCTATCCATTTGTTGAGCTCGAAGGATTCTTCTGTCTCCTCGAATTGTTTATATGCTCGCGATACTTGCACGATACCTAGCGAATTTAGATCACGTAAAGTTTTTACTGCAGAGGGTGGTTTTGTATGATAAAGAAAGACATCATGATCGAGCGAGAGAAAGGCGGCATTGGGAGAAAGAGAGGATTAGGGTTTTGATAGTGGTAGCTTTGAAGTAATTGGGTCTGGTTTCTTTGGGCTTTCGATTTCTTTGCAATATCATGGGCCTACCATAAAATATTTTATATTATTTATGTGCATTCTGTGGTTTATACGTGGATTGTTCTCTTCACATTTCCTTGTCCTTTGTGTTGTTTGTAATCCCAAGAAAGTACCATTTGTACTAATATCGGATATTTTATAACATTGAACATTTGTGATGTAAAAAGGACCAGAATTAGAAAACCAAAATTAAAATGAAATTTCATAAAATTCGAAGATGAAATCAAAATATTTATAAAAATAAAAATAAAAATAAGTAACTAAAAAGGGAAATTTGAACCTACTTTTAAACTAAATTAAGGTAGCTTATTCGTTCCTTCTGAATTGGATTCAGACCCAATCAGTTATCATATAATGTTACTTATATGGATTTCATACAATACATGTATATAACGGCAATCAAAATCAATCAGCCATCATCCAGAGTGCATTACTCAACTGCATAAGCATTAAATATAAATAATTAACGTTTACAACAGTCTGTCAACCCATCGATCGACATACAACTAAACAATTGAGATTAGTGTACGTCAAATATTATCCCAATACACAAAAAGGGGAAAAAAATTTAAGGACAAAAGCCCACTAAAATTTATCCATAAGGACAGCCGCCTAATATTTTATCCTAAATGACAATACACTGGAAAAAAAATCGGCCGCTTCTTTCTTCCTCACGTGCGCTCTATTTTCTCCCTTCGCAATCGATTCTCGTCCGCTCCATCTTCTTCCTCTGTCGCTCTTATCTCAAATCGTAAATCATAAAGCCCGAAAAACAGAAGAACATCAGATTCGAAATTGCAATCGAACCCAAAAATTCGAATTCATAAATCGCTCGAAACAGAAACCCTAGAAAACCAAAAAGGCCTTCGAACAACAAAAATCCATTGGAAATCGCAAGCGAATTGAATAAAAATATTTTTCAGACGATGGAAAACACAAATGAAGAAGTCGATATTGTTGAAACATTTTTTTCGTGATTGGAAATGTTTTTTTTTTTTCGTTAATACTATAGCAGTTCGTAGGTATCATTTTTGTATTTTTTTAGTTATCATTTTTCCTGTTTTTAACTTTAAAACATAGCAGCAGTTTTTAGTTATCATTTTTCTATTTTTTTAGTTATCATTTTTCCTGTTTTGACTTTGAAAACATAACAGCAGTTTTTAGTTATCATTTTTCTATTTTTCTGGTTATCATTTTTAGTGTAACTTCTGTGTTATGTTTATATGCATCTTTTTTTTACCTACAATATTAAAAAACTGATATCCATGAAAAAAACATGTACAACTGCAAAATTAACACAACAACAAAATCACATGAAAAAAACACATAACACAGTTAAAACATGAAAACTGATAATTAAAAAAATAGAAAACTGATACCTACAAACTGCATCAATGTTGTAAAGAAAAACTAATGAAAAAAATGTTTACATCACAGTTTGATTGTATAAAATTAAATAAATTCGACTGAGTTAAAAAGTTGATGCAACAATATAACTTCAAAATTAACACAGTAATAAAATCACATGAAAACAACACATAACATAGCTAAAACAGTAAAAATGATACCTAAAATATTAGAAAAATGATACCTAAATACTGATGCAATGCTTTGAAGATAAAAAAATGAAAAAAAAAATATATCACAGTTTGATTGATTAAATTGAAATAAGTTTGACTTAGTTTCAAAGCTGATACAACAATATAACTTCAAAATTAACACAGCAACCAAAATCTCATGAAAAAAACATATAACACAGTTAAAACATGAAAAATGATAACTAGAAAAATAGAAAAATGATACCTAAAAACTGCTGCTATGTATTACAGTTAAAATAGGAAAAATGATAACTAGAAAAATAGAAAAATGATAACTAAAAACTGCTGCCATGTTTTAAAATTAAAAACAGAAAAAATGATAGCTACAAAAATACAAAAATGATAATTACGAACTGCTGTACTGGTAAAATGAAAAAAAAAACATTTCCAATCTAAAAAAATTGATTCAACAATTTCGACTTCTTCAATTGTGGTTTCCATCGTTTGAAAAATATTTTTATTCAATTCACTTGTGATTTCCACTGGATTTTGTTGATCAACATTTATTTTTTTATTTTTTAGGGTTTCGAATGATTTTCTTCTCGATTTTGATTTCGTGATGTTTTCCTTATATTTTGAATCTCGATTTTATTATTTTCTGAAATTCGTAATATCGCGTTTTCTGATTTTGCGATTTCGTGATTTAAGATGAAAAAGAGAATGACGTGAGAGAAGGAGAAGTTGAAAGTAGCGGCCGACGTGAGAGAGGGAGAAGATAAAAGTAGCGGCCATAATTATTTTTGAATGTATTGTCCTTCTGAGTAAAATTTTAGTGGGCTGTCCTTATGGATAAAAAGGCCTTCAATTTTGTCCTTGTAAATATTTTCCTGTACACAAAAATTAGTAAAGATGTACCTATTTGTCAGACATACAATTTTATTCCTCTTCTTAGCTTCCATGTTATGACATGCTCACACATATATATGTACATGTATGCAATTTCAAACAATTTTCAACTTAGATAAGTATTTGATTCGATTTGGCCTAAATTTACCTCTCATTATCATGTTTGTATGATTATTCCGCTTTGACATGTGAACCCCATAGTTTCCAAAGAACAATTTTATAAGGGCATGATAGCATTTCATTGGATACATAATAAATTTAATGCTACTATATCTATGAACAACTAATCTGCCTTTTAATATATATGAACTGCAAAAGTCCATATAGTGTATGTGCTTCATTGTCAGCGTACGAGTTGGTTGATTGTGGTAAGTTAGATGGCTGTTTAAGCTTTTGTGTCATATTTCTAATTTATCATGGGCTTATATTATAATTATACCGTATAATAGAGCTATGCTTATAAATATTCAATTCCAAGTACGTTGAATGTTGGAAATCAGTTAAGCCATGCCTAGGGACGGAGTGAGGTTGTCCTCAGCTAGGGCCAAGGCCCTAGCTAAATTGTTGTAATCCCTGCACAATATATACAAGAACCGTAGTATGCCCTTATCTAAAATAATAGTGTGGCCCTACGTGAAGGAACCGGTTGGCTCCGGCACTGGCCATGCCAAAGCTTAGAAAATTCCCATTTGTTATCAGTCTTTTATTTTATTTTTATATATTAAATTTAGTTTAGCAAATATATACTTTGCCAAGTGGTGTTTTCTTTGAGCACTCTAGGGCTCAAAGTAAATGAATTTTTCAAAGAAGGTTTAATATAAATTCAGGCCATAATATGACACCCAGTGGCAAACTTGTTTAAAGACGAGTGGGGGCCACCGCCCCCACTAAATAGTTGTTTTAATTTTTTCAATACCTAGTATGACTATTTAAATATAGCTAAATGAGATATTTTAACGCAGACTGCTTTCTTTTCTTAGACATAAAATAAAAACATAATTAATCTTCAATTCTTTGTCCCTTCTCAGCTTCTACAGAACGCAAATATCAAGCCCTCTTTCTCTTCAAACTCCAGCTTTCAGGGTAATTCAACAAGAAGCCTCTTTCGACTTAACAAGCAAGAAGCTCTCCAGTTCCATTTAGATTTTGATTCTCCACAATCTTATAGCAAACAGAGGTAATTTTCCATTTTAATTTAAAACGCTAATGAAATTTATATACTGTTTTTATTAGTAGTCAATTATTCTGATTTTGTTTTTTCCAAACATCATTTATGGTGAAAAAATCAATTGTTATTATCGTAGAAGTTGTTGGAAATTTGATTTTTTTTCCTTTCTAAATTTGAACTCAATCTATGATTTCACTAATTAAGAATATAATATGTTTTATTGTTAGCCTACTTTGTGAACTAGGCTACACAAAGTTAAAAAGTTAGAAGATCAAGTAGACAAAAGACACTCTGTTATGCATCCGGTTTGGATCGGAATTACAGGAGTAGGAGCAAAAAACAAGACAAAGTCGGAAGGAAAGTATTCGGATCAGATCGGAGGTAGTAGGACCGATCCGAATCCTATCTGCTAGCCTATCCGATCCGAACCCAGTGCACCCTGCTACTCCGCTCCACGATCTTCTGAATATTCGGGGCAGTTACACCCACTTTCTACCTACGATGGCCACTAACTTGATGTGTTGGCGATACCAGAACTCATCCGATCCCGAAAGTCATGGAATAGAGGACACGTGTGCCCGATCCGACCCGAATTCATGAAAGATTTTCACCTATAAATACCCCCACCAAGAGGCATTTAGAAGGGACTTTTGGCACTCTGAGAGTTTGAGTACCTTTGAGAACTGAATTCCAGCACTTCCAAACAATCCAAATCATCATTCAAAGTGTATTTTGAGTATAATTGAGTGAATGTATATGAAAAGTGAGTGAGACTGAGTGAATATCTTGTTGTATTTTCATCTACATCATCAAACAAAGTGATATAAAGTGGACGTAGGCTCTTTAACGCCGAACCACTATAAATCTTGTGTCTCTTTTCTGTTTTTGATCTCATTTTATCGTAACTTTAGTCAATTTGGGTGTTAGATCCACTTTTTGGTCTAATATTTTGGTGCTTTCACCGAGAATCATTTGAATTCTCTGTTTTTCTGGATTATCGTTCTACTTTTTGGACCGTTGAGTTCAAAGAAGTTAATTCCCAATTTCCGACGCTTTTAAGTACTTGTTGGTTGATTGTTGAAGAATTATGGCCAAAGGAAAAGGCAAGGAAGTTCAAACCTGTCGAGGGAACGGAGTTGCTGAAGATCAGCAAAATGCGGTCGTGATGAGGTCTCGTGGGCAAAGCTCTGGAACGGATCGGACTGACTCAGGAAATCCGAACCGGTCACAGAGGGAAAGCTCCGATCCGACCCGAGTAGAAAATGTTGAAGAGGTGCGCTCCCCCAACCCGATCCGATCCGGTCAGGTCACATTGCTCCGATCCGATCCCACTCTAGGTGACGCTGGAACCTCTACTCGAGCCCCTCCAAATGCTCCGACTCCAGCCACCAGGACCAATGACCAGATCAATCCATCTGCGCCTGTCACCCAAGGAGATTTTTTGTGCCTTCTCGACATGCTTGAGAGCACTAGGGAGGCTATGAGAATCCATGAGCGCACCAACCTTTGATGCAAGAGAATATGAGAATCACGAGTATGGAAATTGGTGAGCTTCGCAGGCAGAGAACCCCTTCCCCAGTTCATCACACTGCAATGGATCAGTCTTCTTCTTCTGAGGAAGAACGGCCACATGAAAGAAGGCCGCTCGAACGACCTCGGAATTTGGAACAAATGACTTTCGGATCTCTGGGATCCCGCGAAGACGCTGCTCGTGTGTTAGGACCCGATGACCCGAGCTTGAGAGAGCCTATGTTATTACCAATGCGAGGATCCCATGTTCTGCCTAGAGATCCTAACCTTACCAACCCCACTCAGGGAAAAATGCTTCAGCCCCTTCCTCCTGAGATCTATTGGGAATGTAGGGAGCAAAGCAGAGCGGAAGCCGCTAGAAGAAGGAGGGTGTCCCCTGATCAGGAGCCCAGAGGAAACCCGAACATCAGGGCCAGGGAGCCTGAACGACCCTTGACCAATGCTGATGTATGGGCTATGGTACGTCAGATCATGTCTGAGAGTCGAAACTACACCAATGAAGATTATGGTATTGAGCGAAGCCACGCTCCCTTTACTGATGACATTCTTGACTTTCAGTTCCCCGGACGATTTAATTTTCCGCAGATGGACATATATAACGGGAGAACTGACTCGGGACAACATCTGATGCGATACACATGGTTTATGAATGCTGCAGCTGCTCCTAATGCTGTGAAGTGTAAGGCTTTCCCGATTTACTTAGAAGACGTAGCATTACTATGGTTTACTCGACTTCCTCCTCGATAGATATCGAATTTCAAAGAATTAAGTGAACGTTTTATGAATCAATTCCGATTTCACGCCCGAAAGTCTAAGACTGTTATCGAATTATCGAGAATTAAGCAAGCGCCGGGTGAGTCCTTGAAGTCGTATCTAGACCGTTTCAATTTCGCTGTAACAGAAGTCAGCGACCCTCATTAGCCTACCATCTTGATGGCCTTAATGGAGGGAGTTGATCCTGATTCAGAGTTTGGAGATTATCTTTCTGGGAAGCCGCAGCCCACAAGAGAGTTGTTTTATGAGAAGGCCAATATTCGGTTAAGACGGGAGGAAGCGAGGGCAAACAGAAAGAGGAAGTCCGGAGCGGCCTCAAAAGAAGCTGTTCAGAGTAATGTTGTCGTAAAGCAGTCTGGAGAAAGCTCTGGGAAAGTCTAAGTGAATGTTGCAAACAATAATAATGGAAACGGGGGCAACAGCAACCGTAATGGGAATGGTAATAGGAGAAACAGGAACTGAGGAAGTAATTCCGACAAAAGACCCCGGTTCAAGACCTTTGAAAATTATTCACCGTTGAATGATACGTTAGAGAACATTTATTTGGACATATATAATGTTTTGCAATATAAAAAAACACCGCCACGAGATTCAACAAAGAAAGAAATTGCTACCGGAAAATTTTGTTTATTTCACGGAACTCGCGGACATTCAACGAACGAATGTCGACACTTGAGAGATGTGGTTGATAAGTTGTTGTGTGAAGGTAAGTTGGATGAGTATAAGGCTACCCCAAGGGTCAGGGGGCAAGGAGGACAGGCCCCAAACCAGAATCAGTCTGCTTCCAAGCCTACAAAGCAACAAAAAGGCAAAGGGATTGTCATTAACACCATAGTAGGTGGACTTCATCCAGCTATCCACAGTTTCAGAGCAATGGACCAATACGTTAATGCAGTTAAGCTCATAGATGTGGACGAATGCAATGATTTAGAGGATATCACCCCTATGAAACAACAGAGGACAATGTTCGATGATTTGGTGTTCCGTAGCAGAGACGACACCGGAATCCAATCACCTACCGAAGATCCGTTGGTTATTACCACTACTATTGGGTCGGCACTGGTTCATAAGGTACTAGTGGACAATGGAAGCTCTGTCAACATTTTGTTTAAGAAGTCGTTTGATCAGATGAGAGTCGAGTCTGGAGATTTGAAGCCCTATGAAGGTTGGATCTGAGGCTTCAATAGGGCATCGACAGCTCCAATGGGGTATATAGAATTACCCATAACATTGGGACAAGGGGATCGTCGAAGAGTACGAAT
Organism: Allium sativum; assembly: GCA_030737875.1. Taxonomy (NCBI): domain Eukaryota; kingdom Viridiplantae; phylum Streptophyta; class Magnoliopsida; order Asparagales; family Amaryllidaceae; genus Allium; species Allium sativum. The sequence goes on from CM060924.1 coordinate 441,608,459, forward strand.
GCTTCAGTTCGTAGTGCTAGATATAGATTCGCCCTACAACGCATTTTTACGAAGACCTGCCCTTGCAGAGTTCAGGGCTTGTATTGCACCATGGTGCTTATTGCTAAAGTTCCCAACTGAAGCCGGAACAGGAGTAATGAGGGGAGACCAAGTCTCCGGGCGAGCTTGTTATATTGTTGAATTAAAGATGCTGATGAAGGGACTCAACATCGAAACTAAAAGTACTTCACCTCTTCCAAAAGAGGGTTCGACGTAGCAATTAGAGGGATCAGCCCCAAAGGACTTGCCCAAGGGAATGCCTGAAGACCTGGATCCCAGAGAAGATGAGGAACCTGAGGATAGAAAAGCAACTCCTAACGAAACGACACTGGATATACCCATTGATGAAGCTGATCCAGCAAAAGTTTTGAAGATTGGATCCCAGTTGGATCCGCACCGAGCCAAAGAACTGGCTAACTTTTTGAAGGCAAACCTAGATGTGTTTTCCTGGACCCACGCTGACATGTGTAGGATATCACCATCCATCATGAGTCATTCGCTGAGTATAAACCCAAAACACCCGCCTGTAAAGCAAAAGAGACATGTGCTGGGCCCAGAGTGGTCGACAGCTCTAAAAGAAGAAGTGGAGAAGCTGAAAGAGAACAGATTTATTAGCATATCCCGACTGGATATCGAATCCTGTTTTGGTAAAGAAGTCAAACGGAAAGTGGCAGACGTGTATTGATTTTTCAGACTTGAACAAAGCCTGCCCGAAAGATAGCTTCCCACTCCCCAGAATAGACCAGCTTGTGGATTCGACGGCGGGACACGAACTTCTTTCTTTTATGGACGCATATTCCGGATACAACCAGATTCCCATGCATGTACCCGATCAAGAGCACACGAGCTTCATTACAAATTTGGGGTTGTATTGCTATGTGGTCATGCCTTTCGGATTGAAAAATGCTGGAGCTACCTACCAACGCTCGGTAAACATGATGTTTTATAACCAAATAGGGAAGACTATGGAGGTTTATGTGGATGATATGCTTGTCAAATCGAGATAGTCCTCTAGCCATACTCAAGACTTGGCAGAAATGTTCGGTATCCTGCGAAAGTATCGGATGAAGCTTAATCCTTTGAAGTGCTCGTTTGGGGTAGCATCTAGAAAGTTTCTAGGTTTCATCATGAGCTCTCGAGGAATTGAAATTAATCCCAATCAATTAGCAGCGATAAGGAACATTGAGGAACCAAGAAGAATCAAAGATGTCCAAAGTCTTGCGCGGAAAGTGGCTGCGTTGAGTAGATATATCTCCAAAGCAACAGACAAATGCGTCCCTTTTTTGATTTGATAAAAAGGGGAAAGGAAAATTTTGAATGGACTCTGGACTGTGTTGAGGCCTTTCAAAATCTATTGGACTTACTAGAGAGACCACCGATTTTGTCGAAGCCAGTGGATCATGAAGAGCTGTTTGTTTATCTAGCAGTATCGGCTCACGTCGTTAGCACCGCCTTGGTTCGGGAAGAAGACAAGGTGCAAAGGCCGGTATATTACGTAAGTAAGAAATTGGCAGCTGCAGAATGTAACTACCCAAGGATTGAGAAGCTTGCTTACAGCCTTCTGATCGCCTCCCGAAAACTTCGCCATTATTTTCAAGCTCACCTAATAACCATATACACTGATCAGCCTCTGAGACAGGTGTTGCAAAGACCCGAAGCATCAGGACGGTTGATCAAGTGGAATATTGAATTAAGTCAGTTTGATTTAAACTTTCAGCCGCGGAGATCGATCAAGGGGCAAGCTCTGGCTGACTTTATAGAAGAGTTCACAATTCCGGAGGAAGAGACGATCAATGACAAGGTGGTCAAATCAGAGGAAGAATTAAAATTAGATCCATGGAAGTTATACACAGACGGAGCCAAGAATGACCGAAGGTCTGGAGCTGGAGTCGTCTTAGTTACTCCTGAAGGACGATCGTTATATTATGCTCCGCGACTAGAATTTTCAGCGACCAATAATGACTCTGAATATGAAGCCCTGATTGCCGGGATGAAACTTGCTAAGGAATTCAGAATAAAGGCATTAGATATATTCTGCGATTCCAAAATAGTAGTCTGCCAAGTACGAAAAGAGTTTATGGCCCAGGGACCTCGACTTATTACCTATCTTGGAAAAGTGAAGGAGCTGTTGAGCAACTTGGAACGGCATAACATAACGCATATCCCAAGAGATGAAAACCAGAAGGCAGACGGGCTAGCAAAGCTGGCAAGTTTCGACAATCCGGAGGAAACCGAAATGGTTCCAATTGAAACGTTGGAATCGCCAAGCTTTGAATTAATGGAAATTGAATTAGCATTCGAAGCAGAACCGGAGAGGGAGTCGTGGATGACCCCAATCAAGGATTTCCTTAGAAATGGAGTACTCCCGCCAAAGAAGAGTGAGAGGCGAGCCATATTTCTCAAAGCTACCAGATACATCCTTCAAGATAATACCCTTTATCGGTAAGGATTTTCTATGCCTCTGTTACGATGTATAGCGCACGACGACATCAGGCGTGTACTAAGGGAAGTACACGAAGGTGAGTGTGGAGATCATACGGGTGGTCAGACTTTTGCAAAAAAGGTATTGCGGTATGGGTATTTCTGGCACACAATTAATAAAGATGCAGCTGATTACTCACGATGCTGCGACAAATGCCAGAGGTTCGCCAAGATCCCCAAAGCACCACCGACCCAGCTCAAGTCGATGGTGAGTCCGTGGCCGTTTTCCATGTGGGGAATTGACATCATTGGAGTTCTACCGATTGCCAAAGGAGGAGCGAAGTATGCAATAGTCGTCGTGGACTATTTTACGAAGTGGGTGGAAGATGAGCCCTTAACCAAAATCACAGCGAGAAAGGTGATAAGTTTTGTGGTTAGAAATATCATATGCCGATTTGGGATTCCAAGGACCATTATAACTGATAATGGAACCCAGTTCGATGGTGCCGAATTAAGAAATTTCTGCCAGAAATACAAGATTGACAAGCGGTACACTGCAGTCGCCCATCCATAGTCGAATGGGCAAGTAGAAGCAATAAATAAAGTTATAAAATCCATCCTCAAGAAGCGGTTGGAACGTGCAAGAGCAAAATGGGTGGATGAATTGCCCTTGGCTTTGTGGGCATATCGGACAACGTTTAAGACAGCTACCGGTCATACTCCTTTCTCTCTCTCATTTGGTTCAGAAGAGGTAATCCCGGTAGAGCTTGAAGTTCCCTCTCACAGGGTGACATATTATGACCTGATGACGAATCAGACACTCCTCCTCGAGTCCCTTGATGAAGTCGAAGAGAAAAGGGACGAGGCAGACTTGCGTGCGTCAAGACATCGACATCAGATGGCATGCTATTATGACAAGAAAGTTCGCTTTAGAACCTTTGAGTCAGGAAACTTGGTGCTAAAGCGAGTTTTTCCATCCCTTCCTCATCTCGGTCCAAAGTGGGAAGGACCATTCGCCGTCCAACGGAAACCTGAGACAGGAGCCTTCAAGTTAACGACCGTAGATGGTGAAGAAGTGCCTAGGGCTTGGAATGCCCAACACTTGATGCGATATTTGAATTAGGGATGTTGTATTTTCTTTTGTTTTTTATGAACCCTGTAAAAAGGCACGACTTGCCTTAGAAAAGTCTGTTGATGTGAATAAAGGACTATAAAGTGGATGTAGGCTACGACTTAGCCGAACCACTATAAAAATATCGCGTGTCATTTACTTTCCTGCATTATTTATATCTTCAACTATTATTCTATTGTGACTGTGGAATACGAGATGTTAAATTAAAATCTGGAAAGTTGGAGATGGCTTATATGCAAGAACAAACACAACGACTGTTTGTACAATAAGATATAAAAGAATGGGAAGACGACATTCTTAACTCTAACTCTCAAGAACTGAGAGAGAGTATAAAGGACGGGAAGACGACGTCCTCTGAGGCGTGAAGGTGCACCCAAATGAGAGACCGCCTCAGTAAGAACTCTAACCTGGATATAAGACAGGAGAGTATAAAAGATGCCAGAAAAGAACAGGCATCAATGACGAAAGGAATTTGACCCCCGTCAGAGGATCGGGGACATTCGGACTTTTTAATTTAATCTTGAATAGTTTTTCAAGATTGACTGGGGGCATACATGTACACTCATATTCTCCTCCACTAAGACTCCGTTACATGACTTTAGTATGACAGGCATTTGTATTTTTACATAAGTATTGAACTAATGACTAACAGGCATTGCAGGAAATGAATTATTTTTATTCACAAACGTATGAGTTTGTACTGGAAAATAAGCAAAAAGAAGATGCGAGGGCCACACTCGCTGCAGCAATTGTGGGCCAATTAAATACTAAAATAAAGCAAAACACTTCATCACTTAGACGTTGAAGTGGACTTGGATTTTTTAGCAGCCTTCTAAGCATCCTTCGCCTCTCTTTCAGCATCAGTTAAAATGCGCCTTGGTTTTTTCCTCCCTGAGACTGAAGTGCTGGAATCGGTTGATTTTTTCCCAGGAGTCGGAACGCTGGAATCAAGAGAAGACTTTTTAGCAAGTTCTTCTGTAATAGATCTAGTCGAAAGCTTAACAACTAACCTTGATCCAGCATCCACCACTGCGAGAGGCTTAAGGCTTTCGGTGTCCAGGTCTCCAACTTTAAGCTGCATACTTTTGTCTTGTTCAGCTTTTAATGCAGCTAAAGTGATATCATCAGCGCTTCTTGATTCCCCAACTATAGCCATCTCAGGGTCTTCCTCATGCTCCTCGCCACTGCCATCATCTTTCAAGGCGGCTATCATCTCGTCATCATGGGGAGCATCAGCCTTATCTTTTTCTCCTTCGGCCTTCTCCGCTGATTCTGTTCCGGCAGGGGTTCCCTGAGGCACGTCTGCCTTCTCGGACGGTTCAACACCTGCGAAATTAGAAGCAACAGTTATCAACTCGGGAGAAAATAAAGGGTCCTTCATCGATTGCCCGACTATGTGATGGAAAGTGGAGACAGCTTTGACGAATTGGGGTGAAAAGGTAGAAATACCTTCCGATGATTTGTCAGCTGGAGTAACCGCCGTCTCTGACACCGTCTCAGGAATAGGGGATAGAAGAGATGCAGGAGGGATCGCCGGGTTTTCGGGGTCATATCCCTCTACTTCCGAAGTTTCTGCGGCAGTGGAAGAAGAACCAGCCTCCAAGATGTCCTTTTGTTTAGCCTTAAGCTTTTCCTCCTCCATGGCAGCTGCAATCAGGCGACGCCCCTCAGCCAGACGTGCCGGCTCGTCATCTCTTAGATATTTTTCCATGAGCTTGTCCTTGTCGATGGAATCTACCTTGAGTTCTTCCTTCTCCCATTCAACAAGTTGGCTCCACACGTGAACCAAGGTAGTCGGATAATCTTCGAGCCAAGAGGTGTTTCGGTGACGAATTATATGTGCAAAAAATTCGATCACTAATTCACCGAAACTCTACACATCCTCCTGGGCCTCTGCCAGCTGCTTGCGGGACTCTTCGGCCGACTTGATGACACTTTCAACATTGCCCTCCGCTAGGGCAGCCCTGTTTTCAGCCTCCATCAACTTGGAAGCCAAGTCAACGTTTTTCTTCTCCAATTCGGCATTCTTCCTCGCTAACTCGGCCTTTTCTCGCTCAAGAGTAGCATAAGCAAGTTGTATTCTTGCGCTATCTGACTTGGCGTTTTCTGCTTGCTTTTTCAGCTCTGAGCGCTCTTGAGTATGGGACTCGAGCAAGTCATGATAACGTTTCTGTAGATCTTCAAATTGTTGCTTGAAGCTATCAGCATCCCGTTAAGCGATAGCAAGTTGGGTGTGACGGCCGGGAATTTCGCTCGATCCGAATCAGTCGTTAAACCGATCTAGACCATTCGAAACCCCTGATCGTTTGAGAATAGGACAAATAAGAACACAAACAGAAGAACATTTCATTGCTATCACAACAATTCCATCAGATACAAGAATATACAGAGTATAATTGAATAAATTACATTCGATAAATATCAGAGATTACAATAAATTACATATCAGCGGAAAATAATACAAAGCACAACTGAAGGTGATATACGGATACAGAGCTTTCCGGATATCATTCCAGCCGTAGACCAGGATCCTGTGAATATAAATCATAGACGGAATAGGTACCATATATCATGTCGCCATACTAGTTCTATAATTAAAACCGCAATATCACGTATTGGAAATTGGATTTCCGTCATGAGTCGAGGCAAGGGGCAAGCTCCTCTCCGCTTCGAGACACTCTAGCAAATGCTCAGGACTACGCACTCTGGCCAGCCACTTGGATCGGTTGGGCCGGTCCTCTCTTACGTTTGAGGATTAATTATGCCTGAACACACGTTTCCCGGTCCTTACAGACCTATAATCGAGGCGCCTCATTCCAACAACCACAAAGGTGAAAAGTATATATATGTCAGGGCTGGTAAGTCACTGACACCACCAAAGCTAGAAAGAAACGTCGTGTTCTCCCAACGGTCCGTATCCCGTTTTTAACTCATACCGAGGTGTGAGGCTCGCGAATTCATGCTATACACAAAGCTGCCACGTAGGCCGTGCTTTGATCATCAACCACAAGACTTTGCTTTTCAACAGAAGCCTTGATCCATGCAACTCAGCGTGTCACACAGGCAATTCATGCCATGCGATTGATATCTATCGAAATATAACCTCTAAGCTCGTACGTCTCAGAGAAGGGCGTTAAGCAAGAGAATAAATTCTCCGCCGCCAAGCAGATATATATTTAACAGAAATCAATCAACACAGAATGAAATCCAATGTCAGACACACAATCCATTTACAAGTTCGTTCTGGGTCTGAACGAAACCGGAGGCACTTTCCTCGCATATACATCGATCTCCAAGTACGTCTGGACGACCACCGACTATTTCCATCCTCTTGGGTGTACAGCCCAATCAGGATCGTCAGTAATTATCCAAACGATGTGAAGACTTCCGGTCTTCGACCACCGTCTTCATCTTCGACATATCGTCAAATCGGTTATTCAGAATGGGTATAAACCCGGCCTTTCCGAACAATCCGCGTATATTAAAAACAAATGTTACACAAACACAACATACGCCTCATTCCAATTCATTAGTCACTAACCGTAAATTCGTAAGAGAGCAATTCCCTGAATATTAACCCCGAAGGCCGAAACCAATATCAGATCAATACCCAGGAAACCATTCTTCTTAACTAACCTACAGCTAGTTTCTAAATTTTATATTCTTAGGGAAAGGTTCCCATTAATTTTATCCAAGATAAATTCTTTAAAATTTATCCTTTAATCTTCCTTTGGATGTCGTATCAAACCAAATTATGGTTTTTCCCAAACTAGTCGAGATTAGCGAACCATACCGAAGTAATTATTTTTTTTATTTCCCAATCCCAACCTATTCATCCCACGAAGCAAAACTGGTAATACTCCATATCTAACACCACAGTGTTATCGGTAAAATTAATTACCATTTCACGTCCAAATCTAATTAAAGATTTAACTATCGCTTTGGAGCAAAACTGGTGATACTCCATTCTCGCTCACTTTCTAAATTTGATAATTTAAATTATCAATTCCCATTTCAGTCTAATTGCAGATTCATTAAAACTCCTTTTACGGGGTTAAAGAACTAATGTCATTTAAAACACAGTTCACGACAAACCCAAATCACATTCTATTTATTATCGGGTTAAAGAACAAGTGTTACTTAAAACACCATTCACGATAAACCCACAAATCAATTCTATTTAAAACCCATTTCAGATCCAATTTATTTATTTAAAAATAAATGGATTTTAATTTTAGTTCAAAACTAGTTCATTTCGATAAAAATCTATTTTTATCTTTTCAAATATGGAGTTTTTCATCCTAATTTTCCCCAAATCATTTCTTATGATTTTACACAAATTATTACTATTTTTAATAATTTTATCAAGGCCCGTACAGTCGATTTCCAACAACGGCCATCGAACTGCACTTACAGCGACCTTTTCCAAATTTGATTTGGACGTATCTCCAAATCCAACTATTAGATTTCCAATTTCTAATATTCGTTAGAAAGCTCTTTTCGATACGAACCCAACGGTTCCGGTATTAGGAGAATCCGACGGTCGGATCTCCCGTAATGTCCGTTCGAAGTTAATGGTCGAAATTTACGAACTACCGCGGCGCGACGCGTTCTATTCAGGCCATTATATTATATATATAATATATAATATATACTTCGTCGATTACTATTTAAAACAAATTTTATGAATAGTTTTAAATTCGTTTCAAAAACATTTCAACACCTATTTCCAATTCAAATCAAAATTGAATTTTTCCTTATAGATTCGTTTTAAAATTCCTTTAAATTCAATTCAAATTTCAATTCAATTTGAATTCATTTTCTATTCGATTCAATTCGAATTCGTTTCCTATTCGATTCAATTCGAATTCGTTTCCTATTCGATTCAATTCGAATTCTTTTTCTATTCAATTCAATTTGAATTCTTTTCTATTCAATTCAATTCAAATTCGTTTTCTATTCGATTCAATTCGAATTCGTTTTCTATTCAATTCAATTCGAATTCGTTTTCTATTCAATTCAATTCGAATTCGTTTTCTATTCAATTCAATTTGAATTCTTTTCCATTTTATTCAATTCACATTCACTTTCTATTCAATTCGAACCGAATTCATTTTCTATTTGATTCGAATTCATTTCAAATTGATTCAATAAAATTTCAATTTGAATTTTAATCTAATTTAATTTGAATTTCATTTCAAATTATTAAATTTTGAAATCACTTTTCAATATTCATTGTAAAACGAATAAAATCGATATAAATATCGTTCACGTCAAAATAGCGCAACTCTAATCAACACGGCTTTATATATTTCAATAATTCCGTTATTCTATTCAACAAATGAATATTTATTTTTGTCAACACATGACTAATCTCAACGAATGAGTACTGTTCACGTGTGACTATTTTTGTTAGTTAATATATTTTATAAAAATTATGGTATCTATCGTTTGATTTAAAATCAGACTCCAACCGTAAATTAGTAAGAGAACGATTTCCTGAATATTAACCCCGAAGGCCGAAACCAACATCAGATCAACATCCAGGAGACCACTCATCTTATCTATTTTCCAGTTAGTTTCTAATTTTCTATATGATAAAGATGTAAATTTTATTGTTTTTGGTTTCCCTAAAATCCGGATTGTTTTGCACCCGGTACGTTCAATTGAAGTTTGAAATCGAATTATTGAACTACCGCGCCATTTTCAATTCCCTTTATAATTATATATAAATATTTATATTCTAACGACGACGCGTATAAATATATACATTCGAATTATATTCAAAATAAATTTCTCGTCGATATTATTTAAAATAATTCATTTTAAATGTTCAAAATTCGCTAAAATTGCCAAAATAAAAATTTTAAACTGGCCCAGATTTTCCGGGTTATTACATTGGGCTTGTGTATCCTCAAGGTGTTTCCCCAAATTTTCAAGGCCTTTGCGTTAGCTTCTGCAGTCTCCTTCATCGAGTTAGTATCCGTGATTAGAGTTCAGATGATTCTGGAAAGGTTACGCGAATACTTGAACATCTCTGAATATTATTTCTCGACTGCATCAATTTTCGCCTTGGCCTCATCCGCCCACCTTGAGGAAACGGGCTCGAGGGCAGGTAAGAAAGTTAGGTTCTCAAAATAGTGATCGGGGAACTGCTCCTCCAGGTATGCTCGCTTAACTGTAGTTTCAGCATCCAATGGTGGAGGTGCGGGGAATGTCAGCCCAGTATCCTTATGTGTGGAGGGCTCAATGGCCTCCTCACCCTTTCTAGCCGCTTAGCAGGAACCTTGCGCTTGCTTCGCGAGTCGGTATCTCTCGGCGGGCTCCTTTCCCTACTGCATTTTTCTTGAGAAGAAATTGGGTCTTTTGACTGCGACTTGTCATCTTCTCGACGGCCTTGGTAGCCTTTGAATCGCTCTGGATCCGACCGAACGGGAGAGCGAGAGCGTGAGGTCCGCGACTGATAAGAATCATAAGGCCTTCTATCCTCCCTACCGCGGCTTTCGCGGCGATCATGCTCAACATCATGAGGGGGTCTGGTCATGCTGCATCGTAGTTTCCTGATGTCATAGTGAGCACGAGACATTGTACCTGCACCACAATGTAAGTGGAATTCAAAACCAGTATTCTGATAAGAAGTAAGTGCTGTGAAGTGAGGTGCTATTGTGTTAAATGCATCCTAAGTGGTGTACCCCCTCCGACAAACCAAAGTCTGAAGCCGAGCCAGTGCGAGTGGGCTCTTTGGCCTTAACAGGAGTAGTCTCTTCTGAAGATGTAAAAACTAAAGGATTTGTGCCAAAATCCTCGGAAGTGTAGATAGTTTCAGGTAGGGGAGAACTCCCAAGCCCTGGAATATAGGGTTATCACTAGTAGGGGCATCTCCTTGCGAAGCGTCTACTGGCGGTTCTTTAGGAGACACTGATTTTTCAGGAGAAATAGCATCCTCAGTGGTGATGTACCCTTCTCGGTGCTTTTCAGGTATGTTAGCCTGCTCATCGTCTTGAGTCAAACTTAGAGAAGATGAAGTTCGAAGTGGCATGGTGGGGCCTTTCAAGCTCTCGCCCATTTCTGGAATTACATCCACCGGAGGGATATATACATATGGACCTGACCCGTGACCTATGCTACGAGTAATGGACAGTAACCCGTGGTGATGAAGACATTCGTCCTTGAGGACCTCGTCGATAGTAAGAAATTTTTGGTCACCATTGAGGAGCTGATGCATCCGATCAAAATACACTTGACCCGATATTTGTTTTGGATTATCAACTGCAAACAAAAAGAAAACGGATTAATGTGGTGACGTGGACATTCAGAGTCGATGTTTAGAAAACCAGTGCCTTACTTGATTTTGTCCATCTCCTAGCACACCCCGGCTGTTGCCTTATATAAAACCATTCCAGCTTGGAATCACCGGCCTTGCTGTTGAACGGTGCTGAAATTATTTTCCTTTTTGGGACAGACTCGAAGTAAGAGAAAGAAGGAGTTTCTCGAGTCCGATGGTTGAAGTTATAAAAGAAATGAACGTCATCAAAAGTGAGCTCTGTTCCTAAGATCTCGCGGTATTCTACATATAAGGTACACAGGTAAGCGTAGGAGTTGGGATGCAGCTGCATGGGGGCAATCCGCATCTGTCTTAGAAAGTCGATGACAAAAGGAGAAAACGGTGGAATAGCTCCCACCATGCACATTAATCGGGTGATTGCCATAAACCCCTCCGGAGGATTATGAGGATGGTCAGTTTTCGACGGCACCAGGGTATTCTTTTTCAGTATCCCGTGCTTTAAGCATATTCGAGAAAGTCTGTCGCTGTCAATCGTCGATTCAACAGAATCTTCAGGTGATTCCAATATGATGGTAGATTCAAATTTGTCAGGAGCTCGATTATCTCCAACCCCTCCTTCCTCTTCATAACCAGAGAAACTTCACTATCAAAAGGCGTTTCGCTGTTATGCGCCTCTACTTCATAATCTGATCCCTCATCATACCATTCAGGGTCTGAGGAAGAAGATATGTCGTCAAGAGTGACTTTATTGGATGTCTTTGGGACCTATTTCTTTTTTGCCAGTCTAGAAGAATGTCTTTCGGCCATGATCACTAAACTATCGAAGAAGTAATAACAGAAGTTAGAGTAAATTAGCCCGTGTCCCCCTATGCACATGTGTGAACTAAAGTGTGTACGGTGTGTGCAGAAGATGTAAAGTGAACACTTGAAAGTATAATGCAAAGTTTTGGCAAAGCCGTGTTCAGAATAGTCCTTAATGTTTGTTTATGATTCGCAGGGCACTATCCTAACTGTCCATTAAGTTGTAGACTATATCAAGAATTGATTTGGCCGGTCAAGCAAGTTCTTATGCATTAAGTTGAATTGTTCTTCGGTTGTTCGGATGCGTTCATTGGGATCAGATCGGGGGGGGGGGGGGCACAACCTTGTCTTGGCCTCGGACAAACAGTAGAGCCCAAGAATCAAAGTCGGATCAGTTTGGAGGTGGACTTCTGGAACGGTCCGGATTGAATTAAACAACCATGCCCCTCTCCTCCTTTGTTTCACTTTCCTGTCTGATCCGGTTGGAAGAGTAATGCCCTTCTCTTTGTTTGCAAGTCCGACCCGATCCGGTCAAGTAAGCTCTATTTCCCTTTTTGATTTTTGCCCCGACCCGATCCGACCTTATGAACCTCACCATCTTTCCTTTTCCTCCATCTTCCATGCTTCCTCACCCGAACCGATCCCCATGTTCTTCATATTCTTCTTCCTCCTCAACCAACACCGAACTCAATCCTGTCTCCAAAACACCAATTAGGACTGAACAAATACCATCTCCCACCTCCTAACGCCTCGAGGTGATGGCAGAGCCACCGACGACGAAGGCAAGGGAGGAGAAAGCAACGGCGTCGAAGTCGAGCAATAACCATGCCCGAATCACTCGAATTTACCACAAGTCTAAACTGAAAACGATTATAGCGAGATGATTTAAGATTATAAAACTACCTATATGATTGATTCAGGAATTAGAGCAAGAGTTTTGGGGATTTAGGTGTCTAGGGTTTCGTTCTCTTGTTGGGGCAGTTTCTGAAGAACAGTGAAAGAAAGAAAGAAAGAAAGAAAGAAAGAAGGCAATGAACTTATATAGAGTTACGTTGACTACTCGTATTCCCCCTCTTTTTCTCCACTCAGACCAGAATAAAAGCCCACGAGCCGCTTCTGGCCTGCTAGTTCAATATTAAGCAAGATAGGAAGGAATTTCATGCGGATCGAATCCGAACCGAATGGATTCAACACAAAGGCCTGACAAGAAAGTTAAATTCGAAATAAAAATAAAGATCAAGATAGAGATTACCTAGAGAGGTCGCTGGAAATCAAGAAAAGCTCTTAAAGTTGTCTAAAAATGAAGAACGAAATCCGTATGCTACATGATGTATATATAGACATCAAGAGATGCGACTTTCTTAAGCAGTATATCCCTATACGTCAATGGAAACGACTTTTCAACGATTCAAATTCAAAGATCAATGAGCGGATGATATCAAAGCACGCTTCGTCTTAAATAGAAGCATCCTTTGAGGGGCAAAATGTTAGCCTACTTTGTGAACTAGGCTACACAAAGTTAAAAAGTTAGAAGATCAAGTAGACAAAAGACACTCTGTTATGCATCTGGTTTGAATCGGAATTACAGGAGTAGGAGCAAAAAACAAGACAAAGTAGGAAGGAAAGTATTCGGATCGGATTGGAGGTAGTAGGACCGATCTAAATCCTATCTGCTAGCCTATCCGATCCGAACCCAGTGCACCCTGCTACTCCGCTCCACGATCTCCTGGATATTCGGGGCAGTTACACCCACTTTCTACCCACGATAGCCACTAACTTGATGTGTTGGCGACACCAGAACTCATCCGATCCCCAAAGACATGGAATGGAGGACACGTGTGCCCGATCCGTCCTGAATTCATGAAGGATTTTCACCTATAAATACTCCACCAAGAGGCATTTAGAAGGGACTTTTGGCACTCTGAGAGTTTGAGTACCTTTGAGAACCGAATTCCAGCACTCCCAAACAATCCAAATCATCATTCAAAGTGTATTTTGAGTATAATTGAGTGAATGTATATGAAAAGTGAGTGATATTGAGTGAGTATCTTGTTGTATTTTCATCTACATCATCAAACAAAGTGATATAAAGTGGACGTAGACTCTTTAATGCCGAACCACTATAAATCTTGTGTCTCTTTTCTGTTTTTGATCTCATTTTATCGTAATTTTAGTCAATTTGGGTGTTAGAACCACTTTTTGGTCTAACATTTATGCTTTCAATTTATGTGTGAATCTGGGATGAAACTTTCCTAGAAACCCAAGATAAAAATAACAGAGCTTAGAATCTAGATCTAAGAAGCACGGAGGCAATATCTAATTTATAATGCATGTGAAATTAAAATTTTAGGTTAGGTAGTGATGCATATGATAATATTAAACATATGAAGCAACTGGTTTATCCTATTATACCAGCATATAGCTTTTATCTAATATTGTTGTTGCACTTTTTATCTGATATTATTGCAGCCTCATGTAAACGTAGAGACATACTTCATGAGAAACAATTTGATAATGTTATAATTGGTATACGCAATGGCGATATTTTAACTGGACAAGGTATAAATCAAGAAATGACATTGAAACGTGCGGGAAGTACATGGTGGGGTTCTCATTATGGTACGCTTATGAGTATACTTAATTTATTTTCATCAATGGTTGAAGTTCAAATGAATGTTGAAGAGAATGCAAAAGATCATAAACATAGAGGACAGACAAATAACTTACGGCAAATCATACAGAGTGTTGAATTTTCTTTTGAGTTACACTTGATGAAGAATGTTTTAGGAATCACAAATGATTTATCTCAAGATTTACAAAAAAAGGACCAAGATATGGTCAATGTTATGACTCTTGTAAGAATAACTAAACAACAGTTGCAAAATATGTGAGACAATGGATGGGAAAACATATTGAGGGAGGTCTATCTATTTTGTGGTAAACATGGTATCCTCATTCCTGATATGGATAGCATGTTTTTAGTGCCAGCAAGATCGCGTCGTAAGGTTGAAGGGAAGACTCACGATCATTACTATCGTGTTGAGCTTTTCTATGAAGTGATAGATATGCAACTTCAAGAGTTGAATAACCACTTTACCAAGGTAAATACTGAATTACTATTGTGTATGGTTTGTCTTATTCCAAGTGGTTCATTCTCATCGTATGATAAGGAAAAAATAATCTGATTCGCTTAATTTTATCCATCTGATTTCTCTACAAATGATTAACGCAGCTTGATCATCAACTTGACAACTATATACTAGACTTGCAATTTAGTGATCAATTTTTCGATGTGGTTGGAATAAATGAACTTGTTATAAAGATGATTCAAAGAAAAAAAACACCATTCCTATCCGTTAGTGTACTTGCTTTTAAAGTTGGCATTATTATTACCTATTGCTACAGCCACCGTTGAAAGAGTATTTTTCAAGACTTCACTTCGTAACCGATTGGATGATAATATGATGAATGACCGCTTAGTGACTTATATTGAACGAGGTATCTTGGAAATCGTTAAACTTGATGATATTATTCAAAAATTTCAAAATATGAAATCTAGAAGGGTTTGTCTAGGAACGTTGGATGTATTATTTTGTCATCCTTAAGTTGAATATCAGTATATGAATTTTGCGAATCAAAGATGTGTTTTTTTTAATGGAAATATTAGTTGTTATCTTCTTCTTTTTTCTCATTTTCATAAAGTTCCACCCCCAGAGATTTTAATTTCCGCATACACCACTGATGACACCAAACTACGATTGAAAATTGCCTTGTTTGAAGAAATATATTAATAGATGTAGACCTGAATGAGCCAGTTGTTGGGGAATGCAGAATGGATCGTTAAGGCAAAACTAACACTAGAAGGTGAGTGAATAGTGTTTTCAAGGAATTTAAGAAAATCTAAAACTTATATGATCTACTATATGAATCACACACCACAGAGATGATCACAGACGCAAAATCAAACACAAACATAGAAATAAACAGAAATAAAATGCAGCAAAGGAAAGAACACAGCGAAATTTATATTTGTTTGGATTACTCCTATATCCAATCCCACGCCATGCTGAATTGCGCAGAGTTTTATTACTATACCAATATCAAAGTACAATACCCTTGATTTCATGGCCATAAGGTTACCACCAATTCCAAATACTCTTGATTTCATGGCTACAAGATTACAATCTATTCAAAATACCCTTGATTAAGTATACACCCCTTGATTTTCCAGGTACAAGGTTAACACTGATTCCAAAACTATCCCAAAGCTATTCCAGATGATTACAACAGCCCTATAACTCTTCAATAGCACTTCGATTCAGAGAGTAATGAGTAGAGAGTGAGAAGAGAAGAAGTTTTATATAATTATACTTGAAATCGGCAGAGTAGAAGTGTAGAAATCACAAAAATATGAAATATTAATGGTGTAATGAAAGAGGATGAAGATGGAGAAGAAGAATGATTAAAAAATTCGAAATCAACCTCTATTTATAAGATTTGAAAGGTTGCAACGCTTCTGGAACATTACAAATGGTGAAAACATACTTCCTTTCAATTTTGAAAATATAACGGTTATATGTCGACATATGTACATATGTATATCGACATAACCTATTTGAAATTTGAATCTTTTTCATGTGTTTTAATGTATAAATAATTTTGGAAATTCTTGAATTAAAGCATAGTGGTGTAAATAAGTGTTATAAAGTAGAAAATCATATAAAACCATAAATATAAATAATATAAACATTTTTATCAAAGTATAAAGTTTAAAACTATATAAATATAAAGATATAAAAGTATACAACTATATAAACTTACAAACTTTTAATACTCAAATTTGAAATCAAAAGTAAAATAAAGAAACTTAATTAGAAATAAAATAGGATAGAATTTGAATTTTGAAGATTGGAATTTTGGAAAACAGAATTTGAATTTGAATCTTGAACCTGGAGTGCTATTCATAGTCTTACATAAACTAGACTATATTATTATATTTATCTTGAAATATTGATTACTCATGAGTCTTGAATCTTCTCTGAATTCTGAATCTCTAAAATTCTAAAACTATACAGTCTTTAGCATTAATTCATGTGCACACATCCTGCATATTTGTGTGTGTGTATATATATATGTATGTATATATTCTAGATAGAGATGTTAGTATATATTTTATAATCAATTAATATTAAAATAAGGTTGTTGTCATCAAAACTCCTTTCTCTAACAATCTCCCCCTTTTTTATGATGACAACCTTAGTTTATAAAATATCATACCTGTAAATACCTGTTGATCTTAATCCTTCTAATAATCCCCTTGTCTATATGAATCCCTAAACCAAGTCTATATTTTATAATTTCTCCCCCTTTGGCATTATCAAAAAGAAATTCTAAAAATACTCGCAGTTAATCTTATATCTATCTAAACTATATTATAGCAAGAAATATAACTGCGTAAATTGTGGTTAAAATTCTTAATGTATATGATTTCCCCTTAATTCTTGCCTATAGAATACTTATGATAGACAAAACAAGCATTATATTAAACATCGTTTTATAACATAAGCGATAAATTACACGAATTACTACAAACGTAATACATCAAATAAACGCAAAGGGAAAGAAAAGAAAACCTAAATTCTATTTTTTTTCACGATGGGAGACTTATGGATTGGGCAATTTGGGCAATGGAGACAAAAATCCCCATTTCGTTCAATCACATTTCCATTTTAGTCGAATAAGACTTCTTCCATGCAAACAACTTGATCATCTTCATTTGTGATTTCTTATTGTACCTCCTCTTGTTCTCCTTCTTCCATCATTTCTTCCTCCTCTTCTTTAGGTTCCTCTTCCATTTCTTGATTATCATCCTCGATGATGATTGGGTTGGCTTGGTTATCCATTACGAATTTATTAAGTTTTCTTAACATCTTTCCTTATCGATTTTGCTCTTGACTCATACGAATTTGGAGCACTTGTATTTCAGCAAGCATCTGAAGAGTATATTCTATTTTCTCCTCTAGTTTGATGACACATGATAGGATGGAACGTTGGAAAGGACCTTCGGATGGTCCAGCAGATGATTCGGGATTAATTTGGGTGTTAAATTGGTAGAGGCCATTGTTTATTTTGATTTCGATTTTTTACAGAATAAAGAAGGAAATTCGAAGTGGAGAGTTTAAATGATTAGTTTAGCTAACTTTTGGTGGGAATTAATTTTTGAAATCTTGCAGTTATATGTCGACAGAGGCAAGTATCTATGTCGACATACTTATGATTTTTATTTTATTTTTCTAATTTTTAATGTTATTCTTACATATATATGCTAATATATTCAATTATTCTAATTCACTTAATGAACAAATACCTAATCCTCTTCTAAATTTAGTAAACGTCGCTTTGTTTAATGGTTTTGTTAATATATCTGCTATTTGTTTATCTGTTTCTATAAATTCACGTGAAATTTCTCTTTACTTACGCTATCACTTAGAAAATGATGTCGTATATTGATATGTTTAGTTCTTAAATGATGAGTTGGATTTTAAGATATATTTATAGTGCTCGTATTATCACAATATATTGGTGATTTATTTATATTTAATCCAAAATTATTTAGAGTTTGTTTCATATATATTACTTGTGAACAACACAAAGCAGTAGAGATATATTCTGCTTTAGTTATTGACATAGATATGGTATTTTTCTTTTTACTAAACCACGAGACTAGTGAATGCCCTAAGAAATGACATGTTCCACTAGTACTTTTACAATCGGATTTACATCCCACATAATCAACGTCACAATAAGAAACTAAGTCGAATGAATCATCCTTAGGATAAAATAATCCAAAGTCTGATGTATGCTTTACATACCTTAGAATACGTTTTACGGCTTTTAAATGTGTTTCCTTAGGTTGCGATTGATATCTTGCATAGAGGCATACTCTATGCATTATTTCTGGTCTACTAGCGGTTATATATAATAGCGATCCTATCATTCCTCTATATAATTTATGATCAACGTCTTTTGATGTATCGTCTTTACCTAATGCTATATTAGTTGCCATTGGTGTTGATCTCCCATTTGTTGTTGTTAAATTATATTTATTAATTAAATCTTTTGCATAATTTTCTTGATTAATAAATATTCCATTCTTTAATTAACAAATTTGTAAGCCTAAGAAGAATGTCAATTCTCTCATATGACTCGTCTCAAATTCTTGGGTTATAATATCTAAAAATTCTTTATTCATCTTATCTTTTGTTGATCCGAAAATTATATTGTCAACATATATTTGTACTAATAGAATATCCTTATTATTTCTTTTAATAAACAAATTGTTATCTAGTTTTCCTATTTCAAAGTTGGATTGTAATTAGTAATTTCTTAATCTATCATTCCAAATCCTAGGAGCCTGTTTTAATCCATATAATGCTTTCTTTAACTTATATATGTGATTTGGTAAGAAAAAGAGGTGGTTGCTCTACATATACGTCTTCTTTAACAAATCCGTTTAGAAAAGCACTTTAACATCCATTTGACATAATTTGAAATTATTATGATTTGCAAAAGCTAGTAATATCCTAATTGCTTCTAATCTTGCTCGAGGGTAAAAGTTTCTTCGTAATCTATTCCTTTTTCTTAAGTATAACCGTGTGCTACTAGTCGTGCCTTATTCCTTACAACCTCACCGTGTTCATTCATTTTATTTTTATAAACCCATTTGGTTCCTATTATAGTCTTATCCTCTGGTCTAGGAACAATTTCCCATACATTATTCCTAGTAAATTGATTCAGTTCTTTTTGCATTGCAAGGATCCTTGAGTCATCGGAAGATGCTTTCTTTGGATTCTTAGGTTTGATGGTTGAAATAAATGCATAATTACTCATATTATTTAATTGATTACGAGTTCTAACGACGGATTCAATATCTCCTAAGATATTTTCTACTAGACGGTCTCTTAGTAATCTAATTTGTTTATTTGGTTGATTATCTTCATTATTCGTTTCATTAATTTCATTTTCGCACTCATCTTTATTGTTTTGTGTTATACTTTTATAATTTTCGTCAAAGGATACAATTAAGGTTTCTTCTACAGTATTTGTTCTTGAATTAATAACTCTATATGCTTTACTTCTCTATGAATATCCAATAAATATTCCTTTATCGGATTTCGAGTCAAATTTGTCTAAATTTTCTTTAGTATTAAGTATAAAACATTTACTTCCAAATATTTTAAAATATGATATTTTGGTTTCTTATTATATAAAAGTTCACATGGTGTTTTATGAATTAAGGGTCTAATTGAAATTCTATTTAAAATATAACAAGCTGCTGCAACTGCCTCAGCCCAAAAATTTCTTGGTAAATTACTATCAAATAACATATATCGCGAACAGTCTTATATCGTTCTATTTTTACGTTTGACTACTCCATTTTGTTGGGGTTCTAAGGATCGAAAAATTATAGGTTGTTCTTTTTTATTTACAAAATTTTTCAAAATTTTCGTTTCTGAATTCTCCACCATGGTCACTACGTATTGTTTTGATTTTTAGTGATAATAAGTTATGAATTTTTTTAGCAAAAATTTTAAATTGGTCAAAGGTATCACTTTTATTTTTAAGGAATAAAGTCCAAGTAAATCTAGAAAAATCATCAAATATTACATAAACATATCTATTATCATTTATCGATTGAGTTTGAGATGGACCAAATAAATCCATGTGAATTAACTCTAATGGTTTCGAGGTTGTAATTTCTTCTTTTGTTCTAAATGAACTTCTTTTTAATTTTCCGAACTAACAAGCGTTGCATAAATTATTAACTTTAAACTTCATTTTGGGTAATCCCCTAATTGAATCTAATTAAAAATCCTAGATATGTATTTGAAATTTATATGACCAAATCTTTTATGCCAGGTCCAAGGGTTACTTGTGTTAACCAAAAGACATAGATTAATGTTGGAGATTTTCGTACTCAATATATAAATATTTTTCTTTCTGTCTCCCTCGAATATTACTTTTTAATTCCTATCTTCTATAAAACATTTATCCTTTTTAAAGTTTTATAGCCCTTATCGCAAAGTTGACTTATACTTAGTAGGTTGTGTTTTAAATTCCTAACTAATAAATCGTCAAAAATAGTAGGAGTATCACAATTACTGACATTGCCGATCCCAATAATGTATCCATTAGATTTATCTCTGAAGTTCACCATTCTACCATCTTCATAGACTAGATTATTTAGTATTTTCGGATTTCCCGTGATATGTCTTGAACAACCACTTTCCACTATCCATTTGTCCTTTTTGATTTCCACCATTTGTTTGTTAGAATTTGAATTCTCAACAGCCATATAACACACCTAATTGGAATTTGAATTTTCAACAGCCAACATTTCAAAATTTGAGTTTCCAACAGCCACTTCACCCATCTTTTCAACTTTTGAATTTTCAAAAGTCATAAACACATCTTTTCCTGTACTGAACAACATTTCAAAAGATCGCTTAATTTTCAACATGATTATATGCAGAATCCTTCAACATTAATACAATGCAAGAATTGACACTAGTGTTAACGGTTATTTCAAAATTTGACATTCAATTTTTTTTCAAAAATCAGATTATGAACTTTTTGAAAGACCTTGCTTTAATACCAATTATTAAGGAATGCGGAATGAATCGTTAAGGAAAAACTAATACTAGAGATGGGTGAATAGTGTTTTCAAGGAATTCAAGAAAATCTAAAACTTATATGATCTACTATATGAATCACACACAGAGATGAACACAGACATATAATCAAACACAAACACAGAAATAAATGGAAATAAAATACAGAAAAGGATAGAACACACCGGATTTTATACTGGTTCGGATTACTCCTACGTTTAGTCCCATGCCACGCTGGATTGCGCAGAGTTTTATTACTATATCAATATCCAAGTACAACACCCTTGATTTCACGGCCAGATGGTTACCACCGATTCTAAACACTCTTGATTTCACGGCTACAAGATTACCATCGAGTCAGAACACCCTTGATCAAGTATATTCCCCTTGATTTCCCGACTACAAGGTTAACACCGATTCCAAAACTATCTCAAAACTATACCAAATGATTACAACAACCTTATAACTCTTTAGTAACACTTCGATTCAGAGAGTAATGCGTAGAGAGTGAGAAGAGAAGAAGTTTTATATAATTAGACTTGCAATCGGCATAGTAGAAGTGCAGAAATCGTAAAAATATGAAATATTAATGGTGTAATGAAAGAGAATGAAGATGGAGAAGAAGAATGATTAAGAAATTCGAAATCAACCCCTATTTACAAGATTTGAAAGGTTGCAATGCTTTTGGAACGTTACAAATGGTGAAAAGACACTTTTTTTTATCAATTTTGAAAATATGACGGTTATGTCGACATATATACATATGTATGTAGGCATAACCTATTTAAAATTTGAAATTTGGATCTTTTTCAAGTGTTTTAATGTATATATTATTCTGGAAATTCCTGAATTAAAACATAGTGATATAAATAAGTATTATAAAGTAGAAAATCATATGAAACCATAAATATACATTATATAAACATTTTTATCAAATTATAAAATTTAAAACTATCTAAATATAATGATATAAAAGTATATAACTATATAAACTTACAAACTTTAAAAACTCAAATTTGAAATCAAAAGTAATATAAAGAAACCTAATTAGAAATAAAATATGATAGAATTTGAAATTTGAAAATCGGAATTTTAAAAAATAGAATTTGAATTTGAATCTTGAACCTGGAGTGTTATTCAGAGCTTATATAAACAAGACTTTTTTATTATATTTATCTTGAACTCTTGAAATCTTGATTACTCATGAGTGTTGAATCTTCTCTGAATTCTGAATCTCTTGAATCTCTAAAACTGTACAGTCTTCAGTATTAATTCATGTACACACATTCTGCATATATATACATATATATATATATATCCTAGATAGAGATGTTAGTATATATTTTATAATCAATTAATATTGGAATAAGGTTGTTGTCATCAAAACTCAATTCTCCAACACCATTTTTGTCCTAAAACATTCCATTGTGTAATTACATAGATAGGGTCAAACAGAAGGAAAATGCTGGAATGATTGATTACTGGCGGTAAAATTGTGCGGATCTTGGAATATACCGTAGAAATTTACAATCCGACGGTTGATACTTTCTCCGCGGTAGTTGGCTCATCCATGCAAGTTAACGCCCTGCTACTACCCCGTTATAATCCGCTACATCCCATTGCGGATTACTATCGCTACATTTTTCCCAAATAGCTTTTAATATAGTCTTTTCGTTTTGAGCTTCACTATATTCCGTTATTCCTGATATATCCCGTTACATCCGTTATATCTTTGATGGAAGAAATAATTGAAAATTGACATTTATACATTATAAAAATAATGAAACTAGGTTTTTAATTGATTTTTTCAATATATACTTTTAAAAACAATAATACTCTAATATTATATTAAGTTTAATTATGTTAAACAGTAGTTTATGTTTACTATAGATATTTACACATGTTTTTATTTATAATTAAGAATGTACTACTTACATTTAAATTGAGTGTTGCCTTTTCATTTAATTATCATTTATATATTCGGAAAAACATTAAGAACGAGTTTTATGTGCTATTTTAGAGTCATTCAACATATCTTACTATTTCCTCGCTTTATCCCCGCCATGTCATTTTGAACCTTCGCCGCATTGAATCCGCTAAGCGCTTTAACTACATAGCGACTTACACATATGAAGTCGAAGCAGCATTTTCTTAGACTTAAACCTTATGCATAACTGTTTTCTAAATCCCGGTTAATAAGTTGGTCAATCCCATAATAGGGTTGCTACAATATAAGTTTTCCCCAACTAACTTAAGGTTTGCTAACCATATAGTATTTATTATCTATTTGCTTTCCCTTGGGAGATAAGAGAGGGAATAATGAATGTACAGTGGATTTGATGTAATTGACATTATTGTAGTTTATTTAATGTACATCTATTTTCAATTATTATATTTTATATCTTCCGTTGTGAGATTCTGATTTCGTTTTTAATTTGGCTTTGTTTATATATTCTTTATAGGAACTAACGATCCATTTAGAATGACTTTAAATTCCCATGGGCCTTTTCTTGGCTAGGAATTAGGCCCATTCCAGAAGACTTTCTTAATAAGCCACTTTCATACATAGCTCTGGTGCATAATCTGAGATCTATTTGGAAGCTAAAGCTACAATTCATGTTAAGTCTAACAAAGTTATTTTTCTGTTTTGGTTTTCATGTGGAGAGGACAAATAGAAAATACTATAGGCTGATCTAATTATCATGTGCAACAAGTTATTTGTTATCAAACCGTATGATCCTACAATTAGTATTGTTTGTAGTTGCGTAAGTATTATTCCGGTTTGGGTACTGTTGGCTTCATAAAGTGGTTCTTCAATGTTCCACATCTAAAGTCACAATATCACAGTAATCAAAGGACAATTAGACAATCATAGTCTCAGAAATTAATAAAATAAGAAGACAAACAACATTTTATAGTGGTTCAGCAATAAAGCCTATGTCCACTTAGTTAAATCAAACTAAATTTACACTGTACATTATAATACAACTAGTTTTAATGAAAGAAAAGTGGAGAAAGAAGTGTAATTTCCTCTCAAGCAATGTCCTTACTCGGTTCGGTCGTTGTTAGATAGTTCTCCTCCTTAGTCAGTCTAATATTGGTGTATTTATAGGAAGGAGGTCATCCCTGTTTGATTAGGACACGTGGCTCTGGATCCGGGTCGATAGGAGGTAGTATAGCGCATTTTCAGGCGATGGAAACATCAAGATCTACTCGATATGGGGTACGTGGAGGTCGATCCAAAGTTATCCAAAGTGGATTGACCAAGCTTTTAGGAAAAAGAATCAGACTTTATAGGATGTTAGTATTTAGGTCGGTATACTGATTCAACATCGATCTTGACTGACCCGGAAATGTAACAACCCGAATTTTAATAACGTGTTAAGACAAGAATCAAGGCAGAATTTAATTTTAAATTCTGAATCAAGGGAAACGGGCTGTGCCATTGCGTTCGTCTCGGAAAAATACGTGAAATAGAGTCCGAGTTTTCGAGAATCGGAGTCCGTATGACCAAGATATGGTCCGTCGAAGTTTTCAGAATTTTCAGAGTATAAAACAGGTTCAAATTCAAAAAGTCAACCCTGGTCAAAGGGGTGTCGACGCTAGAGTCGACACCCCCCCAAGTCGACTCTAGAGTCGACTTGGGAGTCGACACAGTTGGCCAGACCAGTTTTGGCCTGGTGCACCTGACTTCTTCCCCAAGACATGTTTTGAGTCTGATTTGTTGGCTTGTGACGGATTTTGATGGCTAGGATCTGAATTGGGGTTAATCCTATGGCTAAAACTAATCCTAATCTCTATAAAAAGACCCCTAACCTAACCTTTAAACCCTCATTATTTGATCCTACAACTAAATTATGCCAAAATTTCTAATGATCATGGCCTCCACTCAAAACCCTAGCCTCCATCCTCTTGTCATAAATTCTATCTTCATTCGCATGAGAGATTACATGATCATATGAGTGTATGAGAGTTTCTATGTTCATATGAGAGCTTCTAAACTTGATTTCAAGGCAAATCTTCATCAAAGCAAGGATCTTTCTTATTATTTTCTCAAGGGTTTTATTGGAGCTTATTGATTTGTGGTTTTTGCTAGTGTGGCTTCATCTCAATCTTTTTATATATTGATTTGTGCCTTCATAGCATTGTAAGCCCCCTGCTACTCTTAGATATTAACTATGAAGTTAAATGTTCATGTTGCAAGTTTTGGGTTTGAACTTGAGTAGGTTACATGCTTAGAAACTATCATGTTATGTGTAGATTTATCCTATGCATATTCGTAAAGTTATCACCTTGATTTTGTGGGCTAAAAGCTATAAGCTTTATGTTGAAATGTTGCATTATGCAACATAAGAACTCTCTTATCCCTTAAGTTAACTTGCATAGAATGCTATATGCGAACTACTAGCCATTTTTCTATGTCATCTATCACCATGATTCACCTATATGCTAAGTTTTGGGGTTATGCATGTTTTTGAGGCTCAACAATGTAACATGCAAGTTAATGAATACATTTATGCCTCATATGCCACCATGATTAACTTGTGGCCTTATACCCTTTTTTGTCATGCTTTCGCCAAGTTCCTTCTTAAATCCATTATGCGTTGTTGTGAATGTATATGCGAGTTTAAAAGCGTTGGGGTTACATTATGGGTAAACTTTAATGACATGAAACACGACTTGGGGCAAATTGGTATAAACATGACAACATGTAATTTTGGCTATGAACATGGAACTTGGAAACTAGACGTGTATGGGTTGTAAGTGTAATATGACAAGGTTGGGTTGAGTTTGTAGCATAAATCTACCCGGACCCGCCCGGCTTAACTAGTGGCTACAAACAATAGGACCCAATGTGAGTAGTTGGTCACATAGCACTTAAAACCTGAGGTTAGACTAGGTTGTGGTGTAAATCTACCCGGACCCGCCCGGCTTAACTAGTAACCACAACAAAGTCTAATGTGAGAGGTTGGGGTGCATTAATCTAATTAATGCCACATGAAAAGGTTAAGTAATTTTGATTAATGACACTTAACCGATATGACATGAATGGGTAGGTTAAGTTAAACCGGACTTGGTTCCTTAATGACACTTAACCATATAAGACAATTAGGGGATGGGGTTAAGTAATTTACACTTAACTAATCCGACTTGGTAATTAGATGGGGTTAAGTAATCCATACTTAACTAATCTAACACGATAAATTCGGTGGGATTAGGTAATTTACACTTAACTAATCCGACTTGGTAAATTAGATGGGGTTAAGTAACTTAGACTTAACTAATCTAAACACGGTAATTAGATGGGGTTAAGTAACCTTCACTTAACTAATCTAAGCATGGTAATTAGATGGGGTTAAGTAACCTTCACTTAACTAATCTAAGCACGGTAATTCGATGAGGTTAAGTTAAACACTTAACCAATCTAAACTTGATAATTCAATGAGGTTAAGTAACTGATACTTAACCAACTTAACATGATAAATTTAATGGGGTTAAGTAACTTATACTTAACCAATTATACATAATGATTTGATGAGGTTAAGTAACCTATACTTAACCAATCTAATATGCGGACCTGATAAGGTTAAGTCACAAGACCTTTTAAATATACTTAACCATTGTAATATGATTAGTGGATGGGGTTAAGCTAACCTATACTTAACCAATCCGACTCGATAATCTGATGGGATTAAGATAATCTATGCTTAATCAACCTAACACAATAATCTGATAGTGTTAAGACAAATAAATACTTAACCAATTTGACCTGGTAGGGTTAAGTCATGAGCTTCTTGGTACACTTAACCAACTTGTAGGGCTAAGCCTTGAACTTGAGTACTTAGCCAACCTTGACATGATTCGTGGGTGGGTTAAGTCATGAACTTGAATGACAACACTTAACCCATTTGACAAGACCCTAGCTCAGGGGACTAGGTTGAAAATCGTAGTTAATCAAGGATAACGGGAAAAGAAGCTAAGTGGTAAACCTTAGTTAAGAATAACTAAGTAATAATTCTTAGCCAAGGACATGGGACTAGTTCATAAATAGATGAGTAACCTGATACGGTAGGTCATCGCTTAGTATACGAGGAGGAGCAACTTATCTGACTTGGATAAAAAGCTCCAGCGAACTGGGTAGCGAAGCGGTAGCTTCAGGGGACGTGAGGGTACTCTTGGTATCCCTCTATGAGGTGGCAGATGGTCCATGAAACCCGGCCTCACAGAGGTTAAGGTCTGCGGTAGAAGAGCCAAAAGTATGCCTTGGTTGCTATGCGAGCGACCTAAAAACTGGGATGGATTAGCGTGGAGTCGACGATACTTTTTTTTGCCCTGGATAGCACGTCACCGACTACCTACCATCTTAAGTCAATCGTGTACGAATGGAAAGGCAGAGAAC
Source organism: Allium sativum (assembly GCA_030737875.1). Taxonomy (NCBI): domain Eukaryota; kingdom Viridiplantae; phylum Streptophyta; class Magnoliopsida; order Asparagales; family Amaryllidaceae; genus Allium; species Allium sativum. Next base: position 441,636,208 of record CM060924.1, read on the forward strand.
TCCCAACAGACCATGTTCTTGTTATCGAGTCATAGGTGAGGTTGGCCAATAGGAAAGTGGGTCATAGTGGGGCCGGGATGTAGTTCTCATACATGATTTTTCCTTGGATTGCCTTTCAGTAGTTGAGGGAGGGGTCACGTGGGACCATAGCCACGGATACAAAAACAGACCTTGGTATCTGCATCAGCAGACGACTTAAAGCTCCCGATCGAGTTCCTTATTTCTTGATTTGCCCTGGCACGGAACTCGGGTGGCACATTGAGATACATGTGCATCTAGATATGGAAATGATTCACGAGACATACGTGGGATAAAGGGCGCGGTTGACGGGTGGCATAATCCCTAGTGGCCCTAGGTGGCTTGAACCCAAACCGAGACATGGAAACGTTCATTACGTAGCATAATCCCTAGTGGTCCTAGGTGACATAAATCCTAAGTGAACACGCGATAGTTCATGGTAAGGAAACATAACTAGGTCAAGGGTAGCAGTCCAAAACAACTTCAAGGATAAAACGGTACTACATTGAAGTGGTATAGATTTGCATAAGAAAGCCCGTATGGCCTACGGCAAAGGACTGAACTTATGCATGGAAAGAATCATACGAATCAGGAAACCTACATATACGATATACAAGGATGACATGGACCATTACATGATATTGGGCAAGAGACATTCATAGTTAACACATGATGCGGGCCGGGATACTAATACGGGAGGTGCAGAGCGAATATACATGATAGATACCTTGCGATATTGTACTTGATAGAAACCTGACGAGGTGATATCTTGACTTATCTTGACACCGTAGTTCATCATGACACACTTGTTTATCTTGGTACAGTAGTTCATCCTGTTATTTTGGTTTAGCTTATCTATCTTGTCATCATACTTATGTTCATCTCAGTTCCTCATGCCAGTTAACTTTACTAGTTTATATACTGATAGTAGATAGGGCTTACCAGTCTTTATGACTGACCCCGTTTTGTTTCGCCTCTTTGTCTTCCGTTTCCCCCCAGGTTACAGGGAGGAAATGCTATTGTTAGTTTGGACTTCTTCTATTTGAAGGTCATCATGTATGGCTTGGACTTTTCTTGGCTATGGCTACTTTACTGTTTCACTTGGGGAATAATTTATGAAAAGGTTTTTTTATGCTTCTTTACTATTGTAAGACGTGTTTTCATGTAAGAAATTCTCTGATGTAAAAGGCTTTAGACCTTATTTATTAATGATATGAAAGTTGGTTTTACTTCCGCTATTTTATATGTTCTGTGTTGTAATATTTCTGTACATGTTTACCAATGATACCCCTCTAAAGCTAGTGCATTCCTTTGCGAGTGATCCTAGCGGAGGTGGGGTGTTACATTTGGTATCAGAGCAGAAGGTTACCAGACTAGGCAAAAGTTTTTAAAACCTTCTGAAAACTATTTGAGAAACCGTTTACAAAGAAGCATTTTTCAAGAAAAGTTTTTAAAGGCTATTCCCCAAAAGCCATTAGCACTATCCTTTGTTTCCTTGATCGAATCTCTTCTCCTTTCTTTCCTCCATCTGTAGTCACGGTAGTTTTAACTGCGACTAATCCTTGTCTAGCTACGTAAGTGTTTTCCCGTGCGATGGAGGAAGTTCTCGAGAGACTTGTTACCGCGTTATAAGAAAGGATAGTAAGAACAAGGATAAAGGATACGAGCTTAAGATAAGCAACTTGTTGGTGTGGATTAGTCCACGAAGGAAGACAAGGACAAGATCAGCGAGAGGGCAATTGTATGCTCTCACTCCTAGCGTACCTAAGAGAGATGGTATCGTTTCTGTTAAAGGTTTAGCCTTTCTTTTCTATCATCCCGTCCAGACTTTGTTTTGATCATCGCATCATTTAAGTCTGCTTCGATAGTTAAGCCTCTGCACCTTAGTACTAGCATGGTAGAAGATCCCACTTTTGTCTCAAATCCTGTTGGAGAGTCGGTCCATTTATTCATGACTTGTTTGGAATTGAGAGTGTAAATGTCAACTGTTGAGATTAGAAGCAATACTTCTATTGTTGAGCTATGGATGGATTCTAGGGATGAAGTGGTTATCCAGTAAGGGATGCAATTCTCGGTTTTGAAAGGAGGATAGTTAAACTCTTAACTTGCCTTGGTAATACCCTCGCAGTCTCGTGTGACCTTTTGGGTTATGTCATGGTTAGTTACCTAGAATCTCTTGATGCGTTTATCGGAAATCTCTGATCCGATCGAGTAACGTTCGCCACTAAGGCGGATGGTCCATTCCGCTTAAGCATGGGTTATAGGAATCACCCTAGTAAGTGCACGTGGTAACATGGATTGGCATTGGTAAACGAGATCCATAATTCACTAGTGAATTTTGGAGAGCTTGCATGAGTACGTAGATATGGTAGAGCCAAGTATACTAGGGAAAGAATAAATGAAAGTGAAACGAGAGGCGACAGTGAAAAGAGTTCCGACTCATACTTTGGAAATAGGAATCAAAGAGCTACGAAATCATGAAGTCAAAGGCAGTCAAGGCACACTGGAATTAAGCTCAAGGAAATGCGGCTTAGACGCGCGCATCGTGTCTCTTTGTAAGAGTATATCGTTGATCCCTGGTTCTCATGTAGAGCTTGCTTGCATGCTATCGCTTGGTGGATATCCTCTCGGTCTTGTTTCTGTTGCAAACCCCGTAAGGAGTTTGTCTTGTTTATCTCCTCGATCTTATCTTGGGAACCTTAGATAGAATTCTATGGATGTAAACATGTATTTGAAACATGTTATGATTGATATGGTTGCAAATGGTTGCAAGTGGTTGCTCGTGGATGCGCGAATACACATTAGATACTAGATTGACGCGGTCACGTTCATGTTGCATATGCACGAGTATTTATACTTGTTTATGGATGAAATCGAGTGTGTTGTCATGTGGATGTTGCATGTGGATGAATGTTTGTGCACGCATATAGTACTTATATGACTAGGACTATTTGCATACATGTTGGACTCATGGCACTAAACATATTTTGCATTAGAAAGATCATTCAGGCCTGATCATTAGCATTAGCTAGGGAGCATGTACACACACGTTTTGCATATGTTCATATGGCATTAGAAATCGTCTAAGGACAATGATTGCCTGTGGATGATGTTTTGTGTAGATGGATGATGGATGGTAGGATATGTTCTTCCTAACTTGGAGATTTCGGGGACGAAATCCTCAAAGGAGGGGAGAATGTAACAACACGAATTTTAATAATGTGTTAAGACAAGAATCAAGGCAGAATTTAATTTTAAAATCTGAATCAAGGGAAACGGGCTGTGCCATTGCGTTCGTCTCGGAAAAATACGCGAAATAGAGTCCGAGTTTTCGAGAATCGGAGTCCGTAGGACCAAGACATGGTCCGTCGAAGTTTTCAGAATTTTCAGAGTATAAAACAGGTTCAAATTCAAAAAGTCAACCCCGGTCAAAGGGGTGTCGACTCTAGAGTCGACACCCCCCCAAGTCGACTCTAGAGTCGACTTGGGAGTCGACACAGGTGGCCAGACCAGTTTTGGCCTGGTGCACCTGACTTCTTCCCCAAGACATGTTTTGAGTCTGATTTGTTGGCTTGTGACGGATTTTGATGGCTAGGATCTGAATTGGGGTTAATCCTATGGCTAAAACTAATCCTAATCTCTATAAAAAGACCCCTAACCTAACCTTTAAACCCTCATTATTTGATCCTACAACTAAACTATGCCAAAATTTCTAATGATCATGGCCTCCACTCAAAACCCTAGCCTCCATCCTCTTGTCATAAATTCTATCTTCATTGACATGAGAGATTACATGATCATATGAGTGTATGAGAGTTTCTATGTTCATATGAGAGCTTATAAACTTGATTTCAAGGCAAATCTTCATCAAAGCAAGGATCTTTCTTATTATTTTCTCAAGGGTTTTATTGGAGCTTATTGATTTGGGGTTTTTGCTAGTGTGGCTTCATCTCAATCTTTTTATATATTGATTTGTGCCTTCATAGCATTGTAAGCCCCCTGCTACTCTTAGATATTAACTATGAAGTTAAATGTTCATGTTGCAAGTTTTGGGTTTGAACTTGAGTAGGTTACATGCTTAGAAACTATCATGTTATGTGTAGATTTATCCTATGCATATTCGTAAAGTTATCACCTTGATTTTGTGGGCTAAAAGCTATAAGCTTTATGTTGAAATGTTGCATTATGCAACATAAGAACTCTCTTATCCCTTAAGTTAACTTGCATAGAAAGCTATATGCGAACTACTAGACATTTTTCTATGTCATCTATCACCATGATTCACCTATATGCTAAGTTTTGGGGTTATGCATGTTTTTGAGGCTCAACAATGTAACATGCAAGTTAATGAATACATTTATGCCTCATATGCCACCATGATTAACTTGTGGCCTTATACCCTTTTTTGTCATGCTTTCGCCAAGTTCCTTCTTAAATCCATTATGCGTTGTTGTGAATGTATATGCGAGTTTAAAAGCGTTGGGGTTACATTATGGGTAAACTTTAATGACATGAAACACGACTTGGGGAAAATTGGTATAAACATGACAACATGTAATTTTGGCTATGAACATGGAACTTGGAAACTAGACGTGTATGGGTTGTAAGTGTAATATGACACTAGACCAAACATGAAATAGCCAACTCGAGGTTGGGTTGAGTTTGTAGCATAAATCTACCCGGACCCGCCTGGCTTAACTAGTGGCTACAAACAATAGGACCCAATGTGAGTAGTTGATCACATAGCACTTAAAACCCGAGGTTAGACTAGGTTGTGGTGTAAATCTACCCAGACCCGCCCGACTTAACTAGTAACCACAACAAAGTCTAATGTGAGAGGTTGGGGTGCATTAATCTAATTAATGCCACATGAAAAGGTTAAGTAATTTTGATTAATGACACTTAACCGATATGACATGAATGGGTAGGTTAAGTTAAACCGAACTTGGTTCCTTAATGACACTTAACCATATAAGACAATTAGAGGATGGGGTTAAGTAATTCACACTTAACTAATCCGACTTGGTAATTAGATGGGGTTAAGTAATCCATACTTAACTAATCTAACACGGTAAATTCGGTGGGGTTAGGTAATTTACACTTAACTAATCCGACTTGGTAAATTAGATGGGGTTAAGTAACTTAGACTTAACTAATCTAAACACGGTAATTAGATGGGGTTAAGTAACCTTCACTTAACTAATCTAAGCACAGTAATTAGATGGGGTTAAGTAACCTTCACTTAACTAATCTAAGCACAGTAATTCGATGAGGTTAAGTTAAACACTTAACCAATCTAAACTTGGTAATTCAATGAGGTTAAGTAACCGATACTTAACCAACTTAACATGATAAATTTAATGGGGTTAAGTAACTTATACTTAACCAATTATACATAATGATTTGATGAGGTTAAGTAACCTATACTTAACCAATCTAATATGCGGACCTGATAAGGTTAAGTCACAAGACCTTTTAAATATACTTAACCATTGTAATACGATTAGTGGATGGGGTTAAGCTAACCCATACTTAACCAATCCGACTCGATAATCTGATGGGATTAAGATAATCTATGCTTAATCAACCTAACACAATAATCTGATAGTGTTAAGACAAATAAATACTTAACCAATTTGACCTGGTAGGGTTAAGTCATGAGCTTCTTGGTACACTTAACCAACTTGTAGGGCTAAGCCTTAAACTTGAGTACTTAGCCAACCTTGACATGATTCGTGGGTGGGTTAAGTCATGAACTTGAATGACAACACTTAACCCATTTGACAAGACCCTAGCTCAGGGGACTAGGTTGAAAATCGTAGTTAATCAAGGATAACGGGAAAAGAAGCTAAGTGGTAAACCTTAGTTAAGAATAACTAAGTAATAATTCTCAGCCAAGGACATGGGACTAGTTCATAAATAGATGAGTAACCTGATACGGTAGGTCATCACTTAGTATACGAGGAGGAGCAACTTATCTGACTTGGATAAAAAGCTCCAGCGAACTGGGTAGCGAAGCGGTAGCTTCAGGGGGCGTGAGGGTACTCTTGGTATCCCTCTGTGAGGTCGCAGATGGTCCATGAAACCCGGCCTCACAGAGGTTAAGGTCTGCGGTAGAAGAGCCAAGAGTATGCCTTGGTTGCTATGCGAGCGACCTAAAGACTGGGATGGATTAGCGTGGAGTCGACGATACTTGTTTTTGCCCGGGATAGCACGTCGCCGACTACCTACCATCTTTAGTCAATCGTGTACGAACAGAAAGGCAGAGAACTCCCAACAGACCATGTTCTTGCTATCGAGTCATGGGTGAGGTTGGCCAATAGGAAAGTGGGGCATAGTGGGGCCGGGATGTAGTTCTCATACATGATTTTTCCTTGGATTGCCTTCCAGTAGTTGAGGGAGGGGTCACGTGGGACCATAGCCACGGATACAAAAACAGACCTTGGTATCTGCATCAGCAGACGACTTAAAGCTCCCGACCGAGTTCCGTATTTCTTGATTTTCCCTGGCACGGAACTCGGGTGGCACATTGAGATACATGTGCGTCTAGACATGGAAACGATTCACGAGACATACGTGGGATAAAGGGCGCGGTTGACGAGTGGCATAATCCCTAGTGGCCCTATGTGGCTTGAACCCAAACCGAGACATGGAAACATTCATTAGGTAGCATAATCCCTAGTGGTCCTAGGTGGCATAAATCCTAAGTGAACACGCGATAGTTCATGGTAAGGAAACATAACTAGGTCAAGGGTAGCAGTCCAAAACAACTTCAAGGATAAAACGGTACTACGTTGAAGTGGTATAGATTTACATAAGAAAGCCCGTACGGCCTACGGCAAAGGACTGAACTTATGCATGGAAAGAATCATACGAATCAGGAAACCTACATATACGATATATTAGGATGACATGGACCATTACATGACATTGGGCAAGAGACATTCATAGTTAACACATGACGCGGGCCGGGATACTAGTACGGGAGGTGCAGAGCGAATATACATGATAGATACCTTGCGATATTGTACTTGATAGAAACCTGACGAGGTGATACCTTGACTTATCTTGACACCGTAGTTTATCATGACACACTTGTTTATCTTGGTACAGTAGTTCATCCTGTTATTTTGGTTTAGCTTATCTATCTTGTCATCATACTTATGTTCATCTCAGTTCCTCATGCCAGTTAACTTTACTAGTTTATATACTGATAGTAGATAGGGCTTACCAGTCTTTATGACTGACCCCGTTTTATTTTGCCTCTTTGTCTTCCGTTTCCCCCCCAGGTTACAGGGAGGAAATGCTATTGTTAGTTCGGACTTCTTCTATTTGAAGGTCATCATGTATGGCTTGGACTTTTCTTGGCTATGGTTACTTTACTGTTTCACTTGGGGAATAATTTATGAAAAGGTTTTTTATGCTTCTTTACTATTGCAAGACAGGTTTTCATGTAAGAAATTCTCTGATGTAAAAGGCTTTAGACCTTATTTATTAATGATATGAAAGTTGGTTTTACTTCCGCTATTTTATATGTTCTGTCTTGTAATATTTCTGTACATGTTTACCAATGATACCCCTCTAAAGCTAGTGCATTCCTTTGCGAGTGATCCTAGCGAAGGTGGGGTGTTACAGGAAACCAACTAGGTATATGATCATGAGGTGGCATGTCGAACCTAGATGCACCAAATCGATCTTCACTGAGCTAAGTTCCTTTGAGATGAAGTGAACACTAGGATAATAAGGTCGAACCGGAGTTCATCGATCTGACACCCAACTTCCTTGTATTCAAATCTTTGAAAGTTTTCATACTTAAATTGTAAAGACCCAGGGTTTTCAACTCTGGAAAATTGACATAAATACATTACCATATCTCATGCCGATCCTCCCAAAGCACCAAGAACACTGGAACGTTTATGAAAGAAGTTAGAGGGTGAGATAAGAAAGAAAGAAATATTAGAATAGAAGAAGAAGAAGAACACAACATAGAGTCTCATATCGCAGCAGAACAAAATATAATGTAGAAATAAATCTTTATTGAGAGCCTTTGAAAAACATTTACAATATCAGAGTACATTAACACACCTGGACAATTATAATAATCTGCCCCTATATACAACACAGCGGAATAACACTAATATGTCTGGACTTCCTCAGTACGCCTTTTGTGGTGTCCAATAACCTGAACCTGCAAACCTGGGCTAACCCGAGCATTACAAATACGAGGTCAGTCTAGTGAACCAGAGTGAGGTAAACTCGCACAATATTAAGGGTAAATCATCCAATCAAGATTTTAAAGTTCAAAATCTTTTCAAAAGAAAAGGATAATCGTAATACCAAATCCACACATAAACACGAACGGTTTTTGCCTTACGATAACCCAAAACAGTTTTGAAACCAATATCTTTTCTGATATTATAATAATGTCTAAATACAAATAAATAACAATCTAGTGGAACGCTTTCTTCTCACGCTCCATATATATAGTATACAATCAAAACCGCAGGCACTTATTGGAGATTGGATTTCAACTCTAACAAGGTATGGAACCACCTGCCGATCGTGTATCTCTAGAGACGAATATACTGGGTTCAACAAGAACGTCTTGCAACCCGACCCTCACATGACCGACCACTCATTTCACTTGAGTGTATCGAATGTATATCACCGACGGTTGGGATCAACAACCGCCTCCCGAAAAGGGACAACATCAAAATATAGATTAAATAATCAAATGGAATTTCTCTAAATAGGTGATTATACAACCTAATAGGAGCGACCCACATGGCCATGCTGCTAGCCCGATTTTTGTAATTTCCCGGTTGATGAGGCTTGAGGCTAGAATTTATCTTTCGAACATCTGGTCCTCATTCACTTTGAATGCGACATTGTCAGATCCGCCAGATATCACTAATTGACGTCCACAAAAATACTCTAGTGGTTGAGCTAAGAGAACCGTCGTCCTCCGCCACCAACTATGGTACGTTTGAAGAAATCAACGTACGTAATTACTTTGGAAATACTTTGTTAGACATCCGTCCATTCAAGTCATCCAGGAACAGGATGAACCGAAGGCACCCTCCTACTTCATCCTAGGAATCACCCTACAGATCATCAGCAAGAAGTATTTGTAATCCGTAGATTCCAATCACGACAGAATCACTGTCGAAATATCTTCGGCCGCTAAACCGGAGAAATTCAAATCAGTAGTTCTTCCGTTCATGAAGATCAACGGTCTTCAACTGCTCCATCTTCAATATTCTTCTTTCACGTATTCGCTGGTCGGAATGGTTTTCGAATATAAATTCGATCCCGGTCTTTCCGTACCAACGATCGTATGGGTCAGGTTTGATAGTCGGTGATTTAACTATCAAATAAATAATTGTAAGAATAACATGAGTTTACTAGTTCAGTACCAACACTACATGGCTTTTATAATTAAAACGGTTAACGATAGTTAATCTTAAATTCTTAAATATTTCAATATAGCTTTTCATTTCTTATTTCACGAAAGGTTATTTTAAACTATTTTGTTTCCATACATAGGAAAATATTCACTATTCATATTCAATTTCCTATTCTACCATCGTTCAAAATATTCATTACATTATCACTCATTTTCTTTATTTGGAAAATCAACTCAAGTTAGCATTCATAAATTAATATTGCGAACCCACCTTTCATTTCATTACTTGAATATGTTAATCCACTTTTATTCTTGTAAGGAATTCACTTCCAAAACTTAACTTTCCAATTTCCTTTTATCTTGAAACTACCCTTTTAACTTCCCACCATTTTCTTTTTATTTCCTTTACTTTGGACACTTATATGCCAAATCCTCCCACTTCCATTGCTTGGGAAAAAATCTCATTATATATCCTCCACCCCTTTTATTGACATTATGTTATTATTTCTCATATGGAAATAAAAAATTATCTTACCCTCCTTCCCATTACAAACTAATATCACCTTCAGATAATTCCGAAGTCGTTCAAGTTGGGGTATTTATTTACCTCTCAAACCTTGATCAACAACGGTTTTACCTTCAGATAACATCAGTCGTAACTCAAAACAGACATTTATTTTAATATCAAATACACCTCCTTTCCTTTTTATAAACTTTGTCATAAACCATGGTTTAATATAACCCTTTATTTATCACTTTCCTTCTTACTTGATTCAACTTGAAGTAAACATTAATTTAAGCCGTCGAATTTTCTTAAATTTCCTTTTTCCATTTTGCTAAATTAATCTAAACAATTGATCTTATCATCAATCCAGTTAAAAGGGTTGACTTTGTCAATCCAAGACAAAATTACCACTTCAAAATAATTCTTTACTTAAATTAATTAATAATGTAATTAACTTAAATAATTTCTTTTATTTATTTCTCAAAACGATTATTCAAATCTATTACATTAAGTTAATTCCTACTTATTCGCTCATAAATCTGATAAATCTCAAAAATTTCATTTATAAAATCAATTATAAGCTCGATGAATAAATAATAAATATTTTTTTCTATTTACAAACTTTAATTCAAGTAATAGAATTAAAAATCGATTTTCAGTTATAAAATAAATTTTATAACTTTAACTCGTCGATTTACCTGACGGTAGATCGATATTTATAAAATGGTTAATTCCTAGGCCATGTACTACCAATCCCTCAACCAATAGTACCCATTGGTTTAAACCAAACAAATGGTGAATCTCAGGTCAATATTCAACCATCTAATCAAAACAATTCGATTCTATTAATTAATGGTCCCATAACAGTTTATAACGACAATTCAATGTCAACCACAACAGTCAAACAAAAACAATTCATTTATTAAAACACGTTTAAAATAAACGTGACCAATAAGGTAACTTACCTTAATTGGGACCAATCGTTAAAATAACAATTTGGGTTTCACTGAAATTAAACGACGTTTAATTTCATCAGTTCAAACGACACGTGAATATATATTATCAACCAGTCAAAACATTAGCAACCGTAGCACACAGAAATAAAAACCCAACTTATAAAATATAAGTGGGGAGAAACTGAGTGAGTTTAACTCACCTTTTATTTGATTCCGTCATTAAATCAGCTTATTTCAGTCGAATTAAACAACATTTAATTTAACCGAGAAATCCAGCCGCTGTCTGCCCGGCTCGGTTCCCTTCCATCACGTAGTACTAGTCTTCACGGTCCCGGTGTTTTTCGTTTCGTCGAGTTCTGATTACGTGAGTTTCCGAAATTAATATTTAAAATTGATAAAACATAAAACTAAGTAATCTTTTAATTAAAACAAGTTTGGGCCTTACTTAGATTCTTTCCAACCCATCTCCATTTTAAACAAACCCGCACCCATTAGTTAACCTCAAAAACATCGAATCCTCCTAAACCCTCAGCCATCCCTCAAATGCTCCACCACCATAAAGAAAAATGGAGAAAAGCAAAACCCTCCGTCCTTTTACACCCTCGTCGCCGCCATCTGCCATCACCGGACCCCACATCCCCCAGCTTCAACAGAGACGCCGCTTTTCAGGCTCCCATTCCGACCCCCCCTTTGCCTCCGACAAGCAAATGTAGGCTCCACCACCCTCCTTCCACTCGATTCAACCCAGATCGAAGCCTCCATCCCCAAAAAGCTGAGTATTTTGAGATTAAATTTCAGTTTTTATTTTTTTCCTGTCTTGTTTTCTTTGTGGATTTAATTCGGTTTCCTCTTGCTACTGGTTTTGTTCTGTCTGGAACCCTAGACACCATGCGTATATATACTTGTAGAATCGATGTCAAAATCGGTTGTAATCTCATATGTTTATACTATTTCTGTGCTTAGATTATAGGTGTTATTACTTTTCATATCAGTTTCCTGTGCGATTTCTGATGGTACTGGTGATGGAAAACTTGATGTATGTATGATACTTAGCAGATTTGTGTTCGATTTTTCCATGTGCAATCCTGCTTTGATATATACCACCGAACTGTTCCTATAGGTTAATCTATATAGCTATAGGTATTATTTGTTCAAATTGTCATGTCAGTGTGTACACAGCTACCAAATTATTTATTTTATTAGCTGATCTGAATTTTGACATGTGCCTATAGCAGAACAGCTTTTATAGGAGATTTTTCTGAATATATATTATCTGTTTCGATTGCCTAAAGATTTGATGACATAATTTTTCTGTTTTGCTCTCCTATGAATTGATGATGCACATGTATTTCTTACTTGGTTATTTGGCTTTGTGGATTCGATGCAGAATATATTAGTTTTCTTTTGAACAGTTTATGTGCTGTTCCTATTTGATTTGGTTATGCACTTTATAGTTTTCATGTGGTATTTTCTGATTGGAAATCTTTCATCTTTAAACAAATCTATACCTATTTTCTAGCTACTCATAGCTTTCTTTTTCTTTCTTCTTTCTCAGGTTGATTTGGTGGTGATGGAAGACTGGTGCTGTGAGGAGATTTTGTTGTAGATTTTCTTATGTATGAAAATGTATTATCAGATTCGAATCTGTAAAATTTGATGGTACAATACATATGTATTTGCTTTTCGGTATGGACTTGGTGAATCAAATGCATATGTTTTTTTACTGTTTTGGATTTTGTGTATACATGTATACGTTTTACTGATCCTTCAACCATTCCATGATCTTCTTTAAATTTGAAAAGATATGGTAGAACGGTTGGTACAGCTTTTAAACGTTATCAAATAATGAAGTCGTATTGTTGACTTTAAGGTCTGATTTTGGGTTAGGTGTATGTTTGAATACCTTAAATAACTAAACAGGTGTAGTCGAATTATCCACTATCACTATCACTAGTTTATGTATTATTCGTGGATAAAGTTTACCATGGCTCAAGTCTAAGTTATTCACTATCACTGTAACGAGGAATGGTATTCAAAGTTATTCCAATGATACACCTTGTTTCTTGGTTATCAAGAGTTTTGACTTAGACTTGTATTCACCATTAATATTTGAATGTAATTATGGTTTGTGTAACAGTCGAATACAGTTGTATTCAAATTAAACACCTCTGATACACCTGTATTAAAAGGGTGAATAATACATCTTATTTGAATGTGTTTATGTATTGTTTTTTTTCTCTTCCCTTTTCATTTTACTGTTTCATTTAGTTGTGCTGTACTTTATTATATAAATACATATTTGTCCTTTATGTACTTATGTTAACTGCGTGCATTTCCTTTACTGTTCTTGAAATAGTCTTGTCCATTTTGCTTTGCACTAGTATATGTTGTTTTCTTTTTATTGAAATCCATAACTTTAGGTTTGGTTTAAATTTTAAATCTCATGTCAATATAAACTAAAATTCAAACATCAAAATTTAATAAATTAATACTGTCATATTTAGTAAAATAAATAGTCTCAATTGCCATAAGGATTTTTTTTTTAAAACTAACAATAAAAATTCCGACTTTTTAAATGATTTCCATTTATAACAAAATCCTTTATTTTAATTAAATGAACGTTATAGTTTACAAAGGAATTCCATAGCGACTATTCAAAAATTTGAATTGGACGTACTTAACAAATTATAACACGAAATCTCGATTTTTCTCTTTCATGAGAAAATTATACTCAAACTGTTTCACACGTTTCTCATTTCACGAAATTCCGACTTAAAACGAATTCTGTATACTCAGTTGAAGTTCAGAACGAAATTTACGAACTATCACGCCATATCTAGTTCCTTTATAATATAATTATAAATTAAACGTTCTGACGTTGTTTTAAATAACGATTATATTTATATAATTCAATATAAACCATATTTTAAACCACTTTAAATTGCTCGTTCACATTATACAGCAAATTTAACATTTCCCAATATCACAAAAAATATATTATTATATTATTAATATAATTTAAATATTCAAATTAAAATGGTCAAATCTCATTATTTAAATTCAAATCAATATTTTAAATAAATAAAATATTTCAAATAAATGGTCAGAAAATACGGGACATTACATTCCTTCCCCCTTAAAAATAATTTCGTCCTCGAAATTGCTAAGGTAAGAAAAAGGTTGCAAATTTCATTAACTTTAAAAATATTTTTCATTTCAAAGCAAAACCAATTTATTATGGTGAAACAAAATTTTCAAAAATTATTGAAAATATCCTAACATTTTAAATTCTCAAAAAAAATTCAGCAGAGTATCCCCTGCACGGAGGGACATAATATCGACCTACACGGTTGGAAAAACAAAAATCAAAACCCAGAATTTATATTTTCGCGGAGGTGTACCTTTTTCGAGCGCGATTGAGTCTACTACTCAATTTACGTGCAACTTACGCCATCAAACTCAATCTTCATAGTCCTCTGGCCCATGTACTTAACTCGATCCATCATATAACTAACACATATATGAAATATTTAAAGAACACTTCATTTTTTTCTCTGGGTTTCAGTTTACTTAACTCTTTATCAACCCATGGACGAATTATACCTAACAAACAGTCAACAACGAATCAATAACCAGGGCACAACCACTTAATCAAATCAACTCAATCCACATTCAATATTACTATTTAATTTAATTCAACATATTTGAATATCAACCGATTGATATTCAATTGATTTTTATTTTATTATTATTCATTACATTTCCCACTTCCAAATTTATTTTAATTTATTCCAGTATCATCTTACTTTAATTTAACTTAACCCAGTTAAGTTCCAATTCAAATCCTTAATACAATTTGAATTTATTCAAACCCAACTAATACACCATATCTAAATAATTTGAGAAAATTATTTCTTTTCTATACGAAAAAATATATTTTGGGCAAAATTATTTTATTTATCCCTTCTACAAAAATAATATTGTGTTTCTTACCAGTTCAACGCTTTTCAACACTTGAACCGACACACAACACAATACAAAACATTTGTATATAAAATTTACAAATATGCTCTCATATATATACACTCAAACTCAGTCTAGGGTGTTACTAACCCCATCTCTATCGAATTACACCACAGAGCCAAGGTTATTACTAAACCAATAGCTCTGATACCACTGTAACGACCAGGGTTTTCGACTCCGAAAAATCGACATAAATACATTACCATATCTCATGCCGATCCTACTAAAGCACAGAGAACACTGGAACGTTTATGAAATAAGTTAGAGGGTGAGATAAGAGAGAAATAAATATTAGAATAGAAGAAGAAGAAGAACACAACACAGAGTCTCACATCACAGCAGAACAAAATATAATATAGAAATAAATCTTTATTGAGAGCCTTTGAAAAACACTTACAATATCAGAGTACATTAACACACCTGGACAGTTATAATAATCTGCCCTTATATACAACATAGCGGAATAACACTAATATGTCTGGACTTCCTCAATACGCCTTTTGTGGTGTCCAATAACCTGAACCTGCAAACCTGGGCTAACCCGAGCATTACAAAAACCGGGTCAGTCTGGTGAACCAGAGTGAGGTAAACCCGCATAGTATTAAGTGTAAATCATCCAATCATGATTTTAAAGTTCAAAATCTTTTCAAAAGAAAAGGATAATCGTAAAACCAAATCCACACATAAACACGGACGGTTTTTACCTTACGATAACCCGAAACAGTTTTGAAACCAATATCTTTTCTGATATTATAATAATGTCTAAATACAAGTAAATAACAATCTAGTGGAACGCTTGCATCTCATGCTCCACATATATGGTATACAATCAAAACCGCAGGCGCTTATTGGAGACTGGATTACAACTCTGACAAGGTATGGAACCACCTGTCGATCGTGTATCTCTAGAGACGAATACAATGGGTTCAACAAGAACGTCTTGCAACCCGGCCCTCACATGACCGACCACTCATTTCGCTTGTGTGTATAGAATGTATATCACCGACGGTTGGGATCAGCAACCACCTCCCGAAAAGGCACAACATTGAATTATAGATTAAAGAAGTAAATGGAATTTCTCTAGATAGGTGATTATACACCCTAATGGGAGCGACCCACATAGCCATGCTGCTTGCCCGATTTTTGTCATTTCCCGGTTGATGAGGTTTGAGGCTAGAATTTATCTTTCGAACATCTGGTCCTCATTGACTTTGAATGCCACATTGTCAGATCCGCCAGATATCACTAATTGATGTCCACAAAAATACTCTAGTGGTTAAGCAAAGAGAATCGTCGTCCTCTGCCACCAACTATGGTACGTTTGAAGAAATCAACGTACATAATTCCTTTGGAAATACTTTTTCAGACATCCGTCCATTCAAGTCATCCAGGAACAGGATGAACCGAAGGCACCCTCCTATTGCATCCTAGGAATCACCCTACAGATCAGTAGCAAGAAGTCCTTGTAATCCGTAGATTCCAATCACGACAGAATCACTGTCGAAATATCTCCGGCCGCTAAACCGGAGAAATTCAAATCAGTAGTTCTTCCGCTCATGAAGATCAATGGTCTTCAACTGCTCCATCTTCAATAATCTTCTTTCACGTATTCGTTGGTCGGAATGGTTTTCGAATATAAATTCGATCCCGGTCTTTCCGTACCAACGATCTTATGGGTCAGATTTGATAGTCGGTGATTTAGCTATCAAATAAATAATTGTGAGAATAACATGAGTTTACTAGTTCAGTACCAACACTACATGGCTTTTCTAATTAAAACGATTAATGATAGTTAATCTTAAACTCTTAAATATTTCAATATTGCTTTTCATTTCTTATTTCACGAAAGGTTATTTTAAACTATTTTGTTTCCATACATAGGAAAATATTCACTACTCATATTAAATTTCCTATTCAACCATCGTTCAAAATAATTACATTATCACTCATTTTCTTTATTTGGAAAATCAACTCAATTTAGCATTCATAAATTAATATTACGAACCCACCTTTCATTTCGTTACTTGAATATCCACTTTTATTCTTGTAAGGAATTCACTTCCAAAACTTAACTTTCCAATTTCCTTTTATCTTGAAAGTACCCTTTTAACTTCCCACCATTTCCTTTTTATTTCCTTTACTTTGGACACTTATATGCCAAATCCTCTCACTTCCATTACTTGGGAAAAAATCTCATTATATATCCTCGACCCCTTTTATTGACATTCTGTTATTGTTTCTCATATGGAAATAATAAATTATCTTACCCTCCTTCCCATTAAAAACTAATATCACCTTCAGATAATCCCGAAGTCATTCAAGTTGGGGTATTTATTTACCTCTTCTGACCTTGATCAACAACGGTCTTACCTTCAGATAACATCAGTTGTAACTCAAAACAGACATTTAATTTAATATCAAATACACCTACTTTCCTTTTTATAAACTTCGTCATAAACCATGGTTTAATATAACCCTTTATTTATCACTTTCCTTTTTACTTGGTTCAACATGAACTAAACATTAATTTAAGCCCTCGCATTTTCTTAAATTTCCTTCTTCCATTTTGTTAAATTAATCTAAACAACTGATCTTATCATCAATCCAGTTAAAAGGGTTGACTTTATCAATCCAGAACATGATTACCAATTCTAAATAATTCTTTACTTAAATTAATTAATAATGTAATTAACTTAAATAATTTCTTTTAACTATTTCTCAAAACGATTATTCAAATTTATAACATTAAGTTAATTTTTACTTATTCGCTCACTAATTTGATAAATCTCAAAAATTTCATTTATAAAATCAATTATAAGCTCGATGAATAAATAATAAATATTTTTTTCTATTTACAAACTTTAATTCAAATAATAGAATTAAAAATCGATTTTCTGTTATAAAATAAATTTTACAACTTTAACTCGTCGATTTACCTGACGGTAGATCGATATTTATAAAATGGTTAATACCTAGGCCATCTACTGCTAATCCCTCAACCAATAGTACCCATTGGTTTAAACCAAGAAAATGGTGAATCCTAGGTCAATATTCAACCATCTAATTAAAACAATTCAATTCAATTAATTAATGGTCCCATAACAGTTTATAACGACAATTCAATATCAACCACAACAGTCAATCAAAAACAATTCATTTGTTAAAACACATTTAAAATAAACGTAACCAATAAGGTAACTTACATTAATTGGGACCAATCGTTAAAATAACAATTTGGGTTTCACTGAAATTAAACGACATTTAATTTCATCAGTTCAAACAATATGTGAATATATATTGTCAACCAGTCAAAACATTAGCAATCATAGCACACAGAAATAAAACCCAACTTATAAAATATAAGTGGGGAGAAACTAGTGAGTTTAACTCACCTTTGATTTGATTCCGTCATTAAATCAGCTTATTTCAGTCGAATTAAATGACATTTAATTTAACCGAGAAATCTAGCTGCTGTCAGCCCTGCTCGGTTCCCTTCCATTACGTAGTGTTAGTCTTCACGGTCCCGGTGTTTTTCGTTTCGTCAAATTCTGATTACGTGAGTTTCCGAAATTAATATTTAAAGTTGATAAAACATAAAACTAAGTAATCTTTAAACTAAAACAAGTTTGGGCCTTACTTAGATTCTTTCCTGCCCATCTCCATTTTAAACAAACCCGCACCCATTAGTTAACCCTCAAAACCATCGAATCCTCCCAAACCCTCAGCCATCCCTCAAATGCTCCGCCGCCGTAAAGAAAAATGGAGGAAAACAAAAGCCTCCATCCTTTTACACCCTCGTCGCCGCCATCTGCCATCACCGGACCCCACATCCCCGGCTTTACCAGAGACGCCGCCTTCCGGGCTCCCATTCCGACCCCCCTTTGCCTCCGACCAGCAATTGTAGGCTCCACCACCCTTCTTCCACTCGATTCAACCCAGACCGAAGCTTCCATCCCCACAAAGCTAAGTATTTTGAGATAACATTTCAGTTTTTATTTTTTTTCCTGTTCGTTGTGGATTTAATTCGGTTTCCTCTTGCTACACGTTTTGTTCTGTCTGGAACCCTAGACACCATGCGTATATGTACTTGTAGAATCGATGTCAAAGGTTTATACTATTTCTGTGCTTAGATTATAGGTGTTATTACTTTTCATATCGGTTTCCTATGCGATTTCCGATGGTACTGGTGATGGAAAACTTGATGTATGTATGATACTTTCCAGATTTGTGATCGATTTTTCCATGTGCAATCCTGCTTAGATATATACCACCGAACGGTTCCTATAGGTTAATCTATACAGCTATAGGTATTATTTGTTCAAATTGTCATGTCTGTGTGTACACAGCTACCAAATTATTTATTTTATTAGCTGATCTGAATTTTGACATGTGCCTATAGCAGAACAGCTTTTATAGGAGATTTTTCTGAATATATATTATCTGTTTCGATTGCCTAAAGATTTGATGACATAATTTTTCTGTTTCACTCTTCTGGGAATTGATGATGCACATGTATTTCTTACTTGGTTATTTGGCTTTGTTGATTCGATGCAGAATATATTAGTTTTCTTTTGAACAGTTTGTGTACTGTTCTTATTTGATTTGGTTATGCACTTTACAGTTTTCATGTGGTATTTTCTGATTGGAAATCTTTCATCTTTAAACAAATCTATACCTATTTTTTAGCTACTCAAAGCTTTCTTTTTCTTTCTTATTTCTCAGGTTGATTTGGTGGTGATGGAAGACTGGTGTTGTGAGGAGATTCTGTTGTAGATTTTCTTATGTATGAAAATATATTGTCAGATTCGAATCTGTAAAATTTGATGGTACAATACATATGTATTTGCTTTTCTGTATGGACTTGGTGAATTAAATGCATATGTATTTTACTATTCTGGATTTTGTGTATACATGTATACGTTTTACTGATCCTTCAACCGTTCCATGATCTGCTTTAAATTCGAAAAATTATGGTAGAACAGTTGGTACAGCTTTTAAACGTTATCAAATATTGAAGCCGTATTGTTGACTTTAAGGTCTGATTTGGGTTAGGTGTATGCTTGAATACCTTAAATAACTAAACAGGTGTAGTCGAATTATCCACTATCACTATCACTAGTTTATGTATTATTCGTGGATAAAGTTTACCATAACTCAAGTCTAAGTTATTTACTATCACTGTAACGAGGAATTATATTCAAAGTTATTCCAATGATGCACCTTGTTCCTTTGGTTATCACTAGTTTTGACCTAGACTTGTATTCACCATTAATATTTGAATGTAATTATGGTTTGTGCAACAGTCGAATACACCTGTATTCAAATTAAACACCTCTGATACACCTGTATTAAAAGGGTGAATAATACATCTTATTTGAATGTGTTTAAGTATTTTTTTCCTCTTCCCTTTTCATTTTACTGTTTCATTTAGTTGTGTTGTACTTTATTATATAAATACATATTTGTCCTCTATGTACTTATGTTAACTGTGTGCATTTCCTTTACTGTTCTTGAAATGGTCTTGTCCATTTTGCTTTGCACTAGTATATGTTGTTTTCATTGTATTGAAATCCATAACTTTAGGTTTGGTTTAAATTTTAAATCTCATGTCAATATAAACTAAAATTCAAACATCAAAATTTAATAAACTAATACTGTCATATTTAGTAAAATAATTAGTCTCAATTGCCTTAAGGAAAAAAATTTAAAACTAACAATAAAAATTCCGAGTTTTTAAATGATTTCCATTTATAACAAAATCCTTTATTTTATTTAAATGAACGTTATTGTTTACAAAGGAATTCCATAGCGACTATTCAAAATTTTGAATTGGACATACTTAACAAATTATAACATGAAATCTCGATTTTTCTCTTTCATGAGAAAATTATACTCAAACTGTTTCACACGTTTCTCGTTTCACGAAATTCCGACTTAAAACGAATTATGTGTACTCAGTTGAAGTTCAGAACGAAATTTACGAACTACCACGTCGTTTCTAATTCGTTTGTAATATAATTATAAATTAAACGTTCTGACGTTGTTTTAAATAACGAATATATTTATATAATTCAATATAAACCATATTTAAAACCACTTTAAATTGCTGGTTCACATTATACAGCAAATTTAACATTTCCCAATATCCAAAAAATATATTATTATATTATTAATATAATTTAAATATTCAAATTAAAATGGTCAAATCTCATTATTTAAATTCAAATCAATATTTTTAATAAATAAAATATTTCAAATAAATGGTCAGAAAATACGGGACATTACATAAACCAAGTTGTGCAGTTAAAGCGCTTAGCAGATCCATAGCGGTGGAGGTCCAAAAAGGTGCAGCGGAGATAAAGTGGGGAAATAGAGAGGATATAGCGGATGCATAAAAATGTTCATTATATGGTGAAACCAAATATTTTGAACTAATTAATTATCATTCCCACATCATGTGTGTAAAAAAACCAATATTAATTAATCTTATATAACTAAACCAAAGAATGCCATGTTTACACACACTGGATTTGATGACTATAATAGATTTCTGTAATACATTAGACAATTATGCATTAAAATTGGCTATTTACACTAACTTTATTGATCTTTTTATAAAGAGGATTAGTAAAATCAAGCTCTTTGCATTAATATCGCTAAAGCGGGTGATCCTTGATTTATTCGATGCAGCGGACAATAGCGGGGCTAGAAGCGGTTCTACTGTTCATCAGTGCTAAATTGAAATAACGTAGCGGTTAAAGAGTGCTACGCGCTATAGCGGGGATTTTACGGGACTTTAGCGGGGCTTTAACTGCATAGAAACCAAGTACGTCGTCCAGGCTCTCCTGAGCCTATGTTCAACTCCTAAACACTACGACTGTCGAAAATCCGTAATGTGGCTACCTTGCCAAAAACCAGGTTAGCACTTTTCCCCTCAAAACATAACTTTCTATGGAAGATGTGTGTTGAATAATCCAAAAATCTGTAGAAATCTAGCATCCAAAGATCAGAATTCTAAGGCCAATGATCTCGCTGTAACGTATTATAAGATAAATCGATATCCATGGCCTTACCAGGATTTTCCAATGCGAGTATAATCCATACTTGAGCAGCGATTGGGAAATCTCATTTCTTTCTCATACGAGAATCCACTGTTTGTCGATACAAATTCATTCAGTCATGCTCCAGTGAAGGAACTTGCAGCTCATCGTTTTGAGTCCATCCTATCACTCTCTGGTGACAGGACCCATAGTTCATCAATATGAGTCCATCCTATCGCTCTCCGGTGATAGGACCCATAGTTTATCGATATGAGTCCTTCTTATCTCTCTTGGACGACGGAACACTTAGTTTATCGATATGATTCCTTCATATCGCTCCTCGGTGGCGGGACTTATAGTTCATCGATATGAGTCCTTCCTATCAGTCTTCGATGACGGGACCCGTAGTTCATATTTATAAGTTCTTACTATCACTCTACGGGGATGAGACTCATAGTCCATGGATATGAGTCCTCCCTATCGCTCTCCGGCAACACGACTCATAGCTCATAAGTTCATCCTATCACTTTCAGGTGACGAAACTCATCCGTATGAACTCATCCTATCACTTTGACTGAGACTGTAGTTCCTCGATATGGGTTCATTCTATCGCTCTCCGACGACGAAACTTGTCTATACTAACTCATCCTATCACTCTCTATTGACGGAGTCCGTAGTTCCTCGTATGGATTCGTCCATTCACTTTAGGTGAAAGGAATTCATGGTCAATACTTAATAGTACACCCAATCACCATCCGACGAAAGGGACTAGTAGTTCAATCACATGAATCCATCCAATAACGATCTAGTGATAGGAGTTCGTGGTCAGGGTCTCTAATTTCAACTCTTCGGTTGAATTGAAGACATCATTTATTCCATTCGTCGCCAAAGAAAAAAATAAAAATTTAAACAAAGGGAAATCAAATCATGGGGAGCCTCTCCAGACTCCGCTATCGCCTTACCTATCATGGGATGAAAATTTGCGCTCAGGGCAAAGGATCTCCTCAATTTTGGGCCGTGGAAGGTTACCCGCACTCTGGCACCATTGTTTTGACATCAACATAGTTGGGGAATAATCCACTTCTGACGTGTTGCTATATCTCATCCTGGAGGCGCCTACACTTCGACTTTGTATTTCCATTTAGTTCATGAAATAGGCAGTACTATCACAACACCAGAAAGGCCCATTTGTCACACTTATAAACATGAGCAAGCAGTATCCTCACGGTTATAAGTGTTAAGCCAACAGGCGTTTGTGATTTTTGTCACGCACGTTATCACGGTTATAACCGTGAGAAATACTAACGGATATCTCACGGTTATAAGCGTGACTATATTTTCTATTCTAACGGTTATAAGTGTGATAATATATTCAGTAATAGTGTTGGCTACATACACAGTAATAGCATTAGAACAACAAATAGCATGTAGAACATACTAAATTCAATGCTAGTTTAAAATACCGAGAGTTATACACCGTCGTTAACATACATAATTTTTTTTAAATAAGATTCAACACATTTCTTCTAAATTCAGTCTTAACATACATATCATCTACCAAATTAATTTTAATCCTAGCATTAGTCCAGAAAGTTTCAATCTGCTGCACATCTTCAGTTGTACCTATTGAAAACTAAAATAAAACATTAGAAAACAACAATAATTCATATGTCATTGAATGTTACGGTAACAACCTGGAATTTCTGAATCAATTTAAATTTTTTATTTTAGCTATTTTAATGGATTTTGAATATTTAAAATAATATATTTTAAATAATAAGAACTAAAAATTTATTTTAATTGTAGTTTTAACATATAAATTTATTTTAATTATAAACCGAGCCTGAAATGGCGCGATAGTTTGAAAATTCGATTTCAAATTTCAAATGAATGTACATGATTCAAAATAAATTGGATTTCAGTAAAACAAGAAATATTTGAATCTGTTTATCAATATATTTCTAACGAATGTAAAAATTGAGATTTCATAATATAAATTGAAAGTTATGTCCAGTTTAAAATTTAAAATAGTCGCTACGGAATTTATATATTTTAATATAATATATAGCCCTTAAAAATAGCCATTTTGTAAACGACCTCCGTTTTCGACGAAATATCTTTTATTGGATCCGGAATGTCAAATTATTACTAGTTTCAAATTTCATAATTTTTGGAATTAATATGTGAGTGCAGTGAATTTAAACGTGTTTGGTAATTTTAGTTTGAATTTAATCGACTAGAAAATGACCATTTTTCAAACTGTCTCCAAATTCGATGAAATTAGTTTTGTTAAGATAGTATCGACAAAACATAGCTAGATTTATTTTTCTGGAATTTTTGGAGCTAGTATGTGGCTGTGAGCAATTAATTGTGAATCGATCAGCCATTTAAGGCCAAAACAGAGATTTTTGAGCAAACGGACTCGGAATTCGACGAAACCAGTTTCATTGGAACCATATCGTCGAGACATAGCAGCTTGTCAATTTTCGTCGCCATCGAAGTTCGTGTGTGGCCATGGCATCGATAACTGTAAAATGAAGAGAATGTGAGTTAGAGGATCAATATAGAATCATACAATACTACTATATAATATCTCTTCCTCACAAACCCTCATATTTCCATTCTTTTAAAATTGGATAGCCTTCCTCTCCCACTCCAAAAACATTTTGCAGAAAAGCCCCTGAACACTAAATAATTTATATCTCCCAATCCATACACAATTACCATGAACGGTTTCTAGGTTTTGAAGTTGATTATGTCCTCTACCTACCACAAAAATTCCAAGACCTATCGTCGCACGGATTCGCCGGAATCAACGGTCAAATTCATAAAATGACTTTCGGTTTATGGCGTTTTCCGGTCAAACGAAGAGGAGTTGGGTGATGGCACCAAAGAGAGAATGGTAGAGGAGAGGAAGGCCTACGACTTTGCCTTTGGGTGGTTGACCTAAAACTGATTGTGGTGGTCGGAAATTAGGGATGAACGGGGATGTATTTTCTGGCGACGTTGGGAATGGAATTTTCCTCGTGGCGACCGCCACAAGCGTCGTGGGTCCAAGGTGATCAAAGGTCGGAGGTAAAGAGTGGCGAGGCGGTTCTCTTCCTGGTGGTGCGCGACACTGGAGCTCGACGGTAGCGGAGAATTTGGACATGAACGCAAATTGGGGGAAACTCAAATTCTCGTTCGCCGGAGGTGAACCAGCGGCGAACGGTTGAGGGTGGAGGCGCGCCATGGACTGGTGCAGGCGTGGGTGGGTCCAGCGACGGTGAAGGTGGCTGTGGGTAGTGAACAATGGTGATGGATGGAGGTTGCTGAATGTGAACAATTTTTGAAGGTAATTTATAATTTAATTAATTATTTAAACTGTTTAAACATTATACGTAAATAACTTTTTGTAACGGACTCTGATTTGCATGAATCTGGATCTGTTGCGATCATGGAGTAGACAGCTTCACAACAAGACTAACCGGGCCTAATTTGGAGCACGTTAGAATTTCGGACAAATTCAAACCCAAACTATTCAGAAATTCAGAAATTAAACTGGCAGAGTGGAAATCGACTGTGAGAACTCCTTCTCACTCTAATTATTTTACAGTTAAATATATACTAGGATGCAGATAGGGCTTAGAAGCCCCCGACACTATTTATTGTATAAACCATAGTTGTTTGTTTGGATTGTATTGTGGATATTTGGATCGTGATTGTAAAATTGATTGTCTGATTTGGTTGTGATTATTGTATATGGCACGAGCCAGTATCAGGAGAGGGGTAACGCTAGACATTACTCCGGTTCTAATATCGCGCCGTTTTAATGCCGAAATTCTATGAAATAAATATTGTTCATTAAAAATATAATTTTTAATGTGTATATGAACTGTATAAAATATTCACGTGTTGAATAAAATGTTTGAGCAATAAAAATATCATTTTTTTTGAACGTATGAACTATTAAAAATATTCATGTGTTGAAATAAATGTTTTGTCATTAAAAATATAATTTTTAACGTATCTGTGAATGGCATAAGATTCTCCTGAAATGAAAATAAATATTCATTTACAAATTGAACAATTTGTTTATGTACACCTATTTAACTGACATAGATTGGGACGATAAATTTTACACATCGCCCAACTTCACAAATAATATTCAGTATTTGTTGGTTGAAACCCCACATGGGTATTTGAATGATATTTGGCGTACACTAATCCTAATTGTTTAGTTGTATGCCAATCAATTGGTTGATGGACTGTTGTAAGCGTTAATTATTTATATTTAATGCTTATGCAGTTGTGTAATGCACTCTAGATGATGGTTGATTGTTTATCATTATTGTTGTACACATGTGTTGTATGAAATCCATATAAATAATCATATAGTAATTGAGTGGGTCTGATTCCAATTCTGAAAGAACGAATATTTTAAAATAACGAATATTTTAAAATAATATTCAGTAAAGGATTAAAATGTGAATTTGATGTCCGATTTTGGATGGACATGAAAATATTGAAATATGCGAAGCCATGTTGATTATAACGCAAACGATATTTATATCGATTTTATTCATTTTGATAATGAATATCAAAAAGGAAATGATTTCAAAATCAGATATTTTGAAAATATTATCATTTAAATATTATAATGATAAGGATTATTCAATTTTGATTTAAAATTGAAATAGGAGTGGGAATCGTTTTGAAATGAATTTACCAATATTTTATAAATACATTTTGAATGGAAATCAACGAAATATGTTATATATATTATATATATTGATGGCTTGAATAGAACATGTTGTGACCGTTCGCGAATTTCTACCATTGACTTCGAATCGACATTAAGGGAGATCCGACCGTCGAATTCTCCTAAAACGGGAACCGTTGGGTTCGTATCGAAAAGAGCTTTCCAACGAATATAAGAGATTTGAAATATAATGGTTGGATTTGGAATTATGAACAAATCAAATTTGGAAAAGGTCGCTATGGATGCAGTTCGGTGGCCGTTATTGGAAACCACCTATACGGGCCTTGATAAAATTATTAAAAAATATTAATAATTTGTGTAAAATCATAATAAATGATTTGGAAAGAATTTGGATGGAAAATTCCAAATTTTTAAAGATAAAAAATATAATTTTATCAAAATGAACTAGTCATTAACTAGAATGATAATCCAACGTTTTTAAATAAATAAATTAGATTTGTGAATGGTTTTAATCTAACCAAAATTTTCCAAAACATGAATTGGAATGGATTTGAATAAAAACCATCTTTGGGATATTTCGATATTCGATTCCATGACAGTAAGGATATTGTGGAGGAATTTGGAAGATTGATATATATCGTTATTCTCCATACGATATGTGTTGGTTTTAGAATTTGATATTGAATATAATCCGATATAATTTTTGTTTAGAGCCTTATATTTAGTGTCAAATCGGATTTTGGGTTTGTTGTGAATGGTGTCTTTAGTAACACTGTTCTTAAATCCCGTGTGAAGATAATAAATCTTTTAATTAAGATTGTTAGAGTTTCCAATTATATTTAGTAATTGGAATAAAATTGAATGTAAATTGGGCTTATTGTGAACTGTGTTTTTAACGACATTTATTCTTTAACCTAATTAATAGTGAAATGTGATTTGGAATTTATAAATCTTGTTATTAAGATTTAATGGAAATTTTCCAAAGTAAAGTTAAAGTTTTCCAATTTAATGTATTAAATTGGAATTGAATGGAATTAGATTTGGTAATAATCGAAGTGAGCTCCTGTGGAGGAAGACTGTTAATATATATGGAATTTAAAAGGATTTGTCGTTATTCAATTTATATTATTAGTCGGATACAGAAATTGATATTGATTATATATTGATCTATTTTCCGTGAAGATACCAAAATTAATGGAACGTGATTTTGGGTTTATCATGAACTATGTTTTAAATGACATTGGTTCTTTAACCCAGTTAAAGACAGGATTATATGTCTAACATTGTATTTCAAACTGTATTGTTGATCTATGCTAAATATATATCTGTTTGGTGGCGCAGAATTTATTTTCTTGCTTAACACCCTTCTTTGAGTCGTATGAGCTTAGAGGTTATATATTAGCAGAAATCAATGGTACGGTGTAGATTGTCGATATGGCATGTTTGTGTTTCCAAAATTAAATAATCATTAACTAATGATTGTTGGAAGAATAAAACTAATTGGAGTTTTAATGAATCTTTAATTAAATTGAAATAAGAATGTTATAATTTAAAATTAAAATTTGGGAAGTGATCGAGGATGGAGTACTACTAGTTTTTGTGACGGTCCTCCCCGCACCAGCCGGCATTTCCTCCGAAAGTGCGCTGTACACATGCCCGACTAGCACAGAACGGTCGTCAAGGAAAGGAAAGAAGAGAATTAACTAACGAGGAACCTGTAGAATGTCTCACAGCGCATGGAATAAAATATAATAATAACATACTTGACATAAAACAGGTGAGACAGTGCATAAGCTGATAACCAAAACCAACATCAACATCAGAGCAACGGAAATCCAAATACAACTTATTATAACTTTCCAAATTTACTGTCTCTAAAACAAAAGAAAACTGAAGTAGAAGATGCACTACTAATGCCCAAGCAGTGATCTTCAACAGTACAGGGAGAATACTATATATCATACATGGAATCCTCCTGCTCGTCTCCGGATCGTCTACCCGTGCATCACCAGCTAACATATCTCTAGTCTGCTCGTGTGAGCACCCAGAGTAATAAGAGGAGACATAAAACTCTGGGTCAGACATAAAGCCTGGTACGAGCGATAAACATCTAAATAGAACAATAACAGGTATACTAAACCATACCTGAACCTGGACCTGCAACCAAAGAGTTAGTACCACATACCGTACAATACTCTAAGGTGCCATAATAGATAGTGTAAAGAATACGGGGGTGGGGTGTGTATGTCGTAATGATGGCAAACAAATCAACTATAGCAACCATCCTCACATCTCTCACTCAGTGCGTAAAGCATACGATGTCCACCACTGTCAATCACTAGACCCATCGAAGTAGTGACGGAGTTCGACTTGTACAACTACTGCTACTAGCAAGCTTACCACATGGAGTCATGACCAAATCTTTACAAATGACCCCACTTCATTGGTCTATAGCCCTTTAGTCGTACCTAGTCCACTGTGGCCCTGAATCCGTTCACGTACCTCCCATACATAGTGATCCAAAGTCATAGACAATCGACTGCCCCTTGGCACACGTCCCGCAGCGAAGCCCAAACATGAAGTGAACTCATCGGTTCCCAACTGGATCCTGAGCTCTAACTTCCCATATTGGACTACTTTTGCATCTCGGGTTATTGGTCCACACTGGGTCGGGTCGGGTTACCCTTCTAGCCATCGGTTCGGGTCGGGTCCTCCACTTTGAGTTGGTTCGTAGTCTTCTCCTGTAGCGGTTCGGTTCGGGTCCACAACATTGCATCGGTTCGGGTCGGGTGTCCCACTTTGGGTCGGGTCGGGTTGCCACCTCCCATCCAGTCCGTGCTTCCGCTCCGATCAGCTCCCTCGTTCTTCACATGCTCCGATCCGATCTCTCCTCCTTTATCCGATCCGATCTCTCCTCCTTTATCCGATCCGATCCCAGTTCAATTAGCATGGCCTTCCTTTTTGCCAGTTTTCTCAAGTGTCAAGCTCCGATCCGATCGAATCCCTTGCCCAGTTCATCTTATCCGATCCGAGCCCCCATATCCGATCCGATCCGATCCAGAACCTGCACCTTTCCTGCAACTTTTCCAGCAAGTGATTTACGCCTTTCGACGACGTTTTCGACCAATTTAACCATTCTAATCAATCACAAATCATTCCAAACAGTCATAGTAACATAGCAAACTAACCACAAACACCAAATTAATGAATTTACATGTCAAAATGGATCAAATATACCCAAAACTCCATATTTTCCCTTAAGCATGTTTAAGCAAAACTAATCATAGGGTTAACAAAACTTAACCAAATTAAACCAAATTTTTACCAGAGGCAAAAAATATTATTTTCGAATTTATAGATATTTTTCCAGAATTTATTAGTGTATGAATTCGCTAATCTTCACTAATTACCCTTAATTAACTGTAATTAGTGTCAAAACAATGCTAATCACTCACCTTGGCCACAAATAAAATTCTTAGAACTGAAACCTCGCTGTTTTGGGTGAATACTGATGTCTAACAGCAGCTCCAACCTTGCTTTCGTGTTTTCTCTCCTTAATTTGATGTAGATTAAGCCAAAACTTGATTAGAAAGTGATTTGGGGATGTTTCTAGATGTTGGCAGCCATTGTTAGGGTTCAAGAATGAAAGTAGCGGCTTGGAAATGAGGATAAGATCATTCTCTAACTGATTTCAGCCTCCTCCTCACCCTAATCCCGAAATCCCCCATTGGGCCTAGCTGTTAATCATCCGGTTAAGCCCAATTAAGCTGTTTTTCACTATCTGAAACTTGTTTCAGCCACATCTCCCAAACGGTGAGTCCGTTTGGCTAATGTGACCACTCTATGGAATTGTAAACCATCATCTGGAGCCAATGGAAGTGGTTTCAGGTCAAAATTCCTTCTCAGTCAAAAGTTATGGCCAAAAAAGTACCAACTAGGGGTAAAATGGTCATTTAAAAATTGGGAAAAATCATGAACATGGGAAATGACCCCAATAGTCGTCTCCCAAAGTTACATGACCATACGACCTCGTATGAGAAAGAAATAAATATTCTACGATCCTATGATGCGTAGAATACGGGTCGTTACACTCTCCCCCCCTTAAGAAATTTCGTCCTCGAAATTGCTTAACCCAAAACATACAAAAGATCCCGCATGCCTAACAGCCACATACAACAATCAAACATGCAAACCAAGCAAACAAGCCTACCCTAGCAAGCGGAAAACTAAATCGAAGTCAAAATCTTACCAGACAAAGAGTTCTGGATATGTCTTCCTAAGTTCTCCTCTGTCTCCCAAGTGCAATCATTCTCGTCCTCGCCCCACTGAACCTTGACTAGCTTCACCGCCTTCCTTCGAAGTCGCTTCATGTCGTGCTCGACAATACGGGCCGGCCTGCGGTTCCCAACCGCCTCGGGTTCTACTTCGAAGTCCTCTAACTAATCAGGTGAAATAGTCATATCTGGGTCGTGAACGAACTTCCTTAGTTGGGAAACATGAAATACATTGTGAACTCCCGCCATCTTCTTTGGTAAGCCAACTCTATATGCCAAATTACTGACTGGTTCAAGAACAGGGAATGGGCCAACAAATCTGGGTGCTAACTTGCCTCTCCTGCCAAATCGTATCACGCTCTTCAACGGAGAGATCTTGACAAACACCAAGTCACCAACGGAGAATTTTAAGTCTCTTCTCCTCTTATCAGCATAACTCTTCTACCTATCTTGGGAAGCTTTCATTCGTTGTTGAATGGTCTTGATCTTATCTGAAGTTTCCCTCACCACATCTGGTCCAAGCATAAACTTCTCGCCAGTCTCTATCCAACATGATGGTGAGTTGCACGGCCTTCCATACAAAGCTTCATATGTAGCCATACCGATACTGGATTGGTAGCTATTATTATATGCAAACTCTACTAGATGCAAATGGTCATCCCATGATCCACCAAAATCCAGTACACAAGCTCTCAAGAGGTCTTCCAATATACGATTCACCCTCTCCGTCTGACCGTCGGTTTGAGGATGATATGCGGTACTGAGATGTAATTCTGACCCCAGAGCCTCTTGTAAGCTCTTCCAAAACCCACTAGTGAACAACGGGTCTCGGTCACTCACAATGCTTTTAGGTACTCCATGAAATCTCACTACCCACTTCATATACAATTCTGCTAACTAAGCTACCATTCTGGTCGATTTGACTGGCATAAACCTTGCACTCTTAGTCAATCGATCCACAATTACCCAAATGCTATCATGTCCCGATCTAGTTCTTGGTAAACCATCGATGAAATCCATCAAGACTTGCTCCCATTTCCATTCGGGAATTTCTAATGGTTGCAATAACCCACTAGGCTTCTTTTGCTCGGCCTTAACTAGCTGGAAATTCATGCATTTGGATATAAACTTCCCAACGTCTCTTTTCATTCCTTCCCAGTAGTAAGTCTGTCTCATGTCTCGATACATCTTATTACCACCGGGATGTATAGTCAGTTTTGAGTGATGACATTCTCTAAGCACTTCATCTCTCAATCCATTGACATTGGGTACAACAAGCTTTCCATTCTTTCTAAGCCATCCATCTCGATCAAGCCCATACTTGTTCATCTCCTCATCGATACCCATCTCTAACTTGGAGATGATTTCCAATAGGTTAGGATCGTCCCTCTGACTAGAGCCGATCCGCTCAATCAAAGTGGGTCTGATTGTCAAACTTGCTAACATTTCTGGATCCAATTCGCACTTTGGTCTGAAATCATACCCAGCGATGTACTCTAGTTGTTTCCATTCAAGAAATAGTGCCCCTAAACTGGCATGTCTCCTACTCAAGGCATCGGCTATCGCATTACCTTTCCCAGGCGTGTATGCGATATCAAAATCATATGAAGCCAAGAACTCTAACCATCTCTACTGGTGGAGATTCAGATCTTTCTGAGAGAAGAGATACTTCAACGACTTATGATCTGTAAGTAGCTCAAATCTTTCTCCCAAGAGATAGTGTCTCCACATCTTTAACGCGAACACGATCGCTGCCAATTCCAAATCATGGGTAGGGTATCTTCTCTCGTGCGGTTTCAATTGCCGACTTGCATAAGCTACAACCCTACCTCATTGCATCAATACAGCACCTAGTCCGGTACCACATGCATCCGTGTATACTATCATCTCTTCATTCCCCTTAGGAATGACTAACACTGGTGCATATGTCAACTTGTCCTTTAGACTCTTGAATGCATTCTCGCACCTTTCATCCCAGACAAAAGCTTGATTCTTCTTGGTCAACTGGGTCAATGGTGCTGCTATCTTGGAGAAACCTTGGATAAACTTACGATAATATCCAGCTAATCCCAAGAAACTTCTTACATCTGTTGCATTCTTGGGCATAGGCCAATCCAGTATCATAGCCACCTTCGCAGGGTCCACATCGATACCATTCTCTGAAACAACATGGCCCAAGAACCTCACTTCCCTCTTCCAGAAGTGACACTTAGAAAACTTTGCTTTCAATTGGTGTTTTCTCAACACCTCCATCACTATTCTTAAATGTTCCTTGTGTTCTTCCTCTGTCCTCGAATAAACCAAAATATCATCAACGAACACAAGAAAAAACTTATTCAACTGATCTCTGAATACCCTATTCATAAGATCCACAAAATACGCTGGGGCATTGGTTAGCCCAAATGGCATGACCAACCACTCATAAAATCCAGACGGCGTCCGAAATGCCGTTTTAGCTATACTCTCAGCTTCCACTCTAAGCTGATGAAAACCTGTCGCGAGATCCAACTGAGAAAATACTCTCGTGCCACTCAACTGATCGAACAAATCATCTATCCGCGGTAGAGGATACTTGTTCCTCCTCGTCACTTTATTCAACTCACGGTAGTCTATACACAAACAAAGGAAACCATCCGCCTTGGTAGCAAACACAACTGGTGCTCCCCATTCAGAAACACTCCTTCTGATAAATCCCTTCTTCAAAAGATCGCTGACTTGCACCTCAAGCTCTCGCTGCTCCCTTGGTGCCATACGACGAAGTGGCATCACTATAGGTCTAGCATCTTTTACCAAATCAATACGGAACTCAATCTCTCGATGTGGTGGAAGCCCGGTCACTTCTTCGAAAACGTCCGGATACTGGCCAACCACGGGCAAACCTGACAACTCACTATGCGGAATGTCGAGGGAGTTTAGAAAACTAGCCAATACCCCCTCACTGGGTAGACCACCAAACACTATCCTCTGCCCATCATCCGCTCTAGCTATCACCAAAAGCCCTCACAGTCTACCACCACCCCGTATCTTTGGTGCCAATCTACTCCCAAAATAATGCCAAACCCAGTAAAGCCCAAGACAAAGCAATCACAAACAAACATGCATCCATGACTCGATAAGACCACATTACGACAAATCATGCTAAGGCTAGTCGAACCACCAATCGGGTTCGTCACTACTAAAGGTCTATCGACAATCTCGGGCTCCAATCCCAACCTATCTACCAGGTCACTAGATATGAAAGAACTGGAAGCTCCGGTATCAAACAAAACTCTAACAGGAACATCATAAACAGAAAGCATACCTTGAATGACGACATTCTTTCCCTTCTCCGCCGCGGTTGGGACATTCGACGAAGAAGGAATAGCATTAAGGGCATATGCTTTCACCATTTGCTTTTCTTTGGGGGGTTGCGAACACTTGTCCTTGTGATGTCCCATTTGGCCGCAGTTGAAGCACTTCCTATCCGCTGGCTTGGCCCGACAATTACTAGCATAATGGCCCTTCTTACCACAGCCGAAGCACTAACATCTTGTTTATTCTTTTTCTTCTGACCATCCTTAGTCTGACTCTGCTTTCCCTTATTCTGGGAACCACCCTTGCCTCCACCACTTGCTTGTGGCTTTGGATCTTCTGCAGATGCAACCTCGGTCTTCGGCTTAGGGTAGAGACTTTTTGATCTCAATGCTTTCCCCACAATCGATTCAAATGTCTCATCGATGTGGTTAATAAGCCTTTCCCCCAAGTACTGATCCAAACCAGTTATGAATTTCTCATTCTTCTTCTCGGCAGTATCAATAAGAGATAACCCATACTTCGACAAAATGTCGAATTCAGCAATATACTCCGAGACAGGTCTGCCACTCTGCTTGAGCTCTAAGAATTTCTTAAATAGCACCGACTTCTGAGCAGCTGGAATGAACTTCTCGCTAAAGCGAACCTTAAACTGCTCCCAAGTAATCTGATCTTCGGGAGTAGCTGCCTTTATAGCATTCCACCAATTCATTGCCCGCCCTTGCAGCTGACGGGACGCTAACTTTATCTTCATCGCATCCTTGATACCCAAATCCTCGAATATTCGTTCGCAACTATCCAACCAATCCTGAACATCCGTAGCTGACTCCGTTCCGTGGAACGGCTTCCCACCAAGGCTAGTATAATCCTTATTCAGCTTGGCGAAGTCGACTCTCGGCGCCTGCACTATTGGACCACCACCATTTCCACCATTGGGAGCTGCCCTCTGCACATCCCTAAGCATCTCTCTCATGAGGTCAGTAAACATCGTCCTCATGTCAGCAGCATTCCCATTATTGGCTCCCCTACCAGCACCTCTAGCATATCGGCTCATCGTCAATCAGAAAAAGGAAACGATTAACGACCCCATAGTGGTGCTAGTGCAGTATGACTTCACCCTTATACTACTAATACTATATACATATATAGCTTTTAAAAACCAAAATAATCACAAATACGCTCTCTCGTATACGTATATTATCTCTCCCTGATAACTTCTGTAACACCCCACACCCGCTACGGACACTCACTAAGGGAATGCCATAACATCGGTGGAGTATTTTAAGTGAATATGGAACAGAAAAATTACAACAAGACAGATATAAGTAATACTTGAGAATTTAAAACATCATTTCATTGCAGCGGAAAGTAAAACATGTTTGGTTACACCAAAACCATAAACAAGAGTCAAGTACATAATATCCATCCTGATAAAACAAAAGTACATAATCCTACTATATAACTTAATAGCCATAATAGAAAAGATAAACTGAGCTTTACATCCATGGTCCAAGCTCCAAAAGATAGATAAAGCAGTCTGATCAAAGCCCACTAGTGCTAGGCCCACTCTGAAAACCTGAGGGTTGGGAAAAAGATAAAAAAACAACGGGGTCAGACATAAGTCTGAGCGAGTCCTATAACCTTAACAATACAATCATTAAAGTAATTAGGGTATGATATAAACAAGGTACGGTACCTCTGGGGATAATGACTACACTAAGTAGCCAACTAAACACAGAATGTACTAAGATAACCGAAAAGACGCATTTACCCACCCAAGGATGATTACTACACTGCACCACCCCAGATCTACCCACCCAAGGGTAATTCCTACACTGCACCACACCAGTTCTACCCACCCAAGGGTAATTCCTACTTAAGGTTGATCCCACTAAGTGTACTTAGTAATTTTTAATAGTAGTTTCGCGTACCCCTAGCTGACTACATAGGTGCCGTCTGCCCCTATCTCCACTAGGTGTACCCACTACTCCCCAAGCGATCGGCTCCCTAACGTAGATACCCGTGCTGGCCCCACAGTGGGGTGTATCATTCCCCAAAGTGGCAACCTGATAATATCAACGGTGCACGGCTTATACCTACACGATGCAACAACGTCTTACTTACCAGCCCAGGTCCACACACGCATATGAAACCCGTTGGACTTGCGTTGCCACCGCTAACCCGTTTTGGCCTCTTACAGTCAAGCCCAATATGCGTGTCCCGTCCTCGACTTGGGTCGAGCCCACAAAGATACGTTTGGGATATTGGTTGAAATGGGCCCCCACAAGCTACCCACCTAAGCTTGTTATTTCTAGTGAATCCCACTTAACCCTTTAACCATGTCCACTTACATGTTATAAATTTTGGTTAAGTCTTTTAATCATATTTTAATTGCCACTCAAGGCACCCACTAGATTTCCACGTGCCACCCAATGCACTTACTTGATTCCCACATGCCACCCAAGGCACTTACTTAACCCTTTAATCACGTTTAATTACATGTTCCACTTTGGTTAAGTATTCTAATCGTATTTTCTATTGCCACCCAAGGCAACCCACTAGTTTCCTCATGCCACCCAAGGCACCCCCACTAGTTACTACATGCCACCCAAGACACCCTCTTAACCCCTCATGCCCCACTACATGCTAATTTGGTTAAGTGTTTCTTAATTAATTAAGATCGTAACCTTTGTAAAGACCTCTCACATTAGACTGTCTTTTATGGCAGCTGAATATGCCGGTTGGTTCCGGGCAGCCTTACACCATAACAGAGTCTAACCTCG
Source organism: Allium sativum (assembly GCA_030737875.1). Lineage (NCBI taxonomy): Eukaryota > Viridiplantae > Streptophyta > Magnoliopsida > Asparagales > Amaryllidaceae > Allium > Allium sativum. Next base: position 441,673,206 of record CM060924.1, read on the forward strand.
TGTCTTTACACTTGTCACGTATTTAGTTTATGACTAAGACCTCTCACATTGGGCCAATCATTTGTAGCCGCTGGATTTGCCGGTTGGTTCCGGGCAGTCTTATGCTACAAAAGGGTCCAACCTCGTGTCTTAGTCGATTAATTACACCTAATTAATCACCCCCATAATTTGTATTAATTATCCCTAATTAATTACCAATTTCAAGAATATGGGTAGACCTAACTCAATAGGTAAATTCCCAATTCCATAATATGGGTAGACCTAACTTAATAGGTAAATTCCCAATTCCATAATATGGGTAGACCTAACTTAATAGGTAAATTCCCAATTATGTCCATTCACTTTATGTTATGCTTAAGCATACCCATTTCACACCATTTTATTAACATGCATATTAACCCCATCGTTCCCCACGTAATTCGTTCTCATAACATGACATAATAAAGGGAAGATTCATCACAAATGCTATGGGTTTAACCAATCATAGCATATAACTTTATCATGGGTTTAAAAGATGTCAACTTGCATATATGAGCATACATTAAACCCAACTAGCATTTAACCCAAACTTGCATGAAGCACATATGTCAAAAAAGGGGGTAACTTGCATATGATTCTTATGTCATACAAAGGTGTGAACTTGCATAGCATGTCACATGCTAACTTGCATATAACCAAACACATAACTTGCATAACATGTTACATATGAACTTGCATATAATCATGCACATAACTTGCATATAACCAAACACATAACTTGCATAACATGTTACATATGAACATGCATATAATCATGCACATAACTTGCATATAACCAAACACATAACTTGCATAACATGTTACATATGAACTTGCATATAATCATGCACATAACTTGCATATAACCAAACACATAACTTGCATAACATGTTACATATGAACTTGCATATAATCATGCACATAACTTGCATTACATGTTACGTATGAACTTGCATATAATCTCACATATAGCTTGCATAACATGTTACATATGAACTTGCATATAATCTCACATATAGCTTGCATAACATGTTACATATGAACTTGCATATAATCTCACATATAGCTTGCATAACATGTTACATATGAATCAATGTTCAACATAGTGTTTTGCATAATGAGCATCATAAAACATAGCATTAAACTTGCGTAACATATAGCATAAAACTCGCAAAACACACAACATACACTATACTAAACTTGCATAAACACATTGATCCACAAACATAGCCATATCTTATCATATCCTATCATAATCAATTTAACAATTGATTATTAAGGCTATAGAAACTCACCACTAAACTCCAATAAGCAAACCCTTGCCAAAAATCACCCAAAAACTCTAGCCTTGAAAATAAAAATTGCAACTTGATGATGAATGCAAGCTAATGATCACTCATACAACTTAAAAATACTTGTATGAACATGAAAGCCTTCATAGAAATAGTTTAAATAGAGGATGGAGGCTAGGGTTTTGAGTGGAGGCCATGATCATAGAAAATTTTGGCATAGTTTAGTTAGAGGATAGGATTATGATCATTTAGGGCTAGCTTAGGGTCTTATTTATAGGATTAGGATGTGTTTTAGACCCTTAGATTAACCCTAGGTTAGTTTAGGTCCGTCAGATTTCGTCCCAAGCCCTCCAACCCAGCCCAAAACTCAACCAGGTGCACCCAGGCCAGAATCAGCCGACAGGGCAAGTCGACAACCCTGTCGACTGCCAAGTCGACAGGCATGTCGACAGGCAAGTCGACAGCCCTGTCGACAGCCAAGTCGACTTGGCTGGGCGGGAGTTTTCCCGCCTGGCCCCCATTTCTGCATGTTTCGAAATTCAAATTTCCCGAAAACTTCTTTGGGCCTTAACCGGGTCATACGGACTCCGATTTACAAAATTTCGGACTCTATTTCGCGTATTTTTCCGAGACGAACACAATGACGTAACCCGTTTCCCCTGATTCTCACATCTGAGATTATTAATTCTGTAATTAGTGAATATCAGTGTTAATCTGAAATTCGGGGTGTTACATTCTCCCCTCCTTAAAGGATTTCGTCCCCGAAATCTCCAAGTTAAGGAGAATGCATATCCTACCATCCAAACAACCATCTACTCAATCCATCAAACACGGGCATCCATTGTCCTTAAAACAATTTCTACTGATGTATGAGCATATGCAAAAAGTGTGTGTATATGTTCCCTATCTAATGTATGAACATATGCAAACCGTGATAGTGCCATGCATCCAATATGTATGCGAAAGAACCCTATCGACACATACTATATCTACATGAGTGCACAATCATTCACCAAAATGCATCATCCATATGATAACACAACCATTATACATCCATAAATATAGCTACCTACACACAATTATATGCAATATGCAATATGAAGTGATTGAGCCGATCTAGTGTCTAGAGTGTGTGTATATGCATCCACGAGCAACCACTAGCAAACACTTGCATCCACATGCATCCATCAATCATAACATGTCTCAAACACATGTTTCAACCATAGGTTTACCCTATCTAAAGGTTAAAGGCACTAACAAGAGGACATACTAAAGATAAGATAAGTACTAGACAAACGATAAAGGAGAAGTTAAAAGACATACCCTCAAAAAGGAATGGGTATAATGAACGCATTTTCGCTTCCGTCTCCCAAGTAGCGTTGCTCTCATCTTCTCCCTATTTCACTTTGACTAGTTGAACCTCCCTGTTTCTCAACCTCTTAATCTCTGACCCAAGGATGCGTGTAGGAGCTCGTCGAATAGTCGCATCACGCTCTATCTCTATTTCTCTAAGCAAGCTCGGCTCTACCACCTCTGCGGTCTCATGTAGGCACTTCCTCAAATGTGACACATGGAATACATCATGTACACCACTAAGTCTGTCTGGCAACTCCACTCTATAGGCCATCTGTCCAACCCTTTCCTTAATAGGAAATGGTCCAACAAACCTTGGCGCTAACTTCCCAACAGATCCAAAGCGAACCACATTCCGTAACGGAGATACTTTGACAAAGACCATGTCCCCAACATCAAACTCAAGCTCTGTTCTCCTCTTGTCCGCATAAGATTTCTGTCTGTCTTGCGCCGCTTTCATCCTTCTTCGAATCAAATCAATCTTTTCCGAAGTCTTCCTAACCATATCGGGCCCAAGCAAGATCTTATCCGTAGATTCCCACCAACATGTAGGTGATCGACAAGGCCTTCCATAAAAAGCTTCGAAAGGAGCCATGCCAATACTAGACTGAAAGCTGTTATTATATGCGAACTCCACCAATGGAAGATGCTCTTCTCATGTACCTCCAAAATCTAAGATACATAGCCTCAAAAGGTCTTCTAAAATGCGATTCATCCTCCCGGTCTGGCCGTCCGTCTGAGGATGATTTGCGGTGCTCAAACACAGCTGAGTCCCTACCGCCTCTTTCAAACTCTTCCAAAACTCGCTAGTGAAGATAGGATCTCGATCACTCGCTATGCTGGAAGGTACACCATGCAATCTAACAATCTCTCGAATGTAGATTGAAGCTAGCCATTGAGCAGTCCTCTTACTCTTCACGGGTATAAAATGGGCACTCTTAGTAAGTTTGTCTACCCCAACCCAAATTCCCGTATTACCCTTCCTCGATCTTGGTAATCCATTGACGAAATCCATCGAGACACTATCCCACTTCCATAGCGGAACCTCCAATGGGTGAAGCAACCCACCGGGTTTCTTTTGCTCCGCTTTTACTTGTTGGCACACCAAGCATCTAGCGACATACTCGGCCGCGTCTTTCTTCATACCGGCCCAAATGAAAACTCGCTTCATGTCTGGGTACGTCTTGTCCCTACCGGGATGAATGGTCATCTTCGAACGATGTGCATCATCAAGTATAGCCTTCCTCAAACCCTCGTCTTGCGGTACACAAAGTCTACCATCTCTACGCAACCACCCCTTACCATCTAGGGTGTACCTACTCAAATGGCTGGACGACTCCCCCTCCTCATGAGCTTCTCTACTAACTCAACCAACTGTGGGTCGTCTCGCTGCGCTCCGCCAATCCGCCCCAAAAGAGTAGGCCTAACCTCCAAGGAGGCTAGCAAACCGGGTACAAAGTCAACGGAAGGTCTAAAGTCAAACATAGAAATAAACTCTAAGCTCCGTCGTTCAACGAACAATGAACTCAAGGACAACCTTTTTCTACTTAAGGCGTCCGCTACCACGTTACCCTTGCCATGGGTATACGCTATCTCAAACTCATAGGATGCTAAGAATCCCATCCACTTTTGCTGTCCTAAGACTATGCGCTCGAAGGGTCTCCAACACTTCCCTAAGATGTAGGGCATGCTCTTCTCCTCTTTTAGAGAAAACCAGGATATTACCCCATCCAAAATCATCACAACTGTCCATCTCTCACGCAGACCACCCTAGTCGAACTCGACATCCCCCAAATGCAAGCCCCAAAGGCCTAAACCAATATCAGACAAACACCCAAGGGATACCTCCTTCGAATTCAGACGACCTACGTGAGATGATACTAGTAAAAACGGCTAAATAATTAAGCCCTTGTCCAACTCTGGATGTCCTCGCCAGTCTCGCTCCAAAACCACCGTTTATCCCATAACTGGTTTTGCTCAACCTATTGAGCACATACGAAAACTTATTTCGCTCCTAGAAAAGACCAAGATGTCATTTACAAAGACCATCACGAACTTATTTAGGTACTCCCTGAACACCCTTCTCATCAAATCAACAAAGTATGCGGGGGCGTTCGTCAAACCAAATGGCATCACCAGCCACTCATAAAAACCATCCGGAGTCCTAAAGGTAGTCTTCTCTATACTATCCTCAGCCACTCTCAACTGATGAAACCCCGTGGCTAAGTCCTACTACGAAAACACTGAGGCGCCAACCAACTGATCAAAGAGATCATCAATCCTCGGCAATGGGTGTCTATTCTTCTTTGTTATCTTGTTAAACTCCCTATAATCTACACAAAGTCTGAGGGACCCATCCGCCTTCATAGCAAAAACTACTGGAGCACCCCACTCCGATATACTTCGTCTTCTAAACCCCTTCTCAAGCAAATCGCCTACTTGCTTATGGAGTTCCCTCCTCTCACGAGGAGCCATGTGGCACACTGGCCAAGATACTGGTTTGGCATTGTCTACCGGATATATTCGGAAGTCAATCTCCCACTCCGGAGGTAAGCCCTTCACCTCCTCAAACACATCCGAGTATTCCCGGAACACTCTAACAGATCGCAAACTCTAGACCGACGTGTCAAGCGATTCTAGATAACTTAGCATAACAGATTCCATGGGATTACAAGAGATCTCGAGAGTGTTACCCAAGCAGGTCGTAAGCCTAACAACTCTCCTTCCAGAAACAAGAACGGCACCATTACTGGATAACCAGTCCATGCCCAAAACTAACCCATGGCCCGTGAAGCCCAAGAAGCATCACATCTAAACTCAACGCTAAGTATAGAAACTTTCAAACCCAAACACATCATGGAGCCCCCAATTGGGTTTGAAACAACTAAGGGATCATCTACTAAACTGGTGTCTAAGTGCAGTGACTCAACTAACAACGATGAGATAAACGAACTCGATGCGTCAGAATAAAGTTCGAACCGGATAATAAAGAAATCCAAATTCCAACCTAGGCGGTCTTATCCCCATCTGGTACACTAGCCGTGAGGGAATACAACTACCCTCCAGAAGATTCCATACCTTGCCCTTGCCCCTTTGGACAACCCTAATAAGGTGTCCTATTCCTCCCAAAAGGATAACTACTCGCCTTCTTCTTCCCATTCTCCACTCGTAACCTCCCACCAATGAGGTTTCATCCTCCATTAACCAAACAACTATTTGAGCCTTCCTCCCATCGTCTATCCAATAGGTACCTACCAGTCCTCCTCCTTCTTGAACCACCTTCTAATCCGACTAACGTCTAAGTCACTTGAAGTGGTTTTCCATTCTTATCTATCTTAGAAAGATCATCTATACACGGAGGGGAAACTCAAAACGAGAGAGGAAGAGATTCAAAACGGAGAATTCGAAAGATAAATATATGGCTATCGGGGATTATGCTTTTCATTCAAAAACTTTTCTCTTAAAAGACATGTTTTTGAAAATACTCCTTTCAAAAATATTCTTAGAAAATAGTTTTTCTAAAATTTTTATCTGTTCTGGTAACCTTAAGCTCTGATACCACGTGTAACACCCCACACCCGCTACGGACACTCACTAAGGGAATGCCATAACATCGGTGGAGTATTTTAAGTGAATATAGAACAGAAAAATTACAACAAGACAGATATAAGTAATACTTGAGAATTTAAAACATCATTTCATTGCAGCGGAAAGTAAAACATGTTTGGTTACACCAAAACCATAAACAAGAGTCAAGTACATAATATCCATCCTGATAAAACAAAAGTACATAATCCCACTACATAACTTAATAGCCATAATAGAAAAGATAAACTGAGCTTTACATCCACGGTCCAAGCTCCAAAAGATAGATAAAGCAGTCTGATCAAAGCCCACTAGTGCTAGGCCCACTCTGAAAACCTAAGGGTTGGGAAAAAGATAAGAAAACAACGGGGTCAGACATAAGTCTGAGCGAGTCCTGTAACCTTAACAATACAATCATTAAAGTAATTAGGGTATGATATAAACAAGGTACGGTACCTCTGGGGATAATGACTACACTAAGTAGCCAACTAAACACAGGATGTACTAAGATAACCGAAAGGACGCATTTACCCACCCAAGGATAATTACTACACTGCACCACCCCAGATCTACCCACCCAAGGGTAATTCCTACACTGCACCATACCAGTTCTACCCACCCAAGGGTAATTCCTACTTAAGGTTGATCCCACTAAGTGTACTTAGTAATTTTTAAAAGTAGTTTCGCGTACCCATAGCTGACTACATAGGTGCCGTCTGCCCCTATCTCCACTAGGTGTACCCACTACTCCCCAAGCGATCGGCTCCCTAACGTAGATACCTGTGCTGGCCCCATAGTGGGGTGTATCATTCCCCAAAGTGGCAACGTGATAATATCAACGGTGCACGGCTTATACCTACACGATGCAACAACGTCTAACTTACCAGCCCGGGTCCACACACGCATATGAAACCCGTTGGACTTGCCTTGCCACCGCTAACCCGCTTTGGCCTCTTACAGTCAAGCCCAATATGCGTGTCCCGTCCTCGACTTGGGTCGAGCCACAAAGATACGTTTGGGATATTGGTTGAAATGGGCCCCCACAAGCTACCCACCTAAGCTTGTTATTTCTAGTGAATCCCACTTAACCCTTTAACCATGTCCAATTACATGTTATAAATTTTGGTTAAGTCTTTTAATCATATTTTAATTGCCACTCAAGGCACCCACTAGATTTCCACATGCCACCCAAGGCACTTACTTAACCCTTTAATCATGTTTAATTACATGTTCCACTTTGGTTAAGTATTCTAATCGTATTTTCTATTGCCACCCAAGGCAACCCACTAGTTTCCTCATGCCACCCAAGGCACCCCCACTAGTTACTACATGCCACCCAAGGCACCCACTTAACCCCTCATGCCCCACTACATGCTAATTTGGTTAAGTGTTTCTTAATTAATTAAGATCGTAACCTTTGTAAAGACCTCTCACATTAGACTGTCTTTTATGGCAGCTGGATATGCCGGTTGGTTCCGGGCAGCCTTACACCATAACAGAGTCTAACCTCGTGTCTTTACACTTGTCACGTATTTAGTTTATGACTAAGACCTCTCACATTGGGCCAATCATTTGTAGCCGCTGGATTTGCCGGATGGTTCCGGGCAGTCTTATGCTACAAAAGGGTCCAACCTCGTGTCTTAGTCGATTAATTACACCTAATTAATCACCCCTATAATTTGTATTAATTATCCCTAATTAATTACCAATTTCAAGAATATGGGTAGACCTAACTCAATAGGTAAATTCCCAATTCCATAATATGGGTAGACCTAACTTAATAGGTAAATTCCCAATTCCATAATATGGGTAGACCTAACTTAATAGGTAAATTCCCAATTATGTCCATTCACTTTATGTTATGTTTAAGCATACCCATTTCACACCATTTTATTAACATGCATATTAACCCCATCGTTCCCCACGTAATTCGTTCTCATAACATGACATAATAAAGGGAAGATTCATCACAAATGCCATGGGTTTAACCAATCATAACATATAACTTTATCATGGGTTTAAAAGATGTCAACTTGCATATATGAGCATACATTAAACCCAACTAGCATTTAATCCAAACTTGCATGAAGCACATATGTCACAAAAGGGGGTAACTTGCATATGATTCTTATGTCATACAAAGGTGTGAACTTGCATAGCATGTCACATGCTAACTTGCATATAACCAAACACATAACTTGCATAACATGTTACATATGAACTTGCATATAATCATGCACATAACTTGCATATAACCAAACACATAACTTGCATAACATGTTACATATGAACTTGCATATAATCATGCACATAACTTGCAAATAACCAAACACATAACTTGCATAACATGTTACATATGAACTTGCATATAATCATGCATATAACCAAACACATAACTTGCACAACATGTTACATATGAACTTGCATATAATCATGCACATAACTTGCATATAACCAAACACATAACTTGCATAACATGTTACATATGAACTTGCATATAATCATGCACATAACTTGCATTACATGTTACGTATGAACTTGCATATAATCTCACATATAGCTTGCATAACATGTTACATATGAACTATGAACTTGCATATAATCTCACATATAGCTTGCATAACATGTTACATATGAATCAATGTTCAACATAGTGTTTTGCATAATGAGCATCATAAAACATAGCATTAAACTTGCGTAACATATAGCATAAAACTCGCAAAACACACAACATACACTATACTAAACTTGCATAAACACATTGATCCACAAACATAGCCATATCTTATCATATCCTATCATAATCAATTTAACAATTGATTATTAAGGCTATAGAAACTCACCACTAAACTCCAATAAGCAAATCCTTGCCAAAAATCCCCCAAAAACTCTAGCCTTGAAAATAAAGCTTGCAACTTGATGATGAATGCAAGCTAATGATCACTCATACAACTTAAAAATACTTGTATGAACACGAAAGCCTTCATAGAAATAGTTTAGAAAGAGGATGGAGGCTAGGGTTTTGAGTGGAGGCCATGATCATAGAAAATTTTGGCATAGTTTAGTTAGAGGATAGGATTATGATCATTTAGGGCTAGCTTAGGGTCTTATTTATAGGATTAGGATGTGTTTTAGACCCTTAGATTAACCCTAGGTTAGTTTAGGTCCGTCAGATTTCGTCCCAAGCCCTCCAACCCAGCCCAAAACTCAACCAGGTGCACCCAGGCCAGAATCAGCCGACAGGGCAAGTCGACAGCCCTGTCGACTGCCAAGTCGACAGGCATGTCGACAGCCCTGTCGACAGCCAAGTCGACTTGGCTGGGCGGGAGTTTTCCCGCCTGGCCCCCATTTCTGCATGTTTCGATATTCAAATTTCCCGAAAACTTCTTTGGGCCTTGACCGGGTCATACGGACTCCGATTTACAAAATTTCGGACTCTATTTCGCGTATTTTTCCGAGACGAACACAATGATGTAACCCGTTTCCCCTGATTCTCACATCTGAGATTATTAATTCTGTAATTAGTGAATATCAGTGTTAATCTGAAATTCGGGGTGTTACAACTTCCCTAGGTTAACTACGCAACCTAGAGCTCTGATAGCAAGTGTGACGGCCCGCCCCGCACCAGCCGGCATTTCCTCCGAAAGTGCGTTGTACACATGCCCGACTAGCTTAGAACGGTCGTCAAGGAAAGGAAAGAAGAGAATTAACTAACGAGGAACCTGTAGAATGTCTCACAGCGCATGGAATAAAATATAATAATAACATACTTGACATAAAACAGGTGAGACAGTGCATAAGCTGATAACCAAAACCAACATCAACATCAGATCAGCGGAAATCCAAATACAGCTTATTACAACTTTCCAAATTTACTGTCTCTAAAACAAAAGAAAACTGAAGTAGAAGATGCACTACTAATGCTCAAGCAGTGATCTTCAACAATACAGGGAGAATACTATATATCATATGTGGAAGCCTCCTGCTCGTCTCCGGATCATCTACCCGTGCATCACCAGCTAACCTGTCTCTAGTCTGCTCGTGTGAGCACCCAGAGTAATAAGAGGAGACATAAAACTCAGGGTCAGACATAAAGCCTGGTATGAGAGATAAGCATCTAAACAGAACAATAACAGGTATACTTAACCATACCTGAACCTGGACCTGCAACCAAAGAGTTAGTACCACATACCGTACAATACACTAAGGTGCCATAATAGATAGTGTAAAGAATACGGGGGTGGGGTGTGTATGTCGTAATGATGGCAAACAAATCAACCATAGCAACCATCCTCACATCTCTCACTTAGTGCGTAAAGCATACGATGTCCACCACTGTCAATCACTAGACCCATCGAAGTAGTGACGGAGTTCGACTTGTACAACTACTGCTACTACCAAGCTTACCACATGGAGTCATGACCAAATCTTTACAAATGACCCCACTTCATTGGTCTATTGCCCTTTAGTCGTACCTAGGCCACTGTGGCCCTGAATCCATTCACGTACCTCCCATACATAGTGATCCAAAGTCATAGGCAATCGACTACCCCTTGGCACACGTCCTGCAGCGAAGCCCAAACATGAAGTGAACTCATCAGTTCCCAACTGGATCCTGAGATCTAACTTCCCATATTGGACTACCTTTGCATCTCGGGTTACTGGTCCACACTGGGTCGGGTCGGGTTCCCCTTCTAGCCATCGGTTCGGGTCGGGTCCTCCACTTTGAGTTGGTTCGTAGTCTTCTCCTGTAGCGGTTCGGTTCGGGTCCACAGCATTGCATCGGTTCGGGTCGGGTGTCCCACGTTGGGTCGGGTCGGGTTGCCACCTCCCATCCAGTCTGTGCTTCCGCTCCGATCAGCTCCCTCGTTCTTCACATGCTCCGATCCGATCTCTCCTCCTTTATCCGATCCGATCTCTCCTCCTTTATCCGATCCGAGCTCTCCTCCTTTATCCGATCTGATCCCAGTTCAATTAGCGTGGCCTTCCTTTTTGCCAGTTTTCTCAAGTGTCAAGCTCTGATCCGATCGAATCCCTTGCCCAGTTCATCTTATCCGATCCGAGCCCCCATATCCGATCCGATCCGATCCAGAACTTGCACCTTTCCTGCAACTTTTCCAGCAAGTGTTTTACGCCATTCGAGGACGTTTTCGACCAATTTAACCATTCTAATCAATCACAAATCATTCCAAACAGTCATAGCAACATAGCAAACTAACCACAAACACCAAAACAATGAATTTACATGTCAAAATGGATCAAATATACCCAAAACTCCATATTTTCCCTTAAGCATGTTTAAGAAAAACTAATCATAGGGTTAACAAAACTTAACCAAATTAAACCAAATTTCTACCAAAGGCATAAAATATTATTTTTGAATTTATAGATATTTTTCCAGAATTTATTAGTGTATGAATTCGCTAATCTTCACTAATTACCCTTAATTAACTGTAATTAGTGTCAAAACAATGCTAATCATTCACCTTGGCCACAAATAAAATTCTCAGAACTGAAACCTCGCTGTTTTAGGTGAATACTGATGTCTAACAGCAGCTCCAACCTTGCTTTCATGTTTTCTCTCCTTAATTTGATGTAGATTAAGCCAAAACTTGATTAGAAAGTGATTTGGGGATGTTTCTAGATGTTGGCAGCCATTGTTAGGGTTCAAGAATGAAAGTGGCGGCTGGGAAATGAGGATAAGATCGTTCTCTAACTGATTTCAGCCTCCTCCTCACCCTAATCCCGAAATCCCCCATTGGGCCTAGCTGTTAATCACCCGGTTAAGCCTAATTAAGCTGTTTTTCACTATCTGAAACTTGTTTCAGCCATATCTCCCAAACGGTGAGTCCGTTTGGCTAATGTAACCACTCTACGGAATTGTAAACCATCATCCGGAGCCAATGGAAGTGGTTTCAGATCAAAATTCCTTCCCAGTCAAAAGTTATGGTCAAAAAAGTACCAACTAGGGGTAAAATGGTCATTTTAAAATTGGGAAAAATCATGAACATGGGAAATGTCCCCAATAGTCGTCTCCCAAAGTTACATGACCATAAGACCTCGTATATGAAAGAAATAAATATTCTACGATCCTATGATGCGTAGAATACGGGTCGTTACAGTTTTACTCCAGGCAATAGTTAAATCTTTTATTAGATTTGAATGTGAAATGTTAATTAATTTTACCGATAACACCATACTGTTAGATATGGAGTGCTACCAGTTTTTCTCCGTGGGATGAATAGGTTGGGATTTGGAAAGAAAACAAATGATTACTTCGGTAAGGTGCGCTAATCCCGACTAGTTTGGAAAAACCTTAATTTGGTTTAAATTGATATCCAAAGGAAGAATAAAGAATAAATTTAAAGAATTTATCTTGATAAAATTAATGAGAATCTTTCCCTAATGATGTGAATATTTGAACAAAAAAATATTCTGAATTCGAATGAGGCATATGTTGTGTTTTTATAGCACTTGTTTATGAGATACGCGAGTTATTCGGAAAGTCCGGGTTAATACCCATTATGAATAATGATTCGACGATAAGTCAACAATGAAGATGGTAGTTAAAGACCGGAGTTCTTCACTTCGTTTGGATGATTATTGATGTCTTGATTGGGTTATACAGCTAAGACAAGGTAACACGTGGTGATCGTCCAGACGTACTTGGAGATCGACTGGATATGCGAGGACCTATCTCTTGTATTGGACATATGGGATGAGGAATATGGTGCCTCTAGTTTCGTTCAGACCCAAAACGAACTTGTAAATGGATGCTTTTCTGACATTGGATTTTATTATGTGTTGATTGATTTCTATTAAATATATATCTGTTTGGTGGCGGAGAATTTATTCTCTTCCTTAACACCCTTGTTAAAACCCGGAATATCAGAGCCAATATAAAATTTTATTTTAAGAAATTTTAAATAGAAAATGCGTCAGAATTTAGAAATTCTAAAAAAAAAAATCTTAATAAAAAGGTTAAAAAATAAAAAGTTTACATTTTTATTGTAAAGAAGGAAATATGAAAAATGGACATTTGTTTAAATAGGAAAGTTCATGTAACATAAAAATGTACATTTTTATGTAATATTGATTCAGTGAAATGAATCATAGCTTGTTTAAATGATGTAACATAAAAATTTACATTTTTAGGTAATATAAAAAGATTATATTCTTATGCTACATTTGTTTAATGTAAAGAAGCTTACAATAAAAGATTATATTTTAAATGTGCAATATGTAATATGATTCATTAAAAAAGAATGCTTGATTGACAAATATGTTAACATTAAAATGTCTTAGGAACTTTAGTGACATTTATTAATTTACTGATGGAAAATAATGTGCAGGTCATAAATGAAATAAATTCTGACAATATATATATTAATATATATATACATACATATATATCAATATATATGTACATATCTTTGGCTGTCCTCTTAAATATTTCCCCTATCAATTCAAATTTAACTTTTAGAAATTCAAAATGTAGACTATATGTTCATAAACAAATAGCATTAATCTAGCATTAATTCTTTCCATTTTATCCTCTTTCTCTCTCTTTCATTGTCATATATTTTGAAATTTGAATAATAAGAAATGGAATAAATGTGTCATTATAGTGTGTAATCAAAAGGGGATATAAGGAAACATTTATAAAACACAATTAAAACATAAAAGGTATTTATTAGTAATGCACATGCATGGTTTCTGGAATACATTCTTGAGTATATAAGTTGTTACATAATAGCTTTATATTAAAGCAAATATACACACTATTTAATAGGAAAGATGTAAATGTTAAATTTGGACGATTCAAAAATATTCCAAAAATATTAAGGAATAATAATGTATGGATTTAATTGTAAAATTAGAAATAAAGTATTATAAAATTGCTCTTGTCCTTTTTCCCAAATCCCTAATCCACTAACATGACCAGCTGCCGCCAAACATGTCCAATGGCCAAAATGTTCTCTAGTTCCTCCTCCTTTTTCTTCTAATCCAAACAATAAATTTGAAAATCTTATGAACGAAAAACATTCGGCTCTTCTAGCTCATGAAGATGAACGGTAGTGATCATTTAAAACACCATGGATGGGAAGATTTTTGGGTACAAAGGTGGCAGGTTCATGGTCGAATTGGGGGCTATAAAGGGCGGCGAGTTTCCCCATACGGCAGGCGAAGGTGGAGGCTGGCATAGGCTTCGATGTGAGGTGGTTTGATGTGGATCCGGTTGTCTTAGGTGTGTGCGGCGGTGGAGCATTCATGTGAGATTTCTCGTTTTTTAAAATAAATATATATATTCAAATTGATTTTGATTGTAATGTAGAATATTTACGCTATATATAAAACACATGTCTGTATCATGAAAAATTGAGGTTGGTTGATTTGACTTGTGGTGGTGATGATTGGTTAAATTTTATTTGTGTAAAATATAATCTTAAAATAAAAGTGTCATCGTTGTTAGATAATGTCTTTGTGAAATAAAATTACATTTTTATTTTTCATGAATAAAATAAAATAAAGATAAAAATATATATTCATATAGCATAAATTTGCCATTTATGTTAGAAAACAAATTTGTTATCTATGTTAGAGCATACAAATGTCATTTTTATTTTAAAGTGTTAAATTAGAATAATGACATGTTACAAATATATCATTTATATAGATTGTGTTTCATGTTAATTAAAAAAAAGTCATCTTTTGTTTGAGAACAAAAATGTCATCTTTTGTAAGAGAATAGAATATCATCTTTTGTTAGAAAGCAAATAGGTCATTTATGTTAGAAAGTAAATAGGTCATTTATGACAAGTAAATATGTCATTTAATTAGAAGATGTCACATTTGAATAAAAATAACATTTTTTTCGTTAGAATTTTGTTATGTAATTAAAAATAATACAAGGCATGAGAATAAAAATAACATTTTTGTCATAAAATGTTGCAATTGAATAAAAATACCATTTGTTATATATATATATATACACTTCGTTATGTTAAGATCATAACATTTACATGTTAGTGTAGTTGTTATAAAATGACCATTTGTTAAATAAGACTGTCATTTAGTAAAAACATGTTTTGCTAAATAAAACTGCCATTTATATTCATTTAGAATTGTCAGAAAATGAAGTATCATTTATGTTCATTTAGAAATATCATTTATGATTCATTTAGAATTGTCAAAGATAAAATTAACATTTTTATATGTCATGTACACATTAGTTTTGTATACATGTTAAAATTTACATTTCTATATGTCATGTAGATTTGAACATATATTTGTCAAATAAATGACAAATTGGGTCTTGTAATAAAAAGATTTTCTTTTTATTTCAATTGAGAACATGTAAATGACAAATTAGGTTTTGTAATTAAAAAGATTTTCTTTTTATTTCAATTAAGAAAATGTAAATGACAAATTCAGTATCGTAATAAAAAGATTTTTTTTAAGTGAGAACTTTTATCTCACTCAAGTTTTTGAAACAGTTAATTATTTTTATTGTTAAATATTAATTAATTATCTGTGTTGAAATTATTGTTCGTTGGATAAATGTTGATTTGGATGACTGTTGTGAATTGTTTGAAATTTGAAATATGTAACATGTTGTTATGACATTTATGATATTTAAAACATGTTTACACTGCCATTTACAAGTTGCCTGACTTGTTTATGTTGATTGGACGATAAATTTTCACACATCGTCCAAGCGCACAATTAATAATATATTATTTGAATTTGTGTTGGTTGAAATCCCACACGGGTCTTGGATTGATATTCTGACTACACATCGCCCTTGTGATTAGTTTAGAATGCACTTTGGCTGTTATTGAATGTTTTATCATGGAATTAATGCGATGTTTGAAATCCATATAATTAAAATTATATGGTAATGAATTGGGTCTCATTCCAATTTTGAATTAAAAGAATATTTTAATTTAATATTCAGTTAATGGAATTAATTGACGTATGAGTTAGAAAAATTATATCTTTATTGTTTATAAGTTATAATAAAAAGGATTAAATTATAAATATTACATCTTTACGGTCAGTGTGATAAGATAAGAAGGTTTGATTTCAAAATTTGAACATTTGAAAAGATTATTATTATAATATAATAATAATACAGAAAGTTCAATTTTTCATTAAAAATTGAAATGTCAGTTAGGATATTCAGAAACAAAGGGTTTTATAAAATTGGTGACAAATTAATGTAAAGATCATATCTTTATTTTAAAAGAATATTTAAAAATAAGATTTTCAATGAATTAATTATAATTGTACTTGGACACGAGGTTGGGTTACATTTGTGGTATAAGTCTGCCCGGACCCGCCCGGCATATCCAACAGCCACAAATGTTGGGCCTGATGTGAGAGGTCCAAGTGCGCAAATACGAATTGGGTCATGACACGAGATTAAGCCCAACTTGTGGGATTAGTCTGCCCGGAACCAACCGGCATATCCAGCATCCACAAGTCGCAGGCTTAATGTTGGAGGTCTGGCCCAGTTTAAAATATAAATGAATAAGATAATGAATTGGGCTATTTGGTCTGCTTTAAATAGCAACGCCATTTTAACCCAAACATGTTTATCGATTTATTTTATCCTTTTTATAATGCATATTGAAAGAGCTAATTTCAAAATTAATATTTTATAAATAATATTATTTTAATATGATAACAGACTGAATGTTCAATTTAGATTTAAAACTGAAAATATTACATTTTCAATGTAATAAAGATTGAAATGAAAATATTACATCTTTCAATGTAATAAAGGTTGAACTAAAAAGATTACATTAAAAAGATTTCATTTTTATTTAAGATTGATTACATTAGAAAGAATACATTTTTATAGTTAATTTGTTTCAAAAGAAAGAAAAGGATTCATTTTAATGTAAATATAAATTTTTATGTAAAAGAAAATAAAAGGATTAAAATGGTTTTAATAAAACCAAGATTTTCCAATACATATATTGGAATGGATTTGAATGGGAATAATCTTCGGATTATTTCAGTAGTGGATTCTGTGATTATACGGATGTTATTTTGGGAATTTGGAAGATATTAATATCGTTATTCCTAATTTGATATACGTTAATTTTCGGAATTTGATATTGAACATGAATCGATATAATTTCTATTCAAATCATGATATTTAATATCAGATTAGAATCTGGGTTTGTCGTGAATAGTGTCTTAAATAACACTGTTCTTAAACTCATTTGAGAAAGAATAAATCTTTTAATTAAGATTTAAATAAGATTACCAATTATTAAAAATAATTGAAAATTAAGTGAAACTGACTTTTGGGTTTATTGTGAACAATGTTTTTAAATGACATTAGTTCTTAAAACCTGAGTGACAGTGAAATTTAGATTGGTAATTCATAAATATTTTAATTAAGATTTAACGAAACATTCTAGAGAGAAGTTTTCAATTTAATATATTAAATTGGAATATGATTTTGGGTTTATTGTGAATGATGTTTTTAAGCGACATTTGTTCTTTAACCCAGTTAAAGGCAAGATTATTACTTGGAAGTTAAATAATCATTAAATAATGATTCTTGAAGATTAAAACTAAATATAGTTTTAATAAATCTTTAATTGGATTGAATGAGGATAAAAGAAATTAAATTTACTTAATTCAAGAAATGAACGATAACTGGGTACCACCAGTTTTTTACTCCAAGTGATAGTTAAATCTTTAATTAGATTTGAACGATAAAACGGTAATTAAGTTTACCGTTACACATTGGGTGTTAGATATGGAGTACCATTTTACTCCATGGGTTGTATAGGATGGGAATGGGATATTAATAAATGATTACTTCGGTAAGACGTTAATCCCGACTAGTTGAATAAACCTTAATTTGGCTTAAATTATAATCAAAGAATACTCTTGATTGGAATGAGGCGTTGGTTGTGTTTCAAAGCACATGATTTTAAATTGCGCAAATTATTCAAAAAGACCGGGCTTAACCCATTCTGAATAATTCATACGACGATCGAAGATCGACGACGAAGACGGTTATTGAAGACTGGGAAATTTCCATATCGAATGGATGATTATTGATATCTTGATTGGACCGTACACCCAAGATGAGGGAATGATTGGTGATCATCCAGACGTGTTTGGAGATCTACCCGATATGGTTTCGTTCAGACCCAGAACGGACTTGTAAATGGATTGTGTGTCTGACATTGTATTCCTTTATATTGTATTCGTTGATTTCTGTTTAATATATAGCTGTTTGGTGGAGGAGAATTTATTCTCTTGCTTAACACCCTGTTATATATTGGTAGATGATTAATGATATAGTATGGTCTGACAATGTGGCATGTTAAGATGCATATGATCAAGACTTTTGTTGAAAAGCATAGCCTTGAGGATGAAGATCAAAGCACAACGTAAATTAGCATAGCTTTGAGTATATCGTTACTTCGCGACCCTCACACCTCAATATGATGGTGAACGGTTTGTTTGATTAGTAGGTTGACCAATATACTTTATATATACATGGATTGGGTCAACTGAGCGTTGCTGGGTGTGGTCGCTCCACATCTGGAGATTGGGCAGTGATATCAGCCGAAGCCCATGGGGATAGAACACTAGATTGTTATTCCAAAGTGCATATTATATGTATTACGGTGTTTTCTCTTGCCGAGACGTAAGCCGTGGAGAAACATTCGCGATATGTTTTTCGAATGAGGAGCCATTATGATGGAAACCCAATTTCCAATACGAGCTTTGCGGTTTTTAGTTGTATACTTATATGGCGACATAATATATTTTGCCACTTACATAGTATATTATGCCACCTAAGATTGATACATTTATATTCGAAAATTGATTTCTACACTGTGCACTTATAGTATAAAAGATGAATTTCGCGTATTAAGCATTTTTGACCATTATAAGGTAAACTATCCTTCGGCTTTCGTTGCAAGGGATATGAGTCTTATAATGGTTTCATTTTCTAAAAGCATTGTGTTGTTTTTATGCACTGGTATTCCTGGGAGGAAACCCGTTCCGCGTTAGCGGCGTGGTCCCTTGATTTACCTAACTTTAAAATAAAGTTAATAACTGTTTTTAGTTCTCACACCAGTCCCATGACTGACCTGGAGTTTATTGTTTTAAACTAAACTCTGGGTGCCCCTATTTTCCACACGGGCAGCTTGTAGTTTTGGTTTTGCAGATATTTATTCGCAGGATCCTAGTCTACAGCTGAAGCGATATTCGGAAAGCTCTGTATCCGTGTATTTCTTTTAGTTGTATTTTGTATATATATTTTCCGCTGCTATTTAAATGTAATTTTAAATCTCTGATATTGTATTTCTAATGTAAAATATTTATTCACACTCTTGTATATTTTTGTACTCTGATGGAATTGTTGTAATCAGCAATAGAATGTTCTTTTGTTTTGTGTTCTGATGTATGTTGTTCTCAAAGCAATCCGTACTTTCCTTTACAGGGAAGTTTGGGTCGTCACATTTGGTATCAGAGCCTTGGTTTACAGAGCTCGAGAACAAGACACATTAGAATCGAATGGTAGAATTCATCAGAGATTGGATTAGTAATATCCAATAAGAATGACTCGTTAGAGATAGGATCGGTAGTATCCTAGAACGAGTGTGAAGAGTATTATTTTCCTTAAAATTAAAATAATAAAACAAATTTAGTTTTAAAATTTTTATCTTAAAATACGTATTTGAGATATTATTATTATATTTTAATTTGGACAATCGAGTATATAAAGATTTTGAATAGACGAGTAATTAACGGATATTCGAAGTTTTAATATACTGGATAGATATAGAATCACAATCTAGTCACCCGGAGATGATTCTGATGATTGAGGCCTTATCATCAGTATTTATGTTCGAGTATCGAAAGTGTGATATCTATATATTTCCATTGACTGGTGTGAGAACCAAAACTTAGATAGGGTCTATGGTTGTGATTTGCATTGAAACAAGATTTTTAATTATATATAAACGTTATATATATTTTAAAAAAGTTAACCACCTAATTGATTGCTGGCTATGATGTTTGATTATTAGTTTAACTAATAAAATTATTGGAATGATAAATTTAACTAGATCAAATTTAATATTGAACTGAATTGGAAATCGATTAGAATTGAAAGTTAAGTTGGGTAATTAAACGACTTTCAACTCTGTTCCTTTTCGAGGACGAAAAGATTTTAAGTGGGGGAGATTGTAACAACCCGGAATATCAGAACCAATTTAAAATTTTATTTTAATAAATTTTAAATAGAAAATGCGTCAGAATTTAGAAATTCTAAAAAAAAATTATTAATAAAAAGGTTAAAAAATAAAAAGTTAACATTTTTATTGTAAAGAAGGAAATATGAAAAATGGACATTTGTTTAAATAGGAAAGTTCATACAACATAAAAATGTACATTTTTATGTAATATTGATTCAGTGAAATGAATCATAGCTTGTTTAAATGATGTAACATAAAAATTTACATTTTTAGGTAATATAAAAAGATTATATTCTTATGCTACATTTGTTTAATGTAAAGAAGCTTACAATAAAAGATTATATTTTAAATGTGCAATATGTAATATGATTCATTAAAAAAGAATGCTTGATTGACAAATATGTTAACATTAAAATGTCTTAGGAATTTTAGTGACATTTATTAATTTACTGATTGAAAATAATGTGTAGGTCATGAATGAAATAAATTCTGACAATATATATATTAATATATATATATATATATATATACATATATATCAATATATATGTACATATCTTTGGCTGTGCTCTTAAATATTTCCCCTATCAATTCAAATTTAACTTTTAGAAATTCAAAATGTAGACTATATGTTCATAAACAAATAGCATTAATCTAGCATTAATTCTTTCCATTTTATCCTCTTTCTCTCTCTTTCATTGTCATATATTTTGAAATTTGAATAATAAGAAATGGAATAAATGTGTCATTATAGCGTGTAATCAAAAGGGGATTTAAGGAAACATTTATAAAACACAATTATAACATAAAACGTATTTAGTAATGCACATGCATGGTTTCTGGAATAAAAACAAAACTTTGCCCCACTGTCAAATTTGTGATTGCCTTGTTGGTGGTTACATGTTGAAAGTGATTGATATACACACTCGCCAAATAAAGGGCTTGCTGAATTTCTTTGCATAACAATAATAATAAAATGTTACAGAAAGATAGATAATTAAAATTGATATGTTTTCCTATTTTGGTTTCATAACTTAAAAAAAAATAGTTGTGATATGTTTAAAAATGGTCTTAATCTACTATAGGTAAAATTCATTTAAATATGGAATACATTCTTGAGTATATAAGTTGTTACATAATAGCTTTATATTAAAGCAAATATACACACTATTTAATAGGAAAGATGTAAATGTTAAATTTGGACGATTCAAAAATATTCCAAAAATATTAAGGAATAATAATGTATGGATTTAATTGTAAAATTAGAAATAAAGTATTATAAAATTGCTCTTGTCCTTTTTCCCAAATCCCTAATCCACTAACATGACCAGCTGCCGCCAAACATGTCCAATGGCCAAAATGTTCTCTAGTTCCTCCTCCTTTTTCTTCTAATCCAAACAATAAATTTGAAAATCTTATGAACGAAAAACATTCGGCTCTTCTAGCTCATGAAGATGAACGGTAGTGATCATTTAAAACACCATGGATGGGAAGAATTTTGGGTTCAAAGGTGGCGGGTTCATGGTCGAATTGGGGGCTATAGAGGGCGGCGAGTTTCCCTATACGGCAGGCGAAGGTGGAGGCTGGCATAGGCTTTGATGTGAGGTGGTTTGATGTGGATCCGGTTGTCTTAGGTGTGTGCGGCGGTGGAGCATTCATGTGAGATTTCTCGTTTTTTAAAATAAATATATATATTCAAATTGATTTTGATTGTAATGTTGAATATTTACGCTATATATAAAACACATGTCTGTATCATGAAAAAATGAGGTTGGTTGATTTGACTTGTGGTGGTGATGATTGGTTAAATTTTATTTGTGTAAAATATAATATTAAAATAAAAATGTCATCTTTGTTAGATAATGTCTTTGTGAAATAAAATTACATTTTTATTTTTCATGAATAAAATAAAATAAAGATAAAAAATATATTCATATAGCATAAATTTGCCATTTATGTTAGAAAACAAATTTATTATCTATGTTAGAGCATACAAATGTCATTTTTATTTTAAAGTGTTAAATAAGAATAATGACATGTTACAAATATATCATTTATAAAGATTGTGTTTCATGTTAATTAAAAAAGTAATCTTTTGTTTGAGAACAAAAATGTCATCTTTTGTAAGAGAATAGAATATCATCTTTTGTTAGAAAGCAAATAGGTCATTTATGTTAGAAAGTAAATAGGTCATTTATGACAAGTAAATATGTCATTTAATTAGAAGATGTCACATTTGAATAAAAATAACATTTTTTTTCGTTAGAAGTTTGTTATGTAATTAAAAATAACACAAGGCATGAGAATAAAAATAACATTTTTGTCATAAAATGTTGCAATTGAATGAAAATACCATTTTATATATATATATATACACTTCGTTAGGTTAAGATCATAACATTTACATGTTAGTGTAGTTGTTATAAAATGACCATTTGTTAAATAAGACTGCCATTTAGTAAAAACATGTTTTGCTAAATAAAACTGCCATTTATATTCATTTAGATTTGTCAGAAAATGAAATATCATTTATGTTCATTTATAAATATCATTTATGATTCATTTATTGTCAAAGATAAAATTAACATTTTTATATGTCATTTACACATTAGTTTTGTATACATGTTAAAATTTACATTTTTATATGTCATGTAGATTTGAACATATATTTGTCAAATAAATGACAAATTGGGTCTTGTAATAAAAAGATTTTCTTTTTATTTCAATTGAGAACATGTAAATGACAAATTAAGTTTTGTAATTAAAAAGATTTTCTTTTTATTTCAATTGAGAAAATGTAAATGACAAATTCGGTATCGTAATAAAAAGATTTTCTTTTTTTTAAGTGAGAACTTTTATCTCACTCAAGTTTTTGAAACAGTTAATTATTTTTATTGTTAAATATTAATTAATTATCTGTGTTGAAACTATTGTTCGTTGGATAAATGTTGATTTGGATGACTGTTGTGAATTGTTTGAAATATGTAACATGTTGTTATGACATTTATGATATTTAAAACATGTTTACACTGCCATTTACAAGTTGCCTAACTTGTTTATGTTGATTGGACGATAAATTTTCACACATCGTCCAAGAGCACAATTAATAATATATTATTTGAATTTGTGTTGGTTGAAACCCCACACGGGTCTTGGGTTGATATTCTGACTACACATCGCCCTTGTGATTAGTTTAGAATGCACTTTGGCTGTTATTGAATGTTTTCTAATGGAATTAATGCGATGTTTGAAATCCATATAATTAAAATTATATGGTAATGAATTGGGTCTCATTCCAATTTTGAATTAAAAGAATATTTTAATTTAATATTCAGTTAATGGAATTAATTGACGTATGAATTAGAAAAATTATATCTTTATTGTTTATAAGTTATAATAAAAATGATTAAATTATAAATATTACATCTTTACGGTCATTATGATAAGATAAGAAGGTTTGATTTCAAAATTTGAACATTTGAAAAGATTATTATTATAATATAATAATAATATAGAAAGTTCAATTTTTCATTAAAAATTGAAATGTCAGTTAGGATATTCGAAAACAAAGGGTTTTATAAAATTGGTGACAAATTAATGTAAAGATCATATCTTTATTTTAAAAGAATATTTAAAAATAAGGTTTTCAGTGAATTAATTAAAATTGTACTTGGATGCGAGGTTGAGTTACATTTGTGGTATAAGTCTGCCCGGACCCGCCCGGCATATCCAGCAGCCACAAATGTTGGGCCTAATCTGAGAGGTCCAAGTGCGCATATACGAATTGGGTCATGACACGAGGTTAAGCCCAACTTGTGGGATAAGTCTGCCCGGAACCAACCGGCATATCCAGTATCCACAAGTCGCAGGCTTAATGTGGGAGGTCTAGCCCAGTTTAAAATATAAATGAATAAGATAATGAATTGGGCTATTTGATCTGTTTTAAATAGCAACGCCATTTTAACCCAAACATGTTTATCGATTTATTTTATCCTTTTTATAATGCAAATTGAAAGAGCTAATTTCAAAATTAATATTTTATAAATAATATTATTTTAATATGATAATAGACTGAATATTCAATTTGGATTTAAAATTGAAAATATTACATTTTCAATGTAATAAAGATTGAAATGAAAATATTACATCTTTCAATGTAATAAAGGTTGAACTAAAAAGATTGCATTAAAAAGATTTCATTTTTATTTAAGATTGATTACATTAGAAAGAATACATTTTTATAGTTAATTTGTTTCAAAAGAAAGAAAAGGATTCATTTTAATGTAAATATACATTTTTATGTAAAAGAAAATAAAAGGATTAAAATGGTTTTAATTAAACCAAGATTATCCAGTACATATATTGGAATGGATTTGAATGGGAATAATCTTCGGATTATTTCAGTAGTGGATTCTGTGATTATACGGATGTTATTTTGGCAATTTGGAAGATATCAATATCGTTATTCCCAATTTGATATACGTTAATTTTCGGAATTTGATATTGAACATGAGTCGATATAATTTCTATTCAAAGCATGATATTTAATATCAGATTAGAATCTGGGTTTGTCGTGAATAGTGTCTTAAATAACACTGTTCTTAAACCCATTTGAGAAAGAATAAATCTTTTAATTAAGATTTAAATAAGATTACCAATTATTAAAAATAATTGAAAATTAAGTGAAACTGACTTTTGGGTTTATTACGAACAATGTTTTTAAATGACATTAGTTCTTAAAACCTGAGTGACAGTGAAATTTAGATTGGTAATTCATAAATCTTTTAATTAAGATTTAACGAAACATTCTAGAGAGAAGTTTTCAATTTAATATATTAAATTGGAATATGATTTTGGGTTTATTGTGAATGATGTTTTAAGCGACATTTGTTCTTTAACCCAGTTAAAGGCAAGATTATTTCTTGGAAGTTAAATAAACATTAAATAATGATTCTTGAAGATTAAAACTAAATATAGTTTTAATAAATCTTTAATTGGATTGAATGAGGATAAAAGAAATTAAATTTACTTAATTCAAGAAATGAACGATAACGGGGTACCACCAGTTTTTTACTTCAAGTGATAGTTAAATCTTTAATTAGATTTGAATGATAAAACGGTAATTAAGTTTACCGTAACACATTGGGTGTTAGATATGGAGTACCATCAGTTTTACTCCATGGGTTGTATAGGATGGGAATGGGATATTAATAAATGATTACTTCAGTAAGACGTTAATCCTGACTAGTTGAATAAATTTTAATTTGGCTTAAATTATAATCAAAGAATACTCTTGATTGGAATGAGGCGTTGGTTGTGTTTCAAAGCATATGATTTTAAATTGCGCAAATTATTCAGAAAGTCCGGGTTTAACCCATTCTGAATAATTCATACGATGATCGAAGATCGACGACGAAGACGGTTATTGAAGACTGGGAAATTTCCATATCGAATGTATGATTATTGATATCTTGATTGGACCGTACACCCAAGATGAGGGAATGATTGGTGATCATCCAGACGTGTTTGGAGATCTACCCGATATGGTTTCGTTCAGACCCAGAATGGACTTGTAAATGGATTGTGTGTCTGACATTGTATTCCTTTATATTGTATTCGTTGATTTCTATTTAATATATAGCTGTTTGGTGGAGGAGAATTCATTCTCTTGCTTAACGCCCTGTTATATATTGGTAGATGATTAATGATATAGTATGGTCTGACAATGTGGCATGCTAAGATGCATATGATCAAGGCTTTTGTTGAAAAGCAGAGCCTTGAGGATGACGATCAAAGCACATCGTAAATTAGCATAGCTTTGAGTATATCGTTACTTCGCGATCCTCACACCCCGATATGATGGTGAACCGTTTGTTTGATTAGTAGGTTAACCAATATACTTTATATATACATGGATTGGGTCAACTAAGCGTTGCTGGGTGTGGTCGCTCCACATCTAGAGATTGGGCAGTGATATCAGCCGAAGCCCATGGGGATAGAACACTAGATTGTTCTTCCAAAGTGCGTATTATATGGTTTACGGTGTTTTCTCTTGGGCAGACGTAAGCCGTGGAGATACATTCGCGATATGTCTTTCGAATCAGGAGCCATCATGATGGAAACCCAACTTTCCAATACGAGCTTTGCGGTTTTTAGTTGTATACTTATATGGCGACATAATATATTATGCCACCAACATAGTATATTATGCCACCTAAGATTGATACATTTATATTCGAAAATTGATTTCTACACTGTGCACTTATAGTATAAAAGATGAATTTCGCGTATTAAGCATTTTTGACCATTATAAGGTAAACTCTATCCTACGGCTTTCGTTGCAAGGGACTTAAGTCTTATAATGGTTTCAATTTCTAAAAGTATTGCGTTGTTTTTTTGCACTGGTATTCTTGGGAGGAAACCCGTTCCGCGTTAGCGGCGTGGTCCCTTGACTTACCTAGCTTTAAAATAAAGTTAATAACTGGTTTTAGTTCTCACACCAGTCCCATGACTGACATGGAGTTTATTGTTTTAACCTAAATTCTGGGTGCCCCTATTTTCCACACGGGCAGCTAGTTGTTTTGGTTTTGCAGATATTTATTCGCAGGATCCTGGTCTACAGCTGAAGCGATATTCGGAAAGCTCTGTATCCGTGTATTTCTTTTAGTTGTATTTTGTATATATATTTTCCACTGCTATTTAAATGTAATTTTAAATCTCTGATATTGTATTTCTAATGTAAAATATTTATTCGCACTCTTGTATATTTTTGTACTCTGATGTAATTGTTGTAATCAGCAATAGAATGTTCTGCTTTGTGTTCTGATGTATGTTGTTCTCAAAGAAATCCGTACTTTCCTTTACAGGGAAGTTTGGGTCGTCACAACCCTACTCTGAGACATATGAGCGTAGAAGTTATATATCGATAGACATCAGTCGCATGTCGTGAATTGTCAGTGTGGTATGCTGAGATGCCAATGATCAAGGCTTTTGTTGAAAAGTAGAGTCTTGTGGTTGATGATCAAAGCACGACTTTAAATATCATAGTTTTGTGTAGCATTAATTCGCGAGCTTCACCCCCAGGCATGAAATGGGATGAAGGATCCAGGGAGAATGTGCGTTTCTGTCTAGCTAGGAGTGGTGTCATGGTATGGAGCCCAGACATTTTACTTATGTGGTTGTTGGGAAGCGAGGCGCCTTGGATATATTGGTCACTACGGGGCCGATGGATGGTATGGTCAACATACTGAACAATACCCCCTATAAGGCAGGTAAACGCATTGTTCAGGAGTTATAATCCTCAAAAGTAAGGGAGGACCGACTCTGTGGCTCCTAGATGCAATTGCGGCTATATACCGAGACATGGTAGGCTAGATTGTCTTGAATTCGGTAAGGACGATCCCTTGCCTTGGTTCATAGATGGAATCCAATTTCCAATACGTGACATTTCGGTTTTAATTGCAGAACTAGTATGGCGACATAGTAGCATGTGATACTATGCCGTCTATGATTGATACATTTATATTCGAAGTTGATTTTGACACTATACACTTATAGTAATATCAAAATGATGTTTAAAATGTACCATGCGTGTTCGGCTATTATAAGGTAAAACTCTATCCTATAGCTTGTGTTGCATTGTGTGATGGGACCTGAGTCTTATAATAGATTCATTTTTCAAAAAGCATTGCGTTGTCTATAAATTGTTTTATGCACTGGCATTCTTGGGAGAAAATTCGTTCTGTGTTATGCAGCGTGGTCCCTTGATTTACTCTATTTTAAAGTAAAGTTTAAATAACAGTTTAAGTTCTCACACTAGTCCCATGACTGACCTGGAGTTTATTGTTTTAACCTAAACTCTGGGTGCCCCTATTTTCCACACGGGCAGCTAATAATTTTGTTTTTGCAGATTTCTATTTCATAGGATCCTGGTTTACAGTTGGAGCTATATTCGGAAAGCTTTGTATCCGTGTATCTCTTTCAGTTGTGTTGTGTATTATTTTTCCGCTGCTATGTAAATTAATTTAATCTCTGATTTTTTCTGATGTATATTATTTATTCGTACTCCGCTTATATTCTTGTACTCTGATATAATTGTTGTAACAACAGAAATGTTCTTCTATTTGTGTTCTGATTTGTCATGTTCTCAACTCATTCCGGGCTTTCCCGAAAGGGGAAGTTTGGGACGTTTTAGGTTGGTATCATAGCTTTGGTTTACAAAGCTCGAGAATAAGACAGATTAGAACCAAACAATAGAATTCATCAGAGATTGGATTAGTAATATCCAAAGAGAATGACACGTTAGAGATGGGATCAGTAGTATCCTAGGGTGAGTTTCAAAGAGTGTTATTTTTAAAATAAAAGTGAAAACAAATTTTGTTTTGAAAATTTAAACCCTATTATACGTATTTGAGTATTTTATTTTATATTAAATTTGAACAATCGAGTATATAAAGATTTTGCATATACGCATCATGAATGTATATTCGAAATCTTAAATATACTGGATAGATATAGAATCACACTCTAGTCACCCAGAGATGATTCTGATGATTGCCATGGCATCGTCAGCATTTATGTTCGAGCTTCGAAAGTGGGATGGCTATATATTTCCAATTGACTGGTGTAAGAACCAAAACTTAGATAGGATTTATTGTTGTGATTTGGCACTGAAATATGATTTTTGAATATATATATATAAAAGTATATGTTTGAAAAGCTAATCAACTAATTGATTGTTGGTTGTATTGTTTGATTATTAGTTTAACTAATAAAATTATTGAAACCAATATGACAATGGAAGGTAAATTAGCCAAATTGAATCAAATATTGAACTGAACTGAAAATTGATTGGAATTGCATATACATACATGCGTATACATTGAACAGGTCATAGCATGGAAGCTAAGAAGAGGAATAAAATTGTATGCCCAATAAATAGGTACATGTTTACCATTTCCTTGGATTTTGATGATTTTATGAGCCGCCTGGCTAGCCGCTTGGCTTTTTCTTTTTCTTTTGAATTGATGAGGGTCCTGTGAGGCAAGTTGCAGTTTTAAATATCAACCCGTACAAAGGAGGTTATGGGGAAATTTTTCAAAAATTTAGGGTGTTAGCCAAATATTTGAAAATTCTTAGAAATTGAAAATTTGAAGAATGAAAGCCAGAATGAAAGTTGAGTTGGTTAGTTAAACAACTTTCAGCTCCGTTCCTTTTCGAGGACAAAAAGATTTTAAGTTGCAGAGATTGTAACAACCCGGAATTTCCGAACCAATTTAAAAATTTTATTTTAGCTATTTTAATGGATTTTGAATATTTAAAATAATTTATTTTAGATAATAATGACTAAAAATTTGTTTTAATAGTAGTTTTAACATATAAATTTATTTTAGTTATAAAACGAGCCTGAAATGGTGCCGCAGTTTGAAAATTCGATTTCAAATTTAAAATGAATGTAAGGATTCAAAATAAATCAAATTTCAGTAAAACAATAAATATTTGAATCTGTTTAGCTATATCTTTCTAACGAATGTAAAAAATTGAGATTTCATAATATAAATTGAAAGTTATGTCCTATTTAAAATTTAAAATAGTCGCTATGGAATTTATATATATTTTAATATAATATAAATTTATTTTAGAGTTGTGGGTGAGAAGTGCACAATGGAGAGAAGTGCTCCAATATTCAAAGAGTAGAGTTGATGAGACGTGCTTCAACAATTGAAGGTGATGAGAAGTGCATCACAAATCGAAGAGAAGTGCTTCATGTGTTATCTCAACAACTTTGAAGCAATGGGGTGTGTTAAAGTTATATTAATGCTTCAAAGTAATTAGTTCATGAATAATTAGAAATAATGAATAGTTCTTTGTTGTCCCGGTCATTAGCAATATTGTAGGAGAGATCCTATTTTTAGGTAGTGCTTGGTATTTTATAATTAGATTTGTAATTTTAGTTTTTATGATATGAAGCAATAACAACGTAGTCATTCAATTATTTTACGTTTTATCTCTCTCCTCCTCTCTATATCAAATTTCAATATGGTATCAGAGGTAGGTTGATGAGAGAGGATAGAGAGATCTCTAGGAAGCGGGAAAAAAAGATCAGTTTTTAAACAAATCGGCTTCCTTAAAAAAAGATGAAGAGCAAAAGAACATGGCACAAGTGGTTATGGAAGAGAATTTATTTTAGAGTTGTGGGTGAGAAGTGCACCATGGAGAGAAGTGCTACAATATTCAAAGAGTAGAGTTGATGAGACGTACTTCAACAATTGAAGGTGATGAGAAGTGCATCACAAATCGAAGAGAAGTACTTCGTTTATTATCTCAATAACTTTGAATCAAGGGGTTGTGTTAGTGAATGATTCAAAGTATTATTTTAGATTAGATCAAGTCTTCCTTTTTTAGTGGACCAGTTTAAATTATTTTAGCTTAGGTTTAGGAGGTAGTTTGATACTTTTATCTTTTCTATTTAAAGCTTTGTATTTCCCATCTTTTAGTGTGGAGCAATAACAATGTAGTCGTTCAATTGTTCTATGTTTAATCTCTCTCCTCCTCTCTATAATTAATTCCAACAATATATAGCCCTTAAAAATAGCCATTTTGCAAACGACCTCCGTTTTCGACAAAACCACTTTTGTTGGATCCGGAATGTCAAATTATTGCTAGGTTTCAAATTTCATAATTTTTGGAATTAATTTGTGACCGCAGTGAATTTAAATGCGTTTGGTAATTTCAGTTTGAATTTAATCGACTGGAAAATGACCATTTTTAAACGGTCTCCAAATTCGACGAAATTAGTTTTGTTATGACCGTATCGTCAAAACATTTCTGTAATTTTTAGAGCTAGTATGTGGCTGTGAGCAATTAATTGTAAATCGATCAGCCATTTAAGGTTAAAACAGAGCTTTTTGAGCAAACAAACTAGGAATTCGACGAAATCAGTTTCATTGGAACCGTATCGTCGAGACATAGCAGCATGTCAATTTTTGTCGCCATTGGTGTTTGTGTGTGGTTGTGGCATCGATAACTGTAAAATGAAGAGAATGTGAGTTAGAAGATCTATATAGAATCATACAATACTCACTGAACATTAACAGCCAATTTGGCACACTAGAATGCAGACGTAAAATGCGGTTTATAGCCGTATCATATTTGATACTGCTCAGATCCGTATCAAACTACATTTTGCGATCCGTACCACCCCAAACACCCTAAATTTGACAGTCCACCAAGAAGCTTCGGATCAGTTAATTTGATATGACTTTTGGCCAAATCGAATGCGTATCATATTGTGCACCCCATTAGGCACTCGGGATTAAAATTTTGGCCGCTCCCTTTTCCCTTTATTTCACTTTAATGTTGATCAAAAACCCAAATTAGGGTTTTCGGTCACCAAATCGTGCCTCCACCTTTCTCTGGAATCTTCCCTACCGACAGAGATGAACGACCCTCTCCTTCGACGCAGCAACCCCTAGTCCCTAGCCCTCCGTTGACCGTAGGTATGTGTTTCAATTGAATTGTGTTTTGCATGCCTGATAGTGGGGATTAGAGAACAAATTGAAGTCTTTGTGTGTTAGCTGACCCTTACTTTGTGTTAGTCTGTTAACTGTTTCAATTGAATCGTGTTGTGCATGCCTGATTGTAGAGATTAGGGAACAAGTTGAGGTCTTTTTGTGTAAGCCGATTGCTACTTTGTGTTAGTGTGTTATCTATTTCAATTGAATTGGTATGTACTAGTGTGTTATACCCTGGAATCAGAGAAATCAAATTTGATTGCGGTATAATTTTAGATTGCGGTATATATATCCATGAAATTATGAACCAAAGAAATAACAATGAGTTAGTCAAGCCGATTGCAACTAAAATGTAGTAACCACATCCATGTACAAGTTGTCACTGATTTATATTTTAACTATTTAGCAACTAATAGTTGTCCATTTCTTAATTTGAGCAAATAGATAATTCTATCACTACTACAAAAGTGGGCATATTCGATACAAATTTTATGTGGCCTTAGATCGAAAAAGTGTTGCATTTTCCCCTTTTTTCAAATAGGTAACACCGGAAGAGCGTGGCATCCACGGCCATTGCCTTAGCCCTATAAGGCAACGCTTTTGCACATCTACTGCCACGGAAAGAAATTGTTGCATTATAGACGTAATACAACATTATTTGCACGTAATGCAACAATATTCAGCATTGCTTGAAAATTAGTTAGATCCTGGCTACGGCGGCCATGTCAGCTGCCTACATGTCACATGACACGTTAGCTCTCCATGTCAGCTGCACACGTGTCACATGCCATGTCAGCTGTGGCGTCTAAATGCCATGTGGACTTACTACTGTTTTATGTAATGCAACACCACTGTATAATGGAATGCAACACCATTATCTTAAATTACAACATCAGGAAAAAAGAAAATGCAATGCTATAATTATAAATTTTGCAATATTAGTTTTGTACATAGAAAAACACATCCGTTACATTCATCATCACATTCAAACCTTCAATACATACCACCTTCAATGCATACGGTCAAATATGTAATTCAACGCTTTAAATATATAACACACCCGATCAAATACATAATTTAAAAGTAGCAAAAGTCCCAAAACATACCACCTTCAATACAAGTGCCAACAAATACGATCAGTGTACAATCTACAAAGTAGCAATGCCATGAACCAGAAACTGTATCTCTCCATGTCGTTTCAGGTCCTCCACTTGCCGGCTGTATCTCTCCTCGTCATTTCAGATCCTGCAATTTGAATTTACAAGTTATTTGATAAGTGCGTATGTGTTGTGCGCATCTATGCATTTGGCCATCTAATTAACTTATAAATCTTAGTGAGTTACGCATACAATTATAACAGTTGATCATTCACCAATGGTAAATCATGCCACCTCAGAATGGAGTATGCTTCATCTTCTATGCAAGCATTTCAAGTTCACATATTTACCTGACGCAATCCATCGGGTCCCTCGCACATCCTTTCAGGCTTCAGAACATCATCATCTCCATATCCCCTAAACCCAAATCTTCGAAAGTTAAAAAAAAAAGAATCAATGGAGGACTCGTCTCTATACATCACTGCCACTGTTCTTAAGGGACACTGGAATTTTGAAGTTGTGCATAACGTTCTTAAGGTGACTATCAATCATAATTCGTGGCCTATACGGGTAATACCCAATAACTCTTTTCTAGTATCATGCCCATCGTACAGTCAGCGTGATCATGCACTAATGTTGAAAGTTTTTACAAAACCGGGTGGTGTTATTTACCTGCAAGCATGGTCTGATGAAGAATTTGAGCTTAAACCAGCTTTAGAAGTGGAATCATGGGCTAAAGTCGATGGCTTTCCCAAGTTCCTAAAGAATAATGTCCCTGCTGTTGAAGAAATAATGAAGCCAATGGGACGTGTGCTTACAATTGACAACTGCAACTGGTCTAAGTATGACCATACATCTTTCTACCTAAAAATGCAATTTTATGATGGCATTGGCAATATCAATTGTTTTGATGCTCAATTCAACAACAAGGTTAACCTCATTAAGGTTCAACGTTGTACCCTTGCTCATCCTGGAATAAGGCCCGAACTTCTTTTTGTGAGCAATAGGGAGGAATAAGTGGTTCCATGTTTACATCATTACAGATGGGAATGGAAAATGGATTCAGATGAAAGATTTGACGCAATGATATAAGAAGCTGTTGTGCTACCCCTCTTGCCAAGCTTATTTCCGGAAGCCAACCATGAATAATTTGATAACCAAGCCCCAATGAACCTGAGGAATGATCAGTGGGTATATATAGAAGTTGATCAGGAATTTGACTGGCCAAACTACCTCACCCCTTGTCCTGATGCGACGGGTTCATCACATGCGGCTGCTCACTTCGGACTGGTTCTCCCACAGCCGCAAAGCACTAACGAATCAGTTGGAAGTTCCACAACCACGCAAAGCCCTGATCTGGTATGAACTGATGCTACTATAATGTCATTTTTTTTGATGTGTATGTATTAAGTTAACTTTATGATACTTTTGGATGTGGATGTGTGTGTTATTTTTTGGATGTGTATGGTATGAACTAATCGATGCTGCCTTATGATACTTGTGCATATATGGTACGAACTGATGTGTATTGTATGGACTGATGCTGCCTTATGATACTTGTGCGTGTGTATGTATACTTGTGCATGTATGGTATGAACTGATGTGTATTGTATGGACTGATGCTGCCTGATGATACTTGTGCGTGCGTGTTAGATACGGGTATTTGTATCACTAAACCTCGGTGCAAACACACCGCAGTGCAAACACACCGTAGTGCAAACACACCGCAATGCATACACATCGCAGTGCAAACACACCACAGTGAGAACACACTGTAGTGCTACATATGTATTTGTACTAACTTTATGGTGCAAACACACCGCAGTATTACACATGTATTTGTATCATAAAACCTCAAGCATACAATTGTATGTCATTTTATGAATGTGGAATGTATGAACTGATGCACTGCGGTGCTTTATGATACTTTTTTGTATGACTACTTTATGATACGTAGTAAATGCATACCTGTGCGTGTTAGATACGGGTGCGTGTTAGATACGGGTATGTGTTAGATACAGGTGAACGACTCGTCCGGATGGGGAAATTGGTAGCCTCAAGCACACCGCAGTGCTATACACATGTATTTGTATCATAAAACCTCTAGCATACCATTATATGTTAATGTAAATGAACGTAAAGTGCAAATCAATTTCGACGGTAAATTCCCCATTCCTTAACTAGAGTCTAGCTCGATCTCTATATTAACCAATGTCTTTTTCGTGCCAATAGCCCAGTTCCCATGGCCCAAATCCTGGTGGCAAACCCACCGGCACCATCTCCTTTTTTTGGTTTATTTTTGGGTATAATTTTCGAATAAACCTCAGCATAATGCCAAATCCCAAATCAATGGTCAAAGCGGAACTAATCACTAATAATCTAATCTTTCACCGACTAATCACTGATAAGCGAACGGGTTTTCCTAAGTTTGGGATGTCCAAGCAACTAATTATTTATAAGGGAATGGGTTTTCCAAAATGTAACAAATGAACTAATTACTAATTACTCATAATCCAATCTATAATAAGCGCAACTAATTCACAGTGCTATACAAACTGAACCTGAGGGAAAAAACCGGCGATGTCAACGCCCTGAGCAATCAAAGCTAGAAAGCATTTCAAAGCTTCAACCTTTTCGGAATAAAATTTGCTGTCAAGGAGAGGAGCGATACTGACGTGAATTTAGGTTTAAATTTTTGTCAATAGTAAAAAGCGGGAAAAAGGATTAGATGATAGAGAAAAAAATGATTTGTGACCATATTGATTTTACATTATTTCGTGAAGGGAGAAGATCGCGCCAAAATTTCGTCAGAAGAATGCAATGACATGGCCGTCAATGATTGGATGATGGCTAACATTTAGAATCATCAGACCCATAGATGGTTTGAGCCGTTGGATTAATCTTGCATTTACATTGGGGTTTTTATATGTTGATAACGTGGATTGCTGAGCTGGATTATATATACGTAGTGCTAATCTTTTAACTGGTGTTGCACGTCAAAACACTAGAATTCCCACCGCAATAGTGCATTCACGTATAATGCAACAACATATGAATATTGTTGCAGAAGATCAAAGAAATCATAGATTTCGCCATACTTTTCATGCAGTGCACACAAACTAGTGCCGAATATGCCCACTTTTGTAGTAGTGTATAGTTCATTATTTAACCATGATTTCATCGTCGTTTGACTGTTTGTTTTCCTTATGCTTGAAATTTAATTTGTTCTGTCCTATAACAAGTTTACTCTGTTTTAAGAAATAACAAGTTTACTGAAAATATAATAATAGTTTGCTGAAACCTGGGAAGATGGATGATTACTTGACTTTCTAGTTAATAATCTAATGGGCAATCCACCGCGTGGATGCATTTTAGCTCACGCGTAGGGTCGGGTATCCATGCTTATTAGCTTTATCCAAATGTCGGATGCTGCTGCACTTAACCTTAGTAACAAACTGCTTTCACTAGCAACTTTCCCCTACTTTGTAGCAGAGACTGTAGTGTAAGTTATCTTGCCCTACACAGTCCGCTTCAAAGAAACTGAAAGTTGCAAGTGAAAGCAGTTTTTTCAAAGGTTAAGTGAAGCTGCATTTGGCATTTCAATAAAGCTAATTAGCATGGATTACCGACCCTGCGCATGAGCTAAAATGCAGCCACCTGGTGGATCGTCCAGTAAATTCTTAATCAGAAAGTCGAGTATGTGTGTCATTCGACGATGATGATTCAATATCTTTAGACGTTGGAGCAGGTATATTCAATATCTTACATAAGAATTGAATGGACATGTACTTGTGTGCACATGCATCTTGAATATTCTTTTTGTTTATTTGTGTGTATAGGAGGATGTTCTGTATGCTAGGGTACGAACTACCGGTGTTGCATATGGACTACACTTCAGGTGATTCTTCTTTTGGGTTTGCATTTTTAATGACTATCAACTAGGTTGTTGTATGAATTTAGGCCGCATGGGTAGAAATTAGTCGACTAATCGACTAGTCGATTCGACTAGGTTGTTATTGGTTCCCAGTGAAGTATTTGTACACAAACGCACTGATTGACTACGTACCACTAAATTACACAAACACACTGATCGTCACGATATGCCCTTCACTATTATTGGTGTCCAGTGAAATTACACAAGTCCAAAATATTGAAATTATCATCTAATCCTTCACTGTTAGAACCATTGTTATTATCACTTTTTCTACCATAATTAACATTCAATGGCGCATTATAATCCTTGTTGTATTCATGTTAGAACCTTTGTTAGAACCATTGTTGTATTCATGTTTGCACCATTGTTGTATTCATGTTGTATTCATGTTTGAACCATTGTTGTAACCATTGTTGTATTCATGTTTGCATCTCA
Organism: Allium sativum; assembly: GCA_030737875.1. NCBI lineage: Eukaryota > Viridiplantae > Streptophyta > Magnoliopsida > Asparagales > Amaryllidaceae > Allium > Allium sativum. Next base: position 441,710,676 of record CM060924.1, read on the forward strand.
GTCACCAAATGTTTGCATCTCAGTCACCATGGATGGGTTTAATAACTAAAGCTTTCACTATTAGAACCATTTTTGTATTCATGTTTGCATCTCAGTCACCAAATGTTACAATGTCAATCTACTGTCCAACTGTGAAGTATTTGTAACTTGTTTCTTGCATTTTATAGGCAGTCCTGTTGGAGATTATGGTTCTTTGCTGGAACCCAAGCTGCAGGCTATATGTCACGACCTCGACTGGACTGGGCTTACCGGCCTCGATCTTCCCGGCCTCGACTGGATTGTTTATCAGGATGTTATCTTTTTACCTCATTTTTGTTACTTCGTAATGTGATGAAAATCTAATACAGTTTCCTTTTAATGTTTATGTTTGTATGTACACTGTGTTATGACAAACCTTGTAATGCTTTGAGTATATATATGTACAAATTGTGTTATTCCTGTGTATACTTTGTGGTATGTATGCTCTGGGATATGAAAGATATATGCTACAGATTTTGGTTTTATATATATACACATATATGATATATATGTATACACATGTATATATATATATGCATACACACATATAATTAGACACAGTCAAAGACTGTGTCTGATTAGACTTTAGATACGACTAGTAGCCGTATTTTAAAATAATGCGATACGGTTAGTAGCCATACCTAATAATTTAACACGCCACTTTTTGATACGCCTATTTACCGTGCCCAAGAGCTCTAGATATGGCTAAAAACACAGTCTAATCAGCATATATGGTGTAGTGACTACTATATAATATCTCTTCCTCCATAAATCCTCATTATTTCCATTCTTTTAAAATTGGGCAGCCTTCCTCTCCCACTCCAAAAACATTTTGCAAAAAAGCCCCTGAACACTAAATAATTTATATCTCTCATTCTATACACAATTACAACGAAAGGTTTCTGGATTTCGAAGATCAAGATGGCCTCTACCTACCACAAAAGTTCCAAGACCTATCGTCGCACGGATTCGCCGGAATCGACGGTCAAAGTCAGAAAATGACTTTCGGTTTATGGCGTTTTCCGGTCAAATGAAGTGGAGTTGGGTGATGGCACCAAAGGGAGAATGGTAGAGGAGAGGAAGACCTACGATTTTTCCTTTGGGTGGTTGGCCTGAAAATAATTGTGGTGGTCGGAAATTAGGGATGAACAAGGACGTATTTTTTGGCGACGCTCGGAATGGATTTTTCCTCGTGGCGGCCGCCACAGTCGTCGTGGGTCCAAGCTCATCAAAGGTCGGAGGTAGAGGGTGGCGAGACGGTTCTCTTCCAGGTGGCGCACGACGCTGGAGGTCGATGGTGGCGGAGAATTTGGATACGAATGCAGATTGGGGGAAACTCGAATTCTCGTTCGCCGGAGGTGAACTGGTAGCGGCGGTTGAGGGTGGAGGCGCGCCATGGACTGGCGCAGGTGTGGGAGGGGTCCAGCGACGGTGAAGGTGGCTGTGGGTGATGAGCGACGGTGATGGATAGAGGTTGTTGAACGTGAATGATGTTTGAAGGTAATTTATAATTTAATTAATTATTTAAATTGTTTAAACTTTATACGCAAACAACTTTTTGTAATGGACTCTGATTTGGATGAAACTTGATCCATTGCGATCGTGGAGTCGACACCTTCACAACAAGACTGACCGAGCCTAATTTGGAGCACGTTAGAATTTCGGGAAAATTCAAATCCAAACTGTTCAGAAATTCAGAAATAAAACTGGCAAAGTGGAAACCGACTGTGAGAACTCCTTCTCACTCTATTTATTTTATAGTTAAATATATACTAGGATGCAGACGGGGCTTAGAAGCCCCCGACACTATTTATTGTACAAACCATAGTTGTTTGTTTGGATTGTATTGTGGAAATTTGGATTGTTATTGTAAAATTGATTGTGTGGTTGTTTGATTTGGTTGTGATTATTGTGTATGGCGCGAGCCAGTATCAGGAGAGGGGTAATGCTAGACATTGCTCCGGTTCTAATATCGCGCAGTTATAATGCCGAAATTTTCTGAAATAAATATTGTTCATTAAAAGTATAATTTTTAATGTGTATATGAACTATATAAAATATTCATGTATTGAATAAAATGTTTAAACAATAAAAATATCATTTTTATTGAATGTATGAACTATTAAAAATATTCATGTGTTGAAATAAATGTTTTATTGTTAAAAATATAATTTTTAACGTATATGTGAATGGCATAAAATTCTCCTGAAATGAAAATAAATATTCATTTACAAATCAAACGATTTGTTTATGTACACCTATTTAACTGACATTGATTGGGACGATAAATTTTACATATCGCCCAACTGCATAAATAATATTCAGTATTTGTTGGTTGAAACCCCACACGAGTATTAGGATGATATTTGGCGTACACTAATCCAAATTGTTTAGTGTATGCCAATTGATTGGTTGACGGACTGTTGTAAGAGTTAATTATTTATATTTAATGCTTATGCAGTTGTGTAATGCACTCTGGATGATGGTTGATTGATTAAGCGTTTATTATTTATATTTAATGCTTATGCAGTTGTGTAATGCACTTTGGATGATGGTTGATTGATTATCATTGTTGCTGTATACATGTGTTGTATGAATCCATATAAATAATCATATGGTAATTGATTGGGTCTGATTCCAATTCAGAAAGAATGGATATTTTAAAATAACGAATATTTTAAAATAATATTCAATAAAGGATTAAAATGTGAATTTGATGTCCGATTTTGGATGGACAAGAAAATATTGAAATATATGAAGCCGTGTTGATTAGATTTGCGCCATTTTAACGCAAACGATATTTATATCGATTTTATTCATTTTGATAATGAATACTGAAAAGGAAATGATTTCAAAATCAGATGTTTCGAAAATATTATCATTTAAATATTATAATGATATGGATTATTCAATTTTGATTTAAAATTGAAATAGGAGTGGGAATCATTTTAAAATGAATTTATAAATATTTTGTAAATACGTTTTGAACAGAAATCGATGAAATGCATATTATACATATAATATATATATTAATGGCATGAATAGAACGCGCCGCGTCGCGACCGTTCGCGAATTTCGACCATTGACTTCGAATTGACATTACGGGAGATCCGACCGTCAGATTCTCCTAAAATCGGAACCGTTGGGTTCGTATCTAAAAAAGTTTTCCAAGAATATAAGATATTTGAAATCTAACGGTTTGGAATTATTTCCAAATCAAATTTGGAAAAGGTCACTATGGATGCAGTTCGGTGGACGTTATTGGAAACCGACTATAAGGGCCTTGATAAAATTATTGAAAAAATTAATAATTTTTGGAAAATCATAATAAATGATTTGTAAATAATTTGAATGGAAAATTCCAATTTTGTAAAGATAAAAATATAATTTTATCAAAATGAACTAGTTATTAACTAGAAAGATAATCCACCGTTTTTAAATAAATAAATTAGATTTATGAACGGTTTTGTTCTAACCATATTTTTCCAATATATGAATTGGAATGGATTTGAATAGAAATCATCTTCGGGATATTTCAATATTGGATTCCGTGATTATATGAATATTGTGGAGGAATTTGGAAGATAGAAATATATCGTTATTCCCCATACGATATGTGTTGGTTTCAGAATTTGATATTGAATATAGTCCGATATAATTTCTATTTAGAGCCTTATATTTAGTGACAAATTGGATTTTGGGTTTGTTGTGAATAGTGTTTCAGTAACACTTTTCTCAAACCTCGTGTGAAGAGAATATATCTTTTAACTAAGATTATTAGAAGTTCCAATTATATTTAGTAATTGGAATAAAATAGAATGTGAATTGGGTTTATTATGAACTGTGTTTTTTTAACGACATCCATTTTTTAACAAGATTAATAGTGAAATGTGATTTGGATTTTATAAACCTTGTTATTAAGATTTAATGGAAATTTTCCAAAGTAAAGTTTTCCAATTTAATATATTAAATTGGAATTGAATGGAATTCAGTTTGGTAAAAACCGAAATGAGCTTCTGTGGAGGAAGACTGTTAATATATATGGAATTTAAAAGGCTTTGTCGTTATTCCATTTATATTATTAGTCGGATACGGAAATTGATATCGATTATATATTGATCTGTTTTCCGTGAAGATTCCATAATTAATGGAACGTGATTTTGGGTTTATCACGAATTGTGTTTTAAATGACATTGGTTCTTTAACCCAGTTAAAGACAGAATTGCAAGTCTAACATTGTATTTCGAATTGTATTGTTGATCCCTGCGAAATATATATCTGTTTGGTGGCGGAGAATTTATTCCCTTGCTTAACACCCTTCTCTGAGACGTATGAGCTTAGAGGCTATATATTAGCAGAATCAGTGGTACGGTGTAGATTGTCGATGTGGCATGTTTGTGTTTCCAAAGTTAAATAATCATTAACTAATGATTGTTGGAAGAATAAAATTAATTGGAGTTTTAATGAATCTTTAATTAGATTGAGATGAGAATGTGATAATTTAAAATTATCAAATTTGGGAATTGATCGAGAATGAAGTACTACTAGTTTTACTCTAGGCGATAGTTAAATCTTTAATTAGATTTAAACGTGAAATGGTAACTAATTTTACCGATAACACCATGGTGTTAGATATGGAGTGCAACCAGTTTTGCTCCGTAGGATGAATAGGTTGGGATTGGGAAATAAAACAAATGATTACTTTGGTAAGGTGCGCTAATCCCGACCAGTTTGGATAAACCTCAATTTGGTTTGAATTGATATCCCAAGGAAGATTAAAGAATAAATTTAAAGAATTTATCTATGATAAAATTAATGGGAACCTTTCCTTAATGATGCGAATATTTGAATAAAAGAATATTCTGAATTGGAATGAGGCGTTTGTTGTGTTTTTATAGCACTTGTTTATGACATACGCGAGTTATTCCGGGTTTATACCCATTATGAATAACTGATTCGACGATAAGTCGACAATGAAGACGGTGGTTGAAGACCAGAGTTCTTCACATCGTTTGGATGATTACTGATGTCTTGATTGGGTTGTACACCCATGACAAGATAATAAGTGGTGATCGTCCAGACGTACTTGGAGATCGACCAAATATGCAAGGACCTCTCTCCTGTATTGGACATATAGGATGCGGAATAAGGTGCCTCCGGTTTCATTTAGACCCTGAACGAACTTGTAAATGGATGTGTGTCTGACATTGGATTTTATTCTATGTTGATTGATTTCCATTAAATACATATCTGTTTGGTGGCGGATAATTTATTCTCTTGCTTAACACCCTTCTCTGAGGCGTACGAGCTTAGAGGTTAAATATCGATAGACATCATTTGCATGGCATGAATTGTCTGTGTGGCATACTCAGATGCAAATGATCAAGACTTTTGTTGAAAAGCAGAGTCTTGTGGTTGATGATCAAAGCATGGCTTTAAATAACATAGCTTTTTGTAGCGTTTATTCGCGAGCTTCACTACCCGATATGAACCGGAAATGGGATGAAGGATCTAGGGAGAACATGCGTTTCTTTCTAGATAGGAGTGGTTTCATGGTATGGAGCCCAGACATTTTACTTATATGGTTGTTAGGAAGCGAGTCGCCTCTTATATATTGATTACTACGGGGCCGATGGATGATATGGTCGACATACTGACCATTACGCCCCATAGGGCGGGGAAACGCATTGTTCAGGAGTTATAATCCTCAAAAGTAAGGGAGGACCGGCCCTGTGGCCCCTAGGTGTAGTTGCGGCTATATCCTGAGACATGGTAGGCTAGATTGTCTTGAATTCGGTAAGGACGATCCCTTGCCTTGGTTCATAGATGGAATCCAATTTCCAATACGTGACATTTCGGTTTTAATTGCAGAACTAGTATGGCGACATAGTAGCATGGGATACTATGCCGTCTATGATTGATACATTTATATTCGAAGTTGATTTTGACACTATACACTTATAGTAATATCAAAATGATGTTTAAAATGTACCATGCGTGTTCGGCTATTATAAGGTAAAACTCTATCCTATAGCTTGTGTTGCATTGTGTGATGGGACCTGAGTCTTATAATAGATTCATTTTTCAAAAAGCATTGCGTTGTCTATAAATTGTTTTATGCACTGGTATTCTTAGGAGAAAACCTGTTTCATGTTATACGGTGTAGTCTCTTGATTTACTCTATTTTAAAGTAAAGTTTAAATAATTGTTTTAGTTTTCACATCAGTCCCATGACTGACCTGGAGTTTATTGTTTTAACCTAAACTCTGGGTGCCCCTATTTTCCACATGGGCATCTACTAGTTTTGGTTTTGCAGATTTCTATTTCACAGGATCTTGGTTTACAGCTGGAGCTATATTCGGAAAGCTTTGTATTTGTGTATCTCTTTCAATTGTGTTATGTATTATTTTTCCGTTGATATGTAAATTATTTTAATCTCTGATATTTTTCTGATGTATATTATTTATTCATACTTTGTTATATTCTTGTACTCCGATGTAATTATTTTAACAGCAATGAAATGTTCTTCTATTTGCGTTCTGATTTATCATGTTCTCAACTCAATCCGAGATTTCCCGAAAGGGGAAGTTTGGGTCGTTTCAGTTACAACATTAGATAACAACTAACGATGCATGCAACTACAATCTCTATTCAACTTCAACTTGCACTAATTCAAGCACGCTACTGCACCCTCCTAGCTACTCAAATTCATCAAGGATCTCCTTTACGTTCAGCTTCTACAAGTGTCCACCAAAGACGCATTCAATGTCAACTGATATAGCTAGTGTACTACGACTGAGTACGCAGCCGAATACAATAACTCTGGTAATACAAACACAATATAGAATTCTACATAACTTCGCATATATTAACGATGTTTTTTCTGGAATGTACGAAGAGTGCATTCCCCAACCAGAAAGTTAGATGTATGGATCATATTAGAAGACTGAAATTATCAGTGGTTGCTCTTTTTGAACACTAGTTGGGGAAAATAGTCATGTCAGTGGTTCCTACATGGCCCCAAAGTAAATACAGCACACGCAGATCAATTACCACATCTAGATATTATAATGTAAATGAAAACTATTCGTCTCATTTTGTGTTCTTTTCTATGCACAGTAAAAGCGTGTTGAAACTTTTACACTAAATTACTTCTTCCACTTTGTCTCAGTTGATAACGTAAATGACAATTAACACAATAACAAAGATTAACATAATAACACAATGACAATTAAGACAATAGAATGGAGGTCATATGAAAAATCAATCCGTAAGCCGAGAATCAAATGTCTGAAGTAAACTGAGTTGGAAAAATACTTACATAAAAAGCAGCAACGACACCAGCAGTGTAGTCGGACAACAACTTAATTGAAGCACTGAAGAATCCATGGTTGTACACATCTGATGATATAAATTCTGAACCTACAATTATATTTTTGTTAAAAGAGACTAAAACATAAACAATTACATGATTAATTAGGGATTAACACTGACCTGAGTAACGGTTTAGATGAAGATCGACGCTTTTTCTGTTTGCTGATTTAACAACATTAGAATCACTGAAGAGAGGATTATATGCTTCAGCAAATGAAAGAGTGGAGACATTAAATTTGATGTTACAATTGAGAGGAAGAAGAAGATGTATGTTACCTGCCGAAACATTTTTTTGGGGTTTGCGTGGGGTTGTATTTATACATGGAGGAGAAGGCTGGAATGTAGCTTAATATGATGCCATTGATTTTTTAATATATTTATTGTTTTGGGATGATCGCAGAATCCAACGGACCTATAAGTTGTCTGAATTGACTAAATTCAAAATACATGCACTTGTTCAATTGTGTGTCTCTCAAATGCCCCATTTAATAATGCATCCGTCCTTCCCAATCTTATCCACTCATTGCTATTTTTTATTAATACATGTAAAATAAATGGATTATTTATCAATAGTTAGAGATTAAATAAACATATGTGAACAAATAATATACAGACAGAAAAGCTGAACATGATGTCATGGTGGTTCCAAATGAGACTTAATTGTCAAGCTAGCATTTTATCTCAATTTTCAATAATCTTATATTAGTTCCAGTCTCATCCCTAAATGCAGGTCAGGTCATCTTTACAAGAAGAAAGCATTTCACTAATATCAACACAACAATATGCCTATAGATCAACTTTGATCACAATGTATTAATAATCTTCGGCATAAGCAGAATTTAAACATGTAAATCGTATTTTCTCACATTACATAGCTCATTACTAGAACTCATTAATGGTGGACTTAACATTGCTACAGCCCCTTGGCTCAAATACAGAACTCTAAAGAAGGAACTAATAGAGGACATAAGCATTTTAATTAGGGTGTGTTTGGCGCAAGCGGAAGCGGAGAATTTGAGCAGAGATTTTGAGCGGAGAATGCCTTTGGCGCTTTAAGCGGAGTATTTAAGCGGGGAATTTGAACGGTTTGTTAAATTTTAACTAATTAATGTTTAAAACATAAAATTATCATTATAACAAAATAATACAGTAAACCAAATAGAACATAAATATGCAGAAGTACAACAAAAACTGAAATAATAATAGAAATCCTAAACATTTCTTGGTCCGTTCTTGATCAGATAGTACTTGTAGTCAGCAGAAAGTTGATCGCGCTTTGTCTCAAACGCCATCCATGGTATTACATTGTCGTCGTTTAAGAGGTTGAATATATCTGCTTTGTTGGGATCTACTAGTATGTGTAAAGCTTCACCAAAATTAAAATCTGCAGCTCCACTCACGCATTTAACGCGTGCTATCATATCAGTGTGACTTAAAGAATTCCCTGTTGACCGTACACTATTTGTTGTCGTGGTGTATGGCATTGGACTTTCCGTACTTGTAAACTTCTGCACTTTTCGGGCATGGATGTAATCGACGAGATCAACCATCTTATTGTCCATTTCACCTTGACATTTTCTGAAACCTTCCTTTTTACCAGAGGATGAACCAACATGTCGAGTTCGCTGCACGGGAGTTTCTGGCACGTTTGGTTGAGTGGGTGGTTCAGGAACCCAAGAAAGATGTGTAAGTGAATTCAAATTTCGAATAGTATTTTGCCCTTCTTCTTCTGTAACATTGAGATGACTGTGGAATTGATCAAATGCCCATGGATTTGCGTAATTTCCAGGCAAAGAGGGAGTAAATTGTTGTGTTTGCTCTGGTTGAGTAACAGCAGGTGTATACGCTGGTGTATACGCCGTCTGTCCAGTTGCATGTGTTCCTTGAAACAGTTGTTGTTGTAGCTCCAAATGCTCAAGTGGTGACTTTCTAAATTTCAGAATATATGGCCCAAATTCCTAATTTAACAACAGTAATTAATAATGGATTTATTAAAAAAACAAAATAGAAGTTTACCGGGAATACCGTTAAACGATCATCCTACCATTCATCCGAGCCTGAAACAGTTTAATGATTAGGATCCCAACCAGCTCCAGTTTTGCTGTTCAAGTTTTTCCATTTAACCCATTCCCTTCGAAGACTATCATTCTTGTGCCGAACTTTGTTTTCGTCGATCAATTCTAGATATCCATCTTATCCTTGTAACATTGATTTCGACATCTACAGCATTAAATTTTTCCGCTATCGCTTTATTAACCCCTTTCTTGTTATTACCACATTTACTGTATGCAGCAACGGCACATTTCAACAAAAGTCGGATTGATTCACTGTTCCAATGGTGTTTTTGTTGTCGGTTAGCCATTTTTGAGTGGAGATTAGAGAGTGTTTAGAGTTATAGAAGAGGGATGTGTGGTAGAAGGATGAATGGAAGAAGGAGGTGATTTATAGAGGGGCTGGAAGATGAGGGTGTTTGAGCCCAACGGCTCGAAAAGGAGTCTTTGTGCTCCGACGCGTCCGAGCCCAACGGCTCATTTTCAAACTGTTGGGCAACCGGTCTAAAATGGTCCGTTGTTAAACGAATGCGTCCGATGAGTCCGTTTAACAGTTGGTCCGTTTTGGACCAACGAACACACCCTTAGCATCTTTACTGCAGTAACTTTATTTTTGATTTCATTTACTACATTCGATTTCTACCGTTTGGTGCTTATACCTTTTGGTGCCAACACTTAACGATTTTTTTTTTGATTCAGAAGGGATTTCGAAATATATACATATACATATAGATATACATATATATACAATACATATACATACATACGTATATATATATACATACATAAACACACACACACATATATATATGTATGTATATATAGAAACACAGAAGAAGACTTTAAAAATTCAGAACCCATTGCCTGAAACCAACACTATAATGTATATATGCATTTTTGATGCCAAAAACATTCACGTACCGGCCATCAAGAACCATGCGTGATCGTCTACTCGGTGGTAGCCGAGGGTTCCCTTCCTCAAGTAAAACATCATCAGGCTTCTACGAGTTGCTAGTGATTGCAGATTTGCGATCGTTATCGGCCTTCCTTTTGTTGCCAGTGACGATACATTTTCCCTTCGAATTAACAACTACACTTTCGTTCTGAGTCTTCTCTAAGCCGCCGTCGAACTCTGAATCGGTGCTACGGAACTCTAGCTTTCTTATTTTGCTAGAGGAAGGAAACATTCTGAAGTAGATCTTCGAAAGGAACGATTTCTACGAGTCAGGAAACGCTAAGAATCACTCTATCAATGAAATCCGGTGAATAGATTTGTCTTAGTAGCAGGAGAAACTGCATAAACCTAAGAAGCAAAAAAATGGAAAATATATGTACACTTAGGAATTCAATCTAACTTCCGGCATTCTCAAAAAGTCTTCCATAACCAACCTAGCAATTCATTTGGTAAGCAGGTAGATTGATGGTTACAACTGTTCGTGTTAAGGATTACTATGTAAATGCATATGACAAAGAAAAGAGTCGTATTTGTATCCCGTGGAATTCTTTATATTGGAAATTCAGTGTTTTGCAATGGATCTGCTAATAGTGACAGGAATACTATAAAACGCAGGTCTGCCGTTATTGTATTCGGGTGTGTATGGTTTACACTCATTTCATCAACAACCAAAGTAGATAAATCCAACTTCTTTACAGAACTAGGACTGAAAGGATAAAAGACAAGATAATATAAAGGGTGTATGTGCACACACAATTCATGAACAACCGCCTAATATTTTATCCTAAAGGACAATACACTGGAAAAAAAATCGGCCGCTTCTTTCTTCCTCACGTGCGCTCTATTTTCTCCCTTCGCAATCGATTCTCGTCCGCCCCATCTTCTTCCTCTGTTGCTCTTATCTCAAATCGTAAATCATAAATCCCGAAAAACAGAAGAACATCAGATTCGAAATTGCAATCGAACCCAAAAATTCGAATTCATAAATCGCTCGAAACAGAAACCCTAGAAAACCAAAAAGGCCTTCGAACAACAAAAATCCATTGGAAATCGCAAGCGAATTGAATAAAAATATTTTTCAGACGATGGAAAACACAAATGAAGAAGTCGATATTGTTGAAACATTTTTTTCGTGATTGGAAATGTTTTTTTTTTCGTTAATACTATAGCAGTTCGTAGGTATCATTTTTGTATTTTTTTAGTTATCACTTTTCCTGTTTTTAACTTTAAAACATAGCAGCAGTTTTTAGTTATCATTTTTCTAATTTTTTAATTATCATTTTTCCTGTTTTAACTTTGAAAACATAGCAGCAGTTTTTAGTTATCATTTTTCTATTTTTCTGGTTATCATTTTTAGTGTAACTTCTGTGTTATGTTTATATGCATCTTTTTTTTACCTACAATATTAAAAAACTGATATCCATGAACTGTTTTTAGTTATCATTTTTCCTGTTTTAACTTTAAAAAAAAAAGCAGTATTTTTTAGTTATTATTTTTCTATTTTCTGGTTATCATTTTTAGTGTAACTTCTGTGTTATGTTTATATGCATCTTTTTTTTACCTACAATATTAAAAAACTGATATCCATGAACTGTGAATATGAGAAAAACTTTAGCTTAGCCCTACCAACTTATAAAACTGATAACAGAATAAAAAATCACATGAAAAAACAATTAACATAGTTAAAATAGTAAAACTGATACGTAAGAAAATAGTAAACTTATACCTAAAACCTGATTCAACGTTTTGAAGTAAAAGTAATGGAAAAAATGTTTACTTCAAATTTTGATTGAATAAAATGAAATTAGTTCGACTTAGTTACAAAGTTAATGCAACAGTACAACTGCAAAATTAACACAACAAAATCACATGAAAAAAACACATAACACAGTTAAAACATGAAAACTGATAATTAAAAAAATAGAAAACTGATACCTACAAACTGCATCAATGTTGTAAAGAAAAACTAATGAAAAAAATGTTTACATCACAGTTTGATTGTATAAAATTAAATAAATTCGACTGAGTTAAAAAGTTGATGCAACAATATAACTTCAAAATTAACACAGTAATAAAATCACACGAAAACAACACATAACATAGCTAAAACAGTAAAAATGATACCTAAAATATTAGAAAAATGATACCTAAATACTGATGCAATGCTTTGAAGATAAAAAAATGAAAAAAAATTATATTACAGTTTGATTGATTAAATTGAAATAAGTTTGACTTAGTTTCAAAGCTGATACAACAATATAACTTCAAAATTAACACAGCAACCAAAATCTCATGAAAAAAACATATAACACAGTTAAAACATGAAAAATGATAACTAGAAAAATAGAAAAATGATACCTAAAAACTGCTGCTATGTATTACAGTTAAAATAGGAAAAATGATAACTAGAAAAATAGAAAAATGATAACTAAAAACTGCTGCTATGTTTTAAAATTAAAAACAGAAAAGATGGTAACTACAAAAATACAAAAATGATAATTACGAACTGCTGTACTGGTAAAATGAAAAAAAAAACATTTCCAATCAAAAAAAATTGATTCAACAATTTCGACTTCTTCAATTGTGGTTTCCATCGTTTGAAAAATATTTTTATTCAATTCACTTGTGATTTCCACTGGATTTTGTTGATCGACATTTTTTTTTTAATTTTTTAGGGTTTCGAATGATTTTCTTCTCGATTTTGATTTCGTGATGTTTTCCTTATATTTCGAATTTCGATTTTATTATTTTCTGAAATTCGTAATATCGCGTTTTCTGATTTTGCGATTTCGTGATTTAAGATGAAAAAGAGAACGACGTGAGAGAAGGAGAAGTTGAAAGTAGCGGCCGACGTGAGAGAGGGAGAAGATAAAAGTAGCGGCCAGAATTATTTTTGAATGTATTGTCCTTCTGAGTAAAATTTTAGTGGGCTGTCCTTATGGATAAAAAGGCCTTCAGTTTTGTCCTTGTAAATATTTTCCTGAAACAACAAACGATCTACGTTAAACAACAAACCATGATTCAAAGAACCAAGTCAAACAAGAGAAGTCTTAAGAAACCAAGTCAACACCCTGAACTGACCAGTCAGCCAACCCAAATCCATTAAACAACAAACCATGATTCAAAGAACCTACTATCTAATCAACAGACGGTGAAGTGCCCTACTATCTAATCAAATCCTAAACCATCAACAGGAAAATAGGCACAGGAAATTTCAACAACTTTGCCTATTTTGGAAGTAAATGAGAAGGTGTACTGTAAATTTTTCCTATAGTGTTCTCCCTACTATCTCATCAAATCCTAAACCGGTATCTTTAATCACATCCAGTCCCCTAAATTTTAAAATAAAGAAAAACACAAAAGTACACAATATTTGCAAAGGAAATACAAGTGTTTATAAGTATAAAATAAATACAGATTAAAAACTGTATATAAACAACTTTTCAAATGGAATTTTAGAAAAAACAAAATATAAAAACTGCTTCCTGGTTTAAGTAAAGTAATTAATTTGATTCAAGTAAAATAAAATCTCCTTAATTTCAGATCATATCGGAAAGAGGTTGCACCTTGATAAGAGAAGCAGAATGAACTGGAAACGACTACAATTTAATAATTCCCCAGTCCAATTTGAATGGTTGGATAAAACAGAAATTATAAACTTTGCCTACAACAAAGTGCAAAAATAATTCCATAGCATATGCCTACAAGAAGATTTTTAACCAAAATATTTTTATCCTGTTTATAAAAAACAATAGCATACATCAATAGCTAGGATAGTGATCACAGTTTGAACATTTGTAACTATTGGATACTGACGATAAAATATACGTATAGCATACATCAAATTCAAAGTTCGCAAATAGCTGCAATTTCCTATGGCATACATCAAATTCAAAATTCGCAAATAGCTGCAATTTCCTTTGGCATACATCAGATACTGATAATCTCTAAACCTCATATGACCTTTAAGAAAATAGTTCAGGTACTGATCATATTGGGTTACATATCATTTAAACTATATATGCATGCAACTAGGTCCCTTTTTGATGCCTGAGTTGGGCATATCAGCCAATAAAAAAATGTTAAGTTCATGAAGTTCATTTTTATGCTAATAATTTCATTGTATGTAAGTTGTCGTACTATTTTGTAAACATGCCATGTAGAATGATATGCAAAAATATGTACTGATATATATTTAAATATGTAGGTTCTACCTAATACCGAACTAGACTAAAATCCTATTCGAACAAGGTGGACATATGCTATCGAAAGAGATTGAAAAATAATCAGAAAGTATATTAATATATGTATATGTAACACTGGACTAATAGGAAGTGCTCTAAATTAAACCCGCTTATTACAAATTAAACTCAAGCCTCATCCATCGGTTTTTTTTTCTTTTCAAATCATAAATGCAACAAACATAGGATGTACATCATTTATATCAATGTACGTGATCTTGACAAGATGGAAGTAATTCTAACATTGAGTAGAGGTATGCAGTTGCGAGACAGGTTCATTAGGAGCCAGTAGAAGATGTTCTATAGCAGATAATTGCTTTAGACTCTCACCCACTAGTGGGTGGTAGAAGTAAATTCTAGTGCCTGTAAAATCAAAAGCCTACAGGATTTAGATTTGGGTCAAGCCAACGAATATAGATATCATTGTAGATTTTATAATCGATAGTAAATTCTAAAGTCATATTTCTCTTTTTACTAAAATTTGTGTAGCTATAACTCGGAAAAGAAATGTGGATTGCAAAAAAAAAATTAATGAAAATAAATTGGTTAATTTAGTAGATATTCATAAAAGGGACATAAAAATACATTGGAGTAATGACAATATAAAAATTGAAAGAGGGATTGTCTAAATTGCATGTATTGATATTAGTATGTAATGGATTAATGTACGGAAGAAGCAGTACATAGATTGTGATTTTGTAATTGGTAGCAATTGGAAAACGTTAATTGCCAGGACTAAGCTTAGTAGCCTGGTATTATCTTAATAGCAAACTAACATTACCTTAAGCTTAATAACATTAAAACTAAAGATAGATATATAAATCAAGTGCAAGAAAAAATACCTTGAATAACCATATAATCAAATTTCAGTTCTTAACCCTTAATAATTACTTTTGAAGCAAAGTGGTTTAATGATTCTCAAAAGAAAGGTAGCCACAAACATCTTCATTAGCAGATTGAGTTTCTGAATTAGTTCAAGGAAAAAATTTGTAAAAAATTAAAAAGTCTACAGATTATGACATAATGTATATTGAATGTAAAAACATGTCATATATATTTACTTATTTTAAAAAGTAGTCATGAACGTTCGAAAAGAATATATAAATAACTGTACAACATGTCTGTCGTGGTTCAACAATGAATGTTTATAAACCAAATTCCAAGGACGTGGAACCTAAAATAATAGGAATTTATTTTTAAAAAGGTACTATGTAACTTGTGCTGAGAGTATAACCTTTAAACTGAAATTAATTATAACTTGATCTAATATCAATTCCAACAATTCCTTAGAATTTACATGTTGACACAAGCAGCATTAAACTTTTTGTATTAGGCTAAGTTGACATGAACAATATCAAATTGAGATACCTAAAAAGACATGCGAGAATGGAACAATCCCTTGGCACCCGATGAGTACATACAGCTCAACCTCAAACAACATTAACCAGCTTTGGATAACACTAAGGGGAAATCAATAAAAGCACAAATAAGTGGTATAAGGACGTAAGTTATAACATAAGAACAACTAATCTACAACTCGAAATCCTGTAACAATAAGTGAAAACAAGAAACAAGACCGACAAAACACACCTACAAAATAAGCACGTTGGTAAGAGCCATAAGAAATAAATAAGAAAACACCCACTTAAAAAACCCTAGATCGACATTTGAAATTGAATTAAGAAGAAACTAATACATGTTAGCCTACTTTATGAACTAGGCTACACAAAGAGTGAATAGTGAGGAGGACACCAATCGGAACGGATCGGAGAAAGATAGCGCTAGACATGAGTAGAGATCAAAGACGTAGAGTCCACTTCGGATCGGATCAGAGAGATATGTCAGTAGCCCCATTACATCGGATTGGATCGGTAATACGTCAGCAATACCAAAGGATAGCAAGTGGCTTCAGCGGTTCGGTTCGGAGGAACACTCCAGCGACAACAGAAGAAAGCAAGCAAGCCCAACGGTTCAGATCAGATGAGCACGTCAGCAGCATGAAGGGGCAGCAAGCAGGCTAAACCGGATCGGATCGGAGGCTCCGATCCGAACCCCTTTTCTCCTTTGAATTTGTAGCTGTTGCTGCGCATATCCTCTGAAGACGCGGACAAGATCTGACCATTTCTTCAGCGATCTCCCACTCAATCAATGCACTGTAGCCATCTTAGAGCCGCCGAACCCGACTCTCAAGGGATGGATGCCACGCAATTCCGAACCGGAGCCACTTCGAGGAGACTTTTCACCTATAAATACACCACCTAGAGGCATTTGAAGAGATCTTTTGGCAAATTCTCAGTCCATACTTCCTCCAGAGCCAAATTCTACAATCATATTCAGATCAAAATCATCTCTTAAAGCCCATTTTTGAGAGATTTGAGTGAGTTTATGAATTATAATTGTGAAGTTGAGTGAGAATCCTTGTTGTATTCATATTCAAATCATCAAATCAAAGAAAACAAAGTGGACGTATGCTCGTTAACGCCGAACCACTATAAATTGCGTGTTCTTTACTGCCTTTGTTAATCCTATTTCATTGAATTCATATCTGATTTGGGTGTTAGGGCCAATTTTTGGTCTAACATTTTGGTGCTTTCACTGAGAAACTTCAAATTCTAAGCCTTTTTGGGATTATCATTCAACTGTTTGGACCCTCAAGTTCAGAGAATTTAATCCCCTTTCTCTGACATCTTTCAGTATTTGTTGACTAATCATTGAAGAATCAAGCATTATGGAAAAGACCAAAGGAAAGGAAGTGCAAGGCACTAGGGGAAATGATGCTAGAGAAAATCAGCAAGTTATCGTGTTATCAAGGTCACACACTCAAAGCTCTGGAGCAGATCACTCCAATCAGGAGATTCCAAATCGGATCGGAGGAGCTGATCTGAACCGGGAGGAAACAAACAGGATCGTGCTGACATCGATCCGACCTGAAGACCCGATCCAAACCGATGGTGTTGGGGGCTCTCACTCTCTCCATCCGAACCGCCCCGACCAGGCTGCTATGGGCCGATCCGATCCGAATCAGAATGAAGCTGGAATTTCTACTCGAGCTCCCTTTGATGCTCCAATTCCAGCCACGATGACCAATGCCCAGCCTGATCCCTCTGCACCCATTACTCAGGGATACTTTTCACGTTTTCTTGACTTGCTTCAGAGCACTAAAGAAGCATTGGAAGCTCAAAGGCGTGACAACCTCCGTATGCAGGAAAACATGATCACCATGGGCAGAGAATTACAAGAGCTCCAGAGGCAGAGAACTCCTTCCCCACTACGCCACATTCCTACAGATGATTCATCTTCTTCGGAGGAGGAACGTCCTCGCGAGAGAGGGCCGCTTGAACGACCTCAGAACCTTGATCAATTGACTTTTGGATCTTTGGGATCCCGAGAAGATGCTGCCCGTGTATTGGGTCCTGACGACCCGAGTCTGCAACAGCCTATGTTGCTACCTATGTGTGGATCCCACGTCTTACCCAGGGATCCTAATATTACTAACCCCACACAGCAACAACTTCTCCAACCTTCACCTCCAGAGATTGACCGGTGTAACAACCCGTAAAATGCGAGCCAGTTTGAAATTTTTATTTTGGCAATTTTAGCGAATTTTGATTATTTAAAATGAATTATTTTAAATAAAAATGACGAGAAATTTATTTTGAATATAATTAGAACGTATATATTATATACGTCGTCGTTAGAATATATAATAATTATATATAATTATAAAAGGAATTGAAAATGGCGCGGTAGTTCAAAAATTCGATTTCTAATTTCAAATGAATATACAGAATTCGTTATAAGTCAGAATTGAACGAAACAAGAAATATTTGAATCTGTATAACTATATCTTTGTAACGAAGTTAACAAACTGAGATTTCATCTTAGAAATGATAAGATATGTCCAGTTTAAAATTAGAAATAGTCGCTGTGGAATTTATATATATTTTTATATATATAAGGCCCTTAAAAATAGCAATTTTGCAAACGACCTCGGATTTCGACGAAACAAGTTTTGTTGGGTCCGTGATGTTAAGTTATTGCTAGGTTTCAAATTTCATAATTTTTCGAATCAATATGTGAGCGTGGCAAAGGAAAACGCGTTTGACCGGTTTCAGTTGATTTTAATCGACTGGAAATTGGCCATTTTTCAAACGGTCTCAGAATTCGACGAGACTAGTTTTGCTAGGACCGTATCGTCAATACGAAGTTAGAAAATATTTTTCGGGAATTTTTAGACAGAGTATGTGACCCTGGTAAGTTGAAATGTGAGTTCAAATTGAATATATATAGTTTTATATTTTAATTTGAATAAAAACTGATCGAAACGATGGAATTGGCCTATAAAACATATCCCATTGTGTTCGGAATGGGGATAATTGGCTAGGGGCGACAGTCATTGGGTTTGATTTAAAGTGCGGGTGTTAAAATTTCATCGTTAAGGAATAAAAGAATTAAATATTAAAATAAATAAACCCTCCCAAGTTAAAAGCAACGGTCAAACCCTAGTTTTACTCATCGCAAAGTCAACTCTTCATGAAGCCGTCTGTTTTCATTTTTAATGGCCACGGTTTTTTTTCGCGATTAGATTCCTCAATCAATTCTAATTCAAGAGGAATTATTACCTACTCCTAAACGAAAATTAAAGAGCTCGGTCAAGGGTTTAAAATGAGGTGGAGATGATCGATTCTAGGGCAGCACTGTGGCCGGAGCAGCGCCTCGAAGTGGTCGGTTTCGAACAGGATTTGAGGGCTTAATGGTGCATCGAGTACGGCGAGTTTGTTGGAGGAGGGGCGGCTTTGGAAGGGCTTCGACTTGGCACAGGGTGATGGCGGTCCGGTGGGGTGTAGTAGCGGCGAGATGGGGGTTCTCTGATCGACATAATGGGTTCAAGCTGGAACGAGAAAGACAGAGGGAAAAGGGGGATTAAAGAGGTTTAATTTTACTTAATTTTAATTATTCCATAATTAGTTTAAGTAATTCCCTTTAAATCTGAAAATCAAAATATATATATCAGCAAATACAAAATTAGTTTTAAAAATAAATAAAATATAGAATTGTTTTTAGAAATATAGAAATATAGAATTGGTTTTAAAAGTAGAAAATAGAATTTTTGAAGATAGAAAAATGAGATTTTTATTAGTAGAAAACAACATTTTTGTTAGTAGGAAAGTATGATTTTTCAATTAGAAAAATTAGATTTTCATATATGAAATAGCAATAGTAAAAAATATAATTGTAATTATAGAAGTTGCGGGATAAAGACGTGATATTTATCTTTATAAAGATTAGATTTTTTTGTAGAATAAAAGATTCGATTTTTCCTTATGGAAACGAAGAATAACAATTCGATTTTTTATTTATTCGAATAAAGAAATAAAAATGTGATTTTTTTTATCAAATAGAATTGTAAACAAAAATGTGATTTTTGCAAGTAGGAAGACGAGATTTTCCTAAATAAAAAGATGTGGTTTTTAACAACATAAAAATTTGATTTTTATATATTGAACATCGAAGTAAAAATATGATTTTTATATATTGAACATCGAAGTAAAAATATGATTTTTATATATTGAACATCGAAGTAAAAATATGATTTTTATATATTGAACATCGAAGTAAAAATATGATTTTTATATATTGAATAGCGAGGTAAAAATATGATTTTTTACATATGTAGTGGCCGCGGGCAACGAAGATGACAAAAAGGCGGGAAAGACGAAGATTTCTATCAATGAAGTGCCGTGGAGCTAGGATAGCTATATGTGAGAACTTCTCACTCAAATTCTACTTTTCTAGTTATATATATATATATATATATATACACACACTAGGATGCAGACGGTGCTTATTAGAAGCACCCGACACCCGTCCACAGACCATGGACTTGTTTGATTGGTTGTGTAGCTGGTTAGATTATTTGATTTGGATTTGATTGTTTTGGTGAAATTGAAATTGATATGATTGATGTGTAAATGGCGTGGGCCTTCACTAGATCGGGGATAAGGCTAGGCCTTGTCCCGTTTCTAGTATCGTGCCGTTATGCCGCCGAAATTTTCTAAAATATGTTAGAAAATAAAAATATCATTTTATTTGTGTAAATGAATAATAGAAATTCATATGTTGGAATAAAATGTTTTATCGTTAAAAATATAATTTTTAACGTGAATATGAATATAGTGAAAGTGAATAAAATAAATATTCATTTACAAACCAGACGGTTTGTTTATGTACACCTATTTGAAGGACATTGATTGGGTCGATAAATTTTACACATCGCCCAACAGCACAAATAAAATATGTGTTTGATTGTTTGAAACCCCACACGGGTGTTGGGATGAAATTTGAAGTTCACTCATCCTGATTTATTAAATATGTCGATCGGTTGATTGACAGGCTGTTTTAAGCGTTAGATATCTATATTTGATGCTTATACAGTGTAGTGCACTTTGGTTGATGGTTGATATTTTTCCATGCTATTATATACATGTGTTGTATGAAAATCCATATAATTAACTTTATATGGTAATTGATTGGGCCTCATTCCAATTTGAAAAATAAAGAATATTATAAAATAAAAGTTCATGTGTTGACAGTACTCATCCATTGAGATTGGTCATGTGTTGAACGAAATATTTTTGTAATAAAATTTGCACCTTTATCGTTATAAAATAAAAGTTCATGTGTTGACAGTACTCATCCATTGAGATTGGTCATGTGTTGAACGAAATATTTTTGTAATAAAATTTGCACCTTTATCGTTATAAAATAAAAGTTCATGTGTTGACAGTACTCATTCATTGAGATTGGTCATGTGTTGAACGAAATATTTTGATAATAACAACTATTTTGAAAAAGAAATATTTGAAATAAAATATTTGAAAATAGAAATTTATGAAGCCGTGTTGATTAGATTGACGCCATTTTGACGTGAACGATATTTATATCGATTTTATTCATTTCGAAATGAATTGAATTGAAAACGATTTCGAAATGAATTGAATTGAAAACGATTTCGAAATGAATTGAATTGAAAACGGTTTCGAAATGAATTGAATTGAAAACGGTTTCGAAATGAATTGAATTGAAAACGATTTCGAAATGAATTGAATTGAAAACGATTTCGAAACGAATTGAATTGAAAACGATTTCGAAATGAATTGAATTGAAAACGATTTCGAAATGAATTGAATTGAAAACGATTTCGAAATGAATTGAATTGAAAACGATTTCGAAATGAATTGAATTGAAAACGATTTCGAATTGAATTGAAAACGAATTGAAATGAATTCAAATTGAATTGAAATTTGAATTAAATAGAAATGAATTTTAAAACGAATTTATAAAGAAGAATTCAATTTTGATTTGAATTGAAAGGGAAGTTGAAATTGCTTTTGAAACGAATTTAAAACTATTTATATAATTCGTTTTAAATAGAAATCGACGAAATATATATTATATATATTTTATATATAATATAATGGCCTGAATAGAACGCGCCGCGCCGCGGCAGTTCGCGAATTCCGACCTTTTATTTCAAACGGACATTACGGGAGATCCGACCGTCGGATTCTCCTAAAATCGGAACCGTTGGGTTCGTATCGAAAAGAGCTTTCTAATGAATATTAGAAATTTGAAATCTAACGGTTGGATTTGGAATTATGTCCAAATCAAATTCGAAAAAGGTCGCTGTAAGTGCAGTTCGATGGCCATTGATGGAAATCGACTGTACGGGCCTTGATAAAATTATTAAAAATAGTAATAATTTATGTAAAATCATAAGAAATGATTTAGAAAGAATTGGGATGAAAAACTCCATATTTGAAAAGATAAAAATAAATTTTTATCGAAATGAACTAGTTTTGAACTAGATATATAATTCTATTTATTTTTAAATAAATAAATTGAATTTGAAAAGGGGTTTAAAAATAACCAGAATTTCCAATGATTGCATTGGAGTGGATTTGAATCGAAATTGTCTTCGGAATATTTCGATGTTGGAATTCGTGATTATACAGATGTTGTTATGGAAATTTGAAAGATATATATTTATATCGTTATTTCCAATACGACATTTGTTAGTCGTAGAATTTGATATTGAATATAAGCCGATATATTTTCTAGTCAGAACCTTATATTGAATATCAAATGTGATTTGGGGTTTGTCGTGAATGGTGTCTTCACTAACACTGTTCTTGAACCCAGTTGAGAAAAGATTAAATCTTTTTACTTAGATTTAATGAAGTGTACCAATTAAACAATATTTAATTGGAATTGAATTGATATTGATTTTTGGGTTTATCGTGAATAGTGTTTTAAATAACACTTGTTCTTTAACCCGATAATTAATGAATGCGACTTTGGGTTTATCGTGAACCGTGTTTTAAATGACACGGATGCTTTAACCTAGTTAACAATTAAAACTAAGTGGAGTTTTAAGGAATCTTTAATTAGATTGAAATGGTCGAGAATGGAGTATCACCAGTTTTGCTCCAGGCGATAGTTAAATCTTTAATTAGATTTGAACGTGAAATGGTAATTGAATTTACCGATAACACCGTGGTGTTAGATATGATGTATAACCAGTTTTACTTCATGGGATGAATAGGTTGGGATGGGGAAATTAAAACAAATGATTACTTCGGTAAGGTTCGCTAATCCCGACTAGTTTGAATTGATATTCAAAAGCAGATTAAAGAATAAATTCAAGAATTTATCTTTGATAAAATTAATGGGAACCTTTCCCTATGAATGTGAAATTTAGAAACTAACTGTCGGTTAGCCAAGCAGAATGGTCTTCTGGATATTGATCTGATGTTGGTTTCGGCCTTCGGGGTTAATATTTGGGAAATTATTCTCTTGATTAATTTACGGTTAGTGACTGATGAATTGGAATGAGGCGTATGTTGTGTTTGTGTAACACTTATTTAAAATATACGCGAGTTATTCGGAAAGACCGGGTTTATCCCATTCTGAATAACTGATACGACGATAAGTCGAAGATGAAGACGATGGTCGAAGACCGGAGGTCTTCACGTCGTTTGGGTGATTACTGATGATCTTGATTGGGCTGTACACCCAAGAAGATGGAAACAGTTAGTGATCGTCCAGACGTACTTGGAGATCGATGGATATGCGGGGTACTAGGTGCCTCCGGTTTCGTTCGGATCCAGAACGGACTTGTAAATGGACCGTGTGTCTGACATTGGATTTTAGTCCGTGTGATTGATCTCTATTAAATATATATCTGTTTGGCGGCGGAGAATTTATTCTCTTGCTTAACGCCCTTCTCTGAGACGTACGAGCTCAGGGGTTATATATTGATGGATATCAATCGCATGGAGTGAATTGCCTGTGTGGCATGCCTAAGTGGCAAATGATCAAGGCTTCTGTTGAAAAGCAAAGTCTTGTGGTGATGATCGAAGCACGGCCTTTGTGGCGTAGCTTTGTGTAACGCTTACTTCGCGAGTTTCACACCCGGTATGAACCAAAAACGGGAGACGGACCTCAGGGAGGGCCTACGTTTCCTCCTAGCTAAAAGTGGCGTCAGTGGTTTTACACGCCCTGACGAGTTTGACTTATGTTGTTGTTGCTGTTGCGAGGCGCCTCGGATTGATCGGTCGTTCTCGAACCGATGGAGTCATTTAGTTGGCTCGCTTACGCCCCAAAGGGCGGCGAAACGTAGTGCTCAGGTATAATAATCCACATCGGTGGACCGGCCCTGAGGATCCATGGGGCAGTTGCGGCTGTTCCTGAGACTCGGGCTAGGCAGTCTCGAATCAGTGAGGATCTTGCCCCTAGCCTCGGTTCATACCATAAATGATAACCCAACTTCCAATACGTCGTCTTGCGGTTTTGATTGTGTGATAGGACCTGGGTCTTATAACAGCTTCATTTTTCTTTATTTAGCATTGCGCTGTTTGTCTCATGCACTGGTATTCTTGGGAGGAAACCCGTTCCGTGTTATACGGCGTGGTCCCTTGATTTACCTAATGATTTAAAATAAAGATTAATAACTGTTTTAGTTCTCACACCAGTCACATGACTGACCTGGGGTTTATTGTTTTAACCTAAACTCTGGGTGCCCTTATTTTCGACACGGGCAGCTAGTAGTTTTGGTTTTGCAGATTTATATTCACAGGATCCTGGTTTACAGCTGGAATGATATCCGGAAAGCTTTGTATCCGTATATCTCTTCTAGTTGTGTATTGTATTATTTTCCGCTGCAATGTATTTAAATGTAATTTAAATCTCTGATATTTCTGTGTAATATTCATTTATACTCTGTATATTCTTGTAATCTGATGCATTGTTGTAATATACAGTGAAATGTTCTTCTGTATGTGTTCTGTTTTGTCCTGTTCTCAAACGATAGGGCGTTTCGAACGGCCTGGATCGGTTTAGCGACTGGTTCGGACCGAGCGAAATTCCTTGCCGTCACAACCGGGAACACAAAGAGCAACATAGAGCAGCTGCCGCCAGAAACAGAAGGTTATCCCCTGATCAGGAACCTAGGGGTAATCCGAACATCAGAACTAGAGAGCCTGTGCAAACATTAACCAACGCCGATGTACAGGCAATGGTGCGACAGATTATGTCGGAAATCCGGCGGTATACTAATGAAGATTGGGGCATTGAGCGAAGTCATACACCTTTCACATATGACATCCTGAATTACCAGTTCCCCGGACGATTCAATTTGCCTCAGATGGATCAATATTCAGGAAGGACAGACCCATGGCAGCACCTAATGAGATATGCATGGTTTATGAACGCGACAGCAGCTCCCGATGCCGTAAAGTGCAAAGCTTTTCCCATTTACCTTGAAGATGTAGCGTTAATATGGTTCACTCGACTTCCTCCTCGGTCGGTGTCCAATTTCACAGAATTGAGTGAGCGTTTCATGAATCAGTTCCGACTCCATGCCCAAAAGCCCAAGACCGTCATAGAATTGTCACGAATCAAACAAGGCCCAGGAGAATCTTTGAAGTCATATTTGGATCGCTTCAATCTAGCCGTCGCTGAAGTCACTAATCCCCATGAGCCCACTATCCTGATGGCCTTGATAGAAGGAGTAGATCCCGACACAGAATTCGGGGATTACTTGGCTGGAAAACCACCTCCTACAAGAGAGTTATTCTATGAAAAGGCTAATGTTCGTCTAAGGCGAGAAGAAGCTAAGGCAAATCGGAAGAGAAAGTCCGAAGGGACCTCGAAGTAAGGTGTTTAGAGTAATGTCGCTGTGAAACAGTCTGGTGACAGTTCAGGAAAAGTGGAAGTAAATGTTGGCAACCAGAGTGGTGGTAATAGCAACAGAAATGGGAACGACAATAGAAGGAATAGAAACCGTGGGAATAACTCCAATAAAAGACCCAGATTCCAGAGTTTTGAAAATTACACGCCATTAAATGATATGTTGGAGAACATCAATCTAGACATATACAGCATATTGCAGTACAAAAAGCCACCACCCAGAGATTCTTCAGAGAGGGAGATTGAGACAGGAAAGTTTTGCTTGTTTCATGGTACACACGATCAATCCACCAATGAGTGTCGTCATTTGAGGGATATCGTCGAAAAATTGCTGCGAGAAGGAAAGTTGGATGAGTATAAAGCTGCCCAAAGGGACAGGGGGCAAGGGGGACAAGCCCCGAATCAAGAACAACCTGCTTCAAAGCCCACAGCTCAGCAAAAGGGAAAGAGAATCGTCACTAACTCCATTATAGGCGGGCCTCACTTGATTGGCCGAAGTTTTAAAGCAATGGACCAGTACGTCAATGTCGCTAAGCATTATGAAGTAGGAGAATGCAGCAGCCTTGAAGACGTCACTCCGATAAAGAAGCAAAAACCGATGTCCGATGATGTCATATTTTGCAATAGAGACGAGTTTGGAGTTCTATCCCCAACCGACGATCCGCTAGTTATAACCACGACAATTGGCCCCGCTCTGGTTCATAAGGTGTTAGTGGACAATGGAAGCTCGGTTAATATCCTCTTCAAGAAAGCCTTCGAACAAATGAGGCTCGAAGCAAAAGACTTAAAGCCGTGTCAAGGATGGATACGTGGTTTTAACGGAGTATCCACAGCTCCGATGGGTTTTGTGGAATTACCAGTCACACTAGGGCAGGGGGATCGCCAAAGAATAAGGATCCTGCCGTTTGTAGTTTTGGATTTGGAATCGCCTTATAATGCCTTCCTAGGCCGATCAGCCCTTGCCGAATTTATGGCATGTATTGCACCTTGGTGTTTGCTGCTAAAATTCCCGACTGACTCGGGAGTTGGGACAATGAGAGGCGACCAAGCTACGGGACGAGCGTGTTATGTGGCAGAGTTAAAGATGCTAATGAAGGGGCTGAACACATATGCTAAAGATGATTCTGCCTCTCCAAAGGGGACCTCAGCATAGCAACTAAGGGGTCCTACCCCAAGAGAGTCGCCTTCAGACGTGCTCTAGGATATAGATCCCAGAGAGGATAGAGAACTTGGGGACATGAAGGCAACTCCCAATGAGATGATAGTTGACATACCTGTTGATGAAACAGATCCAATAAAAGTGCTAAAGATTGGCTCGCAACTAGATCCCGTTAGAGCAAGAGAATTGGCTGATTTTTTGAAGGCAAATTTGGATGTGTTTGCCTGGACCCACGCTGACATGTGTGGGATTTCGCCTGCCATCATGAGTCATTCCTTGTGCATTAATCCAAAGCACCCACCAGTCAAGCAGAAGAGATGGATGTTGGGCCCAAAGCGGTCAGCAGCTTTGAAAGAAGAAGTAGAGAAGTTAAAAGGTAACGGATTCATTAAGGATTCAAGATATCCCGACTGGATATCGAATCCTGTCCTAGTCAAAAAGTCAAATGGGAAGTGGAGAACGTGCATCGACTTTTCTGATTTGAACAAGGCTTGCCCAAAGGATAGTTTTCCTCTCCCCAGAATTGATCAACTAGTAGATTCGACTGCCGGGCATGAACTTTTATCCTTTATGGATGCTTATTCCGGGTACAATCAAATTCCATGCACGTACCAGATCAAGAGCATACAAGCTTTATTATAGACTTGGGGTTGTGTTGTTACATCATGATGTCGTTTGGATTAAAAAATGCGAGAGCCACATATCAGCGCCTGGTCAACCACATGTTTTACAATCAAATTGGGAAGACTATGAAAGTTTATGTAGATGATATGCTAGTGAAATCCAAGCAATCTTCTGATCATACGAAATACTTAGCAGAAATGTTTGGCACACTACGAAGGTATGGGATGAAGTTGAACCCTTTGAAGTGTTCTTTTGGCGTGGCATCAGGAAAGTTCCGTGGCTTTATCGTGAGTTCCAGAGGAATTGAAATCAACCCAGACCAAATAGCAGCAATCCGGAATATAGAGGAGCCGCGAAAAATTAGGGATGTTCAGAGCTTAGCTGGGAAAGTTGCAGCGCTGGGCAGGTTCATCTCCAAAGCAACAGACAAGTGTGTGCCTTTCTTCAATCTCATAAAATGGAGAAAGCAAAATTTTGAGTGGACCCCCGACTGTGTGGAGGCGTTCCAGAATCTGTTAGACTTCTTAGAAAAGCCTCCAATATTATCAAAGCCCGTGCAACATGAGGATTTGTTCGTCTACTTGGCGGTATCATCTCACGCCGTCAGTGCAGCGCTAGTACGTGAAGAGGAAAAACTCCAGAAACCTGTGTATTACGTAAGTAAAAAAGCTAGCTGCTGCAGAACGCAACTACCCAAAGATAGAGAAGCTTGCTTATAGCCTCCCGACTGCTTCCCGCAAACTCCGCCATTATTTTCAGGCACACCCAATAGCTGTGTATACCGACCAAACTTTGAGACAAGTGTTGCAGAAACCTGAAGCATCAGGGCGGTTACTCAAATGGAATATCGAGCTGAGCCAGTTTGATTTGAACTTTCAGCCGCGAAGATCAATATGGTGGCAGGCCTTGGCTGACTTCATAGCTGAATTTACAATTCTTGAAGAAGAAACGGTGGGTGACAAGATAATTACTTTGGATCAAGAATTAGAGCTTAGTCCGTGGAGACTATATACGGACGGAGCCAAGAATGATAGAAAGTCCGGAGCCGGAGTTGTTTTAATAACTCCTGAAGGACGATCTATCTACTATGCGTTGCGGTTAGAGTTTGCTGCTACCAATAATGACTCTGAGTATGAAGCCCTGATTGACGGGCTGAAACTCGCCAAAGATTTGGGAGTGCAGACACTAGATATATATTGCAATTCCAAGATAATGGTATGTCAAGTTCGGGAAGAATTTGTTGCTAAGGGACCTCGGCTCATCACTTATCTTAAGAAAGTAAAGGAGCTGTTGGAAGGTTTGGAACGTTATAGCATAACACACATTCCAAGAGAAGAGAATCAGTAAGCAGATCGATTGGCGAAGCTAGCAAGTTCAGATAATCTTAAAGAATCCGAAATGGTCCCGTAGAGGTATTAGATTCGCCCAGCTTCGACCAGATGGAAGTAGAGCTAGCCTCGGAAGTTGAACAAGAAAGAGAATCCTGGATGACACCAATTAAGAACTTTCTTAAAAGTGGAACTCTCCCATTGAAAAAGAGCGAGAGACGAGCTATAAGACGTAAGGCCAAAAGATAAATTTTACAGGATGACGTCCTTTATCGTCAAGGGTTCTCAATGCCCCTGCTACGGTGTATCGCACACGACGACATCAAGCGTGTACTGCAAGAAGTGCATGAAGGTGAGTGTGGAGATCACACTGGGGGCCAAACCCTGGCAAAGAAAGTGTTACGGTACGGATATTTCTGGCCTACCATGAACAAAGATGCGGCTGCTTATTCACGACGCAGCGACCGATGTCAAAGATATGCCAAAGTTCCCAGAGCGCCTCCGACTCAGCTCAAGTCAATGGTAAGTCCGTGTCCGTTTTCCATGTGGGGAATTGACATTATTGGAGTGCTACCCATTTCCAGAGGAGGAGCCAAGTATGCAATCGTTGTCGTGGATTACTTCACGAAGTGGGTGGAAGCTGAACCTTTAACAACCATCATGGCAAGAAAAGTGATCAGTTTTGTGGTGAGAAATATTATTTTTCGATTTGGGATACCGAAAACCATTATAACAGATAATGGGACGCAGTTTGACAGCGTAGAGTTCAGAAACTTTTGCCAGAAATACAAGATTGATAAGCGATACACTGCGGTAGCTCATCCGCAGTCAAATGGACAGGTCGAAGCATAAATAAAGTCATTAAATCAATTCTAAAGAAGCGGCTGAAACATGCCAAAGCCAGATGGGTAGATGAGTTGCCATTAGCCTTATGGGCATACAGGACGACCTTTAAGACGGCTACTGGCCATACTCCCTATTCACTTTGATTTGGGTCTGAAGCGGTGATCCCGGTAGAATTGGGAGTCCCTTCTCATCGAGTCATGTACTATGACCCGATGACGAATAAAGCGCTCCTCCTAGAGTCTCTTGATATGATTGAAGAAAAAAGAGATGAAACCGACTTGCGTGCCTCAAGACATCGACATTAAGTAGCACGTTATTACGACCAAAAGGTTCACCTCAAAACCTTTGAACCAGGAGACCTAGTCCTGAAGCGAGTCTTCCCGCCTTCAACCCGGTTGGGTCCAAAATGGGAAGGACCGTACGCCATCCAACGGAAGCTTGATAAAGGAACATTCAAGCTAACGACCGTGGACGGTGAAGAGATTCCCAGAGCCTGGAACGCTCAGCACTTACGACGATATCTGAGCTAAATATGAAATGTCATTTCTTTTGTTTTCATAAGCTATGTAAAAAGGCACGACTTGCCTTAAAAAGTTTGTTTATGTAAACAAAAGATTATAAAGTGGATGTAGGCTACGACTTAGCCGAACCACTATAAAAATATCATGTGTCATTTACTTTCCTGCCTTATTTATATCTTCAACTATTATTCTATTATGACTGTGAAACACGAAATGTTAAACTAAAGCTGAAGATGACCTATATGCAGGAACAAACAAAACGACTGTTTGTACAATAAGACATATAAGAATGGGTAGACGACATTCTTAACTCTAACTCTCAAGAGTCGAGAGAGAGTATAAAGGACAGGAAGACGACGTCCTCTGAGGCGTGAAGGTGCACCCAGATGAGAGACCGCCTCAGCGAAAACTCTAACCTGGATATGAGACAGGAGGGTGTAAAGACGCCAGAAAGAACAGGCATCAATGATGAAAGGAATATGACCCCCGTCAGAGAATCGGGGACATTTGGACTTTTTAATTAAATCTTGAATAGTTCTCCCTCAGTTATTCAAGATTGGCTGGGGGCACACATGTACACACATATTCCCCTCCGCCATGACTCCATTACATGACTTTAGTATGATATGCATTTGTATTTTTACATAAGTGTTGGACCAACGACTAACAGGCATTACAGGAAATGAATTATTTTTATTTACAAACGTGTGAGTTTGTACATGGAAAACAAGCAAAAAAAGAAGATGCGAGGGCCACACTCGCTGCAACAATTGTGGGCCAATTAAATACTAAAATAAAACAGAATACTTCATCACTTAGGCGTTGGAGTGGACTTGGATTTTTTAATAGCCTTCTGAGCATCCTTTGCCTCTCTTTCAGCATCAGTTAAAATACGCCTTTGTTTTTTCCTCCCTGTGACTGAAGTGCTGGAATCGGTTGATTTTTTCCCAGGAGTTGGAACACTGGAATCAAGAGAAGACTTTTTAGCAAGCTCTTCTACAATAGACCTAGTCGAAATATTAACAACTAACCTTGATCCAGCATCCACCACTGCGAGAGGCTTAAAGCTTTCGGGGTCCTGGTCTTCAACCCTAAGCTGCATACGTTTGTCTTATTCGGCTTTCAATGCAGCTAAAGTGATGTCATCAATGCTTTTTGACTCCCCAACTATAGCCACCTCAGGGTCTTCCTCATGTGCCTCGTTGTCGCTGTCGTCCTTCAAGGCGTCTATCATCTCGCCATCATGACGAGCATCAGCCTTACCTTTGTCTCCTTCAGCCTTCTCCGTTGACTTTGCTTCGGCAGTGGTTCCCTGAGGCACGTTTGTCTTCTCGGACGGTTCAACACCTACAGAGTGAGAATCAACAGTTATCAGCTTAGTAGAAAATAAAGGGTCCTTCATCGATTGCCCGATTATGTAATGGAAAGTGGAGACAGCTTTGACAAATTGGGGTGAAAAGGTAGAAATACCTTCCGATGATTTTTCAGCTGGAGTTACTGCCGTCTCTGACACCGTCTCAGGAATGGGGGATAAAAGAGATGCCTGAGGGATTGCCGGGTTTTCGGGGTCATATCTCTCGATTTCAGAAGTTTCGGTGGCAGTAGAAGAAGAACCAGCCTCGGAGATGTGCTTTTGTTTGGCCCTCCTCTTTTCCTCCTCCATGGCAGTAGCGATTAGGCGACGCCCCTTAGCCAGACGTGCCGGCTCGTCATCTCTTAGATATTTTTCCATGAGCTTGTCCTCGTCGATGGAATCTATCTTGGGTTATTCTTTCTCCCATTCAACAATTTGGCTCCACATGTGAACCAAGGTAGTCGGATAATCTTCGATCCAAGAGATGTTTCGGTGGCGGATTATATGTGCAAAAAATTCGATCATTAGTTCGCCGAAACCATGCACATCCTCCTGGGCCTCAGACAGCTGCTTGCGGGTCTCCTCGGCCGACTTAATGACACTTTCAACATTGCCCTTCGCAAGGACAACCCTGTTTTCAGCCTCCATCAGCTTGGAAGCCAAGTCAGCATTCTTCTCTTCCAATTCAGCGTTCTTCCTCGCTAACTTGGCCTTTTCTCGCTCAAGATAGCGTAAGCAAGTTGCATTTTGGCGTTATCCAACTTGGTGTCTTCTGCTTGCTTTTTCAGCTCCGAGCGCTCTTGAGTATGAGACTCGAGCAAGTCATGATAACGTTTTTGTAGCTCTTCAAATTGCTGCTTGAAGTTGGCAGCATCCCGTTGAGCGATGGCAAGCTGGGCCTGGGTATCCTCAAGGTCTTTCCCCAAGTTTTTCAAGGCCTTTGCGTCAGCTTCTGCAGTCTTCTTCATCGAGTTAGTATCCGTGATTAGAGTTCGGATGATT
This sequence comes from Allium sativum, assembly GCA_030737875.1. Lineage (NCBI taxonomy): Eukaryota > Viridiplantae > Streptophyta > Magnoliopsida > Asparagales > Amaryllidaceae > Allium > Allium sativum. Next base: position 441,743,399 of record CM060924.1, read on the forward strand.
CTGGAAAGGTTACGCGAATACTTGAACATCTCTGAATATTGTCTCTCGACTGCATCAATTTTCACCTTGGCCTCGTCTGCCCATCTCGAGGAAATGGGCTCGAGGGAAGGTAAGAAAGTTAGGTTCTTAAAATAGTGATCGGGGAACTGCTCCTCCAGGTATGCTCGCTTAACTCTAGTTTCAGCATCCAATGGTGGAGGTGCGGGGAATGTTAACTCGGTGTCCTTATGAGTAGCGGGCACAATGGCTTCCTCACCCTTCCTAGGCTGCTAAGCAGGAACCTTATACTTGCCTCGTGAGTCTGTACCTTTCGGCGGGCTCCTTTCCCAACTGCATTTTTCTTGAGAAGAGGTTTGATCTTTTGACTGCGACGTGTCATCTTCTCTACGACCTTTGGAGCTTTTGTATCGCTCTGGATCCGACCGAACGGGAGAGCGAGAGCGCAAGGTCCGCGACTGATAAGAGTTATAAGGCCTTCTATCCTCCTGACCACGGCCTTCGCGGCGATCATGCTCAACATCATGAGGAGGTCTGGTCATGCTGCGGCATAGTTTCCTGATGTCATAGTGAGCACGAGACATTGTACCTGCACAACAATGTAAGTGGAATTCAGAATCAGTATTCTCATAAGAAGTAAGTGCTGTGAAGTGGGGTGTTATTGTGTTAAGTGCATCCTAAGTGGTGTCCCCCCTCCGACAAACCAGAGTCTGAAGCCAAGCCAGTGCGAGTGGGCTCTTTGGTCTTAACAGGAGTAGTCTCCTCTGAAGAAGTAAAAACTAAAGGATTTGTCCCAAAATCCTTGGAAGTGTAAATAGTGTCAGGTAGAGGGAGATCTCCCAAGCCCTGAAATATAGGATCTTCAGCAGTATGGGCATCTCCTTGGGAAGCGTCTGTTGGTTGTTCTTTAGGAGATAGCGATTTCTCAGGAGAAATAGCCTCCCCAGGGACGGTGTACCCTTCTCGATGTTTTTTGGGTATGTTGGCCATCTCATCATCTTGAGTCGAAGATGGAGAAGGTGAAGTTCGAAGTGGTATGGTGGGGCCTTTCGAGCTCTCACCCATTTCTGGAATTACATCCACCGGAGGGATATATACATATGGACCTGACCCGTGACCTATGCTACGGGTAATGGACAGTAGCCCGTGGTGATGAAGATATTCGTCCTTGAGGACCTCATTAATAGTTAGAAATTTTTTGTCACCATTGAGGAGCTGATGCATTCGATCAAAATACACTTGTTCCGATATCTGTTTGGGATTATCAACTGCAAACAAAAAGAAAACAGATTAATGTATTGGCATGGACACTCAGAGTTGAGATTTAGAAAACCAATGCTTTACTTGATTTTGTCCATCTCCTAGCACATCCTGGCTGTTGCCTTATATAAAATCGTTCCAGCTTGGAGTCGCCGGCCTTGCTGCTGAACGGCGCCGAAATTAATTTTCTTTTTGGGACTGATTCGAAGTAAGAGAAAGAAGGAGTTTCTCGAGTTCGATGCTTGAAGTTATAAAAGAAATGAACGTCGTCGAAAGTGAGTTCTGTATCTAAGATCTCGCGGTATGCTACATACAACGTATATAGGTAAGCATAAGAGTTGGGATGCAGCTGCATGGGGGCAATCCGCATCTGTCTTAGGAAGTCGACAACAAAAGGAGAAAACGGTGGGATAGCCCCAACCATGCACATCAATCGGGTGATTTCCATAAATCCTTCTCGGGGATTGTGAGGACGGTCAGTTTTTGACGGCACCAGAGTATCCCTTCTTAGTATACCGTGCTTTAGACATATGCGAGCAAGTCTATCATCGTCGATCGTTGATTCAACAGAGTCCATGGGTGATTCCAAGATAATTGCAGATTCAAATTCGTCAGGAGCTCGGCAATCTCCAATCCCTCCTTCCTCCTCATAGCCCAGAGAAGCTTCGTTGTCCGAAGGTGTTTCGTTGTTATGCGTTCCTATTTCATAATCTGAGCCCTCGTCATCCCATTCAGGGTCTGAAGAAGAAGATATGTCATCGAGAGTATATTTCTCGGAAGTTTCTGCAATTTCCGTCTTCTTTGCTAATCTAGAAGAACGTCTTTCGGCCATGATCACTAGACTATTGAAGAAACAAAGGCAAGGATTAGAGTAAAGTTGCCCGTGTCCCCCGTGTGTGTATGTGAACTAAAGTGTGTGCTACGTGTGACAGAAATGCAGAGCAAATATATGAAAGCATAATGTAAAGGGCCAAGGAAGCAATAATGTTCAGAATGATTCTTGATATTTGTCATGTTTGAAAGGCGCTATCCTAACTGTTCGTCATGTTGAAGGCTATGTCAAGCATTTATTACGATAGTTGAAAAAATTCTTGCACTCTAAGTTAGGCTATTTTGGTTCGGTTCGGACATCTGCACTGGGATCGGATCGGAGGGAAAAGTCAAGTTTCGATCGGACAGTGAGGTAAACCAGATCGGCTCGGATGTAGACTTTCGGAGCGGATCGGATCAGTTCGAATAATCATTCTTTTCTTTGTCTCTTATTACCATCCGATCCGAACAGGTGAGTTTTTGTTCCCCCTTCTTTTTTTCTTTTCTCTACTCCGACCGATCCGGTCTCGTAAACACAATCTGATCCAGTTAAGTGGGTTTTGTTTGCTCTTTTTTGCTTTTTCTTTTGCCCCGACCCGATCCGGTTATGTGAACACCTCTCCTTTTCTTTCACTTCAACGCTTTTTCATCCGAACCGATCCCAGCTTCTCTCTTCCCCTTCATCTTCTTCCTTCACCATCTCGCTGAACCGGATTCAATTTCGCAAAACCCAACCGAGTCCAGGCACTTACGTGCTTAAATGTTCTGTATAACCGAAACTCTTCCTCTCGACGCCTCGAGGTGGTGACAAGAGCCACCAACGACAACGGCGAAGAGAGAGAGGGCGGCGGCGTTGGAATCAAACACACACCAGGTTCAAATCGTCCAGTTTTACCACAAATCCAAATTGAGATTGATTACAATAAAGTGATTCGAGATTTTAAACCTACCTATGTGTTGAATTCGAGGATTAAAACGAGAAGAATTTCAGAGTTTTTAAATTTTTTTAGGGTTTTGATGCAAATCTCGCTGGAAGAAGATAATAAAAGAGGAGGAAGAAGGAAACGAAGGGGGTACTTATAAAAAATTTCAGTGACCACTCATATTCCCAGTCTCACCCAACCCGTTCGGACCGGAAGTTAAGCCCACAAAGGCCTTATGGCCTGTTGATCCATGGGAAAGTGATACTAGTATATCTGTTCGGATGTGCCACTGAAGGAAACCTGTCTGGATCGGAATCCGAACCGAAGGCAATTATTCGATGACTCTGGCTCAAAGGACGTCTTGTAAATTGCTTCGAAGCACACTTTACCTCAGATAAGAGTGTACTTCGAGGGGGCAAAATGTTAGCCTACTTTGTGAACTAAGCTACACAAAGAGTGAATAGTGAGGAGGACACCAATCGGATCGGATCGGAGAAAGATAGTGCTGGACATGAGTAGAGATCAAAGACGCAGAGTCCACTTCGGATCGGATCGGAGAGATATGTCAGTAGTCTCATTACAGCAGATCGGTAATACGTCAGCAATACCAAAGGATAGCAAGTGACTTCAGCGGTTCAGTTCAGAGGAACACTCCAGCGGCAACAGAAGAAAGCAAGCAAGCCCAACGGTTCGGATCGGATGAGCGTGTCAGCAGCATGAAGGGGGCAGCAAGCAGGCTAAACCAGATTAGATCGGAGGCTTCGATCCGAACCCCTTTTCTTCTTTGAATTTGTAGCCGTTGCTGCGCATATCCCCTGAAGACGCGGACAAGAACTGACCATTTCTTCAGCGATCTCCTACTCAATCAATGCGCCGTAACCATCTTAAAGCCTCTGAACCCGACTCTCAAGGGATGGATTAACACCCCACGTCCATTAATGTCACTCACTAAGGAAATGCATTAACTTCCATGGAGGTTTTAAGTGAATATAGAACAGAAAAATTACAACAAGACAGATAATAAGTAGTACTTGAAAACTAAAACTTCATTTTATTGCAGTGGAAGTTAAACATGTTTGTTTACATCATAAAACCATAAATCAGAGTCAAGTACAATATCCATCTTCATAAAAAAATACATAATCCCATTACATAAATAGCCATTAAAAAAAGATAACAAGCTGGACTTTACTTCAACGGTCCAAGCTTTCCAAAGAGAGATGAAGCAATCCAATCAAACTCCACTAGAGCTGGGCCCAACCTGAGGACCTGGAGGGGGAAAAAGGATAGAAATGGAGGGGGTCAGACATAAAGTCTGGCGAGTAGGATAATTCTAACAATACTATTATCAAAATAACTAGACTAAGGCATAAGCTGGAAGACAAGTAAATGCCTATGAACTATTAGGTATGGAAGAGCAGATAAAGATAACGTTTAAGATAACGGTAAAGGCACACCTAATTACTAACGAATAATCACTACACTGCATCGCACGTTACTAAACTGCACCGCACATTCCTACACTGCACCGCACCAGTCACCCTAAAGGTTGATCCCACTTGCTTCACACAGAAACAATACAAATAGCCTTACGTACCCCTAGCTGACTACATAGGTGTCGTCTGCCCCTATCTCCACTAGGTGTACCCCACTACCCACTTGCGATCGACTCCCTACTCGTAGATACCCGTGCTGGCCCCACAGTAGGGTGTATCACTCCCCTAAAGTGGCAACCCGATACAACTTGAGAATGCACGACTTATACCTACACGATGCAACAACGTCTTACCTACCAGCCCGGGTCCACACACGCATATGAAACCCGTTGGACTTGCGTTGCCACCGCTCCCCGTTTTGGCCTCTTATAGTCAAACCCAGTATGCGTGCCCCGTCCTCGACTTGGGTCGAGCCCACAAAGATACGTTTGGGATACTGGTTGAAATGGGCCCCCACAAGCTACCCACCTAAGCTTGTCATTAACATATCCCACTTAACCCTCTTAGTCATGTTCATTTACATGTGTGTTTGGTTAAGTCTTACTAATCGTATTTCACATGCCACTAAGGGCACCCACTAGATTACTCATGCCACCCAAGGCACCTACTTAACCCCCATGTCCCACCTTACATGTTTATCTGGTTAAGTATTTCTTAATGTATTCAGGCCATAACCTCATAAAGACCTCTCACATTAGACTGACATTTATGGCAGCTGGATTTGCCGGGCGGGTCCGGGCAGTCTTACACCATAAAAGAGTCTAACCTCATGTCTTTACAACTGTTATGCTTTAGTTTAGGCCTAGTACCTCTCACATTGGGCTGACATTTATGACCACTGGATTTACCGGGCGGGTCCGGACAGGGTTACATCACAAACGAGTCCAACCTCGTGTCCTAAGCATTGATTATCACTTATAATCTTTTACCCCAGTTTTAATAATTCCCTATTCAAATTATTAATTAAGTCCACTTCATTGGTTGTAGCCCTTCGTTCTACCGATGCCATAACGGCCCTGAATCCGTCTTCGTACCTCCTACCATAGTGGTCCAAAGCTATAGACGTCGATAACCCCTTGGCACGCGTCCCGCAGCAAAGCCCAATCATGAAGCGAACTCGTTGATTCCCATCTGGATCTTGAGCTCTAGCTTCTCATTTGGACTTCCTTTGCATCTCGGGTTTGGTCGAATTGGAGTGGGTCTTCAGAAGAGTTGTCGCGCAGTAACAGTCCTAGAATTCGGTTCGGTTCGGTAGTTATCACCCTCATCGGTTCGGGTCGGTAGTCATCACCTCCATCGGTTCGGGTCGGATACTCCACTTCGGGTCGGGTCGGCGTCCTCCTCCGGGTCGGGTCACTGTCTTCCTTCCAGTTATCTCCGATTAGCTCCCTCGTTTTCCATCTACTCTGATCCGATCCGCTCCCGTTCTCCATCTGCTCCGATCCGATCCTCTCCCTTCGCCTTGCTCCAGTCGTAGCCTTCCATTCTTGAGTCGATCCGATCTGGTCTCCATTATTCTTCTGATCCGATCCCTTTCGTCCACTCCAACTCTAAGTAAACGGCCTTCCTTCTCGCCAAGCCTCCTTCAATGACAAGTCCCAATCCAGTTCGGATTTCCTTGGTCAGTTCACTAATCCGATCCGACCCCTGCTCCGATCTGAACCGGTTCGGAACCGGTTCGGAACCTGCACATTTCTGCAACTTTCCAGCGAGCTTTCTACGCCATTCGACGACGTTTTCGACCAATTTAACTATTCTAATCAATCATAAAACATACCATAGAGTCATAGCAACATGTAAGAGCAACCACAAACAGCAAACAACAATTCAAATAAATCAAAATGGATCAAAAGTGACTAAAACTTCATATTTCCCCATAGCATGTTTAAGTAGAACTAATCATAGGGTTAACAAAACTTAATCAAATCGAACCAAATTTCTAACAGAGGCATAGAATATTATTTAAGAATTTCTAAACATTTTTCCAGAATTTATTAGTGTATAAATTCGCTAATCTTCACTAATCACCCTTAATTAACTGTAATTAGTGTCAAAACGGTGCTATCACTCACCTTTGCCACAAACAAAATTCTCAGAACTGAAACTCCTCTGATTTGGGGCGAATACCGATGTCCAACAGCAGCTCTAACCTTGCTTTGGTGCTTTTTCTTCTTAATTTGATGTTGCTAAGCCTAATCTTCAATTAGAAAGTGATTTGGGGTGTTTTAGATGTAGGAGGCCATTGTTAGAGTGTCTAAGGATGAAAGTGGCGGCTGGAAAATGTCTAAAGAAATGTTTTCCAACCCTAATCAGCCCCCTATATACCCCTAAACCCGAAATTCCCCTCTGGGCCTAGCTGCAAATCACCCGGTTAAGCCCAATTAAGCTGTTTTTCACCATCTGAAACTTGTTTTAGCCATATCTCCCAAACGGTGAGTCCGATTGGCTAATGTGACCACTCTACGGAAAGAGAAACCATCATCCGGAGCCAATGGAAGTTGTTTCAGGTCAAAATTCCTTTCCAGTCAAAAGTTATGGCCAAAACAGTGCCAACTAGGGGTAAAATGGTCATTTAAAAATCGGGAAAAATCATGAACATGGGAAATGACCCCAATAGTCGTCTCCCAAAGCTACATGACCATACGACTTCGTATGTGAAAGAAATAAATATCCTACGATCCTATGATGCGTAGAATACGGGTCATTACAGAGCTTTTCTACTAACTCAACCAATTGTGGGTCGTCTCGCTGTGCCTCGCCAATCCGTCCCAAAAGTGTAGGTCTGACCTCCAAGGATGCTAGCAAACCGGGTACAAAGTCAACGGAAGGTCTAAAGTCAAACATCGAAATGAATTCTAAGCTTCGCCGCTCAACAAACAAAGGACTTAAGGATAATCTTTTTCTACTTAAGGCGTCGGCCACTACGTTACCCTTGCCAGGGGTATATGCTATCTCGAAATCGTAGGACGCTAAGAACTCCATCCACCTTTACTGCCTTAAGTTCAAGTCCTTTTGAGAGAATAAGTATTTTAAAGATTTGTGGTCAGTGAATAATTCGAATCTCTCGCCAAGAAGATAATGACGCCAAGACTTAAGCGCGAAAACAATAGCGGCCAACTCTAGGTCATGCGTAGGGTAATTTTTCTCATGCGCTCTCAACTGCCTTCCACCATAGGCTATTACCCTTCCCTCTTGCATTAAGACTGTGCCTAGTCCTGTCCCACAAGCGTCAGTATAAATGGTAAATGGCTTACTCCCGTCTGGCACCACTAAGACTGGGGCTGAGGTCAAAGCTCTCTTCAAACGTTGGAACGCATCATCACAATCTACGTCCCATGTGAAAACTAGGTTCTTCTTCGTCAAGCGTGTCAATGGAGCTGATAACTTTGCGAAGTCTTTGATAAACTTCCTATAGTAGCCAGCCAACCCCAAGAAACTTCTCACTTCGGTAGCATTTTTAGGGACCTTCCAATCTTGGATGGCCACTACCTTCGCGGGATCCACAGCTATCCCTTCCTTGGAAACCACATGCCCTTAGAATCGCACTTCCTTCCTCCAGAAGTGACACTTAGAAAATTTAGCTTTAAGACTATGCGCTCGTAGGGTCTCCAACACTTCCTTAAGATGTAGGGCATGCTCTTCTTCATCCTTAGAAAAGATCAGGATGTCGTCTACAAAGACTACCATGAATTTGTTAAGGTACTCCCTAAACACCCTACTCATCAAATCAACAAAGTATGCGGGGGCGTTTGTCAAACCGAAGGGCATCACTAGCCATTCATAGAAACCGTCCGGAGTCCTAAGACAGTCTTGTCTGTGCTATCCTCAGCCACTCTCAACTGATGAAAACCAGTGGCTAAGTCCAACTGTGAAAACACTGAGGCGCCAACTAACTGATCGAAGAGATCGTCAATCCTCGGCAGTGGGTGTCTGTTCTTCTTAGTAAGCTTATTAAGTTCTCTGTAGTCCACACAAAGTCTAAGGGACGCATCCGCCTTCGTGGCAAATACTACTGGAGCACCCCACTCCGATATACTTCGTCTTATGATCCCCTTCTCAAGCAACTCCTTCACTTGCTTATCGAGTTCCCTCCTTTCACGTGGAGCCATGTGGCGTACTGGCAAAGATACTGGTTTCGCATTATCCACAAGATATATTCGAAAATCTATCTCCCGCTTCGGAGGCAAGCCCTTCACCTCCTCAAACACATCCGAGTATTCTCGGACCACTCTAACAGATTGTAGATTTTCCTCAGACGCGTCGAGCGATTCTAAATAACTTAGAATAACGGAATTTATGGAGTCACAAAAGATTTCGTGAGCGTTACCAAGGCGAGTCATGAGCCTAACTACTCTCCTTTCACAATCAAGAACGGCCCCATTTCTAGATAACCAATCCATTCCTAAAATTAGCCCATAGCCCATGAAGCCCAACACATAAGCATCACATCTAAACTCAACGCTAAGTATAGAAATTTTCAAATCCAAACACATCATGGACAAATAAGCTGAGCCCCCAACTGGATTCGAAACGACTAAGGGATCCTCTACTAAACTGGTGTTTAAGTGCAGTGATTCAACTAATGATGTAGAGATAAACGAATGCGATGCACCCAAATCGAATAAAGTACGGACAGGATGATCAAACAGAAAAACTAAGCTTTCAACAGAAATGGTTCTACCTCGTTCTTGCAGCGGTGGGACCGCGAGAGCCTGTACTTGTCCCCTTGCCTGCCTTGGTGCCATAAGAGCCTGCACCTGTCCTCCCGAGGTAGCTCCTGCCCTCTGCCCCTTCTTTGGGCAGTCCTTCACTAGATGTCCCGCTTCGCCACAGTGAAAACAGCCGGTGTTCTTTTTCTTTCGGCAATCCTTGCTGAGATGGCCTAGTGTCCCACAGTTAAAACATTTCTTCTTTCCCTTGCCATTATTATCTTTACCACCCTTCTTGTTTTGCTGTTGTGGTTTCTTCTGATCCCCTTTCTTCTCGGGTGCCTTATCAGCTTTAGCGCCTTTCTCCTCGTGCATGAGTGCCATGTCTACAAGCTTCTCGAAGGTGGCCCCCATAGGGATGTGGGTCTTAGCCAACCCTTGCAACGGTTCATTCAATCCATTAACGAACCTCAGAGCCTTCTTCTCCGGTGTGTTCACTAAGTCCAAGCCAAACCTTGCTAACTGATTAAATTTGTTGACATACTCTTTCACCGATGAGCTTCCTTGCTTCAATGCCAAGAACCTTTCCATATATAGATTCTCTTCTGCCCTTGAGAGAAACTTCGCCTCAAACCTACGTCTGAAATCCGCCCAAGAATCAACAGGACGTTCCCCATTAGTGAACTCCCACCAAAACGAGGCCTCTCCCTTCATTAACCAAGCTGCTAATTTGACTTTCCTCCCTTCTTCCACTTCAAAGATCTCTAGCAATTCTTCTACCTCCCTTAAGCCAATCTCTAGCTTCCACAAACGTTTCCGACCCTTGAAAAGGTTTTCCACCCATAGCCTTAAATTCCTTGCATGTCTTTGCAACAGTATCTACGTGAGGAGGAGGAGGAACGGGTGCAACTGGTGGTGGAGGAACATTGGTCGGACCTGCGGCGGCCCTAGCCTCTAATAGCCTCCTATACCATCCTGGTATCGTTACACCGTCAGGTAGGTTAAGATCTTCAGCCATGCTGAAACGAAAAAGGAAAGATTCAAAATGGAGAATTCGAAAGATAAAGATATATGGCTATTGAGGATTATGTTTTTCATAAAAACTTTCCTCTTTAAATCACTCATTAAGACATATTTTTGAAAATACTTCTTCCAAAAATATACTTTAGAAAAATAATTTTTCTAAAAACTTTATCTGTTCTGGTAACCTTAAGCTCTGATACCACGTGTAACACCCCACGTCCATTAATGTCACTCACTAAGGGAATGCATTAACTTCCATGGAGGTTTTAAGTGAATATAGAACAGAAAAATTACAACAAGAACAGATAATAAGTAGTACTTGAAAACTAAAACTTCATTTTATTGCAGCGGAAGTTAAACATGTTTGTTTACATCATAAAACCATAAATCAGAGTCAAGTACAATATCCATCTTCATAAAACAAAATACATAATTCCATTACATAAATAGCCATAAAAAAAAGATAACAAGCTGGACTTTACTTCAACGGTCCAAGCTTTCCAAAGAGAGATGAAGCAATCCAATCAAACTCCACTAGAGCTGGGCCCAACCTGAGGACCTAGAGGGGGAAAAAGGATAGAAATGGAGGGGGTCAGACATAAAGTCTGGCGAGTAGGATAATTCTAACAATACTATTATCAAAATAACTAGACTAAGGCATAAGCTGGAAGACAAGTAAATGTCTATGAACTATTAGGTATGGAAGAGCAGATAAAGATAACGTTCAAGATAACGTTAAAGATAACGGTAAAGGCACACCTAATTACTAACGAATAATCACTACACTGCACCACACGTTACTACACTGCACTGTACCAGTCACCCTAAAGGTTGATCCCACTTGCTTCACACAGAAACAATATAAATAGCCTTACGTACCCCTAGCTGACTACATAGGTGCCGTCTGCCCCTATCTCCACTAGGTGTACCCCACTACCCACTTGCGGTCGGCTCCCTACTCGTAGATACCCGTGCTGGCCCCACAGTGGGGTGTATCACTCCCCTAAAGTGGCAACCCGATACAACTTGAGAATGCACGGCTTATACCTACACGATGCAACAACGTCTTACCTACCAGCCCGGGTCCACACACGCATATGAAACCCGTTGGACTTGCGTTGCCACCACTCCCCGTTTTGGCCTCTTATAGTCAAACCCAGTATGCGTGCCCCGTCCTCGACTTGGGTCGAGCCCGCAAAGATACGTTTGGGATACTGGTTGAAATGGTCCCCGACAAGCTACCCACCTAAGCTTGTCATTAACATATCCCACTTAACCCTCTTAGTCATGTTCATTTACATGTGTGTTTGGTTAAGTCTTACTAATCGTATTTCACATGCCACTAAGGGCACCCACTAGATTACTCATGCCACCCAAGGCACCTACTTAACCCCTATGTCCCACCTTACATGTTTATCTGGTTAAGTATTTCTTAATTCATTCAGGACATAACCTCATAAAGACCTCTCACATTAGACTAGCATTTATGGCAGCTGGATTTGCCGGGCAGGTCCGGGCAGTCTTACACCATAAAGAGTCTAACCTCGTGTCTTTACAACTGTTTTGCTTTAGTTTAGGCCTAGGACCTCTCACATTGGGCTGACATTTGTGACCACTGGATTTGTCGGGCGGGTCCGGGCAGGTTTACGTCACAAACGAGTCCAACCTCGTGTCCTAAGCATTGATTATCACTTATAATCTTTTACCCCAGTTTTAATAATTCCCTATTCAAATTATTAATTAAGTCCACTTTTAATGATGTCCATAATTGACTCGATTATGGCCATCCATTCATGGCATGCAAAATCATATCAATTGCACCCCAACTTCTTTATATTAAATCCTTAACATTACCCCTACCCCACGTTTATACGTTCGCTTATTCAACGCAGAATATACGTTAGACTCGAATAGTCTAACTCATAGCACAAAAATAAATTATCACAACATATAGACAATTAAAATGAATCTAATCATAATAGGGGTGAAACTTGCATAAACTACACATGTTAAGGGTCTAAAGGTGTCAACTTGTTAAATGTCACAATTTACATGATATGATCATAACCCAAATTTATGTATAATCTTGCATATGGGGTTTTAGGCAACATAATGATTGTGTGAACTAGCATAGAATTTCACATATGTCATAGCATAATTCTAGATGTCATAATAGATGTCATGGCATATGCTCATAACTTTTACTAATCAACCTAAACTTGCATATGTGACTCGTCATATAGATCAACATAGCCCAAATAATATCAACATCATGATTTGATTAATATGAACTAATTAGCATAGATAGTAGCATCATGGCTTTTTAACATGTATGATTCATCACAACTTAGCATAGAAAATCTCAACATACATAACATCATCATAGCATGATTTACAACATATAGGATATCATCACCACATAGCATAGGATTTATAACATACATGATAGTATAAGGTTTACAACAACATATATGACAATTCACATCATCTACTCATAATCCATTCATGACTTAACCTAATTAAAATAATAATAATCTTGTTAAGATCATCATACTCACAGTTAGAGAAGAAAAGAGAGTCTTGATTTGCTTTAGAGTTGAGTAGAATTAGGTTTCAATTAGCTTTTCTTCCTTCTTAGTTGGCGGCGGCTAGACTGAGTTCCACGGTGGCGGTATGACGGTAGCTATTCTATTTTTCATATGAATTAGGGTGAGAGACTACCTAGGTATTTATAGAGTTTAGGGTTTATTTAGACCGTTAGATCAACTCAGAACTAACCTGAACTGTTTAATTTGCCAACTCAGCCCTAAAGACACATCAACAGCTCAAGATTAGGCTCAGTCAAAACCCTAGCTGACTGACCAGGTCGACACCCAGGTCGACACTATAGTCGACCTGGGGGGGGGGGGAGGTCGACACTAGTGTCGACTCCCCAGTCGACCTGCCTGGGCAGGAATTTTCCCGCCCAGCCCGCTTCTGCACTTTCTGTTTGAATTTTAAATTTCATGCGCGCTGTTTTGAATTTTCTGAAACTTCCGATGGCCATAACTTCTTCATACAAAGTCCAATTCACGCAAACTCGGGCTCTATTTCAACCAGAATTCCGAGACGAACACAATGGCGCAACCCGTTTCCCACAATTCTCACGTCTGAGATTAGTTATTCTTTAGTTTGTGAATATTAATATTAACAGAATTACGGGGTGTTACATTCTCCCCTCCTTAAAGGATTTCGACCCCGAAATCTTCAAGTTAAGAAGAATGTATATCCTAACATCCAATCGTCCATCTACTCAACCATCAAACACAGACATCCATTGTCCTTATAGACTTCTAATGCTTTCATGTTTAAATGCACAGTGTGTGTATATGTCCATATCTAATGCAAAATCAGGCGGTCCACTGATTGTGTTGACCTCCTTAATGCAAACCATGATAGTGCCATATGCAAAAGTTCCCTATCGATACATATTATTTCTACATGCGTGCACAACCATTCACCAAAATGCGGTATCCATATGATAAAACAATCATCATACATCCATTTTACTAAATACAGCCATTTATATGCAATATGCAATATGAAGTGACTGAGCCGATCTAGTGCCTAATAGTGTGTGTATATGCGTCCACGAGCAACCACTAGCAACCATTTGCATCCATTTTGCATCCATCATACATAACATGTCTCAAACACATGTTTCAACCATAGGATTATCCTAACTAAAGGTCAAGGATACTAGCGAGAGGATACTCTAAAGATAAGATAAGTACAAGATAAACGATAAAGGAGAAATTTAAAGGACATACCCTCAAAAAGAAAAGAGTAAAACGAACGCATCTTCGCTTCTGTCTCCCAAGTAGCGTTGCTCTCATCATCTCCCCATTGTACTTTGACCAGTCTGACCTCTCGATTTCTCAGCTTCTTGATCTCTGACCCAAGAATGCATGTAGGAGCTCGTCGAATCGTCGCATCACGCTTGATCTCCACCTCTCTAAGCAAGCTCGGCTCTACCACTTCCGCGGCCTCGTGCAAGCACTTCCTCAAATGTGACACATGGAATACGTCGTGTACACCACTAAGTCTCTCAGGCAACTCCACTCTATACGCCATCTGTCCAATCTTCTCCTTAATAGGAAACGGCCCTACGAACCTTGGTGCTAATTTCCCAACGGATCCAAAGCGAACAACGTTCCGTAATGGAGGCACTTTGATAAAGACCATGTCCCTAACTTCAAACTCTAGATCTGTCCTCCTCTTATCCGCATAAGATTTCTGTCTATCTTGCGCTGCTTTCATCCTCCTTCGAATCAAGTCGATCTTCTCCGAAGTCTCCCTAATCATATCGGGCCCAAGTAAGATCTTATCCGTAGATTCCTACCAACATGTAGGTGAACGACAAGGTCGTCCGTAAAGAGCTTCGAAAGGTGCCATGCCAATGCTAGACTGAAAGCTGTTATTATATGCGAACTCCACCAATGGAAGATGCTCTTCCCATGTACCCCCGAAGTCTAGGATACATAGCCTCAAAAGATCCTCTAGAATGCGATTCACCCTCTCGGTCTGGCCGTCCGTCTGATTTATAGGTGAACAACAGAATTACGGGGTGTTACATGGATGCCACACAATTCCGAACCGGAGCCACTTGGAGGAGACTTTTCACCTATAAATACACCACCTAGAGGCATTTGAAGAGATCTTTTGGCAAGTTCTCAGTCCATACTTCCTCCATAGCCGAATTCTACAATCATATTCAGATCAAAATCATCTCTTAAAGCCCATTTTTGAGAGATTTGAGTGAGTTTATGAATTGTAATTGTGAAGTTGAGTGAGAATCCTTGCTGTATTCATATTCAAATCATCAAATCAAAGAAAACAAAGTGGACGTAGGCTCGTTAACGCCGAACCACTATAAATTGCGTGTTCTTTACTGCCTTTATTAATCCTATTTCATTGAATTCATATCTGATTTGGGTGTTAGAGCCAATTTTTGGTCTAACAATACAAATCAAAATTGCTTCAATTTCAATAGAATTTGGATATACCTTAATCTCAATGTGAATGGTAGATACCAACTTGAACCCTAGATCCACGAACAATGATTCTGATTTTAACCCTGGTTGTCAACGTCAAAGTGAACAGATCTGAGTGTGAACCCTAATTTTCAATGAGAGCAATGGATCCCCGACGTGAACAACGAATAGAAGATGCATTGGAATAGGAGTTATGAATAGAAGGTACCACAATGCATTAGAAGTAAATAAAAGATGGGGGGAGTAAAACGAAAAAGGGAATCACAAAGCCTCCCCATATATTCCAACTATTTACAAAATAACCAGAACTTAGGACGGTTTTAAATGTTATAATGGCTTATTGCGGTTATTTTTCTTGTAAATTTATCATGGTTATAACCGTGACGAACTACGAATGAAAAAATATGACAAAAAGGCTTTTTTGGTGTTGTGTATCCTGACCTCTTTTATTTTTTTGGAAGTTCTCTTGGGGCCAGTTTTCGATACGGGATAATTCTCGGCATATCAAGGTAATTCTTTTCCAGAGATATATTCAGCTTTGTGTAGGACAAATATGTCGGCATCCCGCCTACTCTTCTTCGAGCTTCCTTTCTCATTTCCAACTTCCCTTTTCTTGTTATCATGCTTGACTCCAACTTCAAACGTCTGTTGATCATTCAAAGCATTGATTTCAATCCAACCCTGTGCATGTTCATCCTCGTGTCGCAAATACCAATTAGCTACGAAATAAAATTCATCGAGATCCCTTGGGGGATCCCTTTGCAAACTAAATTTAAACTCAAATTTCTCGGTCCCTCTAGACATTGTCGCCATCAAGGCCATCGATGACTTCGGCTTATCTACCAAAGTCACCGCAACATTAAACCTTTATAAGAAACTTCTTAGCGTCTCCCTTAGCCGTTGCTTTATCGTCGTCAATGTCATCGCATTTTCGGGATGAGCAATATAAATTCTAAACTATTCCATGAACCAATCCACAAGTACATCCCAAGAACTTGCCGACTCGTTGTTGAGTTGCCTAAACCAAAGTGCAACTAAACCTATTAAGAATAACCAAAACACTTTGCCATAAGCTCAGGAGATTCCCCTAGCACATCCGTGTGGATAATATTATGTGTCAAATGTGAGGAATGATCTGGTCTCCCGTCCTAAGCCGTTAACACTGGTAACATGAAGTATGGTGGGGCTCTTGCATCCCAGATGTTAGATGTAAAAGGGTTCCGAGTAACATCCTCATATACATGTCTAGTCACTCCACCTCTAGTCATGCATCGTATATTTTTTGTTAGCCAATCTTCATCGAAAACGAGTTGAAAGCTTGTGGCAACCCGACTTCCCCGTGAAGGAAAGAACGAATTGCTTTGAGGACAAGACGAATCAGAATGCAAACAGAAGAACATTTTATTGTTTATTACAACAATTCCATCAGAGTACAAGAATATACAGAGTATGAATAAATATACATTCGACAAACATCAGAGATTTAAATTACATTTAAATACATAGCAGCGGAAAAATAATACAAAACACAACTGAAGGCGATATACGGATACAGAGCTTTCCGAATATCATTCCATCTGTAAACCAAGATCATGTGAATATAAATCTGCAAAACCAAAACTACTAGCTGCCCGTGTGGAAAATAGGGGCACCCAGAGTTTAGGTTAAAACAATAAACTTCAGGTCAGTCATGTGACTGGTATGAGAACTAAAACAGTTATTAATCTTTATTTTAAAGTTAGATAAATCAAGGGACCACGCCGTATAACACGGAACGGGTTTCCTACCAAGAATGCCAGTGCATAAAACAAACAGCGCAATGCTAACTAAAGAAAAATGAAGCTATTATAAGACCCAGGTCCCATCACACAATGCAACGCAAGCTGGAGGATAGGGTTTTACCTTATAATAGCCAAAGAATGCTTGATACATTTAAAAACAGATTATTTTGGTATTACTATAAGTGTATAGTGTCAAAACAATTTCAATCATAAGTATCAATCATAGACGGCATAGCTACCATCTACTATGTCGCCATACTAAGTTCTACAAATAAAATTGAATCATCACGTATTGGAAATTGGATTCCATCATGAGTCGAGGCAAGGGGCAAGCTCCTCTCCGTTCGAGACACACTAACAAATGTCTCAGGACTACATATAGTGATCCTGGATCTTCAGGGTCGGTCGTCTCTTACCTTTGAGGATTGGCTTGGCAATTCCTGAACACACGTTTCCCGGTCCTTTCAGATCTATATCCGAGGCGCCTCGCATCCAACAACCACACAGGTAAAAAGTATATAACTGTCAGGGCTGGTAGGTCACTAACATCACCCATAGCTAGAAAGAAACGTCGTGCTCTCCCTGCAGTCGCTATCCCGTTTTTGACTCATACCGAGGTGTGAGGCTCGCGAATTAATGCTATACACAAAGCTGTGCCACATTGGCCATGCTTTGATCATCAACCACAAGACTTTGCTTTTCAACAGAAGTCTTGATCATCTGCCACTTAGGCATGCCACACAGGCAATTCATGCCATGCGATTGATATCTATCGATATATAACCTCTGAGCTTGTACGTCTCAGAGAAGGGCGTTAAGCAAGAGAATAAATTCTCCACCACCAAACAGATATATATTTAATAGAAATCAATCACACAGAATAAAATCCAATGTCAGACACACAGTCCATTTACAAGTTCGTTCTGGGTCTGAACGAAACCGGAGGAACCTTATTCCTCGCATATCCATCGATCTCCAAGTACGTCTGGACGATCACCAATTGATTCCCTCCTCTTGGGTATACAGCCCAATAAAGATCATCAATAATCATCCAAACGATGTGAAGACCTCCGGTCTTCAACCGCCGTCTTCATCTTCGACTTATCGTCGAGTCGGTTATTCAGAATGGGTATAAACCCGGCCTTTCCGAATAACCCGCGTATATAATAAACAAGAGTTACACAAACACAACATACGCCTCCAATTCAGGATTTTCTTTTATTCAAATATTCACATCCTTAGGGAAAAATTCCCATTAATTTTATCAAAGATAAATTCTTCTAAATTTATTCTTTAATCTTCCTTTGGATATCATTTCAAACCATGTTAAGGTTTTCAAAACTAGTCGGGATTAGCGAACCACACCAAAGTAATTATTTGTTTTATTTCCCAATCCCAACCTATTCATCCCATGGAGCAAACCTGGTAATACTCCATATCTAACACCACGGTGTTATCGGTAAATATTAATTACCACTTCACGTTCAAATCTAATTAAAGATTTAACTATCGCTTTAGAGCAAAACTGGTGATACTCCATTCTCGATCACATTAATCTAATTAAAGATTCATTAAAACTCCACTTAGTTTTAATCTTCCCAAAAATCAATATCCTGTCTTTAACTGAGTTAAAGAACCAATGTCATCTAAAACTCGGTTCACGATAAACCCAAAATCACATTTCATTGTTAATCGGGTTAAAGAACATGTGTTATTCAAAACACCGTTCACAATAAACCCAAAAACCAATTTAAATTCAATTCCAATTAAATACCAAATTAACTGGACAATTTCACTAAATCTTAATTAAAAGATTTATTCTTTTCTAAACTGGGTTCAAGAACAGTGTTATTTAATACATCATTCACGACGAACCCAAAATCCCATTTGATATTAAATACAAGGCTCTGAATAGAAAATATACCGGCTTATATTCAATATCAAGTTCTACAACCAACAAATATCGTATTGGAAATAACGATATAAATATATCTTTCAAATTTCCACAATCATATCTGCATAATCACGAAATCCAACATCGAAATATTCCGAAGATAATTTCGATTCAAATCCATTCCAATTCACGTATTGGAAATTCTGATTATTTTTAAAACCACTTCAAATCTAGTTCAAAACTAGTTCATTTTGGTAAAAATATATTTTATCCTTACAAATGTGGAATTTTTCATCCCAGCTCTTTCCAATTCATATATTATGATTTTACACAAATTATTAATATTTTTAATAATTATATCAAGGCCCGTACAGTCGGTTTTCAATAATGGCCACCGAACTGCACATACAACGACCTTTTCCAAATTTGATTTTGACATAATTCCAAATCCAACTGTTAGATTTCAAATTTCTAATATTCATTGGAAAGCAGTTTTCGTTACGAACCCAATGGTTCCAGTTTGAGGAGAATCCGACGGTCGGATCTCCCGCAACGTCAATTCGAAGTAAATGGTCGAAATTCACGAATGGTCGCGATGCGGCGCGTTCTATTCAGACCATTTAATATATATAATATATATTATATATATATCGTCTATCTCAATTCAAAACCTATTTTATAAATCGTTTTAAATTTGTTTTCAAAACAAATTCAACTTCGCATTCAATTTTAAATCAAAATTGAATATTCCATATCATTAACATATAAATGATAATATTTTCAAAACGTTATATTTTGAAATCCCTTCCTTTTCTATATTCATTATAAAAACGACTATATTCGATATAAATATCGTTCGCGTCAAAATGGCACAAATCTAATCAACATGGCTTTATATATTTCAATAACTTCGTTATTCTATTCAACAAATGAATATTTTCTTCAACACATGAATATATATTTTATTCAACACATGAATATTTATTCATTCTTACTTACAATAAAAATTTGAATTATATTGTATAAATATTTTGTTCAACACATGAATATTTTCAACACATGAATGGTTTCAACACATGAATATTCTCAACACATGAGTATTGTCAACATATGACTATTTATTCTATTCAACACATGAATCTTTATTTTATAATATTTTTTATTTTCCAAATTGGAATGAGGCCCAATCAATTACCATATAATGTTAATTATATGGATTCCATACAACACATGTATATAATAGCAACGATAAATAATCAACCATCATCCAAAGTGCACCACACAACTGCATACGCATTAAATGTAACTAATTAATGATCATACAGTCTGTCAATCAAACGATCGACATATCACTAAACAATTGGGATTAGTGTACATCAAATATCGTCCCAACACCTGTGTGGGGTTTCAATCCACAAACACTTAATATTATTTGTGCAGTTGGGCGACGTGTAAAATTTATCGTCCCAATCAATATCCTTCAAATGGGTGTACATAAACAAATCATTCGATTTGTAAATGAATATTTATTTATTCGCCTTCATTTTAAATTTATATTTTTAACGATAAACAATTTATTTCAACACATGAGTATATTTCCATTCACTCCACATCACAATCAATTTTCACAACACAACAAAATCAAACAAGTCGTCAATGTTCTGTGGACGACGGGTGTCGGGTGCTGCTAAGCACCGTCTACATCCTAGTATATAATTTTAACTAGAAAACAAGAATTAAAGTGAGAAGTTCTCACATTTGGGTTCTGTTTGCGAACAAATTAAACAGTTGTAAACAACTGTTAAATCCGTTCGGGTTTTCTAAACAACAAGGATTGTTGTAGAGGGTGTCGAACTCTGGGACCAAAAATATTTTAATTAATAAATCCAGTCAAGTTATTCCAGTAGTTTGATTGGTTGAAAACACAGAAAATAACAGCAACTAAATAAAAAGAGAGATTTATATAATAAGAGAAAGCAATTAGGGGATAATGACATAGATTAGATTCACACTCATCAATAGCCAAAAAATAAATATAGATCTATTTCATGTTTCTGTCACAAACACAAATCAACGATAAATAGATTCTTAGAAACAAATAAGTAAATAACGACAAGCATAGCCTATGCAGGAGCTGAGCTCTTAAACAACCATAGACTATCAGGACAGATTCACAAATTAATTTCTAAAAACCTAAAATTAGATCTAAATCTGATAATTGTTAGACCGAACACGAATATACCCTGTGAAGGAGCATAACTCTTAAACGACACAGGATATGAAGGTTCAGATCTAACCCTTGATTCAGATCCATATCTATGTATAAAGTCCTCATCTATTGGCTATGTGATTCATATTGAATCATATCTATTAGCGTCATCACCCCCCAATCAAAGGGGATTGGCTAGACATAGCTAAAGAAGAAGAAAAACAGAAATTAAATAACATGAACATAAATAAAACTAAATAGAATAGAGGAAGAAGAGTTTTATTCCAAGAGAAAGATTACAGAATAAAACTAAGTGTGTTTTACAATGAATGAGATTAAGTGTATTTATAGCTGATATGACAAAGGCTACTTGGCAAATTCCACAATGTGGGACTAAAGAATTAGCCCAAATAACACATAAGCTAGTGTGAACGGGGTTGTAGAGCAAGAGGCCTTGTAAGTGAGCCAGTGTGAACGCGTGCAGTGCATGAATGAGAAGCCTTGCAAAGGAGCTAATGTGAACGCTACATGAGTGAAATGGTCTGCAATTGAGCCAATGTGAACACAATATGAGTCTTTAGTGAGCCAAATCTACCCAACTAAACTCTATTTGCAACCGTTCTTCAAGCTTTAAACTCTTCAAGCTTAAGTAATTTTAACTTCACTCTTTTTCAGCAAATTCTTCATGCTTTATTCATCAAATGCTCTAAACCATGATTCTTGTCAACAATCTGAAAACACAGCTATAAATACACAATATCAATTATTTAAAAAATAAAATAAGATAAATATGCGGATAAAATATACACATTTACGTGTATATCAAATACCCCCACACTTATCTTTTTATTCGTCCTCGAATAAACTAAACTAAGATATGTCACACTTTCGTAGGAAACACGATTGCATTTAGTGTATGCAACAAGCCGTTAAACCTCTGGGTGTCCCCAGTAGGACGAGTGTTGTCTCGTGAGGGTTTTCAGCGGATACTACCCACAAAATCCAATGCGTCTTATGTACGCGGATTAATCAAACAATATATTTAAGGTCTTTCACATTCCAAGGATTTCACCTAACTTCAATAATAACGGTTTAGCCCCAAATTGTCCATCCCATAATTAGTGCAAAAATGAACAAAATTTTTCAAGTTGAATCGTAATTCCTTGATAACACTGTAATTGTCTTGAAGGTTAAGAGCGTGATGTCAACCAAAGTTCTACACATCGACAATATGCACCCAATCATTTCTTTATTCTTTTTTTTTTTGAAGAATTTTGCATCAATGTAACTGTAATGTATTGGATATGAGTTATGCATAGATGAAGGAAAATTTTTGTAAGTTATAAAAATATTTTAGATAAGAGGGCAAGTGTATTAGTTGAATTTCAAGCTACAAAAGATAAAGTAATACTAAGGCACATATGGACATTTTGTTTCCTTTCATCTCCTCAACTACAATCCTCGCTTCTAAGTACGGTATGATGGATGTGGATGGAATGGAATTGAATGCTTTATAGTCAAGAATGATGAATGACTATTTTATTCAGAGAGACTCTCTCTTTATTTCATTTTTTTTTCTTCTTTTTTTTCTTTTCTTTTCTCTTTTTTTTTGCATGATGAATGGAGATGGAATGGAATGATACCGTACATTATTTCATTTGATTCCTCCTCTACTACCAACACTTCATGAAAGGAAAGTTTTGTGCCCTAGTTACTCTACTTCTATAACCTTAATTCAACACACAAGTCTGGATTGATGTTATACAAAAAGCTGAAAGGAATGATAAGCAAAGTTTCGTAAGATAGATAACCCATATAAAATAAGATGTGGTATATGGTTATCCTACCTTAAAACAAGTACGGAGTGGGTGGTGTAATATTAGTATAAAAAGTGACGTTTTTGACCTTTAAACAAAGGTTCTTGAGTATACCAATATAAGATAAAATTGTCGAAACGTGGATGTAAATCGACTAAAACTTGGGTTTGAATAATGTGGGCTATCGAAGAAGAACGCTACAATGAGTCATTTCTCCTTAATTGGGCCAAGTGGATTTTAGAACTTACGATTTTGAAAATTTGAGTGAAAAGAAAATATTATGCATGAAAACGAACTCAGAAAATTCAATAAAATGTAAGTGCCAAATCATTATTATTTGACTTTTTTTTTGATTATTTTTACTTGCACATTCTAACATGTATAACAAAGGTTGACACGCTTACTCCAGAACACGACTAACGTTTGCACAGTTTCAAGCTAGCATCTTTAAAAGACACATTACGATTCAATGAATAAATAATGTTCATTCTCATCACCCAACAATTCAACTTATCAAACAAGAACCAAGGTGTTATTTATAAATTTTAAGTTAATCCTCGTTCAATGAATGACCTACTTCATAAAATTTGATTGCTGATGTAATGTAAATTCCCCCCACACTTGAGTGTGACTGTGTCCTCACAGTCGTTAATCATACATATCTTAGTGAAAGGGAAATAAAATAAGAGGGTCAGCACGGCTTACCGGATGTGTGTGCAGAAAATACGTAGTCATCGAATATATGAACCGGTCCACAATGGACCAATGGATCGGCCTCATTAAGCTTATGAGACACAGCTGAAGCACAGAAAACCAAATCATAAAGGATTGTATATTACGTGACAGATTTGGAAGAACAAATTTCGTTTTTTCAAAAGTTTGAGTTGCTAGTTTTAAAAGCTTGAGCTTACAATTGATCCTGAAATCGAATTGAATTTTTATAGCAACAAAAGAGAGGTCATCGAGCTGGGGTTCAACAAAAGTTTCAAAAACAAAGTTTGACTTGTTCAGATGATGTATAAATTGAGAGGCATGTGCATCGTTCTCACCCCCACACTTGTTTAGAGAAATATTGTTCAGTTTTTCTTTGATATCCGAAATTTTGTTGACTAAAGGTTCATTCGTAAACCTAAAGTTAAAACCAAACAAATGAATTTTCAGTAAATTTCGAAATCGTGTTTTCTGAAAAACAGTGTTATTCCAAAAGAGTTCATATACTGCAGAAATTTATCAGTGAAAAACGAGTGATCACAGTGTGGTTCAGTTGAAATGATCAAGTCGCAAGGATTTTCAACAATTTTAAAAAAATCGTCAATGTGTTTAAGATCACATTCACCAGTTTCGTTGTTTTCAACATCAAGAATTTCAAAGTTTTCAAAAGTTTCATTTTCAGTTTTAGACCCAACAACATTATCGTCAATTAATTCAAGAAGTTCTCGCTCATCAATGTCGTCCTCACTCAAACAGTTGTTACCAACTTCGTCATTTCATTCAAGTTGACAATCTAAAGTTGTTAAATTTTCAAAATTTTCAGAATCTGAGGGAGGAAGATCAAATTGAAGATTGACGTCTTTATTTTCAAGGGAATTTAAATTCAAATCAATTACAGAGATTTCAACAACTTCATTAAGATTTTCATCAATTTCAAAAATTGTTAGTTGAAAATTTTCGATTTCAGTAAGAGTTGAATTTTCAGCAGAAGCATCAGTTTGAGTTTGAATTTCAGTTTCGCAGAAATCAGAGTTTCGCACCAGAGATTTTTCAAAATTTTCATTTTCATCAACAGTCATATCATCAGAATCATCAATAATCGTTATGTACTGTTGTGATGAAGTTAATGGCTGACTACTTGTTTCAAAAGAAACATTAACAGAAAGTTGTTTGTCACTAGATTGGGATTTGTAGTTGTTGTACAAGTTCGTAACTTCAGTTTGAAGAAGAGAAATGTGATAAACTATCCTAGTGCAACTTTGTTTGCTGTCTGTTATTCTTTGAGCTAGTTCTTCGATGTAAGTCAAGCCAAGTTTCATTAAATTCTCAAATTCATCAACATCGTCAATTTCCTCGAGTAATTGATTTTCAAGATTTTGCCAAAATTCAATTGTGTATTGAGCCAGTTGTTCAATGATGCGCTTGTTTTCGATATCTTTATTTTCAGAAGCTTGTTTTTCATCTAAAATTCGTGCCCATTCCTTGATGTCCTCGCGACAAATCCAAATTTCATGCATTATTTGATCAATTTCACTCAGGCTTTCTTTAAGAAAATTGGTAGACACATTAGATTTCAAAATGTTGTTTTTTGGATTCATCGTTTCTATGCGTTCCTCATTGGTTGACCTTAAAAATTCATCCACTTCATCTCTTAGAAGTCATCGGTTATTTATTTTCCACAACCAACATTGCCAGAAATTTAATTTGTTCGCAACACATTTTTCATATTCGATAACCAACATTTGACATTCACTCGTATTATGAAAATCATTTTGGTTTTCAAAAATTTCGTTAAAACCCGTGTTGCAATTGTTTTGAAATTCAGCATTCTTCTTCCCCATTTGCGCTAATAGTCGACTCATCTCAGATAAATTCTCAATAATCCTAGAATGACAATTTTCATATTCGGGTACAATCGTTTGATGAGATTGGTGGAAATTATTCGAAAAGTTTTCAGCTTGAAATTCATTCTGATTTGAATTGAAACCAAAATCATTTGAATTTTGAAAAGAATTGTAATTTTGGTTGTTCATGGGGCAAGCGCGCATGTACTAGAAGAAGAGAGTTTTTCGTCGAAAAATCAGTTGCAAAACTTGTGGTTATAAAGAAGCTCTAGAAAAATTGTTAAAATCAACAACTTCGGATTGTATGAATACAGGTCTGGGCCAGGTTCGGACAGGGGTTATCAGTGTGTCACGAATCACCGTAGAAACACAACTGAAGGTTTAAGTACCTGTTTGAGTTCGAAACTCTACCGTTCCTTAGACACCTCAGAGAGTATCAATCCTAATTGTCAATTTAACGAATATTTTGTCCTATGAGCTTTGGGGAATCCTCGATTCAATTTCAAAAATAAACTTTCAATTAATCCCACATTCGTTTTAAAATTTTAAACCACACATCAACAGGCAAAATATTCAGTCACAGAATGAACAGTCTCAGAACAGTCACAGAACAGGAAATTGCAGAAATATTTTTTTTTTTTTTTTACAAGCAAGCCAATCTCCTACAGAAGATTTTTACAAGCGATTTCTATATACTTTTCTTTGCAGCAGCAATCCCTGTAGAGTTAGAAAATACTCACCTTGATGGGCAGTCCGTCCAGTGCAGTTGAGTCGCGCTAGCGCGTTCACACCCCACTTGGTGTGCAACCGCTTGAACTTTGAATTGTCCGCCGCTTTCTGTTGTCGCCTCCTATTATTTGCTTGACTGCGCTGCGGCACGGGTTCGGGCTCCCTGGTTTCAAATTACCGCTGTACCTGGTTTCGAAAAATCCCTCAAACTTTTTTTTTTAACCAATCAAAATCAAAATAAAGGGCAAACAAAAGTAAGAAAACAAACGAATTTAAGAACAAAGGGAAAAAAAACTAAGTGAAAGAGAAAAACATTATAGACTCTAGACTTGAATCAAATCCGTAAAGCCCTAAAAAAATTCTCCCCTAAGACAATCAAACAAGCCCGACCCAGTTATAATTCCAAGCCCCTTTTAAAAGACTAAACCCGTTTTACTTAAAAAAATTGTGCACTAGAATACTCATGTTTTCCCTTCTGCGTTAAAAACAAAACCGATCCTCAATGCTTTTTTTATAATGATTCACGAAGTCAGAGGCCAAAACAAATATTAAAATCGAATGAAAAATAAAATGAAATTAAGGCGATTCGAAATCCAACTTCTGATTCACGAGAATTTCTAGAATTCGGTTGAGGGCAAGGTTCGATTGTTGTTGTTTTCACTGGGGGTTTTCGGCAGTTTTGAGTTTGGGCATCGGCTACAAATCTGTGGCAGAAACAGGTTTGGGAGGTTCGGAATTGGCTTTGCGATTTGGAGTGTTCGCTGACGAAGCCCGCAGTTGGAGGATATCGCGATGTTTCTAGGTATCTAGGGTTTTCGATGCTCGGATTTTTGAGGTTGAAGCTGTTTTGCGTTGGGGTTTCACGAGTGGTTCACGATGGACGAATTGGGGTTGGCTCGATTTCGATTCGAAAGAAGTGGGAAGTCGAATTGCAGGAGGCTTGTGCCTTCGGTGGTGGATCCTATTTTGGGTTTGGAATTTGGTTTGGTCTAACGTGAGGGAGGGAGATGGTATGGGAACGAACTGTGAAGTGGTACAGGGAATGAGAAGTTGCGGTTTGGTGGTTTGGGAGGATAGAGGAAAGTGGAGCGTCTTGTTTGGTGATGTAGATAGATGTTATGGATGAACTGCTGTGACTTGAAGGGTTTGTATGGCGTGAGTTTGTGGAAATTTGGACAGTTTTTTTTTTGGGCAAGTCAGTAGTTTCCGCAGTGTGACAGGTAGTGGACGATGTAGTTTGGTTAGAATTGGAAGATGGTGGAGATGTAGGGAGGTGGTACTATTGTATGAAGCAGTAGAAAATGAAGGATGTTGAGAGATGGATGTTGAATGGTTTGATCAGAGAGATTGTGAATAGGCAGTTGAGGCGGTTTGTTGTTGGAGAAGGGATTGGTTGTGGATGAATTAGAGGTGCGAATGGTAGGTACTGAGATGGTGTAAACGTTTGCTTTTGGTTCTTTTTTTGTGGTTTTTTTTTTTGGTTAAATAGATAGATGACAATGGTTCAGGAAGATGGTGGGTATGGTGAATGCAGTGAGTGAAATTTGGTGGAGATGGAGTGAAGTTGATGAGTGGATCTAAGGAGGTTTTGTGGTGGCAGGGGTAAAGGAAATGGTTGCTGTGAAGTTATTTGCTTGTTTGTGGATGATTCAGGGAAGTGGTTTCGAATTTTTGTGGGGAGGTGATGCTGGACAGAGAAAAACAATTTGTAAATTAAAAAGATTTTTTTTTTAATTTTGCAGAAAAGGAAATGTATTGAAGGTGGAAAATAGAGGAAAGAAATAAAGGAAAGGAACTAAATTGGAAACAAAAAAAGGCAAGAAATTGAACGGAATTGTGGCAAGAATTTTTCTCTCTTAATTAAAAGATTGTGGTATCAATAATTTAATATCAAATCTTCTAAACAAGATATTTTTTATATATATATAACATGCAAGTTTTTTTCTATCTCTTAATCAGCGGTACCAAATCAAAAGCTAATCAAGAGATATTTTTTTCTATATATGAAAACAAAACAAAAGAAAAAAAAATAAAAATATTTTTGTGCTTTTTTTTTAAATAATGAAATAAAATAAGACTATAACCCGAAGGATTTAAAATTAAAAACTATTTTGGTCCCCGGCAACGGCGCCAAAATTTGTTTGCGAACAAATTAAACAGTTGTAAACAACTGTTAAATCCGTTCGGCTTTTCTAAACAAGTTGTAGAGGGTGTCGAACTCTGGGACCAAAAATATTTTAATTAATAAATCCAGTCAAGTTATTCCAGTAGTTTGATTAGTTGAAAACACAGAAAATAACAGCAATTAAATAAAAAGAGAGATTTATATAATAAGAGAAAGCAATTAGGGGAAAATGACATAGATTAGATTCACATTCATCAATAGCCAAAAAATAAATATGGATCTATTTCATGTTTCTGTCGCAAACACAAATCAACGATAAATAGATTCTTAGAAACAAATAAGTAAATAACGACAAGCATAGCCTATGCAGGAGCTGAGCTCTTAAACAACCATAGACTATCAGGACATATTCACAAATTAATTTCTAAAAACCTAAAATTAGATCTAAATCTGATAATTGTTAGACCGAACACGAATATACCCTGTGAAGGAGCATAGCTCTTAAACGACACAGGATATGAAGGTTCAGATCTAACCCTTGATTCAGATCCATATCTATGTATAAAGTCCTCATCTATTGGCTATGTGATTCATATTGAATCATATCTATTAGCGTCATCACCCCCCAATCAAAGGGGATTAGCTAGACATAACTAAAGAAGAAGAAAAACAGAAATTAAATAACATGAACATAAATAAAACTAAAACTAAATAGAATAGAGGAAGAAGAGTTTTATTCCAAGAGAAAGATTACAGAATAAAACTAAGTGTGTTTTACAATGAATGAGATTAAGTGTATTTATAGCTGATATGACAAAGGCTACTTGGCAAATTCCACAATGTGGGACTAAAGAATTAGCCCAAATAACACATAAGCTAGTGTGAACGGGGTTGTAGAGCAAGAGGCCTTGTAAGTGAGCCAGTGTTAACGCGTGCAGTGCATGAATGAGAAGCCTTGCAAAGGAGCTAATGTGAACGCTACATGAGTGAAATGGTCTGCAATTGAGCCAATGTGAACACAATATGAGTCTTCAGTGAGCCAAATCTACCCAACTAAACTCTATTTGCAACCGTTCTTCAAGCTTTAAACTCTTCAAGCTTAAGTAATTTTAACTTCACTCTTTTTCAGCAAATTCTTCATGCTTTATTCATCAAATGCTCTAAACCATGATTCTTGTCAACAATCTGAAAACACAGCTATAAATACACAATATCAATTATTTAAAAGATAATATAAGATAAATTTGCAGATAAAATATACACATTTACGTGTATATCAGGTTCCACTCCTCCATTCCGTATTTCTGAACGGTTCAGATTTGGATTTGTTTTCCACCAGTTCCATCGCAATTCTTTTCACGTTGTTCATAGTAAAAATCACATTTTCATTATGATGATTATATATTTAAAATCACATTTTCACCTCGCTATTATATAAATAAAAATCATATTTTTATTTCTACTTCATATTGAAAATTGAATTTTTATCGCTACTTCAAATGTATAAAAATCGAATTATTATCACTACTTCATATATATATAAATCGAATTTTTATCGCTACTTCATATATATAAAAATCGATTTTTATTTCAATGAAAACATTGTACAAATCAAATCTTTGTCCTCATGGAAACATGATAAAATAAAAAAAATCAAATCTTTATCTTCTATATATATGAATACAAATCATTTCTTTATATTTTATATACATAAATAAAGATCCTTTCTTTATATGAAAATATTATAAATAAAAATCAATTTATAATCTAAGCTTTTCTAAATCAAAAAAATCTAATCTTTTCTAAGTCAAAAAAATCTACTCTTTTCTTTGAATAAAAATCTTATCTTTATTTTTATTTCCCTATATATATAATAAAAATCATATCTTTACCACTTTAAAAATCATGCCTTTACTGTTTTTAAAAAAAATCATATCATTAACGTTATATAAAAATCACATTTTTACTAACATAAAAATCATTTCTTTTATAAAAATAAAAAATCACTTTTTTTCAGTTAAGGGAAAAATAGTGTTTAATTTCTAATTAATTACATAAATAAAAATAAAAAGAAATAAAATCAAATAAACAGAAAACTCACTGTATATATCCATCAGCGTCGTTCTTTAGGTGTTCAAAACTAGGTTTTGATCCCACACCAAATCCGTACAGACAGAGGACGATCAGCGAGTACCACATGGAAGAGCGTGGAGAGAGATTTCCAACGACCCCACCCACGGTGAACTCGACAGCGGCGGTCAACCGGAATTCGCCACGATACGGCGGAACTTTGGAGCTGTGGTTCAAGCAGCAGGCGCGACGGAATTGGGTCAACCCGAGATGGATTTGAAGGTGGGAAGATCTACTACAAAATTGCCCCCAGCATTGACCGATCTCATTGAGTGGATCATGTGTTTTTGAGGGAGAAAGGTCGGAGTAGTTTCCGCGTGGAACGAGGAAGAGAGCGGCGGGTTTTTTCTTTGGTTTGACCGTGCTTTGAAATTTGATCAATAGGGTTTAGAGAATTAGGTTATATATATATATTTATATTTATTTAATTCCAACAATGTCAGTTTTCATGTCCGACTCTAAATCAAAACCAACGACTGTCGTCCCTAACGTAATACCCATATTCCGAACACAATGGGATATGTTTCGTAACACAATTCGACTATTTCGATTAGTTTCCGTTCAAATTAAAATATAAATTAATGTATATTAAATTTGAACGCACATTTCAATTTACCGGGGCCACATACGAACTCTAAAAATTCCAAAAAAAATATTTCTAGCTTCGTATTGACGATACGGTCCTAACAAAACTAATTTCGTCAAATTCTGAGACCATTTGAAAAATGGCCATTTTCCAGTCGATTAAATTCAATTGAAATTGGTCAAACACGTTTTCTTCTGCCACGCTCACATATTGATTCAGAAAATTATGAATTTTGGAATCTAGCAATAATTTGACATCCCGGATCCAACAAAAGTGGTTTCATCGA
This sequence comes from Allium sativum, assembly GCA_030737875.1. Classification (NCBI taxonomy): domain Eukaryota; kingdom Viridiplantae; phylum Streptophyta; class Magnoliopsida; order Asparagales; family Amaryllidaceae; genus Allium; species Allium sativum. The sequence goes on from CM060924.1 coordinate 441,774,702, forward strand.
AAACAGAGGTCGTTTGCAAAATGGCTATTTTCAAGGCCTTTATATATATTGAAATATATATATAAATTCCACAGCGACATTTCTGAATTTTAAACTGGACATATCTTTCAACTTCTAAAGTTAAATCTCAGTTTCTTAACTTCGTTAGAAAGATATCATCAAACAGATTCAAATATTTCTTGTTTCGTCCAATTCCGACTTAAAACGAATTCTGTACATTCATTTGAAATTCGAAATCGAATTTTCGAACTGCTGCGCCATTTCAGGCTCGTTATATAATAAAAATAAAAATATTTGTTTTAACTTCGTCGAAAATAAATTTTCCGTTGTTATTATTTAAAATAAACCATTTTAAATATTCAAAATTCATGAAAATTGCCAAAATAAAAATTTTAAATTGGTTCAGATTTTCTGGGTTGCTACAATCTCCCCCACTTAAAACTTTTCGTCTCCGAAAAGGAACGAAGATGAAAGTTGTTTAACTAATCAACTCAACTTTCATTATTTTCTTTACGGCTTAAGTTCTTCAACTTTTCAGTTTCTAAGAACTTTTCAAATTTTTCAAAAATTTGGCTAACACCCTAAATTTTCGAAATTTTTTGCCATAACCTCCGCTGCACCGGGTGCTTTGGGATACGTCAAATAGCCTCCCATGGCCATCACCAATCCAAAAGAAAAAGAAAAAGCCAAGCGGCTAGCCAATCGGCTCATAAAATCATCAAATTTCCAAGAAATACAATAAACATGTGTAATAACCCGGAAAATGTGAACCAATTTAAAACTTTTAAATTTGGTTATTACCAAAGAATTTGAATAATTGAAATAGCATATTTCAATAAAATAAAGAATTGGGGCTAGTATTGCAGTTTGAAATTTTGAATACAAACCTTGTCTGACTGTACCGGGTTGAAAGTATAACGGATTTTAGCGAAACTGAAAATATTTAAATCTGTTTATGAATACCTTTCTAACGAATCTGAAAAATCGAAGTTTCATAACGGGAATCAAAAGTTATGGCCGAATGAATTTTCAGAAAGGTCGTTATATAGCATATATAGCCCTTGAAAATAGATATTTTGCATACGACCTCGGAATTCGACGAAACCACTTTTGTTGGGTCCGGGATGTCAAATTATTGCTAAGTTTCAAATTTCATAATTTTTGAAGCTAGTATGTGAGCGGGCCAAAAGAAAATGTGATTGGTCAATTTCTGTTAAAATGGGTCGACCTAAAAATGGCCGTTTTCAAACGAGCTCAGAATTCGACGAAACTAGTTTTGTTAGGATCGTATCGTCAAAACAAAGCTAGATTTATTTTTCTGGAATTTTTCGATTCAGTTTGTGGCCCTGGCAAATTGAAATGTACGTTCAAATTAAATATTGAATGTTTTATATTTTAATTTGAAAAATAACTGACCGTAACAGTCGAATTGGCCAACGAAACATATCCCATTGTGTCCGGAATGGGGGTATTTAGCTAGGGGCGACAGTCGTTGGGTTTGATTTCGAGTTCATTTGTAAAAACACTATTTAAAATTTCCTATAAAGTCTCGACCAATAGGATTTTTTCTTTAAAAAAAAAATCTCAGAAACCCTAGCCGCCCCAAGCGATATCGACGTCCCATGTTGCTCCGTCCTTCTCTTCCATTTTCCGACCACCTCCGACGTAGTTAGCCCCCGCCACCACCCCAGTTCGACGGCCCTTCGTCCCCTCTTCACATCCGACCAAACCCCGCCCTCCACCATCGCCTGTATCGCCTGAACCACCCCCACTAAGTCGACATCTTTCCAGCGCCGCCCAGCCTTCCTCCGGCCACCGAACTGACCCCACTCCTAGGCGCAGGCGTGCCTCTCCAAGCCCGAGGGCGTGGCACTACCTGATCGAGCCAACGATCGACGGATTTCACGAATTTTGCTAACCTAGTTTTGAACCTTCAAATAAAGGTACGACCTTGTTTTTCTGAAATGAAAATAACACTTTTAAGCATTGCAAAACTTTGAAAAATAATATCTTTTTCGTTCGTTAACGAAATTTGATGAAACAGGAGACACCGTGACCGCAAGGAGGCTCTCTACCACATAGAAGAGGCCGCGGATTTTTCTGATCTTCCTAGGATTTTTAGCACTGCAAAAACCAATGTGAGGAATCTAAACTAAATTCTGTGAATGGAATCGCGTTGTATAAATTATATAAGCGAAGTGTAAATTATATACGCATTGTATACCTCATGTACATGTGTTGTATAAGCTATATTAGCGATGTATAAATTATACAAGCATCGAATGAAACATATATGCTTTGAATTGTGATGAAATGCAAGTGAATTATATAAATAATATATATATATATACTCCCCTCGTCCACAGACCATGGACGATATTTATTTCTTGTGATTGACGTGATATTATATGGTATGACGAATGGTTGGAAATAATTGTTTGTGGTTGATATTGTGGTTGAAAAATACCTTTGTGGTTGAAAAATACCCTCTTGTGGTTGAAACAAATTAGAATAGATTGTGGAAATGAAAATAAAACATGCCGCCTGCGTGCGAACTAGATGCATGATCTCCATTGTCAAAAACCGCGAGGTTTTAAGGTAGAGCGAGGAGCCGTACTAGGGACGGTCCATGTTTTAACTACCCTGCCGTTATGCTGCCGAAATTTTCTGAAATATACACGTGTTAGAATAATTTTCATTCGTTGAAATAAATTACATATGTTGAAACAAATATTCATGTGTTGAGTTGCAATTCATTCGTTGAGTTGAAATTCATGTGTTGAATATTATTTGAATTTAAACAAATAGCTTTAGCGATAAAAATCACATTTTTATATATATACGAACTATAGAAAATATTCATGTGTTGAGTTGCAATTCATTCGTTGAGTTGAAATTCATGTGTTGAATATTATTTGAATTTAAACAAATAGCTTTAGCGATAAAAATCACATTTTTTATATATACACAAACTATAGAGAATATTCATGTGTTGAATTGAAATTCGTTCGTCGAGTTGAAATTCATGTGTTGAATGTTGTCGTAGTTTAAAATAAAATGAATAGACAATAAAAACTACATTTTTATTGAGAATATGAAGTGTTAAAAACATTCACGTGTTGAGTAAATATTTTTGATGATAAAAATATTTCTTTTATCATGTATACGCTTTGATAAAAATACACACGTGTTGAAATAAATAATAGTTTGCTAGAAATATTATTATTGGCTTTGTTCTGCATATATATACATGTGTTAAACAGGAAAAATGGATTAGCTGTAGAGTAAAGAAATCATTTGCGTGCCCGACAAATAGGTAAGCCTTGATGAGTTGGCTGCGCAATTTTATTTTTATATCAACTCCTGTGAATGCCATTGGATGCGGAGTGCTGGTTATTCTGTGTGAAATAATAAATATCGCCATAGGATAGTAACAATTAATTTTGAACTACACCACATGGCATACTTCTTGACGATAAGCATACTTCATCATATTCCACATAAGCAATTGGAGCTTGTGTGACGAGGTGGAAGATTTACCATACGAGCGAGAGGCTTGTATGGCGATGATTATATACTACAGGTTGAACTGATGACTGATATGGACTATATAAAGTATAATGATAAATTGCCAGATTAATAAAAACCCCACACGGGTCTGGAGTTGACAATAGTCACGTCTCTCTAGTTATTAGATACGGCACATGGACTATTTATTTCCACACGGAAACGAGGTGACGAGAATTTATTCTTTGGAGTGATTATCTATACATGCTCCCCCGTAAACACCAGAATATATCACTATAAATATGTGGATGCTTTTTAGGATTTATTGGGTACCTAACACGGCCCAATAAATTTCCAAACCCCTCCCCGTACAAAGGAGGTTATGGCGAAAATTTTCAAAATATTAAGGCGTTAGTGAAATATTTGAAGTGAAAGCGAAGTTGAAAATATAGAATGAACTATAGTTGGAATTATAGAATGAACTATATTTATATATATATATATAATTAAAATGAATAGAAGCCGTGCAGTTCGTGTTTCGGAATCGTAATTTGAAACGATTAGTACGAGAAATCTGACCATCGGATTTTCCCGAAACCGCAACCGCTGGGTTCGCCTTGGAAATATTTTTCCAACGGCACCAACCTTGTAAAAATCCAACGGTTGGATTGTCCGGAATGTTTAATTCAAATATGAAGAAAAACAGCGCCAGAATCGTTTATATTTATATATAAATATAATCAAATTAAATCGAATAATGACGCTGCAGTTCGAATTTTGAAACCGTAACTTCAAACGACTAGTGTGGAAGTTCCGACCGTCGGATTATCACAAAACTGGAACCGTTGGGTTCGCTTTGGGAATATCTTCCCACTGATATAGACTTTGTAGAAATCCAACGGTTAGATTTCCTGATATGTGTAAAACAAATTAGGGGAAAAACAGCGTCACGACACGACCTGAAACGTCGTTTAATTAAATATGGCCATTTTTAAATAAATAAAAATGGCGAAAAATCATTATAAAATATTATAAGCAACATAGATTGCAAATAAACCAATTGGGCTTGAATTGTTTGATATTAGATGGTTGTATGTGTTTGACACGAAAATAACACTAAAGAAATGAAATATGGATGTCGAATAATATAACCATGGAAAGAATCGATTTAAATTCTAATTACGTGAATTATTTGAAAAGGCCGAGCTAACCCTCATTTCAAATAATTTATCGAGCGATTCGAATTGGAATATACAAGGACGATTCAAGACCGACGATCTTCGTATCGGTTGGATGGGCGCTGCTGAGGTTCCTGACCGGAGTAGCTACCGTGAAGGAACGGAAGTAGTAGCCGTCTGAACGTATGTGTTGATTGTACGGATATACGAGGAATTGACGCCTCCGGTTTCGTTCAGACCCAGGACGGACTTGTAAATGGACTGTGTGTCTGACATTGGATTTTGTTCTATACTGATTGATCTCTGTTAAATATATATCTGTTTGGCGGCGGAGAATCTATTCTTTTGCTTAACGCCCTTCTTTGAGACGTACGAGCTCAGAGGTTATATATCGATAGAAATCAATCGTATGGAGTGGATTGCCTATGTGGCATGCCAAGATGCTGTGATCAAGGCTTCTGTTGTAAAGAAAAGTCTTGTGGATGATGATCAAAGCACGGTCTACGTGGCCTGGCTTTGTGTATAGCGTGGATTCGCGAGCCTCACACCCCGGTATGAGTCAAAAACGGGATACGGACTGCAGGGAGAGCACGACGTTTCTTTCTAGCTATGGTGGTGTCAGTGACTTACCAGCCCTGACATTTATATCTATTTTCACCTATGTGGTTGTTGGAATGCGAGGTGCCTCGATTATAGGTCTGTAAGGACCGGGAAACGTGTGTTCAGGCAGAATTAATCCTCAAACGTAAGAGAGGACCGGCCCTGAAGCATCCAGGGTTACCCAGAGTGTGTAGTCCTGAGGCATTTGCTAGAATGTCTCGAAGCGGAGAGGAGCTTGCCCCTTGCCTCGACTCATGACGGAAATCCAATTCCCAATACGAGATAACGGATTCGATTGTAACTTATATGTGGCGACATAGTGGCATGGGACGCTCATGTCGCCTATGATTGATATTTATGATGTTATTCATTTTTGAAACATATATGCACTAGTAATAATATCAAATGATTTTTTGCTTTACACGTATCAAGCATATTTGGCCATTATAAGGTAAAACTCTATCCTCCGGCTTGCGTTGCATTGTATGATGGGACCTGAGTCTTATAATGGCTTCATTCTTTTTAAAAGCATTGCGTTGTTTTAAAGAATTTACTTTGTTTTAAATGCACTAACAATCACTGGAGTAAACCCGTTCCGTGAAAGTGGCGTGGTCCTATGATTTGCTTATTACTGTTGTTTAAACTGTTAAAAAGATTCCTCATACCAGTCCCCATGACTGACTCGTTGTTTGTTTCACTTTGCAAACGCGGGTGCCCTTATTTTCACACGGGCAGCCTAGTTCACAGGTGACAGGTTGTTTTTGGCTCTGCACTGTTGCATAGAGTGCATTTTGGCTCATGGCGAGGCTGACTTCACAGAGATGACTTTGACATTTTCCGCCATTATTGTACTTATATTATGATTCCGCCACTGGCGATGCAGACTGATTTACTTTCAGTACTTATTATCGTATGTATATGTACCGCCTTCGGCGATGTAGACTGATACCCTTATTATGTCTCACTGCATGTATGTATTTCGCCTCTGGCGATGATGACTGATCACTTCCCTTTTATTTACTAAGTTATATCCTACGTTGTGCTATTCTGATGTTGTTACATGTTGTGATTCCGCTGTCATATCCATGTAAATTATTCTATTTATTGTTTTTGCTATTATCTGTACTCTACTATGATGATTGATGTGTTATATTCCAATGATTATCCGTAATACCGCCCCTCGGATTTTGGGATCGTCACAACATGTACCTATTTGTCGGGCAAATTTTTTTATTCCTCTGCTCTAGCCTCCTTGCAATGACCTGTTCAATGGATATACATGTATATGCATGCAATTGTAATCATTTTTTTCAATACAGTTCAATATTCGGTTCAATTAGGCATAATGGTCCAAAATATCAAACCAATAATCAAACAACACAACCATCAATCAATTAGTTGATTAGCTTTTCAAATTCATAATTTTGATATATATATATATATATATATACATATATATATATACAGAAAATCATGTTTTTGATGCCAAATCACAACAATAAACCTATCTAGTTTTGGTTCTCACATTAGTCTAATGGAAATATATAGATATCCCACTTTCGAAACTCGAACATAAAATACTGATGTCGTACGTCATCAGTAGAATCATCTCCGGGCTGCTAGAGTGTGATTCTATATCTATCAAGTATATTAAAACTTCGAATATACGTTCATGACGCGTATATTCCATTCTGTATACCATTCCAGCTGTAAACCAGGATCCTATGAATGTAAATCTGCAAAACCAAAGCTACTAGCTGCCCGTGTGGAAAATAGGGGCACCCAGAGTTTAGACTAAAACAATAAACTCTAGGTCAGTCATGTGACTGGTGCGAGAACTAAAACAGTTATTAATCTTTATTTTAAAGTTAGGTAAATCAAGGGACCACGCCGTATAAAACGAAACGGGTTTCCTCCCAAGAATACCAGTGCATAAAACAAACAGCGCAATGCTAACTAAAGAAAAATGAAGCTATTATAAGACCCAGGCCCCATCACACAATGCAATGCAAGCCGTAGGATAGGGTTTTACCTTATAATAGCCAAAGAATGCTTGATACATTTAAAAATAGATTATTTTTATATTACTATAAGTGTATAGTGTCAAAACAATTTCAAGCATAAGTATCAGTCATAGACGGCATAGCTACCATCTACTATGTCGCCATACTAAGTTCTACAAATAAAACCGAATCATCACGTACTGGAAATTGGATTCCATCATGAGTTGAGGCAAGGGGCAAGCTCCTCTCCGTTCGAGACACTCTAGCAAATGTTTCAGGACCACACACATCGATCCTGGATCTTCAGGGCCGGCCCTCTGTTACTTTTGAGGATTGGCAATTCCTGAACACACGTTTCCCGGTCCTTTTAGACCTATATCCGAGGCGCCTCGCATCCAACAACCACACAGGTAAAAAGTATATAATGTCAGGGCTGGTAGGTCACTGACATCACCCATAGCTAGAAAGAAACGTCGTGCTCTCCCTGCAGCCACTATCCCGTTTTTGACTCATACCGAGGTGTGAGGCTCGCGAATTAACGCTATACACAAACCTGTGCCACATAGGTCGTGCTTTGATCATCAACTACAAGACTTTGCTTTTCAACAGAAGCCTTGATCATCTGCCACTTAGGCATGCCACACAGGCAATTCATGCCATCTGATTGATATCTATCGATATATAACCTCTAAGCTCGTACGTCTCAGAGAAGGGCGTTAAGCAAGAGAATAAACTCTCCTTCGCCAAACAGATATATATTTAATAGAAATCAATCACACAGAATAAAATCCAATGTCAAACACACAGTCCATTTACAAGTTCGTTCCGGGTCTGAACGAAACCGGAGGAACCTTATTCCTCGCATATCCATCGTTCTCCAAGTACGTCTGGACGATCACCAACCGATTCCCTCCTCTTGGGTGTACAGCCCAATCAAGATCATCAATAATCATCCAAACGATGTGAAGACCTTCGGTCTTCAACCACCGTCTTCATTTTCGACTTATCGTCGAATCGGTTATTCAGAATGGGTATAAACCCGGCCTTTCCGAATAACCCGCGTATATAATAAACAAGTGTGACACAAACACAACATATGCCTCATTCCAATTCAGGATATTCTTTTATTCAAATATTCACATCCTTAGGGAAAAGTTCCCATTAATTTTATCAAAGATAAATTCTTCTAAATTTATTCTTTAATCTTCCTATGGATATCATTTCAAACCATGTTAAGGTTTTCCAAACTAGTTAGGATTAGCGAACCACACCGAAATTATTTATTTTATTTCCCAATCCCAACCTATTCTTCTCATGGAGAAAAACTGGTAATACTCCATATCTAACACCAAGGTGTTATTGGTAAATATTAATTACCACTTCACGTTCAAATCTAATTAAAGATTTAGCTTTCGCTTTGGAGCAAAATTGGTGATACTCCATTCTCGATCACTTTAATCTAATTAAAGATTCATTAAAACTCCACTTAGTTTTAATCTTCCCCAAAATCAATATCCTGTCTTTAACTGAGTTAAAGAACCAATGTCATCTAAAACACGGTTCACGATAAACCCAAAATCACATTCCATTGTTAATCGGGTTAAAGAACAGGTGTTATTCAAAACACCGCTCACAATAAACCCAAAAACCAATTTGAATTCAATTCCAATTAAATAACAATTAACTGGACAATTTCACTAAATCTTAATTAAAAGATTTATTCTTTTCTAAAAAGGGTTCAAGAACAGTGTTATTTAAGACACCATTCACGACGAACCCAAAATCCCATTTGATATTAAATATAAGGTTCTGCATAGAAAATATATCGGTTTATACTCAATACCAAATTCTAAAACCAACAAATATCGTATTGGAAATAACGATATAAATATATCTTTCAAATTTCCACAACCATATCTGTATAATCACAAAATCCAACATCTAAATATTCCGAAGATAATTTCGATTCAAATCCATTCCAATTCAAGTATTGGAAATTCTGATTATTTTTAAAACCACTTCAAATCTAGTTAAAAACTTGTTCATTTTGATAAAAATATATTTTTATCCTTGCAAATGTGGAATTTTTCATCCCATCTCTTTTCAATTCATATACTATGATTTTACACAAATTATTAATATTTTTAATAATTTAATCAAGGCCTGTACAGTTGGTTTTCAATAACGGCCACCGAACTGCACTTACAGCGACCTTTTCCAAATTTGATTTATACATAATTCCAAATCCAATCGTTAGATTTCAAATTTCTAATTTCATTGGAAAGCACTTTTCGATACGAACCCAACGGTTCCGATTTCAGGAGAATCCGATGGTCGGATCTCCCGCAACGTCAATTCGAAGTCAATGGTCGAAATTCGCGAATGGTCGCAGCGCGGCGCGTTCTATTCAGGCCATTTAATATATATAATATATATTATATATATTTCGTCGTTTTCAATTCAAAACATATTTTATAAATCGTTTTAAATTCGTTTTCAAAACAAATTCAACTTCGTATTCAATTTTAAATCAAAATTGTATCATTAACATATAAATGATAATATTTTCAAAACGTTATATTTTGAAATCCCTTCCTTTTCTATATTCATTATAAAAACGACTATAATCGATATAAATATCGTTCGCTTCCAAATGGCGCAAATCTAATCAACGCGGCTTTATATATTTCAATAACTTCATTATTCTATTCAACAAATGAATATTTTCTTCAACACATGAATATATATTTTATTCAACACATGAATATTTATTCATTCTTACTTACAATAAAAATGTGAATTTTATTGTATAAATATTTTGTTCAACACATGAATGGTTTCAACACATGAATATTCTCAACACATGAGTATTGTCAACACATGACTATTTATTCTATTCAACACATGAATCTTTATTTTATAATATTCTTTATTTTCCAAATTGGAATGATGCCCAATCAATTACCATATAATGTTAATTATATGGATTCCATACAACACATGTATATAATAGCAACGATAAATAATCAACCATCAACCAAAGTGCACCGCACAACTGCATAAGCATTAAATATAGCTAATTAACGCTCATACAGTCTGTCAATCAAACGATCGACATATCACTAAACAACTGGGATCAGTGTACGTCAAATATCATCCCAACACCCGTGTGGGGTTTCAATCCACAAACACTGAATATTATTTGTGCAGTTGGGCGACATGTAAAATTTATCGTCCCAATTGATATCCTTCAAATGGGTGTACATAAACAAATCACTCGATTTGTAAATGAATATTTGTTTATTCGCCTTCACGTTAAATTTATATTTTTAACGATAAACAATTTATTTCAACACATGAGTATATTTCCATTCACTCCACATCACAATCAATTTTCACAACAAAATCAAACAAGTCATCCGTGGTCTGTGGACGACGGGTGTCGGGTGCTGCTAAGCACCGTCTGCATCCTAGTATATAATTTTAACTAGAAAACAAGAATTAAAGTGAGAAGTTCTCACATTTGGGTTCCACTTCTCCATTCCATATTTTTGAACGGTTCAGATTTGGATTTGTTTTCCACCAGTTCCATCGCAATTTTTTTCACGCTGTTCATAGTAAAAATCACATTTTTGTTATGATGATTATATATTTAAAATCACATTTCACCTCGCTATTATATAAATAAAAATCATATTTTTATTTCTACTTCATATATATAAAAATAGAATTTTTATCGCTACTTCAAATATATAAAAATCGAATTTTTATCGCAACTTCATATATATATATATATATATATATATATAAATTGAATTTTTGTCGCTACTTCATATATATAAAAATCGAATTTTTATTTTAATGAAAACATTGTACAAATCAAATATTTGTCCTCATGAAAACATGATAAAATAAAAAAATCAAATCTTTATCTTCTATATATATAAATAAAAACCATTTCTCTATATTTTATATACATAAATAAAGATCCTTTTTTATATGAAAATATTATAAATAAAAATCATTTTAAAATCTAAGCTTTTCTAAATCAAAAAAATCTAATCTTTTCTAAATCAAAAAAAATCTAATCTTTTCTTTGAATAAAAATCCTATCTTTATTTTTATTTCCCTATATATATAATAAAAATCATATCTTTACCACTTTAAAAATCATGCCTTTACTGTTTAAAAAAAATCATATCTTTACCGTTATATATAAATCACGTCTTTCCTAACATAAAAATCATTTCTTTTATAAAAATAAAAAATCACTTTTCTCAGTTAAGGGAAAAACAGTGTTCAATTTCTAATTAATTACATAAATAAAAATAAAAAGAAATAAAATAAAATAAACAGAAAACTCACTGTATATATCCATCAGCGTCGTTCTTTAGGTGTTCAAAACTAGATTTTGATCCCACACCAAATCCGTACAGACAGAGGACGATCAGCGGGTACCATATGGAAGTGCTTGGAGAGAGCTTTCCAACGATCGCACCCAGGGTGAACTCGACAGCGGCGGTCAACCGGAATTCGCCACGATACAGCGGAATTTTGGAGCTGTGGTTCAAGCAGCAGGCGCGACGGAATTGGGTCAACCCGAGATGGATTTGAAGGTAGGAAGATCTACTACAAAACTGCCCTCAGCATCAACCGATCTTATTGAGTGGATCGTGTGTTTTTAAGGGAGAAAGGTCGAAGCAGTTTCCGCGTGGAACGAGGAAGAGAGCGGCGGGTTTTTTCTTTGGTTTGACTGTGCTTTGATATTTGACCAATATGGTTTAGAGAATTAGGTTATATATATATATATATATATATATATATTTAATTCCAACAATGTCAGTTTTCATCTTCGAACTCTAAATCAAGCCCAACGACTGTCGTCCCGAACGTAATACCCATATTCCGAACACAATGGGATATGTTTTGTAACCCAATTCGACCGTTTCGATCAGTTTCTGTTCAAATTAAAATATAAATTAATATATATATTGATTTTGAACGCACATTTCAATTTACCGGGGCCACATACGAACTCTAAAAATTCCAGAAAAATTTCTTCTAGCTTCGTATTGACGATACGATATTAACAAAAATAATTTCGTCAAATTCTGAGACCATTTGAAAAATGGCCATTTTCTAGTTGATTAAATTCAACTGAAATTGGTCAAACACATTTTCTTCTGCTACGCTCACATATTGATTCAGAAAATTATGAATTTTGGAATCTAGCAATAATTTGACATCTCGGATCCAACAAAAGTGGTTTCGTTGAAAACAGAGGTCGTTTGCAAAATGGCTATTTTCAAGGCCTTTATATATATTAAAAAATATATATAAATTCCACAACGACTTTTTTGAATTTTAAACTGGATATATCTTTCAACTTATAAAGTGAAATCTCATTTTCTTAACTTCTTAGAAAGATATCATCAAATAGATTCAAATATTTCTTGTTTCGTCTAATTCCGAGTTAAAATGAATTTTGTACATTCATTTGAAATTCGAAATCGAATTTTCGAACTGCTGCGCCATTTCAGGCTCGTTATATAATTAAAATAAAATTATTCATTTTAACTTCGTCGAAAATAAATTTTCCGTCGTTATTATTTAAAATAAACCATTTTAAATATTCAAAATTCATGAAAATTGCCAAAATAAATTTTTTAAATTGGTTCAGATTTTTCGGGTTGTTACAAAGCTTGTCCTCCATGACTTGAAGGAAATTCTGGAATGTATTGTTCAGGTTGCACCAAGGTAAATCTTCTGCTTGGACCTTCATGCTTATTCACGGCGTTCAATGGTCGTGCCTCCGGTACCCCATTCGATATTGTCAAACCGGGCTGGTTCAGCACTACCAAACCGGGATTCTGGTGCTACTGCACCTTCTCCATTCAGAGTCAAATGTGGCTGAGATCTTCCAACATTTCTCGTACCATCATTTGGGACATTATGAATTGTGGTTTGATGAACCACATCAACATCGTCAATGTAACAACCCGCCCGGAATGAGCCTATATTTTAACCCAAAAAGGTCAATCGAAACTTAGAGCCATTCTACATAGATCGTCTGTTCTTATAAGGAAATGGTATAACAGATATAACAGAGCATACTAAAGCAAAATCAAAATTTCACACAGTGGAAGGGATAAAATATAATAACTTAAAATAGATGTGCCCTTAGTTTAAAACCATCATAAATATTAATTGCAATGGGTGTCATGCAATAATAGGTACATCATCATCAATTATCCCAACATAATAATATTACTATAATGCCTAATAACTATGGATCATCCATCGTTAGGCTCTATCTCCAAAGTGCCATTGATCCCAGCATTCCCACCTACCGTTATGTTTATATGTTAAGGGGAGGGTGGTCAGAACATAAAGTTCTGGTGATGAAAAATAACATGTGCTTAAAAACTATACTCTAAATTTGGCAGTTTATATATGTCAAAGTATGTCTAAGAAGCTCAAAAGCACACACATACAAAGAAATATTTTAATTAATGAGGTGGGTATCTGAGTCAATCGCTTAAGACCCTAATTAATGTATTTAAGATAAAGACCCAACAAGGTGGACAATCTCGATCACTTAAGTCCCATTCTAGTATGTTTATTAAGGGTGGATTCTTATAATCTCTTATGACCCTAAGGAGGAACCTAGCTACTTAAGACCCTATCCTAGCATGTCAACGTCCTTATAGATATATTCTCGTAAGTAATATGTGAAGTGATATCTCGCCGCTTAATACCAGTTTAGGTAGGTCCATATATAGCCATTTAAGACCCCTCCGACGGGCGCCTCATGTTACTGCTTAACTGATATTACGGTAGAACACCTATGCCGTTTAAGACTTCCCTTAGATGATTAGTTAATTAAATAGCATGTTAAGTCCCATGGATACCAAACATGTCCCTAGGTTGTCCCTCACTATGCTCCTAGAGGAAGTGGACATTCTGATAAACTACCTTACTCCTTTATCACCATGACTAAACCACTTTTTAGAGAAGGATGACCCATAGCCAACTAGGCAGCATGAATGGACCCATGACCACATTTAATATTAACATATTTTAAATGAGATTCCATATCTGGTTTCCAATTTAAAAAATCTGTACCATTAAAAGTAGTTGGAATACGAATGAACTGACCCTCACTGGATTGACAATTAGGGAACACCATGACTCTAAAGTTAATAAATATTTGCTTTGATACCATTTGTTAGATCTAAATTAACCCTAGAGAGGGGGTGAATAAGGCTTATTGAATTTTTATGAGATAGAAAGTTATTGCAGGACAAATTTCAACAGAAAAAATAAATGCAGAAATTAAATAACATAGATTTTACCTAGCATTGGCAAACCCTGCTTGCTGCTGTATTCCCAAGATATCTACTAGGTATTAAAATAGAGTTCGCTTACAAAACCCTGTAAACTCACAAAATCTGGTCCTGCTCTAATCCTACACTCAAAACACTGGACAGATCTTTATCCCAAAGATCATATTTTCTTTGAATTACAAACCCATAATTCGTAAAGCCTAGTTATAAAACCTATAACTAGTAACCCTAGTTTTACATTCATTAGATAACTGATGGATGAATTACAAAATAAAATAAAACAATACAATAAAATAAAAACTCGAAAAACCTCTTTTATATAAAATGAAATGGCCAGCCTCTTTCATTATGGCTTGGTCACACAAAAAAACTTCGTCCACCTTGTCTTATTTAATGCCTCCTAGGATTTTTCTACCCAAATCAATTTGCGACTTTGAATATTCTGATTGAAATCAGTCTTTGATGGATCGAATGATGTTGTTCTTTATTGAATGATTTAGGGAAAAAACTTATGATCGAAACACGAGTGAGTTCTCTGTATTTTCTTTTGCTTTCATATTCGGTTACTTTTTAGTTTTCGGTCAAATTCTATCAATGATGATACGATATATAAATAGGGTTAGACAAACATTCAAACTTCACTGATTTCCTTGTAACAACCCGGAAAATTTGGGCCAGTTTAAAATTTTTTATTTTGGCAATTTTAGCGAATTTTGATTATTTAAAATGAATTATTTTAAATAATATCGACGAGAAATTTATTTTGAATTGAATTCGACGTATATAATTATATACGTCGTCGTTAGAATATAAATATTTATATATAATTATAAATAGAATTGAAAAGGGCGCGGTAGTTCGATAATTCGATTTCAAACTTCAATTGAATGTACCGGGTGCAAAACAATCCGGATTTTAGTGAAACCAAAAATAATGGGATCTAATTGATAATATCTGTCCAACGAATCCGAATGATCAAAATTTCATAGCGAGAATCAAAAGATATGTCCAGTTGAAAATTCTGAATAGTCGCTATGGAATTCAGGCCCTTAAAAATGGACATTTTGCAAATGACCTCGGATTTCGACGAAATCAGTTTTGTTGGATCCGCAGTGTCAAATTATTGCTAGATTCCAAATTTCATAATTTTTCGAATCAATATGTGAGCGTGGCGAAGGAAAACGCGTTTGACCAGTTTCAGTTGATTTTAATCGACTGGAAATTGGCCATTTTTCTAACGGTCTTAGAATTCGACGAAATTAGTTTTGTTAGGACCGTATCGTCAATACGAAGCTAGAAAATATTTTTCTGGAATTTTTCTAGTTAGTATGTGACCCCGGTAATTTGAAATGTACGTTTAAAATTCAATATAGTGATTTAAATGTAAATTCAACGGAAACTGATCGAGACAATCAAATCAGCTTACGATACATATCCCATTGTGTTCGGAATGGGGGTAAAACGCTAGGAGCGACAGTCGGTGGGCTTGATTTCGAGTTCAAACGAAAAGTCAACTTTAAAATGAATTAAATAATTTAATTAAAAAGAAAAAAATATATGATAAATCCCTTCTCCTTTTTAACAGCCGACCCCCCCCCCCCCCCGTTCATTTCAAAACGAAAAGAAAAAGAAAAAGAAAACTGTTGCCCTAATTCATCGCGCCGCCCCTCAGATCGGTGCCGCACCACGCGCCCCCAGATCCAAACCCCCACCCCCTGCCTCGCGAACGCGAGTAGCCGCCGCCACCTGAAGCCCTGTCGCCGCCTCCTGCTCGTCCTCCGACCACCCCAGTGCTGCTCCGACCAAGGCGGCGCCACCTCAGGCCAAGGGGCCCCTTCCCCGACAGTCCCCCCCCTGTAAGTCGTTTTTTTTAATTTATTTGTTTTATTTTTATTTTATATAATTAGAAGTTTAAAAACTGGATTTTTAGAAGTTTAAAAACTAAATTTTAAGAGTTTAAAAACTAAATTTTAAGAGTTTAAAAACTAAATTTTAAGAGTTTAAAAACTGAATTTTAAAGAGTTTAAAATCTGAATTTTATTTTGTTTAAAATCTGAATTTTATTTTGTTTAAAAACGGAATTTTATTTACTTTAAAAACTGGTTTTTATTTATGTTGTAAAGTTATAAAAATATAATCTTTTATATTGTCGAAAGTAAAAATTCGATTTTTATATATTGAATAGCAAAGTAAAAATTCGATTTTTATATATTGAATAGCAAAGTAAAAATTCGATTTTTATATATTGAATAGCAAAGTAAAAAATGTGATTTTTATATATTGAATTAGCGTAGTAAAAATTCGGTTTTTACATATGTAGTGGCCGCGGTCAACGAAGGTGACAAAAAGGCGAAACGACGAAGACTTCTGCAAATGAAGTGCCGTGGAGCTAGGATAGCTATCGGTGAGAACTTCTCACCTTTCAATTTAATTTTTCTAGTTATATATATATATATATATATATATATATATATATATACTAGGACGCAGACGGTGCTTAGTAGCACCCGACACAATCGTCCATAGACCATGGACTTGTTTGTTTGGTTGCATAGATTAGTCAGATTATTTGATTTGAATTTGGTTGTTTGGTGAATTTGATTGATGTGTGAATGGCGTGGTGGGCCTTCACTAGACCGGGGATAAGGCTAGGCCTCGTCCCGTTTCTAGTATCGTGCCGTTATGCCGCCGAAATTTTCTAAAAAAAGTTAGAAAAATAAAAATATCATTTTATTTAAAGAATGAAATGAATAGAAATTCATATGTTGAAATAAAAATGTTTTTATCGTTAAAAATATAATTTTTAACGTGAATGTGAATAAATAAATATTCATTTACAAACCAGACGGTTTGTTTATGTACACCTATTTGAAGGACATTGATTGGGTCGATAAATTTTACACATCGCCCAACTGCACAGATAAAATATGCGTTTGATTGTTTGAAACCCCACACGGGTGTTGGGATGAAATTTGAAGTTCACTCATCCTGATTGATTAAATATGTCGATCGATTGATTGACAGGCTGTTATAAGCGTTAGATATCTATATTTGATGCTTATACAGTGTAGTGCACTTTGGTTGATGGTTGATTATTTTTCAATGCTATTATATGTGTGTAATGTATGAAAATCCATATAATTAGCTTTATATGGTAATTGATTGGGCCTCATTCCAATTTGAAAAATAAAGAATATTATAAAATAAAAGTTCATGTGTTGACAGTACTCATCCATTGAGATTGGTCATGTGTTGAACAAAATATTTTAGTAATAAAATTTACATCTTTATCGATATAAAATAAAAGTTCATGTGTTGACAGTACTCATCCATTGAGATTGGTCATGTGTTGAACAAAATATTTTAGTAATAAAATTTACATCTTTATCGATATAAAATAAAAGTTCATGTGTTGACAGTACTCATCCATTGAGATTGGTCATGTGTTGAACGAAATATTTTGATAATAACAACTATTTTGAAAAAGAAATATTTGAAATAGAATATTTGAAAATAGAAATTTATGAAGCCGTGTTGATTAGATTGACGCCATTTTGACGTGAACGATATTTGTATCGATTTTAACGATTCCGAAATGAATTGAATATACAACGATTTCGAAATGAATTGAATATATAACGATTTCGAAATGAATTGAATATAAAACGATTTCGAAATGAATTGAATATATAACGATTTCGAAATGAATTGAATATAAAACGATTTCGAAATGAATTGAATATAAAACGATTTCGAAATGAATTGAATATATAACGATTTCGAAATGAATTGAATTGAAAACGATTTCGAAATGAATTGAATTGAAAACGATTTCGAAATGAATTGAATATAAAACGATTTCGAAATGAATTGAATATAAAACGATTTCGAAATGAATTGAATATATAACAATTTCGAAATGAATTGAATATAAAACGATTTCGAAATGAATTGAATATATAACGATTTCGAAATGAATTGAATATAAAACGATTTCGAAATGAATTGAATATAAAACGATTTCGAAATGAATTGAATATATAACGATTTCGAAATGAATTGAATATAAAACGATTTCGAAATGAATTGAATATATAACGATTTCGAAATGAATTGAATATAAAACGATTTCGAAATGAATTGAATATATAACGATTCCGAAATGAATTGAATATATAACGATTTCGAAATGAATTGAATATAAAACGATTTCGAAATGAATTGAATATATAACAATTTCGAAATGAATTGAATATATAACGATTTCGAAATGAATTGAATTGAAAACGAATTCAAATTGAATTGAAAGCGAATTGAAATGAATCCAAATTGAATTGAAATTTGAATTGAATAGAAATGAATTTTAAAATGAATTTATAAAGAGGAATTCAATTTTGATTTGAATTGAAATGGAAGTTGAAATTGCTTTTGAAACGAATTTAAAACTATTTATATAATTCGTTTTAAAAAGAAATCGACGAAATATATATTATATATATTATATATATAATATAATGGCCTGAATAGAACGCGCCGCGCCGCGGCAATTCGTGAATTTCGACCATTTATTTCAAACGGACATTTCGGGAGATCCGACCGTCGGATTCTCCTAAAACCGGAACCGTTGGGTTCGTATCGAAAAGCGCTTTCTAACGAATGTGATAAATTAGAAATCTAACGGTTGGATTTGGAATTATGTCCAAATCAAATTGGAAAAAGGTCGCTATACGTGAAGTTCGATGGCCATTGGTGGAAATCGACTGTATGGGCCTTGATAAAATTATTAAAATTAGTAATAATTTATGTAAAATCATAAGAAATGATTTAGAAAGATTTGGGATGAAAAACTCCATATTTGAAAAGATAGAAATAGATTTTTATCGAAATGAACTAGTTTTGAACTAGAATTATAATTCTATTTATTTTTAAATAAATAAATTGAATTTGAAATGGTTTTAAAAATAACCAGAATATCCAATGATTGCATTGGAGTGGAATTGAATCGAAATTGTCTTCGGAATATTTCGATGTTGGAATTCGTGATTATACGGATGTTGATATGGAAATTTGAAAGATATATACTTATATCGTTATTTCCAATACGACATTTGTTAATCATAGAATTTGATATTGAATATAAGCCGATATATTTTCTATTCAGAGCCTTATATTGAATATCAAATGTGATTTGGGTTTGTCGTGAATGGTGCTTCATTAACACTGTTCTTGAACCCAGTTGAGAAAAGATTAAATCTTTTTATTTAGATTTAATGAAGTGTACCAATTAAATAATATTTAATTGGAATTGAATTGATATTGATTTTTGGGTTTATCGTGAACAGTGTTTTAAACAACACTCGTTCTTTAACCCGATAGTTAATGAATGTGACTTTGGATTTATCATGAACCGTGTTTTAAATGACACTGATTCTTTAACCCAGTTAACGATTAAAACTAAGTGGAGTTTTAATGAGTCTTTAATTAGATTGAAATAATCGAGAATGGAGTTTCACCAGTTTTACTCCAGGCGATAGTTAAATCTTTAATTAGATTTGAACGTGAAATGGTAATTGAATTTACCGATAACATTGTGGTGTTAGATATGAAGTATTACCAGTTTTACTTCATGGGATAAATAGGTTGGGATTGGGAAATTAAAACAAATGATTACTTCGGTAAGTTTCGTTAATCCCGACTAGTTGAATCGAAATTCAAAAGAAGATTATAAAATAAATTCAAGAAATTTATCTCGGATAAAATTAATGGGAACCTTTCCCTATGAATGTGAAATTTAGAAACTAACTGTCGGTTGGCCAAGCAGAATGGTTTTCTGGGTATTGATCTGATGTTGGTTTCGGCCTTCGGGGTTAATATTTGGGGAATTATTCTCTTGATTAATTTACGGTTAGTGACTAATGAATTGGAATGAGGCGTATGTTGTGTTTGTGTAACACTTACTTAAGATATACGCGAGTTATTCGGAAAGACCGGGTTTATCCCATTCTGAATAACTGATACGACGATAAGTCGAAGATGAAGACGATGGTCGAAGACCGGAGGTTTTCACGTCGTTTGGGTGATTACTGATGATCTTGATTGGGCTGTACACCCAAGAAGATGGAAACAGTTGGTGATCGTCCAGATGTACTTAGAGATCGATGGATATGCGGGGTGCTAGGTGCCTCCGGTTTCGTTCAGACCCAGAACGAAGTTGTAAATGGACTGTGTGTCTGACATTGGATTTTAGTCCGTGTGATTGATCTCTGTTAAATATATATCTGTTTGGCGGCGGAGAATTTATTCTCTTGCTTAACGCCCTTCTCTGAGACGTACGAGCTCAGGGGTTATATATTGATGGATATCAATCGCATGGAGTGAATTGCCTGTGTGGCATGCTAAGATGCAAATGATCAAGGCTTCTGTTGAAAAGCAAAGTCTTGTGGTTGATGATCGAAGCACGGCCTTTGTGGCGTAGCTTTGTGTAACGTTGATTCGCGAGTATCACACCCGGTATGAATCAAAAACGGGAGACGGACCTCAGGGGGGACATGCGTTTTCTTTCTAGTTATGAGTGGCGTCAGTGCTTGAACTGGCTGACGAGTTTGACTCATGTGGATATTGCTTATTATTACTTGCTGAAAAGCGAGGCGCCTCGTGATATCGGTTTTGGTCGATGCTTCTGGTCGGCTGACGGGCCAGGCTTACGCCCCAAAGGGCGGAGAAACGTATTGTTCAGGCATTATAATCCACATCGGTGGACCGGCCCTGACGATCCAGGGGGCAGTTGCGGCTGTTCCTGAGACACGGACTAGAGCGTCTCGAATCGGTAGAGGATCTTGCCCCTAGCCTCGGTTCATACCATAAATGATAACCCAATTTCCAATACGTGTATTGCGGTTTTAATTGTAGAACTAGTATGGCGACATGATATATGGTACCCATGCCGTCTATGATTGATACTTATGATTTGAAGTTGTTTTATACACTATGCACTTATAATAGTATCAAATGATTTGTTTTAAACGTATCAAGCATTCTTTGGCTGTTATAAGGGAAAACCCTATCCTCGGCTGCGTTGCATTGTGTGATGGGACCTGGGTCTTATAACAGCTTCATTCTTCTTTATTTAGCATTGCGCTGTTTGTTTTTGCACTGGTATTCTTGGGAGGAAACCCGTTCCGTGTTATACGGCGTGGTCCCTTGATTTACCTAACTTTAAAAATAAAGATTAACTGTTTTAGTTCTCACACCAGTCACATGACTGACCTGGAGTTTATTGTTTTAACCTAAACTCTGGGTGCCCTTATTTCGACACGGGCAGCTAGTAGTTTTGGTTTTGCAGATTTATATTCACAGGATCCTGGTTTACAGCTGGAATGATATCCGGAAAGCTTTGTATCCGTATATCTCCTTCTAGTTGTGTATTGTATTATTTTCCGCTGCGATGTATTTAAATGTAATTTAAATCTCTGATATTTCTGTGTAATATTCATTTATACTCTGTGTATTCTTGTAATCTGATGCATTGTTGTAATATACAATGAAACGTTCTTTTGTATGCATTCTGATTTGTCGTGTTCTCAAACGATAGGGCGTTTCGAACGGCCTGAATCGGTTTAGCGACTGGTTCGGACCGAGCGAAATTCCTTGCCGTCACAGTTGGTATCAGAGCTTTGGTTTACAAAGCTCAGAGAACAAGACACATTAGAATCATATGAAAGAATTCATCAGATATTGGATTAGCAATATCCAATGGAATGACTCGTTAGAGATGGGATCAGTAGTATCCTAGAACGAGTGTGAAGAGTATATTTTTATAGTGAAAACAAATTTTTGTTTTGAAAATTTAAATCAATTATACGTATTTGACTATTTATTTACATTGATTTGGACAATCAAATATATAGAGATTTTAGTATACGTCTGATCCACGTGTATTGAAGCCTCAAATATATTCGATAGATATAGAATCACACTCTAGTCGCTCGGACATGATTCTAATGATTGACGCGTCATCATTAGAATTTATTTTCGTGTTTCGAAGGTGTGATTTCTATATGTTTCCATTAGACTGGTGTGAGAACCAAAATTAGATAGGGCCTATCGTTGTGATTTGGCATCAAAAACCTGATTTTTGACTATGTATCAAAGTTATCAATTTGAAACTCTAATCCACTAATTGATTGATGTTTGTGTGGTTTGTTTATTTGTTTGCTAATTTATAGCCATTTAGCCTAATTGAATCACATATAGACTGTATTGAAAATTTGGTCGCATCTGCTTGCATATACATGTATATCATTGAACAGGTCATAGCAAGGAGGCTAGAGCCAGAGAATAAAATTTGTTTGCCCGACAAATAGGTACATGTTTACTACATAATTTCCTGTTTTGTTTGGGTGATGATGATTTTGTGAGCCTATTGGCTAGCCGCTTGGCTTTTTCTTTTTCTTTTTGAGATCTGAAGGACCGGGGAAGCTATTTGAAATTCCCCGATGCTCCCGGTGCAGGGGAGGTTATGGCGAAATTTTTCGAAAATTTAGGGTGTTAGCCAAATTTTTGAAATTTTGAAAATTCTCAGAAACTAAAAAGTTGGAGAATGGAAGCCTGATCGATCGTAGAGTTGATTAATCAAACCACTTTCGACTTTGTTCCTTTTCGGGGACGAAAAGTTTTAAGTGGGGGAGATTGTAACAACCCGGAAAATCTGGGCCAGTTTAAAATTTTTTATTTTGGCAATTTTAGCGAATTTTGATTATTTAAAATGAATTATTTTAAATAATATCGACGAGAAATTTATTTTGAATTGAATTCGACGTATATAATTATATACGTCGTCGTTAGAATATAAATATTTATATATAATTATAAATAGAATTGAAAAGGGCGCGGTAGTTCGATAATTCGATTTCAAACTTCAATTGAATGTACCGGGTGCAAAACAATCCGGATTTTAGTGAAACCAAAAATAATGGGATCTAATTGATAATATCTGTCCAACGAATCCGAATGATCAAAATTTCATAGCGAGAATCAAAAGATATGTCCAGTTGAAAATTCTGAATAGTCGCTATGGAATTCAGGCCCTTAAAAATGGACATTTTGCAAATGACCTCGGATTTTGACGAAATCAGTTTTGTTGGATCCGCAGTGTCAAATTATTGCTAGATTCCAAATTTCATAATTTTTCGAATCAATATGTGAGCGTGGCGAAGGAAAACGCGTTTGACCAGTTTAAGTTGATTTTAATCGACTGGAAATTGGCCATTTTTCTAACGGTCTTAGAATTCAACGAAATTAGTTTTGTTAGGACCGTATCGTCAATACGAAGCTAGAAAATATTTTTCTGGAATTTTTCTAGTTAGTATGTGACCCCGGTAATTTGAAATGTACGTTTAAAATTCAATATAGTGATTTAAATGTAAATTCAACGGAAACTGATCGAGACGATCAAATCAGCTTACGATACATATCCCATTGTGTTCGGAATGGGGGTAAAACGCTAGGAGCGACAGTCGGTGGGCTTGATTTCGAGTTCAAACGAAAAGTCAACTTTAAAATGAATTAAATAATTAAATTAAAAAGAAAAAAATATATAATAAATCCCTTCTCCTTTTTAACAGCCGACCCCCCCTTTCATTTCAAAACGAAAAGAAAAAGAAAAAAAAAACTGTTGCACTAATTCATCGCGCCGCCCCTCAGATCGGTGCCGCACCACGCCCCCCCCCCCCCCGATGATCGCTGCCGCCGCCCAGATCCAAACCCCCACCCCCTGCCTCGCGAACGCGAGTAGCCGCCGCCACCTGAAGCCCTGTCGCCGCCTCCTGCTCGTCCTTCGACCACCCCAGTGCTGCTCCGACCAAGGCGGCGCCACCTCAGGCCAAGGGGCCCCTTCCCCGACAGTCCCCCCCCTGTAAGTCGTTTTTTTAATTTATTTGTTTTATTTTTATTTTATATAAATAGAAGTTTAAAAACTGGATTTTTAGAAGTTTAAAAACTAAATTTTAAGAGTTTAAAAACTAAATTTTAAGAGTTTAAAAACTGAATTTTAAAGAGTTTAAAATCTGAATTTTATTTTGTTTAAAATCTGAATTTTATTTTGTTTAAAAACGGAATTTTATTTACTTTAAAAACTGGTTTTTATTTATGTTGTAAAGTTATAAAAATATAATCTTTTATATTGTCGAAAGTAAAAATTCGATTTTTATATATTGAATAGCAAAGTAAAAATTCGATTTTTATATATTGAATAGCAAAGTAAAAATTCGATTTTTATATATTGAATAGCAAAGTAAAAATGTGATTTTTATATATTGAATTAGCGTAGTAAAAATTCGGTTTTTACATATGTAGTGGCCGCGGTCAACGAAGGTGACAAAAAGGCGAAACGACGAAGACTTCTGCAAATGAAGTGCCGTGGAGCTAGGATAGCTATCGGTGAGAACTTCTCACCTTTCAATTTAATTTTTATAGTTATATATATATATACTAGGATGCAGACGGTGCTTAGTAGCACCCGACACAATCGTCCACAGACCATGGACTTGTTTGTTTGGTTGCATAGATTAGTCAGATTATTTGATTTGAATTTGGTTGTTTGGTGAATTTGATTGATGTGTGAATGGCATGGGCCTTCACTAGACCGGGGATAAGGCTAGGCCTCGTCCCATTTCGAGTATCGTGCCGTTATGCCGCCGAAATTTTCTAAAAAAAGTTAGAAAAATAAAAATATCATTTTATTTAAAGAATGAAATGAATAGAAATTCATATGTTGAAATAAAAATGTTTTTATCGTTAAAAATATAATTTTTAACGTGAATGTGAATAAATAAATATTCATTTACAAACCAGACGGTTTGTTTATGTACACCTATTTGAAGGACATTGATTGGGTCGATAAATTTTACACATCGCCCAACTGCACAGATAAAATATGCGTTTGATTGTTTGAAACCCCACATGGGTGTTGGGACGAAATTTGAAGTTCACTCATCCTGATTGATTAAATATGTCGATCGATTGATTGACAGGCTGTTATAAGCGTTAGATATCTATATTTGATGCTTATACAGTGTAGTGCACTTTGGTTGATGGTTGATTATTTTTCAATGCTATTATATGTGTGTAATGTATGAAAATCCATATAATTAGCTTTATATGGTAATTGATTGGGCCTCATTCCAATTTGAAAAATAAAGAATATTATAAAATAAAAGTTCATGTGTTGACAGTACTCATCCATTGAGATTGGTCATGTGTTGAACAAAATATTTTAGTAATAAAATTTACATCTTTATCGATATAAAATAAAAGTTCATGTGTTGACAGTACTCATCCATTGAGATTGGTCATGTGTTGAACAAAATATTTTAGTAATAAAATTTACATCTTTATCGATATAAAATAAAAGTTCATGTGTTGACAGTACTCATCCATTGAGATTGGTCATGTGTTGAACGAAATATTTTGATAATAACAACTATTTTGAAAAAGAAATATTTGAAATAGAATATTTGAAAATAGAAATTTATGAAGCCGTGTTGATTAGATTGACGCCATTTTGACGTGAACGATATTTGTATCGATTTTAACGATTCGAAATGAATTGAATATACAACGATTTCGAAATGAATTGAATATATAACGATTTCGAAATGAATTGAATATAAAACGATTTCGAAATGAATTGAATATATAACGATTTCGAAATGAATTGAATATAAAATGATTTCGAAATGAATTGAATATAAAACGATTTCGAAATGAATTGAATATATAACGATTTCGAAATGAATTGAATTGAAAACGATTTCGAAATGAATTGAATTGAAAACGATTTCGAAATGAATTGAATATAAAACGATTTCGAAATGAATTGAATATAAAACGATTTCAAAATGAATTGAATATATAACGATTTCGAAATGAATTGAATATAAAACGATTTCGAAATGAATTGAATATATAACGATTTCGAAATGAATTGAATATAAAACGATTTCGAAATGAATTGAATATAAAACGATTTCGAAATGAATTGAATATATAACGATTTCGAAATGAATTGAATATAAAACGATTTCGAAATGAATTGAATATATAACGATTTCGAAATGAATTGAATATAAAACGATTTCGAAATGAATTGAATATATAACGATTCCGAAATGAATTGAATATATAACGATTTCGAAATGAATTGAATATAAAACGATTTCGAAATGAATTGAATATATAACGATTTCGAAATGAATTGAATATATAACGATTTCGAAATGAATTGAATTGAAAACGAATTCAAATTGAATTGAAAGCGAATTGAAATGAATCCAAATTGAATTGAAATTTGAATTGAATAGAAATGAATTTTAAAATGAATTTATAAAGAGGAATTCAATTTTGATTTGAATTGAAATGGAAGTTGAAATTGCTTTTGAAACGAATTTAAAACTATTTATATAATTCGTTTTAAAAAGAAATCGACGAAATATATAATATATATTATATATATAATAAAATGGCCTGAATAGAACGCGCTGCGCCGCGGCAGTACGTGAATTTCGACCATTTATTTCAAACGGACATTTCGGGAGATCCGACCGTCGGATTCTCCTAAAACCGGAACCGTTGGGTTCGTATCGAAAAGAGCTTTCTAACGAATGTGATAAATTAGAAATCTAACGGTTGGATTTGGAATTATGTCCAAATCAAATTGGAAAAAGGTCGCTATACGTGCAGTTCGATGGCCATTGGTGGAAATCGACTGTATGGGCATTGATAAAATTATTAAAATTAGTAATAATTTATGTAAAATCATAAGAAATGATTTAGAAAGATTTGGGATGAAAAACTCCATATTTGAAAAGATAGAAATAGATTTTTATCGAAATGAACTAGTTTTGAACTAGAATTATAATTCTATTTATTTTTAAATAAATAAATTGAATTTGAAATGGTTTTAAAAATAACCAGAATATCCAATGATTGCATTAGAGTGGAATTGAATCGAAATTGTCTTCGGAATATTTCGATGTTGGAATTCGTGATTATACGGATGTTGATATGGAAATTTGAAAGATATATACTTATATCGTTATTTCCAATACGACATTTGTTAATCGTAGAATTTGATATTGAATATAAGCCGATATATTTTCTATTCAGAGCCTTATATTGAATATCAAATGTGATTTGGGTTTGTCGTGAATGGTGTCTTCATTAACACTGTTCTTGAACCCAGTTGAGAAAAGATTAAATCTTTTTATTTAGATTTAATGAAGTGTACCAATTAAATAATATTTAATTGGAATTGAATTGATATTGATTTTTGGGTTTATCGTGAACAGTGTTTTAAACAACACTCGTTCTTTAACCCGATAGTTAATGAATGTGACTTTGGATTTATCGTGAACCGTGTTTTAAATGACACTGATTCTTTAACCCAGTTAACGATTAAAACTAAGTGGAGTTTTAATGAGTCTTTAATTAGATTGAAATAATCGAGAATGGAGTTTCACCAGTTTTACTCCAGGCGATAGTTAAATCTTTAATTAGATTTGAATGTGAAATGGTAATTGAATTTACCGATAACATTGTGGTGTTAGATATGAAGTATTACCAGTTTTACTTCATGGGATAAATAGGTTGGGATTGGGAAATTAAAACAAATGATTACTTCGGTAAGTTTCGTTAATCCCGACTAGTTGAATCGAAATTCAAAAGAAGATTAGAAAATAAATTCAAGAAATTTATCTCGGATAAAATTAATGGGAACCTTTCCCTATGAATGTGAAATTTAGAAACTAACTGTCGGTTGGCCAAGCAGAATGGTTTTCTGGGTATTGATCTGATGTTGGTTTCGGCCTTCGGGGTTAATATTTGGGGAATTATTCTCTTGATTAATTTACGGTTAGTGACTAATGAATTGGAATGAGGCGTATGTTGTGTTTGTGTAACACTTACTTAAGATATACGCGAGTTATTCGGAAAGACCGGGTTTATCCCATTCTGAATAACTGATACGACGATAAGTCGAAGATGAAGACGATGGTCGAAGACCGGAGGTTTTCACGTCGTTTGGGTGATTACTGATGATCTTGATTGGGCTGTACACCCAAGAAGATGGAAACAGTTGGTGATCATCCAGACGTACTTGGAGATCGATGGATATGCGGGGTACTAGGTGCCTCCGGTTTCGTTCAGACCCAGAACGAACTTGTAAATGGACTGTGTGTCTGACATTGGATTTTAGTCCGTGTGATTGATCTCTGTTAAATATATATCTGTTTGGCGGCGGAGAATTTATTCTCTTGCTTAACGCCCTTCTCTGAGACGTACGAGCTCAGGGGTTATATATTGATGGATATCAATCGCATGGAGTGAATTGCCTGTGTGGCATGCTAAGATGCAAATGATCAAGGCTTCTGTTGAAAAGCAAAGTCTTGTGGTTGATGATCGAAGCACGGCCTTTGTGGCGTAGCTTTGTGTAACGTTGATTCGCGAGTATCACACCCGGTATGAATCAAAAACGGGAGACGGACCTCAGGGGGGACATGCGTTTTCTTTCTAGTTATGAGTGGCGTCAGTGCTTGAACTGGCTGACGAGTTTGACTCATGTGGATATTGCTTATTATTACTTGCTGAAAAGCGAGGCGCCTCGTGATATCGGTTTCGGCCGATGCTTCTGGTCGGCTGACGGGCTAGGCTTACGCCCCAAAGGGCAGAGAAACGTATTGTTCAGGCATTATAATCCACATCGGTGGACCGGCCCTGACGATCCAGGGGGCAGTTGCGGCTGTTCCTGAGACACGGACTAGAGCGTCTCGAATCGGTAGAGGATCTTGCCCCTAGCCTCGGTTCATACCATAAATGATAACCCAATTTCCAATACGTGTATTGCGGTTTTAATTGTAGAACTAGTATGGCGACATGATATATGGTACCCATGCCGTCTATGATTGATACTTATGATTTGAAGTTGTTTTATACACTATGCACTTATAATAGTATCAAATGATTTGTTTTAAACGTATCAAGCATTCTTTGGCTGTTATAAGGGAAAACCCTATCCTCGGCTGCGTTGCATTGTGTGATGGGACCTGGGTCTTATAACAGCTTCATTCTTCTTTATTTAGCATTGCGCTGTTTGTTTTTGCACTGGTATTCTTGGGAGGAAACCCGTTCCGTGTTATACGGCGTGGTCCCTTGATTTACCTAACTTTAAAAATAAAGATTAACTGTTTTAGTTCTCACACCAGTCACATGACTGACCTGGAGTTTATTGTTTTAACCTAAACTCTGGGTGCCCTTATTTCGACACGGGCAGCTAGTAGTTTTGGTTTTGCAGATTTATATTCACAGGATCCTGGTTTACAGCTGGAATGATATCCGGAAAGCTTTGTATCCGTATATCTCCTTCTAGTTGTGTATTGTATTATTTTCCACTGCGATGTATTTAAATGTAATTTAAATCTCTGATATTTCTGTGTAATATTCATTTATACTCTGTGTATTCTTGTAATCTGATGCATTGTTGTAATATACAATGAAATGTTCTTTTGTATGCATTCTGATTTGTCGTGTTCTCAAACGATAGGGCGTTTCGAACGGCCTGAATCGGTTTAGCGACTGGTTCGGACCGAGCGAAATTCCATGCCGTCACATTCCTTGAACATGAATTGGTCTGATTGCATGATTCCTTTGATTTGTTGTCGTGGCTGTTATGATTGAATTCTGAAATGAATGATTTTTATTGCTTAAAAAAGCCTTGCAAATTTCTGGAAATCATTTGAATTATTGATGTAAGTCCACACTTGATTTCATGAATTCCTGGAAACAATTGATATTCTTTCCATGTCTAGAATGATTTAAATCATTAAAAAATGTTGCCAAAACTAATCCCTTCAATTTCAATGATAATTTATTTCCCATAATGCAATTATCTGGAAACAATGAAATTGTTCTTATGTCCGAAAATGAGCTTCTAAATTTCTGAAAACATTATATTTCGAATTTGGAAAACATTCCAAAAATTTCATGCATGATTAAATTCTTGCATGCCTATTTTTAAAACGTGTCTTTTACTGAGTATGCTTCACTGTGCATTTAGGAAACATGATTATTCACTTGCTAAAAATTCCTCACTGTTGAATTCTGGAATTCGTTGCATGCCTAGAACTAGTAGAATTGATTTCCCTTGGTCCATATATGTAAATTCGAAAAGATATTCCACCTAAATATATTTTGCATGTTGTTTATAACACTGGCCACATGTATATACATTTCTGGCACTTGCTGATTTTAACATTTGTTTGCTAAAAAATGGTTGCTTGATATTCTGAGCCACTTGATTTTCTGGAAAGAAGCTTTGGCAACTTGAATTGATCTGTTGATTCCCTTGCCACTGCATTTATGTTTGTTTCCCACTGTGTTGAGTTGTTTACTGGCATGTTGATATCCATGCATATACATATACACACACACACACTCAAAAAACTTGTATATGGGTTTGTCATCAGACTATTGTCTTGGTTCGAGAAAAAGTCTGGACAGTTGAAATGTGTGTCTGTCCTCTTTGTTGTGTCCTCTTTAAAAGTTGTTGCATAATTCTTGACCCTGTTTTGATGTGTGTTGCATGCACACCATTTTGTTGTGAATTGCATCGACCATGTATTCTTGCCTTTGGTTCATGTGATCACACATGAATGTACACACTTGTGTACAGTCTGGTGTGTACTTGAACTAGAAACTTGCATTGGTTTGAACTGCCTTGTTCCATATTGACCGTGCATTTTAGCCATGACTTGACTTTGTCATGTTCAACATGCACATGTTGGAGTGTTTGTTTTCAGTTGCATATATGATTCATTCATGCCATGTCGATCTCCATGTGTGTGTGTGTGTATATACAATAATGTATTATATATATATTTATTTATATATATGTATGTATGCGTGTGTGTGTGTGCGCGCGCGCATGTGTGTGTGTGTGTCTTGAGATATTTTGCATCTGCCTTGTGTATTCTTCTTTGTGCACTTTTGCAATTTTCATCCTTAACTAATATAACATTTTGTGCTTCTGAAACTCCTGCTGTTTTGATTATCTTGATTTGTATTGCCACGTGCATATAAAAATATGTGCAGTTGCCTGTCGAGCCATGTTTTGAATTCTGGTTTGACTTAGATCATTAATGTACTTGACCCTTGTATTTGCTCGAGATATATTTGCAATTATGAGCTTGCCAAAAATAAATTTCCAGATGTATAAACTTACCACATCAATTTTTCTTTTGACTTGAACATTGGTTTGCACATGTGTGCACTGTCTTGAGCTTGTGCTTTACTGGGTGAATTTGAACATGACATTTGACTTGAGTTATTTCAGCATTGACCCTTGTAAATGCTGGTTGTTGTTTTCTCCATATATACATGTATGTATATATGCGCATATGTTCATATATATATATATATATATATTTGTATAAGATTTTGCTAGAAATATTTTGCACCAAGCTGAAAATGTTTTTGACCACATTGCTCCTTTGTGCTTAAAAAATATATGTGTATTTACATACATGTATGTGTATACATTTATTGTGCACAGGCAGTTTATATATGTGAGCACTAGAGGATTTGTCTACCTTGTGGTATTTATAGTGAATTACTGTGAATATCACAAGCTGTCTAAACACAGATGGAAATAAATACAAATCTGATCAAGTCATGAAATATGATGAGAAACACACCAAAATACTGAGGCAAATAAATTTTAAAATAAAATTATATATGCTAGAATTAAATATATGTGGGTTACTGCTGAAATGGGTCCCCGTTACTAAGGTTTCCTACTGGTTAAGTTTTGTGGGCCTATATTTACTAATATTACCCACAAACCCGACATGTACTTAACCCTCCCACTGATTCAAGCATGTTTACTTAATGGTTAAGTTTGTGGGCCTATATGTATTGATATTACCCACCTACATGAGATGTACTTAACCCTCCCATCGATTCAAGCATGTTCATTTAACGGTTAAGTTTTGTGGGCCTGTATTTACTAATATTACCCACCAACCCGATATGTACTTAACCCTTCCACTGATTCAAGCATGTTTATTTAATGGTTAAGTTTTGTGGGCCTATATGTATTGATATTACCCACCTGCACGAGATGTACTTAACCCTCCCATCGATTCAAGCACGCTCATTTAACAGTTAAGTTTTGTGGGCCTATATTTACTAATATTACCCACCAACCCGATATGTACTTAACCCTTCCACTGATTCAAGCATGTTTATTTAATGGTTAAGTTTTGTGGGCCTATATGTACTAATATTACCCACCAACCCGATATGCACTTAACCCTTCCACACATTACGTCATATTGGTTAAGTGTTGTCCGTTCATGTTAACTTAACCAACTCATTCATCATGTCATGTTGGTTATGCGTTTCTTATTAACTTGACCCTCCTTACTTATCATGTTGGATCGGTTAAGTGTTTCCTATTAACTTAACCCCATTCGTTCATCAAGTTATATTGGTCAAGTGTTTCTTGTTAACTTAACCCCACGTATTCATCTTGTTGTATTGGTTAAGTATCATTAATCAATTCAAGTTAACTTAACCCACCTACGTGTCATGTTACTTTGGTTAAGTGTTGCCTTCTTGTGTTAACTTAACCCTACCACAAATCAAGTTATATTGGATAAGTGTTGCCCTCTTATTTTAACTTAACCTTCCCATAAATCAAGTTATATTGGTTAAGTGTTTCTTATTACTTAACCCTACTCATTCACCATGCTATAGTGGTTAAGTGTTTCATATTAACTTAACCCTAGTCATTCATCTTGTTATATTGGTTATGTGTTTCTAAATTTACTTAACCTCACCCACTTGTCTAATTAGCATGTTATAACGGTTAAGTGTTCTAAATTTACTTAACCTCACCCACTTGTCTAATTAACATGTTATAACGGTTAAGTGTTCTAAATTTACTTAACCTCACCCACTTGTCTAATTAACATGGTGAATTGGTTAAGTGTTACCTTAATTAACTTAACCCTACCATTCCTGTCTTAGCTTTTATTCTTTTATTAAAGCACCAACCACTCACATTAGACAGGTATTGTTACGGTCACTGGATGTGCCGGTCGGTTCCGGGTAGTTTTACACCGTAACTCAGTCTAACCTCGGGTTCTTTTGGGCTCAATGCGCTAACCTCTCACATTAGATCTATATTGTTATGATTGCTGGATTTGTCGGGCGGTTCCGGGCAATCTTATACCGTAACTCAATCTAACATTGGGTTAGGCATATTCTTCTTTTACTAAATTTAAATATTTATCCTTTTATGTAAATTATCAACAATTTATTGTCATGGCTCACTTTCCCTCTAAATCAAGCTCATAATTTTAGGTATAAAATTTTATAGCACTTTTATGCCATAAACCATTTACATGTTTATAAGCCAAATATGCCAAATATATGTAATTTCATGTTTTTTCCCAACGTTGCCCCCGTTAAATGTTCGCACAAATCACATAAAATGTTAGGCTCGATACATAGCCTAATCTTATACACAAAAGGGGGAAAAGAGGAACATGTAATAATTCCAACATTATAAAAATATGGATCTAACTACACATGTATCATATGAATTTGGCATAGAACAATATACATTTAATTATGAACTTGCAAATTTTTATCTACGCAACATGAATCATGAGTGTATGGATTTACATAAAACTACACAAGTTAAACTTGACATGTAGTTGTGAACTTGCATAGGGGTTGAATCAAGTTATCATAGATCTAACATAAAGACATATGGATCTAAACATATAAGGTTGTAGATCTAAACATATAGGTTTACATAATCATGTTTTAGCCTACAATCTTACATGTATTCATAACATGATAGCATCGCCAAACTTGCATATAACATGATAGTTTCTCATTCCCAAATTCCTATACAACATCAATAGATTCATTCACCAATTTCTACATAACATGATAGGTTCGATAAACCACAGTAGTTCATAGGCATACGTGATAGAATAGACATGAATCAGCATCACATACAACTTGGTGCAATTCTATTTTATAATTCATTATGAATCATGTATTTAATTTATTCACATCTGAAAGATAACTAAACTTACAAACAAAAAGGAAAATCCTTATTTCTGGGATCTGTATTCTGAAACTGAATTGCTCGCCTTTGAAGTAGACTAATCGTTGTTCTAAATTAGACTTGATTTAATTGGATTCTTGCTTCTATCTTTCTTTTGAGTTGAAAGAGAACAGCAGCTACTCTAGGTTCACCATTGATAGCATGACGGTCTTAGGAATATTTTTGTGTGGCTTTAGGGTTTGGATTTAGGTTACTTATATAGAAGTTTGATTTAATAGGAACCGTCAGATTAACCTAGAGAAAATCAAAGCCATTTAGACAAGATAGAATAGCCACATCAACCCTAAATGACTCGGCAAAGAGTCAGAATCGTCACACAAAGAAAGACGTCAGATTTCAGATCTGACCCGAGGGGGAGGTCGACCCCCAGATAGAACTGTATATAGGGAGGTCGACCCCCTGGTCGGCCTGTATATAGGGAGGTCGACCCCAGGTCGAACTTCCTTGGTATTATTTTTCTAAATTGTTATATATAAATTTCTGAAAGTTCTAAGGGCCATAACTTCTTCATACGAAGTCCGATTTTAGAAAACTTGGACTCTATTCCAAGTAGAATTCCGAGACGAATGCAATGGCATAACCCTTTTCCCTTAATTATCACATTTGTAATTATTTATTCTTTAATTCGTTACTATAATGTTTACAGAAAACACGGGGTGTTACAGAGGTAGAATAGGGTTTATTGGATTTTTACGAGATAATAAAATTATTACAATACAAATTTCAACAAAGAAAATAAATGATGAAATTAAATAACATAGATTTTACCTAGCTTTGGCAAACCCAACCTATTGATGTATTCCCAAGATATCTACTGGGTATTAAAACAAAGCCCGCTTACTAGTCCTGCTCTAATCCAGCACTCAAAACCCTTAACTGATCTTTATCTTTATCCCCAAGATCAGATTTTCCTCAAATTACAAACCCATAATCTGTAAACCCTATTTATAAAACATATAACTAGTAACCCTAATTTTACAGACACTAGAAAACTGATGGACGATTCACAAAAGAAAATAAAACAATATAATAAAATAAAAACTCGAAAAACCTCTTTTATATAAAATGAAATGGCCGACCTCTTTCAATATGACTTGGTCACACAAAAAAACTTCAGCCCCCTTTTCTTCTTCAATGCCTCCTAGGGTTTTTCTACCCAAATCAATTTGCGACTTTGAATATTCTGATTGAAATCAGTCTTTGATGGATCAAATGATGTTGTTCTTTGTTGAGTGATTTGGGGAAAAACTTACGATGGAAACACGAGTGAGTTCTATGGATTTTCTTTTGCTTTCATATTTAGTTTCCTTTTGGTTTTCGATCAAATTCTATCGATGAAAATACAGTATATAAACAGGGTTAAACTAACACTTAAACTTCACTGATTTCCTTGAACATGAATTGGTCTGATTGCATGATTCCTTTGATTTGTTTTCATGACTGTTACGATTGAATTCTGAAATGAATAATTTTTATTGCTTAAAAAAGACTTGCGAATTTCTGGAAATCATTTGAATTATTGTTGTGAGTCCACACTTGATTTCATGAATTCCTGGAAACAACTAGTGTGTGGCCTGTGCTACGCACACGGGCATCGTTTAACAATATATTATTGTTAAAAGTGAAAAATATTCAATGTACGGTATTAAAGAAATATATGTAGGACTGGAATATATGATTTTAACTTATGATGATGTGTATGTGCAATTATCATGTGTATGTGTAGAGAGAGAAAGAGAAAGGAGCGTTCAACAACACGCCAAACAAAGCAGCACCCCAGTAGCCCCTAATTTTCACAACTGATTTATATTAGAAAAAATTAGAAGGTGGAGAGGTAGTTAGTGGAATGATAGAAAGTGGAATGAGTGGTGGAAATAAGGGGAGAAATGGGTGTTATATAGTTTGGGGTGCTCTTTAGTGCTATATATATATGTGTGTGTGTGTGTGTGTGTGTGTGTGTGTGTGCGCGCGCGCGCGTGTATGCGCGTGTAAGTCGTAGTGTAGTACATTTAGTACAAAAATCTAAATGCAATATTTGATTTTTCATTATGTGTAATGGTCGTTAATTATTGAAAATACGACTTACTGGGAATAAATCAATAAACCATGAACACATTTTGTAGTGCAAAAGATAAATAGGAAATGACACAAATTTGTTTATGATTACGGTCTTTGAAGATTAAATCCCCAATTTCAAAAACGATGGAATAAAAGTAAAGATAGTAGATATATTTCATAGCAATGGCTTATTTTTGAAACCTTATACCTTTAGAGTTGACATCTTCGTTTTTCAATTCAAATCCACTGAAGTCGATATTTCAAAAAATAGAAAAAAAAAAAATAACACAGAAGCAAAATCCACATAGATCCTGCAATTTTCATCAGTATTTATATGCATTCAAAAAAAACTAAAGAGCGTAGATCCTTCTTTAATGAAAATCAAAATTATATCAGAATAAAAATGGAAAGGTGCAAAAAAAAAACACAAAACTTGGAGTATAAATAGACTTCACATTCTTTATATAAAAAAATAATCTTTAAGAAAGTGTAGAACATATTCATTTGTAAAATAAAGTGCATCGCATAGGTCCTTTTATAAAATTGTGTTAAACCGTAACGGTAAAAATGTAGATTAAATGAAGATGGGAAGACCATTGTAAGACACCATTAACACAAAAATCCTGTTATGGAAATAAATTATTAGCTATTTTTGAGGGACTTAAAACTTGTACACATAATACATAGTGAAACAATGTTATACATGACTAACAATTTTGTATTAATATTTTTCTATTTTATTATTTAATATAAAATAAAATAAAGAAATAAATTATAGGGTTAAAATTATTATCAAATCGGGCAGAAAAAGGTGCAAGAGAAAATAGGTGCATTCATCGCATTTTCAGATTATGGAGAGCCTTTCGTATGAGTAAAGAAAGGCTAATTCTATTTATACACCAAAAATTTCTAAACATATACCAATATTTATAATAAACTACTATACACCACACATTACTTTACATAGACCGTTTTTTTACTAAATTATTCATGTTCTCATCTTTTTTTTCCTCTTTCAAACTTAAAACATAGTTACCCAAAATTAGAATTCTTTGCATCTAATTGAGTTAATTTAACAAAATGAACTTTATTTCTTGTACTTATATTGTATCTTTTGTAAACTTTTTGAAAAAACTTTCAATTTCAACAAAAGTACTCTACTTTTACAAAATAAATCAACACTTCTAAATTAGACCATTATTTATGAATGTTTTCTTATCTAAAATTTTAGAATTCATGATTAAATTATTCATAACATAATAATTAATGTATCTAGTTTGCATCAAGTTTCAATACATTTAAGAATAATTTGACTATTTATATGTAAAAGTTTTTAAAAAGCAACTATGAGAAAAGGGTAATTTAATAATAGAATTTTATAAAAAATAATGGTGTATGTAAAGTGATTTTCGGTGTATAAACAGAATTTTCCTTAAAGAAATGTTTTGATTATGTTTGTCAGCAAGAAATGTAAAAAAAGATTGATGGTGAATATACTTGTTGAACAATGCGAAAAAAACTACATCACAAATTGCGCTTAAAAAGAATAATAAAAAAGTTGCATAATAAAAGGCAAGAAATTAGCTTATCGCATAAACAGGTTTGTTGCCATTAAATACATAGTTATAACTCACATTTTCGATATTAATTATGTTTATTTAACACTATATGGGTTTGTATTGGTTACGTAGTCTCGTAACTTATTTTATTAGAAATGCAATGAATAAAAAACATAACCTTATTTCAAATAAACTCATTAAAAACTAACAGGAACTCATAACTACACGTTTATCTTAGAACAAACGTGCATTTCTAGGAGAACTACATAAATCTAAAATGCCCTATTTTGACAAACCTCTCCTTATTCTCGTTTTCTATTAAGCCTAGAAAGCTTAAAAAAAGAACAGCAGAGCAGCGAATCCATTATCTGTGAAAATCCGCAGCTTAAATTCATTTGATTTCCAGTCAAAAAATTAGAGATTAAAGTGAGAAAAATGTGAAGGTTAAAGTTAATATTACAAAACTTGTTATTGAATCAAACATTTACATCAAAACGGTAGTTTCAACTGTCTGTTCTCATAGAGGCAGAGATTGAAATTGGAATATTATCATTTGTCCAATAGCAGTGAACCTCAATGCAAAAATTAGACTTTATATATGCAACATGCAAGAGAACTTGTTGTAATATTTATTCAAAAGTTTTGAGATTAGATGTATCAATCATGAAATTTTCCATATGCTTTTTATAGACTAATGTTGAAAGATTGTTATATGCTTCTTACACGTTAATGTGAAAATCTATACAAATCAACCTCTAAAGCAATGTATTTGTTTTATTTTGTTTACAATATGGCATAACGGGTAACAATTGCTTTAATGAACATTCAACAATAAACTACACAGAGTCTAGCAGAGCTCGCTATTAATCAACGCTCAAATCAAATAATATACAACATTCTAATATACAGGGAAAAAAAAAAAGAATACAGGCATAGGCTCATCCTAAACTGCGAATCTTTATCTATAAGAGCACTTGGTAGATTTTAAGCTACACCATGGAGTGTAATACATCAATAGTTGAGGGAAGCCATGGCTGATAATATTGTTGAAACATAAACTTGTAAGCAACGTCATGGCAAGCTGTTCCGCAGGTAACACCATATAAGCCGAATTAGTCTTTGATTCTCATATGAGTGTAAGTTCTAGCTTCGGCCTGTTAGGCTGTGGCTCCACCACTTTCATGTGGATTTTCGCTGTTTGTAGGATCCTATAACAGGTATTTGTTGACTCTTTCTTAACTAACTGTTGCACTACATCTATCACCCAGTCACCTGCCTTCTCTCCCTTAACCATCAAATATATGGGACCTTCTATGCCAAACTTTGGAATAAATACAACAAAACCGTCGAACTTTATCTTCACTATTCTGGCTTCTTTTCAATGGGCCTCTTCCTAAAATATATTAGCGTGTGCAACTCAACCGAGGATCGACTGGCCATTTGGGCACTTCCATCGCAGTAATTCAAATTGTCTGCAATGTCAGAGAGTTTTGTTCGATCAAGAAATATTGGTGGAAGTGTTGCTATTCCAAGAGTTACAGCAAGCAATTTGTGAACAATCACATCTTCATATCTCCTATTAAGTGAAGCGAAATGAGAATATAGAGGTGAAGCAAGCCCATAGTGATGTAATTCAGATGGAGTTAGATCACCATTGGAGTAACATACAGCCTGTGTCATCCATCTAGTAGCCAAAATGTGTATCAACTTATTCAAGTATGGATCCTCACCCACAGCAGCATCAAGAGATTCAGCTAGCTAGTGCTTTTGAAGATGAGACATGTAGGCTTAAGCCAATGGCAGAGACGTATGCAAGAATTGTTCAAGCTTCTCATTTGTTAGAGTAGGATGACGCCTCAAAAAGGAGCACAACGGGTAATGTTTGAAGATCCTTTCTGCAACAGTAACGTTAGCAGCAAGCATAAACTCTTCAATCATTTGATTTGCCTTGCGGATTTGATACATACTAATATCCATAGGATCATGGGTTTCGGTGTCAATCTGAAATTTAATTTCTGCCGACGCAACAGTAAGATCACCTCTATCAATACGTCTTTGTCTCATTATCTTTGCTAAGGAGTTCAAATGTCGAAAATTAGTTGTCAACGGATTAACTAAGCGACTATCATCCATTCTAGCTTGAGCTTCCACGTAAGACATTGCAGCACAAGACTAAATGACACTCGTTGTGTATGTTGTAGATGTAATTTCTACATTTGGTGTCATTTCCCAAAACAAAGAATATATGTTTTGTATAGGCTACTGAGAAACATTATTTTGATAGACCTATCAGTAGCGTCCATATACATAGCTCGAAAAATAGTTTTTTGTTTATAATTGGAATAGAACGTAATCACTATGTTAATAGTTAAATCGTTAATATAACGGTACCTTTGCCATCAGTTTTTCCGTTAGTAAAAACAAATGTTCACCTGTCACTGATAGAAAATTTTATAATCCTCAAACAAAGAAGTGTATAATCAAAGATATAATCTACAAATCAAATGGAATGCAGTATACTTGCAAAAGAATATTGGTTTAGGGACTCTTTTTTGACAATCATGTTGTTTCCAGAAGAATGTAATTAATTACTAATGTGAAATTTTATTGTAAATATCTATTTTTGTACAAATAGTACAATGTATAATGCTGTATACTCTTTATTAGCTACAATAAAATTGCTACCCCATTGGCTCAGTAATTCTAAGCATACGTCACTGGTGTAACAAAACTATATCAAGATTATATGATAGTGCATGCATTTTAAGTCAGTATACCTCATAAGTCATAATAACTTAATAAGTCTAACCCATGTCAAGAGAAAGTCCACTTATCCTAGCATCCTTTACACATTTCATACCAAATAATCATTACTTTAATCCAGTTATCCAAACATCCTTTATATATATATACACACACACACACACACACACACACACACATATATATATATATATATATATATATATATATATATATGTGTGTGTGTGTGTGTGTGTGTGTGTGTGTGTGTGTGTATGTATGTATGTATATAACACTTCGTAACAACTTATGCACAACATGCGCATCATAAGGCACTCAATGTTTTTTATATGTGTGTAGTTCTACTGGCAACTATAGAAGATGCAAACAACAGTTGAATAATATAGCACTTTGCAAATCATAGGATTAACTTCATGGGAAAAAAATATTGCGAGCTAAAGTTAATTCCAAAATATGTACCTAATGAGGGTAGTGAATAATGTGTCAAACACGAAATATAAGTATTGATAATGTACAAAATATGAACTGTTGTTTATTGCACATACGAAAAACAATGATAATCTTAGAAACAAACGTGCTGAAAACAATAACAATAGCATAGCGTCATTTGTCGACAGATCACCAATTCATCTATCCCCAAACCCAGTGTTTCATGTGCTTACATAAATTCCAACCGCACATCATTTAATTGTTGAATACTACGT
Organism: Allium sativum; assembly: GCA_030737875.1. Lineage (NCBI taxonomy): Eukaryota > Viridiplantae > Streptophyta > Magnoliopsida > Asparagales > Amaryllidaceae > Allium > Allium sativum. The sequence continues at coordinate 441,816,614 of CM060924.1, forward strand.
TATTGAATGACTATTACCAATCGGAAAAAAGAAAAGAAAAACAGTGAGAGAGTATAGGACATGACAAATGACCATTATCACTTAGACATGACTAACATATAGAGAAACACTAACTTCAAATACATATAAGCGCTAAGTTATATAAATGAATTTAATTCTTGTTAACGAAAACTATAAACTAAAAGTCGCTTAGGTGTAGTAAAAAAAAGGGAAAATTGATTTATAGTTTCAAATATCCACTGTTAAAACTGTTAAGTGCTCAGTTCAGTGTCAACGTGGTATAGAATGAGTAGTACACGTAGATAACATGTAGAAAAAGCACAGTAGCTATAAAAATAAAAGTTATATAACGACAGTCGGCCACTATATAACATATGTAAAATAGTTTCAAATCTTAATTACATAGGACTACCAATAAATATTGTTTTTATGAAATTAATAATAAATTAAATTCTCTTAGAAGAGTTATCACTTAAGTGATCAGACCCACAATCTTCAATTTTAGCATTCATTTTCATGGTTGATAAGCAGATAGTTTTGTCAACATTACCAACTCCTTTACTAAGTTTGATTAATTTTCCATAACTAGACATGTTGTAGTATCCAAGTTGAATCATTTGGGTTTATTTGCTAAGGCCTGAAGATAACTAAATTATTTGCAAACCTTGTACTTAGGTGAACAAAATGTTTATTCCATACCTATCAAGGGTGTATTTCCCTCTCGCAACATGAAGTAAAAATACAATTAGTATAATTTCATAACTGTCGATAAAAAAAATTCGTTAATTACAAAAAAGAATGCCATACGTTCACAATATTGTCATAGCACAAAATTCATTATGGAAATCAATGTTAGGTTTGATGCAAATTTCTGATTCACAGATGGCAAGCAATAGACAAAGCCCATTAAAATTTAGAACTATTCATTAGTTAAATCCAGAAATTCAATGAACATAAACAATGCAACTCCAATTCCACTATATTTTGCAAGTGAATAACAATGTTGATATATCCACCATCCAAAGCATCATGTATCTTGTATTAAAAATAGTCGCAGTTAGAAAGTAGATGGACTAAACTGAGAATGTCTCGATAAATCTGAAGGAAATAAAAACACTGTTTTGGATGTAATGATATGGTATGAAACAGCAGGGTTAATTCCTCAAGTTAAGATTTAAAGAATTTAGACCATTTGAAAATTTTAGAAGATTGGATATCAGATGTAGTAACAAATAAATGTTTCCTCGTAGCGAAGCAAAGAGAATAAATACAAAGATGGGATATTGGGGTTTCTCAAATGCTAGATATTGTCAAACAAACCCTATTAAAAATGGTGAAAGTAACAATGGATTAAAAGGTCATTTTCATGAAAATGGATCTAAAAATTAGGTGGAATAAAAAGTAGTTGAGCAAAACAAAGCACAAAGACGGACAAACATAAAATAATAAATTTCAAGTGATTAAAGGTAATAATAACATAATAAATCCCATTGGTATGAAATTCACATTAAAAGCAGTGGCTAACCAAAAATACAATAGGACAAAACTAAGTCCAAACAGGTTAAGAGCGGAAGTGGGAACGATTAGTTACCTTAACAGGAGTTAGAACTGTCCGCTGTGTAGTGCACAATACCATCCTATTCGATTTCCTTAAAAAAAACAAAGAGCATGTTAGATAAGAAATATTGTAGATAAGTTAGAGAAAGGCATTATGCTAGAGCTTTCCGATCTCCCAAACTTTTCTACTTGGTCACTATTTTTTTGCCATAAAAGAACGCATGCACTACTTTTCTCTCACTTTTATTTTCTGGTTTCATATACAAAGAGTGTGTGTGTATGTGTATTGAATTATTTGGCTTCATGTTTCATTCTCTTCATGTATGCAGGTTATATCCAATGAGTGGGTATATTGTTTATTTATGTGCATGTTGAAAAAGACATTTTCCGTCAAATACATTAAAAATGAATAACTTGAAGCAATCTTAAGTGTATCATGTGTAGTTAACAAAATGTTTTAATTTTTCCATTACATTAGGCTTGTAGTAAACAATTTATCCATTCAAGCCTTGTCTATGAAAATCATTTCTTGTCTTGTGTTAATTCTTTTTTCAATTGTGAACTTGTGTTATCCACCTGTGAAACACTAACTGTTTGAAAATTCAGGTAAGGTAATTTAGACAGAGATATCTACTACTGTCACAATAAGTCACGGAAATTAAAATTCAGATCATTCCTAGTTGTAAACTTTATACATAGTCATCAAATGGAAGAGCAATAAGCGTCAACAAAACATCAAAGTACAAAAATTAATAAGAACTCACTTGAGAGTATAAATTGAAAGAGTGTGCATTTTGTGAAGCCGCTGAACCATCAAGGTGTAGAAAAGATCATGATCTGTCACCTGCAGTTAAGGAACAAAGCAGATAAAATTGTGCGTGTGAATGTCGAAACAAATTAAATGAAAACTAAAGATCAGAAATGAAGAAAGAGAACTTACCATGCTTGAAATCCGTAAGACATAGAAAATGTCAGGGTACATAAGAAAAATCACACATGGGGGAATAATGAGAATCGCCGGGTTGAGTCACGAAGATCGTTGGTTTTATGGTTGAAATTTTCGTATTTGGGAAGGATCTAGACGATTTTAAAGAAACCAAAAAAATTGTTAGGTATGATTTTAGATTTTCGAAATGGGATTGGGGAAGAAAAAAAAAGATAATGCACTGGACATGGAAGATTAACCGCTTCGTGTTATTTTCATTTCGATCGTAACATTTTGGATATGCATGTTTAAGTGACACATGGTGATAAGTTAGATATGTGGTTTCTGCTTTCCAGTATAAGTAACAGATAGATTATTGATTTCAAATGCAAAGTCATTGTGCATCGTTTGTAGAATTTGTTATCTCATGATGATGCAAGAACGTAAATTGAATTCCACTGATTCTCAAACATAGAGTTTGTTATCCCATGATATACAATTCAAGACTATAAACTATAATTCTACAAATTTTTGACCTCTGTCGGATGATAACCTTGAAATCATGGTAGTTGTTCCCCTATGAGTAAATGACCACCATATATTAAATTTCACTCTGCTGATTTGACTTGTAAACTTAGAAAAACATGTGAAATAACTTCTGAAGTTGTGTAAACAAAAGTTATAGTTATCTATCATAAGTAGTAAGAGAATTAATCAACAATGATCTTACTCTCTCATCCATCAAGAACAATCCTTGTTGACTCTAGTACAACAATTTCCAACATAAGTGGCTTCAATGGAAGCAAAGTTTCCTTAAGTCATTTACTGATTATTGTCCTTACCCTCCCCCGCACCTTGATCCTCGTCTGCAATGATGTAAATACTTGTTTTTGATAAACATGCAATCCATACATCAAAGCAAATAAGTAATCAATCCCAACTCTGTTAAAAACTAATTTACAACAAAATTAGAGAAATCCAATATTACCATTAAACATGAGCATATGTAATTGACATCTAGTTAGGTGTACTTTTATCACTTTCTAACCCTATCAAAAACCAGTACAATCTTTATTATTGTTGGATATAACTTTATATAGATCCTCTTGTATCATCAACAATCCATTATAGACCTGGTTATTTTACCTCCTTATTCAAACAATTTCATTTTTATCATGTTGTTCTCAAAGGTGAATTAGGTGAGTAACGCATTAAAAAGGAGTTTCTATAAGTTTCCAATTCCTCAATTCCAATGTAGAAAATAAGGTCTCTTTACTTTCTTTCCTCATTATTTTTTTATATTTAAGGAAGTCTTCAAATGACAGCAATACAGCAAGATGCTAGAGTACATGTGAAAATATATGGAAAACGTAATAACTATGGAAAACTTATTTGTCAACTATAGCTAGACATGCAAGGAAGTCTTCAGTTTACTTACTCATAGTAAAGCACCAAAAGTATTTGGTTTTTTTCCAATATGATGAGTTTTTAATGTTTAAGGCTAATGACATATAATATTAATATCACTTTTTTATGAAACATGCAGTTAGTCATTTAGTCATTTTCTCCTAGGATGCTTTTAGCCAATATTCTAGACATGGAACTATGTTTATTAATAAAATTATGCCAAAAAGTCAACCACCTAAGCATGATTGGATTTTACTTTTGTAATAAAGAGTAAACTGAATACACAGGGACTTATGTATCAATATAAAATTTGAACAAATGATTTAACTTCATATATAGTCATATAACCAATAATAATAGATAAATAAATTGTTGACAAATAGAAATTAAAAGAAATCAGATAGAGATGTACAGTTTGAATTTCAAATGTATTAGCATGTAAAGAATACTTACTCCAAAATGAAAGAGAGTATATTTGGAATAAAATATACTTTTCGGGAAATAATAGGTTTACGATTTAAGGCATTCGGGTAAAGGCGTAATTGTAAATGAAAAATAGTTCAATGGTGATTTTAACGAACATTAGCATATCAATTTGAAGTACATGAAAACGCAATTTATTTACAATGCATGTGCATGAAAACAGTAAATGATACCACACATGTGCACAACATTCAGAAAAACCAATGCTTATAAGAATATAGCATATTAATATCTATATTAAAATTTATTTATCAACGCAAGTTTTCCATATTCTATACGATAAAACTGGAAATAAGTGGCAATGCATTTATCTATTTTTAAAGTTTCAGTCTCCTACAGAAAATTAAATCCCAGATTTAACCGAATCCAGTCTCTTAAATGAAAAACGTAATCAACTTAAGAATTAATGAGACAAAGATTAACAGTTTTAAAATTACACCAATTCTAACATTACTCAAGGATAATTTTGAATAATAAAATATTATTGTCTGTACCACAATTAGGGACAGTGATATTAAGTGAGCACGTATTGTTATCATCCTGATGCAACATATGGGGTGCTAAATCAAGCACCATGCAAAAAATTACTTGCCAAAAAAAAAAAAGATGGACAATTAGCGGATTGAAGGTATGAAATACTATAGTTATTGACTCATTAAATAAAGATTTTCACATCAAAAGTGTGAAGAGAAGAGAGTGAAGAGGAGCTTGAAAGAATTATGGTGGTAAAAGTGAGTAGCCGAAAGTGAAATGGAGGAAGCAACAACAAACATCGTGAATGCATGAGAATGAACGGTTATAGAAGATTGCAATCATAAACAGTAAAAATAAGATCGTTAAAGTATGAAATTTACATGTGGGATGTTCTAATATATGTGGTTTCTCCTTTTTTTATTTAGATAATAAACACATGGAAGGAAAAAAAAGATGGGACAATAATGTGCCTGGTGGGTCACCAAATAAAATGAATAAGGTTTTGGTATTGGTATATATCAATTAAATAAAGCTTCCTTTTTGAGTACATATCTCAGTAAATGGTAATAGTATTTTTTTTTAAAAAAACACAGGTTCTTCAAACAAAATACATACTTATTTATACAGATTTTGATTTGTTTTTTCCATTTACCTGGACATGAATAATATTATAAAATTACATGAGCCCAATTTCAAATACTTAGCAATGGTCTTATATAATGCCGCAGATCTGGCTGGAGTCATTACGCTGCAACGTAAAGAACTCATAATTAACTAATACTCCCTTGGTCTTAAGCCCACAGGCAAAAGCAACTTAAACTTTGTGTAAAGTCATTTTTCCCATACAAAACTATATTCAGACATTAAGTCCATCACATCTACAGTTGCATATGTAAATAACAGAAATTCGAATAGGAGTTGGATTAAGAAGTAAAAGAATCAATAACGACCTATCTGTCTTGCATATGTTGTGAAATCAAATTAAGTGTAACACTGTATACAACTAGGGCTAAAGCATGAATTAGGAAAATGAGTGTCGGACATAATATGCCGAAGATCAATCTTAACTATAACATCTTACTGCACATAAAAAAGAAAAGAAAACAACCATCGGAATTAAAAACAATAATACCTTAAATAAGTTGATAGTTGTAACAGGAGAAGTGGTTGACTTTGATGGGTTAAGAACCTGGCAATGCAGGCGGCGAGGATGCCTTGGCTCTCGAATTTGGTACGGGTAGCTTGTCATTTTAAAACAAAAGCATTACAAAATGAAAGTGCAGACTTTTCTCTAGAATGTAAAACCTGTATTATATCTTAACAAAGAAACATAAAAATGAATAAAAGAATAATTTTTGAAATTGTGGATATTATGCATATGATAAAACATACATAAAAGGGGACAAAGAAAGGCAAACCATTTAAAAAAACAAAATCAAAGCCAAGAACATTTGCAGTTAAATACATAAATTTTTACACATTAAAAATACATAAGAAAGATCAAAATTAAAAGAGCAGGATGTAACTCTTCAAACTAAAATATTTTTAAAATCCAGTTGAACTCCGCAGATTTGTATAGATATCAAATTTATATTTATTTAGGTACAATTATTTTAAGTTAAAAACATCGGTTTTCTATGCTTATAGGACTAAATCATTGTTACTTTGGGTTATCGTCGTAGTAAATATGTCAATATATTTCCTAATTACAAAGGTCATTTCTTAGTGATATAAAATAATGCTATTTGATTGGTTGGTTATGTTATTACAACTGAAGAAATGCGATTTTGAAGTAATTAATTCTTTAAATAATGCATTTGAGTGAACAACATGAATTGGTAAAAATGATTTGTTCCACGGTGGTATCATCTTAAAACAAATTCCAATTGTCTAAACTTCAAATAAATAATAAAAGAAGGGGATAAAAAAATGCATTAAGTGGATCTAACGCCATTAATGTTGTGACAAACTGAATTAAATAAGTTCGTTAAAAATAGGAATTTATAAATACTTGATATGTGAAGCCACTTAACTGGAGATTGAAATTTATCGGTACTGTATACATAAGCCTGTCCACCTAAACAATCCTTAACAAATACCACATCCAATTTATGTACGATTTTTAATTTGAAATAATGAGCAAACATGACGTACAAAAGGAATAGTAGTAGATCAATAATTTACGTTGTACCACACATCGTGTAGATTAAACCAATAAATATGCATAGAATCCATTATTTTAATTGCAAATGTACAAAATTACTAACCTTAACAAACCTTAGCTTTCGAATTTTCCGAATCTATGAGTGGACCGATGGCTGAAGACCATGAGCCCAGACAGTGATGAGACCGGAACAGTCGGTAGATTGAGAAGGAGAGAAAGAGGGAAGATCGTTTTAGGTTTTATTGATCTGCAATTTTGAAACTGGGAAGTTGAGAGTAAATGAGGAAAAGGGGATTCCGGTGGAAGAAAGTAAATTGTGCGCTAGCGGTTAAGCATGGATGGTATATTTCATAAAAGGAAACGTGTTGGCATATAAAGTGTCTGGTTTCTGCTTTCCAGTATAAGTAATAGATTGGTATTCTAGCTGGTTCTGGAATGATTTAAATCATTAAAAAAATGCTATGAAAACTGATCCCTTCGGTTTCAATGATAATTTTTTCCCTAAATTGCAATTATCTGGAAATAATGAAATTGTTCTCATGTCCGAAAATGAGCTTGTGAATTTCTGGAAATTTTCGATTTCGAATTTGAAAACATTCCAGAAATTTCATGTATGATTAAATTCTTGCATGCTAGCTTTTAAAACTTGCCTTTTAATGAGTATGCTTCACTGTGCATTTAGGAAACATGATCATTCACTTGCTAAAAATTCCTCAATGTTGAATTCTGGAATTTGTTGCATGCTTGGAACCAGTAGAGTTGATTTTCCTTGGTCCATATATGCAAATTAGAAAATGTATTCCACCTGAATATATTTTGCATGTGGTTTGTAACACTTGCCACATGTATATACATTTATGGCACTTGCTGGATTTCCCTTGCTACTGCATTTATGTTTGTTGCCCACTGTGTTGAGTTGTTTACTGGCATGTTGATATGCATGCATGCATATATATATATATATATATATATATATATATATATATATATATATAGAGAGAGAGAGAGAGACATACACACAAAACATGTATATATATGGGTTTGTCATCACACTATTGTCTTGGTTCGAGCAAAAGTTCGGATTGTTGAAATGTGTGTGTCTGTCCTCTTTGTTGTGTCCTCTTTAAAGGTTGTTGCACAATTCTTGACCCTGTTTTGATGTGTGCTGCATGCACACCATTTTGTTGTGAATTGCGTTGACCATGTATTCTTTCCTTTGGTTCATCTGATCACACATGAATGTACAAACTTTTGTACAGTCTGGTTTGTATGTGAACTAGAAACTTGCATTGGTTTGAACTTCCATGTTCCATACTGACCATGCGTTTTAGCCATGGCTTGACTTTGTCATGTTCAATATGCACATGCTGTCGTGTTTGTTTTCATTTGCATATATGATTCATTCATGCCATATCGATCTCCATGTGTGTATATATATACAATCATGTATTATATATATATATATATATATATATATATATGTATGTATGTGTGTGTGTGTGTGTGTGTGTGTGTGTGTGTGTGGGTGGGTGGGTGTGTGTGTGCGCGCGCGCGCGTCTTGAGATATTTTGCATCTACCTTGTGTATTCTTCCTTGTGCACTTTTACAGTTTTCGGCCTTAACCAATATAACATTTTGTGCTTCAGAAACTCCTGCTGTTTTGATGATCTTGATTTGTATTGCCATGTGCATATAAAAATATGTGCAGTTGCCTGCCGAGCCATGTTTTGAATTCTGGTTTGGCTTGCATCATTACTGTATTTGACCCATGTATTTGCTCGAGATATATTTGCAATTATGAGCTTGCCAGAAATAAATTTCCAGATGTATACACTTGCCACATCAATTTTTCTTTTGACTAGAACATTGGTTTGCACATGTGTGCACTGTCTTGAGCTTGTGCTTTACTGGGTGAATTTGAACCTGACTTTTGACTTAAGTTGTTTCAGCCTTGACCTTTGTAAATGATGGTTGTTGTTTTCTCCATATATACATGCATGTATATATGCACATATGTGCATATATATATATATATATATATATATATATATATATATATATATATATATATATATATATATACTTGTGTAAGATTTTGCCAGAAATATTTTGTGCCAAAGTGAAAATCAATATTTGACCACATAACCCATGTATGCTTGAAAAAATATATGTGTATATACATACATGTATGTATATATATGTAATGTGCACAGGCAGTTTATATATGTGAACATTAGAGGATTTGTCTACCTTGTAGTATTTACAGTGAATCACTGTGAATATCACAAGCTATCTAAACACAAATGGAAATAAATACAACTCAGATCAAGTCATGAAATATTATGAGAAACACACCAAAATCCCGAGGCAAATAAATTTTAAAATAAAATTACATATGCTAGAATTTAAAAATATTTTTTTCCAGTTTACTATGTGTGTTTGTATGACATGTAAGCAGGTGACTGGACTAACTGTGAAGCTAACAAAAGAAATAGTGATGAATCGGTGCAAGAGTGAGTCAATACATGAGAGAGAGAGAGAGAGAGTGAAATGTAGTGAGACGACACTGTATGTGAATTTGAAATGTAGCTAAGTGAACTGTGAATGTGTAATTTGAGTGACCGAGAGTTGTAGTGAGGAATAGATGTAACAAAAGAAATTGAATGTGTCATTATACAGTGAGATGTACATATAGTGGGGTTATAAGTTTGTATGATTCAAATATTGAAATAAAATATTATAATTAAATAAAATACAGTTTGAATATTTAAATTCTTGCATAGTGTATTTTATTCAAATAAAATATTAATTTATGTATGTGATGTAGTATAATTGTACAATAGCAAACACATTTAATATATATATATATATATGCGTGTGTGTGTGTATGTATATATATATATATTTGTTATCATCAAACAAAAATCATATAATTGTTATATACAACAAAAACCTCAATACCGCCAATAAGGCCTGGCTGATGCACCCATAATACCTAGTTTCTATAACTAATATGGTCGGTTCAAGGTGCCCTCTGGAAGAGGGACGATCAATCCCTTGGTCCTGCCACAAAAGTGGCCCGATCAAGGTTCTGAATGGAGCATGCATTGCTTCTGTTGTTTTTAAAACAAGCCCGCCTTTGCTTCGGCTAAACATGCTCTTCCTCTGCTCTAAAGATGAGTATGCTCATCCTCTGCTTATGCCTAGTTTCATAGAAGGGAATGAAAGCTTAAAGGGAGCTATGTCCTACCTCTGTTCGAAAGAATAACATGTCCTACTTTTGCTTTTAAAAAAAAAATCTTGAAATGGGCACCGAATTTTAAACACTGGAAGTGCATTTCTGAACTTCTATTATTCTAAATACACGAATCTGTGTTTCGGTTCTACAAATGCCGAAAAGGGTTTCAATCATTTATTATTCCAGAAATGGATTTCTAAACTTTTATTATTCTAAATACCCTAATATGGGTTTCGGGTCTACAAATGTCGAAGGGGTTCAACCATCTATTATTTGCAAAAGTGGATTTCTAGACTTTTATTATTTTAAATACCTGAAATTGAGTTTAGGGTCTACAAATGCCGAAAAGAGTTTAAGTCATCTATTATTTCCAGAACTGATTTTCTGGACTTCAATTATTTAATACCAAAATCTGGATTTCCAGTCTTCTAAGTTTCGAATATGATTTTGGGCCTTCTACCATTTTCAGAAGTGGATTTCTGGACATCAATCATTTAATACGCGAATCTAGGTTTGGGTTTTCTAATTTACGAATGTGGTTTCAGATCTTCTATCAGTTCCAAAAATGGATTTCTAAACTTCAATGATTTAATACCCAAATCTAGGTCTCGGGTTCTCAATAGCCAAAATCTATTTCGATCAACTATTATCCAAAAGTGGGTTTTTAGACTTGTGTTTTTTAAATACCGGAATCTAGGTTTTATTTCCTTTTGTCATCGTCGAAAGAGAAAAAGCGATACACAAACTCAAGGGAAAATGAAGGCCTAAAGCAAGGCTTCGGGTCATTTGCTGAAGCTAAATATTAATTTCATACCCATTAATAGTAACATAGAGAATTATTATACGAAAGGCTTTGTAACTTCTTAAAGCACCATATTGATTTTCATATTGAGGCATAATCTGAATCACAAATTTAGACTCCAGGAATTTCCTGAAGGTCTTTGAGAGAAGCCTTTATTTTTTTTTTATTTTTTTTACAACAAATCAATTTCCAGGTTCTAAACCTCAATTGTGTGGTCAACATTTTTGACATGCTTCCTAATTTTACATATATTACAAGGACCCTTTATTTTAATAATTGAATAAACTAATGTCATTGTAAGTCATAAAATCTTCTTTTCGCAGGAAAATAAAGTAAAGATATTTGGATTTATCCTAAAGAACAAAATTTTCTTTTTTAATAAGGGAGGGGCTGACTGTTAGCCAAAATATCCACCCAGGGCGAAAGGAGATGAAAGAAGACCGATGAAAACAAAAAGATATAACTTTCAAGGAGATTTAAGAAAATAAACCTTCCAAAGTCAACATAGAAAATTAGACAAAGAGGAAGCAAGAGGTCATCGAATAGTTAAAGACATTTCATTGCATGCTATATCCTTATAGAAGTCGAAAAGAATAAAGCACACTTTTCTAAAGCCCTTTTAGCTATGCCGAAAGGCACGCTTTCGTAATATATGGAGGTAGTGACCTTCAAATAAGTCAAGAGAAGGAGTTAAACCATAGTGCACTCTTTGATTCATTTGAAGGGAATACTTCGGCAGCTCAATCCTTACTGGCATCACCATCATGAAAAAGAAGATCTTGTCTGAAGGAAAATTCCCCTTTTGGTAACATCAAAGTAGAAGCCAACAGAAGTTTGTTCCTCTCACAATTGTTAGATCTACTGTCCATAATGTTTCTTCTAGATTATTTATCAGAAAATACCCAGAAAAACTCATTTCTACTCTAGTTTAGGGCTGTCAACGGATACTTTCTGATGCGGATAGTGCCATATCCGTATTCAGATCCGAAACCATTTTCGAATATCGGATATCCGCATCCGCGGATACGGACAAATATCGGTTAATTATCCACTCCGCCAATGATCGATAAATCAATGATTATTAATGATTTTTTTAGCTTAATATTAAGCTTTTTCAACCTAATTAACTACCAAAGTGCTAAAAATAAATTAATATGATGATAGTATATAATTTTGAATAATTAACATGCATTTAATAGACTTTAATTTTGCAAAACAATAAATTAGTATATTTAATTATGCTAAAATACACATAATTTAAGCTCTAATCGTGAAAAAAACGGACGGATATACCTATATCCGCATTCACATCCACTTTACTGGATATCGGATATTTATTCGCTTTACGGATGCGAATGCGGACGGATTTCGGATTTTTCGGGTATCCATTGTCGAGTCCTACTTTAGTTCATATACCGCATCCGGCTATATCAATAGCGTCAGCTACACAGCATTCAAGCCACTTCAATAAGGCCTTCGAGTCCACTCCTAGAATTAAGAGCAAGGCACTAAGACAGAAAAGAGATCAACCGCACCCATAAATACGACGCCACAAGTCTAGGATCTGAACAACTTTTTTGTTCCAAAAATTGTAATCGCATTTGTGGAGTATTAACCATAGATCTGTAATTAATTTGGGGATTTTTTATCATTTATATTCTATTTGAGTAATGGTTAATCTAAGAAGGAGAATTGATCATCTGTAACACCCCACACCCGCTATGGTCACTCTCTAAGGGAATGCCATAACATCGGTGGAGTATTTTAAGTGAATATAGAACAGAAAAATTACAGCAAGACAGATATAAGTAATACTTGAAAATTTCAAAACGTCATTTCATTACAGCAGAAAGTAAAATATGTTTGGTTACATCACAAAACCATAATAAGAGTCAAGTACAAAATATCCATCCTGATAAATAAAAGTACATAATCCCAATACATGAACTGATAGCCATAAAAGAAAGGGTAAGCTGAGCTCTACACCTATGGTCCAAGCTCCAAAAGAGAATAAAGCAGTCTGATCAAAGCCCACTCGTACTGGGCCCACTCTGATAACCTGAGGGTTGGAAAAAAAAGATAAAAACAACGGGGTCAGACATAAGTCTGAGCGAGTCCTATAACTTTAACAATACAATCATTAAAGTAACCAGAGAAGACATAAGCTTGATATACGGTAACGTCTGGGGATGAATGGCTACACTAAGCAGCTTGGCAGACTTAGGACAAACCAAGATAACCGTAAAGACGCATTTTCCCACTCAAGGATAATTCCTAGATTTCACCACCCCAGATCTACCCTCCCAAGGGTAATTCCTACACTGCACCACACCAGTTCTACCCACCCAAGGGTAATTCCTACTTAAAGGTTGATCCCACTAAGTGTACTTAGAAATTTCACCCAGTAGATTCGTGTACCCCTACATAGGTGTCGTCTGCCCCTATCTTTACTAGGTGTACCCACTACTCCCAAGCGATCGGCTCCCTAGCGTAGATACCCGTGCTGGTCCCACAATGGGGTGTATCATTCCCCAAAGTGGCCACCTGATAATATCAACGGTGCACGGCTTTATATCTACACGATGCAACAACGACTTACCAACCAGCCCGGGTCCACACACGCATATGAAACCTTTTGATCCTACCGCTAACCCGTTTGGCCTCTTATAGTCAAGCCCAATATGCGTGTCCCGTCACTCGACTAGAGTCGAGCCTACTAAGATACGTTTGGGATATTGGTTGAAATGGGCCCCCACAAGCTACCACCTAAGCTTGTTATTTCTAGTGAATCCCACTTAACCCTTTAACCATGTCCACTTACATGTTATAAATTTTGGTTAAGTCATTAATCATATTTTAATTGCCATTCTAGGCACCCACTAGATCTCTACATGCCACCCAAAAGCACTTACTTAACCCTTTAACCATGTTTTAATTACATGTTCCACTTTGGTTAAGTATTCTAATCGTATTTTCTATTGCCACCTAAAGCAACCACTAGATTTCCTCATGCCACCCAAGGCACCCACTTAACCCCTCATGTCCCACTACATGCTAATAAGGTTAAGTGTTTCTTAATTAATTAAGACCGTGATCTCCCATAAAGACCTCCCACATTAGACTGGCTGTTATGTCCGCCTGGTTAAGCCGGTAGGGTCCGGGCAGTCTTACGTCATAACAGAGTCTAACCTCGTGTCTTTACTTTAATCACGTATTTAATTTATGGCTAAGACCTCTCACATTGGGCTGACATTTGTAGCAACTGGTTAAGCCGGTAGGGTCCGGGCTGTTTTACACTACAAATGAGTCCAACCTCGTGTCTTAGTCGATTAATTACACCTAATTAATCACCCCCATATTAATTATCCCTAATTAATATCAAGTTTTTCATAACATGGGTAGACCTAACTCAATAGGTAAATTCCCATGGGGTAGACCTAACTCAATAGGTAAATTCCCACTTATGTTAATTTATTTTTATGGTATGCTTAATCATACCCAATCATACTTTTATTAACATATTTATTAACCCCATCGTTCCCCACGTAAATCATTCTCAATTCATGACATAATAAAGGGAAGATCCATCACAAATATCATGGGTTTCACCAAATCTTAGCATATAACTTTGTCATGGGTTAAGAGGAGGTCAACTTGCATATATGAGCATATATTAACCCAACTACATTTAACCCAAACTTGCATATTATCATACACATGACTTGCATAACATGTTGCATATGAACTTGCATATTATCATACATATGACTTGCATAACATGTTGCATATGAACTTGCATATTATCATACACATATCTTGCATAACATGTTGAACTTGCATATAAGCATTCTCATAACTTGCATAACATGTTAAACATACATTTAAGCATACACATAACTTGCATAAGCATTCACATTCTTGCATAAGCATTCACATACTTGCATAAGCATGCATAACTTGCATATCATGTTAAACTTGCATTTAAGCATACACATAACTTGCATAAGCATTCACATTCTTGCATATAAGCATCCACATAACTTGCTTAACATGTTGAACTTGCATTTATGACTTGCATCTTAAAGGAGGGTAAACATGCATATATATATATATATATATATATATATATATATATATATATATATATATATATATATATATACATACACATAGCATATAAAGGTGTCATTTTGCATATGTATGCATCACATTTAAAAGGGTAAACTTGCATGTCATGATTTATGCATAATACCAAACACTTAGCATGCATAAAACCACATACTTAGCATGCATAGAATCAATTACTTATTATGCATAAACCCACCACTTAACTTGCATAAACCCACATACTTAACTTGCATAAACTCACATATTCAACTTGCATAAACTCACATATTCAACATGCATAAACTCACATATTCAACATGCATAAACTCACATATTCAACATGCATAAACATAGGATTAATATTAAACATAGATTAGCATATTCACATCATATCATATGACTTGAAAACCCATTAATCCTCATGCAAAACCATAGATCTCATCATATCTCATCTACTTAATTTAACAATTGATCATCAAAGTGATAGAAACTCACAACTAGCAAATTTGCACTCCAAATGAAGAAGATTAAGATGCTTAGAATGGATTAGAGGTTGATTAGAGAGTGATTAGCTTGCAACCCTCTTCATAAATTAGTGGAGGCTCCTTCTAAGATTTAATTTGGCGGCATGTAGCCCTCAATTCTATTTTTAGTATGGATTAGGGTAGGTTTAGGGTGTATTTATAGGATTAGGGTGTGTTTTAGACCATAGGATTAGCCCTAGGTTAGATTAGGTCCGTCAGATTTAGGAAACCTCTAGAACCCAGCCCAGCCCTAGCCAGAAAACCAGATCTGGCGCACCCAAGCCAACTGGCTCGACACGCCATGTCGACAGGCAAGTCGACAGGGCAGTCGACTCCCCAGTCGACATGCCTGTCGACAGCCCTGTCGACACGGGTAGGGCGAGAATTTTCCCGCCTGGCCCCCTGCTGGCTTCAATTTCGAAATCTGGTTTTTAATTTTAAATCTGTTTTTAACTTGAATTTTCTGCCAACTTCATTGGGCCATAACTGGGCCATACGGACTCCGATTTACAAAATTTCGGACTCTATTCTGCGTATTTTTCCGAGACGAACGCAATGACGCAGCCCGTTTCCCCCAATTCTCACACCTGAGATTATTTATTCTGCAATTAGTGAATTTTAGCATTAACCGAAATTCGGGGTGTTACATTCTCCCCTCCTTAAAGGATTTCGTCCCCGAAATCTCTAAGCTAAGGAGAATGCATATCCTACCATCCAAACAACAATCTACTCAATCCATCAAACACAGGCATCCATTGTCCTTAAATCAAAATTTCTAATGATGTATGAGCATATGCAAAAGTGTGTGTATATGTTCCCTATCTAATGTATGAACATATGCAAACCATGATAGTGCCATGCATCCAATATGTATGCGAAAGAACCCTATTGACACATACTATTTCTACATGTGTGCACAACCATACACCAAAATGCATCATCCATATGATAACACAACCATTATACATCCATTAATATAGCTACCTACACACATAAATATGCAATATGCAATATGAAGTGACTGAGCCGATCTAGTGCCTAAAGTGTGTGTATATGCATCCACGAGCAACCACTAGCAAACACTTGCATCCACTTGCATCCATCATACATAACATGTCTCAAACACATGTTTCAACCATAGGACTATCCTATCTGAAGGTCAAAGGTACTAACGAGAGGACATACTAAGGATAAGATAAGCACAAGATATGCGATGAAGGAGAAGCAAAAGGACATACCCTCCGAAAGAAAAGGGTACCTCGAACGCATCTTCGCTTCCGTCTCTCAGGTAGCGTCGCTCTCTTCATCTCCCCATTGTACTTTGACTAGCTGAACCTCTCTGTTTCTCAACTTCCAAATCTCTGACCCAAGGATGCAAGTAGGAGCTCGTCGAATCGTCGCATCACGCTCTACTTCCACTTCTCTAAGCAAGCTCGGCTCTACCACCTCTGCGGTCTCATGTAGGCACTTCCTCCCATGGAATACATCATGTACACCACTAAGTCTGTCGGGCAACTCCACCAATGGAAGATGCTCCTCCCATGTACCTCCAAAATCTAAGATACATAGCCTCAAAAGGTCTTCTAAAATATGATTCACCCTCTTGGTCTGGCCGTCCGTCTGAGGATGATATGCGGTACTCAAACACAACTGAGTCCCTACCGCCTCTTGCAAACTCTTCCAAAACTCTCTAGTGAAGATAGGATCTCGATCGCTCACTATACTGGAGGGTACACCATGCAATCTAATAATCTCTCGAATATAAACTGAAGCTAGCCATGGAGCAGTTCTCTTACTCTTCACGGGTATACGATGGGCGCTCTTAGTAAGTCTATCTACCACAACCCAAATTCCCGTATTACCCTTTCTTGATCTGGGTAACCTGTCAACAAAATCCTTCGAGATGCTATCCCACTTCCATTGCGGAACTTCCAATGGGTGAAGCAACCCACCAGGTTTCTTTTGCTCCGCCTTCACTTGTTGGCACACCAAGCATCGAGCGACATGCTCGACCACATCTTTCTTCATACCGGCCCAGAAGAAAACCCGCTTCATGTCCTGGTACATCTTGTCCCCACCGGGATGAATGGTCCTCCTAGAACGGTGTGCATCATCAAGAATAGTCTTCCTCAAACCCTCGTCTTGCGGTACACAAAGTCTACCGTCTCTACGCAACCACCCCTTACCATCTAGGGTGTACCTACTCAAAAGGGCTGGACGACTCGCCTTCCTCATGAACTTCTAACTCAACCAACTGCGGGTCGTCCTGCTGTGCTCCGCCAACATACCCCAAAAGAGTAGGCCTAACCTCCAAGGAGGCTAGCAAACCGGGTACAAAGTCAACGGAAGGTCTAAAGTCAAACATAGAAATAAACTCTAAGCTCCGTCGTTCAACGAACCACGAACTCGAGGACAACCTTTTTCTACTTAAGGCGTCCGCTACCATGTTACCCTTGCCGTGGGTGTACGCTATCTCAAACTTATAGGATGCTAAGAATCCTATTCACTTTTGCTGTCTTAAGACTATGCGCCTGGAGAGTCTCCAATACTTCCCTAAGATGTAGGGCAGGTTCTTCTCCACTCCTAGAGAAAATCAGGGTATTCTCCCATGCAAAATCGTCACAACTATCCATCTCTCACGCAGACCACCCTGGTCGAACTCGACATCCCCCAAATGCAAGCCCCAAAGGCCTAAACCAATATCAGGCAAACACCCAAGGGATGCCTCCTTCGAACCTAGACGTCCTACGTGAGATGATACTAGTAAAAATGGCTAAATAATTAAGCCCTTGTCCAATTCTGGATGTCCTCGCCAGTATCGCTCCAAAACCATCGTTTATCCCATACTGGCTTTGCTCAGCCTATTGAGCACACACGAAAACTTATTCCGCTCCTAAAAAAGACCAAGATGTCATTTACAAAGACCATCACAAACTTATTTAGGCACTCCCTGAACACCCTTCTCATCAAATCAACAAAATATGCGGGGGCGTACGTCAAACCAAATGGCATCTCCAACCACTCATAAAAACCATCCGGAGTCCTAAAGGTAGTCTTCTCTATACTATCCTCAGTCACTCTCAACTGACGAAACCTCGTGGCTAAGTCCAATTGCAAAAATACCGAGGCGCCCACTAACCGATCAAAGAGATCATCAATCCTCGACAATGGGTGTCTTATTCTTCTTTGTGAGCTATAGTCTACACAAAGTCTGAGGGACCCATCCGCCTTCGTAACAAAAAAACTACTGGAGCACTCCACTCCGATATACTTCGTTTTATGAACCCCTTCTCAAGCAAATCGCCTACTTGCTTATGGAGTTCCCTCCTCTCACGAGGAGCCACGTGGCACACTGGCCAAGACACTGGTCTGGCATTGTCTACCAGGTATATTCGGAAGTCAATCTCCCGTTCCGGAGGTAAGCCCTTCACCTCCTCAACACATCCGAGTATTCCCGGACTACTCTAACAGACCGCAAACTCTCGACCGACATGTCAAGCGATTCTAGATAACTTAGCATAACAGATTCCATGGGATTACAAAAGACCTCGAGAGTGTTACCCAAGCGGGTCATCAGTCTAACAACTCTCTTTCCATAATAAGGACGGCACCATTACTGGATAACCAGTCCATGCCCAAAACTAACCCATAGCCTGTGAAGCTCAAAAAGCATCACATCTAAACTCAATGCTAAGTATAGAAACTTTCAAACCCAAACACACCATGGAGCCCCAATTGGGTTTGAAACAACTAAGGGATCACCTACTAAACTTGTGTCTAAGTGCAGTGACTCAACTAACAATGATGAGATAAACGAACTCAATGCGTCAAAATCAAATAAAGTACGGATAGGATGATCAAACAGGAAAACTAAACTTTCCACGGAGATAGTTCTACCTCTTCCTCGAACCGGTGGAGCTGCGAGAGCCTGAACTTGCCCCCTTGCCTGAGCTGGTGCCACAAGAGCTTGCACCTGTCCTCCTGAGGTAGACCCCGTCCTTTGCCCTTTCTTAGGACAGTCTTTCACTAGATGTCCTGCTTCGTCACAGTGGAAGCAGCCAGTCTTCTTCTTTTTGCGACAATCCTTGTTTAGGTGGCCTAGTGTTCCACAATTGAAGCAGTTCTTCTTTCCCTTGCCACCACTGCCTTTCCCACCCTTGTTTTGCTGTTGCTGTCGAGGTTTCTTCTTATCACCTTCCTTCTCAGGTGCTTTATTAGCATTGGGACCCTTCTCTTCCTCATGCATGAATTCCATGTCTACTAACTTCTCGAAGGTGGCCCCCATAGAGATGTGGGTCATAGCCAACCCATGCATCGGTTCGTTCAAGCCTTTAACGAACCTCAAAGCCTTCTCTTCCGGTGTGTTTACCAAGTCTATATTGAACTTCGCTAACTGATTAAACTTGTTAACATATTCTTTCACTGACAAGTTCCCTTGCTTTAAGTTCAAGAACCTTTCCACGTGCATATTTTCTTCCTCTTTTGAGAGAAACTTTGCCTCAAACCTTTGCCTGAAATCCACCCAAGAGTCAATAGGGCGTTCTCCATTAGTGACCTCCCACCAGAACGAGGCCTCTCCTTCCATTAACCAAGCGGCTAACCTGACTTTCTTTCCCTCTTCCACTTCCAAGATTTCCATCAATTCTTCTGTCTCATTAAGCCAATCCCTAGCTCCCACAAAAGGTTTTCCTCCCATAGCCTTAAACTTCCTACAAGTCATAGCAAAAGTATCCGCGCGAGGAGGAACGAGTGCAACGGGTGGAGGAGGAACATTTGCTGGACCCGCAGCGGCGGCCCTAGCCTCTAACAACCTCCTATACCATACTGGTACCGCTATACCGTCCGGAAGATAAAGATCTTCAGCCATGCTGAGACGAAAAAGGAAAGATTCAAACGGATAATTCAAAAGATAAAGATATGGCTATCGGGGATTATGCTTTTCTTTCAAAAACTTTTCTCTTAAAAGACATGTTTCTGAAAATACTCCTTTCAAAATATTCTTAGAAAATAGTTTTTCTTGAAATTTTATCTGTTCCGGTAACCTTAAGCTCTGATACCACGTGTAACACCCCACACCCGCTATGGTCACTCTCTAAGGGAATGCCATAACATCGGTGGAGTATTTTAAGTGAATATAGAACAGAAAAATTACAGCAAGACAGATATAAGTAATACTTGAAAATTTCAAAACGTCATTTCATTACAGCAGAAAGTAAAACATGTTTGGTTACATCACAAAACCATAATAAGAGTCAAGTACAAAATATCCATCCTGATAAATAAAAGTACATAATCCCAATACATGAACCGATAGCCATAAAAGAAAGGGTAAGCTGAGCTCTACACCTATGGTCCAAGCTCCAAAAGAGAATAAAGCAGCCTGATCAAAGCCCACTCGTACTGGGCCCACTCTGATAACCTGAGGGTTGGAAAAAAAAGATAAAAACAACGGGGTCAGACATAAGTCTGAGCGAGTCCTATAACTTTAACAATACAATCATTAAAGTAACCAGAGAAGACATAAGCTTGATATACGGTAACGTCTGGGGATGAATGGCTACACTAAGCAGCTTGGCAGACTTAGGACAAACTAAGATAACCGTAAAGACGCATTTTCCCACTCAAGGATAATTCCTAGATTTCACCACCCCAGATCTACCCTCCCAAGGGTAATTCCTACACTGCACCACACCAGTTCTACCCACCCAAGGGTAATTCCTACTTAAAGGTTGATCCCACTAAGTGTACTTAGAAATTTCACCCAGTAGATTCATGTACCCCTACATAGGTGCCGTCTGCCCCTATCTTTACTAGGTGTACCCACTACTCCCAAGCGATCGGCTCCCTAGCGTAGATACCCGTGTTGGTCCCACAATGGGGTGTATCATTCCCCAAAGTGGCCACCTGATAATATCAACGGTGCACGGCTTTATATCTACACGATGCAACAACGACTTACCAACCAGCCCGGGTCCACACACGCATATGAAACCCGTTGATCCTATCGCTAACCCGTTTGGCCTCTTATAGTCAAGCCCAATATACGTGTCTCGTCACTCGACTAGAGTCGAGCCTACTAAGATACGTTTGGGATATTGGTTGAAATGGGCCCCCACAAGCTACCACCTAAGCTTGTTATTTCTAGTGAATCCCACTTAACCCTTTAACCATGTCCACTTACATGTTATAAATTTTGGTTAAGTCATTAATCATATTTTAATTGCCATTCAAGGCACCCACTAGATCTCTACATGCCACCCAAAAGCACTTACTTAACCCTTTAACCATGTTTTAATTACATGTTCCACTTTGGTTAAGTATTCTAATCGTATTTTCTATTGCCACCTAAGGCAACCACTAGATTTCCTCATGCCACCCAAGGCACCCACTTAACCCCTCATGTCCCACTACATGCTAATAAGGTTAAGTGTTTCTTAATTAATTAAGACCGTGATCTCCCATAAAGACCTCCCACATTAGACTGGCTGTTATGTCCGCCTGGTTAAGCCGGTAGGGTCCGGGCAGTCTTACGTCATAACAGAGTCTAACCTCGTGTCTTTACTTTAATCACGTATTTAATTTATGGCTAAGACCTCTCACATTGGGCTGACATTTGTAGCAACTGGTTAAGCCGGTAGGGTCCGGGCAGTTTTACACTACAAATGAGTCCAACCTCGTGTCTTAGTCGATTAATTACACCTAATTAATCACCCCCATATTAATTATCCCTAATTAATATCAAGTTTTTCATAACATGGGTAGACCTAACTCAATAGGTAAATTCCCATGGGGTAGACCTAACTCAATAGGTAAATTCCCACTTATGTTAATTTATTTTTATGGTATGCTTAATCATACCCAATCATACTTTTATTAACATATTTATTAACCCCATCGTTCCCCACGTAAATCATTCTCAATTCATGACATAATAAAGGGAAGATCCATCACAAATATCATGGGTTTCACCAAATCTTAGCATATAACTTTGTCATGGGTTAAGAGGAGGTCAACTTGCATATATGAGCATATATTAACCCAACTACATTTAACCCAAACTTGCATATTATCATACACATGACTTGCATAACATGTTGCATATGAACTTGCATATTATCATACATATGACTTGCATAACATGTTGCATATGAACTTGCATATTATCATACACATATCTTGCATAACATGTTGAACTTGCATATAAGCATTCTCATAACTTGCATAACATGTTAAACATACATTTAAGCATACACATAACTTGCATAAGCATTCACATTCTTGCATAAGCATTCACATACTTGCATAAGCATGCATAACTTGCATATCATGTTAAACTTGCATTTAAGCATACACATAACTTGCATAAGCATTCACATTCTTGCATATAAGCATACACATAACTTGCTTAACATGTTGAACTTGCATTTATGACTTGCATCTTAAAGGAGGGTAAACATGCATATATATATATATATATATATATATATATATATATATATATATATATATATATATACATACATACATACATAGCATATAAAGGTGTCATTTTGCATATGTATGCATCACATTTAAAAGGGTAAACTTGCATGTCATGATTTATGCATAATACCAAACACTTAGCATGCATAAAACCACATACTTAGCATGCATAGAATCAATTACTTATTATGCATAAACCCACCACTTAACTTGCATAAACCCACATACTTAACTTGCATAAACTCACATATTCAACTTGCATAAACTCACATATTCAACATGCATAAACTCACATATTCAACATGCATAAACTCACATATTCAACTTGCATAAACTCACATATTCAACATGCATAAACTCACATATTCAACATGCATAAACATAGGATTAATATTAAACATAGATTAGCATATTCACATCATATCATATGACTTGAAAACCCATTAATCCTCATGCAAAACCATAGATCTCATCATATCTCATCTACTTAATTTAACAATTGATCATCAAAGTGATAGAAACTCACAACTAGCAAATTTGCACTCCAAATGAAGAAGATTAAGATGCTTAGAATGGATTAGAGGTTGATTAGAGAGTGATTAGCTTGCAACCCTCTTCATAAATTAGTGGAGGCTCCTTCTAAGATTTAATTTGGCGGCATGTAGCCCTCAATTCTATTTTTAGTATGGATTAGGGTAGGTTTAGGGTGTATTTATAGGATTAGGGTGTGTTTTAGACCATAGGATTAGCCCTAGGTTAGATTAGGTCCGTCAGATTTAGGAAACCTCTAGAACCCAGCCCAGCCCTAGCCAGAAAACCAGATCTGGCGCACCCAAGCCAACTGGCTCGACACGCCATGTCGACAGGCAAGTCGACAGGGCAGTCGACTCCCCAGTCGACATGCCTGTCGACAGCCCTGTCGACACGGGTAGGGCGGGAATTTTCCCGCCTGGCCCCCTGCTGGCTTCAATTTCGAAATCTGATTTTTAATTTTAAATCTGTTTTTAACTTGAATTTTCTGCCAACTTCATTGGGCCATAACTGGGCCATACGGACTCCGATTTACAAAATTTCGGACTTTATTCTGCGTATTTTTCCGAGACGAACGCAATGACGCAGCCCGTTTCCCCCAATTCTCACACCTGAGATTATTTATTCTGCAATTAGTGAATTTTAGCATTAACCGAAATTCGGGGTGTTACATCATCCATGTCTTAGATTGATAAATATGATGGATAAAAAAATTAATCATTTTGACTATTAGTTAACCTAATATCCAATTGCATTTGATTTAAGCTTCTACCTTTTCTGATTTCATATACAGAAATTTGTCAAGAAGTCCTTCAGAGGTGAAAGGGTACCGAAAGATTTATTTTAACTCAATGAAACGAAAGGAGGTGTCGACCGGAACTCTTTAATGTTATCCCTCAAAAAGTGGATGACGAGGGGCTAGACTTGAAAGGCTTTGCGATAATAAAGACATCAACGACCTTTACATTTCAACAGTTTTTGTACAGATGTATAGTAAAAGGCGAAACAAAAATCTTAGCTTCCGAATTTGACTTCCATTAACGTAGCACTAGACGTTAACGAATTTTATCACTAACAAACTATAAATATATTGTACAGAAAATCATAAAATATATAATCTACTCAAATGCTCTGCTAAAACGCACTGCCCGTGGCTGAAAATGGATACTCCATTCACCAATCTACCCTATTCAAATATCCAGTTATTGTTCATCGCAAACGCAAAATGAATGATTGCTTGAGTTTGGTTGCTTATATTTACAATCATCTCACATATGTTAGTCAATATTATGTTTTGAGAATGCATATATCACCCATTCTGAGAATCATTATCATGTTCTTATGAATTGATTTAGATATAATCTAACATGCTTATTATTTATATAATATTCGGGTTACTCTGGGTCATTTTAGGTGTAGAGACATTAGCCAATTTGGTTTATTGGGATTCAGAAGAGATAAATATGTGTGTCTTTGTGTAAGTCATGACTTGTTTGTGTATATTTGCCTCCATATTTTTTCTTATATTTATATTGTGGTGAGTAGATATGAGTCGTGTATGTTGAACTTGACTTGGTATGTGTTGCCAACAGTTATGTTAGAATTTGTGATACAATATTTCCATTTGCTGAAGATTGGAAGATATTATTGATTATGGTGATAGAATAATTCTAATTAGAGAAGATTTGGGAATATAATATTTCCAATTTGCAGAAGATTTAAAAGATATCAGACATTTATTGCTCTTTTATTTGTAAAAGAGATAGGCAATAAATTACCTACATAAGTGGAAGGATTTGAAGAAGGTTTCCTTTTGGGAGAGTGAAGTAATGAATTAATTCCCTAATTGGTGGGTTAAATAAGGAAGCATATCAGGAGAATTGAAGAATTAATTAGGCATTGATTTATATAATAAATCAATTACTTCAACCCCAAGCATTAATCCTTATATAAGGATAGGGATTAGGTGAATGTATCATCATCTCAAAATGTGAGGTGGCATCTCACAAGTTGTATTTTTTTCTTCCTCCTCTCCATTATTAGTCTTGTAATTTTTCTTTAGTAGAAAAGGAATAAAATCTCCTCTCCCCAAGTGGACGTACACTAACAAGACGTTAGTGGAACCACTATAAACCTCTTGTGTTATTTCTTTTATTGCTAGATCTGTGATTGCTTTGCTGGTGTTATTCGTTGTTTGTTTTACCTCACCATCAATCCGTTCCTATTATTTTTTTCTCACAACAATTGGTATCAGAGCTACGAGGTTGATTGAGAAAGGGTGTTAGGCATTATGGCAGGAGATAAGGAGAATTCAGCAATTGTATCAAGGTCATATGTCAAAGGGACATATACGGCAGCAGGATCTCAGTTAGCAATAGAAAGATGGAATGAGAATAAAGACTTCGAGAAGAGGCAATGGAGGATGAAAGCTGTTCTGGTTAGGAATAATGTTCATCCTATGGTATTTGCTTCTGAGGAGTTGACGGATGATATATCAGCCGTGGAAAGGAAGGAGATAGAACGATGGGCGTTTACTACTTCACAATTGGCAATGGGAGAAAATGTCATTTCAGAGATTAGCGGTGAGACCACTGCTAAGGACATTTGGACCAAGCTGAAAAAACTCTATCTAAAAAAGTCACTAACCAACCGCCTGATTTTGCTGAAGACGTTTTTCACCATTCGGATGAGAGAGGGTACTTCAGTGAAGACACATCTTGATGTGAAGGCAGGTCTTCTATTTGAGGACTTGAAGGATCAGATTAAGGGGTTGAGTGAAGGTAGAGGAGGAAGTAGTACGGAAGCCTAATTAGCTGGTATGGGGAGAGGGGAGAAGAAGAAAATAAAATCAAGAGATGGGAAGCACTGTACTTGGAGAGTCAAGGGTTGGAGCCTACAGTTCTCGTGGAAAGATGTCAAAGCTAGGCATACGAGAAGGGACTTTGAGTTTCTGCATAGGCAGAATATGATCAAAGGGGAAAGCTTTAACAAGGTGGGATTTTGCCAAGAGGATGTGCTTGATAAGCGGAAGAAGGAATCGTCTGAAGTTGGTCAGAGATCAAAGGAGAAAGCAGTGGATATGCATAAGTCTTTGCAGACTGCTAAGTTCGGGCGTTGCTCGAACTGGAATCGCTTATCGAAATGTTAGGTGTCACGTGGTGGCACGGTGTGGGGAGAGGGTTGAGATGGTTCATGGAGACGTTTGTTTTCATGGTAAAGATTGATAGGTCTTACTTGAAGGGGTTACTTTGTACATTTTGTTGGCAGGCGGTGGCGTTGCTGGAGTTTGTTGACAAAGTGCAATGGGTGATGGCCATGCCGAAGCTCATTGGGGGAAGTAACCATGTTGTCTTGTCCGAGAAGAAGCTTAGAGTAAGAGGATGTAGGTGGAGTTGGTATGCTTTCAAGGAAATATAGTATCAAGGTGGAGATTGTTAGAATTTGTGATACAATATTTCCATTTGCTGAAGATTGGAATATATTATTGATTATGATGATAGAATATTTCCAATTAGAGAAGATTTGAGAATATAATATTTCCAATTTGCAGAATTGAAGGATATCAGACATTTATTGCTCTTTTATTTGTAAAAGAGATAGGCAATAAATTACCTACATAAGTGGAAGGATTTGAAGACGGTTTTCTTTTGTTATAGTGAAGTAAGGAATTAATTCCCTAATTGGTGGGTTAAATAAGGAAGCCTATCAGGAGAATTGAAGAATTAATTAGGCATTGATTTATATCATAAATCAATTACTTCAACCCAAAGCATTAATCCTTATATAAGGATAGGGATTAAGTGAATGTATCATCATCTTAAAATGTGAGGTGGCATCTCACAAGTTGTATTTTCTTCTTCTTCCTCTCCATTATTAGTCTTGTAATTTTTCTTTTGTAGAAAAGGAATAAAATCTACTCTCTCCAAGTGGACGTACACTAACAACGTTAGTGTAACCACTGTAAACCTCTTGTGTTATTTCTTTTATTGCTAGATCTGTGATTGCTTTGCTGGTGTTATCTGTTGTTTGTTTTACCTCACCATCAATCCGTTTCTATTATTATTTTTCCCGCAACAAGTAAGACATACATCATTTGGCATGAGTAAGTTATTCGTTGTATTTACTTTCTGCTGCATTATGATGCTCTGTGTTTATTATATATATGTTATTTGTTGTTCTGTTCCATAAAACCTACATGTTTGTCACTGTGCATTGATACTCAGTTTGTATATTTGGCCCTATTTTTAAAGATAATAATATGTACCAGAGTTGGCCCAATGTAAAATTTGCATATTTCTGTAATTTTAAAATGTCGCTGTCAATCCCATAAAAAACTACACAATTGGACATCTAAAGCTACTTAAATTATGGTGAAAGGTAATACTGAAGCATAAGGTACTAGTGCGAATAATAAAAAAGTATGCACAAAGCTGCAGTAGAAAATTACAATTCAATAATAGATAGGTATCGTTGTTCTTAAGGACGAATTGAGAATATATATATGGTAATTGTTGGCGACTGGAGATAAATGACATGCAGGAAAGTATTAAACGTATTTGATAAATCAAAATGATGTTAATAAATACGACTTTCAGAAATATGCAGCTGTATTTTTTTGCATTTCTCATAGGTATTTTATTTAATATTTTCGTATTAGATTTTTTTTTTCAATTTTTTCTTCATTTAATAGAAAATATGATAAAATATATAATTAATTAAGTATAAATCAATTAAACTAAAAATACATTTCAAATAATCTTTTCGCATCGCAAACGCATTTCTTTCGATCAAGTTTTCTATTTAAATACTCCTGTCCTATATTGTTCTTAAATACACTGCCAGTTTCATAAAAACTGTACTCTCATCAGTTCCTGACCCATCTCTATTATTTTAACATCTGTAGCGAACAGGAAAAAACATCATGAATGCACTAATGGGCCAAATTTGTGGACAAGAATTATTTATACTGAACAGATGTATATTTAGAATTAGGACGGAGTTAAAACCTTAGACAGTTTTCAGGGATGTGAATATTCTTTCTTTGTGTGGATATTTTCCACATGCACCAATTCTTCTATGCCGAAATTCGGTGTGTCCGGTATTTCCAACCAACCACAGCTAGAGGTGGACATCGTTCGGTTCGGGGCGGTTTGGAGTTCAAACCGCTTCCGTACCGTATCAAACGATTTTTCAAAAATACAAACCATTATACTAACTATTCAGACGGTTCGGTTTCGATGTAATACGGTCCGGTTTTGATTCGCTCCGGTTTGAACATGTATTAAATATAAAACAAGAGAATTACTTTCATTAACAATCAATTTACGATTGTATGACGTATTAATATCATATCGTGCACGTATTAATATCATTAATTAAATGTAAGTATCCGCAAGGACCTTAACAATGCTTTGTTTTAATTAAATATGAAATTTCGTAAGGTCCATTGATTGAATCCTTTGCAGATGACATAAATACACGATGTGGTATTGTAAGTGGTAGAGT
Organism: Allium sativum; assembly: GCA_030737875.1. NCBI lineage: Eukaryota > Viridiplantae > Streptophyta > Magnoliopsida > Asparagales > Amaryllidaceae > Allium > Allium sativum. Next base: position 441,845,813 of record CM060924.1, read on the forward strand.
GGTCTTGCTATCACGATCCACTGAGATTCGACCCTTAATCGCATAAATTACCCCCTTCAAACCCACCATAAGGTGCGAAAAGATCACAAGGTTTGACTGACAAAGTTGATGAGCCCCGTAAAATCTTGGATTTTCATGTGTACGCATCGGACTTGATACGGTTTGAATTTGGCAAAATATCAGATCTGGCACTTGATAAAGTACCAGGTTTGCGGCGCTCCGTGGCTTGCATGCATGCAAACAGGAAAAATATATTGAATACACTGCCCGTTTCATAAAAAATGAATTCTTACCAGCTCCTGATCGCCTATCTCTGTAGTTTCAACATCTGTTGCAAACAGGAAAAATATCTTGAATGCACTTAACGGGCCAAATATGTGAACAAGAAACCTTGAAAAAGAACAAAAACAATGAAACCACTTGTCATCTTCGAATCTTTATGTATACTAAACAGATCTATATATTTAAGACGACGCTGTTAAAACCTTAGAAATTAGGTAGGGGAAGCGGACAGTTTCCAGGGATGTGAATATTCTTTCTTTGTGTGGATGCTTTCTGCATGACCGTACTGATCATTTCTTCCTGTCATTTTATCATTCATCCAAGTATCTAACGTATTAACGTATGAATATGATACGTCAAAAATTAACAGTACGTAACATAATTAGGATCATGCACCCAACCAATCACAACCCCTGATTTCCTCTATTTTGCAGTTAAACCCCCAAAAGAATGTGGATTTAATTGCAAAATGGATAAATAAGAGGGTTGTCATTGGGTGGGTACATGGTAACCTGGGTATATATTTGGTACACGGGTGTTTTTCTGAGTAAGTTATGACATGACCATGCAGTATTTAGCATTGTTACCATATGATTTTTCTGCAACTCAAATATGCAAGGAGTACAGCACATTTTACATAAAATCTAACAGTTAAAACTTAGTTAATGTTCCGACATCATACACTTACAGTATGAGCAAAAAACATGGCCTATTTTTTTAGTTTTTCTTGAAATGATTTCAGTAGACAATCAAGTTTGTTTATCCAAGTATCCAACCCATCATCATTGATTAATATGTCATGTTAAGGGACATGATATAAATAGCCCCTGGTTGCCAAAATTAATTAAGAACATCAATCTGAAAACCACACCCAGAAAGAAGATATAATTAACTCCAAACGTGAACACCATGAAAAAGACCGGCACACAGTGGCACACCATCTACCTGAAAACAACGCCCTATATAACTCGAATAAAGCCATGAGCCAACCATGTAAGCTGGTCCATCTATCCCTCACCCCCATGGTCCACTCACTACATACATCATATCATTAGGCATGGAATGCGTTCGCCGATTGGACTCGCTCGATCGACCATTGCTAACCAACGTCACATGTTTTATCCGTACCGATTGGACTCGCTCGATCGACCATTGCTAACCAACATCACATGTTTTATGCGTGCAAAAATTCAGAACCGTGAAAACAAGCAATGGAGATAGGAAGCATATATGTACATGGGGATCAAATAATACAAAAGGCCTACCACACATAATGTGGCTGTCTCCAGGGTTTTAAACGTACTTGGTAGGAAGCAAGTAAGCAGCACATTCTTGTTATTTCATGATGATTTGATCTCATGATGGATTAGGGTTTGTTTTGTGGGTATGTAAAAGTAAAAGTGTAATTGAGTGGAAAGACAAAAACTGAAGTGAGGCCATGATGTTGAAGCATCCGAATAAAAACAAAAGGGTTAATGATTGCTACCTACAGCTTGGCCCAGAATTGCGGCTATGTTTCCGCCGGTGCTGAGCCGCTGAACAGGAACTATGTTGCTTTCCTAGGTTTATATTTTACCAACTTTAATCCTTGTAAGAGTCAGGAAAGGATGCATTGTTTCCGGAATATTGCTAAGGGAGGTAACGTTAATAAATTTATTCAATGAAAATGTTGCATAATTGTATCTGAATTTTAAGATAAAAACCTTATTGTTTCTTTGTAGCAACCATATTTTCTACGCATGCTTAATTAAATCAAAAGTGGTTACGATTCGAATTGCGATAATTCAGTAGTTGATTAAAACGAGTATTAAATATTTAGAAGAATAAATAAATTTATATTGTAATAATAGTATAATTGATTATTAAATAGAAGTAAGCGAACATCAAATTGAAAGTTGTTCAATTATCATAAAATAGGTTGTAAAGCAAAAGTTGGTCGATTCAAATTAATTAGAATTTATTTGCAAATAAGTTAAATGTGTTATTGAGTAAAGTAAGTTAATGTAACTAAGGATGCGTTTTTGACGAACAGCTACGGGATATTTAAGGATGACATTTGAGCATGACACCATTATAAATGGGAAATGTATTTTTTTGTTACGAACGGGGTATTTATTTGTTTTGAATTAATTTATGCATTTATTTAATTTTAATTTATGTTTCTTACTTGAAGGAAGCGAAATTCACACCCCAGGCAGGTTCGAAATATGTGCAGGTGAGCTCGAAATTTGTGCATGTGGTCCCTATTTCTACCTACTCCTACCTAACCCTCACCTATTCACTTCCTATAAATACCCCATAGCCTCACACTTTAAAGGGGTTGGATTTCTTCACTTGAGACCTCCCTAGAGCTTCATGAACTCCGTTAATGGCATCTCCTATTTGAGGAAGAAGGAGAATTAAATATTCTTTTTCCCAAATACCTAGCATATTTCAATTATGAAAGTGAATGTAATGAGCATGACTCTACCTTGTAATTCTTGAGTGATTAATAAAAGTTCAACATCCTTCCAAAGTGTACGTAGGCCTAATCCATGGCCGAACCACTATAAATACTTGTGTTATTTACCGCTTTCTCTTACTTAGTCTTGCGACCAAATTAACTATTCCTAATAATAGGAATCTTTGGTGTTTACGACATTTTTTGCCGTCAACATGAGACGTACTTAGTTACACATTAAGTAAAAACATGTCATGGTAATGATGTAACCAAGCAAGAATATAAAATAGATTGTGGATTACAGACCGTGGGCCACAATCTAGAGAATAACATGTTGTAAGCTTATTAATAAACTTAAATGAATTAAGTTGTATGACTTAAATTATTAAGCAAGAGAAACTTGGTAATTTGAATAAGAATTCAATATGAATTGGAATAACCAAGTTAGCTGGAAACCTGGTAAGGTGAGAGAAGCGCATAAAAGAATGTTTAGACATAGGGTCTAATAACATGCTAAAGTAAGGCACTTAGATCAGTCTGTACAGTTTAGGGTGAATAACCCAATGGGGTAGATCATCGAGGTGTTATAAGACACGTGGGGAGCACACAATCATCTGATTGGTTTGATGGCTCCAAAGGACTGGAAGGGAAAGTACGCGGCTTCCTGAGACATTGAAGGTGCTCCTAGTAGTCCTCTGTGGTGGTGTAGTTTCGGATTGTGCTCACAGAGGTTGGGTCTGCGCGTAACTATTAGGTGGGCGGGCCTTGACTGCAGATGTAGCTATGTAGTAAGAATGTTGTGACGAGATGGCGCTAGGGTAGTTCGGCGGTTGCCTCACGAGGAGGTAGAGAGGGTCACGACCAACAAGAATAGTAGACCGTCGGATATCCGTCATCGACAGCCAATAGGATGCGAAAAGACTAGAGCTAACCCCAAGATATCATTTCACCTTTCACTATCGAGGTACGGGGTTAAGGGGAGATGCCACATGGATTTTTAGATTGGTTGTTATTAGGGGTGTTCGCTTAGCTCTGCAGTATTTACTAGTTGAGGGAGGGGCCGAGGTCGGGTCATAGCCACCACGAAAACAGACCCTAGGTACATCTGTATATAGAGGTTCATTAAAGATGAGCCTATACAGATATGGAAAAGCTCCCGGTCAAGTTCCGTGTCACGCCTTGTCACGAAACTCGATGCATATTAAAGGACGTGGGATTGAGGCATCGAGCTACAATTACAATACATACGTGGGACAGTCTAGATACATGCACATATGCTCTGGGTGATGTATCATAGACTAGAGGGCATTATTCCGATATGGAATCTGATTCATTCAATGGTGGCAGTCCGTATGCTTACGTAGATAGTAATGACAAATATATGCGGAACGTAAAATTGTTATCTAGACTCCGACAAAGGACGAAGGACTGCGTTCACTTCTATTGCATTACGATGGAGACCGTGTGAGTGGGTTACCATGATGTAACGATACGGATTTCGCCCGACCCGATCGATCGCAAAATCGACCAAGACCGTTCAAAACCAGAACACGTTAACTCTGTGAATACAATAGCATCAGAACAATAACAACAGACTTTTATAAACATTACAATAATGTTACATCAGAGTACATAATATCAGAGTACATTGAATAAAATTACGTCGGAAGATAAATTTCAATAAATTAAACATAAGGTTCTGATCATTAACCATAAGGTTCTGCTTTTCAACAAGAAACCTTGATCATTGCATCTTAGTATGCCACACTGTCATTCCATATCACACTACCAATCCTTCGCCGAAATATATGAAAGGGTGTTAAGCAAGAGAATAAATTCTCCGCCACCAAACATTCATATATTCGACAGCAAATCAATAAATACGATATAAAGGAGTACAATGTCGGACACACATTCCATTTATAAGCTTATGCTCTGGGTCTAAGCGAAAGCCAAATCCATACAAATCAACACTACGTCTGAATAACTACCATCTTAGCCCCATCTTGGGAGAAAATCAATCAAGGGCCTCAACACTAGTTACCCATTCGATATAAAGATCGTCGGACTTCAATCGCCGTCTTCAATTCTTCGAACGTCGTATCATTATTTGGAATGAGAGTAAACTCGGACTTTCCAAATAACTCTCGCCTATATAAATTTGAAAACCATTTCATATCGTTGTTAATAATTTATAACGATCTATCGCTATTTTTATTTTACTTTACATACACATCCTAAACATAACAATGTATATTTCCTTCTTCCATCCTTCAATTTACACAAAATGTATATTTGGTTTCATTATTTTTCTTCCTAATGAAAATCTATTCCTTAGAAATGTAAATTTCTAATCTTATTATTTACATTGAAAAATGTAAATTTCTTTTCCTATTTTATTTACATTGAGAAATGTAAACTTATATTTCAATATATTATTATATCGAAAACGTAACTTTCATTCTATATTTTATTTACATTGGAAAATGTAAATTCCTAATCATTCTTTTACTTCCTTTGTTTACATTGAAAAATGTAAATTCTTTAAAAATATAACTTCTATTTCATTCTTATTTACATTGAAAAATGTAAGTTTCTACATTTCTCTAATTACATATAAAAATGTAACTTCCTATTTTTCTTTTATTTACATGGAAAAACGTAACTTCTTTTTACCGCCTCTAAAATGACGATAAAAATATATAAATTTTATTCTATTCTTTTATCGCATCTAAAGTGACGATAAAAATATACATTTCATTTCTATTCTTTTTATCGCATCTAAAATGACGATAAAAATATACATTTCATTTCTATTATTTATATTCACATTAAAAATGTAAACTTTTCTTTTTAATATAATCTACATTGCATTAAATAATTTTGCAATGTCAAAATCTAATCTTTTCATTACATAAAAATGTAACTAATTTTCTTACTTTAAATCTTAATTACATAAAAATATAAACTTTACCTTCTTTAACTTAATTATAAAAATGTAAATTTTCCTCCTATATCTTAATACATTAAAATGTAAATTTTCTTCTTAATCTTAACCCATTAAAATGTAACCTTTGTTTCTTTATTCTTATTTTTACATAGAAATGTAGATTATATTTCAACGTTACATTCCAGTCTTTATTCTTTTATTTACAGAGAAATGTAAATTATTTTTCAACGTTGCATTTCATTTTTTTTAATTATATTTACATAAAAATGTAAATTCTATTTCAATGCTGAATTCATTCTTTTTATTACACTGTAATCTCCTTTTTAATTACATTAAAAATGTGATTTACATTATAATGTAAAATTTCTCTTTTTAATTACATAATAAAAATTTACTTTTTATTTACAATGCAAATTCTCATTCTTTAACTTCATATAAAATGTATTTTTAATTTACAATGTATATATTCTATTCTAAATTACATAATAAAATGTAACTTAAATTTACAATGTAAATTCTTTTCTTATTCAATACATTGTAAATGTATTTTTCTCATTCCCTTCTTATTACATTGATAAAAATGCAAGATTTTACTCTACTTTAATTACATTGATAAAAATGTAAATTTTTATTCTACTTTAACTACCTTAATAAAACGTAAGTTTCATTCTACTCTTTTTATTTTACTAAACCAATTTCCATTTTACACAAATGTCAAGTTTGGTGTCACATTCTCAATGAACAAATATAATGGTTTTTCTTTAACCGTTGTCTAATATCACAAAAATGTCCAATTTGATGTTACATAATTAATGAACAAAAATAGGGATTTTTTTTTAACCTAATTTCTAATCCAAATAAATAACACTGCAAAGTGATTGTTTTTATTGATTTGGACATTCTAATCCAATGTTTGGTGTGAGCTAACATATCAATTTCATATTACATGAAACAACAGTATAATCTAAATTTTATCCTACAACCAAATCTAAATAAATCATTGCATCTATGTTTCAGAAATTTTAATTGTAGACTTATATCTACAAATATAAACATCACATTTACCAAAATTCACAACAACAAATTTCCATCTTAAACATAACAACTTGATTTATAAACATTCATTCAAGAATTTCATTTTATTTCTAACAAAATGGCAAAGTAAGTAATGTCTATTTTTCTTATCTAACACATGACGGTGCAAATAATGTTCATTACAAATTTAACACATAACGGTGTAAATAATGTTACTTCTAATTCAACTAAATGAAGTCTCTTTTCATTCACTAACCAAAATGATGTCTTGTAATTATTTCAACTAAAATCAGTGAAAAATGTATTTTTTTATCATTTCAACTAAAATCAATGTTAATGTCATTTTTTCTTTATAAATCAAAAATGATTTCCTTTCATTAATAATAATAAAAAATCAATATTAACTTATTTTAATTCAATTAATATTAAAAATCAATATAAATAACAATGTAAAAATGTAACTTTTCTCTTATTCTTATTTTTAGTAAGAAAAATGAAGACTTTTCTTAATTCTTATTTACATTAAGAAAATGTAAACTTTTCTTAATTCGTATTTACATAGAGGACACAAATAAAAAAATGTACATATTCTTCTATGCCATATTTGCATTGGAGAAATGCAAATACAAGGTGAACTTTTATTTTTAAACTTTATTTGAAAAAGGAAATGCAAGTAAAAGAACAAATATGCATATTTGCATTTGTAAATGCAAATAAAAGAATAAACTTCAATGAAAATTAAAAACTGATTTTATTTGTAAAACAAGTTCTACATCTCTAATCTTAACAAATAAAAAGGATAATTTTATTTGTTTACAAACTCTATTTTAATGAAACATTTCATTCAAAAAAAATGATTTCTATTTTAATGTATGTTTCTGTTCTAATATGATATGTTAAAACAGAATGACAATTTATTCTATTCTTTTTATTTATTTAAATCAAACATGAAAATAAAAATATTGTTTTTATTTTATACTTCAAAGTTTAACACACATGAATATAAAATATTCTATATGTACAATAATATATGATTTTATCGTATACACAAAATTCTAACAATCATAAATACATAATCACAATCAATCGTTCATCACAATCGCCGCACCATCAACATTTAAATAAACACATAGATACAACATGAATCGCATACCGAATGAATATATATACTACTCAATAAAATAAATAAATAAATAATTTTAATTTTTAAAATAGAAATCTCACATCGTTTTGAATTTCTGAGCTGTTCAGATCCAAAAATTGGCCAAATTTCAATTTGCTTAGAATCTGGTCCAGTTAGTGTCATCGCGTAGATCTCGGTCTCACGATCGTGGCGCACCTGAAATCGTTCGAATCCGAGTTCGTATGAGTGAGAGATGGTCAAATTAAGATTGGTAAAATTTTGAATTAAATTAATTAAATAATCAAAGGTTGAAAAAGTCAACCTTCCTTCTCCATCACGTTCCAACCCGTTCCCTTTTTTATTTGAACCCATTTTGTTCCAAATTAGGTTTCCACTTTTCTCGAAATTGGTGAAACTAGAAGTCGATCGGAAGGTGGCAAATCGGAGAGGGAGGAGAAGGGTGTCGGCACCCTAGGTGATGGAGGGGGCGGTGGGGGCTATTTGGCCGCGGATTGAGGAGGGAATTCCAGCAAAAATACTTCAGTACACCTCATCATCTCCGTATAGAATCGAAGAGGAGGAAGAGAGCTTCGATTTGGTATATGATTTGTTGATTTTCATTGAGCGGATTGGAAGAAATTAGAGAATGAAATTGGGAGAATGGTGGCCATTGAAAAGGGGGGCGGCGGCTGTGTATTTTAGTGCTAGGGTTAGGGTTGAGATAGTTCTTCTTTTTATAATATTTTAATAATTTAATTACCCATTAAGTCCCGATTAGCAACTTTCTCTGATTTCAGCCCAATGACTGTCGTTCTTACCTATTTACCCCCATTCCGGACTCATCTAGCTATGTACTGCGGGCCCAAATGACTGTCTTGACCCGGTTTTCTTTAATTTAAAATATTTTCTTTTATTTTTAATTCAACCGTACAAATAAATTCACTGGGGCCACAAATTAACTTCAAAATTTCCCAAAAAATATATTTAGCTATATTTTGATGCTGCGGACCTAAAAAAATTAATTTCGTTCAATTTTGAGCCCATTTGAAAAATGACTATTTTCAAGTCGATTAAAATTGACTGAAATTGACAAAACTGAAATCTTTTTGCCACGACCACAAATTAATTCTAAAAATTATGAAAAATTAAACTTAGCCAAATTTTGACATTCCGGATGCAACAAAAGTGGTTTCATCGAAAACGGAGGTCGTTTGTAAAATGACTATTTTTAAGGGCTATATATTAAATATTAAAAATACATTTTTAAACAAATAATTTTCGAAACTCGAAATATATAAGTGTTTATACTTATTAAATGCAGAAACGTCATTCTGAACTCAATGGAAGTGGTTTTGAGTCCAAATTCCTTGATATGCAAAAAGTAGCATTTTTGACCTTTACATATTATATATATAAATTTCATAGCGACCTTTCTAAATTTTAATCTGGGCATAACTTTTGATTCCTGCCATGAAATTTTAATTTTTCAGATTCGTTAGAAAGATATTTTTAAATAGATTATAATATTTTTGGTTTCACTAAAATCCGTTAAATTTTGCATCCTGTATGGTCAGTCAAAGTTCAAGTTTGACTTTTCAAACTACCGCGTTATTTCTAACTCTTTTTATAATTAAAATTAAATTAATAATTCTAACTTCGATTTAAATCAATTTTTAATCAATTTTTAATCATTATTATTTTAAATAAATTGTTTTAAATTTCAAAACCCATCAAAATTACTTAAAATAAAATTTTAAATTTACTCCAAAATTCAGGGTTGTTACAGTCTCCCCCACTTAAGAACTTTTCGTCTTCGAAAAGGAACGAAGCTAAAGTTGTTTAAGTATCCTATCGCGTCTTTCATTCTTTAATTTGTTTCTATAATTTTATTAGTTGAACTAATAATTACACTACACAACCATCAATCAATTAGTTGATTAGCTTTTAAAATATATAACTTTTGTATATTCAGAAACCATATTTTCTAAAATAGATTATATATAATCACAAATACGTTAATTATAAATTGGGCACTCTCAACTCATTCTAGGGCATTACTAACCCCATCTCTAATGAGTTTTCTCATTTTAGGATACTGCTGATCCTATCTCTAATGAGTATTCTTATTGGATATTACTAATCCAATCTCTGATGAGTCTTTTGTTCAGTTCTAACGAGTTATACCCCAAAGATTTGAGCTAACCAGAGCTCTGATACCAACTGTAACGATACGGATTTTACCCGACCCGATCGATCACAAAATCAACCAAGACCGTTCAAAACCCGAACACGTTAACTCTGGGAATACAACAACATCAGAACAATAACAGCAGACTTTTATAAACATTACAATATTGTTACATAAGAGTACATTGAATAAAATTATAGCGGAAGATAAATTCCATAAATTAAACGCAATAAACAGCGGAAGACTTCTATGCTCTGGACACAGCTTTAGGTTTCGATCCAGAATCCTGCTCAAAAGATAAATATCTGCAAAAAGCTACTCGACTGCCTATGTGGAAAAGAGGGCACCCGAGTTTGCAAAGTGAAACAAACTACGAGTCAGTCATGGCACTGGTATGATAATTCTTAACTAATATAACTAATAGCAATAAGCAAATCCAAGGACCACGCCGCTAACGCGGAACGGGTTTACTCCATTGGATTGCCGTGCATAATTAAAGGTAAATCATTAAAGAACGCAATGCATTTTAGGAAAAATGAAACCATTATAAGACTCAAGTCTCATCACACAATGCAACGCAAACCGGAGGATAGAGTTTTACCTTATAATGGTCAAAAGATGCTTGATACGATAAGACGGATTTGATATTATTATTAGTGTATATATGTTTCAAAAACATTTCAATCATAATATATCAATTATAGACGGTATAGTACCCTATCCTACTATGTCGCCATACTAGTTCTACAATCAAAACTGCGGGGTCGTATTGGAAATTGGGTTTCCATCATGAGTCAAAGCTAGGGAGGAGCTCTTTACCGATTCGAGACACTCTAGCTAATGTCCTAGGATTCCCCGCAGTTAACCCTTGGATACTGCAGGGCCGGTCCACACATATGATTTTGCAGATTAGTTATTCCTAAACACATGTTTCCCGGTCCTATAGGACCTATCATCCGAGGTGCCTCATTCCATCATCCACATAAGTAAAATATCTGTCAGTTTAAGCACTGACACTACTTCTAGCTAGAAAGAAACGTGTTGCTCTCCCTGCGTTCCCTTCTCCCGTTTTAGACTCCACCGGGTTGTGAGGCTCGTGAAGCTACGTAATACAAAAAGCTACGCCTAAACAGGTCGTGCTTTGATCATCAACCATAAGGTTCTGCTTTTCAACAAGAAACCTTGATCATTGCATCTTAGTATGCCACACTGTCATTCCATATCACACTACCAATCCTTTGCCGAAATATATGAATGGGTGTTAAGCAAGAGAATAAATTCTCCGCCACCAATCATTCATATATTCGACAGCAAATCAATAAATACGATATAAAGGAGTACAATGTCGGACACACATTCCATTTATAAGCTTATGCTCTGGGTCTAAGCGAAAGCCAAATCCATACAAATCAACACTACGTCTGAATAACTACCATCTTCGCCCCATCTTGGGAGCAAATCAATCAAGGGCCTCAACACTAGTTACCCATTCGATATAAAGATCGTCGGACTTCAATCGCCGTCTTCAATTCTTCGAACGTCGTATCATTATTTGGAATGAGAGTAAACTCGGACTTTCCAAATAACTCTCGCCTATATAAATTTGAAAACCATTTCATATCATTGTTAATAATTTATAACGATCTATCGCTATTTTTATTTTACTTTACATACACATCCTAAACATAACAATGTATATTTCCTTCTTCCATCCTTCAATTTACACAAAATGTATATTTGGTTTCATTATTTTTCTTCCTAATGAAAATCTATTCCTTAGAAATGTAAATTTCTAATCTTATTATTTACATTGAAAAATGTAAATTTCTTTTCCTATTTTATTTACATTGAGAAACATAAACTTATATTTCAATATATTATTATATCGAAAACGTAACTTTCATTCTATATTTTATTTACATTGGAAAATGTAAATTCCTAATCATTCTTCTATTTCCTTTGTTTACATTGAAAAATGTAAATTCTTTAAAATATAACTCCTATTTCATTCTTATTTACATTGAAAAATGTAAGTTTCTACATTTCTCTAATTACATATAAAAATGTAACTTCCTATTTTTCTTTTATTTACATGGGAAAACGTAACTTCTTTTTACCGCCTCTAAAATGACGATAAAAATATATAAATTTTATTCTATTCTTTTATCGCATCTAAAGTGACGATAAAAATATACATTTAATTTCTATTCTTTTTATCGCATCTAAAATGACGATAAAAATATACATTTCATTTCTATTATTTATATTCACATTAAAAATGTAAACTTTTCTTTTTAATATAATCTGTATTGCATTAAATAATTTTGCAATGTCAAAATCTAATCTTTTCATTACATAAAAATGTAATTTTCTTACTTTAAATCTTAATTACATAAAAATATAAACTTTACCTTCTTTAACTTAATTATAAAAATGTAAATTTTCCTCCTATATCTTAATACATTAAAATGTAAAAATATTTCTTAATCTTAACCCATTAAAATGTTACCTTTGTTTCTTTATTCTTATTTTTACATAGAAATGTAGAATATATTTCAACGTTACATTCCAGTCTTTATTCTTTTATTTACATAGAAATGTAAATTATTTTTCAACGTTGCATTTCATTTTTTTTATTATATTTACATAAAAATGTAAATTCTATTTCAATGTTGAATTCATTCTTTTTATTACACTGTAAATCTCCTTTTTAATTACATTAAAAATGTGATTAACATTATAATGTAAAATTTCTCTTTTTAATTATATAATAAAAATGTACTTTTTATTTAGAATGCAAATTCTCATTCTTTAACTTCATATAAAATATATTTTTAATTTACAATGCATATATTCTATTCTAAATTACATAATAAGATGTAACTTTAATTTACAATGTAAATTCTTTTCTTATTCAATACATTGTAAATGTATTTTTCTCATTCCCTTCTTATTACATTGATAAAAATGCAAGCTTTTACTCTACTTTAATTACATTAATAAAAATGTAAATTTTATTCTACTTTACCTTAATAAAACGTAAGTTTCATTCTACTCTTTTTATTTTACTAAACCAATTTCCATTTTACACAAATGTCAAGTTTGGTGTCACATTCTCAATGAACAAATATAATGGTTTTTGTTTAACCGTTGTCTAATATCACAAAAATGTCCAATTTGATGTCACCTAATTAATGAACAAAAATAGGGATTTTTGTTTTACCTAATTTCTAATCCAAATAAATAACACTGAAAAGTGATTATTTTTATTGATTTGGACGTTCTAATCCAATGTTTGGCGTGAGCTAACATATCAATTTCATATTACATGAAACAACAATATAATCTAAATTTTATCCTACAACCAAATCTAAACAAATCATTGCATCCATGTTTCAGAAATTTTAATTGTAGACTTAGAACTACAAATATAAACATCACAATTACCAAAATTCACAACAACAAATTTCCATATTAAACATAACAACTTGATTTATAAACATTCATTCAAGAATTTTTGATTTACAAATTTAACACATAACGGTGTAAATAATGTTACTTCTAATTCAACTAAATGAAGTCTCTTTTTATTCACTAACCAAAATGATGTCTTGTAATTATTTCAACTAAAATCAGTGAAAAATGTAATTTTTTATCATTTCAACTAAAATCAATGTTAATGTCATTCTTTTCTTTATAAATCAAAAATGATTCCTTTCATTAATAAAAAAAATAAATATTAACTTATTTTAATTCAATTAATATTAAAAATCAATATTAATAACAATGTAAAAATGTAACTTTTCTCTTATTCTTATTTTCAATAAGAAAAATGTAGACTTTTATTAATTCTTATTTACATTCAGAAAATGTAAACTTTTGTTAATTCGTATTTACATAGAGGACACAAATAAAAAAATGTACATATTCTTCTATGCCATATTTGCATTGGAGAAACGCAAATACAAGGTGAACTTTTATTTTTAAGTTTTATTTGAAACAAGAAATGCAAGTAAAAGAACAAATTCTATTTTCAATGCATATTTGCATTTGTAAATGCAAATAAAAGAATAAACTTCAATGAAAATTAAAAACTGATTTTATTTGTAAAATTAGTTCTACATCTCTAATCTTAACAAATAAAAAGGATAATTTTATTTTTTTACAAACTCTATTTTAATGAAACATTTCATTCAAAAAAAAATGATTTCTATTTTAATGTATGTTTCTGTTCTAATATGATATGTTAAAACAGAATGACAATTTATTCTAATCTTTTTATTTATTTAAATCAAACATGAAAATAAAAATATTGTTTTTATTTTATACTTCAAAGTTTAACACACATGAATATAAAATATTCTATATATACAATAATATATGATTTTATCGTATACACAAAATTCTAACAATCATAAATATGTAATCACAATCAATCGTTCATCACAATCGCCGCACCATCAACATTTAAATAAACACATACATAAAACATGAATCGCATACTGAATGAATATATATATTACTCAATAAAATAAATAAATAATTTTAATTTTTAAAATAGAAATCTCACAACCTTTTGAATTTCTGAGCCGTTCAGATAAAAAAATTGGATAAATTTCAATTTGCTCAGAATCAGGTCCAGTTAGTGTCATCGCGTAGATCTTTGTCTCACGATCGTGGCGCACCTGAAATCGTTCGAATTCGAGTTCGTATGAGTGAGATATGGTTAAATTAAAATTGGTAAAATTTTGAATTAAATTAATTAAATAATCAAAGGTTGAAAAAGTCAACCTTCCTCCTTCCTTCTCCATCACGTTTCGACCCGTTCTCTTTTTTATTTGAACCCATTTTGTTCCAAATTAGGTTTCCACTTTTCTCAAAATTGGTGAAACTAGAAGTCGATCGGAAGGTGGCAAATCGGAGAGGGAGGAGAGCGGTGTCGGCGCCCTAGGTGATGGAGGGGGAGGTGGGGCCTACGTGGTGCGGTTGGGCCTGTTTGGCTGCGGGTTGAGGAGGGGATTCCGGCCAAAATACTTCAGTACGCCTCATCATCTCCGTATAGAATCGAAGAGGAGGAAGAGAGCTTCGATTTGGTATATGGTTTGTTGATTTTCATTGAGCGGATTGGAAGAAATTAGAGAATGAAATTGGGAGAATGGTCGCCTTTGAAAAGGGGGGTGGCGGCCGTGTGTTTTAGTGCTAGGGTTAGGGTTGAGATAATTCTCCTTTTTATAGTATTTTAATAATTTAATTACCCATTAAGGCTCGTTTAGCAACTTTCTCTGATTTCAGCCCAACGACTGTCATTCTTACCTATTTACCCCCATTCCGGACTCATCTAGCTATGTACCGCAGGCCCAAACGACTATCTTGACCCAGTTTTCTTTAATTTAAAACATTTTATTTTATTTTTAATTCAACCGTACAAATAAATTCACCGGGGCCACAAATTAACTTCAAAAATTCCCAAAAAATATATTTAGCTATTCTTTGAAGTTGCGGACCTAGGAAAATTAATTTCGTTCAATTTTGAGCCCGTTTGAAAAATGATTATTTTCAAGTCGATTAAAATTGACCGAAATTGACAAAACTGAAATCTTTTTGCCACGGCCACAAATTAATTCTAAAATTATGAAAAATTAAACTTAGCCATATTTTGACATTCCAGATCCAACAAAAGTAGTTTCGTCGAAAACGGAGGTCGTTTGTAAAATGACTATTTTTAAGGGCTATAAATTAAATATTAAAAATACATTTTTAAACAAATAATTTTCGAAACATGCAATATATAAGTGTTTATACTTATTAAATGCAGAAACGTCATTCTGAACTCAATGGAAGTGGTTTCGAGTCCAAATTCCTTCATATGCAAAAATTAGCATTTTTGACCTTTATATATTATATATATAAATTTCATAGCGACCTTTCTAAATTTTAATCTGGGCATAACTTTTGATCCCTGCTATGAAATTTCAGTTTTTTAGATTTGTTAGAAAGATATTTTTAAATAGATTCTAATATTTTTGGTTTCACTAAAATCCATTAAATTTTGCATCCTGTACGGTCAGCCAAAGTTCAAGTTTGACTTTTCAAACTACCGCGTTATTTCTAACACTTTTTATAATTAAAATTAAATCATTAATTCTAACTTCGATTTAAATCAATTTTTAATCATTATTATTTTAAATTAATTGTTTTAAATATCAAAACCCATCAAAATTACTTAAAATAAAATTTTAAATTTACTCCAAAATTCAGTGTTGTTACACATGGGTTGTATCTCAGTATTGAGAGATAACTACATATATTGTGTTAGGTGAATCCATGGGAAAGTAGATGGGTACGATGCACATATAAGTCTTGAGTGCGATTAACCCAAGTGACCAAATAAACAAGAAAATGAAATAGAACAGTATTGATAGGGATCATTCCATTTCTGATATACTAGTATATGTGCGGTACAAAAAAATGTATATAAGAAGCGCAATACATCTTGTTCATCTTATCTTGTTCGGTTCACACTTGTCCTTGTTATTGTTATCTTGTTCTTCCAGTTTTTATATACCTGCCATGACACTTTTATTTATTTATATTTAAAAGTAATTGGACTGGCCAGACTTTATGTCTGACCCTTTTAGTTTCCTCTTCTCTCTTCTGTTTCCCCCCCAGGTTCTCAAGGTGGAAGTGTTTAGAGTTGATTTGGATTCTTTTCAGCTTAGCATGGACTTTGGATATTGATGTACAATTTTGACTCATTGTCAACTCTCGTATGGCTTTGCTTAGGAAATATGGTTTATATTTTTGTACTCTGATATTTTTTGGCAAGACAGATTATTAAACATGTAACTGATTATTTCAAACCTATGATGTAAATTCAGTATTTGGGACTATGATGTTATGATTTAAATAAAGTTTCTAATTCCGCTGTTATTTTACATGTCTGTCTTGTGCTATTATGTTCTTATTTACCTATAACGCTTCACGAAAGTTAATGCATTCCTTAGTGAGTGACATTAACGGATGTGGGATGCCACATTTGGTATCAGAGCATATGGTTATAAGATCGGATAAAGTATTTTGAAAATGATTTTCAAAAAGGTCTCAAAAACAAAGTATTTTAAAATAAAAAGTCTATTTTTGAAGAGCATATTTCCCAAAGCATTAAATATCTTCTCGATTTTCCGCTTAATTTCTTTTCCTTTTGTTCGGGGAACCGTTTCTTCCCGAAAGGGTATCCCCATCTCGTCATGGTTCCATAGGCATGTTAAAACTATGGTACATGTCGAAGGACAAAGAAGTGCCCAACCTCCATCTTTAGCCGTAGTGATTTCACCCGCGTCTTATTTTCTTTCGAACCTCGTAAGGATTTCCGTGCGATGGAGGCAGCTTTCAAGAGATTGGTTAGCATGTTGCACAAGGATGGTAAAAAGGAGAATAAGGGAACTGGGGCTAAGGAACACAACCCAAAGATGAAAGAAAATGGTGGACTAATAAGGGAATATAGATAAAAGAAGAAAAGAGGAAATACCATAACTTCAGAACGGTGGGTCATCTGAAAAAGGATTGCAGAAAGAGGTAAGACGTTAGTTACCACTTTGGTAAGGTGGGACGCCTTATTAAGGAGTGCCCAAAGAGACAAGGACAAGGCCAGAGGGTGGGAACTTCTAGGAGGCAAGCTAATGTTCTCATAGCTGGTGGATAGGATAGGGGTAGGAAAGTTTCCGTCGAAGGATTGATTTCTATTTCTGATCATCCTATTAGGATTCTTTTTCTGGTGCTTCGTATTCTTTCATACCTGATCCTTTAGTTGAGTTGAGTCTCTGCACCTAGATACTAGTATGGTTTTGGATCCCGTTATTGCCTCAGACCCCATTTGAGGTACGACTCTTTTATCGATGATTTGTCGGGGTTTGAGAATCTCTGTGTTAGGCGTCGAATTTGATTGCGACGCATATGTTCTTGGTTTCATAAGATACGTTTTGATTCTAAGATGGATGGGTTAACCATATATGGATCCATTCTAGATTGAGAAAGGAGAGTCACTAGACTTCTGACTTGCCATAGAAAGACTCTTGAGATTTCTTATGACCCCAAAAGGGTCTGTCATGCTTGGTCTCCTAGAACCTCTTGATATATCTATCAATGATTTGCGACATGTGAAAGAAAAGAGGGAACTTGATAAGAAAGTAGGGGAGCTACTCGAGAAGAGGTTTGATAGATGACTATTCATTCAAGAGGCGATAAAAGGTATAGAGTTCGAGACAGTGGAGCCAAACTTGCGACAGGAAGTGACAGTAGAGAAGGAAGCAACGATTGGACGAGTTCCAAATTGCATACTTGGATCGGAGGTTAAGAAATTATGCAACAAAGAAGTGAAGCTAGTAAGAGTGCTATGGGGAAAGGTCCGCGAGTATGCTATTTGGGAGGCTAAAGACAAGATTCATGCTTCATATCCTTTCCTTTTCGAGAATATGTTCTTAACTTCTTTTTCCAAGTTTCAAATTAATACTTACATCTATCGTTTGAATATCTCCTATCGATCGAGTATCTAGGTAGAAAACTAATGAAAGCAAACATGAGTTTGAGACATGTTATGTTTGATGGATGCAAGTGGTTGCTAGTGATTTCTCGTGGATGCATATACACACACAATAGGCACTAGGTCGGCTCAATCACTTACATGTTGCATATTGATGTGTGTACATGTTAAATTTTTATGGATTTTTGTTGTATTGATGTCGCATTTGGACAAATGGTTGTGCACCCATATAGAACTTGCATGTTATACTAGGGTGATTTGCTTACATTTTGGTTGTATGGCATAAACATACATTACACTAAGGAGGTCAACTGAATCAGTAGACCGCCTTATCTTTCGCATTAGTTTACGGACTTATACACACACTATTGCGTATGTTCAAAAAAGCATTAGAAATTCCTAAAGGACAATGGATGTCTGTGATGGCTAGATGGATGTATGATTGTTGGATGTTAGGATATACGTTCTTCTTAACTTAGAGATTTCGGCGACGAAATCCTTTAAGTAGGGGAGAATGTAACATCCCGTAATTTTAAATATTAAAATGACAAATTAAATAATAATTAATTTTTAAATGAAAAATTAAGTGAAACGGGTTACGCCATTGCGTTCATCTCGGAATTCTGCTTGAGATAGAGTCTGAGTTTGCGTAAAACGGACATCCTATGAAGAAGTAATGAAGCTCAGAAGATTTAAAGTTTAAAGCTGTAAAACAAGTCGATTGCCCATTTTTCACAATTCGACTGGTACAAGTCGACCGCCTAAATATCACCATTCGACTTTTTTAGACAGAAGTAAAAACTACGACTGGTTGAAATTGGCCAGTCGACTGGTTGATTCTGGGCAGTTTACTGATGACGTGTTTTTCTAATTTGAATGGTTCGGATGGTTCCTAATCAAATCTAAAGGTCCTAATTCACCTAATACACCTATAAATAAACACCTAAACCTAAGCCTAATCTCATTATCTTCATCCATGGCGCCTCCATGCTGCTCTAATCTAAATTAAAACAAGCCTTTCTTCTCCATCAAGTCAAATGAAGATCCGATCTAAAAATAATCAAAGAGGATTATACATATTTGAAGATTGCTACAACAAATTTAGCGATGTGAAAACAACTTATTCAACATGTTCTTCGCAGCAAATTCACTGTGAGTTCATGTTGCTTTTATATCTAAATATCTAGTAGTGATCTTGGTATGTATATAATAATTGGATCTTGAATCGGTGCCTAATCAGTTATATTATGACATATTCCATTGATCTGTTCTTATATGTTTATATCATCACCAAGTCTAATCTTGTCATAATATGTCAATTCGGTTATGCCTATTTCTATCGTTATGTTGTTGATTTGTTATTATGCCTATTCTGATTCTCTTCTCTCCTTCTTTTCCTTTTTATTTTCATATAGGAAGGTTACCTTCGAGCCTAGGCCTAACGCTGAAAAATGCGAACATGCAGAATTAGGAATAATACGAAAAGACATAATTTGAGGCATAATCGGTATTGGGAAAAATATGGATCTAAATGTGGGCATAATTTGGAAATATACGAATATGGATTAGGGGGCATATTTCATATTGGATAATAAGAATGTGAATTTTTGGCATAAATTGGAAAACACGAATTTGGGTTAATTTGTATTGGAATGTGTAAATATTAATTTGGCATATAAATTGGAACATGTCTAAATATTAATTTGGGACATAAATTGGTGCATGTGTGAATATGAATTTTAGGCATACATTAGAAAATATGCGAATATGGGTTTGGGTACAACTTGTATTGGAATAGGTGAATATGGGCTTGGGGCACAAATTGGAAAATATGTGGATTTGGGGTTTGTGCAATATAAATATATATATATATATATATATTTAAACATACATACATATATTTATATATATGTGCCTTAATTTATGATAAGGAACATATGGTGCATAATTAAAAAGGTGAATTAAAAAGAGGCATATAGGACTATGATTTGAATAGTGTATTAGACATAATTCAAATGGGCAAACATAGAATAGTCACCTATAATGACATAGGTAGATATGGATAAAAATGGTATAATTTGAATATGAACGTTTTTGGATGTGTGATTCAAATTACTGGTGTAAAATAGGTATTGACACCTATAAAAGGAAAGGATTAATTAATTGGTAAATTAATTAATAATGGAAAATCTAGTAATTACAATTAGGAATTGTAATCGTACTTATAACACGAGTTTAGGTTGCATTAGTGGCGGAAGTCTGCCCGGACCAGACCGACATATCCAGCAGCCACTAATGTTGAACCTAATGTGGGAGGTCTAAGTATGTAAGTATGAAATGGGCTAAGACACGAGATTAGGCCCAACTGTGGAATAAGACTGCCCGGACCCGACCGACATATCCAGCATTCACACGTTGTAGGCCTAATGTGAGAGGTTAAGCCTATTATAACCATAATTGGACATGATAATGAATTGGAATACTTAACCTGATATAATCCATAAGGGTTGTGTGAGTATGAACTTAAGTTAGGGTTAAGTAAAATTGGATGGGTAGTGGGTGGGTTAAGTAAATTAGAGGGGATGGGTAATATATGCATATAGGTCTATAAACTTAACCCGATAAGGTTATGTAATTAAAGACACCGAGTGGTATGCATAACCGGTAGAAACAGTAAAGTTATGTAATTAAAGGACACCGTTTAGGGTAAGCATAACTTGTAAGGAAATGAGACAACCTGAGTAATAAGATAAGAGGTACTTAATTATAAATCAAGTAATCTAGACGTCTGGAACCCGCTGATGTGAACAACATGCTTAGGCCTGTCCTAGGGACAAGAGGAAATCATAACGTATGTTATAATTAATGGATTGGGAAACTTGTTAATGGGGCTTAGTTAATAGAACTAAGTTAACAAGTAAACAACGGTAAGTTGTATTAACAATGAAAAATGGAATTATGATTAAACGAGAAAGAATGAGGAAAACTTATAAGAAAAGTTTTATTAAGTCATAAATAATGACTGACATGATAAAAAGGAAACATGTAAAATGAGACGTACTTAGTTACATATTAAGTAAAAACATGTTATGGTAATGATGTAACCAAGCAAGAATATAAAATAGATAGTGGATTACAGACCGTGGGGCCACAATCTAGAGAATAACATGATGTAAGCTTATTAATAAACTTAAATGAATTAAGTGGTATGACTGAAATTAATAAGCAAGAGAAACTTGGTAATTTGAATAAGAATTCAATATGAATCGGAATAACCAAGTTAGCTGGAAACCTGGTAAGGTGAGACAAGATCATATAAGAATGTTTAGACATAGGTTCTAACAACATGCTAAAGTATGGCGCTTAGATCAGTCCGTACGGTTGAGGGTGAATAACCCAAGGGGGTAGATCATTGCGGTGTTAGAATACACGAGGGGAGCGCACATTAATCTGATTGGTTCGATGGCTCTAAAGGACTGGAAGGGGTAGTATGCAGCTTCCTGAGACATTGAAGATGCTCCTAGTAGTCCTCTATGGTGGTGTAGTTCCGGACTGTGCTCACAGAGGTTGGGTCTGCGTGTAACTACTAGGTGGGTGCGCCTTGACTGCAGATGTAGCTATGTTGTCAGAATGCTGTGACAAGATGGCACTAGGGTAGTTTGGCGGTTGCCTCACGAGGAGGTAGAGAGGGTCATGACCAACAAGGATAGTAGACCGTCGGATATCCATCATCGGCAGCCAGCGGGATGCGAAAAGACTAGAGCTAACCCTAAGATATCATTTCACCTTTCACTATCGAGGTATGGGGTTGAGGGGAGACGCCACATGGATACTTAGATTGGTTGTTATTAAGGGCGGTCGCTTAGCTCTGTAGTCTTTACTAGTTGAGGGAGGGGCCGAGGTGGGGACATAGCCGCCACGAAAATAGACCCTAGGTACATCTGTATATAGAGGTTCATTAAAGACGTGCCTATACAGATATGGAAAAACTTCCAACCGAGTTCCGTGTCACGCCCGGCCACGGAACTCGTTGCACATTAGAGGACGTGTGATTGAGGCATCGAGCTACAATTATAATACATATGTGGGACATTCTAGATACATGCACATCTACTCTGGGTGATGTATCGTAGACTAGAAGGCATTATTCCGATATCGAATCTGATTCGATCGATGGAGGAAGTCTGTACGCTTATGTAGCATCGTAATGAAAAATATATGCGGAACGTAACATTGTTATGTAGACTTCGACATAGGATGAGGGACTGCGTTCACTTTTGTTGCATTACGATGGAGATTGTGCGAGTGGGTTACCATGGGGTGTATCTCAATATTGAGAAATAACTACATATATTGTCTTAGGTGAATCCATGGAAAAGTAGATGGGTACGATGCACATATAAGTCTTGAGTGCGATTAACCCAAGTGACCTAATAAACAAGAAAATGAAATAGAACGGTGTTGATAGGGATCATTCCATTTCTGATATACTAGTATATGTGCGGTACAGAGAAATGTATATAAGAAGCGCAATATATCCTGTTCATCTTATCTTGTTCAATTCACACTTGTCCTTATTATGGTTATCTTGTTCTTCCAGTTTTTATATACCTGCCATGACACTTTTATTTATTTATATTTAAAAGTAACTGCACTCGCCAGACTTTATGTCTGACCCTTTTTGTTTCCTCTTCTCTCTCTTTCGTTTCCCCCCAGGTTCTCAAGGTGGAAGTTCTTAGAGTTGATTTGGATTCTTTTCAGCTTAGCTTGGACTTTGGATATTGATGTACAGCTTTGACTAGTCAACTCTTGTATGGCTTTGCTTGGGAAATATGGTTTATGTTTTTGTACTTTGATTTTTTGGCAAGACAGATTATTAAACATGTAACAAATTATTTCAAACCTATGATGTAAATTTAGTATTTGGGACCATGATGTTATGATTTAAATAATGTTTTTAATTCCTCTGTTATTTTACCTGTCTGTCTTTTTCTATTATGTTCTTATTTACCTATAACGCTTCACGAAAGTTAATGCGTTCCCTTAGTGAGTGACATTAACAGATGTGGGATGTCACAGTGACCATCAACTCACGAGCCCCTCCGATCGTGAACGCCCTTCACGTGTCGCTTTCACGAGCCGCTGTGCCCTCCACGAGTAGAGTAGAGCACCACGAGCCAAGTGGAAAGCAAGACCACGACCCGAACCGCTCGTACACTATGACCACGAACCGGAGGAGGAACATGAGCCGCGAACCGGAGATCCACGAATGGAAGTCACGAACCGCTCCCACGACCCGAACGGAGCCCACGAGCAGGTCACGAACCAGAGAGATAAGACCACGAGCCATGAACCAGTTGTATACCCCGAATGGAGATCAATGAACTGAATGTGGTGAATCAAACTGGAGAAGGCTAAAACCCGAGATGCAAAGGAAGTCCAAATGAGAAGTTGTAGCTCAGGATCCAGTTGGGAACCAATGAGTTAACTTCAAGAGTTGGGCTTTATTGCGGGACGTGTGCAAAAGGGGTTATTGATATCTATAACTTTGGTTCACCGTTGAGAGAGGGGGCATGTAGACGAACCAGAGCTAGGGAAGTGTGGACTGGTTGTCCCGTTAGGGTTATTGATTATGGACCAATGAAGTGGGGTTAGAGTAATAGTTTTACGGAGTTGCCATCATGGCCCCAAAGGGCAAAGTGGTCGTAGCAATAGTTGTGTGGAGTTGCAGTCATGGCCCCAATAGATTTGGTGATCAAGGCGATGGATATCGTATGCTTTATGCACTGAGTGAGTGATGTGAGGATGATTGCTATGTTTGATGTTTTCTATCACAACGACACGTACATTTCCATTTTACACTCTATGTTAGTGTTTACCATAGAGTACTATACATCTTATTGCGCTAACCCTTTGGTTGCAGGTCCAGGTTCAGGTATAATTATTTATACCTGTTATTGTTTCTTTTTGTTGCTATCGCTTATACTAGACTTTCGTCTGACCCAAAGTTTTATGTCTCTTCTTATTACTCGGGGTGCTCATAAACGAGCAGACTGGAGATAGGTTAGGTGGTTATGCATGAGTAGCTGTCCAGAGACGAGCAGGATGATTCCACGTATTATATACATATATTCTCCCTGTGTTGTTGCTGATCACTGCTTTGGGCATTAGTAGTGTACCTTTTCTATCTTATTTTAGAGATAGTATTTTTAAGTTGTAATAACGATGGTTTGGATCATAAGCTATATTTTGGATTCCGCTGTTATGATGGTTTAGTTTTCATCTTATGCATTGTCTCTCCTGTTTTATGTCAAGTTATGTTATTATTATATTTTATTCCATGCCCATCACTCGTCGTCATTTCTGAAGCAATTTCCAATGTGGTTTCTTGTCCGATAGAGATTGTCTTGACTGGCATTTATTCGTTCGAGGTTCGTTTAGGGTGCTGGGTTCTTTCGTTGATTTAGTGAGGCAATGGTATTTGGTGGTCGAGGATTTTTTTTTGGAATTTCTCCCTGTGTACTCTGGATCTCTAGCGTTGCTTCCTATGGCTTCTCGATTTCCAGTTGCTGGTTGTCAAACTATGTTAGAATCCAAGTATAAATTGGATGTCAGACAAGGCGAAGGGGATTTCATCACCCCTTTTGTTCCTAGTCTGTCTTTCAAGGGTGAAGATTTCTCTTCGGTTTCTCGTGAGCTCCGTGCTTCGCCCATTAGGGTAATGTTCAGATCCCTTTTCTACAATGGCTCTCCGGGACCTCTCGCTATTGCTGGCCCTTGTTTGGGTAGAGTTCGTATTGGGGATTTGGTGGCCCCGATCCGAACTTTACCAACGGTTTGCATAGCGAAGGTTAGTTCTATCAGCTCGAGTATGGAGTGCAGTTCTGTGGGTTTTACAGGTTCGGTTCGGCGCAAGAGAAGGCGTCGCCACAAGCATCGATATGCTTCTTTGTTATCGGTATCCCAAGGTGCAAAGAATTGTGTTGTTTCCTCTGTGGGTGCTTCTGTGCAGGCTTCCCATGTGTTAGCATTAGCTAACAGCTTCTCGGCATTAGTCTCCACGCCCGTGGAAGATGTCAGCTATGTGGTTGGTGACTAGCGTCGGAGTGGCACATCTAATGCGTCGTCGTCTGCTTGTTGGGATATAGCGAGTTTGCATCCTCGTCCGATGAGTGGGATGACAAATGAGAATGTACAGGCTTTGGAGGTGGATTCTTTGCAGGTGGCTAAAAGGTCTTTGTCTTCGTCTTTGGGTTAGTCGATGCTGTGAATAATGAGAAGGTCGTTAAAGGCGTTGGGATGGAGCTTTGTATCGGGTCTGCGTTTGGGAGGCTGGCTTGATGTGGGAATCTTCAGAGTTTTTGTGCAGGCCCTATTTTCTCAAGGCTGGTTTCTGGTCTCGCGGTCAAATCCGCTGCTAGGCCGTAGATCTATCAGCCAGTGGTGACTATGCAGCCAGAATAGGTATCGCATGTGTTACTTTCGTTGGCTTTCAGAATTTGCAGACAGGTCCGGGTTTCCTCTTTTTACTCCTTTAGTTTCTCTTTCTCTTGGCATGGCTCTGTGTGCTGCTTGCAGTTCTTTGGTGTTGATTTTACTGTTGTGAGCCATGACACACGGTTGTGTGTGCTCCTCGTCGTCGACCTTTTATCTATAGATGAAGTCGCGAAGGGTCATGCGTGTGTTTTTCCTTGTGCTGCTGATTGTGTTGAGTTTGGGGTTGCTGCGTTTGTGCCTGTCCTTTCTTGATTTTTCTTTGCTTCTCGTGATGGTTCTTTTCCTTTTTTATCTATTGGTATCAGCGACTTTGATCCATGGATGGGTCAATGTTATGCTTCCGTGGGATTGTTTGTTTCTTGCCAGCATTTTCTTGGTTTTTGTGTGGCACAGATGATTAGACCAGTTATGGGGTCGAAGACTGGTTCTTTTTGTTGGGTATGCCTTTCTTTTGATCTTGTGGTTTTGCCTTTGGACTTGGCCTTTAGTCTAGTGGATTTGACGATGGTTCTAGGGGTCCTTGTCTCAGTAAGTCATAGCGAGGCCTTAATCGTGTCATTTGTGACTTGGTTGTTTTGTTCTTGGCTTTTCGGGTTTTGCGGGTTCTGTAGGAGACTGTTTTGGGTGCTGGCTACTTGTTATGGGAATTCTTCCAGTTGTAGATGTATAGTGGATTCCGGTGCGATTCACTATACGGGCTACCGTGGAGATGGCCCCACTGCTTGGACTTTATCTTTTTTAGTTTTCCACTTTGTAGGCTTTCAAACTTTACCTATACTGCGGGATTGTCAACCTAATGAAAATTTGGCACTGGTAAAGTTCAAACAACAAGGGGTGTTGCCGGCTCTAGGCTACTCCACATCCCCAGATAGGGTTTCTGTCTCTTTTTTCTCGATGTGTCCTTCTGCTTCTTTTTTTCATTCCACTCCTGCTCTCAATTCTGTCCCCCTTCTTAGTAAGGCTGAGATAGCGATCATTAATGATCAACTAGCTCGATTTACTAAGAACTCTTGTCCGTCTAGGGTGTCGTCTAGTTGTGTTCCACAAGGGTGTGAGGTACCTGTTCGCTTGTCCGTGCATTGCTCGCGCCGTCGACCGTGTACGACTGCTAGCACCCCCCGCACCATTCGCACACGCTCTATAGCGGCGTCTGAGAAGATCGTTAGATCCACTCGGCATACGCTTTATCGTATTTGGGTTGTGTGGTGGTCTTTTCTAGCTACTTGTTGGTGTTCTCCGTTTCGTATGTCCTTCATGGAGACATTCCTTTATTGGAAAGTTCGTGGTATAGGTAATGATGCGCCTATGGCTAGACTCAAGCGCATTGTTAAGAAGCATTCGATCTGTTTGGTGGCACTTCTGGAACCTTTAGTGGGGCAGGAGGCGATCACCAAATGTGCTTTGTCTCTTGGCTATGGTGGTGCTGTAGCCAATGTTTCCGATAAGATTTGGATTTTGTGGTCCAAAGCCGTCGCTGCTCACCCTATTTTTGATTCGGACAGGCTGCTTATGATAGCTTGTTCGTTTCGTCCTTTCTCCTCTTCCTTTTTGTTCTCGGCTGTCAACGCCAAGTGCAATAGGATTGAGAGTTTATACCTATGGTCTGACATCCTTTCCCTTTCTGAGCTAGGTTTCTCTGCTGCGGTTTTGGGAGGCGACTTTAATGTAGTCGCCTGTCAAGCTTAGAAACGAGGAGGCAATGCCATTAACCATTTAGCGGTGGCGGATTTCAATGGCTTTATCATCAGGTCGGGGCTTTCTGAAGTCTCTTCATCGGTTCTGCCTTTACTTGGTGTAACAATCAAGATAGGCCAAATCGTATTCTGTCTAGCCTTGAAAGGGTTTTTGCATCGGAAGGATGGTTCAATCTTCCTTTTAATTATTCTGTCTCCCATCTAAACCGCACTTTTTCGCATCATGCTCCTATGATTCTACCTTGTTCTCCTCTTTCTCTTTCTGGTCCTTCCTCTTTTCGTTTCCAGAGTATGTGGAGAACACATCACGCTTTCCACAACACTGTGGAGAGCTCCTGGAACTCTCCTCTTTTAGGGTCTCCGTGTGTTGTGTTCTCTCGTAAACTGAAGCTTCTTAAGGCCTGCCTTAAGGAGTGGAATGTTCTTGTCTTCAAGAACATTTTCGATAGAGTTCGGGCAGCCGAAGAATCTCTTGTATTGGCGGAATCATCCTTTGGTGAAGATCCTACTGCCGCTAACAAGGAATCTTGGGCGCTTGCCCAATTATCTTTCCCGTCGGAGCTTCGTATTGAACATGACTATCTTCGTCAGAAAGGAGGATCAAGTGGATTATTGAAAGCGATACGAATTCCAAGTTTTTTCACACTTCCACCCGCAAGAAGAATAGGCTACTTATGATTCATAATATTCTTCGTCCTGATTTCTCTTTGGCTGTAACACCGAGTGAAGTCAAAGATACTATTCTGTCCCACTTCTAATCTTTCTTTGGTGTTCCTCCCGTTTCGGTCCCCGACCCGAACCTTCTTGCTTTCATTTCAAGATTGGTACTTCCTTCCGATAGTGTTGATATTGTCGCACCACCATCGCTGGAAGAGATACGTACTTGCGTATTTTCTCTAAGTAAGGACAATGCTAGTGGACCTGATGGTTCAACGGGGTCTTTTACCGGAGTGTATGGTCAATTATCCAGGCAGACTTTTGTCTGGCTATCCGGTCTTTTTTCTTGGGTGGAGATCTTCCTCTGAGCTGGACCTCCACCAACTTGGTCCTTATCCCTAAGTGTGAACAGCCTCGCTCTTGTGCGGATTTTCGCCCGATCAGCTTGTGCAACTTCTCTAACAAGGTCATTTCTAAGGTATTAGCCTCTAGGCTAGCACCGTTTCTTGAGCAGGTTGTTTCTTCTTCCCAAGTTGGGTTTGTAAAAGGATGTTTAATTACATATAACGTCCTTTTAGCTCAAGAGATGAGATGATCTCTCAGATCGATAGGAAGGTTCGAGGGTCTAATGTGGTCATCAAGCTGGATATGGCAAAGGCATATGATCGCATGTCTTGGTTTTACTTCCTTAAGGTCCTGAGAGCTTTTGGCTTCCCGGAAACCCTTATCGGTGTCGTTTGGAGGCTTATTTCCAACTGCTAATTCTTCGTTCTAATTAACGTATTGATGTGCACATAAAAATGCATATTTATATTCACATACATATATATATATATATATATCCTTATTTAGTGCAAATAAATGTCATATGTGGGCATTTTATCTTGTTTAAACTGCAATTCAAATGATTTTAAAACATCATGCATTCATTATCATATAGGGGGACAATGGTCATTTTTGCGCTTAAGTTATTTTGAATTTTTTTTTACTTGGACATTTTTCATTGTTTTTTATAGAATTTTGGTGCATATGGAAAAGGGCTTCATAGAGATTTATATGCATACAAAGAAAAAAAGAGGAAATCAATGCCTTGCTAAAAAATAAGGGAAATCAATCAATGGAGAAGGAATCAATTCAAATAGAAGATTGGTGGAGGACCCCACCCACTCTCCCTCCTTTTTTAGTGGAGACAAAAATAGGCTTCATGAATCATTATTGCTAAAGACAAAAGGAAGCTTAATGAAGGGCATATTTGGTAGCACGCTAAAAGTGAATTAAGGTTTTACTCAAGTATATATAACCCCTGTATGCTAATGTAAAAAGGATCTTGGATTTTATTTAGTTTAGAATTGAGGCTCAAATCAAAACCTATTTTTCTTCCATGACTTCTTAGCCATTTTCTTTATTGTAATATATCTTCTAATGCAATTTTAATTAGTTGTTTTTTTATTTACATGTTCTTTTCTTTTACGCAAGTAGCTTAGATTTATTTTACGCAGTTTGAATAGATTTTCCTTTATTTTAGTTCTCTATTTTTGTTGTTCTTTAATGTTGAAATCTATTTGTGTTGAAATGAGGAGCTAAACCCCTACAATTTAGGGGTGATGAAGCTTTTCCTCTCAATTAATGTAGATTCAACATGAATTTGTATGAATGATCTCTTTGGGTTTAATGGGAATGGATGTTTTTATGTATTTGTGTTTCATATTGAATTTAATAGCCTCTTTTGGTTCATTTTATAACAATGAGGCTATGTTTGTGACATATACAACAAATTGCCTCTTCATCTAAAATTGCGATTATGGCAGTGAAATGAGTTTTAAGTTGAAACTTGATGATCTATATTACTAACCAATAGTAAATAGATCATACTTAAATTAGATTTTAGTTTCATTTTGATGGCCTGTTTCATAATAGTTAAAAAGTTAGATTTATTGTGTATTATAGTTTGATGGCGTATTTTGTGTTAATTATTAGCGAAAATAAGTTATGCTTACGATAATTACATAATTAATCTTACTTAAATTATTTGAGAGATATTTGTGCTATTTTATGTTGAACAATGTTGAAAGAGAGAAAAGTGAAGTTGCCCCTAAATTAGTTTTAATCTCATATTTTTAATCTACACTTTAATTTACTTTTTTTTCAAGTACTTAATCACAATCCAAATTTTGGTTTAGTTTGACTGAATAAGATTGAAATTACTTCTTTTCCTACGGATCGACTCGTATTCGGCACGTACTAACAATTGTATGCCATGCGCTTGCGATTTATTACACTTCGCGAAGGTTTTCTAATTCATAGAATATTCGTTGGTGAACAAGTTTTTGGCGCCGTTGCCGGGGAAAGACATTAGTTTTAATTTTATTCTTCGAACTAATTTTCTTATTTGTGTTCTACTAAAAAAAAGATTGTGTATTTGTTTGTTTTATTTCACTTCTATTTGTTTGTGTGTGTCAACGTGCCTTGTTTTAGTGTTCTTAGTTTTCTTTCCTAAAAAAAAAATTGTTCCATTTTGTAGTTAGTTATGTGAATTGCATTTGTTGTTAGTGTTTGTTTTGTGTGTGTTTTTATTTATTAAATTTTTTTCTGCCATATTTCCTTTGATTTCTTTCCTATTTATTTTCCTCCTTATTTTCAGTACATATTTATCCTTTTCCTTTGTACAATTGTTACAAAAAAAAAAGAAATAAAAAAAATTAAAACCAAATTTATTGCTTGCCATATATTTTTATTTTTTTCCTAAAAAATAAATTTAGTGATTTCCTTTTACTCCCTTTTTAATTTCCTTTCCCTTCTTTCATTTATTTCTTGACTGCCTTCCTTTTTCTTTCCAGTAATTAATTAAAATTATATCTTTCCATTTTTTTTCTCTTTTACTTCTTTCCCTTTCCCCTTCTCTCATTTATTTCTTTCCTTCTTTTTGTCCTTCCTCTATAATTTTCTCCCTTTCTGTGCCTTATTCTATTCACAATTCACAATCCGTTATAAACCAACCTCCACTTAACATTCTATTCTCTGCCATACAAACACCTCCATCACACTTAGCTTCTTCCCTCTCATCACCTTCACATACGCCGCCATCATCCCCAGTCCAACAACTCACACAACTTCACTCCCTCATAATCTTCTCCTGACCCTCAAACAAATCCGCAAACCACAAGACTCCCTCCTTGCCAAATACCACACCACCGCCCAGTTTTGCATCCCCTGCTCCATAAACTCACTGCAAACCGCCTTGTCAAACCGAGATGCAAACTTCCACCATAACTAAACACCCAACGCAATACATCATCGCGATCAAAAACAGCATCTTCATCACAAACAAATTCCATCCCTTTAGATCATCTCGCAAGAAAAGGGAAGGCGGTGTATTCCTTCATTTTTGAGGGTATTTTCGATTTTGTTTTTCAAAAAAAAGGGGGCTGTGTTTATTTGAGAATATAATTGAGGGCAAGATTTATTTCTCATTATCTTTGGGATTCTTGAGAAACAATTAAGCTGTACACTGGAAATTCCCTTTGAAAATTCATTTATAAATATTTCATTTATTTCCTATTTATTTCCTATAAATATTTCATTTATAAAATACACTTTGAAAATTTCCTTTTTACATTCCAGTATTTCTTATGGTATGTAAAATGCCAATTAAACAGACCAGTGTCATCATAATCAATCACAGGTTTTATATCACATCATATATCACAATATATGAAAACAAACAATATTATAAATATTGAGGAATCTAGTTGGATCCCTCCGACCCGTTTCCCTGCATCTATAGATATTACACAATATAATTCACAACAATTTCAGTTCAATATGTACTAATCTGATAAACAGAATCAAGTTTTGTTAACGATATGTGTGTATATCGTTATCTATAAATTTCAACCAACAATCAACAATTCAACCAAACAATCATCACACAGATTTTTTTTTTCAGTACTAGATTATATTTGTAAAAATATAATTTAAACAGAGTTAGTGAGTTTTACTCACCTTAGTCGTTAATCGTTGAATAACGATTAACGTCATTCGATCAAATGTTGAATTCTGCCATAAATTCAAACAAGCTCCAAATCTCCCCAGACCGCTAGTACTTGTATTCTACACTAATACGTGTCCAACGTAGTTCGTTTCATCTGGTTTTGATACCATATGAAATATATACGCATGTTATAACTTTGAAATGAACTAACGTTATCAATTATGTTAAATAATTCATCTTATTTTCATTTGAATCTAAACTATACTCATAGCGTATACTGAATAATTAAACCATATAATCAGTAATCTTACCCAATTATTCGTCTAAAGACATGTAATCCATTCTGATACCATACGTTCGTGCACAGTTTCATCCTCATGTTGATACTCAATCCACCTAACCCCTGCTTCCTTCCCATATGACAAACGTGAAACGCCAGTCCTAGTTTGTACCCATCACAGCCTATAGCTTTAAATTCACCTCCATGCTGATACACATTTCCATTGTTTAATTTTTTCCCCTCGTTCTTTCTTTTCTGGGCCTTAGCCTATCCACAATCCAAAAGGGAAAACAGACCCGTACCAAACCCCCTCCTTCAAAACGTAAGTCTGGCTCTTCCATTAGTCCCGCCCTCACCCTCTTCAAAACCTTACAGTAATTCGAACAAGCACAACATCCCCCTCTCACAGAAAAGTCCCACTCCCATATTGTTCCCTTCATCTCCTTAAACAACCGTCAGCTCCAGTTTGACTTCTCCTAGTAAGGCAAAGCTACACATATACATATCAACCATGCACCGTGTATATAACACGCTGGCCTTTCCCTCAGCCTAATGTAAAGCATTCAAACCCATACAACTACCCCACATACCCTCATTTTGTTCGCTCTCAGCATTTCAACCATATTCCCCACGCAAAGCAAGACCCAGTACACATCCTCCCTCCCTTCTATTTACCCCTTCACGCTACCACAAAAATATATTCTTCACACTTCCGCATCTCCACATGCATGCAGCCTGTCTATTACTCCAACTCCATCCCCCTACCAGTACACTCGCATGCACCTTCAATCACATATAATTCGTTTCCTGCTCCTATATTATTTCTATCTTCCAGTAATGAAACTGCCTAACCTCATCTTTGCGTGACCTCCTCCATTTGTTGAAACGCCTGCGCCATTTCGTCCTTTTTCGTTTTAATTATCATGAAGAAATATAAAGAGAAATAGTAGAGGAGGATATTGTTTAATTCGGATGAAAAAGAAAATGAATAAAAATTGTGAGGTGATGTTTTGCATATGAAGAGAAGAGAAGGAAATGTCTCTCCTTGCTTGCGTTTTCATCAGTAGTCCTTTGCGCATGGAACATTGAAGAAATGAACCTCTGTAGCCATGTGTGCGATTTATATAATGGTTCAATTTCCTTGACTGCTAAGTAAAGGAATTTACTTCTATGCTAAGAAAACATCGTCATCAGTCCTTTTTAAAGAAAAATATGCTTCTCTTCTCATCTAAGTAATAGGGTCATAGGTACTGAATAGGTTTGACTGTATTGAGTTTCACATCACTACATCATTGTTATTTAATGTGAAAGCATAGGGAATAGATTTGGATTGCATTCTTTTCTTTTCTTTTTTCCTTAGGTATGAAGGAATCAATTAGCTAGTAGGTAACGTTTTGTCCCATTTATGTTTTGTTTAGGTTAAAATATTTAGCGTATCCTGTTACATATAATCTCGTTCACATATGAGCTGCCATGGATAGAAATAAAAATATGATTGTATCGACTGATGTGCTATGGTTCCAAAAATATAATGATATAGGCTCGTTAACTTATTCTATGAAACCCCAAAATGTTGATATAGGGTGTAAAATACTCCAAAATAAAAGGTGCTTATTTTCCAAAATAAAAATTACAGAAAAATTCTAAAAATTTAATTATAACTACATCTAAAAGAATTTGTCCAAATAATTCACAACAATTTCAATTCAATATGTACTATTCTGATAAACAGAATCAAGGTTTGTTAACGATATGTGTGTATATCGTTATCTATAAATTTCAACCAATAATCAACAATTCAACCAAACAATCATCACACAAAAATTAATCATTTTTTTAGTACTAGATTATATTTATAAAAATATAATTTAAACAAAGTTAGTGAGTTTTACACACCTTAGTCGTTAATCGTTGAATAACGATTAACGTTGGTTGATCCGATCAAACGTTGAATTCTGCCATAAATTCAAACGAGCTCCAAATATCCCCAGACCCGACTTGTAGCCTACACTGATACATATCCAATGTGATGACCCCAAATCCCGTACTGACGGTGACGAGGGTAATCTTTGGAATATAACACATAAACAGATAATAGCAGAACATAAATAAGTAAGTACACCAAATGATGTACAATAGAATACACTGGATAAACGTAATCATCAGAGTTACACAGTATACAGGATCATACTTAGTACAAATACAGTTCAGCTGTACATAAATGTCCACAGCGGAAAACAAACATAATATGTACAACAAGAGCTGAACAGCATAAAAAGAGATAAATGATAGAATCCATCTTCAGCTCCAGCTATCCAGAAAGAGCCAGATAAAACCTGAATACAAGGCTGCCCTTGTAAAAAGGGGCACCCGAGTTTGCAAGTGAAACAAACTACGAGTCGGTCATAGGACTGGTATGAGAAATCTACTTAACACATTTATAATATGGCCAATCACAGGACCACGCCACTTCCGTGGAACGGGTTTACTTCATTGGATTTCCAATGCTTTTAAAACAAATAATTCTTTTAAACAATGCAATGCTTTTTATAAAAACGAAGCCATTATAAGACTCAGTTCCTATCACACAATGCAACGCAAACCGGAGGATAGAGTTTTTACCTTATAACGGCCAAAATATGATTGATACGAATAAAACGAAAGCATTTGATATTATTACTAGTGTTTATATGTTTCAAAAACAATTTCGAATCATAACTATCAATCATAGACGGCATGGGTATCATATATCAGGTCGCCATATATATATATATATATATATATATATATATATATATATACAATCAAAACCGCACAGTCACGTATTTGGAAATTGGATTTCCGTCATGAACCGAGGCAAGGGATCGTCCTCACCGAATTCGAGACGCTCTAGCCCGCCGCTCAGGCAAGCGCGCAGGCAAGCCTTGAATTGTCAGGGCCGGTCCACCGATGTTGATTATTATGCCTGAACACTGCGTTCCCTCGTCCTTTGGGGCGTAAATGAGCCAACGAATGACTCCATCGGCTTCACATAGTCACCAATCTATCCGAGGCGCCTCACAAAAGCAACAACCAAACAGGTCAAAATGATATAAGTGACAGCCAGTTTAAGCACCGACACCACCTGTAGCTAGAAAGAAACGCAGACCCTCCCTGATGTCCTCTCCCGTTTCTGGTTCATACCGGGGTGTGAGGCTCGCGAATTCATGTTATACACAAAGCTACGCCACATAGGCGGTGCTTTGATCATCAACCACAAGACTTTGCTTTTCAATAGAAGCCCTGATCACAGCAGCTTAGCATGCCACACAGGCAATTCACGCCATGTAACTGATGGCTATCAATCACACAAAATGAATTCTAATGTCAGACACACAGTCCATTTACAAGTCCGTTCTGGGTCTGAACGAAACCGGAGGCACTATATACCTCGCAAACCCATCGATATCCACGTAAGTCTGGATGATCACCACTCATTATCCATATTTCGGGATGCCTCCCAATCAGGACATCAGTTATCATCCAACCGAGGTAAAAATCTCCAGTCTTCGACCACCTCTTCATCTTCGATTTCTTATCGTCGATTCAGTTATTCAAAATGGGATAAACCTGGTCTTTTTGAGCAACTCGCGTATATAATTAACAAGTGCTACACAAACACGACATACGCCTTATTCCAATTCATTAGTCACTAACCGTAAATCAGTAAGAGAAATATTTTCCAAATATTAATCCCGAATGCCGAAACCAACATCAGATCAAAACCCAGGAAACCATTCGACTTAGCTAACCTTCAGTTAATTTCTAAATTTCTCGTTCCATATCGTTTATAATATTTTATAACGATTTATCGCTATTTTTATTTATTTTAAAATAGCCAATTTATTCAAACGACGCTTCGGGCCATAATGCGGCCGTGGCGCTGTTTTTCTTCAGATTTGATTTACACATATCTGAAAATCTAACCGTGGGATCTTCACAAAGTTTACATCATTAGAAAGATCTTTCCAAAATGAATCCAACGGTTCCAGTTTGGGAAAATCCGACGGTCGGATCTCCCGGTTCAATCGTCTGATGTTTCGATTTCAAAATACGAACTATAGCATCGTTATTCGATTTAATTTAATTATATATATATATATATATATATATATAATCGATTCTGGCGCTGTTTTTCTTTAGATTTGAATTAAACATTCTAGACAATCCAACCGTTGGATTTTTACAATGTTAGTGTCGTTGGAAAGATATTTCCAAAGCGAACTCATCGGTTTCGGTTTCAGGAAAATCCGATGGCCGGATCTCCCGCACT
Source organism: Allium sativum (assembly GCA_030737875.1). Lineage (NCBI taxonomy): Eukaryota > Viridiplantae > Streptophyta > Magnoliopsida > Asparagales > Amaryllidaceae > Allium > Allium sativum. The sequence goes on from CM060924.1 coordinate 441,882,801, forward strand.
AATCGTTTGAAATCACGGTTTCAAAATACAAGCTGCAGCTTCGTTATTCGATTTATTTTAATTAATTATATATATATATATATATATTTATATAATCGATTCTTCGATTTCAAAACCATATTCTTTTCATACCTTTGATAAAAATGAGATTTTATCCAACAGACATTTATTTCAACACTTCACTATTTTTAACAATTCATGCATATAGTAAAAATGTGATTTTTGTTGTAAAACAATTTATTTCAAAACATGACTATTTTATATAGTTCATATAGATGATAAAAATAAGATTTTTATTATAAAACAATTTATTTTAAAACACGAATACCATTCAACACATGAATTTCTATTCAACGAAGGAATTTCCATTCAACACATGAATGTTTTCTATAGTTTGTATATATATAGTAAAAATGTGATTTTTATTGCAAAAAAAATTATTTCAAAGCATGACTATTTTATATAGTTCATATAGATGATAAAAATATGATTTTTATTATAAAACAATTTATTTTAAAACACGAATACCATTCAACACATGAATTTATATTCAACGAATGAATTTCTATTCAACACATGAATGTTTTCTATTTAACACACGAATATAGTTTCAACACATGAAAATAATTCTAACACATGAATATTATTCAAAATTTCGGCAGTATAACGGCAGGGTAGTTAAAACCGGGGCCGTCCCTAGTACGGCTCCTCGCTCTACCTTAAAGCCTCGCAGCTTTTGACAATGGGGATTTCATGCATCTAGTTTGCTCGTAGGCGGCATGTATACTTTTCCATTTCCTCAAAATAATCCTATGTGGTTCCAACCAAATAATTCTCAACCACAAACGGGTATTTTTCAACCACAATCAATCAATTTCAACCACAAACAATTCTAATCAACCATTCGTAATCAACCAATTTTCATATCAATCACAACCAATAAATATCGTCCATGGTTTGTGAACGAGGGGCGTACATATATATATATATATTATATAAGCATTTCACTTCTTTTCAACACATATATAATTTTTACAACGGATATATAACTTATATATCGAACGTACAACTTATACAACGCTTATACAAGAGGTGTACAACGCTTATATAACTTATACATCGACTATATAATTTATACAACGTCGTTTTCCATATCGTTTATAATTTAGAAATATCACATTGGGTTCCACTCCACCAAAAATAGCAGAAGGCTCAGAAAAATATGCGGTCTCTTCTAGAATGTAGAAGACGTCCACACGAGTCCATATCTCTTATTTCACCGAATTTCGTCAACAAACGAAAAGATATGATTTTTACAGTGAAATCAAAAACCGTAGCGCTTTAAACTGCTATTATATAGTTTAAAATAAAATCAGCCGTTACCTTCTTTTAAATCTTAAAAACTAGGTATGATCTTTTCTCTCAATCTGAAGCACGATATGCAGATCAGGCTAAGCCATGTCAACGAGCTTGAAGAGGCGCAGTGGCGCCCTGGACAATGGAGAACTCGCACCCCTGGTGATAGTGGATTTTGGCCTCGAACGGCGCGACTTCCTGGCCCTGTATCTCGACGGAGAAGTAACGAGGGAGGGCGAGGTTAGGTCAGATTTGAAGGTGGTGGAGAGGGCTACAAAATTCTCCAAAGGTGCACTGGGTTTCGTTGAGCGGTTGAGGAGAAATCTGAGGGGGAAGTTTTGAATGTCAGCCGCCGTTCGTCGAGAGCTGTCGGGGAGAGAGAAAAACACTTGGACCAATGATTTTTTTTTATATTTATAAATTTTTAAAAATCCGAAAATGCCCCTTGTCACACACGAACACCAATTCAAACCCAACGACTATCGTCCCTAGCTAAATACCCCCATTCCAAGCACAATGGGACATGTTTTGTAGGCCCATTCGGCTGTTTCAGTCAGTTTTTCTTTAGATTAAAATATAAAACATTCAATATTTAATTTGAACGTACATTTCAATTTGCCAGGGCCACAAACTGATTCGAAAAATTACAGAAAAATAAATCTAGCTATGTTTTGACGATACGATCCCAACAAAACTAGTTTCGTCGAATTCTGAGACCGTTTGAAAAATGGCCCATTTCTGGTCGATCCAATTTAACTGTAATTGACCAAAACATGTTTTCCTTTGCCACGCTCACATATTAACTTTAAAAATTATGAAATTTGAAACCTAGCAATAATTTGACATCCCGGATCCAACAAAAGTGGTTTCGTCGAATTCTGAGGTTGTTTGCAAAATTGCCATTTTCTGGTCGATCCAATTTAATAGAAATCGACCAAACACATTTTCCTTTGCCACGCTCACATACTAGCTTCAAAAATTATGAAATTTGAAACCTAGCAATAGTTTAACATCCCGGGTCCAACAAAAGTGGTTTCGTCAAATTCCGAGGTCGTTTGCAAAATGGCCATTTTCACGGGCTACATAAACTCTATAGCGACCTTTTTGAAAATTCATTTAGCCATAACTTTTGGTTCTTGCTATGAAACTTCGATTTTTATGATTTGTTAGAAAGATATTCACTAACAGATTTAAATAATTTTGGTTTCACTCAAATCCGTTTTGTTTTTCACCCAGTGCAGTCAGTCAAAGTTTGAATTCAAATTTTGAAACTACCGTGCCATTTCAGGCCTTGTTTATAATTAGAAATAGTTATATTCATTTTCAGTGTCGATTCAAACTTACTTTTCATCGTTATTATTTAAAATATTTATTTTAAATATTTAAATTCACCAAATTAGCAAATTTAAAATTTTTAATTTGGTTCAGATTTTCCTGGTTGTTACATCCAACATAGATCGTCTCATCTGTTTTTGATACTATATGAAATACATACGCGTGTTATAACTTTGAAATGAACTAACGTTATCAATTATGTTAATTAATTCATCTTATTTTCATTTGACTCTAAACTATACTCATAACGTATACTGAATAGTTAAACCATATAATTAGTAACCTTACCCAATTATTCAGCTAACGACATGTAATTCGTTCCAATACCATACGTTCATGCACAGTTTCATCCTCTTGTTGATACTCAATCCGCCTAACCCCTGCTTCCTTCCCATATGACAAACGTCAAACGCCAGTCCCATTTTGTACCCATCACAGCCTATAGCTTTAAATTCACCTCCACGCTGATACACATTTCCATTGTTTATTTTTTTTTTCATTTTTTTCCACCCGTTCTTTCTTTTCTGGGCCTTAGCCCATCCACAGTCCAAAGGGAAAACAGACCTGTACCAAACCCCCTCCTTCAAAACGTAAGTCTGGCTCTTCCATTAGTCCCGCCCTCACCCTCTTTAGAACCATAAAGTAGTTCGAACAAGCACAACATCCCCCTCTCACAGAAAGGTCCCACTCCGATATTGTTCTCTTCATCTCCTTAAACAACCGCCAACTCCAGTTTAACTTCTCCTAAGACTGCAAAGCTCTACATATACATATCAACAATGCACCGTGTATATAACACGCTGGCCTTTCCCTCAGCCTACTGTAAAGCATTCAAACCCGTACAACTATCCCATATACCCTCATTTTGTTTGCTCCCAGCATTTCAACCATATTCCCCATGCAAACCAAGACCCGGTACACATCCTCTCTCCCTTCTATTTTACCCCTTCACGCTTCCAAAAAAAAATATTCTTCACACTTCCGCATCTCCACATACATGCAACCTGTCTATTATTCTAACTCCATCCCCCAACCAGTACGCTCGCATACACCTTTCTTCACATATAAGACGCGTCATGCTCCTATGTTATTTCTGTCTTCGAGTAATGAAACCGCCTAACCTCATCTATGCGTGACCTCCTCCATTTGTTGAAAAGCCTGCACCATTTCGTCCTTTTTTGTTTTAATCATCATGACGAAATATAAAGAGAAATAGTAGGGGAGGCTATTGTTTAATTCGGATGAGAAAGAAAACGAATAAAAATAATGAGGTGATGTTTTGCATATGAAGAGAAGAGAAGGAAAAGTCTCTCCTTGCTTGCGTTTTCATCAGTAGTCCTCTGCGCGTGGAACATTGAAGAAATGAACCTCTGAAGCCATGCATGCGATTTATATAGTGGTTCAATTTCCTTGACTACTAAGTAAAGGAATTTACTTCTATGATAAGAAAACATTGGCATCAATCCTTTTTAAAGAAAAGTATGCTTCCCTTCTCAGCTAAGTAAGAGGGTCATGGGTATCGAATAGGACTGACTGGATTGAGTTTTCACATCACTACATCACTGTTATTTAATGTGAAAGCATAGGGAATAGATTTGACTTGTATTCTTTTCTTGTTTCCTTAGGTACGAAGGAATCAATTAGCTTGCAGGTAATGTTTTGTCCCATTTATGTTTTGTTTATGTTAAAATATTTAGCGTATCCTGTTACATATAATCTCGTTCACGTATGAGCTGCCGTGGACATAACTAAAAATATGATTGTATCGACCGATGTGCTATAGTTCCAAAAGTATAATAATATAGGCCCTATTCTATGAAACCCCGAAATGTTGATATAGGGTGTAAAATACTCCAAAATAAGAAGTTCTTATTTTCCAAAATAAAAATTACAGAAAAATTCTAATTTTTTTAATTATAACTACGTCTAAAAGAATTTGTCCAAATTCAAAGCTAATATTTAATTATAATTAAATATATCGTTATGGCTTATAAACGTTTCATAGCGACTATTTTAAAATTTGATTTGATCATAAATAAAAATCTATCCGACGAAATCCCCATTTTTCTCTTCCATTAGAAAAATATACTTCACCAGCTTTGAAAGTTTCTTGTTCCACGGAAATCAAACTTCAAACGGATTTTGTATATTCGTTTAAAGTTCGAATGGCCAAATTACGAACTGCCGCGCCATTTCGAGCTCAATTATAATTATAATATAATTTATACGTTCTAACATCGTTTATTAAATTGAATCGTTATTATAATTCAATTCTAAACTGAATTAAATCAGTTAAATCATCTGATTCACACACTATTGTGAATTCTGTTATTTTCGACTATTTCATAAATTAAATATATTATTTCATTATTTATATTAATCAAATATTCAATATTATTTAATTCGAACCATTCAAATCTCTAATTCACTATTTAAATAATTAAATTAATTAATTATTATATCATAAAAATATGGGATATTACACTAGTTATTTTCTTATTTTTTGTTGTTGTTTTTACTTTTCAAGCTTAGTTTTAGTTTGTGTTCAGTCTTTATTTTGTGAGCCTGGTTTAGTTTGTTTCCTTTGTTTTGAATTTAGTCTAGTTTTTATTTTTCCATTTTTTTTTTAAAAAGAGTCATTTTCTTTTTCATTTCATCCTTGTGTAAAACTCATTTCAGTTGGTAGAAGTCAAATTGTCAAAGCGGTTGCACACTAAGTGGGGTGTGAATGCGTTAGCGCTACTTAGTTGCACTGGACGGACTGCCAATCTAGGTGAGAATTTTCTAAACTCTACAGGACCTGCTGCTACTACTTGCTTAAAAATATATAAAAAATTGCTTGTAAAGATTTTGCGCAGGTGCCACAGCTTGCTTGTAAAAATTTATTTCTGCAATTTCTTGTTTTGTGATTGTTCTGAGACTGTTCATTCCGTGATTGATTAAAATATTCCAAAAAAATTGCATTTATCTTAGTTTTTTGTTTATTTTCTAAGGACTTCATTATATTTTGACAAATTGGTTTATTTCTAATGGATTATTTCTCGGTGTCTAGACTACGGCAGAGTAATAACCCTTTATAAATATTACGGTGATTCGTAAATATTATAGCGTTTGTTCCTCTGAAGGTACTTAAACCTTTGGTTGCATTGCTAGGGTGATTCCCGGTGCACCGATAACTCCTGCCCATTAACTGGTTGAGAAATCTTTTGTTAAAATTAATATAACCGTCATTATATAATCCTAGAAAAATTGTAAATTGCATTTGGTTCATGCATACATAAAAAAAACAATCCAAAATCTAAAAAAAACAATTTTCTTTTGTGAATATTCCTTTTTCTCTTAAACAAAAATTCAAAAAAAATCCATTTTCTTGAAAATGTCCTAATTTCCTTATTCTCATGAATTTTATGATAGTTGTGAAAATCATTATAGTCCATATAATTTTACACCAAATTCATGTAGGTATTTTAATAACAACTATTGTACAAACAATTTGAATTTTACACCACCAACTTTTCAAAATTTTCAAAACAATCCTGATTTTGCACCACAAAATTTTCAAACTCCCGACCAACCCTTAACTCTTGAAACAAAAATTGAATCTTTACTTGAAATGAGCACACAACAAAATCAAAAAATAAATGAATGGTGTAATTCATATTTGTGCAACGATTCAAGTCAAAGTTTTCAAAATAATCAAAATGCAAATTCAACTTCAACTTCAAATGATTTATATTATAACCGTTGTCAATCCAATTTCGAACTCCGAAATGAATTGCAAATTCAAAATGGAAATGTGAATAACTTTTCAAATGGTTTTGGCAATGGGAATAATTTCAATTGTGGTGCAACTGAAAATTTTTGTTCTCAGCAATTTTAAATTGAAAATTCTCATGTAAATAATTATAAATTTGATTTTATTGAGCAAATGAATAAATTTCATGATAATCACACGAATTTGTTGTTGCAAGACTACTTGAATTTTCGTGAAAAACAAAATAAGCAAAACTGAACGTGAGACGAATCGAATGATGATCCTTCTTTTACCAAAATCGACGATCTTCAACTAACAACTTTTGAAATTGATGAAAATCTTAATGAAGTTGTTAGAAGCTCTATAATTGATTTGAATTTAAATTCTCTTGAAAATAAAGACGTCAATCTTCAATTTGATCTTCCTCTCTCAAATTCTAAAAAATTTCAAAATTTAGCAACTTCAGATTGCCAATATGACAAAAATGATGAAGTTGTTAACAATTGTTTAGGTGAGGACGACTTTAATGAGCAAAAACTTCTTAAACTAATTGACGATGATGTTGTTGGGTCTGAAACTGAAAACGAAACATTTGAAAACTTTGAAATTCTTGAGGTTGAAAATAATGAAACTGCTGAATGTGATCTTGAATACAATGACGATTTTTCAAAAATTGTTGAAACTCCTTGCAACTTAATTTGTTCAACTGAACCTCACTGTGATCACTTGTTTTTCAATGATAAATTTCTGTGATATATGAACTCTTTCTGGAATAACACTGTTTTTGAGAAAACACAATTTCGAAATTTACTGGAAATTCATTTGTTTGGTTTTAACTTTAGGTTTACGAATGAACCTTTAGTCAACAAAATTTCAAACATCAAAGCAACACTGAACAATATTTTTCAAAACAAGTGTAGAGGTGAGAGTGATGCTTACGTCTCTCAATTTATACATCATTTGAACAAATCAAACTTTGTTTTTGAAACTTTTACTGAACCCCGGCTTGATGACCTCTCTTTAGTTGTTACAGAAATTCAGTTCGATTTTAGGATCAATTGTAAGCTCAATAGTTTAAAATTAGCAACTCAAACTTTAAAAAAAACAAAATTTGTTTTTCCAAATCTAACATGTAATATAAAATCCTTTATGATTTGGTTTCATGTGCTTCAGCTGTGTCTCATAATCCTTATGAGGCTGATCCATTGGTCCATTATGGACTGATTCATCTATTCGATGACTGCAAATTTTCTGCACACACATTTGGTAAGTCGCACTAACCCCCTTTTGTACATATGTAAATATTTCTCTTCCGTTCATTCATTATGTCATGCATTGGCTGTGGGGACACAGTCCAAAACAAGCGTGGGGAGGGGGGGAGGGAGTTTCGTATTTATTTTGGTTTTGCATAGAATTTTCCTTTCTTTTTTGTCAAGAAAAAAAGAATTTCGCATTTCTATTTACTTTTAAATAAGACATGATGGAGTTAGCATACAATTCTGGTCGTTTGATTAAAATGTTTGGAGATTTACTTCTCTTAGCGGATAACAAAAGGAAAGTTTGAATTATGAGCAAATTTGGTGTAACTGGTATATTGGGAAATTCGTAGGTGATGAGTATGAAATGTTTTCTGAATTGTAATCCAATTAAATGAATGGTTGATTTAGACTACTTGCGATAACATTTTAGATCTTTTTAGTGAAGTTGTGCTAAGATATTCTAACTTAACTGTAACACCCCACCTCCGTTAAGGTCACTCACAAAGGGAATGCCTTAACTTTGGTGGAGCATTTTAGTAAACAGAACAGAAACTTACAAGACAGATAAAACAGTACTTGAAAATTTTTAACTTTATTACAGCGGAAACAGAAATTAATATGGTTACATCCTTTCAAATTTCAGAATTCAAGTACAAAATATCAGTCTTGTACAAAAGCCTTCAAAATGCATGGTTTAAAATCATAATCCCCATGGAACGGAAGCTATACAAAGCCAAGCCATACTTTAAGCACTTCAAGCAAAGAGAAATCCGGATCAAGCTAAAGTATTCCCTCCTTGGATAACCTGGGAGGAAACGGAAGAAAGGAGGCGAAACAACAAGGGTCAGACAAAAAGTCTGGCAAGTCCAGTGACTTTCAGCATATGAACAGATAATAATAATATGATATGAACATAAAACTGGATGTGAGATAACTGTAACAGGTGTAGCAGATATAACAGGAAAACAGAATGACATAAACTATTGTTTTACACTTCTCTGCACTAATACTAGTATAGCAGAATTAGGTGTCACCCTAATGTCTAAATTGAAGCAGGGATGGGTACAGAATACTTTAACAGAAACAGAATGCTAATAATGGGCCTTTACTACCCGATCAGAAACAGACAGAAGCAGAAACAGATTTATCCCTACTGAAACAGAATGTAGAATTAGGTGTACACTAGTAATGGGCCTTTACCACCCGAACAGACGGTACCACACAGAAACAGACAGGTGTTACCATCCAATAGAAACAGACGGTACCAACAGAAACAGACAGAACTAAGCGTAACCTAAAACCCTACCCCAAGCGATCGGCTCCCTAATACATAAATATCCAGTGTCGGCCACACAGTAGGGTGTATCACTCCCTAAAGTGACAACTAATTGGCACAGACCTATTTACAGATGTCACGGCGTCTTACATCCTCAGAGGCAGACCGGGATCGATGCACGCACATGACCCGGTTGGAACGCACCATCAACACCCCTCGACATTATCAGAATGAACCACTTATAATTAGTTCAGTAAGCGTGCCCGGACCCTACCAACTGTTGGGTCAAAGTTTTGATACCAGAAAGGGTTACTGACTAATATGGGTCCCAAACAACAGATGACACAAGTAATTCCCCTCCTAACCTTGTGTCCCCAGACTAACAGATCTCAGATTAACTTGTTTACAAGTTCAGACATACAGAATTCAGATTTACTAGTTCACAGATTAAGTTAACAAGTTTTCAGACTAACAGATCAGATGTACAGATTTTTCAGATTTGTCTAACTTTGTATTGGGCCTATAGATTCATGGACGGGTTTACTACACCTATTAATCCAGTTGGTTTAACCCTATTTTCCCCCAATACGTTTTAGACGTCATTATTATCTTAGATTTGCATTAATTAATTATTAATGCCCAGACCTCTCACATTAGGTCGCTAGCTTGTGGCCGCTGGATGGGCCGGGCGGTTCCGGGCAGACTTCTGCCACAAGCCAGACCTAACCTCGTGTCTTAAGCAGGTTATGACTAACTTCTCACATTAGAACCTATTGTTTGCGGCCACTGGATGTGCCGGGCGGTTCCGGGCAGAATTACGCCGCAAACTCATTCTAACCTCGAGTTAGTCACGTTTATCTTTGCGGCCAATTAATTAATAATTTACCGTTTATGCGCACGCCCAATATATATGCCAATTCAGATTATATCAATAACAGGATGATTATATCAACACAGCAGATAACAGATTTTATATGACTTAACGGATTTAACAGATTTAGCAACTTAGCAGATTTTGGCATATAACAGGTTAGGCATTTCAACCGACAAATTTAACAGATTAGGCATTTCAATCTAATTAGCAGTCTAGGCAATATAACAAAACTAGCAGTTTAGGCAACTTGGCAAATTAGCAGATTTAGCAAATTTAATATTTCTAAAGGTTCTATTTACATGCCTTGCCTAATCATAAATTGGCCTAAATTCATATGCCTACATAATTGTCATGATTCACAACATATACTCCATGTTTGCATAAGCGCAGAATATGGACATAATTTGCCATATAACATATGTTCCAATTTTTGTTAAACTAGCATTTTACAGCAGATTCACATATAAATTATACCAAATATAACCATTAATTTCAATGCATGCCATATATCCAAAAATCCCTATTTATGTGTAATCACAATAATAGATATCCTAATTAATGTAAATCTTTACACCTAAGTTTCCATATCTTCTTCTTTTTAAGTCATGAATCATTATGCAAACTATACCCAACAATCTAAATCTTTAAATCATATCTTCTAAAAATCAGATCTTGACTTTTATATGCATTTTGTCCAAAGTCTCAAATCATATGTAATCTTACAGTGGTTCCTCTTCTTCTTTTATCACAGAATATGCATAGGTCTAAAACTAGTTTATAACATATGCTTATTTTTCTAATTAATTACAGATCTAAATAACATATGTTCATTTCTCTAGTTAGTTACAGATCTAGATTACAACGTACACTATGCATACAACATATATAAATTATATGTTTACAGTCAAATTCATGCATCCAATCCCAAGTCATATGTCAATATATTTTATGCCTCAGATCTAAAGTCATATGTTCAATTCAGTCTCGTCAAATTTCGCATCATTCATTATTTATCCCAAAATTTGCGTTCATACGTTAATCTCTTATGAGATTAGGCACAGGCTCGTGGTAGCCTGGCTATAGAAACAGAAAGGAAGCAGAAAGGGATACAGAACAGTCACAGAAAAACAGATCTGACAGATATACAATCTCAGATTCAGATTTAAAAGCATATCAGAATTATAATTAATGTTTATAGCAGAAAATAACTGTACTTGCCTTGATTGGATTAAAGAAAGAACTTTAGTTGTTACAGAATTGTTGCAGAAGCTTTTATCTCAAATTTGAATTTAGGATGATGTTGATTGACTTCTAGTTTTGATTCTAGCAGAGTAGCGACGCCATTTTTATTTTTAATTAGAAGAAGAGAGCAATGGAGGCTAGAGAATTGTGTAAGAGACTTAGGTTTAGGTTAGGGATGTATTTATAGGAGGATAGGGTGATTTAGAGCCTTCAGATCAGTCCAGAAGTCATCAGAATCGCACAGCTCGAATACACATCATCCAGCCACTCAAAAGAAGACACGTCACCTCAGAACACTCCAGAATTCGGTGCTGGATTTGTATGGGCGCACTTGGCAGGTGCGCCAGTGTATTTTTGTACTGGCGCACTTCACAAGTGCGCCAGTGTATTCTGGCCTGTTTCCGGTTTTTCTGCCTAACTTTGTTCGTCCATATCTTCTTCATACGGACTCCGATTTACGCAAATTCGGACTCTATTTCGCGTATTTTTCCGAGACGAACGCAATGGCGCAACCCGTTTCCTTTATTTCTTCTCCTAAAAATTAATTATACCTTGATTTTTAACTCTTATGTTTACAGAAAATACGGGGTGTTACATTCTCCCCTCCTTAGAGGATTTCGTCCCCGAAATCTTCAAGTTAAGAAGAATGTTTCCTACTATCCAATCATCCATCTACTCAACCATCATCCACAAGCATCCATTGTCCTTAGAAAACTTCTAATGTTGTATGAACATATGCAAAAGTGTGTGTATATGTTCCTTATCTAATGCAAAGATCAGGCGGTCTACTGATTCAGTTGACCTCCTTAATGCGAATTATGTCAGTGCCATGAGTCCAACATGTATGCAATAGAATTCTAATGATATATATTATTTCTATATGAGTGCACAATCATTCACTCAAATGCAACATCCATGTGCTGAATCAATCATTTTGCATCCACAAGAATTGAAAAATGCTCACCCATCCATATGCAGTATGAGAGTGTTTTCGAGCCGATCTAGTGCCTAGTGTGTGTATATGCATCCACGGGCAACCACTAGCAACCACTTGCATCCGCTTGCATCCGCTTGCAACCATCAAACATAACATGTCTCAAACACATGTTTACACCCATTAGTTTCTACCTAAAGTTCGAAGATTCGATCGATAGGATACAGTCGAATGATGGAAGCGAGTACAGATAGAACGAAAATTTGGTTCCCATTAGACATGGGTCCTAAGTATCGGCCCCAAAGACCGAAACCAACATCAAATTGACACCCAGAGGATTACCTTCTTTAGACAATGTCAAAACTGGAAATCCTATCAAAAGTATTTAGATATTTACAGACTACTGGTACAGATCAGGTTCCCTAATGATTCTTAGGAAGCTAAGCATGATAAAATCATACCCCACGAAAACTCAGAATGTATGCATCATACTTGACGCCTAACACAGATATCCCTCAAACCCCAATCTCAAACAGATGATCCATAACCCTTATGGGTCTGAGTCTACAGCGGAATTCAGAAATAATACTAGTATTAAAGTGCAGAGTATCGATTACAAAATCAAAGTACCAGAATCAGAAAAAGTCTTAACTCCATAATCAGATAAAGAAATTAAACCTACTATAGAAATTTTCCTATTTCTATCCTAGCCACTAGCCTCAAGAGTGTTCGCCTGCCCTCCTTGTCCTCGTCTCTTCGGGCAGTCCCTAGTGAAGTGTCCCATATACCCACAGTTGAAGCAAGCGCCCTTCCTTTTTCTGCAATCCTTGTTCAGATGAGTCGAGCTCCCACAAGTAAAGCACTTTTTCCCCTTCTTATCTTCAGACTTCTCATCCTTCTTTTGTGTTTCCTTTTTGGGCCCCGCTTTCTTATTCTGTGGTTCTTCCTTCTTTGTCTCTTTCGGGCCCTTGTCTTCCTCGTGCAGTAGTGCCATATCCACCAATTTATCGTAAGTTGCTCCCATGGGTACATGGGTCATGGCTAGGCTGTGCAGTGGCTCATTCAATCCTTTAACAAAGCAGAGAGCCTTTTTATGCTGAGTGTTGACTAAATCCAATCCGAATCTTGCTAGTTGGTTGAACTGGTTGACGTATTCCTTGACTGTCATACTTCCTTGCTTAAGAGATAAGAACTTTTCCAATTGTAAACTTCGTTCAGCTTGCGGGAGGAATTTTGTCTCAAACCTTGTTCTGAAATCCATCCATGTCTCAATCGGCCTCTCGGCGTTAGTGACTTCCCACCAGTAGGAAGCTTCGTCTTTGAGCAGCCATACTGCCAACTGTACCTTCTGCCTATCGTCCACCTCGAAGATAACGAATAGATCCTCAGTTTCTTTGAGCCAATTCCTTGCTTCTACGAATGATTCAGTTCCTTTGAAATCCTTCCCACCCATGGCCCTAAAATCTCTACAGATCTTTGAGAAAGCAATTGCACGAGGAGGGGGTGGAGGAGGGGGATCATTTGCTGGACCTGCAGCGGCGGTCCTAGCCTCAAGATATTGACGAAACCAACCGGGTACATGAACACCCTCTGGTATCTCTGATGCTTCAGACATGCTGGAACAAAAAAGGAAAGGTTCAATACAAAAAGGACTGAAAGAAAGATATATGGCTCTTGGGGATCATGTTTTTCAAAATAAGCTTTATTTTTGAAAATACTTCCTTCCAAAACCTTTTTGAAAATAGTTTTCAAAAACTTTACCCAATCTGGTAACCTTCAGCTCTGATACCAAGTGTAACACCCCACCTCCGTTAAGGTCACTCACAAAGGGAATGCCTTAACTTAGGTGGAGCATTTTAGTAAACAGAACAGAAACTTACAAGACAGATAAAACAGTACTTGAAATTTTTTAACTTTATTACAGCGGAAACAGAAATTAATATGGTTACATCCTTTCAAATTTCAGAATTCAAGTACAAAATATCAGTCTTGTACAAAAGCCTTCAAAATGCATGGTTTAAAATCATAATCCCCATGGAACGGAAGCTATACAAAGCCAAGCCATACTTTAAGCACTTCAAGCAAAGAGAAATCCGGATCAAGCTAAAGTATTCCCTCCTTGGATAACCTGGGGGGGAAACGGAAGAAAGGAGGCGAAACAACAAGGGTCAGACAAAAAGTCTGGCAAGTCCAGTGACTTTCAGCATATGAACAGATAATAATAATATGATATGAACATAAAACTGGATGTGAGATAACTGTAACAGGTGTAGCAGATATAACAGGAAAACAGAATGACATAAACTATTGTTTTACACTTCTCTGCACTAATACTAGTATAGCAGAATTAGGTGTCACCCTAATGTCTAAATTGAAGCAGGGACGGGTACAGAATACTTTAACAGAAACAGAATGCTGATAATGGGCCTTTACTACCCGATCAGAAACAGACAGAAGCAGAAACAGATTTATCCCTACGGAAACAGAATGTAGAATTAGGTGTACACTAGTAATGGGCCTCTACCACCTGAACAGACGGTACCACACAGAAACAGACAGGTGTTACCACCCAACAGAAACAGACGGTACCAACAGAAATAGACAGAACTAAGCGTAACCTAAAACCCTACCCCAAGCGATCGGCTCCCTAATACATAAATATCCTGTGTCGGCCCCACAGTAGGGTGTATCACTCCCTAAAGTGACAACCAATTGGCACAGACCTATTTACAGATGTCACGGCGTCTTACATCCTCAGAGGCAGACCGGGATCCATGCACGCACATGACCCGGTTGGAACACACCATCAACACCCCTCGACATTATCAGAATGAACCACTTATAATTAGTTCAGTAAGCTTGCCCGGACCCTACCAACTGTTGGGTCAAAGTTTTGATACCAGAAAGGGTTACTGACTAATATGGGTCCCAAACAATAGATGACACAAGTAATTTCCCTCCTAACCTTGTGTCCCCAGACTAACAGATCTCAGATTAACTTGTTTACAAGTTCAGACATACAGAATTCAGATTTACTAGTTCACAGATTAAGTTAACAAGTTTTCAGACTAACAGATCAGATGTACAGATTTTTCAGATTTGTCTAACTTTGTATTGGGCCTATAGATTCATGGACGGGTTTACTACACCTATTAATCCAGTTGGTTTAACCCTATTTTCCCCCAATACGTTTTAGACGTCATTCTTATCTTAGATTTGCATTAATTAATTATTAATGCCCAGACCTCTCACATTAGGTCGCTAGCTTGTGGCCGCTGGATGGGCCGGGCGGTTCCGGGCAGACTTCTGCCACAAGCCAGACCTAACCTCGTGTCTTAAGCAGGTTATGACTAACTTCTCACATTAGAACCTATTGTTTGCGGCCACTGGATGTGCCGGGCGGTTCCGGGCAGAATTACGCCGCAAACTCATTCTAACCTCGAGTTAGTCACGTTTATCTTTGCGGCCAATTAATTAATAATTTACCGTTTATGCGCACGCCCAATATATATGCCAATTCAGATTATATCAATAACAGGATGATTATATCAACACAACAGATAACAGATTTTAGCAGATAACAGATTTTATATGACTTAACGGATTTAACAGATTTAGCAACTTAGCAGATTTTGGCATATAACAGGTTAGGCATTTCAACCGACAAATTTAACAGATTAGGCATTTCAATCTAATTAGCAGTCTAGGCAATATAACAAAACTAGCAGTTTAGGCAACTTGGCAAATTAGCAGATTTAGCAAATTTAATATTTCTAAAGGTTCTATTTACATGCCTTGCCTAATCATAAATTGGCCTAAATTCATATGCCTACATAATTGTCATGATTCACAACATATACTCCATGTTTGCATAAGCGCAGAATATGGACATAATTTGCCATATAACATATGTTCCAATTTTTGTTAAACTAGCATTTTACAGCAGATTCACATATAAATTATACCAAAATAACCATTAATTTCAATGCATGCCATATATCCAAAAATCCCTATTTATGTGTAATCACAATAATAGATATCCTAATTAATGTAAATCTTTACACCTAAGTTTCCATATCTTCTTCTTTTTAAGTCATGAATCATTATGCAAACTATACCCAACAATCTAAATCTTTAAATCATATCTTCTAAAAATCAGATCTTGACTTTTATATGCATTTTGTCCAAAGTCTCAAATCATATGTAATCTTACAGTGGTTCCTCTTCTTCTTTTATCACAGAATATGCATAGGTCTAAAACTAGTTTATAACATATGCTTATTTTCCTAATTAATTACAGATCTAAATAACATATGTTCATTTCTCTAATTAGTTACAGATCTAGATTACAACGTACACTATGCATACAACATATATAAATTATATGTTTACAGTCAAATTCATGCATCCAATCCCAAGTCATATGTCAATATATTTTATGCCTCAGATCTAAAGTCATATGTTCAATTCAGTCTCGTCAAATTTCGCATCATTCATTATTTATCCCAAAATTTGCGTTCATACGTTAATCTCTTATGAGATTAGGCACAGGCTCGTGGTAGCCTGGCTATAGAAACAGAAAGGAAGCAGAAAGGGATACAGAACAGTCACAGAAAAACAGATCTGACAGATATACAATCTCAGATTCAGATTTAAAAGCATATCAGAATTATAATTAATGTTTATAGCAGAAAATAACTGTACTTGCCTTGATTGGATTAAAGAAAGAACTTTAGTTGTTACAGAATTGTTGCAGAAGCTTTTATCTCAAATTTGAATTTAGGATGATGTTGATTGACTTCTAGTTTTGATTCTAGCAGAGTAGCGACGCCATTTTTATTTTTAATTAGAAGAAGAGAGCAATGGAGGCTAGAGAATTGTGTAAGAGACTTAGGTTTAGGTTAGGGATGTATTTATAGGAGGATAGGGTGATTTAGAGCCTTCAGATCAGTCCAGAAGTCATCAGAATCGCACAGCTCGAATACACATCATCCAGCCACTCAAAAGAAGACACGTCACCTCAGAACACTCCAGAATTCGGTGCTGGATTTGTATGGGCGCACTTGGCAGGTGCGCCAGTGTATTTTTGTACTGGCGCACTTCACAAGTGCGCCAGTGTATTCTGGCCTGTTTCCGGTTTTTCTGCCTAACTTCGTTCGTCCATATCTTCTTCATACGGACTCCGATTTACGCAAATTCGGACTCTATTTCGCGTATTTTTCCGAGATGAACGCAATGGCGCAACCCGTTTCCCTTATTTCTTCTCCTAAAAATTAATTATACCTTGATTTTTAACTCTTATGTTTACAGAAAATACGGGGTGTTACATTAACTCTCTCTCTCTCTTATTTAAAAAAATAGAGAAGAATAAAAGGACTACCCGCCAAGCTCTTTCCGACACCTTGTTGACAATGTCAACGTCGGTATATCTTACTCTCATTTTATAAGTTGGACACCTAAGGATTACCGACATCTTGTTGACAAAGTCAGCGTCGGTCCGCACAATCCGCCAAACTCTGTCCCACACTCTCACGGGTGGTATACCTTGGTCTTTTCGGTTAGGTGTTTGTAAATAGTAATAACGTAAATATTTTGTAATAAAGAGAGAGTAAGCACTTGAAATCCAAGCACACTCTTGACTTATTCGACCTAACTTATTAACCAAAAGGAAGTTGAAATGCCGTTTTTCGATTGTTGATATCGGTTATAGAATTCATTTCATATTTTCACTATGTTTCTACCAAAACAACGGCCATGCTGGAGGCATTTGTGACGATAACATGACTTTTGTTTGAAGTTTTGATTAGTAACGGACTCAAATTTCATAGTGACGAACCAAATTTGTGTTAACTCGTTCGTGTAATATTCAAAAGTAAATTATCCATTTGTAAATATTCCTTTAAAAGCTTGCATTCGCCTTGTAAATATTTTCTAATCTTGCATTTTATAAATATTTTTTGCGTTCAATTTTTGGATTTTGTGGGTAGTATTTGCTGAAAACCCTCACGAGACAATACTCGTCCTACTGAGGACACCCGGAGGTTTAACGGCTTGTTACATACGCTCAATGGAATCGTTCTCCCTACAAAAACAGATTTAGCTTAGTTTTTTACTTTATTCGAGGAAAAATAAAAAGATAAGTGTGGGGGTATTTGATGTGCACGTAAAAATGCACATTTATATTGACATATTTATTCTTATTTAGTGCAAATAAATGTGATATGTGGGTATTTTATCATGTTCAAACTGTAATTCAATTGATTTTAAAACATCATGCATTCATCATCATATACGGGGAAAATGGTCATTTTTGTGCTTAGGTTATTTTGAGAATTTTTTTACTTGGACATTTTTCATTGTTTTTTATAGAATTTTGGTTCATATGGAAGAGGGCTTCATAGAGATTTATATGCATACAATGCAAAAAAGAGGAAATCAATGCCTTGCTAAAAGAAGGGAAATTAATCAATGGAGAAGGAATCAATTCAAATAGAAGATTAGTGGAGGACCCCACTCTCCCTCCTTCTTTAGTGGAGAAAATATAGGCTTCACGAATCATTGTTGCTAAAAACAAAAGGAAGCTTAATGAATGGCATTCTTGGTAGCACGCTAAAAGTGAATTAGGGTTTTACTCATGTATATATAACCCCTGTATGTTAACGCAAAAAGGATCTTGGATTTTATTTAGTTTAGAATTGAGGCTCAAATCAAAACCTCTTTTTCTTCCATGGCTTCTTAGCCATTTTATTTATGGTAATCTATCTTCAAATGTAATTTTAATTAGTTATTTTTTACTTACATGTTCTTTTCTTTTACGCAAGTAGCTTAAATTTATTTTACACAATTAGAATAGATTTTCCTTTATTTTAGTTCTCTATTTTTGTTGTTATTTAATGTTGAAATCTATTTATGTTGAATTAGTAACACAAATGAGGAGCTGAAACCCTACAATTTAGGGGTGATGAATCTTTTCCTCTCAATTAATGTAGATTCAACATGAATTTGTATGAATGATCTCTTTGGGTTTAATGGGAATGGATGTTTTTGTGTTTCATATTGAATTTAATAGCCTTTTTTGTTCATTCCATAACATTGAGGCTATGTTTATGACATATACAACAAATTGCCTCTTCATCTAAAATTGCGATTATGGCAATGAAATGAGTTTTAAGTTGAAATTTGATGATCTATATTACTAAACAAAGTAAATAGATCATACTTAAATTAGATTTTAGTTTCATTTCGATGGCCTGTTTCATAGTAGTTAAAAAGTTAGATTAATTGTATATTATAGTTTGATGGCATATTTTGTTTTAATTATTAGCGCAAATAAGTTATGCTTATGATAATCATAATTAATCTTACTTAAGTTATTTGAGAGATCTTTGTGCTATTTTATGTTGAACAATGTTGAAAGAGAGAAAAGTGAAGTTTCCCTAAATTAGTTTTAATCTCATATTTTTAATCTACACTTTAATTTACTTTTTTTTTCAAGTACTTAATCACAATCCAAATTTTGGTTTAGTTTGACTAAATAAGATTGAAATTACTTCTTTCCCTATGGATTGACTCGTATTCGCCATGTACTAACAATTGCATGTCGCGCGCTTGCGGTTTATTACGCTTCGTGACAGTTTTCTAATTCATAGAATACTCGTTGGCGAACATGGATCGGCCAACGGTTTTTTCAAGGCTGGAAGGGGTCTTCGTCAGGGAGATCCCCTATCCCCATCTCTTTTCGTTATAGCTGCAGAGGTCTTTGTTCATGGCCTACACTCCTTGACGATTGCAGGATAGATTCGTAGGTTTGGCATCCCTTCGGGATGCCCCCTTGTTTCTTCCTTGTCTTTTGTTGATGACATCATTATTTGCACTAATGGTGATCGTCGGTCCACCTGCCGTCCTCTTTGTCTTATTCGTCAGTACGAGAGATGCTCTGGGCAACTTGTAAACTCTGTTAAAAGTTGCTTCGTCCCCGCAAAAGACCTGACTCCTGTTAGATCTTCCTGGATCGAGAACTTTATAGGTTTCAAGGCTACATCTGAGACGACCCCAAACCCCGTACTGACGGAGGCAAGGGTAATCCTTGGAATATAACACATAAACAGATAACAGCAGAGCAGAATTAAATAAATACACCAGATAATGAACAATAGAATATACTGGATAAACGTAATCATCAGAATTACACAGTATATAGGATCATACTTAGTACAAATACAGTTCAACTATACATAAATGTCTACAACAAAAAAACAAACAAAATATGTACAATAGGAGCTGAACAACATAAAATAGATAAATGATAGAATCCATCTTCAGCTCCAGCTATCCAGAGAAAGCCAGCTAAAACCTGAATACAAGGCTGCCCGTGTAGAAAATGGGGCACCCGAGTTTGAAAGTGAAACAAACTACGAGTCAGTCATGGGACTGGTATGAGAAATCTACTCAACACATTTAAAATATGGCTAATCACAGGACCATGCCACTTTCGTGGAACCGGTTTACTCCATCGGATTGCCAGTGCTTTAAACAAATAATTCTTTTAAACATCGCAATGCTTTTTATAAAAATGAAGCCATTATAAGACTCAGTTCCCATCACACAATGCAACGCAAACCGGAGGATAGAGTTTTACCTTATAATGGCCAAAATATGCTTGATACGGATAAAACAAAAGCATTTTATATTATTACTAGTGTTTACATGTTTCAAAAACAATTTCGAATCATAACTATCAATCATAGACGACATGGGTACCATATATCATGTCGCCACATATATATATATATATATATATATATATATATATATATATATATATATGCACACACAATCAAAACCGCATGATGTCATATTTGGAAATTGGATTTCCGTCATGAACCAAGGCAAAAGATAGTCCTTACCGAATTCGAGACGTTCTAGCCCGTGTCTCAGTCAAGTACTCAGTCAAGCCTTTGGAGCGACAGGGCCGGTCCACGATGTGGATTAAAATTCCTAAACACTGCGTTTCCCCGCCCTATGGGGTGTCAATGAGCCAACGAATGACTCCATTGGTCCCGGATCGACCGATATAACCGAGGCGCCTCGCAATCCATCATCCATATAAGTAAAATGTCAGGCCGTGTAAAAACACCGACACAATTCCTAGCAAGAAGGAAACGCATGCCCTCCCTGAGGTCCTTCTCCCGTTTCTGGTTCATACCGAGGGGTGAGGCTTGCGAATTCACGTTATGCACAAAGATACGCCACACAGGCGGTGCTTTGATCATCACCACAAGACTTTGCTGTTCAACAGAAGCCTTGATCATTTGCCACTTAGGCATGCCACACTAGCAATTCATGCCATGCGACTGATGTCCATCGTTATACAACCTTTGAGCTCGTGCGTTTCAGAGAAGGGCGTTAAGCAAAAGAATAAATTCTCCGCCGCCAAACAGATGTATATTTAATAGAGATCAATCAACACAGAATAAATCCAATGTCAAACACACAATCCATTTAAAAGTCCGTTCTGGGTCTGAACGAAATGGAGGCACTATATACCTCGCATATCCATCGATCTCCACGTACGTCTGGACGATCACCACTCATTATCCATATTTCGGGATGCCTCCCAATCAGGACATCAGTTACCATCCAAACGAGGTGAGGATCGGTCTTCGACCCCCGTCTTCATCTTCGACTTCTTATCATCGATTCAGTTATTCAGAATGGGATAAACCTGGTCTTTCTGAGCAACTCACGTATATAATAAACAAGTGCAACACTAACAAACATACGCATCATTTCAATTCATTAGTCACTAACCGTCAATCAGTAAGAGAACGATTTCCCAAATATTAACGCCGAAGGCCGAAACCAACATCAAATCAACACCCAGGAAACCATTCGACTTAGCCAACCTTCAGTTAGTTTCTAAATTTCACATCCATATCGTTTATAATATTTTATAGCTATTTATCGCTATTTTTATTTATTTTAAAATAGCCAATTTATTCAAAACGATGCTTCGGGCCATAACACGGCCGTGGCGCTGTTTTTCTTCATATTTGATTTACACATATATGAAAATCTAACCGTTGGATCTTCACAAAATTTACATCATTAGAAAGATCTTTTCAAAACGAATCCAACGGTTCCAGTTTCGGGAAAATCCAACGGTCGGATCTCCCGGTATAACCGTTCGAAGTTTCGATTTCAAATTACGAACTGCAGCGTCGTTATTCGATTTAATATAATTATATATACATATATATATATATATATATATATATAAATAAATATAATCGATTCTGGCGCTGTTTTTCTTTAGATTTGAATTAAACATTCCAGACAATCCAACCGTTGGATTTTTACAAAGTTGGTGCCGTTGGAAAGATATTTCCAAAGCGAACCCAACGGTTGCGGTTTCGGGAAAATCCGATGGTCGGATCTCCCGCACTAATCATTTGAAATCACGGTTTCAAAATACGAACTACAGCTTCGTTATTCGATATATCTCAATTCTATTTATATATATATATATATATATATATATCGATTTTTCGATTTCAAAACTATATGAATTTCATACATTTGATAAAAATGATATTTTTATCAAACTGTTTTCTATTTCAACACTTCACTATTTTTAACCATTCATGTATATAATAAAAATGTGATTTTTAATGAAAAACTATTTATTTCAACACTCGACTATTTTATATAGTTAATATGGGTGATAAAAATAGGTTTTTTATTATAAAACAATTTATTTCAACACAAGATTATTTTATATAGTTCATATCGATGATAAAAATTGGATTTTTATTATAAAACAATTTCTTTCAAAATATGAATACCATTCAACACATGGATATGATTCAACGAATGAATTTCTATTCAACACATGAAGGTTTTCTATAGTTTGTACATATAGAGTAAAAATGTGATTTTTTTATTTAAAACACGAATACCATTCAACACATGAATTTCAATTCAACGAATGAATATCGATTCAACACATGAAGGTTTTCTATAGTTTATATATATAGATAAAAAGGTGATTTTTATATTTAAAACACGAATACCATTCAACACATGAATTTCTATTCAACGAATGAATATCGATTCAACACATGAAAGTTTTCTATAGTTTATATATATAGATAAAAGGTGATTTTTATATTTAAAACACGAATATCATTCAACACATGAGTTTCTATTCAACGAATGAATTTCTATTCAACGCATGAAGGTTTTCTATTCAACAGACGAATATAATTTCAACACAGGAAAATAATTCTAACACATGAATATTATTCAAAATTTCGGCAGCATAACGGCAGGGTAGTTAAAACCGGGACCGTCCCTAGTACGGCTCCCCGCTCTACCTTAAAGCCTCGCAGCTTTTGACAATGGGGAATCATGCATCTAGTTCGCACGCAGGCGGCATGTATATTTTTTTCATTTCCACAAACTAATCCTATGTGGTTTCAACCAAATATTTCTCAACCACAACTGGTATTTTTCAACCACAATCAATCAATTCCAACCACAAACAATTTCAGTCAACCATTCGTAATCAACCAATTTTCACACCAATCACAACCAATAAATATCGTCCATGGTTTGTGGACGAGGGGCGTATATATATATATATATATATATTTATATTTATATATAGCATTTCTCTTCTATTTCAACACATATATAATTTTTACAATGCATATATAATTTATACATCGAACGTACAACTTATACAACGCTTATACAAGAGGTGTACAACGCTTATATAACTCATATATCGATTATATAATTTATACAACGTCGTTTTCCATATCGTTTATAAATTAGAAATCTCACATTGGGTTCCACTCCACCAAAAATAGCAGAAGGCTCAGAAAAATATGCGGTCTCTTCTAGAATGTAGAAGACGTCCACACGATCACGATGTTTCCTGTTTCATCGATTTTCATCAACACATGAGAAAGATACGATTTTTCAAAGTTTGCAACGGTTTAAAGGTGTTATTTTCTATTCAAAAATTACAAAGCCGATACCTTTCTGTTTTGGTTCGAGCTAGGGTTAGGATTTTTCTTGAAATCCGCGAAGCGTTGGAAGGATCGGAGGGTATCACGTGGAAGAGGGGAGAGAGGCGAGCAGGCGGAGGTGGGTTTTGGCCGGATCGGTGGCCGGAGTTGGTCGTGGCGACGTTGGGAAGTCGCGGACTTCGTGGCCGTGGATCTCGTCGATGCGGTGACGAGAGGTGTCGAGGTAGGGTCGGATTTGAAGAGGGGAGGGAGGTGAGTCGAGGTGAAGTAGTGGCGATGGGAAAAGGGCTGGAAAGGATCGAGCTCGAGAACCGTCGGTGAGAGAGAGGCGGCGAGGGTTTTTTTTGATTTTATTTTTATTTTTAAATTATGAAGAAATTATTTGATTGGCCGGGGGGTTTTAAAAAGGGTTTTCTGACACGACCTCCAATCCAAACCCAACGAGTATTATCCCTAGCGTTTTACCCCCATTCCGAACACAATGGGATATGTTTCGTAGGCCCATTCGACTGTTTCAGTCAGTTTTCCTTCAAATTAAAATATAAAACATTCAATATTCGATTTAAACGTACATTTTAATTTGCCGGGGCCACAAACTGATTCGAAAAATTCCAGAAAACTAAATCTTGCAATGTTTTGACGATACGGTCCCAACAAAACTAGTTTCGTCAAATTTTGAGACCGTTTGCAAAAAGGCCCATTTCTTGTCGATCCAATTTAACTATAATTGACCAAAACACGTTTTCCTTTGCCACGTTCACATACTAGCTTCAAAAATTATGAAATTCGAAACCAAGCAATAACTTCACATCCCGGATCCAACAAAAGTGGTTTCGTCGAATTCCGAGGTCGTTTGCAAAATGGCTAATTTCATGGGCTATATAAATTCCATAGCAACCTTTCTGAAAATTCATTTGGCCATAACTTTTGCTTCCTGCTATGAAACTTCGATTTTTCAGATCGTTAGAAAGGTATTCACTAGCAGATTTAAATATTTTTGGTTTTGCTCAAATCCGCTTTGTTTTGCACCCGGTACAGTCAGTCAAAGTTTGAATTCAAATTTTGAAACTACCGCGCCATTTTAGGCCTTGTTTATAATTCAAATTAATTATTTTCATTTTCAACATCGATTCAAACTTACTTTTCATCATTATTATTTAAAATATTTATTTTAAATATTTAAAATTCACTATTTTAGCCAATTTAAAATTTTTAAATTGGTTTAGATTTTCCGGGTCGTTACAATCTCCCCCACTTAAAACTTTTCGTCCTCGAAAAGGAACAAAGTCGAAAGTGGTTTGATTAATCAACTCTACGTTCAATCTGGCTTCCATTCTCCAACTTTTCAGTTTCTGAGAATTTTCAAATTCTTCAAAAATTTGGCTAACACCCGGAATTTTCGAAAAATTTCGCCATAACCTCCTTTGTACGGGGAGAGGTTTGGAAATTTATTGGGCCGTATTAGGTACCCATTAAATCCTAATAAGCATACACATATTTATAGTGATATATTCTGGTGTTTACAGGGGAGACTGTATAGATAATAACTCCAGAGAATAAATTCTCGTCACCCTGTCAAAGCCTGAGGGAGTGTGTATTTTAATTGCTCCAGAGGATAAATCCTCGTCACCTCGTCCCGTGTGGGAAATAAATAATCCATGTGCCGTATCTAATGACTAGAGAGACGTGATTATTGTCAACTCCAAACCCGTGTGGGGTTTTTATTAATCTGGAAATTTATCATTACAAATTTTATATGGTCATATCAGTCATCAGTTCAACCTGTAATATATAGTCATCGCAATACAAGCCTCTCGTTCATATGGTAAATCTTCCACCTCGTCACACAAGCTCCAAATGCTTATGTGGTATATGATGAAGTATGTCTATCTTCAAAAGTATGCCATGTAATGTAGTTCAAAATTAATTGCTACTATCCTATGGCGACGTTTATTATTTCACACAGAACAACCAGCACTCCGCATCCAATGGCATTCACAGGAGTTGATATAATAATGTTTCGCATCCAACTCGTTAGGGTTTACCTATTTGTCGGGCACACAAATAAAATCTTTACTGCAGCTAATCCATTTACCTGTTCAAACATATATAATGCACAAGTATATATTTCTATCTATTTTCTAATCAGTTCAATGTGTGATTTAAATGAATAAATTCTACCATTATTCTCTTATTAATTAAATTAACTATTGTTTCAATAATTTTAATTAATCAAATCTACTGTCACACAACACAAACAGTAATCAATTTGTTATTAACTTTTCAAAATCATACAAATTAATTCCTATATTCTTTTAAAATCACTCAGACCATAGAATTAAAAGCGCACATCCATGGAAAGAAAATAACAACAGAGTAGAGACTTCAATGGTAATGCAAAGTATGGTAAATGTACCTTGCACCAGAGTCAATCAGATATATCCACTCGGCATCTAGGATAGGCTTTTTGAATGCTCTCCTCAGTTTCCCAAGTACAATCTCATGGATCTCCACTCCATTGCACTTTGACTAAGTGAACCTTCTTGTTCCTCAGTTCTTTGGTTTCTTTTCCGATGATCTTTAGCGGCTCTCTTCTCATAGCTAATTCTGGAGTAATTTCAATATCCTGTTGAGCTGCTTCTTCCACGATCAAGTCTGGATCACGAACGTGCTTTCGAAGTTGAGATATATGAAATACCTCTTGCACCCCAGGCAACCAATCTGGAAATTTAACCCTGTAAGCGAGAGTTCTGATCCGTTCCAGAATAGGAAACGGACCAATGAATTTGGGCGCCAACTTCCCAGTTTTACCGAACCGGATAATTCCTCTCATCGGCGATACTTTCAGATATACATAGTCGCCAACAACAAATGATATATCTCTTCTTCTCCTATTGGCATAGCTCTTTTGTCGGCTTTGAGTAGCGAGTAATCGTTTCTTGATAAAATCGACTTTGTCGGCAGCTTCTCGGATCGTATCAGGTCCCAATACAAGTCTATTACCGGGTTCGACCCAACAAGCAGGAGATCGGCACGACCTACCATACAATGCTTCGAATGGTGACATTGTCAGGCTCGCTTGGTAGCTGTTGTTATATGAGAATTCAGCCAAATGTAAATGGTCTTCCCATGATCCACCGAAATCTAGAACATAAGCCCGCAATAGATCTTCTAGTATACGATTCACCCTCTCGTTCTGACCATCTGTCTGAGGATGATAAGCGGTGCTTAGGTTCAGCTTTGTTCCAAGCTCTACTTGAAATGCCTCCCAGAATTTGCTAGTAAATATTGTATCTCTATCACTGACTATACTGAGCGACACTCCATGTAGTCTAACAATTTCCTTGAAGTATATCTGCGCCAGACTCTGAGCAGTTTTGTTTGATCTGACAGGTATGAAATGGGCTGTCTTCATGAAGCGATCTACGATCACTCAAATACTGTCATTTCCTTTTCTGGTTCTGGGCAAACCATCAATGAAGTCCATGGAAATATGTTCCCACTTCCAACCAGGAATGTCTAGCGGTTGTAATAATCCAGCCAGCTTCTGTTGGTCGCTCTTGACTAGTTGGCATGTAGGGCATCAGCTAACATATAAAGAAATGTCCCTCTTCATCGACTTCCACCAGAAAGTGCGTTTGATGTCATTATACATTTTGCTTACTCTCGGATGGATACTAAGTTTTGACTTGTGGCATTCATCCAGTACTTCCTTTCGGAGCTCAGCAATGTTAGGAACACAAATTCGACCTTTCAGCCTTAGAATCCCCTCATTATCAACTTGAAAACTCGAGGGTTCGCCCTTTTGAATTATCTCCCTGATCTTCTAAATGAAGTGATCATCCTTCTGAAGAGCAGATATTTTATCTATCAATGAAGTCGTGATAATAAAACTGGCGATCATTTCATTCTTTTGGCTTAACGCATCGGCCACGACATTGGCTTTCCCTGGAGTGTATATAATCTCAAAATCGTATGCTGCAAGGAACTCTAGCCAACGTTGCTGCCTTAGATTCAAGTCTTTCTGGGTGAACAGATACTTTAACGACTGGTGATCTGTAAACAGTTCAAATCTCTCACCCAGAAGATAGTGTCTCCAGATTTTCAAGGCGAATACTATAGCCAATAACTCAAGATCATGAGTTACGTAGTTTTTCTCGTGCGGCTTCAGCTGACGGCTAACATAAGCAATCACTTGACCTCTTTGCATTAACACTGCGCCAAGGCCTTCTCAAGAAGCGTCTGTCCAGACTTTCAAATCCTGATTGCCATCGATGATGGTTAACACTAGAGCTGTCGTTAATCTTAACTTTAGCTCTTCAAAAGCCTCTTCACTTTCTGGAGTCCATTTGAATTTAGAGTGCTTCTTTGTAAGCTTCGTTAAGTGACCAGATATCTTCGAAAAGTTTTTAATGAACTTCCGGTAATAACTAGCCAATCCAAGAAAACCGAGGACTTCTGTTGGAGTACTAGGCTGTTTCCAATTTTGAATAGCGGTGATTTTACTTGGATCCACAGCAATTCCTTCTTTTGATATGACGTG
Organism: Allium sativum; assembly: GCA_030737875.1. Classification (NCBI taxonomy): domain Eukaryota; kingdom Viridiplantae; phylum Streptophyta; class Magnoliopsida; order Asparagales; family Amaryllidaceae; genus Allium; species Allium sativum. The sequence continues at coordinate 441,911,409 of CM060924.1, forward strand.
GCCCAGAAATTTCACTTTATCTTGCCAGAATATGCATTTGGACAGTTTGGCTTTCAATACATTTCGTCTCAAAATTTCTGGAACCTGTTCCAGATGCTTTTCATGTTCAGCCTTTGATTTAGAGAAGATTAGAATATCGTCAATAAAAACCAGAACAAATTTATTCAGGACTCCTCTGAACACTCTATTCATCAAATCGACGAAGTATGCTGGAGCATTACATAAGCTGAACGACATTACTAACCACTCATAGAATAGGTCTGGACCTCTGAATACTGTCATAGGAACACATTCTTCGGCAATACGAAGTTGATGGAAGCCTGTAGCTAGGTCCATCCTTGAAAATACCTGTGCTCCATTCAGACGATCCAATAAATCATCGATTCACGGCAATGGATATTTGTTCTTTATTGTCTGTTTGTTCAAATCACGACAATCCACACATAGCCGTAGAGTACCGTCAGATTTTGGGACAAACACTACTGCTGCACCCCAATCAGAGAAACTAGGCCTGATCAGACCCTTCCATACGAGCTGTCATGTTTGATTGTCTAATTCCTCTTTCTCTTTCAAGGACATTCTTCGAATAGCGTGAACTACTGGCCTTGCATTCGGAATTAAAGAAATTTTGAAATATATTTCTCTCTGCAGAGGTAAGCGAACAACTTCTTCGAACACATCTGCGTAGTTCTTGACGACTGGAATATCTTTCACTAGGTCGGGAATATTCTCTGTGACTTCAGGGATATTCTCTATATGGGCTGGAGAAACATTTAGAGCCGACCAAAAGTCCTTTCTATTTGAATTCGGGCCATCACATGGTATGGTTATATAATTCCCTGACACATGATATGGTTATATAATTCCCTGATTGGGCCTTTGCCTTAACAACTCTCTCAGCACACCTAACCTCAGCTTCATATTGATTAGCCAATCCAATCCCAGAATAAGATCAAATTCAGTAAAATTCATGACGATAGAAATAGTAGGGAATTTATAACAGGAAAAAGAGACAAGCACCCCACAAACCCAACTGAGATCGATAGAACCCCCAAGCGGATTTTGGACAGTCATTGGTTCTTTGAGCTTCTTCAAATTCAAGTCCAATTTCTTAACCGCACTCTTTGCAATAAAGCTTCGCGACGCGCTTGTGTCAAACAGTACTTTAACTGGAATATTTTTGACATTAAGCGTGCCTTCCAAAACATCAGCCCTTTCTTGACTAGCTGAGGGCTTAGAAGCTTCTGCTACTTCATTTATATGTACCGTTTCAGATTCCTTTGATAGTTGGCACTCCCGTGCAATATGACCTGCTTGATGACACTTATGGCATTTCCTTTCCCCATGTGGGTTCTTTAGCTTCTTAGTGGGCATAGATCCACTCTTGATTCATTTCTTTAAGGGTCTGCAATTTATCGATAAATGCCCTTTCTGGTGGCAGTTATTGCATACAGCTGTCGTTACTGGTTCCTTCTCAGATTTACCCCTTCTTCTCTTGGCACTGGGCTTCTTACTGACCTCAGGACTATCAGTCACAGACTCCACTTTGTTACTTAAGCTGACTTCCTCTTCGTCATGCAACATACCTTTCTTATGGAGATCTTCATACTGATAAGCCATATATATCATTTCAGAGAAAGGAAGTTTCACATTCCTCATCACACTATTCTGATATTTTCTTTGCAAGCCATGAATAAATCTCAGATTCTTCCTCTTTGGATCTTAAATCAGATGAGGAGCGAAGTGAGGAAGTTCGTTGAATTTCTTATGATATTCTGGGATGGTCATATCACCTTGTATCAGATAAGAGAATTCATCGCATAACCGCTCGGTTGCTTCGGGAGGAGTAAATCTTTCTAAGAAAATCACTTTGAATCTATCCCAGGTGATATCACCTTCTGGATTATCTTTGATAACCGAATCCCACCAAAACAAAGCTTCTTCTTTGAGTGCCCAAGATGCCAGTAATCTTTTCTGATCATCTCTCAGTTTTAAACCTTCAAAGATTTTCTCTGCAGAACGGATCCAAGCTTGTGTTTCCATGATGGACTCTTTGCCTAAGAATGGCGATCCACCCAGATTTCGAAATCTCTTGAATAGGACTTCTATATCTGATTCTGGCTGTGGGAGCACAACTGGCTCATTAGCTGGTCGAGCCATATGATTGTTTCTTCTGTTCCTGTCACTCATTTTCTAGTGCGTCTGCAATTAGCAGACAAAGTGTCAGGTCAACAGAAAAGATATTTCAAAATATAGAGACAAATACTTGAATGTAAATATGTCTACTGGGGTGTATTTCATTCTGCTTTACTCATACTAGGATATTGCTGATCCTATCTGTATAGAATTATCCGTCCTATAACACTACTGGTTCTATTTCTGACGAGTTCGTTCATATGTTATATTCTAGAACTAAGCTTAACCTAAGCTCCGATACCAAATGAGACGACCCCGAACCCCGTACTGATGGAGGCAAGGGTAATCCTTGGAATATAACACATAAACAGAAAACAGCAGAGCAGAATTAAATAAATACACCAGATAATGAACAATAGAATATACTGGATAAACATAATCATCAGAGTTACATAGTATACAGGATCATACTTAGTACAAATACAATTCAACTATACATAAATGTCTACATCGGAAAAACAAACAAAATATGTACAATAGGAGCTGAACAACATAAAATAGATAAATGATAGAATCCATCTTCAGCTCCAGCTATCCAGAGAAAGCCAGCTAAAACCTGAATATAAGGCTGCCCGTGTAGAAAAAGGGGCACCCGAGTTTGAAAGTGAAACAAACTACGAGCCAGTCATGGGACTGGTATGAGAAATCTACTCAACACGTTTAAAATATGGCTAATCACAGGACCACGCCACTTTCGTGGAACGGGTTTACTCCATCGGATTGCCAGTGCTTTAAACAAATAATTCTTTTAAACATCGCAATGCTTTTTATAAAAATGAAGCCATTATAAGACTCAGTTCCCATCACACAATGCAACGCAAACCGGAGGATAGAGTTTTACCATATAATGGCCAAAATATGCTTGATACGGGTAAAACAAAAGCATTTGATATTATTACTAGTGTTTACATGTTTCAAAAACAATCTTGAATCATAACTATCAATCATAGACGACATGGGTACCATATATCATGTCGCCATATATATATACAATCAAGACCGCACGATGTCGTATTTGGAAATTGGATTTCCGTCATGAACCAAGGCAAAAGATAGTCCTTACCGAATTCGAGACGCTCTAGCCCTTGTCTCAGGCAAGTACTCAGTCAAGCCTTTGGAGCAACAGGGCCGGTCCACCGATGTCGATTAAAATTTCTGAACACTGCGTTTCCCCGACCTATGGGGCGTCAATGAGCCAAAGAATGACTCCATCGGTTCCGGGTCGACCGATATAACCGAGGCGCCTCGCAATCCATCATCCACATAAGTAAAATGTCAGGCCGTGTAAAAACACCGACACAACTCCTAGCTAGAAGGAAACGCATGCCCTCCCTGAAGTCCTTCTCCCGTTTCTGGTTCATACCGGGGGGCGAGGCTCGCGAATTCACGTTATCACAAGACTTTGCTTTTCAACAGAAGCCTTGATCATTTGCCACTTAGGCATGCCACACTAGCAATTCATGCCATGCGACTGATGTCCATCGATATACAACCTCTGAGCTCGTGCGTTTCAGAGAAGGGCGTTAAGCAAAAGAATAAATTCTCCGCCGCCAAACAGATGTATATTTAATAGAGATCAATCAACATAGAATAAAATCCAATGTCAGACACACGGTCCATTTACAAGTCCGTTCTAGGTCTGAACGAAACCGGAGGCACTATATACCTCGCAAATCCATCAATCTCCACGTACGTCTGGACGATCACCACTCATTATCCATATTTCGGGATGCCTCCCAATCAGGACATCAGTTACCATCCAAACGAGGTGAGGATCGGTCTTCGACCCCCGTCTTCATCTTCGACTTCTTATCGTCGATTCAGTTATTCAGAATGGGATAAACCCGGTCTTTCTGAGCAACTCGCGTATATAATAAACAAGTGCCACACTAACATACATACGCATCATTTCAATTCATTAGTCACTAACCGTCAATCAGTAAGAGAACGATTTCCCAAATATTAACCCCGAAGGCCGAAACCAACATCAGATCAACACCCAGGAAACCATTCGACTTAGCTAACCTTCAGTTAGTTTCTAAATTTCACATCCATATCGTTTATAATATTTTATAATGATTTATCGCTATTTTTATTTATTTTAAAATAGCCAATATATACAAAACGACGCTTCGGGCCATAACGCGGTCGTGGCGCTGTTTTTATTCATATTTGATTTACACATATCTTAAAATCTAACCGTTGGATCTTCAGAAAATTTACATCATTAGAAATATCTTTTCAAAACGAATCCAACAGTTCAAGTTTCGGGAAAATCCGACGGCCGGATCTCCCGGTATAATTGTTTGAAGTTTCGATTTCAAATTACGAACTGCAGCATCGTTATTCGATTTAATATATATATATATATATAAACATAATCGATTCTGGCGCTGTTTTTCTTCAGATTTGAATTAAACATTGCAGACAATCCAAACGTTGGATTTTTACAAAGTTGGTGCCATTGGAAAGATATTTCCAAAGCGAACCCAACGGTTGCGGTTTCAGGAAAATCCGATGGTCGGATCTCCCGCACTAATCGTTTGAAATCACGGTTTCAAAATACGAACTGCAGCTTCGTTATTCAATATATTTCAATTCTATTTATATATATATATGTATATGTATATATCGATTTTTCGATTTCAAAACTATATGAATTTCATACATTTGATAAAAATGATATTTTTATCAAACTGTTTTCTATTTCAACACTTCACTATTTTTAACCATTCATGTATATAATCAAAATGTGATTTTTAATGTAAAACAATTTATTTCAAAACTCGACTATTTTATATAGTTAATATGGGTGATAAAAATAGGATTTCTATTATAAAACAATTTATTTCAACACAAGATTATTTTATATAGTTCATATCGATGATAAAAATTGGATTTTTATTATAAAACAATTTCTTTCAAAATATGAATACCATTCAACACATGAATATGATTCAACGAATGAATTTTTATTCAACACATGAAGGTTTTCTATAGTTTGTATATATAGAGTAAAAATGTGATTTTTATATTTAAAACACGAATACCATTCAACACATGAATTTCCATTCAACGAATGAATATCAATTCAACACATGAAGGTTTTCTATAGTTTATATATTTAGATAAAAAGGTGATTTTTATATTTAAAACACGAATTCCATTCAACACATGAATTTCTATTCAATGAATGAATATCGATTCAACACATGAAGGTTTTCTATAGTTTTTATATATAGATAAAAAGGTGATTTTTATATTTAAAACACGAATACCATTCAACACATGAATTTCTATTCAACGAATGAATTTCTATTCAACACATGAAGGTTTTCTATTCAATAGATGAATATAATTTCAACACAGGAAAATAATTCTAACACATGAATATTATTCAAAATTTCGGCAGCATAACGGCAGGATAGTTAAAACCGGGACCGTCCCTAGTACGGCTCCTTGCTCTACCTTAAAGCCTCGTAGCTTTTGACAATGGGGAATCATGCATCTAGTTTGCACGTAGGCGGCATGTATGTTTTTTTTTATTTCCACAAACTAATCCTATGTAGTTTCAACCAAATATTTCTCAACCACAACGGGTATTTTTCAACCACAATCAATCAATTCCAACCACAAACAATTTCTATCAACCATTCGTAATCAACCAATTTTCACACCAATCACAACCAATAAATATCGTCCATGGTTTGTGGACGAGGGGCGTATATATATATATATATATATATATAGCATTTCACTTCTATTTCAACACATATATAATTTTTACAACGCATATATAACTTATACATCGAACGTGCAACTTATACAACGCTTATACAAGAGGTGTACAATGCTTATATAACTCATACATCGATTATATAATTTATACATCGTCGGTTTCCATATCGTTTATAAATTAGAAATCTCACATTGGGTTCCACTCCATCAAAAATAGCAGAAGGCTCAGAAAAATATGCGGTCTCTTCTAGAATGTAGAAGACGTCCACACAATCACGATGTTTCCTGTTTCATCGATTTTCGTCAACACATGAGAAAGATACGATTTTTCAAAGTTTGCGACGGTTTAAAGGTGTTATTTTCCATTCAAAAATTACAAAGCCGATACCTTTCTGTTTTGGTTCGAACTAGGGTTAGGATTTTTCATGAAATCCGCGAAGTGTTAGAAGGATCGGAGGGTATCACGTGGAAGAGGGGAGAGAGGCGAGCAGGCGGAGGTGGATTTTAGCCGGATCGGTGGCCGTAGTTGGTCGTGGCGACGTTGGGAAGTCTCTGACTTCGTGGCCGTGGATCTCGTCGATGCGGTGATGAAAGGTGTCGAGGTAGGGTCAGATTTGAAGAGGGGAGGGAGGCGAGTCGAGGTGAAGTGGTGGCGATGGCTGGCGATGGCCGAGGCGATGGGAAAAGGGCTGGAAAGGATCAAGCTTGAGAACCGTCGGTGAGAGAGAGGCGGCGAGGGTTTTTTTGATTTTATTTTTATTTTTAAATTATGAAGAAATAATTTGATTGGCCGGGGGGGTTTTTTAAAAAGGGTTTTCTAACACGACCTCCAATCCAAACCCAACCACTGTCATCCCTAACGTTTTACCCCCACTCCGAACACAATGGGATATGTTTCATAGGCCCATTCGACTGTTTCAGTCAGTTTTCCATTAAATTAAAATATAAAACATTCAATATTCGATTTGAACGTACATTTCAATTTGCCGGGGCTACAAACTGATTCGAAAAATTCCAGAAAAATAAATCTAGCTATGTTTTGACGATATGGTCCCAACAAAACTAGTTTCGTCGAATTCTGAGACCGTTTACAAAAGGCCCATTTCTGGTCTATCCAATTTAACTATAATTGACCAAAACACGTTTTCCTTTGCCACGCTCACATACTAGCTTCAAAAATTATGAAATTTGAAACCTAGCAATAACTTCACATCCCGGATCCAATAAAAGTGGTTTCGTCGAATTCCGAGGTCGTTTGCAAAATGGCCAATTTCACGGGCTATATAAATTCCATAGCGACCTTTCTGAAAATTCATTTGGCCATAACTTTTGCTTCCCGCTATGAAACTTTGATTTTTAAGATTCATTAGAAAGGTATTCACTAACAGATTTAAATATTTTTGGTTTCGCTCAAATCCGTTTTGTTTTGCACCCAGTACAGTCAGTCAAAGTTTGAATTCAAATTTTGAAACTACCATTCCATTTCAGGCCTTGTTTATAATTCAAATTAATTATTTTCAATTTCAACATTGATTCAAACTTACTTTTCATCATTATTATTTAAAATATTTATTTTAAATATTTAAAATACACTATTTTAGCCAATTTAAAATTTTTAAATTGGTTCAGATTTTCCGGGTCGTTACAACATCACTCCCTCTCCCTTATCTCGGTATAGTTTTATACCGAGGCAGGAAGCTCAATGCCATTTTCGATCCCATCAGTGGCAAAGCGAGGGGTAAGATCATTCGTTGGAATGCGAATCTCCTTTGTCAAGGAGGTAGACTTGTCCTCATTAAGTCTAATCTTGATTCGATTGTTTATCATGTTTTTGCTGCTTTGACCCCCACTTCTTCTTTCTTTCGGTCACACCATTTGTTGGCTTCTTCCTTTTTCGGGGGCTCAAAGGACAACGATTACCATCATCATTGGATCTCATGGAATGTCATTTGTCGTCCTAAATGTGAAGGAGGCCTTGGCCTCCATAACCCTAAGGACATTTGTTCTGCATTTACTTGCAAGTTGTGGGCAAGGTTTGGAGCTAACGACTCCTTCTGGGAGACGTTCCTCCATGCTAAGTACCGCAGACTTCTGGTTTGAATTACACCGGTGTCCCATCCTATGCTAATGAGACATGGAAACAGATGCAATCTGTGAAGGCTTTCTCAGATTCTCACGGTGGTGGAACTAGTCGGGACAACAATCCTTTCTCGACCTTGGCGGCGTGGAATTCAGTTCGTACACCGGCCCTACGTCATACTTTTTCTTTCATTTGGGATGCTCGTATTCCCCCGAAGGTCTCGCTGTCTATGTGGAAAACCTTGCATGACGGGATACCAGTAGACGAGAACCTGAAGAAGATAGCATCCCTTTTGTTTCCCAGTGCAGATGTTGTCGCAACGGATGCTCAGAATCCGTTGTCCACTTGTTGTTCTCAGGGAATTGTGCAAGGGCTATTTGGAATTACTTTGGGAATCTAGTGGATTACCGAGGGATTTCCTCTTATATGTCCTTACTGAATTTCTGGTGGACTGGCAACTCAAGCAAGACACTTCGGTCGATCCTCTTTCGTCTTATACCCTGTCTTATCTGCTTGCATATTTTGTGCGTGCGGAACAGTAATATTCGATAAAGTACCAATGGACCTGCCTACCATTACCTGAAAGGACTGTAATGATGTATTCCTTGCATTTAAAGGTAAGCCTTTCAAATGTTCTCTTATCCTCTGCTCAAGGAGGTTAGCATGCGCCTTCGATGTTACCAAGGTAATTACTCCTTCTAGGGCGGGAATTAGTTGACTTCTGCTTTTTTGATGCTTTGCTCAACTCTATTTTTCTCTCCTTTTACACATGCCCCCAACCCAAAATCGTATGATGTTTGCTACTGCTGCATAGTTTGGTTTTAGGTCTTGGTTATGTGCTTTCTGGTTCTGATGATGCAGTTTTCATTTTTCCATATAATGTAGTGGAGCTTTCTGGAGGTTTTGGAGCATTCCTATGGTGCCTTTTGCTTACCAGCCTTTGGATCCTTTCGACGATCATAGGTGGTTATGGGGAGTTCTACGCGTCGTCTTTTCTTTGGGACTTAGGGAGGAGGACCTTTCTTACTGGCTTGTGCCCTGGTTTTTCTTTTTAAGTAGTTTTGTATTCTATTTTGTGATGTTTGTAGAGATGTCTTTGTAGTACTTTTGTGTGTGAATACAGTATCTGTATCCTTTTTACAGATTTAGTTTTTGTGAGTCGCTAGAGAATGGCTAGATTCTCCTTTTTGTTATATTATAATATATTAAAAAAATATTCCATGCACTGTGGTATACTATAGGTTCTTTGGTGATTCAAAGTTTCAAACCCTTTTTCTTTGACGACCGTCTCGTGCTAGTCGGGCATTGGCACAACGGATTTTGGAGAAATGTCGGCTGGTTCGGGGTGGGCCATCACACTTGGTATCAGAGCCTAGGTTGTGTTGTTTAACCTAGGGGAAGACATCAGGGAGAGATAGTATACGTATATGAGAGTGCGTATTTGTGATATTTTGGTTTTCAAAAACTATATATATACCATTAGTATATCTAAGGATGAAGTCGCACTGCACTAGCACCACTAAGAAGATGGTTAATCGTTTTCTCTTTACAGGTTGAACGATGAGCTGATATATGAGGATTATGGGTTCACAGGCCAATGATAGGGATGTCCCTGATGTGAGGACGATGTTTACTACCTTCATGAGAGAGATGCTTAGGGTTGTTCAGGAAGTAGTTCCTAATGTTGTTAATGGTGGTAGTGCGGTAGCACAGGCGCCTAGAGCCGATTTCGCCAAGCTCTGCAAGGATTATACTAGTGTTAGTGGGAAGCCATTCCACGGAACGGAGTCGGCTACGGAGGTTCAGGATTGGCTTGATAGTTATGAGCGCATTTTCGAGGATTTGGGGATCGATGATGCGATGAAGAGAAAGTTAGCATCGCGTCAACTTCAAGGACGAGCAATGAATTGGTGGAATGCTATCAAAGCAGCTACTCCCGAGGATCAAGTTACTTGGAATCAGTTTAAGACTCGCTTCAATGACAAATTTATTCCAGCTGCTCAGAAATCAGAATTGTTTAGGAAGTTTTTGGAACTTAACCAAAATGGTAGGGCAGTCTCAGAATATATTGCTAAGTTCGATACTTCATCGAAATATGGATTATCTCTTATTGATATTGTCGAGAAGAAGAACAGGAAGTTCATAACTGGTCCAGATGAGTACTTAGGGGAAAGACTCATAAACCATATTGATGAGACTTTTGAGTTTATTATGGGAAAAGCATTAAGATCTGAGAGCCTTTACCCTAAGTCGAAGACCGAGATTGTTGTTACATCTGCAGAGGAGCCAAAGCCGCAGGCAAGCGGTGGAGGCAAGAATAATTCCCTGAATAAGAGGAAGCAGAATCAGAGAAAGGATGGTCAGAAAAAGAAGAATAAGAAATATATCAAGTGCTTTAGTTGTGGCAAGAAGGGCCACTATGCCAGCAATTATTAAGCAAAACTTGGGGAAAAGAAGTGATTCAACTGTGACCAAGTAGGACATTTCAAGAATAAATGTCCAAAACCCCCTAAGGAGAAGTAGATTGTGAAATCATATGCTATCAACGCTGTTCCTTCTTCGTCAAATGCCCTAACTGCGGCGTAGAAGGGAAAAGATATCGTTATTCAAGGTAGGCTTTCTATTTATGATGTTCTTGTTCGAGTGCTGTTTGATATCGGGGATTCCCATTCCTTTATATATAGTGACCTGGTAGATAGGTTGGAATTGGAACCCGAGATTGTCGATATACCTTTAGTTTTGACGAACCCGACTGGTGGTTCGACTAGCCTTTGCATGATTTGTCGTAATTTGGTCTTATCGAGTCATGGATGTATATTTGCTTGTAATTGCTTTGTTTTGGGCTTTACTGGGTTTGGCATTATTTTGGGAGTCGATTGGCTCCAAAGATATGGGGTGGTGGTAGACTGTGAGGGGTTTCGGTAACCATTAGAGCGGACGATGGGGGGAGGGTGGTATTGGGTTGCCTACCCAATGATGAGGTGATGGCTAGTTTTCTACATTCCCTCGACATCCTGTAGGATGAATTATCAGATGTGCCTATCGCTGGCGAGTATCCAGACATCTTCGAGAAGTGACCGAACTTCCACCACACCAAGAGATTGATTTTCGGATTGATTTAGTGAAAGATGTCAGACTTATAGTGATGCCTCTTCGTCTTATGGTGCCAAGGGAGCAGCGAGAGCTCGAAGTGCAAGTGGGCGATCTTTTGAAGAAGGGATTTATCCGAAGGAGTGTTTCCGAATGGAGAGCACCAGTTGTATTTTCTATCAAGGCCGATGGTTCCCTTCGCATATGTGTAGACTACCGTGAGCTGAACAAGGTGACTAGGAAGAATAAGTATCCTCTTCCATGGATAGATGATTTTTTTCATCAGTTAAATGGAGTAAGAGTGTTCTTTCATCAGCTCCGAGTAGCAGCTGAGAGTGTACCTAAAATGACATTTCGGACGCCATCGGTATTCTATGAGTGGTTGGTCATGCCATTCGGGTTGACAAATGCACCAGCATAGTTTATGGATCTTAGAATAGGGTTTTCAGAGATCAATCGAATAATTTTGTCCTTGTGTTCGTGGAAGATATCTTGGTTTACTCAAGGACAGAGGAAGAACACAAGGAACGTTTGAGGAAAGTAATGGAGGTGTTGAGGAAACATCAATTGAAAGAAAAATTTTCTAAGTGTCACTTTTGGAGAAGAGAAGTGAGATTCTTGGGCCATGTCATCTCAGAGAATGGTATTGTCATGGATCCTGTAAAGGTGGCTAGGGTACAAGATTGGTCTAGGCCCAAAAATGCAATGGACGTAAGAAGTTTCTTGGGGTTAGCTGGATATTATCGTAAGTTTATCCAAGACTTCTCCAAGATAGCGACATCGTTAAATCAGTTGACTAACAAGAATCAAGCTTTTGATTGGGATAAAAGGTGTGAGAACGCATTTAAGAGCCTAAAGGAGAAGTTAACGTGCACACCAGTGTTAGTTATTCCAAAAGGGAACAAAGAAATTAAGGTATACACGTATGCTTCTGGTGCCGGACTAGGTGTTATACTTATGCAAAGAGGTAGTGCTGTAGCTTATGCTAGTCGGCAACTGAAACCGCACAAGAAAAGATATCCTACCCATGATTTGGAATTGGCAGCGATCGTGTTCACATTAAAGATGTGGAGACATTATCTCTTAGGAGAAAGATTCAAGTTGTTTACGATCATAATTCATTAAAGTATATCTTCTCTCAAAAGGATTTAAATCTTCAGCAGCAGAGATGGTTAGAGTTCTTGGCTTCATATGATTTCAATATCGCGTACACACCCGGGAAGGGAAATGCGGTAGCTGATGCATTGAGTAGGAGACATGCCAGTTAGGGGGCTATGTTTCTTAAATGGAAGCAACTAGAGTATACCATGGGATATGATTTCATACCTAAGTGCGAATTGGATCTAGAGATGTTAGCAAATTTGAAAACCAGACCGACTTTGATTGAGCGGATTGGTTCCAGTCAAAGGAATGTTCCTAATCTATTGGAAATCATCTCCAAGGTGGAGATGGGTATTGATGACAATAGAATGAACAAGCATGGTCATGATCTAGAGGGATGGCTTCGAAAGAATGGGAGAATAGTTGTACCCAATGTTAATGGATTGAGAGATGAAGTGCTTAGAGAGTGTCATCACTCGAAACTGACTATACATCTCGGTGATAACAAAATGTATCGAGACATGAAGCAGACCAACTACAGGGATGGGATGAAGAGAGACGCTGGGAAGTTTATATCCAACTGCATGAACTGCCAGTTAATTAAAGCCAAGCAAAAGAATCCCAGTGGTTTGTTACAACTATTGGAAATTCCCGAATGGAAATGGGAACACTCAATGGATTTCATTGATGGTTTACCAAGGACTAGATCGGATTATGATAGTATTTGGGTGATTGTGTATCGATTGACCAAAAGTGCAAGGTTTATACCGGTCAAGTCGAATAGAACGACAGCTAAGTTAGCAGAACTGTATATGAAGTGGGTAGTGAGATTTCATGGAGTACCTAGACGTATTTTGAGAGACTGAGATCCGTTATTTGCTAGTGGGTTTTGGAAGAGATTACAAGAGCCTTTAGTATCATAATTACATCTAAGTACCACATACCATTCTCAAACCGATGGTCAAACAGAGAGAGTGAATCATGCATTGAAGGATCTCTTAAGGGCTTGTATATTGGACTTTGGGGGATCGTGGGATGACCGTTTACATCTGGTTGAATTTGCATATTATAGTAGTTATCAATCCAGTATTGGCATTGCTCCATTTGAAGCTTTGTATGGAAGACGGTGCAACTTACCATCATGTTGATTAGAAACTGGTGAGAAGTTTGTGCTTGGGCCAAATGTAATAAGAGAGACTTCAGATAAAATCAAGGTTATTCAACAGCGAATGAAGGCTACCCAAGTTAGGCAGAAGAGTTATGCTGATAAAAGGCGAAGATATTTAAATTCTCCGTTAGGACTTGGTATTCGCCAAGATTTCCCAATTGAAGAATGTAATTCGATGTGGTAGGAGAGGTAAATTGGCACCAATATTTGTTGGTCCATTTCCAGTTCTCGAACAAGTTGGGTATTTTGCGTATAAAGTTGGATTACCAGACAAGATGGCGGGAGTTCACGATGTATTTCATGTTTCCCAGTTAAGGAAGTTCGTGCACGATTCTGGTATGACTGTTTCACTAGATCAGTTGGATGATATAGAAGTGGAATCTGAGGCAATTAGGAGCCAAAGAACGATTCGTATTGTCGGACATGTTAAGAAGCAACTTCGAAGGAAGACAGTGAAATTGGTTAAGATCCAGTGGGGCGATAATGAGAATGACTGTACTTGGGAAACGGAGGAAAGCATAAGGAAGTCATATCCAGAACTCCTTGTCTGATATGGTTTTAATCGCGATATAGTTATTCACTTGTTAGTAAACCACATGCTAGGTTAGGCTTGTTGTGTTGTTATGTATGTTTGATTGTTTGTAAATTGTTGATAGGCATGCGGGCCACCATTGTATGTTTTGGTTAAGGAATTTTGAGGGAGAAATTTCTTAAGGGGGGGGGGGGGGGGAGAGTGTAACAACCTGCATTCTACGCATATGAGGATTGTAAAATATTTATTTCATTCATATATGAAGTCATATGGTCGTGTAACTTTGGGAAACGACTATTGGGGTCATTTCTCATGTTCACGTGTCGAAATTTTAATGACCGTTTTACCCCTGGTGAAACTTGATTCGCCTATAACTTTTGATTGGTAAGGAGATTTGACTTTAGACCACTTCCATTGGATTCGGATGATGGTTTACCTTTACGTAGAGTGGTCACATTAATCAAACGGACTTACCGTTTGGGAGATATGGCTGAAATAAGGTTTGGAAGATTAAAACAGCATAATTGGGCTTAACAGGGTGATTAGCAGCTAGGCCCATAACCCATTTGGGGATTAGGATTATGGGCGGGCTGAAAGGAGTTAGAGAACGGTTCTTTTTCATTTTTCCAGCCGCCACAAACATTCCTCTAACCTTAGTCATGGCCTTCATCTTCCAAATCACCCTTTAATCACTTTCTAATCACATATTAAGCAAATCTACATCAAATCAAGGCGGATTAGCATAAAAATCGAGATAAAGCTGCTGGAACACATTGGAATTTGACCCAAATCAGTGGATTTTTCAGATCTATAATTTGTTTGTGGCTAAGGTGAAGGATTTGCACTTTTATTCACTAATTATGGCTAATTAAGGGTGATTAGTGATAATTAGAGAAATTATGCTTAAGAAAAATATGGAAAAATTCTGAAATATTATTTTCTGGCACTGATATAAATTTGGGTCAATTTGGATTAAGTTTGCTAATCCCGAAATTTAGGGAATTAAGGGAAAAATCATGGTTTTGGGTACGTTTGATCTAAAATAAGACATGTGATTGATGTTTTAATGTTTTTGATTGATTACACATGTTATTACTGCTATTTGCTATGCTTTGTGGTTGCATAGGAAAGTTAGAATGGTTGAAAATACCGTCGTGTGGCGTAAATAGCTTGATGGATAGTGGCAGGAAATAGTACAGGACCCTGATCGTGACCAACAACTCACGAGCCCCTTCGATCGTGAACCCCCCTTCATGATTCGCTTTCACGAGCCGTTGTGCCCTCTATGAGTCGAGCAGAGCACCACGAGCCAAGTGGAAAAGCAAGACCACGACCAAAATCGCTCGTGCACTATGACCACAAACCGGAAGAGGAACATAAGTCGCGAACTGGAGATCCACGAATGGAAGTCACGAACCACTCCGACGACCCAAACGAAGCCCACGAGCAGGTTACGAACCGGAGAGAACAAGACCACGAGCCATGAACTAGTTGTATGCTATAAACGGAGAACAATGAACTAAATGTGGCGAACCAAACTAGAGAAGGCTAAAACCCGAGATGCAAAGGAAGTCCAAATGAGAAGTTGTAGCCCAGAATCCTGTTGGGAACCAATGAGTTAACTTCTAGAGTTGGGCTTTGCTGCGGGACATATGCAAAGGGTTATCGATATCTATAACTTTGGTTCGTCGTTGAGAGAGGGGGCATGTAGACGAACCAGAGCCAGGGAAGTGTGGACTGATCTGCCCGTAAAGGTATTGACTATGGACCAGTGCAGTGGGGTCAAAGTAGTAGTCGTACGGAGTTGCCGTCATGGCCCAAAGGGCAAAGTGGTCCCAGTAATAGTTGTACGGAGTTGCCGTCATGGCCCCAATAGATTTGCTAATCAAAGCGATGGATATCGTATGCTTTATGCACTGAGTGAGTGATGTGAGGATAATTGTTATGTTTGATGTTTGTTATCACCATGACACGCACATTTCCATTTTACACTCTATTTTAGTGTTTAGCTTAGAGTATTGTACATCTTATTGTGCTAACTCTTTGGTTGCAGGTCCAGGTTCAGGTATGATTATTTATACCTGTTATTGCTTCTTTTTGTTGCTATTGCTTATACCAGACTTTCGTCTGACCCAGAGTTTTATGTCTCTTCTTATTACTCTGGGTGCTCCTAAACGAGCAGACTAGAGATAGGTTAGGTGGTTATGGACGAGTAGCTGTCCAGAGACGAGCAACAGGCTTCCACATATTATATACATATATTCTCCCTGTGTTGTTGTTGATCACTGCTTTGGGCATTAGTAGTGTACCTTTTATATCTTACTTTAGAGATAGTATTTGAAGTTGTAATAATGTTGGTTTGGATCATAAGCAATATTTTGGATTCTGCTGCTATGATGGTTTAGTTTTCCGCTTATGCACTATCTCGCTTGTTTTATGTCAAGTTATGTTATTATTAAATTTTATTCCCTGCGCTGTGAGATATACTATAGGTTCTTTGGTGATTCATAGTTTCAAACCCTTTTCTTTTGACGACCGTCCCTTGCTAGTCGGGCATTGGCACAACGCATTTCGGAGAAATGTCGGTTGGTTCAAGGCGGGCCATCACAGACAAATTACAAAAATCAGTACATTTGTAAGAAAGAAGAGAAAGAGAAAGCTTTATAAATAATATCGTTGTGTTCTATTTATGAATTTATACAGGAAATCTTCGTGTTTAAGTTATAGAGCTTGGCTTGATTATGGCGCAATATCCTTGCGTTTAGTAATGAAGGAAGCCTTGTAGAAGAAGAGCCCCCCTGAAAGTTCCTTTCAAAGTGCCACACAAATGTGTATTTATAACCGTGGGTAGGATTTAGCAGATGTTGAGTCGAACGGAAATGTGTCGACCATCCAACGAAGTGCGAAGCCATAGTGGACTGAGTGGAGGAGTGGTCTCCAGGTCGTGGCTCTCCAGGTGTAACCCAATCCATGCAAACAGGATTGTGGAGCAAGTTAGTTGCCTACAGAATAGGAGCACGTTCAAGTGTATTAACCACTTCAGGTGGGTCAGGTTGGTCTAGTACGACCCGATGCAATACTTGGGCGCGAAGCTCATTTGATGTTCGCGGTTGAGCTGGGGTTGGGTGGAGTTCGACCAGAGGGACTCAACCCGAATGGTATGATCCGACCCATGGTCCCATGCATGCAAAATCCAAGTTTTTCCAATATTCCATCACTTCATCCATGTAAATTTCAATCAATGCAAGTTTATACTCAAGTCCTGAGTAGTTTTTCCTGATAGGATTCGAGTTGTGATGGCCTTGCCAAAAGACAAGTTAACAGATTGAATCTAAATAATATATATTAAGTAAATATAAATGTTTCAATCTATACCCAAATAAGTATATATAAATAGGATAAATTAAATTGATTATATGAATTTTACTAGGCTTATTCATCGTATGGGAAATGTATATTTAGAATATATTTTTCTTTATTTTACTAAATTATATAACACTATACTATATTTAGTTTCAATCAAATTATATGATAAGTTCACATTATATTAATGTATGAAATATTTTCATTTGTAAGGTCATTTTGGTTTTAATAAGAGATTTTATTAATAAAATGGATTTTATCATGCAAGTTGCACACGAGGTCATTAGGTAGAATGCATGTTTATTTCGATGTCATGTAAAAAAAGGGTTTAGCGATACCGTCTGGTATGAGACTTTCAGTTTCACTTTTCAGGTGATTCACAAGATTTGTTACAGAGAGAATTTGTAACAACCCAGATTTTTATATAGGGATATTTAAAACAATAAATTTTAATATCTAACGACTTGAAATTAATTTAAATGAGAACTTAGTTCTTGGTTTAACTTTAAATTGAGAATGTTGAGTTTAAACATCTAGTTAAGTTTAATTTGAAGCTGTAAAATCCTATTTGGATATGAACGATAAAAATAATTTATTATTAATGAATTTGAGTGTTTAGAAATCGATCTATTTTTTATCGATTTGGTTTAACACATGAAAATTGCAATTTTTAAAACGATCTAAGAATTCAATGAAACCAGTTTTACTAGTTTTAGAATATTAAATCATTATAAGATTTCAAGTTTCGTATCGACTGGAGTTGTTGTGTGATCGTGCGTAATATAAATGCATATGGATAAACAATTTAAAATTATAATAATTTATGATTTGATTTTAAGAATAACCGTTAAAAATATCAAAATCGGTTTTCGAAAATAGTTCCGCTGTATTTGAAATATGGGTATTTAGTTATGAACGGCTGCGAGCGGCTTCATTTGAAGACTGTGAAATTTTTACTTGAATGGTGATTTGAGAATTTTCTATATAAGAACTCACCTTTTTGTTTCTTTCACTAAAATCCTAGTCAATTTAAACAACTTCCCTTTTTTATTCCTCATAGAACCCAAGCATCGAACGACCACCGCCAATAGGGTTGATCCAAGTGCTTTTAGACGAAGGCTCTAAATAAAGTTATGTGCATGCCATTCTAGGGAGCTGATCCATGGGTATAGTTCTTCGATCAGAGTAGTAACGGGACGACAAAGTCGAAATGAATGGAAAAGAGTCACATTCAGATTTTGGTGGTTTACATGATAATGGTGGGAATTTAGGCTTTAGGCTTTAAAGGAGATAGAAGGGTAAGAGGTTGCTCGACATCTTGATGGTGGTCAGAGGTGATAAGGAGGTCAGACGGTGATGAATTTGTGAGTTGAACGAAAACGAGTTTTCCATGTTTTCTAGTTGATATATGGGTTGCTTTGCCTCACCGTTGTTGGCATGGCTAGCCTAGAGGGTGGCCAATTGGATGGTGGTGATGATGTGGAATCCGGTTAAGAGTAGGTGGCGTGTGATTGAGATAAACAGAGATGAGATATGTAGTTTCGAAGGAAACCTTGACCGCGTGTTTTGAATGATGGATTAAGGCGGATTTAATATTTAATTAGATGAATAATCGCTTAATGAATGCATTAGTTAAAGGGTCCGTTTGGCAAGGGTCCCTATTAAGTTTCAAAATTAGGCTCACATCCGGTCATAAACTTATTATAAATTAGGTCCCGATTTTTCGAAAATTCATAAAAAAATTAAAATATAAAAAAATATGTAAATTCATATTTGAATAAAACACGAAAAAATAAAAAAAATTCAGTTGAAAAAACCACCGAAAAACATGTTAAAAACCAAAAAAAAAAACAACGAAACTTCAGTTAAACGCATAATACTATGCACAAATTTGAAATTCCTTGCACACATCTGTGCAAGTATTCCAGTCATGCGTCTTTGTTTGTTTTCATGCACACAAGCCTGTAAGTAAAGCATTATCCTTGCATACAAGTGTGCAAAAATTCATATGCATGCAAATCAGTTCATATTTATTTGCATTCATGTGTGCAACAAAAACAGAAAAGTTGCACACATGTATGCAACAATCTGCAGGAATAATTCAGTACATTTTTTCCTCATGCAGTACTTGCGTACATGTGTGCAAATATTTCAAAATAGCTGCACACATGTATGCAAATTTTTGTCAAGATTTTCAATGGAAATAGTTTCTGCAGTGGTTGCATTCGTGTATGCAACTGTTGGCAATAGTTGCATACATATATGCAACTTTTTTTGTTTCTGTGGACTTCTGGGAATATTTCCAAAATTTTGATTTTTTTTTTACATGACAGTGCTTTTTTTTTGGGCATAAAAACATAAAAGTTGGAACTTTCAAAAATAGGGACCAGGTTTGCATTGAAAAGTAGGGAGGGATGTGAGCCTAGTTAAGTTTGGTTTTAGGGATATGTACCTAATTTTCACTTAGTTAAATTAAATTATTTTAATTTATTTACAAACTTGTAACACTTGTATTTGATTCATACAAGGCAAGATTTGAATGCAATAAGATCTGTTAGGCTCGTATCAACGAATAGTAGACATATGAATTGGATTGGAGCGATTTGGGGTTGCTTGGAATCTTGTCTAACTTCAAACGCGTGTTTGAAATTGGATGAAACGACGAGAAATTGTTAGTGGAATGGATGGTGAATTAACTCTCACACTTTCCAGAATACTGTTGAATATTTTTATATCATATAATAATATTTGTTGTTGACTTTTATATCAAATCGTGTTTTTGGATGAATGGATGAATTATTGCTTAGGTTGTTGGTTGTGGTTATATATTATCATCTATGAACAGATGACCTTTGGCACTACCTTTGTAACACCCAACGTCCATTAATGTCACTCACGAAGGGAATGCATTAACTTCCATGGAAGTTATAAGTGAATATAGAACAGAAAAATTACAATAAGACAGATAATAAATAGTACTTGGAAATCTAAAACTTCATTTTATTGCAGCGGAAATTAATCATGTTTGTTACATCATAAAACCATAGATCATAACCAAGTACAATATCCATCTTCATAAAAAAAAACGTAATCCCATTACATAAATAGCCATTAAAAAGATAACAAGCTGGACTTTACTTCAACGGTCCAAGCTTTCCCAAGAGAGATGAAGCAATTCAATCAAACTCCACTAGAGCTGGGCCCAACCTGAGGACCTGGAGGGGGAAAAAGGATAGAAATAGAGGGGGTCAGACATAAAGTCTGGTGAGTATGATAATTCTAACAATATTATTATCAAAATAACTAGACTAAGGCATAAGCTGGAAGACAAGTAAATGTCTATGAACTCTTAGGAAGATAAAGATAGCGATTAAGATAACGTTAAAGATAACGGTAAAGGCACACCTAATTACTAACGAATGATTACTACACTGCACCGCACATTACTACACTGCACCACACCAGTCACCCTATTGTTTGATCCCACTTGCTTCACACAGAAACTTTATAAATAGCCTTAAGTAACCCTAGCTGACTACATAGGTGCCGTCTGCCCCTATCTCCACTAGGTGTATCCCACTACCCACTTTCGATCGGCTCCCTACTCGTAGATACCCGTGCTGGCCCCACAGTAGGGTGTATCACTCCTCTAAAGTGGCAACCCGATACAACTTGAGAATGCACGGCTTATACCTACACGATGCAACAACGTCTTACCTACCAGCCCGGGACCACACACGCATATGAAACCCGTTGGACTTGCGTTGCCACCGGTCCCCGTTTTGGCCTCTTATAGTCAAGCCCAGTATGCGTGTCCCGTCCTCGACTTGGGTCGAGCCCACAAAGATACATTTGGGATACTGGTTGAAATGGGCCCCCATAAGCTACCCACCAAAGCTTGTCATTAATATATCCCACTTAACCCTCTTAGTCATGTTCATTTACATGTGTGTTTGGTTAAGTCTTACTAATCGTATTTCACCTGCCACTAAGGGCACCCACTAGATTCCTCCTGCCACCCAAGGCACCTACTTAACCCCCATGTCCCACCTTACATGTTTATCTGGTTAATATTTCTTAATTCATTCAGGCCATAACCTCATAAAGACCTCTCACATTAGACTGACATTTATGGCAGCTGGATTTGCCGGGCGGGTCCGGGTAGTCTCACACCATAAAAGAGTCTAACCTCGTGTCTTTACAACTGTTATGCTTTAGTTTAGGCCTAGGACCTCTCACATTGGGCTGACATTTGTGACCACTGGATTTGCCGGGCGGTTGCGGGCAGGTTTACGTCACAAACGAGTCCAACCTCGTGTCCTAAGCATTGATTGACAACTTTCAATCTTTTACCCCAGTTTTAATAATTTCCTATCCAAATTATTAATTAAGTCCACTTTTATTGATGCCCATAATTGACTCAATTATGGTCATCCACTCTTGGTATGCAAAATCATATCAATTGCACCCCAACATCTTATTATTAAATCCTTAATATTACCTCTACCCCACGTTCATACGTTCGCTTATTCAACGCATAATATAGGCTAGACTTGCATAGTCTAACACATAGCACAAGGACAAATTACCACAACATATAGACAATTAAAATAAATCTAATCATAATAGGGGTGAAACTTGCATAAACTACACATGTTAAGGATCAAAAGGTGTCAACTTGTTAAATGTCACAATTCACATGATATGATCATAGCCCAAATCTATACATAAGCTTGCATATGGTGTTTTTAGGCAACATAATGATGGTGTAAACTAGCATAGGGTATCACATATGTCATAGCATAATTCTAGATGTCATAATAGACGTCATGGCATATGTTCATAACTTTTCTAATCTAACTTGCATATGTAACTTGTCATATAGATCAACATAGCCCAAACATGATGATTTAATTAATATGAACTAACTAGCATAGGCAATAGCATCATGATTTCAAAGAATGTATGATTCATCACAACTTTAGCCCAGAAGCTTTCAACATACATAACATCATCATAGCATGATTTGCAACATATAGGATATTATCACCACATAGCATAGAATTTATAACATACATGATAACATATGACAATTCACATCATCTACTCATAATCCATTCATGACTCAACCTAATTAAAATTATAATAATCTTGTTAAGACTATCATACTCACAATTTAGAGAAGAAAAGAGAGAGTTTTGCTTTGCTTTAGGGTTGAGAGAATTAGCATTGAATTAGCTTTTCTTCCTTCTTAGTTGGCGGCGGCTCCATTGATTTCCATGGCGACGGTAACTATTCTATTTTAATTAGGTTTAGGGTTAGCATTAGGATGTATTTATAGGTGTAGGAAGTTATTTAGGACCATTAGATTAACCCTGCACCATGAGAACCAATCAAATGCAAAATCTGCATTTGAGCGAATCGGCCCACTGGTTGACAGCCAAACACCCTGGATTAACCCCTAGTCGACCCAGCGGGGCTTGGGTCGACCTCAAAAATGGGCCGGTTCGGTTATTTCCTCTCCCAATTCTCTTTTTTGAACTTTTTTGCATATTTATTTATTTAATTTTTAATTTATATATATATATATATATATATCGATATATATATATTTCTCTGTGCAACCCATTTCACTTAATTCTTTTCTAAAAATCAAGTATACTTTAATTTGTGAATTTTAATGTTATAAAATTACGGGGTGTTACATTCTCCCCTCCTTAAAGGATTTCATCCCCGAAATCTCCAAGTCAAGAAGAATGTATATCCTACCATCTAATCGTCCATCTACTCAACCATCAAACACCAACATCCATTGTCCTTAAAATACTTCTAATGCTTTAATGTTTATATGCACAGTGTGTGTATATGTCCATATCTAATGCAAAATTAGGTGGTCTACTGATTCAGTCGACCTCCTTAGTGCAATTCATGATTGTGCCATGCGTCCAATATGTATGCAAAAGATTCCTAATGATACATATTAATTCTATATGCGTGCACAACCATCCACCCGAATGCAGCAACTATATGATAATACAACCATTATATATCCATTTTACTAAATACATCCATATATATGCAATATGCAATATGAAGTGACTGAGCCGATCTGGTGCCTAATAGTGTGTGTATATGCATCCACGAGCAACCACTAGCAAACACTTACATCCACTTTGCATCCACCATACATAACATGTCTCAAACACATGTTTCAACCATAGGATTATCCTAACTAAAGGTCAAAGATACTAGCGAGAGGATATACTAAAGATAAGATAAGTACAAGCTAAGCGATAAAGGAGAAATTAAAAGACATACCCTCAAAAAGAAAAGGGTATCGTGAACGCATCTTCTCTTCTGTCTCCCAAGTAGCGTTGCTCTCGTCATCTCCCCATTGCACTTCGACTAGTCTGACCTCTCGATTCCTCAACCTCTTGATCTCCGACCCAAGAATGCGCGTAGGAGCTCGTCGAATTGTCGCATCACGCTCTATCTCCACCTCTCTAAGCAAGCTCGGCTCTACCACTTCCACGGTCTCGTGCAAGCACTTCCTCAAATGTGACACATGGAATACGTCATGTACACCACTAAGTCTCTCGAGCAACTCCACTCTATACGCCATCCATCCAATCCTCTCCTCAATAGGAAACGGCCCTACGAACCTTGGTGCTAATTTCCCAACGGACCCAAAGCGAACAACGTTTCGTAATGGAGACACTTTGACAAAGACCATGTCCTCAACTTCAAACTCAAAGTCTGTCCTCCTCTTATCCGCATAAGATTTCTGCCTATCTTGCGCTGCTTTCATCCTCCTTCGAATCAAGTCGATCTTCTCCGAAGTCTCCCTAATCATATCGGGCCCAAGTAAGATCTTATCCGTAGATTCCCACTAACATGTAGGTGAACGACAAGGTCGTCCATATAGAGCTTCGAAAGGTGCCATATCAATGCTAGACTGAAAGCTATTATTATATGCGAACTCAACCAATGGAAGATGCTCTTCCCATGTACCCCCAAAGTCTAGGATACATAGCCTCAACAGATCCTCTAGAATGTGATTCACCCTCTCAGTCTGGCCGTCCGTCTGAGGATGATATGCGGTGATCAAACATAACTGAGTCCCTACCGCCTCTTGTAAGCTTCTCCAAAATTCGCTAGTGAAAATAGGATCGCGGTCGCTCACTATGCTGGAAGGAACACCGTGCAAACGAACTATTTCTCGAACGTATACGGAGGCTAACCATGGAGCATCCCTCTTACTCTTTACGGGAATGAAATGGGCGCTTTTAGTAAGTCTATCTACTATAACCCAAATTCCCGTATTACCCTTCCTTGATCGCGGTAACCCATCCACAAAATCCATCGAGACACTTTCCCACTTCCATAGTGGAACCTCCAATGGGTGAAGCAACCCACCGGGTTTCTTTTGCTCTACTTTTACTTGTTGGCACACCAAGCATCTAGCGACATACTCGGCCACATCTTTCTTCATGCCGGCCCAAAAGTAAACTCTCTTCATGTCTTTGTACATCTTGTCCCCGCCGGGATGAATGGTCATCTTCGAAAGATGTGCTTCGTCAAGAATAGTCTTCCTTAGGTCATCGTCTTTTGGTACACAAAGTCTACCGTCCCTACGTAACCAACCCTTATCATCTAGGGTATACCTACGGAGATGGCTTGATGACTACCCTCCTTTGAGTTTTTCTACTAACTCAACCAACTGCGGGTCGTCTCGCTGTGCCTCGCCAATCCGTCCCAAAAGCGTAGGTCTGACCTCCAAGGATGCTAGCAAACCGGGTACGAAGTCAACGAAAGGTCTAAAGTCAAACATCGAAATGAATTCTAAACTTCGCCGCTCAACAAACAAAGGACTTAAGGATAATCTTTTTCTACTTAAGGCATCTGCCACCACGTTACCCTTGCCAGGGGTATAGGCTATTTCGAAGTCGTAGGACGCCAAGAACTCCATCCACCTTTGCTGCCTTAAGTTCAAGTCCTTTTGAGAGAATAGGTATTTTAAAGATTTGTGGTCAGTGAATAGTTCGAATTTCTCGCCAAGAAGATAATGACGCCAAGGCTTAAGCGCG
Organism: Allium sativum; assembly: GCA_030737875.1. NCBI lineage: Eukaryota > Viridiplantae > Streptophyta > Magnoliopsida > Asparagales > Amaryllidaceae > Allium > Allium sativum. Next base: position 441,936,764 of record CM060924.1, read on the forward strand.
AAAACAATAGCGGCCAACTCTAGGTCATGTGTGGGGGTAATTCTTCTCATGCGCTCTCAACTGCCTTCCACCATAGGCTATTACCCTGCCCTCTTGCATTAAGACTGCGCCTAGTCCTGTCCCACAAGCGTCAGTATAAATGGTAAACAGCTTACTCCCGTCTGGCAATACTAAGACTGGGCTGAAGTCAAAACTCTCTTCCAACGTTGGAACACATCGTCACAATCTACGTCCCATGTGAAAACTAGGTTCTTCTTCGTCAAGCGTGTCAATGGAGCTGATATCTTTGCGAAGTCTTTGATAAACTTCCTATAGTAGCCAGCCAACCCCAAGAAACTTCTCGCTTCGGTACCATTTTTAGGAACCTTCCAATCTTGGATGGCCACCACCTTCGCGGGATCTACAGCTATCCCTTCTTTGGAAACCACGTGTCCTAAGAACCGTACTTCCTTCCTCCAAAAGTGACACTTAGAAAATTTAGCTTTAAGCTTATGCGCTCAAAGAGTCTCCAACACTTCCCTAAGATGTAGGGCATGCTCTTCTTCATCCTTAGAAAAGGTCAAGATGTCATCTACAAAGACTACCACAAATTTGTTAAGGTACTCCCTAAACACCCTACTCATTAAATCAACAAAGTATGCGGGGGCGTTTGTCAAACCGAAGGGCATCACTAGCCATTCATAGAAGCCCTCCGGAGTCCTAAAGGCAGTCTTGTTAATGCTATCCTCAGCCACTCTCAACTGATGGAAACCAGTGGCTAAGTCCAACTGCGAAAACACTGAGGCGCCAACTAACTGATCGAAGAGATCGTCAATCCTCGGCAGTGGGTGTCTGTTCTTCTTAGTAAGCTTATTAATTTCTCTATAGTCCACACAAATTCTAAGGGACCCATCCGCCTTCTTGGCAAATACTACTGGAGAACCCCACTCCGATATACTTCGTCTTATGAACCCCTTCTCAAGCAACTCCTTCATTTGCTTATCGAGTTCCCTCCTTTCACGTGGAGCCATGTGGCGTACTGGCAAAGATACTGGTTTCGCATTATCCACAAGATATATTCGAAAATCTATCTCCCGCTTCGGAGGCAAGCCCTTCACCTCCTCAAACACATACGAATATTCTCGGACCACTCTAACAGATCGTAGATTTTACTCAGACGCGTCAAGCGATTCTAGATAACTTAGCATAACCGAATTTATGGGATTACAAAAGATTTCGAGAGTGTTGCCAAGGCGAGTCACGAGCCTAACTACTCTACTTTCACAATCAAGAACGACCCCATTTCTGGATAACCAATCCATTCCTAAAATTAGCCCATAGCCCGTGAAGCCCAACACATAAGTATCACATCTAAATTCAACGCTTAGTATGGAAATTTTCAAATCCAAACACATCATGGACAAATGAGCTGAGCCTCCAATTGGATTCGAAACAACTAAGGGATCCTCTACTAAACTGGTGTTTAAGTGCAGTGATTCAACTAATGATGAAGAAATAAACGAATGCGATGCACCCGAATCGAATAAGGTATGGACAGGATGATCAAACAGAAAAACTAAGCTTTCAACAGAAATGGTTCTACCTCGTTCTTGCAGCGGTGGGACCGCGAGAGCCTGAACTTGTCCCCTAGCCTGCCCTGGTGCCATAAGAGCCTACACCTGTCCTCCCTAGGTAGCTCCTGCCCTCTGCCCCTTCTTTGGGCAGTCCTTCACTAAATGTCCCGCATCGCCACAATGAAAACAACCTGTCTTCTTTTTCTTTCGGCAGTCCTTGCTGAAATGGCCTGGGGTCCCACAGTTAAAACATTTCTTCTTTCCCTTGCCATTATTGTCTTTACCACCCTTCTTGTTTTGCTATTGGGGTTTCTTCTGATCCCCTTTCTTCTCGGGTGCCTTATCAGCTTTAGCGCTTTTCTCCTCATGCATAAGCGCCATTTCTACTAACTTCTCAAAGGTGGCCCCCATAGGGATGTGGGTCATAGCCAACCCTTGCAATGGTTCATTCAAGCTATTCACGAACCTCAGCGCATTCTTCTCCGGCGTGTTCACTAAGTCCAAGCCAAACCTTGCTAACTGATTAAATTTATTGGCATATTCTTTCACTGATGAGCTTCCTTGCTTCAATGTCAAGAACCTTTCCATATATAGATTTTCTTCCACCCTTGAGAGAAACTTCGCCTCGAACCTACGTCTGAAATCCGCCCAAGAGTCGACAGGACGCTCCCCATTAGTGAACTCCCACCAAAACGAGGCCTCTCCCTTCATCAACCAAGCTGCTAAACAAACTCTCCTCCCTTCTTCTACTTCAAAGATTTCTAGCAATTCTTCCACCTCCTTAAGCCAATCTCTTGCTTCCACAAACGTTTCTGACCCTTGAAATGGTTTTCCACCCATAGCCTTGAATTCCTTGCACGTCTTTGCAAAAGTATCTACGCGAGGAGGAGGAATGGGTGCAACTGGTGGTGGAGGAACATTGACTGGACGTGCAGTGGCCCTAGCCTCTAATAACCTCCTATACCATCCTGGTATCGATACACCGTCGGGTAGATTAAGATCTTCAGCCATGCTGAAACGAAAAAGGAAAGATTCAAAATGGAGAATTCGAAAGATAAAGATATGTGTCTATTGGGGATTATGTTTTTCTTAAAAACTTTTCTCTTTAAATTTCTCATTAAAACATGTTTTTGAAAACATTTCTTCCAAACATAACTATTTTCCTAAGTATTTTTATCTGTTCTGGTAACCTTATGCTCTGATACCACGTGTAACACCCCACGTCCATTAATGTCACTCAAGAAGGGAATGCATTAACTTCCATGGAGGTTATAAGTGAATATAGAACAGAAAAATTACAACAAGACAGATAGTAAATAATACTTGGAAATCTAAAACTTCATTTTATTGCAGCGGAAATTAAACATGTTTGTTACATCATAAAACCATAGATCATAACCAAGTACAATATCCATCTTCATAAAAACAAAATACATAATCCCATTACATAAATAGCCATTAAAAAGATAACAAGCTGGACTTTACTTCAACGGTCCAAGCTTTCCAAAGAGAGATGAAGCAATTCCATCAAACTCCACTAGAGCTGGGCCCAACCTAAGGACCTGGAGGGGGAAAAAGGATAGAAATAGAGGGGGTCAGACATAAAGTCTGGCGAGTATGATAATTCTAACAATACTATTATCAAAATAACTAGACTAAGGCATAAGCTGGAAGACAAGTAAATGTCTATGAACTCTTAGGAAGATAAAGATTGCGATTAAGATAACGTTAAAGATAACGGTAAAGGCACACCTAATTACTAACGAATGATTACTACACTGCACCGCACATTACTACACTGCACCACACCAGTCACCCTATTGTTTGATCCCACTTGATTCACACAGAAACTTTATAAATAGCCTTACGTACCCCTAGCCGATTACATAGGTGCCGTCTGCCCCTATCTCCACTAGGTGTACCCCACTACCCACTTTCGATCGGCTCCCTACTCGTAGATACCCGTGCTGGCCCCACAGTGGAGTGTATCACTCCCCTAAAGTGGCAACCCGATACAACTTGAGAATGCATGGCTTATACCTACACGATGCAACAACGTCTTACCTACCAGCCCGGGTCCACACATGCATATGAAACCCATTGGACTTGCGTTGCCACCGCTCCCCGTTTTGGCCTCTTATAGTCATGCCCAGTATGTGTGTCCCGTCCTCGACTTGGTCGAGCCCACAAAGATACGTTTGGGATACTAGTTGAAATGGGCCCCCACAAGCTACCCACCTAAGCTTGTCATTAATATATCCCACTTAACCCTCTTAGTCATGTTCATTTACATGTGTGTTTGGTTAAGTCTTACTAATCGTATTTCACCTGCCACTAAGGGCACCCACTAGATTCCTCCTGCCACCCAAGGCACCTACTTAACCCCCATGTCCCACCTTACATGTTTATCTGGTTAAGTATTTCTTAATTCATTCAGGCCATAACCTCGTAAAGACCTCTCACATTAGACTGGCATTTATGGCAGCTGGATTTGCCGGGCGGGTCCGGGCAGTCTTACACCATAAAAGAGTCTAACCTCGTGTCTTTACAACTGTTATGCTTTAGTTCGAGCCTAGGACCTCTCACATTGGGCTGACATTTGTGACCACTGGATTTGCCGGGCAGTTCCAGGCAGGTTTACTTCACAAACGAGTCCAACCTCATGTCCTAAGCATTGATTGACAACTTTCAATCTTTTACCCCAGTTTTAATAATTTCCTATCCAAATTATTAATTAAGTCCACTTTTATTGATGCCCATAATTGACTCAATTATGGTCATCCACTCTTGGTATGCAAAATCATATCAATTGCACCCCAACATCTTATTATTAAATCCTTAATATTACCCCTACCCAACGTTCATGCGTTCGCTTATTCAATGCATAATATAGGCTAGACTTGCATAGTCTAACACATAGCACAAGGACAAATTACCACAACATATAGACAATTAAAATAAATCTAATCATGATAGGGGTGAAACTTGCATAAACTACACATGTTAAGGATCAAAAGGTGTCAACTTGTTAAATGTCACAATTCACATGATATGATCATAGCCCAAATCTATACATAAACTTGCATATGGTGTTTTTAGGCAACATAATGATGGTGTGAACTAGCATAGGGTATCACATATGTCATAGCATAATTCTAGATGTCATAATAGACGTCATGGCATATGTTCATAACTTTTATAATCTAACTTGCATATGTAACTTGTCATATAGATCAACATAGCCCAAACATGATGATTTAATTAATATGAACTAACTAGCATAGGCAATAGCATCATGATTTCAAAGCATGTATGATTCATCACAACTTCAGCCCAGAAGCTTTCAACATACATAACATCATTATAGCATGATTTGCAACATATAGGATATTATCACCACATAGCATAGAATTTATAACATATATGATAACATATGACAGTTCACATCATCTACTCATAATCCATTCATGACTCAACTTAATTAAAATTATAATAATCTTGTTAAGACTATCATACTCACAATTTAGAGAAGAAAAGAGAGAGTTTTGCTTTGCTTTAGGGTTGAGAGAATTAGAATTGAATTAGCTTTTCTTCCTTCTTAGTTGGCGGCGGCTCCATTGATTTCCATGGCGACGGTAACTATTCTATTTTAATTAGGTTTAGGGTTAGCATTAGGATGTATTTATAGGTGTAGGAAGTTATTTAGGACCATTAGATTAACCCTGAACCATGTGAACCAATCAAATGCAAAATCTGCATTTGAGCGAATCGGCCCACGGGTTGATAGCCAAACACCCTGGATTAACCCCTAGTCGACCCAGCGGAGCTCGGGTCGACCTCAAAAATGGGCCGGTTCGGTTATTTCCCCTCCCAATTCGCTGTTTTGAACTTTTTTGTATATTTATTTATTTAATTATATATATATATATATATGTCAATATATATATATTTCTCTGCGCAACCCATTTCACCTAATTCTTTTCTAAAAATCAAGTATACTTTAATTTGTGAATTTTAATGCTATAAAATTACGGGGTGTTACAACCTTCTTTAAAGCAGAAGATTCATCTTAAATGAATTATATTTAGATTATATGATTTATATGCATTTGTAAATAGATACATGAGTTGTGATGCTGAGGGACAGGTTGGAGGGATCTAACAGGATTCCTCAATGTTTTGGATGTTACTTCCTTTCATACTTAAGGCATATGAAGTAGCTAACCTAAATAACATTAAAATGTGAGTCGGATGATCATTGTTGAATTAAATTCAACATTAGTATGTCATTAATTGATAAACCAAATTGATTTAAGTGACTGGTAGCGAACGACCTAAAATCCATAATTTTTAGAAGTTGATTCATCGTTAGGAAAATTGGCTAAGTTTGAAGTTATAAAATTTATTTTTATAACAAAAGCAAGTTTTTAAAGTATATTTTATATAAGATATAAAAAAACAAAGGTTTTATAAATAAATTAGTATTTATAATTGGATTTTTTAAAGAAATTATAAAATGTCATATGTATAGCAAAATTCCGGTTTTATAAATAAGTTTTATAATTGGAGATTTTAAATGTTAAAACTTAACCAAGTTTTATAAATATGTTTTAATAAGAATAAAAGAAGAATTTAGAAATTGTTTTGAACAAGTAAGTAAATAGCTTTGTTTCACTTGTAAAATGACTCGAAAGTGATTTTGGATTTTTTAGAACTTAACATTGGTAAAAAGCTAGATATTTATAAAAGAACTTATAAATGATTTAATTGGATCATGTGCTTAGTTTAAAAAAATTTCTTTTGAAAGCAAACAAGATTTAGTAAGATTTTAACTTTTATAAGGAAATATAGTGAAATTTTATAATGAGATGTTTGATTTGAACTTTTATAAAGGATTTAATAAAAGGGATTTTTATAAATAAAAATCAAGCTTTTAAGCAAGCTTTTTGTAAAAAGAAGATTTAAAGCTGATGATGTTGATATTCGAGACCCACAAAGTTGATTGACACATTGAATTTCTAGTGAAAGATGTTTTCTGATGGAATAGATATTCATGACTCATTTCTGAAGCCTTATAAGTGTAGCCAACCTACATGGATCTTCGTTCTAGTAAATGTTCACAACGAACCTTCGAAATAGAGTTGACAGGGACTTAGTTTATATGCGATTAAATCTCAGCCTTAAGGAAAATTTAAGATTAAAAGTTTCTAACATCCAATTTCTATCTTTCTTGTCAACAAGATCACACTTATAAGGAACAAAGGAACTTTCGATGGATCTAAAAGAAACCCTAACACAGAGAGTTCAAATGGAAAATGTGATGGACTCAATTAGCTATACGAGGGTGCAACCCAAGTAAATTCATTTTAACTAAGGATTCTGTAACAACTCGCCTAGAATGGGCCTAAATTCTGACCCAAAAAAGGCTCATCGGAACTCAAAGTTATTCTAAATGGGTTATTGGTTCTGATAAGGATTATGTACACCTAGCGAAACTAGTAAAAATATCAGAACCTCACAACGAAAGGGATAAAGTATAGTAATAGAAAGTAGATGTACCATTAATTAAAACCCATAAAATGTCGATTACATAAAAAAGTACATCAATAACAATAGTAATGTCCTAAGGGTACAACAACCATGATAATAGCTAAAGATCTCGCTTCTTCAGGCTCCAACATTCGTGATCGCATTAACTGAACATTACTACCTACTAACCTGTTTATTTATTAAGAGGTGGGAGGTCAAAACAAAAATTCTGGTGAATAAAAATCATATAAGTTTAAGGAATGTCTATTTCCTACACATTGCAATATACATTCATCAAATTACATCTATGCAAGTTCGACACACTAATATACATACATACATACATACATACATATATATATATATATATATATATATATATATATATATTAGTCGGACCATTCTAAAGTCACTTAAGGCCAATATGCTTAGTTATAAGGGCATATTACTTTATCACTTACTACCCTACGAAAAGGATGACCATTAGATCACTTAAGGCCATTAGATGAATATTTATCTATGGTGGATCCTTTTGACTACTTACGACCCTATGACAGACCCCAGTCACTTAATACTTCCCTTAGATATGCGGCCCTTTAGAAAATTTTCATACTACTCATCCCTTTAGGTACGCCCTCATACAGCCCCTAGAGAGGAAACATACAACTTCTGAAGAACTACCCCACTCAAACATATATCATTTACCGTTTTAATTTAAGACCAATTAACACCTTTTTAAGGGGAACGCAGACCCAATGATTTTCAGAACTATATAAGACCAATTAATACCTTTAGAAAATAGTAATCTCATGTGAATTCCACTTATAGAGATAGGAAGAGAAGAATAGTGAATTCAGTGCATAATATAAAATTTGGATTGAACCTTCGAATCAGCGTACTCCAAATTCTCTTTATATATATATATAAGAATCATATTTAGAATCTCATATATATATATAATAATTAATTCCAGAATCTATATAAGAAAATACATTTGAGGAGATATAATATAGATTAGAAGAAGAGAAGAAACTTAACATGCTTCTGGAATTAAGAAAATGACAGGTAGATAGAATGGAGGCGTGGAGGAAGATAAAGGTAGGGTTTTGTGGGAGAGGCAAGGAGTCTTTTTATAGTCTCTTGTGTGTATGTGGACCATAGGATTAGTTAGATTTAATCTGGACAATGCATTTGAGCAAAATTATATGAAATAACTCTTTAGAAATAGTGTCTTATTCCTACCCTCAACCGTCAATGAGCTTTTTCTAGGTTGGAATTTAGACCCATTTTGGGACGGTTGTTACAGATTCTATGAGGATCACACCATTTTGGGGTGTTATCATTTTGTGGCTAGCAATAATTTCATGAAAATGCACATATATCATCAATAAGCATACATGTTAACTTCCGTCATCCGAATTTGGCATAAACAAATTTATACACATGCAACAATTTAGATCTAAACATACAGTTGAATCAACAAGAAACAGAAAGAGTGGATATCATTATTTACCATGGTTGGAATGTGAATAAACTTAGGATTTGAATTTTGAAGCTTGATTTCCTCCACAAATTTATCTTTTTCCTTCTCTTTCCTAAAGTAATGGCTAGACTTAAGTGTTTACTTTAGTTTTATTTACAAATGAAATCAATGTAAAGAGAGATATGAGAGGTAGTGAGGGTTAAGTGTTCATGAAATAGCTTTTCCTATTTTACCCTCTCATATTCATCCTTCTAACTTAACAATTCTAATTTATCTAACTTGTTAATCATGGATTGACCTATTTAATTAGTCAAATATTATTCTCAAAACTAACTTACATTCTTTTATATTATTTACCCAATTTAATGTTCTTAATAATATTTAGCAAAATTAGAGATGTTACATCCACCTTTCTTTAAATAATTGTCCTTACGATTATGATACAATACACGTGTCAATCAAACAACATAAGGATAAACATACCATCAAGCAAATCAAGATAAGTAGCCCTGATCTTGGCCTCGGTTTCTTAAGTACAGTCTCCGTCATTGTTACCCTACTAGAATTCACTAATCTTACTATTTTGTTTATTAATATCCTCTTGTCTTGGTAATGATCCTGACTTATGTCTAAAAATAGGCATATCTCGGCTCTTCTACTAGGCCATCTAATATCGTCAGATCTATAATAGTCACTGGTTCTCGAACACACTTCCTAAGATGAGGAAAGTGAAAACGTTATGGACCCTAAGTAATCTGCTCGACAACTCTACATAATGTTTGATCTTCTCGATCTTTTCGAATATAGGGAACGGTCCAACAAACCTCTGTGCATTTTCCTTGACTTTCTAAATCGGATTGCTCCTTTCAACGATGATACTTTATAAGAATATGGTCTCCAACTAACAACTCAAAATCCTTTGACCTCTTATTTGTGTGACTTTTCTGCCTTAACTGAGCCTCATTAATCCTACCCATGATTAACCCAATCTTCTATGTGATTCCTTTATCAAAACCAGGCCTAGGACTAATCGTTCTTTATCTCTAACAAATAAGTTGGTGATTTGCATAGCCTTATGTACAAAGCTTCAAAAGATGTCATTCCTATACTTGGTAGCAGTTATAATAGAAAAAACCCAACTAGATGCAAATGGTCTTTAGATGAACCATGAAAATCTATCACATAAGTTGTCAACTAATCCTCAAGTATCTTGTTGACTCTTTCTGTTCGCCTGCCTGACTACAGCTGATATGCGATACTCGTCTTGAGCTTGGTACCCAATGTATTATACAAACTTTTCCATAATTTTCTAGTAAACAAATAATATATACCACTAATGATACTACTAGTCAATCCTTGATGTCAACTTATATTCTCCGCGAAAAACTCAACCAACACAAGTGTCGTCCTAATTGACCTTACGATAATGATATGACCTTGATTAATATATCCACCATGACCAATATACTTTCATTTCCTTTATTGACCTTGAAAACCCATCAATGAAGTCCATGGATACCAATTCCTGCTTCCAAACTAGAATGCCTAAAGGTTAAAACAATCCACTCAGCTTCAGATATTTGGATTTTACTCGCCAATAATTCTAATACTATTTCACCCACAAGACAACATACATCTTCATTTCTTCCTAAACGAATTCCCCTTCAAGTCCTAATACATCTGGGTACCTCTAGGAGGAAGGGGTTTGGCTTACGCAACCTCAGAGAAATGAGAGATGCTTTCACCATAAATCAAGGCCGGAAAATCATTAACTCTTGTGGTTTATGGGTTAAATGGATGAGGAAGAGGCACACGAAAGAAATTTTCTGGTAGATGGTCACTGACAATAACTCATCACCAACGTCGAAAGAAATTTTGAGGATAAGAGATAAGCTAGCCATCAAGTGTACTAAAGAAATTGCAAATGGGAAGGCAACAGATGAAACACCCCACCTCCGTTAAGGTTACTCACAAAGGGAATGTCTTAACTTTGGTGGAGCGCTATAGGTAAAAGATACAGATAATTTACAAGACAGACATATAAGCAGTGGAAAAACTAAATTTATTTCATAAGAACGTGGTTTTGTCAAAACATTACAACAAACTATCTTAAAATAACTTCCAAATTGTTAAAACAAAATCTCTGGCTTGATTGAAACATAAAGAAGCATAAAACGATAGTAAAGTAGCATAATCCCCATTAAGAGTGTATCCAAAGCCATAGCCCAAGAAAGAAGAGTCTAAGCAATACATCTACTTTCTTCAAGCTTTCAAAAGGTTTGAACTAAGATGAGGTGTTCCCTCCCTGCGGACCTGGGAGGGGGAGGAACAGAAGATAAGAAGACGAAAGAAAAATGGGTCAGACATAAGTCTGGTAAGTCCAGTGATTTTTCAGTATGTGAACAAGAAAAAGGATCATGACTGGAATAAACTGAAAATAGGACAATACCAGAATAACAAGATAACATATACCAGAATAAGGCAGTTTAAACTGAATGTACTATCGCACCCATTTCTATTTCTCTGCAGCTACTAACCGTTGTTTAGCCAGCCTCACATGTTCATAACAAAGTGATCCCATTTTATCGATCGACTCCTACTCGTATATGTTTACTATTTGTGTCAATCAGCCCCCGCTTGATTGTAGATACCTGTGATGGTCGCACCACGGGGTGTATCAAATCCTATGGTGGAAACCCGACACAATTCAAGATGCACAGTGTATAACTACTAATGCCCAGTGCCTGCTTTTTCCACTCCGGAGTACGTGCAGCCCCGTACTCTGTTGGAACCTACACTGACGCACCACCCGCCGTTGTTTTGACCGCTTATAATCAGCCCAGTAATCGTGCCCCACCCTGCCTAGTTAAGGGTACCATGATACATCTATGTGGGTTACTGCTGAAATGGGTCCCCATTACTAGGGTTTCCTAATCAACATGTTAAAATGTTAAGTGTTCTCAAATTAACCTAACCCCACCCATCAGTTTAGTTAACATGTTGTATTGGTTAAGTGTTTCCTTAATTAACTTAACCCTACCATTCCTGTCTTAGCCTTAATTCATTCATTAAAGCACAAACCACTCACATTATACATGTATTGTTGCGGTCACTGGATGTGCCAGTCGGTTCCGTGCAGTTTTACACTTCATCTCAGTCTAACCTCGGGTTCTTTTGGGCTTAATGCGCTAACCTCTCACATTAGATCTATATTGTTACGGTTGCTGGATTTGCCGGGAGGTTCCGGACAGTCTTATACCGTAACTCGATCTAACCTCGGGTTAGGCATATTCGTCTTTTACTAAATTTACATATTTATCCTCCATGTTTATATGTAAATTATCAATCAATTTTTTTCATTCAAGTCATGCCCCCAAATATTCCCTGATTCATGCTCTTAATTTTTAGTATATAAATTATACCATTCATGCTACCAAACTATGCCAAAACATGTAATTTAGTATTTTCCCAACGTTACCCCCGTTATACGTTCGCATAAATCACATAGAACGTTAGGCTCGTTACTTAGCCTAACTCATAAACAAAAGGGGAAAAAGAGGAACATGTAACATTCCAATATCATAAAAATATGGATCTAACTACACATGTGTCATATGAATTTGGCATAGAACAATATACATTTAATTATGAACTTGCAAATTTAGATCTACTCAACATGAATCATAAGCATATAAATAGGAGTTTACATAAAACTACAGAACTTAATTAGGCATGTAGATGTGAACTTCCATAGGGGTTGAATCAAGTTAACATAGATCTAACGTAGAGACATGTGGATCTAAACATTTAGGCATATATGACATGACTTAGCCTAAAAGTTGTATATGACATAACAAGATAGAATCACCAAACTTACATATAAATGATAGTTTTCATTCCCAAATTCCTATACAATATAATGGGTTCATTCACCAAATTCTACACAACATGATAGGTTCAATAAACTGCAATAGTATCACAGGCATATATGATAGAATTTTCACACGAATAGACATGAATCAGCATCACTATTATCATACAACTTGGTACAATTATAGTTTTCATTTTATTACAAATCACGAATTTAATTTGTACACATCTAAAAGATAACTAAACTTACAAACAAAAGAACAGTCTTGTTTTCTGGGATCTATATTCTGAAACTGAATAGCTCTCCTTTGAAGTAGACTATCGATTCTCTAATTTAGATTTGATTCAATTCGATTCATAGTTTCTAGTTTGCTTTCTAATTGGAGAAGAGTGGCGGCTACTCTAGGTTGACCATGGACATCATGACGGCTCTTGGAATGAATTTTTGTGTGATTTAGGGTTGAGGGCATCAGTAGTTTATATAGAAGTTTAAACTAATGTAAGCCGTTAGACTAACCTAGGAGCAATCAAGACCATCCAGACAAGATAGAGTTATCTAGAAAAAGCCACCTATGCCCTAGTGACTCAGCCACAAGTCAGAAATCATCACAGTTCGGATCTTGTGACGCCCCCAAAACCCCGTACGACGGTGTTAAGGGTAATCTTTAGAATATAACACATAAACAAATAATAACAGAACAGAAATAAATAAATGCACCAGATAATGAACAAAAAATACACTGGATAAACGCAATCATCATAGTTACACAGTATACAGGATCATACTCAGTACAAATACAGTTCAACTATACATTAATGTCTACAGCGGAAAACAAACATAATATGTACAATAGGAGATGAACAACATAAAAAGAGATAAATGATAGAATTCATCTTCAGCTCCAGCTATCCAGAAAGAGCCTGCTAAAACCTGAACACAAGGCTGCCCGTGTAGAAATAGGGGCACCCGAGTTTGCAAATGAAACAAACTACGAGTCAGTCATGGGACTGGAATGAGAAATCTACTTAACACATTTATAATATGTCCAATCACAGGACCACGCCACTTTCGCGGAACGGGTTTACTCCAGTGGATTGCCAGTGCTTTAAAACAAGTAATTCTTTTAAACAACGCAATGCTTTTTATAAAAATGAAGCCATTATAAGACTCAGTGAGGATAGAGTTTTACCTTATAATGGCCAAAATATGCTTGATACGAATAAAACAAAAGCATTTGATATTATTACTAGTGTTTATATGTTTCAAAAACAATTTCAAATCATAAGTATCAATCATAGACGACATTAATGCCCTATACCACTATGTCGCCATATATAGGTATACAATCAAAATCGCATAGTCACGTATTTGGAAATTGGATTTCCGTTATGAACCAAGGCAAAAGATAGTCCTTACCGACTTCAAGACAATCTAGCCCATGTATCCGGAACAGCCGCAACTTCCCTTGGATCGTCAAGGCCGGTCCACACGGAGTGGATTATAGTGCCTGAACAATACGTTTCCCCGCCCTTTGGGGCGTAAATGAGCCAACGAATGACTCCATCGGTCCCGGATCGACCGACATAACCGAGGCGCCTCGCAATAGCAACAACCACATAGGTGAAAACAATATAAATGTCAGCCAGTTTAAGCACTGACACCACCTCTAGCTAGAAGGAAACGCATGCCCTCCTTGATGTCCTCTCCCGTTTCTGGTTCATACCGGGGTGTGAGGTTAGCGAATTCACGTTATACACAAAGCTACGCCACACAGGCAGTGCTTTGATCATCAACCACAAGACTTTGCTTTTCAACAGAAGCCTTGATCGCTGCATCTTAGCATGCCACACAGGCAATTCACGCCATGTAACTGATGGCTATCAATCACTCAGAATGAATTCCAATGTCAGACACACAGTGCATTTACAAGTCCGTTCTGGGTCTGAACGAAACCGGAGGCACTATATACCTCGCATACCCATCGATCTCCACGTACGTCTGGACGATCACCACTCATTATCCATATTTCGGGATGCCTCCTAATCAGGACATCAGTTATCTTCCAACCGAGGTGAAAATCTCCGGTCTTCAACCATCGTCTTCATCATCGATTTCTTGTCGTCGATTCAGTTATTCAAAATGGGATAATCTCGGTCTTTCTGAGCAACTCACGTTTGTAATTAACAAGTGCTACACAAACACAAGCACAACACACACTTCATTCTAATTCATCTATCACTAACCGTAAATCAGTAAGAGAACGATTTCCCAAATATTAACCCCGAAGGCAGAAACCAACATCAGATTAAAACCCAGGAAACCACTCGACTTAGCTAACCTTCAGTTAGTTTCTAAATTTCACATTCCATATCGTTTATAATATTTTATAACGATTTATCGCTATTTTTATTTATTTAAAAATAGCCAATTTATTTAAACTAGCTTCAGGCCATAACGCGGCCGTGGCGCTGTTTTTCTTCAGATTTGATTTACACATATTTAAAATATAACCGTTGGATCTTCACAAAATTTATATCATTAGAAAGATCTTTTCAAAAGGAATCCAACGGTTCTAGTTTTGGGAAAATCCGATGGTCGGATCTCCCGGTACAATCGTTTGAAGTTTCGATTTCAAAATACGAACTGCAGCGTCGTTATTCGATTTAATTTAATTATATTATATATATATAATCGATTCTGGCGCTGTTTTTCTTCATATTTGAATTAAACATTGCAGACAATCCAACCATTGGATCATTACAAAGTTGGGGTCGTTGGAAAGTTATTTCCAAAGCGAACCCAACGGTTTCGGTTTCGGGAAAATCCGAAGGTCGGATCTCCTACACTAATCGTTTGAAATCACGGTTTCAAAATACGAAATGCAGCTTCGTTATTCGATTCGTTTAAATTATATATATATATATAAATATAACCTATTCTTCGATTCCAAAACCATATTCTTTTCATACCTTTGATAAAAATGATATTTTTATCCAACCGACATTTATTTCAACACTTCACTATTTTTAACAATTCATGTATATGATAAAAATGTGATTTTTATTATAAAACAATTTATTTCAAAACACGGCTATTTTATATAGTTCTTATAGATGATAAAAATATGATTTTTATTATAAAACAATTTATTTCAAAACACGAATACCATTCGACACATGAATTTCTATTCAACGAATGAATTTCTATTCAACACATGAATGTTTTCTATAGTTCATATATATACAATAAAAAGGTGATTTCTATATTTAAAACAATTTATTTAAAACACGAATACCATTCAACACATGAATTTCTATTCAACGAATGAATTTCTATTCAACACATGAATGTTTTCTATAGTTTATATATATACAATAAAAAGGTATTTTTATTGTTAAAACAATTTATTTAAAACACGAATACCATTCAATACATGAATTTCTATTCAACAAATGAATTTCTATTCAACACATGAATGTTTTCTATAGTTTATATATATACAATAAAAAGGTGATTTTTATTGTTAAAATAATTTATTTAAAACACAAATACCATTCAACACATGAATTTCTATTCAACGAATGAATTTCTATTCAACACATGAATGTTTTCTATAGTTTATATATATACAATAAAAAGGTGATTTTTATTGTTAAAACAATTTATTTAAAACACGAATACCATTCAACACATGAATTTCTATTTAACGAATGAATTTCTATTCAACACATGAATGTTTTTTATAGTTTATATATATATACAATAAAAAGGTGATTTTTATTGTTAAAACAATTTATTTAAAACACGAATATTTTATATAGTTCATATAGATGATAAAAATATGATTTTTATTATGAATCAATTTATTTCAAAACACGAATCTCGTTCAACATATGAATTTCTGTTCAACACATGAATGTAGTTTCAACACATGAAAATAATTCTAACACATGAATATTGTTCAAAATTTCGGCAGCATAACGACAGGGTAGTTAAAACCGGGGCCGTCCCTAGTACGGCACCTCGCTCTACCTTAAAGCCTCGCAGCTTTTGACAATGGGGATTTCGTGCATCTAGTTTGCATGCAGGCGGCATGTATATTTTTTTCTTTTCCACAAACTAATCCTATGTGGTTTCAACCAAATAATTCTCAACCACAAATGGATATTTTTCAACCACAATCAATCAATTTCAACCACAAACAATTCTAATCAACCATTCGCTATCAACCAATTTTCACACTAATCACAACCAATAAATATCGTCAATGGTTTGTGGACGAGGAGCGTATATATATATATAAGTATATTTCACTTCCATTTCAACACATTTATAATTTTTACAACGCGTATATAACTTATACATCGAACGTACAACTTATACAACACTTATACATGAGGAGTACAATGCTTATATAACTCATACATCGACTATATAATTTATACATCATCGTTTTCCATATCATTTATAATTTAGAAATCTCACATTGGGTTCCACTCTACCAAAAATAGCAGAAGGCTCAGAAAAATATGCGGTCTTTTCTAGAATGTAGAAGACGTCCACACGTGTCCAATGTCTCTTGTTTCACTGAATTTCGTCAACAAACGAAAAGATATGATTTTTACAGTGAAATCAAAAATCGTAGCGCTTTAAACTGCTATAATATAGTTTAATTTAATTTCAGCAGTTACCTTTCAAAGTTGTTCAAAACTAGGTTTTGAAAATTCATGAAATCTGCAGCACTTCGTCCCGATCAGGTTGTATGATGTCGAAGAGGGTGGAAAGGGCTTCAGGTGCAAGGGGGTTTCGTCGGGATCGGTGGTCGGAGGCGTGCTCGGCGGCGCTGGAAAGTCGCCGACTTTGGCGAGCTCGTTCTCGTCGATGGGGCGACGATGGGGGTCGAGGGTTGGTCGGATTTGAAGAGTGGAGGCGGCGTTGTCGAGTCTGGGTGGTGGCGCAGGCGTCAGGTGGCTGAGGCAGCGGCGATTTGGTCCGGAAGTGGGGAGGAGGCGTCCGTCGTTAATCACGATGGAGAAGAGAGAGAATTTCCCTTTTTTTAAAATTCTGATTGGCCGGGAGGTTTTAAAAGAGAGTTTTCTAACACGACCTCCAATCCAAAACCAACGACTGTCGTCCCTAGCTAAATACCTCCATTTCGAACACAATGGGATATGTTTCGTAGGCCCATTCGACTGTTTCAGTCAGTTTTTCTTCACTTTAAAATATAAAACATTCAATATTTAATTTGAACGTACATTTCAATTTGTCGGGGCCACATATTGATTACAAAACTTCCCGAAAAATAAATCTAGTTATGTTTTGACGATACAGTCCCAACAAAACTAGTTTCGTTGAATTCTGAGACTGTTTGGAAAATGGCCATTTTCTAGTGGATCTAATTTAATAGAGATCGACCAAACACATTTTCCTTTGCCTCGCTCACATACTAGCTTCAAAAATTATGAAATTTGAAACCTAGTAATAGTTTAACATCCCGGATCCAACAAAAGTGGTTTCGTCGAATTCTGAGGTCGTTAGCAAAATGGCCATTTTCTGGTCGATCCAATTTAACAGAAATCGACCAAATACATTTTCCTTTGCCACGCTCACGCTTCAAAAATTATGAAATTTGAAACCTAGCAATAGTTTAAAATCCCGGATCCAACAAAAGTGGTTTCGTCGAATTCCGAGGTCGTTTGCAAAATGGCCATTTTCACGGGCTATATAAACTCCATAGCGACCTTTCTGAAAATTCATTTGGCCATAACTTTTGCTTCCCGCTATGAAACTTCGATTTTTCAGACTCGTTAGAAATATATTCACTGGCAGATTTAAATATTTTTGGTTTCACTCAAATCCGTTTTTTTGCACTCGGTACAATCAGTTAAAGTTTGAATTCAAATTTTGAAACTACCGCGCCATTTCAGGCCTTGTTTATAATTAGAAATAATTATATTTATTTTCAAACGTCAATTCAAACTCACTTTTCATCATTATTATTTTAAATATTTATTTTAAATATTTTGAATTCACTAAAATAGCCAATTTAAAATTTTTAAATTGGTTCAGATTTTCCGGGTCATTACAATCTCCGCCACTTAAAACTTTTCGTACCCGAAAAGGAACAAAGTCGAAAGAGGTTTGATTAATCAACACTACTTTAAATCTGGCTTCCATTCTCCAGCTTTTCAGTTTCCAAGAATTTTCAAATTCTTCAAAAATTTGGCTAACACCCGGAATTCTCGAAAAATTTCGCCATAACCTCCTTTGTACGGGGAGGGGTTTGGAAATTTATTGGGCCGTATTAGGTACCCAATAAATCCTATAAAGCATACACATATTTATAGTGATATATTCTGGTGTTTACAGGGGAGCGTGTATAGATAATAACTCCAGAGAATAAATTCTCGTCACCCTGTCAAAGCTTGAGGGAGTGTGTATTTTTAATTACTCCAGAGAATAAATTCTCATCACTTCGTCCCGTGTGGGAAATAAATAATCCATGTGCTGTATCTAATAACTAGAGAGACGTGATTATTGTCAACTCCAGACCCGTGTGGGTTTTTTTATTAATCTGGCAATTTATCGTTACGATCTTATATGGTCCATATTAGTCATCAGTTCAACCTGTAATATATAGTCATCGCCATACAAGCCTCTCGCTCGAATGGTAAATCTTCAACCTCGTCACACAAGCTCCAAATACTCATGTGGTATATGATGAAGTATGCCTATCTTCAAGAAGTATGCCATGTAGTGTAGTATCAAAATTAATTGTTACTATCCTATGGCGACGTATATTAATACACACAAAACAACCAGCACTCCGCATCCAATGGCATTCACAGGAGTGGATATAATAATAAAATTGTGCATCCAACTCATTAAGGTTTACCTATTTGTCGGGCACGCAAATAAATTCTTTACTCAACAGCTAATCCATTTACCTGTTCAAACATATATAATGCACATGTATATATTTCTACCTATTTATAACTCAGTTCAATGTGTGATTCAATCGAATAAATTCTACATTCTATTATTGATTAAATTAACTATCGTTCCAATAATTTAATTAATTAAATCCACTATCACACAACACAAACAACAATCAATTTGTTTTTGATTTTTCAAATATATACCTTTTTTACATATTCAAAAATTATATTTCTAAAACTAGACTATACATATAATAACAAATACGTTATTTAAAAACATATAACTCTTAACTCGTTCTGGGGCACTTTTGACCCCATCTCTAACGAGTTACTCTGATTCTGCTATACTCGCACTAGGATATTACTGATCCTATCTGCATTGAGTTACCCGTCCTAGAATACTACTAGTTCTATCTCTGACGAGTTCGTTAATGTGTTATATACCAGAGCTAAGCTTAACCAAAGTTCTGATACCACGTTTTGACGCCCCCAAAACCCCGTACGACGGTGTTAAGGGTAATCTTTGGAATATAACACACAAACAGATAATAGCAGAACATAAATAAATAAATACACCAGATAATGAACAAATAATACACTGGATAAACGCAATCATCAGAGTTACACAGTATCCAGGATCATACTTAGTACAAATACAGTTCAGCTATACATAAATGTCTACAGCGGAAAACAAACATAATATGTACAATAGGAGCTGAACAGCATAAAAAGAGATAAATGATAGAATCCATCTTCAGCTCCAGCTCTCCAGAAAAAGCCTGCTAAAACCTGAACACAAGGCTGCCCGTGTAGAAATAGGGGCACCCGAGTTTGCAAGTGAAACAAACTACGAGTCAGTCATGGGACTGGTATGAGAAATCTACTTAACACATTTATAATATGGCCAATCACAGGACCACGCCACTCTCGCGGAACGGGTTTACTCCATTGGATTGGCAGTGCTTTAAAACAAGTAATTCTTTTAAACAACGCAATGCTTTTTATAAAAATGAAGCCATTATAAGACTCAGTTCCCATCACACAATGCAACGCAAACCGGAGGATAGAGTTTTACCTTATAATGGCCGAAACATGCTTGATACGAAAAAAACAAAAGCATTTGATATTATTACTAGTGTTTATATGTTTCAAAAACAATTTCAAATCATAAGTATTAATCATAGACGGCGTTAATACCCCATACCACTATGTCGCCATATATAGGTATAAAATCAAAATCGCACAGTCACGTATTTGGAAATTGGATTTCCGTTATGAACCAAGGCAAAAGATAGTCCTTACCGACCTCGAGACAATCTATCCCATGTCTCCGGAACAGCCGCAACTGCCCTTTGGATCGTCAGGGCCGGTCCACACGGAGTGGATTATAGTGCCTGAACAATACGTTTCCCCGCCATTTGGGGCGTAAATGAGCCAACGAATGACTCCATCGGTCCTGGATCGACCGATATAACCGAGGCGCCTCTCAACAACAACAACCACATAGGTGAAAACAATATAAATGTCAGCCAGATTAAGAACTGACACCACCTCTAGCTAGAAGGAAACGCATGCCCTCCCTGATGTCCTCTCCCATTTCTAGTTCATACCGGGGTGTGAGGTTAGCGAATTCACGTTATACACAAAGCTACGCCACACAGGCGGTGCTTTGATCATCAACCACAAGACTTTGCTTTTCAACAGAAGCCTTGATCGCTGCATCATAGCATGCCACACAGGCAATTCATGCAATGTAACTGATGGCTATCAATCACACAGAATGAATTCCAATGTCAGACACACAGTCTATTTACAAGTCCATTCTGGGTCTGAATGAAACCAGAGGCACTATATACCTCGCATACCCATCGATCTCCACGTACGTCTGGACGATCACCACTCATTATCCATATTTCGGGATGCCTCCCAATCAGGATATCAGTTATCATCCAACCGAGGTGAAAATCTCCGGTCTTCAACCATCGTCTTCATCATCGATTTCTTATCGTCGATTCAGTTATTCAGAATGGGATAACCCGGTCTTTCTAAGCAACTCACGTATGTAATTAACAAGTGATACACAAACACAACACACGCTTCATTCCAATTCATCAGTCACTAACCGTAAATAATTAGGAGAACGATTTCCCAAATATTAACCCCGAAGGCCGAAACCAACATCAGATTAAAACCCAGGAAACCACTTGACTTAGATAACCTTCAGTTAGTTTCTAAATTTCACATTCCATATCGTTTATAATATTTTATAACGATTTATCGCTATTTTTATTTATTTAAAAATAGCCAATTTATTTAAACGACGCTTCAGGCCATAACGCGGCCATGGCGCTGTTTTTCTTCAGATTTGATTTACACATATCTGAAAATCTAACTGTTGGATCTTCACAAAATTTTTATCATTAGAAAGATCTTTTCAAAACGAATCCAATGGTCCCAGTTTTGGTAAAATCCGACGGTCGGATCTCCCGATACAATCGTTTGGAGTTTCGATTTTAAAATACGAACTGTAGCGTCGTTATTCGATTTAATTTAATTATATTTATATATATAAATATAATCGATTTTGGCGCCGTTTTTCTTTAGATTTGAATTAAACATTCAAGACAATCCAACCGTTGGATCTTTACAAAGTTAGGGTCATTGGAAAGATATTTCCAAAGCTAACCCAACGGTTTCGGGAAAATCTAATGGTCGGATCTCCCGCACTAATCGTTTGAAATCACGGTTTCAAAACACGAACTGCGGCTTCGTTATTCGATTCTTTTAATTATATATATATATATATATATATAATCTGTTCTTCGATTTCAAAACCATATTCTTTTCATACCTTTGATAAAAATGATATTTTTATCCAACCAACATTTATTTCAACACGTCATTATTTTAAACAATTCATGTATATGATAAAAATGTGATTTTTATTGTAAAACAATTTATTTCAAAACATGGTTATTTTATATAGTTCATATAGATGATAAAAATATGATTTTTATTATAAAACAATTTATTTAAAAACACGAATACCATTCAACACATGAATTTCTATTCAACGAATGAATTTCTATTCAACACATTAATGTTTTCTATAGTTCATATATATATAATAAAAAGGTGATTTATATATTTAAAAAAATTTATTTAGAACACAAATACCATTCAACACATGAATTTCTATTCAACGAATTAATTTCTATTCAACACATGAATGTTTTCTATAGTTTATATATATACAATAAAAAGGTGATTTTTATTGTTAAAACAATTTATTTAAAACACGAATACCATTCAACACATGAATTTCTATTCAACGAATGAATTTCTATTCAACACATGAATGTTTTCTATAGTTTATATATATACAATAAAAAGGTGATTTTTATTATTAAAACAATTTATTTAAAAACGAATACCATTCAACACATGAATTTCTATTCAACGAAAGAATTTCTATTCAACACATGAATGTCTTCTATAGTTTATATATATACAATAAAAAGGTGATTTTTATTGTTAAAACAATTTATTTAAAACACGAATACCATTCAACACATGAATTTCTATTCAACGAATGAATTTCTGTTCAACACATGAATGTTTTCTATAGTTTATATATATACAATAAAAAGGCGATTTTTATTGTTAAAACAATTTATTTAAAATACGAATATTTTATATAGTTCATATAGATGAAAAAAATATGATTTTTATTATGAAACAATTTATTTCAAAACACGAATGTCGTTCAACATATGAATTTCTATTCAACACATGAATGTAGTTTCAACACATGAAAATAATTCTAACACATGAATATTATTCAAAATTTCGGCAGCATAACGGCAGGGTAGTTAAAAACAGGGCCGTCCCTAGTACGGCTCCTCGCTCTACCTTAAAGCCTCGCAGCTTTTGACAATGGGGATTTCATGCATCTAGTTCGCACGCAGGCGGCATATTTTTTTTCTTTTCCATAAACTAATCCTATGTGGTTTCAACCAAATAATTCTCAACTACAAATGGATATTTTTCAACCACAATCAATCAATGTCAACCACAAACAATTCTAATCAACCATTCGCTATCAACCAATTTTCACACCAATCACAACCAATAAATATCGTCCATGGTTTGTGGACGAGGGGCGTATATATATAATATAATTATATTTCACTTCCATTTCACCACATATATAATTTTTACAATGCATATATAACTTATACATCGAACGTACAACTTATACAACGCTTATACATGAGGTGTACAATGCTTATATAACTCATACATCAACTATAGAAATCTCACATTGGGTTCCACTCCACCAAAAAAAGCAGAAGGCTAAGAAAAATATGCGGTCTCTTCTAGAATGTAGAAGACATCCACACGAGTCCACTGTCTCTTGTTTCACTGAATTTCGTCAACAAACGAAAAAGATATGACTTTTACAGTGAAATCAAAAACCGTAGCGCTTTAAACTGCTATAATATAGTTTAATTTAATTTCAGCCGTTACCTTTCAAAGTTGTTCAAAACTAGGTTTTGAAAATTCGTGAAATCCCCAGCACCTCGTCCCGATCAGGTTGTATGATGTCGAAGAGGGTGGAAAGGGCTTCAAGCGCTGGGGGGTTTCATCGGGATCGGTGGTCGGAGGCGTGCTCGGCGGCGCTGGAAAGTCGCCGACTTTGGCGAGTTCGTTCTCGTCGATGGGGCGACGAGGGGGGTCAAGGGTTGGTCGGATTTGAAGAGGGGAGGTGGCGCTGTTGAGTCTGGGTGGTAGCAGAGGCGTCATATGGCTGAAGCAGAGGCGATTTGGTTGGGAAGTGGGGTGGCGACGTCCGTCGTTAATCGCGAAGGAGAAGAGAGAGAATTTCCCTTTTTTTTTAAATTCTGATTGGCCAGGAGCTTTTAAAAGAGGGTTTTCTAACACGACCTCCAATCCAAACCCAACGACTATCACCCCTAGCTAAATACCCCCATTCCGAACACAATGGGTTATGTTTCGTAGGCCCATTCGACAGTTTCAGTCGGTTTTTCTTTAATTTAAAATATAAAACATTCAATATTTAATTTGAACGTACATTTCAATTTGCCGGGGCCACATATTGATTCTAAAAATTTCCAAAAAATAAATCTAGCTATGCTTTGACGATACGGTCCAACAAAACTAGTTTCGTAGAATTCTGAGACCGTTTGCAAAATGGTCATTTTCTGGTCGATCCAATTTAATAGAAATCTACCAAACACATTTTCTTTTGCCACATTCACATACTAGCTTCAAAAATTATGAAATTTGAAACCTAGCAATAGTTTAACATCCCGGATCCAACAAAAGTGGTTTCGTCGAATTCTAAGGTCGTTTGCAAAATGGCCATTTTTTGGTCGATCCAATTTAACAAAAATCGACCAAACACATTTTCCTTTGTCATGCTCACATACTAGCTTCAAAAATTATGAAATTTGAAACCTGGCAATAGTTTGACATCCTGGATCCAACAGAAGTGGTTTCGTCAAATTCCGAGGTCGTTTGCAAAATGGCCATTTTCACGAGCTATATAAACTCCATAGCGACCTTTCAGAAAAATCATTTGGCCATAACTTTTGCTTCCCGCTATGAAACTTCGCTTTTTCAGATTCGTTAGAAATATATTCACTAACAGGTTTAAATATTTTTGGTTTCACTCAAATCCGTTTTGTTTTGCACCCGGTACAATCAGTTAAAGTTTGAATTCAAATTTTGAAACTACCGCGCCATTTCAGGCCTTGTTTATAATTAGAAATAATTATATTTATTTTCAAACTCGATTCAAACTCACTTTTCTTCGTTATTATTTAAAATATTTATTTTAAATATTTTAAATTCATTGAAATAGCCAATTTAAATTTTTTAAATTGGTTCAGATTTTCCGGGTCATTACAGAACTGCCCGAGGGGGTAGGTCGACCCCCAGGTCGACACCCAGGTCGACCTGTATAGGGGAGGTCGACCCCCTAGTCGACCTGGCCTGGGGCGGGAAAAATCCCACACAACCCACTTCTTTGTTTTCTTTTGAATTTTGAATTTAAATCTGAGTTGTTTTAATTTATTTAAATTCCTGAAACTTCTGAGGGCCATAACTTCCTCGTACAAAGTCCGATTTATGAAAACTTGGACTCTATTCCCAGCAGAATTTTGAGACGAACGCAATGGCGTAGCACGTTTCCCTTAATTCTCACTTTAAAAATTAAGTATTCTTTAATTTGTTCTTTTGATAGACACAGAACATTCAGGGTGTTACATTCTCCCCTCCTTAAGGGATTTCGTCCCCGAAATCTTCAAGTCAAGAAGAATGTATATCCTACCATCCAATCGTCCATCTACTCAACCATCAAACATAGGCGTCCATTGTCCTTAAAAAGGCTTCTAATGCTTTCATGATCATATGCATAGTGTGTGTACATGTCCTTATCTAATGCAGAATCAGGCGGTCTACTGATTCAGTTGACCTCCTTAATGTGAATTATGTCAGTGTTATAGGTATGCGATTATTCCTAATCATTCTTTCTACATGAGTGCACAATCACTCATACAAATGCAACGTCCATATGATAACACATCAAGTTCAATCCATATACAAATACATATATGCATATGCAATAGGAAAGTGATTGAGCCGATCTAACACCTAATGTGTACGTATATGCATCCACGAGCAACCACTAGCAGCCACTCGCAATCACTTGCAACCATCAATCATAACATGTTTCAAATACATGTTTACATCCATTGGTTTCTACCTAAGGATAAAGAATAAGACCGAGGAGATATACTTAAAAGGTAGATACAAGCATGCATAAACTTAAGGAAAAAGAGATCAAGGATGTACCCTCAAAAAAGAAAAGGGTAGGCTGCGCATATTTTGTCCTCAGTTTCCCAAGTTGCGTCTTCCTCAGCGTCACTCCATCGAACTTTAATAAGCTTGACCTCACGGCTGCGTAGCTTTTAGACTTCTGTAACCAATATACGAGTTGGAGCTCTTCTCACAATTGCTTCTCGTTCCACTTCTACTTCCTCTTGTATGCTTGGCTCCACAACTTCTGCAGACTCATGTAAGCATTTTCGTAGTTGGTAAACATGAAAAACATTATGAACTCCAGCCAGTCTTTTGGGTAGCTTTACTTTGTAGGCCATCATCCCAATCCTTTCAATGATAGGAAATGGTCCTACAAATGTTGGTGCCAACATTCCAACGGACCCAAAGCGAATGACATTCCTCAAAGGAGATGCTTTAAGGAACACCCTGTCTCCAACCCCATACTCAAGGTCGGTCCTTCTTTTGTCTGCGTAGGATTTCTGTCTATCTTGGGCGGTTTTCATTGTTATTCGTATCAAGTCCACTTTCTCTGAAGTTTCTCTTATCATGTCTGGCCCAAGCATGAGCTTGTCTGTAGACTCCCACCAACAAGTTGGTGATCGGCATGGTCTTCCATATAGAGCTTCGAAGGGTGTCATGCCTATGGTGGCTTGGTAGCTATTGTTGTAAGCAAATTCCACCAAAGGAAGATGATCCTCCCATGTCCCTCCAAAATCAAGAATGCACAATCTCAAGAGGCCTTTTAATACTCTGTTCACCCTTTCCGTCTGACCATCGGTTTGGGGTTGATAGGCCGTGCTTAAGCATAGCTGTGTGCCCACAGCCTCTTGCAAGCTCCTCCAAAACTCACTCATAAAAATAGGATCTCAATCACTCACTATGTTGGAGGATATCCCATGGAGTCTAACTATCTCTTTAAGATAAATGGATGCTAAAGACGAGGCAGTCCTTCAACTCTTAACAGGTATAAAGTGAGCACTTTTAGTGAGCCTGTCCACTATTACCCAAACACTGGTATTTCCCCTTCTTGACCTAGGCAACCCATCAACAAAGTCCAACGAAATGCTATCCCATTTCCATTGTGGGACCTCTAGAGAATGGAGCAAACCACCAGGCTTCTTCTGCTCCGCCTTGACTTGCTGGCATATCAAGCAATTAGAAATGAATTCAGCTACATCCCTCTTTATGTCATTCCAAAAGAAAACCCTTTTCATGTCTTTATATGTCTTGTCCCCACCTGGGTGTATGGTCAACTTAGAATGGTGTTCTTCTTCGAGAACCGTCTTCACCAAATCCCTTGCTCGTGGGACACATAGTCTTCTATCTCGTCTCAACCAACCCTTATCATCGATGGAGTATCTATTGAGGAGACTATAAGTCTCACCCCTAATTTGCTTATCCATTACATCAACTAGCTGAGGGTCTTCACGTTGTGCGGTCCCTATTGAGTCCAAAAGAGTAGGCTGCACTTCTATCGATGCTAATAAACCAGGTACAAATTCAGAGGAGGGTCTAAAGTCAAAGTTTGCTATGTACTCCAAGCTTTGCCTTTCTACAAACAGGGGGCTTAAGGTCAGCCTCTTTCTACTCAAGGCGTCTGCTACCACATTGCCTTTGCCAGGGGTATCAGAATTCTAAAAATCATACGAGGCAAGAAACTCCATCCACCTTTGTTGTCTTAAGTTTAGATCCTTCTTTGAGAAAAGGTATTTTAACGATTTATGGTTAGTAAACAATTCAAACCTTTCTCTAGTAGGTAATGATGCCATGACTTTAGTGCGAAAACAATGGCACCTAGCTCCAAATCATGAGTTGGGTAGTTCTTCTCATGTACCCTCAATTGCCTTCCCCCATAACAAACTACATTGCCTTCTTGCATCAAGACAGCGCCCAACCCTGTACCGCATGCGTCTGTGTATACGGTAAACATTTTGCTCCCATCAGGAAATGTCAGAACTGGGGCTGTTGTTAGAGCCCTTTTTAAACGTTGGAAAGCAACATTGCAATCCAAATCCCAAGCGAAAGTTAGGTTCTTCTTCATCAACCTTATAAGTGGAGCTGAGATTTTTGCAAAGTCTTTAATGAACTTTCGGTAAAAGCCCGCTATCCCGAGAAAGCTTCGGACTTCTGTTGCATTCCGTGGAACCTTCTAATCTTGCACCGCAACTACTTTTGCGGGGTCCACGGCTATCCCCTCTTTGGACACCACGTGCCCAAGGAATATTACTTCTTCTCTCCAGAAATAGCATTTGGAGAATTTGGTTTTTAGCTGATGCGCAAGAAGAGTATCCATGACTTCCCTTAAATGCAGAGCATGCTCTTCCTCGCTCTTCGAGAAAATCAAAATGTCGTCCACGAAGACCACCACAAACTTATTAAGGAAATCCCTGAACACACTGCTCATCAAGTCAACGAAATAAGCAGGTGCGTTTGTCAAGACGAAAGGCATGACAAGCCATTCGAAGAAACCGTCCGGGCTTCTGGACACGGTCTTATCAATGCTGTCTTCAGCCACTCTTAGCTGATGAAACCCGATAGCCAGATCTAGTTGGGAGAAAACCGATCCACCTACAAGCTGATCAAACAAGTTATCTATTCTTGGAAGTGGGTGCCTATTCTTCTTGGTTAGCTTGTTTAACTCCCTATAGTCAACACATTGGCGAAGTGAACCATCTGCTTTGGTTGCGAATACTACTGGAGTACCCCATTCAGAAATACTCCGCCTTATGAACCCCTTTTCTAGCAGCTCTTTAACTTGCTTGCTGAGCTCTTTCCTCTCCCTCGGAGCCATGTGTCTAACGGGTAAAGCAACGGGTTTTGCATTATCAATGAGGTATATGTGGAAGTCTATCTCCTGCTTCGGAGGTAAGCCCTTCACCTCTTCAAACACATCTGAGTATTCACGGACTACTCTAAAAGACTGCAAATTCTCAACAAACGCATCAAGAGATTCTAGATAGCTAAGCATAACAGAGTTCATGGGATTACAAGAGATTTCGAGAGTGTTACCGAGGCGAGTCATGAGTCTAACCACTCTCTTTTCACAATCGATGACGGCACCATTACTAGATAACCAATCCATGCCTAGAATCAACCCATAGCCCGTGAAGCCCAAAACATAGGCATTATATCTAAACCCAACGCTTAGTATAGAAATTTTCAAATCCAAACAAACCATTGATAAATAAGCCGAACCCCTAATTGGATTTGAAACAACCAAGGGATCCTCTATTATACTGGTGTCTAGGTGCAAATATTCAACTAAAGCAGTAGACATACAAGAGTGCGATGCGCCAGAATCAAAGAGTGTACGAACAGGATGATTAAAAAGATTAACTAAACTCTCAACAGAAATATTTCTACCTCGTTCTTGCGGAGGTGCTAAAAGAGCGTGAACCTGCCCTCCAGAAGTGGATCCATGTCTCTGCCCTTGTCCTTGATTTCTTGGGCAGTCCTTATCCATGTGTCCTGTCTCGCCACACTGAAAACAACCACCCATCTTCCTCTTCTTCTTTCTGCAGTCCTTAATCAGATGTCCAGGTATGCCACAAAAATAACACTTCCTCTTGTCTTGGGGTTTGTTGTTCTTCCCGGCCTTCTTGGGATCCGTCTTCTTATTCTATGATCCTTCCACTTTCTTATCTTGAGGTACTTCCAACTTTGTCTCTTTCTTGCCATCCTTATCTTCTTCTTGTAACAGTGCCATGTCCACCAGTCTCTCATAAGTTGCACCCATAGGTATATGGGACATAGCTACGCTGTGCAATGGCTCATTCAACCCTTTAACAAAGCGGAGAGCCTTCTTATGTGGAGTGTTCACTAACTCCAGTCCCAATCTAGCCAGCTGGTTGAATTGGTTGACGTATTCCTTGACCGACATACTTCCATGTTTGAGAGATAAGAACTTCTCCATCTGTAGGCTTCGTTCAGCTTGTGAGAGGAATTTCATTTCAAACCTCATTCTGAAATCCATCCAAGTGTCAACTGGTCTTTCAGCATTAGTAACTTCCTACCAATAGGAGGCTTCGTCTTTATGCAACCATACGGCCAACTGTATCATCTGCCTATCGTCCACTTCGAAGATAACAAACAAACCCTCAGTTTCTTTGAGCCAGTTCCTTGCTTCCATGAATGATTCATTTCCATTGAAGTTCTTTCCACCCATGGCTCGAAAGACTCTACATAACTTTGAGAAAGCATTTGCACGCGGAGGAGGAGGAACCGCTGCAGTTGGGGGAGGAGGAACGTTTGTTGGGCCCGCATCATTAGCCCTAGCCTCTAGGTACCTTCTGAACCAGCCAAGTACCGGTACGCCCTCTGGAAGGTTAAGATTCGCAGACATGCTGAAACAAAAAAGAAAAGATTCAAAACAAAGGATAAAAGGATAGTGCGTACGGCTTTGGAGATTATGCCTTTTAAAACACTTTTTCTTGAAAAATGCTTCTTTTAAACTTCTTTTTTGAAAATTTATTTTCAAAAACTTTTATCTGATCTGGTAAACCTTTGCTCTGATAACAAGTGAAACACCCCACCTCCGTTAAGGTCACTCACAAAGGGAATGCCTTAACTTTGGTCGAGCGCTATAGTTAAAAGATACATATAATTTACAAGACATATACATAAGTAGCGGAAAAATTAATTTTATTTCATAAGCACGTGGTTCTGTCAAAACGTTACAACAAACTATCTTAAAATAACTTCAAAATTATTACAACAAAATCTCTGTCTTGATTGAAACATAAAGAAGCATAAAACGATAATAAAGTAGCATAATCTCTATTAAGAGTGTATCCAAAGCCATAGCCCAAGAAAGGAGAGTCCAAGCAATACATCTACTCTCTTCAAGCTCGCAAAAGGTTGAACTAAGCTGAGGTGTTCACTCCCTGTGGACCTGGGGGGAACGGAAGAAAAGAAGACGAAAGAAAATTGGGTCAGACATAAGTCTGGTGAGTCCAGTGGTTTTTCAGTATGTGAACAAGGAAAAGGATCATGATTGGAATAAACTGAAAATAGGACAATACTAGAATAACAAGATAACATAAACCAGAATAAGGCAGTTTAAACTGAATGCACTATCGCACCTATTTCTATTTCTCTGCACCTACTAACCGTTGTTTAGCCAGCCTCACATGTTCATAACAAAGTGATCCCATTTTATCGATCGACTCCTACTCGTATATGTTTACTATTTGTGTCAATCAGCCCCCGCTTGATTGTAGATACCTGTGATGGTCGCACCACGGGGTGTATCAAATCCTATGGTGGAAACCCGACACAATTCAAGATGCACAGTGTATAACTACTAATGCCCAGTGCCTGCTTTTTCCACTCCGGAGTACGTGCAGCCCCGTACTCTATTGGAACCTACACTGACGCACCACCCGCCGTTGTTTTGACCGCTTATAATCAGCCCAGTAATCGTGCCCCACACTGCCTAGTTCAGGGTACCATGATACTTCTATGTAGGTTATTGCTGAAATGGGTCCCCGTTACTAGGGTTTCCTAATCAACATGTTAAAATGGTTAAGTGTTCTCAAATTAACCTAACCCCACCCATCAGTTTAGTTAACATGTTTGTATTGGTTAAGTGTTACCTTAATTAACTTAACCCTGCCATTCCTGTCTTAGCTTTAATTCATTCATTAAAGCACCAACCACTCACATTAGACATGTATTGTTGCGGTCACTGGATGTGCCGGTCAGTTCCGGGCAGTTTTACACCTCATCTCAGTCTAACCTCAGGTTCTTTTGGGCTTAATGCGCTAACCTCTCACATTAGATCTATATTGTTAGGGTTGCTGGATTTGCCGGGCGGTGTTATACCATAACTCAATCCAACCTCGGGTTAGGCATATTCGTCTTTTACTAAATTTACATATCTATCCTTCATGTTTATATGTAAATTATCAATCAATTTTTTTCCATTCAAGTCATGCCCCAAATATTCCCTAATTCATGCTCTTAATTTTTAGGTATATAAATTATACCATTCATGCTACCAAACTATGCGAAAACATGTAATTTAGTATTTTCCCAACGTTACCCCCGTTATACGTTCGCATAAATCATATAGAACGTTAGGCTCGCTACTTAGCCTAACTCATAAACAAAAGGTGAAAAAGAGGAACATGTAACATTCCAACATCATAAAAATATGGATCTAACTACACATGTGTCATACGAATTTAGCATAGAACAATATACATTTAATTATGAACTTGCAAATTAAGATCTACTCAACATGAATCATAAGCATATAAATAGGCGTTTAAATAGAACTACACAACTTAACTAGGCATGTAGATGTGAACTTGCATAGGGGTTGAATCAAGTCAACATAGATCTAACATAGAGGCATGTGGATCTAAACATTTAGGCATATACGACA
This sequence comes from Allium sativum, assembly GCA_030737875.1. Classification (NCBI taxonomy): domain Eukaryota; kingdom Viridiplantae; phylum Streptophyta; class Magnoliopsida; order Asparagales; family Amaryllidaceae; genus Allium; species Allium sativum. The sequence continues at coordinate 441,969,392 of CM060924.1, forward strand.
TAACTTAGCCTAAAACTTGTATGTAACATAACAAGATAGAATCACCAAACTTACATATAACATGATAGTGTTCATTCCCAAATTCCTATACAATATAATAGGTTCATTCACCAAATTCTACACAACATGATAGGTTCAATTAACCACAATAGTATCACAGGCATATATGATAGAATTATCACACGAATAGACATGAATCAGCATCAATATTATCATACAACTTGGTACAATTCTAGTTTTTGTTTTATTACAAATCACAACTTTAATTTGTTCACATATAAAAGATAACAAAACTTACAAACAAAAGAACAGTCTTGTTTTCTGGGATATGTATTCTGAAACTGAATAGCTCTCCCTTAAAGTAGACTATCAATTCTCTAATTTAGATTTGATTCGATACGATTCGTAGCTTCTAATTTGCTTTCTAATTGGAGAAGAGTGGAGGCTACTCTAGGTTGACCATGGATAGCATGACGACTCTTGGAATGAATTTTTTGTGATTTAGGGTTGAGGGCATCGGTTGTTTATATAGAAGTTTAAACTAATGTAAGCCGTTAGACTAACTTAGGAGCAATCAAGACCATCCAGACAAGATAGAGTTATCCAGAAAAAGCCACCTATGCCCTAGTTACTCAGCCACAAGTCAGAAATCGTCACAGTTCGGATCTGCCCGAGGGGGTAGGTCGACCCCCAGGTCGACCTGTATAGGGGAGGTCGGCCCCCTGGTCGACCTGGCCTGGGGCTGGAAAATCCCGCCCAAACCGCTTCTTTGTTTTCATTTGAATTTTGAATTTAAATCTAAGCTTTTTTAATTTATTTAAATTCCTAAAACTTCTGAGGGCCATAACTTCCTCATACGAAGTCTGATTTACGAAAACTTAGACTCTATTCCAAGAAGAATTTTGAGACGAACGCAATGGTGTAACCCGTTTCCCTTAATTCTCACTTTAAAAATTAAGTATTCTTTAATTCGTTCTTTTAATAGACACAGAAAATTCAGGGTGTTACAACAGATATGCGGAAAGACCCTTGGATTGAGGGTAAATCGCTGATTGACATAGTTGGATGGGATACATTTTCGGCATATGGGTGCCCTAAAAAGAAAGTGGAAGATATTATAGACGAGAATGGATGGAATTGTAGCAACTTGCCTTGCAGCGAGGGATACAAAGCTGAAATTGAATACATGCCTCTGCTGTACAGCTGAGACAAAGGCATATGGGTGTGGAAACATGCTAAAAATTTCTCAACTCGCTCTGCATGTGAAGCTACTCGAAAGAAGCATCAGGTAAAAGCATGACATAAATTCATTTGGGATAGGGTTAACTGCCCTAAAATGGCGACAACCACATACAAAGCTATGCTAAGTAGGCTACCCACCAAAGACAAACTGTTGTGTGGTGTTTCATGGACAACAGTATGTGTGTGTGTGTGTGTGTGTATGTGTGTGTGTGTTCTATGTAACAAAGAAACTGAAACTCATCAACACTTATTCTTTGAGTGTGAATTTTCTAAGAAGTTTTGGAGCCATTGTCTAGACAAGCTTAATATCAGAAACGGTGGCTATGATTGACACATCAGTGTTGATTACCTGAATGTTGGAGGGCAGCTGGAAGACGGTGAAGCCAAACTATACAAAATCGTCGTTACTACTTCAGCGTGGTCGATTTGGAGGGAGAGAAATGAAAGTATTTTCAAGCATGCAACACAATCAGTAAGTAAAGTTAGTTACTTAAATTGGATGGACATTAGAATTACGGCAAAGAGAATTAAGAGGAGAAGACTTACAGATAGCCAGGAAGCAAAATAGTGGAGTCACGAGTAGAGGATTGAAGGGATCTAAGGCCAGGAAGCCGATTTAAGGGAAATAATTACCAACCGCCATGACCTAATTTCTAAAGCACACCTTTTGTTGAAGAATTTTACTTTTTCAGGAATGTGGCAGAAGTAAAGTGTTGTTTGCATTTTATTGTTTCGTGGCTTTGTGACGTAGGCTTATGGGCCTTGCTCATTTTGAAGCGTTGTATGTTCGTCCTATTCTGGGCTTATCACTTCGGGCTGAAAAGCCTCAATAAAGTTTACACATCTTCTAAAAAAACACATCAAAAATCAACGTAAAAAATTACTAGACTTCAAAACTTAATTCAATTTATAATCATCTTCGTATTCACGTAAAAAAGCCAAAAAAAATCTTTAAAAAATGCACTTCAGTAAAACATGTAGAAATAACCATAATTTTTTAAAAAAAAACTGCAGACTTAACGCAATTATAACCATTAATTGCATACTTCTACACAATTTTTGTTGAATGCTTCAAATTTTCAAACTTAATATCTATACTTATTCAACATCACAAAATTATTGTAGAAAAATGATTAAAAAAAATTAATATAAATTGCAGAAATATGAAAATAATTTACTACCAAAAAAATGCAGATAAAGAAGCAACTTTACAGATATAACTGCAGTTTTTGATACATTACCCCCCGCTTGCAAAAAACTATGCTAATAGTTGCAAATATGTGCAGCACTTTTTCACAATAAATGCAGACATTTATGCATTTTTTCCCATTAATCTTCTTTTAATATTTATAATTTTTTGAATTTTTTTTTTAAGCACAGAATCAAAAAAAAAATCATGAAAATCACATTGTTATAATTTTAGGATCCTCTTTGCATGAAACTTTAGACAAGAACCTGTCTTGTATAAAATTTAGTTTTAAGGACTCATGTCTTATTTCAAATAAAATCACCTATACCAAAAACTCCCTATCCCTCTATACCCAACCAATCAACACCGCTGAATTCCGCCTTTTTGCAATTAAACCCTATTTTTTCCTTTGATTTAATTGAAAAAAGGTGAAAATCAGGGATCTTGATTGGTCGGGTACAAGGGGACAGAGAATTTTGGGTACAATCATCTTATTTTCACTAATAAATAATCATGAAAACGCCCCTTAAACTTTGGCATTAGCAACTCTCATATACGACATCCGTTTCACATGTGGTTCATCGCATTATGATCATAACAAGATGGGGAATGTCTTAATATATTATTTTCCAGTATTTTGAGACATTTTTGAAAGATATTTTATTTTAGTAGATTTGTTGTGTGTTGTTCAATATGGCGATAGTGGGTTGAGACAATTTGTTCCTAGGTAGCAATTCTCTTATGACTGAGCGATAGTGGACTGAGACATATTCTTCTTCAATAGCTTGTTTCTTGCTATTGGACGATAATTGGCTAAGACCTATTGTTTCTCAATAGTGAGTAATTTATGATTCCGCGATGATGGTTGGGATATTGCATTCTTCAACAGTGAGCCGTTATTGATTTCATGCTAGCGGGTTGAGATATTACGTTCCTCAATAGCAAGTTATTCACTTTTTGATGATAGTAGGCTAGGACATTGAGTTCCCTTATAGCTATTCATCCATGATTTTTGGCAGTAGTGGGCTTCGATATTACACACACCTAGCAGCGGATCGCTTATGATTCAATTTATATTAGGTTGAGACATATAGTTCCACAATAGCAACTCACATGCTTTATCAGTGACTACTAGTTTAGGAATTCAGACTCGAAGATGTCATAGTTGGACATTGGCATATGGGTCGGGCATTGGGTTTGAACGAGCGTGTACGATTAGATATAGGTTAGTGAGACCCTACCCTATGTTGCCAATATGATATCTTATCTCATTTAACTGACTTGTTAGGTGTAGTTGACACAGATTTTGGTATAACTATCGAGCATAAGTGTTGTTTTACAATCTTATTGATATTACCCATGTACGTCGGACCACTTTTTAGAGCATCCCCAACCAAGGGGGTTGCTCGTGGTCAAATCGAAGATGGTTGACCCGAGCAACCCCCCGAGGGGTTGTGGTCAAAAGTTCCTTAGCAGGCTTTCACTAAGCCGGTTATGGCATTTTAGCCTTAGCCGGCTTAAAGAAAGCCGGCTATGGCACTTTTGTGCCTTAGCAGGCTTTCACTAAGCCGGCTAAGACATTTTGAACTTAGCCGGCTTAGTGAAAGCCGGCTAAGATAAGGTTGTTGGAGCAACCATTCAGTTGCTCCAACAACCTCCAGGGTTGCTGAAGCAACCCTGGCCTAGTGACTGACATCTCGTTGGGGGTCAGTTGAAAAACAATGATTGATCCCCAGTTGGGGATGCTCTTACCATTTTCTTCTTTTTAATATGCTCAAATGGGCCGACAGGGTGAAATATGGCAGCTTGGGACATGATAGTGCGATAGAGAAGCCTATTTATTAATTTTTATCCACTATTTCTTAAGTTATTCCAAGATATCAGAGTAATCATATTGCTTATATAGGGAAATGTTGTAAGCCAAGCTTATTCAATATATATTATTTGGATTAGTCTAGAATTATTATATTACCGGTTATCATATTATATTCCTTTTGTTATGAGTTTTTGAAAGTGTAGTTTATTGTATATAGTAGTGTGATATGTTTTATATGATTTAATTTTAGAAAAAAATCTGCCGTCTATGAGGACTGCGTAGCCAGTGCCACTTTTAGATGTGGGTTGGCGCATCGCGAATGATGGTTTGTTACAGGTAGGCTCTTATGTTGCCTTGTCAACAGGCTCATTGACATGTGCTATACATGTTGGACCTTTACTTTCCCCTTTAGGTTATCATTGAAGCCCCAAGACGGGGACGAAGATTTGGGTAGGTATTCAAAAGATTCTTGACAGGGTAGTTGTAGGAACAAAAGAATGATATGGATTACCGAACCTCACCATTGGGGGTTTTCATTAGTTAGAAGATGAGCGGTGGTGCAATGTAGAAAGTTAACTTATTTTAAAGTATCAAAGGTTGCAGCATGCTCTCGCCGATGTCTCAAGAAGGAATATCAACGAAGGAATTGGGATAATGGCAAGAAGCTTGATGGTAGAAATCCAAGTATGGGAAGAAAGAGAGGATGGGAGACTTGCTGCTAATGGTCTATTGAATCTGTGCGAGCATCAAAAAAAGAAGTATAATTATTCCTTCTTAAAGTATGGAATCTCATTGTGAAGTGTCTTGATGGCCTTACATCTGCATCAAGGCTCAATAATCACATAGGATGGCAAGTCATTCTTTCCCTTAAAACTCGAGAGATTGGTTAATTCCTTGAAAATTGGAGGCATTGGAATTGGTTCATTAATAGCACATATAGAGAGCGCACAAGAGCATATTTGTTGAGGGGGATGACATAACCTAGTTCTTAGAGAATCACGTATAGGAATGGATTAAAAGGCATCACATATATCTATTACATGTCATATAGCCATTGAAGGATCGTTAGGTTTATATTGGAAGAGGCATGTGATCATCAAGAATCTCGACTATCTACATACGTTATGAAGAGTCATCACAGTTAGGATGATTGGCACATATTCAGACAGATCATCATCTAGAACTCATAATCCAACATATTCAATCATGGATGGTTTCCCCTAGATTGGTTCCACCAGTACAACCATGCATTGAAGTTCAACAATGATTGAATGCTTAGTGCCAAAGTGCAGAGGATGAAGTCAGAGCAATGGTAGATTCAGCTTCAAGAGGAGCAAATGCTCCAACGTTAATCTTAAAGCAAGTAGTTGGTGAATTTTTTTGTATAGGAAACTTGTCGTTAAGCATGGTTAAGTATGTTTTATTCCAAATTTTATTTCATATTTAAAATTTTAAATATGTATGACCAAAGCCAAAAATCCTACATGCGTTGATCATTCGGATCCTAAATAAGACCCGGGAAGATGAAAGTGTTAATGAAACGACCCGAACTTCCCCGATCCTCGAGGAGGCGGAGGTGTCCGGATTGTTTTGAGAACACACGCATCAAAACACAAACACGAGAACATTTTCATTACTGTTACAAAAATTTACTTCAAAGTACAAGAATATATCAGAGTTCAAATAAATAATACACAGCGGAAAAATAAATATCAGAGATTTACAAATAACAAAATAGCAGAAATATATATACGTAAATATAATGCACAGTGGAAAACATCAAATACCACAACTGAAAGAAATACATGGATACAAAGCATTCTGAATATAGCTCCAACCGTAATCCAGGATCCTGTGAAAAGATATATATGCAAAAATCAAAACTACTAGCTGCCCGTGTGAAAAATATGGGGACCCCGAGTTTAGGTAAGAATAATAAACTCTGAGTTAGTCATGGGACTGGTTTGAGAACTAAAACAGTTATTAAATTTTTACTTTGAAAGTGGAAAATTCATGGGACCACACCTTATGACACGAAACGGCTTTACTCCGCATGAATACAAGTTTAAAACATAAAGCAACGCAATGCTTTTTGGAAAAATGAAGCTATTATAAGACTTAGGTCCCATCACACAATGCAACGCAAGCCGAGGATAGAGTTTTCCCCTATAATATCCAAGCATGCTTGATACGCTTTAAGACAAATCATTTTGATATTACTATAAGTGCATGGTGTCAAAACAACTTCAAATATAAATGTATCAATCATAAACGGCATAGGTACTATATATTATGTCGCCATACAAGGGTTTACAACTAAAACCGAAAAGTGCCGTATTGGAAATTGGGTTTCCATCATGAGTCAAGGCAAGGGATGGTCTCCTTACCTATTCAGATCATCTCTAGCAAGATGACCCAAGATTACACACTCTGGGCAAACCTTGGATCCTCCAAGGCCGGTCCACACTTACTTTAGTGGATTAGTTATTCCTGAACATACGTTTCCTGATCCTATCGGACCTATCTCTGAGCCATTAGAGACTCAATATCCGAGGTGCCTCATTCCATCATCCACATAAGTAAAATTGTCTGGACTCCATACCATGACACAATTTCTAGCTAGAAAGAAATGCCATGCACTCCTTGGGTCCCTTATCCCGTTTTCGACTCATACCGGGGTGTGAGGCTCGCAAATCCAGTCGATCTCCAAGTACGTCTGGACGATACTTATTACCTTGTCTTGGGTGTACAGCCCAATCAAGACATTAGTAATCATCCATTGAATGTGAAGATCTCCGGTCTTCAACCACCGTCTTCATCGTCGACTTTTAGTCGCCGTATCAGTTATTCAGAGCGGGATAAACCCGGTCTTTCCGAATAACTCGCGTATTTTATAATCAATAATCAAGTGCTATAAAAAGACATCATACGCTTCATTCCAATTCAGAATATTCTTTTATTCAAATATTCACATCTTCGGGGAAAGTTCCCATTAATTTTATCAAAGATAAGTCCTTTTAAACTTATTCTTTAATATTCCTTTGGATATCAATTTTAAAAGATTTTATTTTATCCTTTTATATTCTAAACCAAATTAAGGTTTAAAAATCTAGTCGGGATTATCGAGCCTTACCAAAGTAATCATTTATTTTATTATCCCTATCCCAACCTATTCATCTCATGGAGCAAAACTGGTAGTACTCTATATCTAACACTTACGATGTTATCAACAAATTCAATTACTATTTCACGTTCAAATCTAATTAAAGATTTAACTATCGCCTAGAGTAAAACTGGTAGTACTCCATTCCCAATCATTTCATGAATTCGATAAATTTAATTATGCCATTCTCATTTTTAATCTACTTAAAGATTCATTAAAAATCTAGTTCAGTTTTGATCTCGAAATTCATTACTTGATGATTATTCAAATTTTTAGGAAATAAATTCTGACTTCACTTGGGTTAAAGTACAAATGGCGTTCAAGACATTATTCACGGTAAACCCAAAATCCTCTTCCATTAAAATGGAACTTTCACAGAATTCATAATAGTATACAATTGATATAAATTTCCGTATCGTACTAATACTGTAAACGGAATAATGGCAAGGCCTTTTAAATTCCATAAATATTGATGATCTTCCTTCATAGAAGCTCATTTCCATTATTAATAAATTGAATTCCATTCAATATCAATTTCTTTTATTAAATTGGAAAACTTTACTTTGGAAAATTTCCATTAAATCTTAATAAAAAAATTTATAAATTCCTAATCATATCTTCACTGTTAATTGGGTTAAAGAACTAATGTTATTTAAAACAACACTCACGATAAACCCAAATCTAATTCAACTCTAATTAAATTAATTAATTGGTAAAACTTCTCTAAATCTTAATTAAAAGATTTATTCTTTTCTCAACTGGGTTTAAGGACAGTGTTAATGAAGACACCATTCATGACAAACCAAAATCCATTTTGATATTAAATACAAGGATCTGAATAGATATTACATCGACTTATATTAAATATCAGATTCTGGGATTAATAGGCATCGTTTTGGAATAACGATATTAGTATCTACCAAATTCCCATAACAATATCCATATAATTATGGAACCCAATATATAAAATGTCCGAAGATAATTCCCAATCAAATCCATTCCCTTTTGTTCGTTGGAAAACTCTAGTTATTTCAAAACCATTTACAAATCCAATTTATTATTTCAAACTTTTTGGATTATTATTCTAATTGTAACTAGTGTGTAACACCCTGTATTTTCTATGAATATTAAAATTGACATATTTAAGAAAACTTGATTTGAAAAGAAGATTTAGGTGAAAAGGGTTACGCCATTGCGTTCGTCTCGGAATTCTGCTTGAAATAGCGTCCGAGTTTGCACTCTGCATGAAGAAGTTATGGAGGTTAGAAGATTTCAAGTGTAAGCAGAGATTAAATTAAAATAATAATTAAATAATCAAAACAGATTCGAAATTCAAAATTCAGGAAAGCACATGAGCAGGAAAACTCCCGCTCAGGGGTGTCAATCCCCCCCCGGGGGCGTCGACATGAGAGTCGACCTCCTATAGGGGTGTCGACATAGGTGTCGACCCCCTGTAGGGGTCGACCCCTGCTGACTGTTCTGGACAGTGACAATTTTCTGAGTCATAGGGCTACGTGGTGACTTCTGATTGGCCTGATGATGCATTTTCTTGGACTGGATGGTCTACATGGATCATATGTTGATCTAAAGGCGCAAACTAATCCTATACTCCTAATAATCACATCAAATCTTAACCCTAAACCTCATAACCCTATTCTATGAAGTTGTCATGTTGTCCATCTCTAAGCTAGCCTGGCCTCCATTTTCTCCATACGAGAAATCAAATTGGAGAGAGAACTTCAAATCAAAGTAGAGGCTTTCTTCTTCAATCAACAAATAAAGATTAGAATCGCTACAACGTCAACTAATTCGTTTTTCTAATCCTATCATTGTAAGTTCAGTTATTATTCAAATTTGAACACCTAATAGAAATCATGACTGTAAAAATCGGATCTACAACTATGCCTAATTGTGAGATAATCAATTTTGATTCATGCTTACCTATGCTTATAAGACTGTTGTGATTGGAACAATGGAACCTATCATGTTATACACCACTACGCCTAATTGTGAGATAATCAATTCTGATTCATGCTTACCTATGCTTATGAGACTGTTGTGATTGGAACAATGGAACCTATCATGTTGTACACCACTATGCCTAATTGTCAGATAATCAATTCTGATTCATGTTTATCCTTTTGTCAAATCTGAATTACCTATGCTTATGAGACCGTTGTGATTGAAACAATGGAACATATCATGTTGTACCAAATTGGTGATTCTCTTATATTCAATTCTATCGAATCTTTGTGCCTATGATTTAACTTGCTCAGTTTGGCCATACTTATTGTTAATGTACAACATGCCTATTGGAAACATGATTCTTGGATTTGGGTACACCTTTACATGCCTATTTTTTTTTCTTATGCCAATTCTTATGTTCCTTCTCTATTCCCCTTTTTGTTTTATTTTATGAATACTAGGTTCATTCGGAACCTAGATTGAATCTTGTTGTACATACGATTGAAATGCGGGGAATTAGGGTTATACTTAATTGAGTAATTTTGGGCATAACAAGTAAATGTGGCATAATTTGAATTGACTACAATTGTGGGTAATTGGCATATAAAAATCTAGATTTGGGCATGTATGTTAAGTATGTAATTTGGCTAAAAGAAGAACATGCCTAACACGAGGTTAGATTGAGCTGTAGTGTAAGACTGCCCGGAACCGCCCTGCACATCCAGCGACCGCAACAACAGATCTAATGTGAGAGGTTAGCGCATTAAGCCAAAAACCGGAGGTTAGAATGAGTTTGCGGTAGAAGTCTGCCCGGAACCGCTTGGCACATCCAATAACCGCGAATAACAGTTCTAATATGAGAGGTTGAGGCATTAATGAATGAATTAATGCTAATGAACGGACATGCTAAGAATGGTAGGGTTAAGTTAACTTAGGCAACACTTAACCAATACAACATGTTAATTAAACAGATGAGTGGGGTTAGGTTACATGGAGAACACTTTACCACTATAACATGTTGATTAGGAAACCCTAGTAACGGGGACCCATTTCAGCAGTAACCCACATAGATGTATCATGGTACCCTGAACTAGGAAGGGTGGGACACGATTACTGGGCTGATTATAAGCGGTCAAAATAGCGGTGGGTGGTGCGTCAGTGTAGGTTCCGACGGAGTACGGGGGTACACGTACTCCGGAGTGGAAAAATCAGGCACTGGGCATCAGTAGTTATACACTGTGCATCTTGAATTGTGTCGGATTGCCACCATTAGGGATTGATACACCCTATGGTGGAACCAGCACAGGTATCTACAATCAAGCGGGGTCGAATGACACAAGTAATAAATGCATGCGAGTAGGAGCCGATTGATAAAGGGATCATTTTATTATGAACACATGATGATAGTTGAAACATTTTTTATTAGTTGCAGAGAAATGGAAATGAGTGCGATAGCATATTCAGTTTATCTTGCCCTATCTTACCTTATGTTATCTTGTCACTATGGTATTGTCCTATATTCCGTTTATTCATGTCATGATCCTTTTTCTTGTTTACATGCTGAAAAATCATTGTACTTACCAGACTTATGTCTGACCTATTTTCTTTCATCTTCTTTTCTTATGTTTCCCCTAGGTCCGCAGGGAGGGAATACTTTAGCTTAGTTTAGAACTTTTCCAGCTTGAAGAGAGTAGATGTATTGCTTGGATTCTCTTTTCTTGGGCTATGGCTATGGTTACACTTTTATTGGGGATTTATGCCGCTTTACTACTGTTTTATGCTTCTTTATGTATTTTGAGTTTTTAATCAAAACAGAAGTTTTATTGTAATAACTTGGAAGTTGGGTTTTGAGACGAAGGTTGTAATGTTTTGACTAGACCACGTTGCTTATGAAATAATTCTAGTTTTTCCGCTGTTTATATGTTTGTCTTGTAAATTATCTGTATCTTTTACCTATAATGCTCCACCGAAGTTAATGCATTCCCTTTGTGAGTGACCTTAACGGAGGTGGGGTGTTTCACTTGGTATCAGAGCTGATGGTTACCAGATCAGATAAAAATTCTTGAAAACTATTTTTCAAAAAGAAGTTTTAAAGAAGCATTTTCAAGAAAATTGTTGTTTTATTTTAAAGGCATATTCCCCAAAGCCATACGCACTATCTTTCTATCCTTTGTTTTGAACCTTTTCTTTTCGTTTCAACATCTCTGGGGATTTTAATCTTCCTAAGGGCGTACAAATACTCGACTGGTTCAGAAGGTATTTGGAGGCTAGGGCTGATGTCGCAGGCCCAGTAGACATTCCTCCTCCCCCAGCTGCAGCAGTTCCTCCTCCACGTGTGAATGATTTCTCGAAGATGTGTAGAGACTTAAGAGCTATGGGTGGAAAGAACTTTATTGGGACTGAATCATTCGTGGAAGTGAGAAACTGGCTCAAGGAAACGGAAGATTTGTTTGTTATCTTCGAAGTGGATGATAGGCAGATGATACAATTCACTGTATGGTTACTTAAGGACGAAGCCTCTTTCTGGTGGGAAGTTACTAATGCTGAAAGACCAATTGAGACTTGGGTGGATTTCAGAATGAGGTTTGAAATGAAGTTCCTCTCGCAAGCTGAACGAAGCCTACAGATGGAGAAGTTCTTAGCACTCAAACAGGGAAGACTATCGGTCAAGGAATACGTCAACCAATTCAACCAGCTGGCTAGATTCAGACTAGAGTTAGTAAACACTCCACATAAAAAGGCTCTCCGTTTCGTAAAAGCTTTGAATGAGCCACTACACAGCCTAGCTATGTCCCATATACCTATGGATGCGACTTATGAGAGACTAGTGGATATGGCACTGTTAAAGGAGGAAGACAAGGCTGGGAAGAAGGAGACAAAGGCGGAAGGACCACTAGATATGAAAGTGGAGGGATCGTAAAATAAGAAGATGGATTCTAAGAAGGGCAGGAAGAATAAGAAACTCCGTGACAAGAGGGAGTGTAAATTTTGTGGCATACCTGGACATCTGATTAAGGAGTGCAGAAAGAAGAAGAGGAAGATGGGTGGTTGTTTTCATTGTGGTGAGATAGGATATATGGCTAAGGATTGCCCAAGAAGGCAAGGGCAAGGGAAGAGGACTAGATTTGCTTCTGGAGGGCAGATTCATGCTCTCATTGCACCTTCGCAAGAAAGAGGTAGAAATGTTTCTGTTGAGAGTTTAGTTTATCATTCTGATCATCCAGTTCGTACTCTTTTTTATTCTGGCGCATTGCACTCTTTTATATCTACTGCTTTAGTTGAAATATCTGCACCTAGATATCAGTATAGTAGAGGATCCCATGGTTGTTTCAAATGCAACTGGGGGTTTGGCTTATTTGTCAATGATTTGTTTGGATTTGGAAATTTCTATACTAAGCGTTGGGTTTAGATGTAATGCTTATGTTTTGGGTTTCACGGGCTATGGGTTGATTCTCGGCATGGATTGGTTATCTAGTAATGGTACTATCCTCGATTGTGAAAACAGAGTGGTTAGACTTATGACTTGCCTTGGTAATACTCTCAAAATCTTTTGTAATCCCATGAATTGTGTTATGCTTAGCTACCTAAAATCTCTTGATGCGTCTGTTGAAAACTTGCAATCTGTTAGAGTAGTTCGTGAATACTCAGATGTCTTTGAAGAGGTGAAGGGTTTACCTCCAAAGCGAGAGATAGACTTCCGCATATACCTGGTTGATAATGCAAAACCAGTTGCTTTACCTATTTGACACATGGCTCCAAGGGAAAGGAAGGAGCTTAGTAAGAAAGTTAAAGAGCTGCTCGAAAAGGGGTTCATAAGGCGGAGTATTTATGAATGGGGTGCTCCAGTAGTGTTCGCAACCAAAGCGGATGGTTCACTTCGCCTATGCGTGGATTATAGGGAGCTAAACAAGATGATCAAGAAGAATAGGCACCCACTTCCAAGAATAGACGACATGTTTAACCAGCTTGTAGGTGCATCAGTATTCTCCCAACTAGATCTGGCCACCAGATTCCATCAGCTAAGAGTGGCTGAAGACAGCATAGATAAGACCGCGTTCAGGACCCCGGATGGTTTCTTCAAATGGCTTGTCATGCCTTTTGGCTTGACAAATGCACCCGCCTATTTCGTAGACTTGATTAGTAGGGTATTCAAGGAGGTCCTTGATAAATTTGTAGTGGTCATCGTGGACGACATTTTGATTTTCTCAAAAAGTGAGGAAGAACATGCTTTGCATTTAAGGGAAGTTATGGATACTCTTCGAGCATATCGGCTGAAAGCAAAATTCTCCAAATGCCATTTTTGGAGAGAAGAAGTAAGATTTCTTAGACATGTGGCGTCCAAAGAGGGGATAGCCGTGGATCCCGCAAAAGTAGTCGCGGTGCAAGATTGGAAGATTCCACGGAATGCAACCGAAGTATGAAGTTTTCTCGGACTAGCGGGCTATTACAGAAAATTCATTAAAGAATTTGCGAAGATCTCAGCCCCACTTACAAGATTGACGAAGAAGAACCTAACTTTTGCCTGGGATTTGGATTGCGATGTTGCTTTCCAACGATTGAAAAGGGCTCTGACAACAGCCTCAGTCCTGACATTGCCTGATGGGAGTAAGACGTTTACAGTATACACAGACGCATGCGGTACAGGATTAAGCGTTGTCTTGATGCAAGAAGGCAAGGTAGTTTGTTATGGGGGAAGGAAATTGAAGGTACATGAGAAGAACTGCCCAACTGATGATTTAGATTAGCTTCCATTGTTTTAGCTCTTAAGTCATGTCGTCACTACCTACTAGGAGAAAGATTTGAATTGTTAATGACCATAAATCATTAAAGTAAATTTTCTTACAAAAAGATCTTAACTTAAGACAACAAAGGTGGATGGAGTTTCTTGCCTCATACGAGTTTTAGATTTCTTATACCCCTGGAAAGGGCAATGTGGTAGCATACGCCTTAAGTAGGAAAAAAGCTGACCTTAAGTCCTCTCTTTATGGAAAGGCAAAACTTGGAGTACATAGCAACCTTTGACTTTAAACCCTCTTTTGAGTTTGTACCTGGTTTGTTAGCAACGCTAGAGGTGCGGCTTTCGCTTTTGGACTCAACAGGAACTATGCAACGTGAAGACCCATAGATAGTTGATATGATGGACAAGTTAATTAGAGGTGAGACTTCTAGTCACCTCAATAGATATTCCATCGATGACAAGGGTTGGTTGAGGCGGGATGGAAGACTATGCGTCCCACAAGCAAGGGATTTGGTGAAGATACTTCTCGAAGAAGCACACCATTCTAAGTTGACCATACACCCAGGTGGAGACAAGATGTATAAAGACTTAAAAAGGGTTTTCTTTTGGAATGGCATGAAGAAGGATGTAGCTGAATTTGTCTCTAAATGCTTTATATGCCAGCAAGTCAAGGCGGAGTAGAAGAAGCCTAGTGGTTTGCTTCATCCTCTAGAGGTCCCACAGTGGAAATGGGATAGCATTTCGATGGACTTTATAGATGGTTTGCCTAGGTCAAGAAGGGGCAATACCAGTGTTTGGGTAATAGTTGACAGGCTCACTAAAAGCGCTCACTTTATACCTGTTAAGAGTTGGAGGACTGCCTCATCGTTAGCATCCATTTATCTTAAAGAGGTAGTTCGACTAAATGGGATACCCTCTAGCATAGTAAGTGATCGAGATCCTATCTTTACGAGCGAGTTTTGGAAGTGTTTGCAAGAGGCTGTAAGCAAACAACTAGCTTAAGCACTGCCTACCACCCTCAAACCGATGGTCATACGGAAAGGGTAAACAGAGTGTTAGAAGATCTCTTGAGATTGTGCTTTCTTGATTTTGGAGGAACATGGGAGGATCATCTTCCTTTGGCGGAGTTCGCCAACAATAATAGCTACTAAGCCACCATAGGCTTGGCACCCTTCGAGGCTTTATATGGAAGACAATGTTGATCACCAACTTGTTGGTGTGAATCCACAGACAAGCTTATACTTGGCCCCGACACGATTAGATAAACTTCAGAGAAAGTGAACTTGATACGAAGATGAATGAAGACTGCACAAGATAGACAAAAATCCTATGTGGATAAAAGAAGGACCGACCTTGAGTTTGAGGTTCGAGATAGGGTTTTCCTTATAGTATCTCCTTTGAGGAATATCATTCGCTTTGGGTCCATAGGGAAATTGGCACTAAGGTTTGTAGGGCCATTTCCTATCATTGAGAGGATTGGGACGATGGCTTATAGAGTAGAGCTTCCCGAAAGATTGGCTGGAGTTCATAATGTTTTTCATGTTTCTCATCTACGAAAGTGCTTACATGAGTCTGCGGAAGTTGTGGAGCCGAGTGTACTAGAGGAAGTAGAAGTGGAACGAGAAGCGATGGTGAGAAGAGTTTCAACTCGTGTCTTGGGAACAAAATTTAAAAAGCTACGCAATCGTGAGGTCAAGCTAGTAAAAGTACAACGGAGTGATGCTGAAGAAGCCGTGACTTGGGAGACTGAAGACAAGATAAGCGCAACCTACCCTTATCTTTTTTAGGGTACATCCTTGATCTCTTTTTCCATAAGTTTATGCATGCTTGTATCTATCTTTTAAGTATATCTCCATGGTCCTATTCTTAATCCTTAGGTAGAAACCAATGGATGTAAACATGTATTTGAAACATGTTATGATTGATGGTTGCAAGTGGTTGCTAGTGGTTGCTCGTGGATGCATATACACACACATTAGGTACTAGATCGGCCCAGTCACTTTCATATTGCATATGCATATATGTATTTGTATATGGATTGAAACTTGATGTGTTATCATATGGATGTTGCATTTGTATGAATGATTGTGCAATCATGTACAAGTTATAAGGTACGATTAGGAATAATTGCATACATGATTGACTCATGGCACTGATATAATTCGCATTAAGGAGGTCAACTGAATCAGTAGACCGCCTGAATTTGCATTAGATAAGGACATATGCACACACCACCCATATGATCATGAAAGCATTAGAAATCTTTTTAAGGACAGTGGATGTCTGTGATTGATGGTTGAGTAGATGGATGTTGGATGTTAGGATACATTCTTCTTAACTCAGAGATTTCGAGGACGAAATCTTTTAAAGAGGGGAGAATGTAACACCCCGTATTTTCTATGAATATTAAAATTAACATATTTAAGAACACTTAATTTTTAAAAGAAGAATTAGGTGAAACGGGTTACGCCATTGCGTTCGTCTTGGAATTCGGCTTGAAATAGAGTCCGAGTTTGCGTGAATCGGACTCCGCATGAAGAATTTATGGAGGTTAGAAGATTTCAAGTGTAAGTAAAGATTAAATTAAAATAATAATTAAATAATCAAAACATATTCGAAATTCAAAATTCTGGAAAGCAATTGAGCAGGAAAACTCCCGCTCAGGGGTGTCGACCCCCTATAGAGGTGTCGACATAAGTGTCGACCCCTGCTTACTGTTCTGGACCGTGACGATTTTCTGAGTCCTAGGGCTACGTGGCGACTTCTGATTGGCCTGATGATGCATTTTCTTGGACTAGATGGTCTAGATGGATCCTATGTTGATCTAAAGGCTCAAACTAGTCCTATACTCCTATATAATCACATCAAATGTAACACCCCGTAATTTTAAAATTAATGTTAACAAATTTAAATAATAATTAATCTTTAATGTGAGAATTAAGGGAAACGGGTTGCGCCATTATGTTCGTCTCGGAATTCTGGTTGAGATAGAGTCCAATTTTGCGTGAACTGGACTACGTATGAAGAAGATATGGCCATCGGAAGTTTCATTAAAATTCAAACAGATTTCAAAATTCGAATTCAAACTCAGATTTGGCTAGGCGGGATAATTCCCGCCAGGGGCCATGTCAACCAGGGGATCGACTTAGGGGTCGACCTATCCGCCGGACAGATTGGAAAGATGACGATTTTGTGACTAGTTGATGAGTCATTAGGGTTTCTGGATGGCTCTGATCTTGTCTGAATGGTTGAGGTTAGTTCTAGGTTGATCGGATGGCCTAAATTAATCCTAAATTCTATATAAACACTTATAGACTCAAACCCTAAAATCAAATAAAAATTATAACCATGGCCGTCATGCTGTCACCTTGCAACCTAGAGTAGCCGTCACCAACTAGAGGAAAAGTGAAGCTAATCAACTCAATTCAATTCAACTCTAATCTAAACAACAACGAATTGATCTACTTCAAAGGAGAGCTTAATCAATTTCAGAACTCAGATTTCAGAACTCAAGACCTTCTTTGAGTTGTGAGTTCGATTTCTTTAATAAGATAAGTAACAATTTAATTAGGTTGAGTTACGATTTGGGTTATATGGTTATGTTATGAATTATTGACCGTTATGTTATTATCTATGTTGTAAATCTATGATGTTATTATCTATGTTGTAAATCTGTGATAATTATTGGCTTATGTACAATCAATTCATAATGATGCTTCATATGCTAGTTTGGTTATGTTTGTGGAACTAATTGATAGGTTAAATCATATGTAAGTTTAACTTGATTCATAATTCTACATGTAAGTTTGGGTGTTAATTTATATATGGATTATATGCAAGTTGATGAGAATCATATACAATCCTTGCAAATTTCATGACATCTATTTTATGTGTAAATTGGGTCAAAAGTTAGGCTATGACATGTGTGAGTTAGATGCAAGTTTACATCATAGTTTATGTTGCATAATTCACATATGCAAGTGTGTGTGTGTGCGTATGTGTGTGTGTGTGTGTGTATATATATATATATGGAGTATGCATCATGTAATGTAGGTTTGAGATTTCTATGCAAATTTACACCTTAAGATTAGACCTATGACATACATAGCTTATGCAAGTTTGTGACTATTGCTTATGCAAGTTTACACCTTTTAGGCTTATGTTTAGATTCATGACAATACAAAGTTTATGCAAGTTATGATGTGATTCCTATTTGCAAGTTAGATCTGTTCTGTGTCTTATGCAAATTTGTGATGTTTCTTCCTTTTTATGTGTGTTAGATTATTTGTTAGTCTAATATACATATATGTCATGTTAAGAGAACGTACAACGTGGGGCAATGGGATAATATTAAAATATTTATTGAGAATTAACATAAATGCCTTAAATGGCACATAATTAATTTGTGATGGTAATTGGTATAATTTTATATACCATAAATAGATGGACATAATTAAGATGTCAATTATGGACATAGTTAAATTTGGAATTTATTGACAATTTGAATAGGGAAATTAATTCAAATTGGGGATAATTAATTATGTGTAATTAATCGCCTAAGACACGAGGTTAGACTCTTTTGTGGTGTAAGACTGCCTGGACTCGCCCGGCAAATCCAACAGCCACAAATTCCAGTCAAATGTGAGAGGTCAAAGACATGAATTAAATGCGTAACAGTTGTAAAGACACGAGGTTAGGCTCGTTTGTGGCGTAAGACTGCCTGGACCCGCCCGACAAATCCAGCTGCAACAAATGCCAGTCTAATGTAGGAGGTCTCTACAAGGTTACGGTGTTAATGAATTAAGAAACATTTAACCAGATAAACATGTGGTAGGACATGAGGGGGTTAAGTGGGTGCCTT
This sequence comes from Allium sativum, assembly GCA_030737875.1. Taxonomy (NCBI): domain Eukaryota; kingdom Viridiplantae; phylum Streptophyta; class Magnoliopsida; order Asparagales; family Amaryllidaceae; genus Allium; species Allium sativum. Next base: position 441,988,366 of record CM060924.1, read on the forward strand.
GAGTGGCTTACGAAATACGATTAGAAACACTTAACCAAGTTGAACATGTAAGAAGACATGAACAAGAATGGGGTTAAGTGGGAAATTTTAGTGGGGACCAAACTTAGGTGGATAGCTTGTGTCAAGTAATGGGGACCCGTTTCAACCAGTAACCCATGAGTATCTTTGTGGGCTCGACCCAAGTCGAGGACGGGGACACGCATACTGGGTTTGACTGTAAGAGGCCAAAACGGGTTAGCGGTGGCAACGCAAGTCCAACGGGGTCATGTGCGTGTGTGGGCCCGGGCTGGTAGGTAAGACTTTGTTGCATCGTGTAGGTATAAGCCGTGCATCGGGTTGCCACTTTGGGGAGTGATACACCTCACTGTGGGGCTAGCACGGATATCTACGAGTTAGGGAGTCGATCAAAAGGGGAGTGGGTAGTGGGTATACCTAGTGGAGATGTAACACTCCACACCCGCTACGGTCACTCACTAAGGGAATGCCATAACTTCGGTGGAGTATTTTAAGTGAATATAGAAAAGAAAAATTACAAGAAGACAGATATAAGTAATACTTGAGAATTTAAAACATCATTTCATTGCAGCGGAAAGTAAAACATGTTTGGTTACACCAAAACCATAAACAAGAGTCAAGTACATAATATCCATCCTGATAAAACTAAAGCACATAATCCCACTACATAACTTAATAGCCATAATAGAAAAGATAAACTGAGCTTTACATCCACGGTCCAAGCTCCAAAAGATAGATAAAGCAGTCTGATCAAAGCCCACTAGTGCTAGGCCCATTCTGATAACCTGAGGGTTGGGAAAAAGATAAAAACAACGGGGTCAGACATAAGTCTGAGCGAGTCCTATAACTTTAACAATACAATCATTAAAGTAACCAGAGTGAGACATAAGCTTGATATACGGTAATGACTGGGGATAAATGGCTACACTAAGCAGCCGACTAGACTTAGGATGAACTAAGATAACCGTAAAGACGCATCTACCCACCCAAGGATAATTACTACACTGCACCACACCAGTCATTCCAAATTTAAAGGTTGATCCCACTAAGTATACTTAGTAATCTATAATTAGTAGTTTCGTGTACCCCTAGTTGACTAAATAGGTGCCGTCTGCCCCTATTTCCACTAGGTGTACCCACTACCCCCCATTCGATCGGCTCCCTAACATAGATACCCGTGCAGGCCCCACAGTGGGGTGTATCATCCCCCAAAGTGGCAACCTGATTATATCAACGGTGCACGGCTTATACCTACACGATGCAACAACGTCTTACTTACCAGCCCGGGTCCACACACGCATATGAAACCCGTTGGACTTGCGTTGCCACCGCTAACCCGTTTTGGCCTCTTACAGTCAAGCCCAATATGTGTGTCCCGTCCTCGACTTGGGTCGAGCCCACAAAGATACGTTTGGGATATTGGTTGAAATGGGCCCCCACAAGCTACCCACCTAAGCTTGTCATTTCTAGTGAATCCCACTTAACCCTTTACCCATGTCCACTTACATGTTATAAATTTTGGTTAAGTCTTTTAATCATATTTCTATTGCCACTCAAGGCACCCACTAGATTTCCATATGCCACCCAAGGCACTTACTTGATTCCCACGTGCCACCCAAGGCACTTACTTAACCCTTTAATCATGTTTAATTACATGTTCCACTTTGGTTAAGTATTCCAATCGTATTTTCTATTGCCACCCAAGGCAACCCACTAGTTTCCTCATGCCACCCAAGGCACCCCCACTAGTTACTACATGCCACCCAAGGCACCCACTTAACCCCTCATGCCCAACTACATGCTAATTTGGTTAAGTGTTTCTTAATTAATTAAGATCGTAACCTTTGTAAAGACCTCTCACATTAGACTGTCTTTTATGGCAGCTGGATATGCCGGTTGGTTCCGGGCAGCCTTACACCATAACAGAGTCTAACCTCTTGTCTTTACACTTGTCACGTATTTAGTTTATGACTAAGACCTATCACATTGGGCCAATCATTTGTAGCCGCTGGATTTGCCGGTCGGTTCCGGGCAGTCTTATGCTACAAAAGGGTCCAACCTCGTGTCTTAGTCGATTAATTACACCTAATTAATCACCCCCATAATTTGTATTAATTATCCCTAATTAATTACAAATATTTAAAAATATGGGTAGACCTAACTCAGTAGGTAAATTCCCAATTCCATAATATGGGTAGACCTAACTTAATAGGTAAATTCCCAATTATGTCCATCCACTTTATGGTATGTTTAATCATACCAACTTCACACAATTTTATGTGTTCATTAATTTTTACCCCATCGTCCCCACGTAAATACGTTAACATGACATACTTTATAAGAGGAGATTCATCATACACACAATGAGTTCAACTTAGCATATCATTGGCATTATCATGGGTTTAAAAGGTGTCAACTTGCATATATGACCATAAACCCAACTTGCATAAATAACCAACCCAAACTTGCATGAGTCACATATGTCATAAAGATGGTAACTTGCATAAATGTTCATGTCATAGTCCTATCATAAAGGTGTCAACTTGCATACATGTCATAGGTCTAAAAGGGATGAACTTGCACATGTACTTATGTCATACAAAGGGGTAAACTTGCATATGTATGTATGACATACAAAGGTGTAAACTTGCACATGTTACTTGCATATAATCAACCACCAAACATGTATAACATGTCATATATATACTTGCATATAATCAAACACCAAACTTGCATAACATGTTACATATGAACTTGCATATAATCAACCACCAAACTTGCATAACATGTTACATATGAACTTGCATATTATCAACCACCAAACTTGCATAACATGTTACATATGAACTTGCATATAATCAACCACCAAACTTGCATAACATGTTACATATGAACTTGCATATGTATGTATGACATACAAAGGTGAACTCGCATATGTTATGCATATCACTAATCCAAACAACTTGCATAGATTATGCATATTATAGATCCAAACTCATAGGTTAAACTTGCATGTCATGTCACTTATTTCACACATGATTCTAGCATAAAACCAAGCATTTAACTTGCATAAAACCAAACACTTAGCATGCATAAAACCAAATACTTAGCATGCATAAAACCCACCACTTAACATGCATAAACCCAAACACTTAACTTGCATAAACATAGTGTCATCATGAATAAGTGTTAAACATAGTGATTAGCAAACTAGCATCATAACATATGACCATAAACCCATTGATGCGCAAGCAAAACCATATGATCTCATCACATCTCATCTACTTAGTTTAGCAATTGGTTATTAAAGTGATAGAAACTCACCAACTCCAAGATTAGTTCCTCAGATAGTTGCTAGAGTTGAAGTAGAGGTGGATTAGTAGTTGATTAGCTTGCAATCCTCTTCTCTAATTAGTGGAGGCTCCTTCTAAGTTGCATTTTGGCGGCATGATGGCATAGATTCTATTTTTAGTATGGATTAGGGTAGTCTTAGGGTGTATTTATAGGATTAGGTTGTGTTTTAGACCCTTAGATTAACCCTAGGTTAGTTTAGGTTCGTCAGATTTCGTCCCAAGCCCTCCAACCCAGCCCAAAACTCAACCAGGTGCACCCAGGCCAGAATCAGCCGACAGGGCCAGTCGATAGCCCTGTCGACAGCAAAGTCGACTTGGCTGGGCGGGAGTTTTCCCGCCTAGCCCCCATTTCTGCATGTTTCGAAATTCAAATTTCCCGAAAACTTCTTTGGGCCTTAACCGGGTCATACGGACTCCGATTTACAAAATTTCGGACTCTATTTCGCGTATTTTTCCGAGACGAACGCAATGGCACAACCCGTTTCCCCCAATTCTCACACCTGAGATTATTTATTCTGCAATTAGTGAATATTAGTATTAACTGAAATTCGGGGTGTTACATTCTCCCCTCCTTAAAGGATTTTGTCCCCGAAATCTCTAAGCTAAGGAGAATGCATATCCTACCATCCAAACAACCATCTACTCAATCCATCAAACACGGGCATCCATTGTCCTTAAAACAATTTCTACTGATGTATGAGCATATGCAAAAAGTGTGTGTATATGTTCCCTATCTAATGTATGAACATATGCAAACCATGATAGTGCCATGCATTCAATATGTATGCGAGAGAACCCTATCGACACATACTATACCTACATGAGTGCACAATCATTCACCAAAATGCATCATCCATATGATAACACAACCATTATACATCCATCAATATAGCTACCTACACACAATTATATGCAATATGAAGTGACTGAGCCGATCTAGTGTCTAGAGTGTGTGTATATGCATCCACGAGCAACCACTAGCAAACACTTGCATCCACATGCATCCATCAATCATAACATGTCTCAAACACATGTTTCAACCATAGGTTTACCCTATCTAAAGGTCAAAGGTACTAACGAGAGGACATACTACAGATAAGATAAGTACTAGACAAACGATTAAGGAGAAGTTAAAAGACATACCCTCAAAAAGGAATAGGTATAATGAACGCATCTTCGCTTCCGTCTCCCAAGTAGCGTTGCTCTCATCTTCTCCCCATTGCACTTTGACTAGTTGAACCTCTCGATTCCTCAACTTCCTAGTCTCTGACCCAAGGATGCGAGTAGGAGCTCGTCGAATAGTCGCATCACGCTCTACTTCCACTTCTCTAAGCAAGCTCGGCTCTACCACCTCTGCGGTCTCATGTAGGCACTTCCTCAAATGTGACACATGGAATACATCATGTACACCACTAAGTCTGTCGGGCAACTCCACTCTATAGGCCATCTGTCCAATCCTTTCCTTAATAGGAAACGGTCCAACAAACCTTGGTGCTAACTTTCCAATAGATCCAAAGCGAACCACATTTCGTAACGGAGACACTTTGACAAAGACCATGTCCCCAACATCAAACTCAAGATCCGTCCTCCTCTTGTCCGCATAAGATTTCTATCTGTCTTGCACCGCTTTCATCCTTTTTCGAATCAAATCAATCTTTTTCGAAGTCTCTCTAACCATATCGGGCCCAAGCAAGATCTTATCCGTAGATTCCCACCAACATGTAGGTGATCGACAAGGCCTTCCATAAAGAGCTTCGAAAGGAGCCATGCCAATACTATACTGAAAGCTGTTATTATATGCGAACTCCACCAATGGAAGATGCTCTTCCCATGTACCTCCAAAGTCCAAGATACATAGCCTCAAAAGGTCTTCTAGAATACGATTCACCCTTTCGGTCTGACCGTCAGTCTGAGGATGATATGCGGTACTCAAACACAACTGAGTCCCTACCGCCTCTTGCAAACTCTTCCAAAACTCGCTAGTGAAGATAGGATCTCGATCGCTCACTATATTGGAAGGTACACCATGCAATCTAACTATCTCTCGAATGTAATCTGAAGCTAGCCGTGGAGCAGTTCTCTTACTCTTCACGGGTATGAAATGGGCGCTCTTAGTGAGTCTGTCTACCACAACCCAAATTCCCGTATTACCCTTCCTCGATCTTGGTCATCCATCGACAAAATCCATCGAGACACTATCCCACTTCCATAGCGGAACTTCCAATGGGTGAAGCAACCCACCGGCTTTCTTTTGCTCTGCTTTCACTGGTTGGCACACCAAGCATCTAGCGACATACTCGGCCACGTCTTCCTTCATACCGGCCCAAAAGAAAACTCGCTTCATGTCTTGGTACATCTTGTCCCCACCGGGATGAATGGTCATCTTCGAACGATGTGCTTCATCAAGTATAGCCTTCCTCAAACCCTCGTCTTGCGGTACACAAAGTGTATCGTCTCTACGCAACCACCCCTTTTCATCTAGGGTGTACCTACTCAAATGGCTGGACGACACCCCCCTTATGAGCTTCTCTACTAACTCAACCAACTGTGGCTCGTCTCACTGTGCCTCACCAATCCGTCCCAAAAGAGTAGGTCTAACTTCCAAGGAAGCTAGCAAACCGGGTACAAAGTCAACATAAGGTCTAAAGTCAAACATCGAAACAAATTCCAAGCTCCGTTGTTCAACGAACAATGAACTCAAGGACAACCTTTTTCTACTTAAGGCGTCCGCTACCACGTTACCCTTGCCAGGGGTATACGCTATCTCAAACTCATAGGATGCTAAGAATCCTATCCACTTTTGCTGTCCTAAGACTATGCGCTCGAAGAGTCTCCAACACTTCCCTAAGATGTAGGGCATGCTTTTCTCCACTTCTAGAGAAAACCAGGATATTACCCCATCCAAAATCATCACAACTGTCCATCTCTCACGCAGACCATCCTAGTCGAACTTGACATCCCCCAAGTGCAAGCCCCAAAGGCCTAAACCAATATCAGACAAACACCCAAGGGATACCTCCTTCGAATTCAGACGACCTACGTGAGATGATGCTAGTAAAAACGGCTAAACAATTAAGCCTTTGTCCAACTCTGGATGTCCTCGCCAGTCTCGCTCCAAAACCACCGTTTATCTCATAACTGGCTTTGCTCAACCTATTAAGCACATACGAAAACTTATTTCGCTCCTAGAAAAGACCAAGATGTCATCCACAAAGACCATCACGAACTTATTTAGGTACTCCCTGAACACCCTTCTCATCAAATCAACAAAGTATGCGGGGGCGTTCGTCAAACCAAATGGCATCACCAGCCACTCATAAAAACCATCCGGAGTCCTAAAGGCAGTCTTCTCTATACTATCCTCAACCACTCTCAACTGACGAAACCCCGTGGCTAAGTCCAACTGCGAAAATACTGAGGCGCCAACCAACTGATCAAAGAGATCATCAATCCTCGGCAATGGGTGTCCATTTTTCTTTGTTATCTTGTTAAACTCTCTATAGTCTACAAAAAGTCTGAGGGACCCATCCGCCTTCATAGCAAAAACTACTAGAGCACCCCACTCCGATATACTTCGTCTTCTAACCCCCTTCTCAAGCAAATCGCCTACTTGCTTATGGAGTTCCCTCCTCTCACGAGGAGCCATGTGGCACACTTGCCAATATACTGGTTTGGCATTGTCTACCGGATATATTCGGAAGTCAATCTCCCGCTCCGGAGGTAAGCACTTCACCTCCTCAAACATATCCGAGTATTCCCGGACCACTCTAACAGATCGCAAACTCTCGACCAACGTGTCAAGCGATTCTAGATAACTTAGCATAACAGATTCCATGGGATTACAAGAGATCTCGAGAGTGTTACCCAAGCGGGTCATAAGCCTAACAACTCTCCTTTCACAAACAAGAACGGCACCACTACTGGATAACCAGTCCATGCCCAAAACTAACCCATAGCCCGTGAAGCCCAAAAAGCATCACATCTAAACTCAACGCTAAGTATAGAAACTTTCAAACCCAAACACATCATGGAGCCCCCAATTGGGTTTGAAACAACCAAGGGATCATCTACTAAACTGGTGTCTAAGTGCAGTGACTCAACTAACAACGATGAGATAAACGAACTCGATGCGTCAGAATCAAATAAAGTTCGAACCGGATAATAAACAAATCCAAATTCCAACCTAGACGGTCCTATCCCCATCTGGTACACTAGCCGTGAGGGAATACAACTACCCTCCAGAAGATTCCGTACCTTGCCCTTGCCTCCTTGGACAATCCTAATAAGGTGTCCTATTCCTCCCAAAAGGATAACTACTAGCCTTCTTCTTCCCATTCTCCACTCGTAATCTCCCATCAATGAGGTTTCGTCCTTCATTAACCAAACAACTATTTGAGCCTTCCTCCCATCGTCTATCCCATAGGTACCTACAAGTCCTCCTCCTTCTTAAACCAACTTCTAATCCGACAAATGTCTAAGTCCCTTGAAGTGGTTTTCCATTCTTATCTATCTTAGAAAGATCATCTATACACGGAGGGGAAACTCAAAACGAGAGAGGAAGAGATTCAAAACGGAGAATTCGAAAGATAAAGATATGGCTATTGGGGATTATGTTTTTCTTTCAAAAACTTTTCTCTTAAAAGACATGTTTTTGAAATACTTCTTCCAAAAATGTTTTAGAAAAATTTTTTTTCTAAAAAATTATCTGTTCTGGTAACCTTAAGCTCTGATACCACGTGTAACACACCACACCCGCTACGGTCACTCACTAAGGGAATGCCATAACATCGGTGGAGTATTTTAAGTGAATATAGAACAGAAAAATTACAACAAGACAGATATAAGTAATACTTGAGAATTTAAAACATCATTTCATTGCAGCGGAAAGTATAACATGTTTGGTTACACTAAAACTATAAACAAGAGTCAAGTACATAATATCCATCCTGATAAAACAAAAGCACATAATCCCACTACATAACTTAATAGCCATAATAGAAAAGATAAATTGAGCTTTACATCCACGGTCCAAGCTCCAAAAGATAGATAAAGCAGTCTGATCAAAGCCCACTAGTGCTAGGTCCATTCTGATAACCTGAGGGTTGGGAAAAGATAAAAACAACGGGGTCAGACATAAGTCTGAGCGAGTCCTATAACTTTAACAATACAATCATTAAAGTAACCAGAGTGAGACATAAGCTTGATATACGGTAATGACTGGGGATAAATGGCTACACTAAGCAGCCAACTAGACTTAGGATGAACTAAGATAACCGTAAAGACGCATCTACCCACCCAAGGATAATTACTACACTGCACCACACCAGTCATTCCCAATTTAAAGGTTGATCCCACTAAGTATACTTAGTAATCTATAATTAGTAGTTTCGTGTACCCCTAGCTGACTACATAGGTGCCGTCTGCCCCTATTTCCACTAGGTGTACCCACTACCCCCCATTCAATCGGCTCCCTAACGTAGATACCCGTGCTGGCCCCACAGTGGGGTGTATCATCCCCCAAAGTGGCAACCTGATTATATCAACGGTGCACGGCTTATACCTACACGATGCAACAACGTCTTACTTACCAGCCCGGGTCCACACACGCATATGAAACCCATTGGACTTGCGTTGCCACCGCTAACCCGTTTTGGCCTCTTACAGTCAAGCCCAATATGCGTGTCCTGTGACGGCTCGCCCCGCACCAGCCTGCATTTCCTCCGAAAGTGCGCTGTACACATGCCCGACTAGCACGGAACGGTCACCAAAGAAAGGAAAGAAGAGAATGAACTAATCAAGGAACCTGTAGAATGTCTCACAGCGCATGGGATAAAATATAATAATAACATACTTGACATAAAACAGGCGAGACAGTGCATAAGCTGATAACTAATAATCAATGTCAACATCAAAGCAGCGGAAATCCAAATACAGCTTATTACAACTTTCCAAATTTACTGTCTCTAAGCAAAAGAAAACTAAAGTAGAAGATACACCAACAATGCCCAAACAGTGATCTTCAACAACACAGGGAGAATATTATGTATATAGTACGTGGAAGCCTCCTGCTCGTCTCCGGATCATCTACCCGTGCATCACCAGCTAACCTGTCTCTAGTCTGCTCGTGTGAGCACCCAGAGTAATAAGAGGAGACATAAAACTCTGGGTCAGACATAAAGCCTGGTATGAGCGATAAGCATCTAAACAGAATGATAACAGGTATACTAAACCATACCTGAACCTGGACCTGCAACCAAAGAGTTAGTACCACATACCGTACAATACCCCAAGGTGCCATAATGAATAGTGTAAAGAATACGGGGGTGGGGTGTGTATGTCATAATGATAGCAACAAACCATCCATAGCAACCATCCTCACATCTCTCACCCAGTGCGTAAAGCATACGATATCTACCACTTTGGAACACTAGACAAACTGAGGCAACGACGAATCCCGACTTGTAGAAACCCTGCTATGACCAAGCCAAACACTTGGGGTCATGACCAAACATTTCAATGACCCACTTCATTGGTCGTAGCCCTTGGTTCTACCGATGCCATAATGGCCCTGAATCCGCCTTCGTACCTCCTACCATAGTGGCCCAAAGCTACAGACGTCGATAACTCCTTAGCACACGTCCCGCAGCAAAGCCCAACCATGAAGCGAATTCGTTGATTCCCTTCTGAATCTTGAGCTCTAACTTCTCATTTGGGCTCCCTTTGCATCTCGGGTTTGGTCGAATTGGAGTGGGTCTTCAGAAGAGTTGTCGCGCATTAACAGTCCTAGAGTTCTGTTCGGTTCGGTAGTCATCACCATCATCGGGTCGGGTCGGTAGTCCACTTCGGGTCGGGTCGGTGTCCTCCTCCGGGTCGGGTCGGGTTGCTGCTTTCCTTCGAGTTCATGCTCCTCCTTCGATCAGCTTCCTCATTTCCCATCTATTCCGATCCGATCCGATCCCTCCGTCTTGCTCCAGTCGTAGCCTCCCATTCGTGAGCCGATCCGGTCTGGCCTCTATTATGCTTCCGATCCGATCCGCTCCCTCCTACTCCGATCCGATCCTACTCCATAGTTCCGATCCGATCTTCTGTCCAACTCCAACTCTAAGCAATGGCCTTCCTTCCTGCCAAGCTCCTTCCAGTGGCGAATCCCCATCCAGTTCGGATTCCCTTGGTCAGTTCCCTAGTCCGATCCGACCCCTTCTCTCCGATCCGAACCGGTTCGGAACCTGCACACTTCTGCAACTTTCCAGCGAGCTTTCTACGCCATTCGACGACGTTTTCGAGCAATTTAACTATTCTAATCGATCATGAAACATACCATAGAGTCATAGCAACATGTAATAGCAACCACAAACAGCAAACAACAAATCAAATGAACCAAAATGGATCAAAAAGTGGCTAAAACCTCACATTTGCCTATAATCCCTCTTAATCATGTTTAAGCATACGATTAGCAAAACACATCGAAATTAACCCAAATTTCTAACAGAGCCTTAAAACATTATTTTAGAATTTTAAGAATTTTTCCAGAATTTATTTACGTATAAATTCGCTAATCTTCACTAATTACCCTTAACTAACTGTAATTAGTGTCAAAATGATGCTATCACTCACCTTGGCCACAAATGAAATTCTCAGAACTGAAACTCCTCTGATTTGGGGCGAATACTGATGTCTAACAGCAGTTCCAACCTTGCTTTGGTGCTTTTTCTCCTTAATTTGGTGTCGCTAAGCCTAATCTTCAATTAGAGAGTGATTTTGGGTGTTTTAGATGTAGGAAGCCATTACTAAGGTCTCAAGGGGGTTTGTGGCGGCTCACAACTGAAATGAAAGTGATAACCTAACCCTAATCAGTCCTCCTATACCTCTAAACCCGAAATTCCCCTTGGGCCTAACTGCTAATCACCTGGTTAAACCCAATTAAGCTGTCTTTCACCATCTGAAACTTGTTTCAGCCATATCTCCCAAACGGTGAGTCCGTTTGGCTAATGTGACCACTCTACGGAAAGAGAAACCATCATTCAAAGCCAATGGAAGTGGTTTCAGGTCAAAATTCATTCCCAGTCAAAAGTTATGGCCAAAACAGTGCCAACTAGGGGTAAAATGGTCATTTAAAAATCGGGAAAAATCATGAACATGGGAAATGACCCCAATAGTCGTCTCCCAAAGTTACATGACCATACGACTTCGTATGCGAAAGAAATAAATATTCTACGATCCTATGATGCGTAGAATGCGGGTCGTTACATGTCCCATCCTCGACTTGGGTCGAGCCCACAAAGATACGTTTGGGATATTGGTTGAAATGGGCCCCCACAAGCTACCCACCTAAGCTTGTCATTTCTAGTGAATCCCACTTAACCCTTTACCCATGTCCACTTACATGTTATAAATTTTGGTTAAGTCTTTTAATCATATTTCTATTGCCACTCAAGGCACCCACTAGATTTCCACATGCCACCCAAGGCACTTACTTGATTCCCACATGCCACCCAAGGCACTTACTTAACCCTTTAATCATGTTTAATTACATGTTCCACTTTGGTTAAGTATTCTAATCGTATTTTCTATTGCCACCCAAGGCAACCCACTAGTTTCCTCATGCCATCCAAGGCACCCCCACTAGTTACTACATGCCACCCAAGGCACCCACTTAACCCCTCATGCCCCACTACATGCTAATTTGGTTAAGTGTTTCTTAATTAATTAAGATCGTAACCTTTGTAAAGACATCTCACATTAGACTGTCTTTTATGGCAGCTGGATATGCCAGTTGGTTCCGGGCAGCCTTACACCATAACAGAGTCTAACCTCGTGTCTTTACACTTGTCACGTATTTAGTTTATGACTAAGACCTCTCACATTGGGCCAATCATTTGTAGCCGCTGGATTTGCCGGTCGGTTCCGGGCAGTCTTATGCTACAAAAGGGTCCAACCTCGTGTCTTAGTCGATTAATTACACCTAATTAATCACCCTCATAATTTGTATTAATTATCCCTAATTAATTACAAATATTTAAAAATATGGGTAGACCTAACTCAATAGGTAAATTCCCAATTCCATAATATGGGTAGACCTAACTTAATAGGTAAATTCCCAATTATGTCCATCCACTTTATGGTATGTTTAATCATACCAACTTCACACAATTTTATGTGTTCATTAATTTTTACCCCATCGTCCCCACGTAAATACGTTAACATGACATACTTTATAAGAGGAGATTCATCATAAACACAATGGGTTCAACTTAGCATATCATTAGCATTATCATGGGTTTAAAAGGTGTCAACTTGCATATATGACCATAAACCCAACTTGCATAAATAACCAACCCAAACTTGCATGAGTCACATATGTCATAAAGATGGTAACTTGCATAAATATTCATGTCATAGACCTATCATAAAGGTGTCAACTTGCATACATGTCATAGGTCTAAAAGGGATGAACTTGCACATGTACTTATGTCATACAAAGGGGTAAACTTGCATATGTATGTATGACATACAAAGGTGTAAACTTGCACATGTTACTTGCATATAATCAACCACCAAACTTGCATAACATGTCATATATAGACTTGCATATAATCAAACACCAAACTTGCATAACATGTTATATATGAACTTGCATATAATCAACCACCAAACTTGCATAACATGTTACATATGAACTTGCATATAATCAACCACCAAACTTGCATAACATGTTACATATGAACTTGCATATAATCAATCACCAAACTTGCATAACATGTTTCATATGAACTTGCATATAATCAACCACCAAACTTGCATAACATGTTACATATGAACTTGCATATGTATGTATGACATACAAAGGTGAACTCGCATATGTTATGCATATCACTAATCCAAACAACTTGCATAGATTATGCATATTATAGATCCAAACTCATAGGTTAAAGTTGCATGTCATGTCACTTATTTCACACATGATTCTAGCATAAAACCAAGCATTTAACTTGCATAAAACCAAACACTTAGCATGCATAAAACCAAATACTTAGCATGCATAAAACCCACCACTTAACATGCATAAACCCAAACACTTAACTTGCATAAACATAGTGTCATCATGAATAAGTGTTAAACATAGTGATTAGCAAACTAGCATCATAACATATGACCTTAAACCCATTGATCCGCAAGCAAAACCATATGATCTCATCACATCTCATCTACTTAGTTTAGCAATTGGTTATTAAAGTGATAGAAACTCACCAACTCCAAGATTAGCTCCTTAGATAGTTGCTAGAGTTGAAGTAGAGGTGGATTAGTAGTTGATTAGCTTGCAATCCTCTTCTCTAATTAGTGGAGGCTCCTTCTAAGTTGCATTTTGGCGGCATAATGGCATAGATTCTATTTTTAGTATGGATTAGGGTAGTCTTAGGGTGTATTTATAGGATTAGGTTGTGTTTTAGACCCTTAGATTAACCCTAGGTTAGTTTAGGTCTGTCAGATTTCGTCCCAAGCCCTCCAACCCAGCCCAAAACTCAACCAGGTGCACCCAAGCCAGAATCAGCCGACAGGGCCAGTCGACAGCCCTGTCGACTGCCATGTCGACAGGCAAGTCGACAGCCCTGTCGACAGCCAAGTCGACTTGGCTGGGCGGGAGTTTTCCCGCCTAGCACCCATTTCTGCATGTTTCGAAATTCAAATTTCCCGAAAACTTCTTTGGGCCTTAACCGGGTCATACGGACTCCGATTTACAAAATTTCGGACTCTATTTCGCGTATTTTTCCGAGACGAACGCAATGGCACAACCCGTTTCCCCCAATTCTCATATCTGAGATTATTTATTCTGCAATTAGTGAATATTAGTATTAACTGAAATTCGGGGTGTTACAGGAGATAGGGGCATGCGGCACCTATGAAGGCAACTAGGGGTACACGAAACTACCATTATCATTATTAAAGTTCTGTAGGTGGGACCAACTTTTAGGGTGTTTGGTGTGGTGTAGTGTAGTAATTATCTTATAGTAATTAGGTGTGCCTTTAATGTTATCTTTGTTCATCTTATTTCCTTAGTTTACTCTACCATACCCATTTGTTCATAGTCATTTCCTTATTTTCCAGCTTATGTCTTAGCCTAGTTATTTTGATAATTACATTGTTGAAGTTATCGAACTCGCCAGACTTTATGTCTGACCCCCTTGTTTCCACCTCTTTTCTTCCTTTTCCCCCAGGTGCTCAGGGTGGGACTAGCACTAGTGGAGCTTGATTTGGACAGCTTTATTTCTTTCTTTGGAAGTTGCTTGGATCGCTGAAGTAAAAGTTCAACCTATCTTATTTATGGCTATTTTATGTTGGGGTTATGTCTTTTATTTTATGTACTCTGATTTAGTCAAGATGGATATTATGTACTTGACTCTAGTCTTTGGTTTTTGATGATGTAGTCAAACTTATGTATAAACCGCTGCAATGAAATGAAGTTTTAAATTTTCAAGTACTGTTTTAAATCTGTCTTGTTGTCAAGTTTCTGTTCTATACACACTTAAAACATCCCATAGAAGTTAATGCATTCCCTTTGTGAGTGACACTAATGGACATGGGGTATCACACGTGGTATCAGAGCTGAAGGTTACCCGAACAAATATGAATTTTGAAAAATTGTTTTTTTAAAAAGCATTTTTGTAAAGAAATACTTTCAGAAGTATATTTTAAGGAAAGTATTTTCAAGAGAAAAGCTTATTTTAAAGACATAACCCCAAGAGCCATATATCTTTCCTTCGATTCTTTTGTATTGAATCTTTCCTTTTTCGTTTTAGCATGTCTGGGGATCTTAACCATCCGAAGGGTGTACCGATACCAGGATGGTTTAGGAGGTATTTGGAGGCTAGGGACACCGCCGCAGGTCCAGCAGATGTTCCTCCTCCCCCAACTGCACCCGTTCCTCCTCCTCCCCCTCCACGTGTAGATACTTTTGAAAAGATATGTAAGGACTTTCGGGCAATGGGCAGGGAACCTTTTCATGGGTCAGAGACGTTTGTTGAAGCTCAAAATTGGCTAAAGGAGGCAGAAGAATTGTTTGGAATCTTTGAGGTAGAAGATGGAAGAAAGGTCCAGTTAGCCGCCTGGTTAATGAAGGATGAGGCGTCATTTTGGTGGGAGGTCACTATTGGGGAGCGTCCAGTTGATACATGGTCGGATTTCCGGCGTAGGTTTGAGGCAAAGTTTCTCTCACGGGCCGAAGAGAATCTATACATGGAAATGTTTTTGGCATTAAAGGAAGGGAATCTGTCAGTAAAAGAGTATGTCAACAAATTCAATCAGTTGGCGAGATTTGGCTTGGACTTGGTGAATACACCAAAAAAAGAAGGCCGTGAGATTTGTTAAGGGTTTAAACGAGCCGCTACATGGGTAAGCTATGACCCACATCCCTATGGGGGCTACCTTTGAGAGACTAGTCGATATGGCGCTTATGCATGAAGAGGAGAAAGGCGCCAATGCTAATAAGGCACCCGAAAAGAAAGGGGATCAAAAGAAACAGCAATAGCAGAACAAGAAGGGTGGTAAAGACAACAATGGAAAGGGAAAGGAAAGGTGCTTTAACTGCGGGACACCAGGACATCTAAGAAAATACTATAGGAAGAAGAAAAAGACTGGTTGTTTTCACTGTGGCGAGGAAGGACACCTGATTAAGGACTGCCCAAAGAAAGGGCAGAGGGCAGGGTCTACCTCGGGAGGGCAGCTTCAGGCTCTCATGGTGCCAGGGCAGGCAAGAGGTTAGGTCCAGGCTCTCATGGCCCCACCGCTACAAGAACGAGGTAGAACAATTTCCGTTAAATGTTT
Organism: Allium sativum; assembly: GCA_030737875.1. Lineage (NCBI taxonomy): Eukaryota > Viridiplantae > Streptophyta > Magnoliopsida > Asparagales > Amaryllidaceae > Allium > Allium sativum. Next base: position 442,004,553 of record CM060924.1, read on the forward strand.
GATTTTCTTGTTTGATCATCCTGTCCGTACTTTATTCGATTCTGGCGCATCACATTTGTTTATCTCTACATCATTAGTTGAAACACTGCACTTAAATACTAGTCTTGTTGTGGATCCCATTGTAGTCTCAAATCCTATTGGCGGGTCGGCTCATTTATCCATGGTTTGTAGGGATTTGAGATTGTCTAACTTAGGCGTTGGTTTTGAATGTAATGCTTTTGTGCTTGGTTTCATGGGCTATGGGTTGATTCTAGGGATGGATTGGCTAGCCAGATATGGTGCCATCCTAGATTGTGAACGAAGGGTAGTAAAATTGTTGACTCGTTGTGGAAAGACCCTTGATATTTCTTGTGACCGTAGAGGATCGGTGATGCTTAGTTATCTTGAGTCACTTGACACATCCAATGATGATTTACATTCTGTTCGTATAGTCCATGAATATGTTGATGTATTCGATGAGGTGAGGGGCCTACCCCCAAAACGTGAGATAGACTTTCGTATTTATCTTGTAGACAATGCAAAACCAGTATCTCTGCCAGTACGCCACATGGCTCCTCGTGAGAGGAGGGAGCTCAATAAGCAATTAGGGGAGTTTCTCGAGAAGGGGTTCATAAGACGTAGTATATCGGAGTGGGGTGCTCCAGTAGTATTTGCCACGAAGCGGATGGGTCCCTTAGACTTTGTGTGGACTATTGAGAACTTAATAAGCTTATTAAGAAGAATAGGCACCCACTGCCGAGGATTGATGATCTCTTCGATCATTTAGTTGGCGCCTCAGTGTTTTCGCAGTTGGGCTTAGCCACTGGTTTCCATCAGTTGTGGGTAGCTAAGGGTAGCATAGAAAAGACTGCCTTTAGGACTCCGGACGGTTTCTATGAGTGGCTGGTGATGCCCTTCGGTTTGACAAACGCCCCAGCATACTTTGTCGAATTGACGAGTAGGGTGTTTAGGGAGTACCTTAATAAATTCATGGTGGTATTTGTGGATTACATCTTGATTTTTTCTAAGAGCGAGGAAGAACAATGCCCTACATCTTAGGGAAGTGTTGGAGACCCTTCGAGCGCATAACCTTAAAGCTAAATTTTCTAAATGTCACTTTTGGAGGAAGGAAGTGCGATTCTTATGGCACGTGGTTTCCAAAGAAGTGATAGCTGTGGGTCCTGCGAAGGTGGTGGCCATCCAAGATTGGAAGTTTCCCAAAAATGCTATCGAGGTGAGGAGTTTCTTGGGGTTGGTTGGCTACTATAGGAAATTTATCTAGGAATTCACAAAGATATCAGCCCCATTGACATGCTTGACGAAGAAGAACCTAGTTTTCACGTGGGACGTAGATTGTGATGATGCGTTCCAACGTTTAAAGAGAGCTTTGACCACAGCCCCGGTCTTAGTGTTGCCAGATGGGAGCAAGCCATTTACCGTTTATACCAATGCTTGTGGGACAGGACTAGGCGCAGTATTAATGCAAGAGGGGAGGGTAATAGCCTATGGAGAAAGGCAGTTGAGAGTGCATGAGAGAAATTACACTACACATGACCTAGAGTTGGCCGCTATTGTTTTCGCGCTTAAGTCTTGGCGCCATTATCTTCTTGGCGAGAAATTCGAATTGTTCACAGATCACAAATCGCTAAAATACTTTTTCTCTCAGAAGGACTTGAACTTAAGGCAGCAAAGGTGGATGGAATTCTTAGCGCTTTACGATTTCGAGATAGCATATACCCCTGGCAAGGGTAACGTGGTGGCAGACGCCTTAAGTAGGAAAAGGTTGTCCTTGAGTCTGTTGTTTATGGAGCGACGAAGCTTAGAGTTCATCTCTACGTTTGACTTTAAACCTTCCATTGACTTTGTACCCGGTTTGCTAGCAACCCTAGAGGTCAGACCTACGCTTTTGGGACGAATTGGTAAGGCACAGCGAGATGACCCACAGTTGGTTGAGTCAGTAGAGAAGCTCATAAGGGGGAGTCATCGAGCCATCTCAGTAGGTATACCCTAGACGATAAGGGTTGGTTACGTAGGGACGGTAGACTTTGTGTACCAAGGGACGAGAACTTGAGGAAGACCATTCTTGATGATGCACATCGTTCGAAGATGACCATTCATCCCGGCGGGGACAAGATGTATATGGACATGAGACGAGTTTACTTTTGGGCCGGTATGAAGAGGGATGGGGCCTAGTTTGTCACTAGATGCTTGGTGTGCCAACAAGTAAAAGCAGAGCAAAAGAAACCTGGTGGGTTGCTTCACCCATTGGAGGTCCCACAATGGAAGTGGGAGACTGTCTCGATGGACTTTGTTGATGGGTTACCGAGATCGAGGAAGGATAATACGGGGATTTGGGTCGTGGTAGACATACTTACTAAGAGCGCCCATTTCATTCCCGTGAAGAATAAGAGGATTGCTCCATGGTTAGCCTCTATATACATTCGAGAGATAGTTCGTTTGCACGTTGTTCCTTCTAGCATAGTGAGCGATCGCGATCCTATCTTTACTATCGAGTTTTGGAAGAGCTTGCAAGTGGCGGTAGGGACTCAGTTATGTTTGAGCACAGCATATCATCCTTAGACGGACGGCCAGACCAAGAGGGTGAATCATATTCTAGAGGACCTTTTGAGGCTATGTGTTTTAGACTTCGGAGGTACATGGGAGGAGCATCTTCCTTTGGTGGAATTCGCGTATAATAATAGTTTTCAGTCTAGCATTGGCATGGCACCTTTCGAGGATCTTTATGGAAGGCCTTGTCGTTCACCTATGTTGGTGGGAATCTACAGATAAGATCTTACTTGGGCACGATATGATTAGAGAGACTTCGGAAAAGATCGATTTGATTCGAAGGAGGATGAAGACGGCGCAAGACAGGCAGAAATCTTATGCGGACAAGAGGAGGACAGATCTTGAGTTTGATATTGGGAACCTGGTCTTTATCAAGGTATCTCCATTACGGAATGTTGTTCGCTTTGGGTCCGTTGGGAAGTTAGCACCAAGGTTTGTAGGACCCTTTCCAATTACAGAGAGGATTGGGCAGATGGTGTATAGAGTAAAACTACCAGTGAAGCTCAGCGGAGTTCATGATGTGTTTCATGATTCACATTTGCGTAAGTGTTTACACGATACAGCGGAAGTGCTGGAGCAGAGCACGCTCAAAGAAGTGGAAGTAGAGCGCAATGCCACAATCAGACGAGCTCCTACGCGCATTCTCGAATCGGAGGTCAAAAGGCTTCACAACAAAGAGGCCAAGTTGGTCAAAGTGCAATCTGGAGATGATCAAAGAGACGTGACTTGGGAGATGGAAGATAAGATGTGTACATTGTACCCTTTCCTTTTTTAGGGCATGTTTTAATTTCTCCTTTTTCTACCGCTTTGTTGATACTTGTCCTATCTTTTAATATTAAATTTGCGATGACATCTTCGATCTTTAGTTAGGTAGAAACTTATGGTTGAAGCATGTGTTTGAGACATGTTATGTCTGATGGATGCAAATGGATGCAAGTGGTTGCTAGTGGTTGCTCGTGGATGCATATACACACACCATAGGCACTAGATCGACTCAATTACCTTCATGTTGCATATAAATGTGTGTGCATATTTAAATTAATGGATGTATAATAGTTGTGTTATCATATGGATGCTGCAATTTGATGAATGGTTGTGCACACATGTAGAAATGATATGTATCGATAGGATTCTTTCGCATACATAATGGACGCATGGCATTATCATGATTTGCATTAAGGAGGTCAACTGAATCAGTAGACCGCCTGATTTTGCATTAGATAAGGAGCATATACACACACTTCTTGCATATGTTCATACAACATTAGAAATTTTGTAAGGACAATGGATGCCTGTGTTTGATGATTGAGTATATGGACGATTGGATGGTAGGATATGCATTCTCCTTAACTTGGAGATTTCAGGGGAGAAATCATTTAAGGAGCGGAGAATGTAACACCCTGTAATTTTAATATTAATGTTAACAAATTTTAAGAAAAATTAATCATAAATTTGAGAATTAAGGGAAATGGGTTGCACCATTGTGTTCGTCTCGGAATTCTGGTTGAGATAGAGTCCGAGTTTGCGTGAATCGGACTTCGTATGAAGAAGATATGGCCATCGAAAGTTTCATTAAAATTAAAATAGATTTCAAAATTCAAATTCAAACTCAGATTGGGCAAGGCGGGAAAATACCCGCTAGGGGCCAGTTCGACTAGGGGGTCGACATGGGGATCGACCTACCAAGACAGGTCGACCAGGGGGTCGACCTACCCCCCGGACAGATTGGAAAGATGACGATTTTGTGACTGGTTGATGAGTCATTAGGGTTTCTGGATGTCTCTGATCTGGTCTGAATGGTTGAGGTTAGTTCTAGGTTGATCGGATGGCCTAAATTAATCCTAAATTCTATATGAACACTTGTAGACTCAAACCCTAAAATCAAATAAAAATTAGAACCATGGTCGTCATGCTGTCACCTTGCAACCTAGAGTAGCCGTCACCAACTAGAGGAAAAGTGAAGCTAATCAACTCAATTCAATTCAACTCTAATCTAAACAACAACGAATTGATCTACTTCAAAGGAGAGCTTAATCAGTTTCAGAACTCAGATTTCAGAACTCAAGACCTTCTTTGAGTTGTGAGTTTGATTTCTTTAATAAGATAATTAACATTTAATAAGGTTGAGTTATTATTTGAGTTATATGGTTATGTTGTGAATCATTGACCATTATGTTATTATCTATGTTGTAAATTTATGATGTTATTATCTGTGTTGTAAATCTGTGATAATTATTGGCTTATGTACAATCAATTCATATTGTTGCTTCATATGCTAGTTTGGTTATGTTTGTGGAAGTAATTCATAGGTTAAATCATATGTAAGTTAACTTGATTCATAATTCTACATGTAAGTTTGGGTGTTAATTTATATATGGATTATATGCAAGTTGATGAGAATCATATACAATCCTTACATATTTCATGACATCTATTTTATGTGTAAATTGGATCTGAAGTTAGGCTATGACATGTGTGAGTTAGATGCAAGTTTACATCATAGTTTATGTTGCATAAGTCACATATGCAAGTTTGTGTGTGTGTGTGTATATATATATATTTGGAGTATGCATCATGTAATGTAGGTTTGAGATTCCTATGCAAGTTTACACCTTATGATTAGACCTATGACATACATAGCTTATGCAAGTTTGTGACTATTGCCTATGCAAGTTTACACCTTTTAGGCTTATGTTTAGATTCATGACAATACAAAGTTTATGCAAGTTATAATGTGATTCCTATTTGCAAGATAGATCTATTCTATGTCTTATGCGAATTTATGATGTTTCTTCCTTTTTATGTGTGTTAGATTATTTGTTAGTCTAATATACATATATGTCATGTTAAGCGAACATACAACGTGGGGCAATGGGATAATATTAAAATATTTATTGAGAATTGACATAAATGCCTTAAATGGCACATAATTAATTTGTGATGGTAATTGGTATAATTTTATATACCATAAATAGATGGACATAATTAAGATGTCAATTATGGGCATAGTTAAATTTGGAATTGATTGACAATTTGAATAGGGAAATTAATTCAAATTGGGGATAATTAATTATTTGTAATTAATCGCCTAAGACACGAGGTTAGACTCTTTTGAGGTGTAAGACTGCCCGGACCCGCCCAGCAAATCCAGCAGTCACAAATGCCAGTCTAATGTGAGAGGTCAAAGGCATGAATTAAATGCGTAACAGTTGTAAAGGCACGAGGTTAGGCTCGTTTGTGGCGTAAGACTACCCGGACCCGCCCGGCAAATCCAACTGCAACAAATGCCAGTCTAATATGGGAGGTCTCTACAAGGTTACGGTGTTAATGAATTAAGAAACATTTAACCAGATAAACAAGTGGTAGGACATGAGGGGGTTAAGTGGGTGCCTTGGGTGGCTTATGAAATACGATTAGAAACACTTAACCAAGTTGAACATGTAAGAAGACATGAACAAGAATGGGGTTAAGTGGGAAACTTTAGTGGGGACCAAGCTTAGGTGGATAGCTTGTGTCAAGTAATGGGGGCCCGTTTCAACCAATAACCCTTGAGTATCTTTGTGGGCTCGACCCAAGTCGAGGACGGGACACACATACTGGGTTTGACTGCAAGAGACCAAAACGGGTTAGCGGGGGCAACGCAAGTCCAACGGGGTCATGTGCGTGTGTGGGCCCGGGCTGGTAGGTAAGACGTTGTTGCATCATGTAGGTATACGCCGTGCATCGTTGGTGGTATCAGGTTGCCACTTTGGGGAGTGATACACCTCACTATGGGGCCAACACAGGTATCTACGAGTTAGGGAGCCGATCGAAAGGGGGGGTAGTGGGTACACCTAGTGGAGACAGGGGTAGGCGGCACAGATGAAGGCAACTAGGCGTACACGAAACTACCATTATGATTATTAAGGTTCTGTTGGAGGGATCAACTTTTAGGGTATTTTGTGTGGTGCCGTGTAGTAATTATCTTATAGTAATTAGGTGTGCCTTTAACGTTATCTTTATTCATCTTATTTCCTTAGTTTACTCTGCCATACCCATTTGTTCACAGTCATTTCCTTATTTTCCAGCTTATGCCTTAGCCTAGTTATTTTCATAATTATATTGTTAAAGTTATCGCACTCACCGGACTTTATGTCTGATCTCCTTGTTTCCACCTCTTTTCTTCCTCCCCCCCCCCCCCCCCCCGCACCAAGGTGCTCAGGGTGGGACTAGAACTAGTGGAGCTTGATTTGGACAGCTTTATTTCTTTCTTTGAAGTTGCTTGGATCGCTGAAGTAAAAGTTTAGACTATCTTATTTATGGCTATTTTATGTTGGGGTTATGTCTTTTATTTTATGTACTCTGATTTAGTCAAGATGGATATTATGTACTTGACTCTAGTCTTTGGTTTTTGATGATGTAATCAAACTTATGTATTTACCGCTGTAATGAAATGAAGTTTTAAATTTTCAAGTACTGTTTTATATCTGTCTTGTTGTCAAGTTTCTATTCTATACACACTTAAAACATCCCATAGAAGTTAATGCATTCCCTTCGTGAGTGACATTAATGGACATGGGGTGTCACATCAAACCTTAATCCTAAACCTCATAACCCTATTCTATGAAGCCGTCATGCTATCCATCTTTAAGGTAGCCTAGCCTCCATCTTCTCCAAACGAGAAATCAAATTAGAGAGAGAACTTCAAATCAAAGTATAGGCTTTCTTCTTCAATCAACAAACAAATATTAGAATCGCTACAATGTCAACTAATTCACTTTTCTAATCCTATCATTGTAAGTTCAGTTATTATTCAGATTTGAACACCTATCATGACTATAATAATCGGACCTAGTACTATGCCTAATTATGAGATAATCAATTCTGATTCATGATTACCTATGCTTATGAGACTGTTGTGATTGGTACAATGGAACCTATCATGTTGTACACTACTATGCCTAATTGTGAGATAATCAATTCTGATTCATGATTACCTATGCTAATGAGACTGTTGTGATTGGAACAATGGAACCTATCATGTTGTACACCACTATGCCAAATTGTGAGATAATCAATTTTGATTCATGTTTATCCTTTTGTCAAATCTGAATTACCTATACTTATGAGACCGTTGTGATTGAAACAATGGGTATCATGTTGTACACCAAATTGGTGATTCTCTTATATCCAACTCTAACGAATCTTTATGCCTATGATGTAACTTGCTCAATTTGGCCATACTTATTGCTAATGTACAACATGCCTATTGGAAACATGGTTCTTGGATTTGGGTACACCTTTACATGCCTATTTTGCTTCTTATGCCAATTCTTTTGTTCCTTCTCTATTCTCCTTTTTATTTTATTTTATGAATACTAGGTTCATTCGAAACCTAGATTGAATCTTGTTGTACGTACGATCGAAACGTTGGGAATTGGGGGTATAACTTAATTATTGAGTAATTTTGGACATAACAAGTAAATGTGGCATTACTTGAATTGACTACAATTGTGGGTAGTTGGCATATAAAAATCTAGATTTGGGCAAGTATGGGAAATATGTAATTTGGCTAAAAGAAGAACATGCCTAACACGAGGTTAGATTGAGTTGCGGTGTAAGACAACCCGGAACCGCCCGGCACATCCAACAACCGCAACAACAGATCTAATGTGAGAGGTTAGCGCATTAAGCCTAAAACCCGAAGTTAGAATGAGTTTGCGGTAGAAGTCTTCCCAGAACTACCCGGCACATCTAGCAACCGCAAACAACAGTTCTAATGTGAAAAGTTGAGGCATTAATGAATGAATTAATGCTAATGAATGGACATGCTAAGAATGGTTGGGTTAAACTTAGGCAACACATAACCGATACAACATGTTAATTAAACAGATGGGTGGGGTTAGGTTACATGGAGAACACTTTACCACTATAACATGTTGATTAGGAAACCCTAGTAACGGGGACCCATTTCAGCAGTAACCCACATAGATGTGGTATCCTGAACTAGGAAGGGTAGGGCACGATTACTGGGCTGATTATAAGCGGTCAAAATAGCGGCGAGTGGTGCGTCAGTTTAGGTTCCGACGGAGTACGGGGGTGCAGGTACTCCGTAGTGGAAAAATCAGGCACTGGGCATCAGTAGTTATACACTGTGCATCCTGAATTGTGTCGGGTTGCCACCATAGGGGTTGATACACCCTATGGTGGGACCAGCACAGGTATCTACAATCAAGCAGGGCCGAATGACACAAGTAATAAATGCATGCGAGTAGGAGCCGATTGATAAATGGATTATTTTATTATGGACACATGATGCTCGTTGAAACATTTGTAAGTAGGTGTAGAGAAATGGAAATGAGTGCGATAGCATATTCAGTTTATCTTGCCTTATCTTACCTTATGTTATCTTGTCACTATGGTATTGTCCTATATTCAGTTTATTCATGTCATGATCTTTTTTCTTGTTTACATGCTGAAAATCATTGGACTTACCAGATTTATGTCTGACCCATTTTTTTTCGTCTCCTTTTCTTCCGTTTCCCCCCAGGTCCGCAGGGAGGGAGTACTTCAGTTTAGTTCAAACCTTTTCCAGCTTGAAGAGAGTAGATGCATTGTTTAGATTCTCTTTTCTTGGGCTATGGCCGTGGTTACACTTTTATTGGGGATTTATGCTGCTTTACTACTGCTTTACGCTTCTTTATGTATTTTGAGCTTTTAATCAAGACAGAAGTTTTATTGTAATAACTTGGAAGTCGGGTTTTGAGACAATGGTTGTAATGTTTTGACTAGACACGTTGCTTATGAAATAATTCCAGTTTTTCCGCTGTTTATATGTCTGTCTTGTAAATTATCTGTATCTTTTACCTATAATGCTCCACCGAAGCTAATGCATTCCCTTTATGAGTGACCTTAACGGAGGCGGGGTGTTTCACTTGGTATCAGAGCTGATGGTTACTAGATCAGATAAAAATTCTTGAAAACTATTTCTCAAAAAGAAGTTTTAAAGAAGCATTTTCAAGAAAAGTGTTGTTTTATTTTAAAGGCATATTCCCCAAAGCCATACGCACTATCTTTCTATCCTTTGTTTTGGACCTTTTCTTTTCGTTTCAACATGTCTGGGGATCTTAATCTTCCCGAGGACGTACAGATACCCGGCTGGTTCAGAAGGTATCTGGAGGCTAGGGCTGATGCCGCAGGCCCAGCAGACATTCCTCCTACCCCAGCTGCAGTAGTTCCTCCTCCTCCTCCGCGTGTGAATGCTTTCTCAAAGATATGTAGAGTCTTTCGAGCTATGGCAGAAAGAACTTTATTGTGACTGAATCATTCGTGGAAGCAAGAAACTGGCTCAAGGAAACGGAAGATTTGTTTGTTATCTTCGAAGTGGACGATAGGGGCTGTATGGTTACTTAAGGACGAAGCCTATTTTTGGTGGGGAGTTACTAATGCTGAAAGACCAATTGAGACTTGGGTGGATTTCAGAATGAGGTTTGAAATGAAGTTCCTCTCGCAAGCTGAACGAAGCCTACAGATGGAGAAGTTCTTAGCACTCAAACAGGGAAGCCTATCGGTTATGGAATACGTCAACCAATTCAACCAGCTGGCTAGATTCAGACTGGAGTTGGTTAACACTCCACATAAAAAGGCTCTCCGTTTCGTTAAAGGGTTGAATGAGCCACTGCATAGCCTAGCTATGTCCCATATACCTGTGGGTGCGACTTATGAGTGACTGGTGGATATGGCACTGTTTTAGGAGGAAGATAAGGCTGGGAATAAGGAGACAAAGGTGGAAGGACCTCTAGACAAGAAAGTGGAGGGATCGCAGAATAAGAAGACAAATTCTAAGAAGGGCGGGAAGAATAACAAACTCAATGACAAGAGGAAGTGTAACTTTTGTAGCATACCTGGACATCAGATTAAGGACTGCAGAAAGAAGAAGAGGAAGATGGGTGGTTGTTTCCATTGCGGTGAGACAGGACATATGGCTAAGGATTGCAAAAGAAGGCAAGGGCAATGGAAGAGGACTGGATTTACTTCTGGAGAGAAGATTCATGCTCTCATTGCACCTTCGCATGAAAGAGGTAGAAATGTTTCTGATGAGAGTTTAGTTTATCATTCTGATCATTCAGTTCTTACTCTTTTTGATTCTGGCGCATGGCACTCTTTTATATCTACTGCTTTAGTTGAATCACTGCACCTAGATACCGGTATAGTTGAGGATCCCATTGTTGTTTCAAATCCAATTGGGGGTTCGGTTTATTTGTCAATGATTTGTTTGGGTTTGGAAATTTTTATACTAAGCGTTGGGTTTAGATGTAATGCTTATGTTTTGGGTTTCACGAGCTATAGTTTGATTCTAGGCATGGATTGGTTATCCAGTAATGGTGCGATCCTCGATTGTAAAAAGAGAGTGGTTAGACTTATGACTTGCCTCGGTAATACTCTCAAAATCTCTAGTAATCCCATGAATTCTGTTATGCTTAGCTACCTAAAATCTCTTGATGCGTCTGTTGAAAATTTGCAATCTGTTAGAGTAGTCCGTGAATACTCGGATGTCTTTGAAGAGGTGAAGGGTTTACCTCTAAAGCAAGAGATAGACTTCCGCATATACCTGGTAGATAATGCAAAACCAGTTGCTTTACCTGTTTGACACATGGCTCCAAGGGAAAGGAAGGAGTTTAGAAAGCCAGTTAAAGAGCTGCTCGAAAAGGGGTTCATAAGATGGAGTATTTATGAATGGGGTGCTCCAGTAGTGTTCGCAACCAAAGCGGATGGTTCACATCGCCTATGCGTGGATTATAGGGAGCTAAACAAGCTGACCAAGAAGAATAGGCACCCACTTCCAAGAATAGACGACATGTTCGACCAGCTTATAGGTGCATCAGTATTCTCCCAACTAGATCTGGCCACCGGATTCCATCCGCTAAGAGTGGCTGAAGACAACATAGATAAGACCGTGTTCAGGGCTTCGATGGTTTCTTCGAATGGCTTGTCATGCCTTTCGGCTTGACAAACGCACCCGCCTATTTCGTAGACTTGATGAGTACGGTGTTCAAGGAAGTCCTTGATAAATTTGTAGCGGTCTTCGTAGACGACGTTTTGATTTTCTCAAAAAGTGAGAAAGAACATGCTTTGCATTTAAGGGAAGTTATGGATACTCTTCGAGCACATCGGCTGAAAGCAAAATTCTCCAAATGCCATTTTTGGAGAGAAGAAGTAAGATTTCTTGGACATGTGATGTCTGAAGAGGGGATGGTTGTGGATCCCGCAAAAGTAGTCGTGGTACAAGATTGTAAGGTTCCATGGAATGCAACTAAAGTACGAAGTTTTCTTGGACTAACGGACTATTACAGAAAATTCATTAAAGACTTTGCGAAGATCTCAGCCCCACTTACAAGATTGACGAAGAAGAACCTAACTTTTGCCTGGGATTTGGATTGCGATGTTGCTTTCCAACAATTGAAAAGGGCTCTGACAACCGCCCCAATCCTGACATTGCCTGACGGGAGTAAGACATTTACAGTATACACAGACGCATGCAGTACAGGAATAAGCGCTGTCTTGATGCAAGAAGGCAAGGTAGTTTGTTATGGGGGAAGGCAATTGAAGGTACATGAGAAGAACTGCCCAACTGATGATTTAGATTAGCTTCCATTGTTTTAGCTCTTAAGTCATGTCGTCACTACCTACTAGGAGAAAGATTTGAATTGTTTACTGACCATGTATCATTAAAGTAAATTTTCTCACAAAAAGATCTTAACTTAAGACAACAAAGGTGGATGGAGTTTCTTGCCTCATACGAGTTTGAGATTTCTTATACTCCTGGCAAGGGCAATGTGGTAGCATACGCCTTAAGTAGGAAAAAACTGACCTTAAGTCCTCTCTTTATGGAAAGTCAAAACTTGGAGTACATAGAAACCTTTGACTTTAAACCCTCTTTTGAGTTTGTACCTGGTTTGTTAGCAACGCTAGAGGTGCGGCTTTCGCTTTGGACTCAACAGGAACTATGCAACGTGAAGACCAACAGATAGTTGATATGATGGACAAGTTAATTAGAGGTGAGACTTCTAGTCACCTCAATAGATACTCCATCGATGACAAGGGTTGGTTGAGGCGGGATGGAAGACTATGCATCCCACAAGCAAGGGATTTGGTGAAGACACTTCTCGAAGAAGCACACCATTCTAAGTTGACCATACACCCAGGTGAAGACAAGATGTATAAAGACTTAAAAAGTGTTTTCTTTGGAATGGCATGAAGAAGGATGTAGCTGAATTTGTCTCTAAATGCTTTATATGCCAGCAAGTCAAGGCAGAGTAGAAGAAGCCTGGTGGTTTGGTTCATCCTCTAGAGGTCCCACAGTGGAAATGGGATAGCATTTCGATGGACTTTATAGATGGGTTTCCTAGGTCAAGAAGGGGCAATACCAGTGTTTGGGTAATAGTTGACAGGCTCTCTAAAAGCGCTCACTTTATACCTGTTAAGAGTTGGAGGACTGCCTCATCGTTAGCATCCATTTATCTTAAAGAGGTAGTTCGACTGCATGGGATACCCTCTAGCATAGTAAGTGATCGAGATCCTATCTTTACGAGCGAGTTTTGGAAGAGTTTGCAAGAGGCTTTAAGCAAACAACTAGCTTAAGCACTGCCTATCACCCTCAAACCGATGGTCATACGGAAAGGGTAAACAGAGTGTTAGAAGATCTCTTGAGATTGTGCTTTCTTGATTTTGGAGGAACATGGGAGGATCATCTTCCTTTGGCGGAGTTCGCCAACAGTAATAACTACCAAGCCACCATAGGCATGGCACCCTTCGAGGCTTTATATGGAAGACAATGCCGATCACCAACTTGTTGGTGTGAATCCACAGACAAGCTTATACTTGGCCTCGACATGATTAGATAAACTTCAGAGAAAGTGAACTTGATACGAAGACGAATGAAGACTGCACAAGATAGACAGAAATCCTATGTGGATAAAAGAAGGACCGACCTTGAGTTTGAGGTTGGAGATAGGGTTTTCCTTAAAGTATCTCCTTAGAGGAATATCATTCGCTTTGGGTCCATAGGGAAATTGGCACCAAGGTTTGTGGGGCCATTTCCTATCATTGAGAGGATTGGGACGATGGGTTATAGAGTAGAGCTGCCCGAAAGATTGGCTGGAGTTCATAATGTTTTTCATGTTTCTCATCTATGAAAGTTCTTGCATGAGTCTGTGGAAGTTGTGGAGCCGAGCATACTAGAGGAAGTAGAAGTGGAACGAGAAGCGATGGTGAGAAGAGTTCCAACTCGTGTCTTGGGAACAAAAGTTAAAAAGCTACGCAATCATGAGGTCAAGCTAGTAAAAGTACAATGGAGTAATGCTGAAGAAGCCGTGACTTGGGAGACTGAAGACAAGATAAGCGCAACCTACCCTTATCTTTTTGAGGGGACATCCTTGATCTCTTTTTCCATAAGTTTATGCATGCTTGTATCTATCTTTTAAGTATATCTCCTCGGTCCTGTTCTTAATCCTTAGGTAGAAACCAATGGATGTAAACATGTATTTGAAACATGTTATGATTGATGGTTGCAAGTGGTGGCTGGTGGTTGATCGTGGATGCATATACACATATATTAGGTACTAGATCGGCTCAGTCACTTTCATATCGCATATGCATATATGAATTTGTATATGGATTGAAACTTGATGTGTTATCATATGGATGTTGCATTTGTATGAATGATTGTGCAATCATGTACAAGTTATAAGGTACGATTAGGAATAATTGCATACATGATGGACTCATGGCACTGATATAATTCGCATTAAGTAGGTCAACTGAATCAGTAGACCGCCTGAATTTGCATTAGATAAGGACATATGCACACACCACCCATATGATCATGAAAGCATTAGAAATCTTTTTAAGGACAGTGGATGTCTGTGATTGATGGTTGAGTAGATGGATGTTGGATGTTAGGGTACATTCTTCTTAACTCAGAGATTTTGAGGACGAAATCTTTTAAAGAGGAGAGAATGTAACACCCCGTATTTTCTATGAATATTAAAATTAACATATTTAAGAACACTTAATTTTTAAAAGAAGAATTAGGTGAAATGGGTTACGCCATTGCGTTCGTCTTGGAATTCGGCTTGAAATAGAGTCCGAGTTTGCATGAATCGGACTCCGTATGAAGAAGTTATGGAGGTTAGAAGATTTCAAGTGTAAGTAGAGATTAAATTAAAATAATAACTAAATAATCAAAACATATTCGAAATTCAAAATTTAGGAAAGCAGTTGAGCAGGAAAACTCCCGCTCTGGGGTGTCGACCCCCCTATAGAGGTGTCGACATAAGTGTCGACCCCTGCTTACTATTCTGGACAGTGACGATTTTCTGAGTCATAGGGCTACATAGCGTTCTGATTGGCCTGATGATGCATTTTCTTGGACTGGATGGTCTAGATGGATCCTATGTTGATCTAAAGGCTCAAACTAGTCCTATACTCCTATATAATCACGTCAAATGTAACACCCCGTAATTTTAATATTAATATTATCAAATTTAAATAATAATTAATCTTAAATGTGAGAATTAAGGGAAACGGGTTGCGCCATTATGTTCGGCTCGGAATTCTGGTTGAGATAGAGTCCGATTTTGCGTGAACTGGACTTCGTATGAAGAAGATATGGTCATCGGAAGTTTCATTAAAATTCAAACAGATTTCAAAATTCAAATTCAAACTCAGATTTGGCTAGGCGGGAAAATTCCCGCCAGGGTCCATATCGACTAGGGGATCGACTTAGGGGTCGACCTATCCCCCGGACAGATTGGAAAGATGACGATTTTGTGACTGGTTAATGAGTCATTAGGGTTTCTGGATGGCTCTGATCTTGTCTGAATGGTTGAGGTTAGTTCTAGGTTGATCGGATGGCCTAAATTGATCCTAAATTCTATATAAACACTTATAGACTCAAACCCTAAAATCAAAATAAAATTAGAACCATGGCCGTCATGCTGTCACCTTGCAACCTAGAGTAGCCATCACCAACTAGAGAAAAAGTGAAGCTAATCAACTCAATTCAATTCAACTCTAATCTAAACAACAACGAATTGATCTACTTCAAAGGAGAGCTTAATCAATTTCAGAACTCAGATTTTAGAACTCAAGACCTTCTTTGAGTTGTGAGTTCGATTTCTTTAATAAGATAAGTAACAATTTAATTAGGTTGAGTTATGATTTGGGTTATATGGTTATGTTATGAATCATTGACCGTTATGTTATTATCTATGTTGTAAATCTATGATGTTATTATCTATGTTGTAAATCTTTGATAATTATTGGCTTATGTACAATCAATTCATAATGATGCTTCATATGCTAGTTTGGTTATGTTTGTGGAACTAATTCATAGGTTAAATCATATGTAAGTTTAACTTGATTCATAATTCTACATGTAAGTTTGGGTATTAATTTATATATGGATTATATGCAAGTTGATGAGAATCATATACAATCCTTGCACGTTTCATGACATCTATTTTATGTGTAAATTGGGTCTAAAGTTAGGCTATGACATGTGTGAGTTAGGTGCAAGTTTACATCATAGTTTATGTTGCATAAGTCACATATGCAAGAGTGTGTGTGTGTGTGTGTGTGTGTGTGTGTATATATATATTTGGAGTATGCATCATGTAATGTAGGTATGAGATTCCTAGGCAAGTTTACACCTTATGATTAGACCTATGACATACATAGCTTGTGCAAGTTTGTGACTATTGCCTACGCAAGTTTACACCTTTTAGGCTTATGTTTAGATTCATGACAATACAAAGTTTATGCAAGTTATGATGTGATTCCTATTTGCAAGTTAGATCTGTTCTGTGTCTTATGCAAATTTGTGATGTTTCTTCCTTTTTATGTGTGTTAGATTATTTGTTAGTCTAATATACATATATGTCATGTTAAGAGAACGTACAACGTGGGGCAATGGGATAATATTAAAATATTTATTGAGAATTAACATAAATGCCTTAAATGGCACATAATTAATTTGTGATGGTAATTGGTATAATTTTATATACCATAAATAGATGGACATAATTAAGATGTCAATTATGGACATAGTTAAATTTGGAATTGATTGACAATTTGAATAGGGAAATTAATTCAAATTGGGAATAATTAATTATGTGTAATTAATCGCCTAAGACACGAGGTTAAACTCTTTTGTGGTGTAAGACTGCCTGGACTCGCCCGGCAAATCCAACAGCCACAAATGCCAGTCAAATGTGAGAGGTCAAAGACATGAATTAAATGCGTAACAGTTGTAAAGACACGAGGTTAGGCTCGTTTGTGGCGTAAGACTGCCCGGACCCGCCCGGCAAATCCAGTTGCAACAAATGCCAGTCTAATGTAGGAGGTCTCTACAAGGTTACGGTGTTAATGAATTAAGAAACACTTAACCAGATAAACATGTGGTAGGACATGAGGGGGTTAAGTGGGTGCCTTGAGTGGCTTACGAAATACGATTAGAAACACTTAACCAAGTTGAATATGTAAGAAGACATGAACAAGAATGGGGTTAAGTGGGAAATTTTAGTGGGGACCAAGCTTAGGTGGATAGCTTGTGTCAAGTAATGGGGGCCCGTTTCAACCAGTAACCCATGAGTATCTTTGTGGGCTCGACCCAAGTCGAGGACGGGGACACGCATACTGGGTTTGACTGTAAGAGGCCAAAACGGGTTAGCGGTGGCAACGCAAGTCCAACGGGGTCATGTGCGTGTGTGGGCCCGGGCTGGTAGGTAAGACTTTGTTGCATCGTGTAGGTATAAGCCGTGCATCGGGTTTCCACTTTGGGGAGTGATACACCTCACTGTGGGGCTAGCACGGGTATCTACGAGTTAGGGAGCCGATCAAAAGGGGGGGTAGTGGGTATACCTAGTGGAGATAGGGGCAGGCGGCACCTATGAAGGCAACTAGGGGTACACGAAACTACCATTATCATTATTAAAGTTCTGTAGGCGGGACCAACTTTTAGTGTGTTTGGTGTGGTATAGTGTAGTAATTATCTTATAGTAATTAGGTGTGCCTTTAATGTTATCTTTGTTCATCTTATTTCCTTAGTTTACTCTGCCATACCCATTTGTTCAAAGTCATTTCCTTATTTTCCAGCTTATGCCTTAGCCTAGTTATTTTGATAATTATATTGTTAAAGTTATCGAACTCGCTAGACTTCAGGTCTGACCCCCTTGTTTCCACCACTTTTCTTCCTTTTCCCCCAAGGTGCTCAGGGTAGGACTAGCACTAGTGGAGCTTGATTTGGACAGCTTTATTTCTTTCTTTGGAAGTTGCTTGGATCGCTGAAGTAAAAGTTCAGCCTATCTTATTTATGGCTATTTTATGTTGGGGTTATGTCTTTTATTTTATGTACTCTGATTTAGTCAAGATGGATATTATGTACTTGACTCTAGTCTTTGGTTTTTGATGATGTAGTCAAACTTATGTATTTACCGCTGCGATAAAATAAAGTTTTAAATTTTCAAGTACTATTTTAAATCTGTCTTGTTGTCAAGTTTCTGTTCTATACACACTTGAAACATCCCATAGAAGTTAATGCATTCCCTTTCTGAGTGACATTAATGGACATGGGGTGTCACACGTGGTATCAGAGCTGAAGGTTACCAGAACAAATATGAATTTTGAAAAATTGTTTTTTTAAAAAGCATTTTTGTAAAGAAATACTTTTAAAAGTACATTTTAAGGAAAGTATTTTCAAGAGAAAAGTTTATTTTAAAGACATAACCCCAAGAGCCATATATCTTTCCTTCGATTCTTTTGTATTGAATCTTTCCTTTTTCGTTTTAGCATGTCTGGGGATCTTAACCTTCCGAAGGGTGTACCGATACCAGGATGGTTTAGGAGGTATTTGGAGGCTAGGGCCACCACCGCAGGTCCAGCAGATGTTCCTCCTCCCCCAGCTGCACCCGTTCCTCCTCCCCCTCCACGTGTAGATACTTTTGAAAAGATATGTAAGGACTTTCGGGCAATGGACGGGGAACCTTTTCACGGGTCAGAGACGTTTGTTGAAGCTCGAAATTGGCTAAAGGAGGTGGAATAATTGTTTGGAATCTTTGAGGTAGAAGATGGAAGAAAGGTCCAATTAGCCGCCTGGTTAATGAAGGATGAGGCCTCATTTTGGTGGGAGGTCACTAATGGGGAGCGTCCAGTTGATACATGGCCGGATTTCAGGCGTAGGTTTGAGGCAAAGTTTCTCTCACGGGCCGAAGAGAATCTATACATGGAAACATTTTTGGCATTAAAGGAAGGGAATCTGTCAGTAAAAGAGTACGTCAACAAATTCAACCAGTTGGCGAGATTTGGCTTGGACTTGGTGAATACACCAAAAAAGAAGGCCTTGAGATTTGTTAAGGGTTTAAACGAGCCGCTACATGGGTTAGCTATGACCCACATCCCTATGGGGGCCACCTTTGAGAGACTAGTCGATATGGCGCTTATGCATGAAGAGGAGAAAGGCGCCAATGCTAATAAGGCACCCGAAAAGAAAGGGGATCAAAAGAAACCACAATAGCAACAGCAGAACAAGAAGGGTGGTAAGGACAACAATGGAAAGGGAAAGGAAAGGTGCTTTAACTGCAGGACACCAGGACATCTAAGCAAAGACTGTAGGAAGAAGAAAAAGACTGGTTGTTTTCACTGTGGCGAGGCAGGACACCTGATTAAGGACTGCCCAAAGAAAGGGCAGAGGGCAGGGTCTACCTCGGGAGGGCAGCTTCAGGCTCTCATGGCGCCAGGGCAGGCAAGAGGTTAGGTCCAGGCTCTCATGGCCCCACCGCTACAAGAACGAGGTAGAACAATTTCCGTTGAAAGTTTGATTTTCTTGTTTGATCATCCTGTCCGTACTTTATTCGATTCTGGCGCATCACATTTGTTTATCTCTACATCATTAGTTGAAACACTGCACTTAAATACTAGTCTTGTTGTGGATCCCATTGTAGTCTCAAATCCTATTGGCGGGTCGGCTCATTTATCCATGATTTGTAGGGATTTGAGATTGTCTAACTTAGGCTTTGGTTTTGAATGTAATGCTTTTGTGCTTGGTTTCATGGGCTATGGGTTGATTCTAGGGATAGATTGGCTAGCCAGATATGGTGCCATCCTAGATTGTGAACGAAGGGTAGTAAAATTGTTGACTCGTAGTGGAAAGACCCTTGATATTTCTTGTGACCGTAGAGGATCGGTGATGCTTAGTTATCTTGAGTCACTTGACACATCCAATGATGATTTACATTCTGTTCGTATAGTCCGTGAATATGTTGATGTATTCGATGAGGTGAGGGGCCTACCCCCAAAACGTGAGATTGACTTTCGTATTTATCTTGTAGACAATGCAAAACCAGTATCTCTGCCAGTACGCCACATGGCTCCTCGTGAGAGGAGGGAGCTCAATAAGCAAGTTGGGGAGTTTCTTGAGAAGGGGTTCATAAGACGTAGTATATCGGAGTGGGGTGCTCCAGTAGTATTTGCCACGAAGCGGATGGGTCCCTTAGACTTTGTCTGGACTATAGAGAACTTAATAAGCTTATTAAGAAGAATAGGCACCCACTGCCGAGGATTGATGATCTCTTCGATCAGTTAGTTGGTGCCTCAGTGTTTTCGCAGTTGGGCTTAGCCACTGGTTTCCATCAGTTGTGGGTGGATGAGGATAACATAGACAAGACTGCCTTTAGGACTTCGGACGGTTTCTATGAGTGGCTAGTGATGCCCTTCGGTTTGACAAACGCCCCAGCATACTTTGTCGACTTGATGAGTAGGGTGTTTAGGGAGTACCTTAATAAATTCATGGTGGTCTTTGTGGATGACATCTTGATCTTTTCTAAGAGCGAGGAAGAACAATGGCCTACATCTTTGGGAAGTATACACAAATGCATGTGGTACAGGATTAGGCGCTGTCTTGATGCAAGAAGGCAAGGTAATTTTTTATGGGGGAAGGAAGTTGAAGGTACATGAGAATAACTACCCAACTCATGATTTAGAGTTAGCTTCCATTGTTTTGGCTCTTAAGTCATGTCGTCACTACCTACTAGGAGAAAGATTTGAATTGTTAACTGACCATAAATCATTAAAGTACCCTTTCTCACAAAATGTACTTAACTTAAGACAACAAAGGTGGATGGAGTTTCTTACCTCATCCGATTTTGAGATTCTTATACCCCTGGCAAGGGGAATGTGGTAGCAGACGTCTTAAGTTGGAAAAAGCTGACCTTAAGTCCTCTCTTTATGGAAAGGCAAAACTTGGAGTACATAGCAACATTTGACTTTAGACCCTCTTTTGAGTTTGTACCCGGTTTGTTAGCAACGCTAGAGGTGCGACTTTCGCTTTTGAACTCAATAGGAACTTCACAACGTGAAGACCCACAGAAAGTTGATATAATGGACAAGTTAATTAGAGGTGATACTTCTAGTCACCTCAATAGATACTCCATCGATGACAAGGGTTGGTTGAGGCGGGATGGAAGACTATGTGTCCCACAAGCAAGGGATTTGGTGAAGATAGTTCTCGAAGAAGCACACCATTCTAAGTTAACCATACACCCAGGTAGAGACAAGATGTATAAAGACATAAAAAGGGTTTTCTTTTGGAATGGGATGAAGAAGGATGTAGCTGAATTTGTCTCTAAATGCTTTATATGCCAGCAAGTCAAGGCGGAGCAAAAGAAGCCTGGTGGTCTGCTTCATCCTCTAGAGGTACCACAGTGGAAATGGGATAGCATTTCGATGGACTTTATAAATGGGTTGCCTTGGTCAAGAAGGGGCAATACCAGTGTTTGGGTAATAGTTGGCAGGCTCACTAAAAGCGCTCACTTTATTCCTGTTAAGAGTTGGAGGACTGCCTCATCGTTAGCATCCATTTATCTTAAAGTGGTAGTTCAACTGCATGGGATACCCTCTAGCATAGTAAGTGATCGAGATCCTATCTCTACGAGCGAGTTTTGGAATAGTTTGCAAGAGGCTGTAAGCAAACAGCTAGCTTAAGCACTGCCTATCACCCTCAAACCGATGGTCAGACGGAAAGGGTAAACAGAGTGTTAGAAGATCATTTTAGATTGTGCATTCTTGATTTTGGAGGAACATGGGAGGATCATCTTACTTTGGTGGAGTTCTCCTACAATAATAGCTACCAAGCTACCATAGGCATGACACCCTTCGAGGCTTTATACGGAAGACAAACTCGATCACCAACTTGTTGGTGGGAATCTACAGACAAGCTTATACTTGGGCCCGACATGATTAAAGAAACTTCAGAGAAAGTGAACTTGATACGAAGACAAATGAAGACCGCACAAGATAGACAGAAATCCTATGTGGATAAAAGAAGGACCGACCTTGAGTTTAAGGTTGGAGATAGGGTTTTCCTTAAAGTATCTCCTTTGAGGAATGTCTTTCGCTTTGGGTCCGTAGGGAAATTAGCCCCAAGGTTTGTGGGGCCATTTCCTATCATTGAGAGGATTGGGACGATGGCTTATAGAGTAGAGCTGCCCGAAAGATTGGCTGGAGTTCATAATGTTTTTCATGTTTCTCATCTACGTAAGTGCTTACATGAGTCTGCGGAAGTTGTGGAGCCGAGCATACTAGAGGAAGTAGAAGTGGAACAAGAAGCGATGGTGAGAAGAGTTCCGACTCATATCTTGGGAACAAAAGTTAAAAAGCTACGCAATCGTGAGGTCAAGATAGTAAAAGTACAATGGAGTGATGCTGAAGAAGCCGCAACTTGGGAGACTGAAGACAAGATACGTGCAGCCTACCCTTATCTTTTTGAGCGTACATCCTTGATCTCTTTTTCCATAAGTTTATGCATGCTTGTATCTATCTTTTAGGTATATCTCCTCGGTCCTATTCTTAATCCTTAGGTATAAACCAATGGATGTAAACTTGTATTTGGAACATGTTATGATTGATGGTTGCAAGTGGTGGCTGGTGGTTGATCGTGGATGCATATACACATATATTAGGTACTAGATCGGCTCAGTCACTTTCATATCGCATATGCATATATGAATTTGTATATGGATTGAAACTTGATGTGTTATCATATGGATGTTGCATTTGTATGAATGATTGTGCACTCATGTAGAAGTTATAACGTACGATTAGGAATAATTGCATACATGATGGACTCATGGCATTAACATAATTCGCATTAAGGAGGTCAACTAAATCAGTAGACCGCCTGATTTTGCATTAGATAAGGACATATACACACACCACGCATATGATCATGAAAGCATTAAAAATCTTTTTAAGGACAGTGGATGCCTGTGATTGATGGTTGAGTAGATGGATGTTGGATGTTAGTATACATTCTTCTTAACTCAGAGATTCCGGGGATGAAATCCTTTAAGGAGGGGAGAATGTAACACCCTGTATTTTCTATGAATATTTAAATTAACATATTTAAGAACATTTAATTTTTAAAAGAAGAATTAGGTGAAACGGGTTACGCCATTGCGTTTGTCTTGGAATTCGGCTTGAAATAGAGTCCGAGTTTACATGAATCGGACTCCGTATGAAGAAGTTATGGAGGTTAGAAGATTTCAAGTATAAGCAGAGATTAAATTAAAATAATAATTAAATAATCAAAACAGATTCGAAATTCAAAATTCAGGAAAGCAGCTGAGCGGGAAAACACCCGCTCAGGGGTGTCAACCCCCCCCCCAAGTGGTTGTCGACATGGGAGTCGACCCCCCTATAGAGGTGTCGACATAGGTGTCGACCGCCCCTGTAGGGGTCGACCCCTGCTGATTGTTCTGGACAATGATGAATTCTGAGTCATAGGGCTACGTGGCAACTTCTAATTGGTCTGATGATGCATTTTCTTGGACTGGATGGTCTAGATGGATCCTATGTTGATCTAACGGATCAAACTAATCCTATACTCCTATATAATCACATCAAACCTTAACCCTAAACCTCATAACCCTATTCTATGAAGTCGTCCTGCTGTCCATCTCTAAGCTAGCCTAGCCTCCATCTTCTCCAAACGAGAAATCAAATTAGAGAGAGAACTTCAAATCAAAGTAGAGGCTTTCTTCTTCAATCAACAAACAAAGATTAGAATCGCTACAACGTTAATTAATTCACTTTTCTAATCCTATCATTGTAAGTTCAATTATTATTCAGATTTGAACACCTAATAGAAATTATGATTGTAATAATCGGATCTAGAACTATGCCTAATTATGAGATAATCAATTCTGATTCATGCTTACCTATGCTTATGAGACTGTTGTGATTGGAACAATGGAACCTATCATGTTGTACACCACTATGCCTAATTGTGAGATAATCAATTCTGATTCATGATTACCTATGCTTATGAGACTGTTGTGATTGGAATAATGGAACCTATCATGTTGTACACCACTATGCCTAATTGTGAGATAATCAATTCTGATTCATGTTTATCCTTTTATCAAATCTGAATTACTTATGCTTATGAGACCGTTGTGATTGAAAAAATGGAACCTATCATGTTGTACACCAAATTGGTGATTCTCTTATATTCAATTCTATCGAATCTTTATGCCAATGATGTAACTTGCTCAGTTTGGCCATACTTATTGTTAATGTACAACATGCCTATTGGAAACATGATTCTTGGATTTGGGTACACCTTTACATGCCTATTTTGTTTCTTATGCCAATTCTTGTGTTCCTTTTCTATTCTTGTTTTTGTTTTATGAATACTAGGTTCATTCGGAACCTAGATTGAATCTTGTTGTAAGTACGATTGAAATGCGGGGAATTAGGGGTATAACATAATTGAGTAATTTTGGGCATAACAAGTAAATGTGGCATAACTTGAATTGACTACAATTGTGGGTAATTAGAATATAAAAATCTAGATTTGGGCATGTATGGTAAATATGTAATTTGGCTAAAAGAAGAACATGCCTAATACGAGGTTAGATTGAATTACTGTGTGAGACTGCCCGGAACCGCCCGGCACATCCAGTAACCGCAACAAAAGATCTAATGTGAGAGGTTAGCGCATTAAGTGTAACACCCCGCATTTATATATTCCGAGATATTTAATAGAAATGGTGATACACGAAGACAAATCAGTTAACAATGATGGAAAATATGGAATACTCAACAAAAAGCTAAGAATTAAGTCAAACGAATTTCACCATTACATTCGTCTCGGAATTCTGCATAGAATCGAGTCTGAGTTTTCGAAAATCGGATTCCGTATGAGTCAGATATAGCATTTTGAAATTTTCAGAAATTAATTAAACCAAACAACTCAAAAACCAAACCAAAATTCGAATTTCAAACACAGGAAGGCTGGGCGGGAAAAATCCCGCCCAGGGCAGGTCAACCAGGGGGTCGACTATATAGTCGACCTCCCCCCCCCAGGTCGACACTATAGTCGACCTGGGTGTCGACCTGCTCCACTTTTCCCAGATTCAGTTCTAGGTAAACTTTGACGTATTTGGACTAGTTCTGGGGCAAGATTCATACTTTGGCACCTATATAAACAACTCTAGGCTCATTATAAACTCCACAACAACTCATGGCGAAGCCATGTCTCTTTCTTCCCCCTATCGTTATCTTCTTCTGCTTCAAAAAGAGCTTGGAACCTAATCTTCCTTCCTCTCTCTACCACACCTATTCAATAAAATAAAATGAATGAGATCTAGAACAACACATGAGATAGAAAAGAGGTTTAAAGAGAGGATAATGGATCCAGACTCGCAAATATGTGGCGAAAAGAAATTAAAGATGATTCAAAACAGAAACTCAAGCTAAGCAAAAGAAGGAAAGCAATTCTAGAGTTATCTAATCCTTATTTTGAAGATGACAACCAATGTGAGTGGGTTATAATACAACTTTTGTATAAAGTTATTATTTATCGTTCAAACATTCCCCATGTAACATGAAATGAAATTATTATGAAAGATTGGATCTGTAATGTTTCCATACGTTTAATTCTAATTATTATGCCTATGGTTATGTTTCTCCTTTTTATCCTTCCCTT
Organism: Allium sativum; assembly: GCA_030737875.1. Taxonomy (NCBI): domain Eukaryota; kingdom Viridiplantae; phylum Streptophyta; class Magnoliopsida; order Asparagales; family Amaryllidaceae; genus Allium; species Allium sativum. The sequence continues at coordinate 442,030,123 of CM060924.1, forward strand.
TTTATTGTTATAAGTTAGGCTATCTCGAGCCTAGGTCTATTTCGAAATAAATACGACTGAATGATTATTGTGAACGAAAAAGGGAAATACTTGATTTTGGGAAATGATGTAAATTGGAGAGTTATGTTATGAACCACAACGGGTTTGGGTACAATATGACATTAGCAAGGTTTGAATATGAAAACCAATTGGGAAGTATATGTATGAACGTAATATGAATTGTGGCACAAGATTATCATTATTTAATGGGTTTGAATATAAATTGGCTTATGAACTTGCAAAATTAGCCTAAGGCACTAGGAAATAAAATGAGGATTGAGATTAGGTAAATTTAATATGTTAGTCATATAATTTAATATGTTGATCATATTCTGAGGGAACTTGGACTTTATTAAAAGTATGAATACCATAGGAAACAAATGATTTGGGATTGGTAAATTAGAATAAAAGATTGGAAATTGGGTTACATCATATCTTATGAATCAACATGAAATTGGTCTAACTTATGACCACTTGACTAGACTTAAGAATTAATTTGAACTGTATAGCATGAAATTTGGGGGTTTAGGTGAAATACGAATATAAATGAACCTTTGACATGAGGTTAGACACGATTGTGGTGTAAGACTGCCCAGAACCACCCGACGAATCCAGCGGCCACAATTGATGTCTAATGTGAGGGGTCGAAGGAGAGAATTTGAGTGTAACGGTTTATGACACGAGGTTGGACTCAGATTGTGGCGTAAGACTGCCCGGAACCGCCGGGCGCATCCAGCAGCCACAAAATGTTAGTCCAATGTGGGTGGTCATACATCGCTATAGAATAATAAATGAATTAAAGAATACTAACCATAATAAGACATGTGGGTGACATGGGTATGATTAGAGAATTAGGTGGGTGCAAGTAAGTATAGACTTAACTGTAATAAAACAAGATATGTATGAACATGTAAGTATAGAATTAACCGTAGTAAGACAAGTGTATATAATAATGAAAAGGTTTAATCTGAACTAATGACAGAATATGGGGAATGGTTAACAACCTATTAAAAAGTTTGACCAAGAAAAAGGAGGATAATGGGTTAGACTTGTCCCAGGGACAAGGGGGAATGATGACTTATAAGAAAAGATAGGTTATAAGAACGATAAGGAAAAATATGAAATAACTTATATGAGAAGATATACTCAATTACAAACTAAGAAGCTTGAAAATAAAGAAGGAGTAAATTTGAACCTTATATGTCGGTGGGGTAGAATGATTCCTAGGGTATCAGTCTGATGTTGATTTCGGTCTTCGGGGCTGGTACTCAGGGGATTGCTCTTCTAATCGATATATATGTGGGATAAGGCATACTTAACCATGAATTAATATAACACGCTGTTGTGGCCCAAAAAGAGGGTAATTTATGAAATTGATAAATGACATGTTATAAGGCCCGTTAATAGACTTAAGTGAGTTAAGTAAAAACAAATAAGCCAGGGAGACTTGGTAAACCTGAAAAGTTAAACTGAATAACCAAGTTAAAGGTGGGAACTGATAAGCGCAAAATAAATGGTTAGACGTAGGTCTAATGACATATAAAACTAAGGCGCTTGGGGGCAGCCCGTACGTTGTAGGATGAATAACCAAAAGAGGTAGATCATCACGGTGCCCTAAGGCACGGGAGGGTGCGAACGTTCGTCTGAGTAAAAAGAAGGCTCCAACGAATAGGGTTGTGAAGCCCGAGGCTTCGAGGGGATGTAAGGGTACTCTTGGTATCCCTCTGTGAGGCTGCAGATGATCCTCCTGGGCTCACAGAAGTTAAGGTCTGCGTTAGAAGAACCAAGGGTATGCCTTTGTTGCAAAATACGACAACCTAAAGACTAGGATGGACCAGCGTGATTCGGCGAGAAAACGGTAGCCCTGAGATAGCAACTCGTCATCTACCATCCATCTTGAGTCGGTCGAGATACGTGAAGCGGAAAGGCGGAGAACTCCAAAAGACCATATACTTGCTATCTAGTTATGGGTGAGGATGGCCATAGGTTAGCGGGGGCATAGGGGGCCTGCGTATAGTTCTCATTTTTCAAGGTGTGCCTTTCCTTAGTTGAGGGAGGGGTCGAGTGGGACCATAGCCACTGGAATAAAAACAGACCTTAGCATCTGCAACGGAAGATATCTGAAAACTCCCGACCGAGTTCTGTGTTTCTTGATTTGCCCTGCCACGGACTCGGGTAGCACATATAGAGCACATGTGCATCTAGTCATCGAAAACAGTTCACGATACTTACACGGGGAAGGTCTAGGAACATATATCGCTCTGGATAGTGTGTCCTAGACTAGAGAGCGTACTTCGTTAGGTAGCATAATCCCTAGTAGTCCTAGTTGGCATAAACCCTAATCGAATTAAGGAGATGTGGCAGTCCAAACAATTATGGAAATGATGGAACTACGCTAATATAGAATATAGTCACGTAACAAAGTCTGTACGGTGAATGGAAAATACGAGTAGGGGGTATCCACATATACGAGACATTAGGTTAATATGCTAGTACGTGAAAGTGAACGACATACGTTTAGCCTTGAGTGCTAATGATGAGATTAACCTAATAACTACGAAAATATACGGAACGGTATATGTAGGGTTATACAGAAGTTTATTATAAGTTCACTCACACAGAACTTATGTTCTGACCCCCTCCTCATTACATACTTCCAGGTTAGGTTCATGACAGAGATGGTATAGCTTTGGATACTGGTTAGACAGTATGATTTATAAGGTAAAGCTATTTTTGAATATATTATATTTTAATTCCTTCCGCTGTGAGATGCTCTACGAGTTCTGACATGTTTCTTTATCTTTGTCTTTTCTGCAGGATACAAGATCTCCCAACTTGGGTTTTGATAGATCGAATTTGAACAATTCGGTATGTCGGAATCCGGGTTGTCACATCTGGTATCAGAGCTTCGGTTTAGTTTTCCTTGGGGGAAAATTATGAGTGAGTGTATTTGTATTTTTGAAATATATATATATATATATATATATATATATATAAATAGACTTAGATTAGTGTAGAGCCCGCCCAAGAAATAAATTTGAAAAAAAAATTAAATGGCAGGTCGACACTATAGTCGACCTCCCAGGGGCAGGTCGACTATAGTGTCGACCCCTCCCCCCCCCCCCCCCCCCGTAGAAAAAATATATATATAAGTGCTGAAGGCTGAAGGCCGAAGGCCTTCAGCACAAATTATTTTGTGCATCCTCTCCCTTCCAGCAAGCTCCAAAACCCATCCCACTTCAACTTCCTCCACCTCCCACCTCTTCATTTCTCCACTATGTCTTATAAAATTAGTCTTAAATCAAAGCTAGAGCCATCCTCTATCCAGATCTATAATTTTCCCCTCTCAATTTGGACTCAAATCGCCATGGCGGACTTACCTTCTCTCCTTGAGCTTTACCCTCAACTTACCCCACAAGAGATAGCCTGGTGTGACACGCAACAAGAGATAGTCGAGCGATACGTGAAGACCGCCAATTTGAAGTTATTGCTAGGCCGTCCCGTGAGGTTTGGAGATTTTAATAACACCCCCGTACAAGGGTTATTTGAAGAAGCCGGTTTGATTTCTATTTTGGATATACACACTGTCGAGAGAAGAGGCTTCAAGCGTTTGGTAAGACTTTTCGAGCTCATTTGGATGTTGGTACAGATAATGAAGGTCTAGTAACTTATAGCTCATATGTTAAGGGTACACATATATATTTTAATGAGGTCCATTTTGGAAATATGTTAAATATCCGCGGTAAGGGACTTGATATAGCGGATCTTGAGATGGAGGACATAACTGTATAGTGTAGAATTTTTCTGAATGAGTTTGAGGGACAATGGGATGGTATGCATCTACGCCCACTCGCTAGATTTGTTATCAGGATATTACAGTATAATCTTGTGGGGCAGAACGGTGGGTTCGATAGGATTCCATCCACCGTTAAGAGGGCTACTTATGCTGTTTTTGGGGGCATACAGGTAAACTGGGCGCGCATTATTTTACAACATTACGATACCACTAGGGAAGTGAGACAGTCCAATATTTGTTTTGGAAATTTATGGACTTCGGAACACAATATGGCATGGACCTACACGACGAGGATTTTGTGACTCTTTCTTCTCACCCCTCTAGTACTATCAACGTGCCTGCACTAACAAGAATGGGTATACATTTATTTGACTTACTAGAATGGCAGCCAATGGAGCATGATGAGGAGGGTGAGGAGGAGTATGAGGGCGAGCCACACGACGGTCATGATCATCAGGCCGGACACGATGCGGACCCCCAGTATATGCCACAGACGGGGTCTGACCCACCACAGGCGGGGGATGCTTGGGGAGCTGCTTGGACCTCCTAGGCTACGGGATAGGGGACTTCCGATACATCTTCATGGGATCCATGGCCTGCTAGAGATCCAGATTGGAGGACCAAGTTGAGATATGTCTCGGAGCAGCAAGCTCGTATAGTTAGGGGCCACCATGACATTTTGAGGACCCAGCAGGAGATGCTACAGACACAGGTTGGGCTAGCTGAGACTCAGAGGCAGATGATTCAAGATATGGGCACCTCTTACGATCAGTTGGGAGATGAACTACAGGATCTACAGTTAGAGGTTAGTTAGGGGAATCGACAGCAGGGATAGAAGCTTGATAGCATAGAGGAGCTCATTCGTAGTTACTTTCGTTAGACTTGTCCTCTATTTTTAGTCGTAGCGTAGTATTTCTTTCTGTAATGTTTGACTGTTTTCTTTGTTTAGTTGAAATGATGTACTGGAGACTATTTAAATATATTTCACGAGTTGCTTAAATCTGTTGTAATCGTATAACCTTGGAAATATTACGTCATTATAAGAATAACAATAAGCGAACAAAGAAAACGAGGAATGGAAAACATGGAAAAATACGGATATAAAATTTGGAAAATTAGATTTTTCCGAATTTAAAGATGAATGGTAGGGTTTTGGACGCGACAATTGGATGAACTGCACTCTTAAGGGTGTGGGAAAATTTGGACGAAAAATATTTTAAGTTTTTCAAAAATATAGCATTCATATAGAACTGCAAGTATAATTAGGATGTGAGCATCATATTTTGAAAAGGGTTTTCTTTAAAAGATTGCATGCATTTAGGTGGTACCCAAAGTAGGCATACATACATTTATTTATGAAGTGTAATTCACTTTGCATATGTGCACATGGATGCAACTATTGGATGAACACTTTTTTTTTATGGCCGCGAGGGGTTATCAATTTTACTCTTATTGAATTTCGGGGACGAAATTCCTTAAGGGTGGGAGAATGTAACACCCCGCATTTATATATTCCGAGATATTTAATAGAAATGGTGATACACGAAAACAAATCAGTTAACAATGATGGAATATATGGAATACTCAACTAAAAGCTAAGAATTAAGTCAAACGAATTTCACCATTACATTCGTCTCGGAATTCGGCATAGAATCGAGTTCGAGTTTTCGAAAATCGGATTCCGTATGAGTCAGATATAGCGTTTTGAAATTTCAGAAATTAATTAAACCAAACAACTCGAAAACCAAACCAAAATTCGAATTTCAAAAGCAGGAAGGCTGGGCGGGAAAAATCCCGCCCAGGGCAGGTCGAACAGGGGGTCGACTATAAAGTCGACCTCCCCCCCCCCCCCCCCCCCAGGTCGACGCTACAGTCGACCTGGGTGTCGACCTGCTCCACTTTTCCTAGATTCCGTTGTGGGTACACTTTGACGTATTTGGACTAGTTCTGGGGCAAGATTCATACTTTGACACCTATATAAACAACTCTAGGCTCATTATAAACTCCACAACAACTCATGGCGAAGCCATGTCTCTCTCTTCCCCCTCTCGTTATCTTCTTCTGCTTCAAAAAGAGCTTGGAACCTATTCTTCCTTCCTCTCTCTACAACACCTATTCTATAAAATAAAATGAATGAGATCTACAACAACACATGAGATAGAAAAGAGGTTTAAAGAGAGGATAATGGATCCAGACTCGGAAATTTGTGGTGAAAAGAAATTAAAGATGATTCAAAATAGAAACTCAAGCAAAGCAAAAGAAGGAAAGCAATTCTAGAGTTATCTAATCCTTATTTTGAAGATGACAACCAATGTGAGTGGGTTATAATACAACTTTTGTATAAAGTTATTATTTATCGTTCAAACATTCCCCATGTAACATGAGATGAAATTATTATGAAAGATTGGATCTGTAATGTTTCCATACGTTTAATTCTAATTATTATGCCTATGGTTATGTTTTTCCTTTTTATCCTTCCCTTTTTATTGTTATAGGTTTGGATATCTTGAGCCTAGGTCTATTTCGAAATAAATACGACTGAATGATTATTGTGAACGAAAAAGGGAAATACTTGATTTTGGGAAATGATATAAATTGGAGAGTTATGTTATGAACCACAACGGGTTTGGGTACAATATGACATTAGCAAGGTTTGAATATGAAAACCAATTGGGAAGTATAAGTATGAACGTAATATGAATTGTGGCACAAGATTATCATTATTTAAGGGGTTTGAATATAAATTGGCTTACGAACTTGCAAAATTAGCCTAAGGCACTAGGAAATAAAATGAGGATTGAGATTAGGTAAATTCAATATGTTAATCATATAATTTAATATGTTAATCATATTCTTAGGGAACATGGACTTTATTAAAAGTATGAATACCATAGGAAACAAATGATTTGGGATTGGTAAATTTGAACAAAAGATGGGAAATTGGGTTACATCATATTTTATGAATCAACATGAAATTGGTCTAACTTATGACCACTTGACTAGACTTAAGAATTAATTTGAACTGTATAACAAGAAATTTGGGGGTTTAGGTGAAATACGAATATAAATGAACCTTTGACACGAGGTTAGACATGATTGTGGTGTAAGTCTGCCCGGAACCACCCGGCGAATCCAGCCGCCACAATTGATGTCTAATGTGAGGGGTCGAAGGAGAGAATTTGAGCGTAACGGTTTATGACACGAGGTTGGACTCAGATTGTGGCTTAGGACTGCCCGGAACCGCCCGGCGCATCCAGCAGCCACAAAATGTTAGCCCAATGTGGGTGGTCATACATCGCTATAGCATAATAAATGAATTAAAGAATACTAACCATAATAAGACATGTGGGTGACATGGGTATGATTAGAGAATTAGGTGGGTGCAGGTAAGTATAGACTTAACTGTAATAAAACAAGATATGTATGAACATGTAAGTATAGAATTAACCATAGTAAGACAAGTGTATATAATAATGAAAGGGTTTAATCTGAACTAATGACAGAATATGGGGAATGGTTAACAACCTATTAAAAAGTTTGACCAAGTAAAAGGAGGATAATGGGTTAGACTTGTCCTACGGACAAAGGGGAATGATGACTTATAAGAAAAGATAGGTTATAAGAACGATAAGGAAAAATATGAAATAACTTATATGAGAAGATATACTCAATTACAAACTAAGAAGCTTGAAAATAAAGAAGGAGTAAATTTGAACCTTATATGTCGGTTGGGTAAAATGATTCATGGGGTATCAGTCTGATGTTGATTTCGGTCTTCGGGGTTGGTACTCAGGGGATTGCTCTTCTAATCGATATATATGTGGGATAAGGCATACTTAACCATGAATTAATATAACACGCTGTTGTGGCCCAAAAAGAGGGTAATTTATGAAATTGATAAATGACATGTTATAAGGCCCGTTAAAAGACTTAAGTGAGTTAAGTAAAAACAAATAAGCCAGGGAGACTTGGTAAACCTGAAAAGTTAATCTGAATAACCAAGTTAAAGGTGGGAACTGATAAGCGCAAAATAAATGGTTAGACGTAGGTCTAATGACATATAAAACTAAGGCGCTTGGGGGCAGCCCGTACGTTGTTGGATGAATAACCACAAGAGGTAGATCATCACGGTGCCCTAAGGCACGGGAGGGTGCGAACGTCCGTCTGAGTAAAAAGAAGGCTCCAACGAATTGGGTTATGAAGCCCGAGGCTTCGAGGGGACGTGAGGGTACTCTTGGTATCCCTCTGTGAGGCTGCAGATGATCCTCCTGGGCTCATAGAGGTTAAGGTCTGCGTTAGAAGAACCAAGGGTATGCCTTGGTTGCAAAATACGGCAACCTAAAGACTAGGATTGACCAACGTGACTCGGCGAGAAAACGGTAGCCTTGGGATAGCAACTCGTCGTCTACCATCCATCTTGATTCAGTCGAGATACGTGAAGCGGAAAGGCGGAGAACTCCAAAAGACCATATACTTGCTATCTAGTTATAGGTGAGGATGGCCATAGGTTAGTGGGGCATAGGGGGCCTGTGTATAGTTCTCATTTTTCAAGGTGCGCCTTTCATTAGTTGAGGGAGGGGTCGAGTGGGACCATAGCCACTGGAATAAAAACAGACCTTAGCATCTGCAACGGCAGATATCTGAAAACTCCCGACCGAGTTCTGTGTTTCTTGATTTGCCCTGCCACGGACTCGGGTAGCACATATAGAGCACATGTGCATCAAGTCATCGAAAACGGTTCATGATACTTACACGGGGAAGGTCTAGGAACATATATCGCTCTGGGTAGTGTGTCCTAGACTAGGGGGCGTACTTCGTTAGGTAGCATAATCCCTAGTAGTCCTAGTTGGCATAAACCCTAATCGAATTAAGGAGATGTGGCAGTCCAAACAATTACGGAAATGATGGCACTACGCTAATATAGAATATAGTTACGTAACAAAGTCTGTACGGTGAATGGAAAAGGGACTGTACACATATGTGGGAAAGAAAATACGAGTAGGGGGTCTCCACATATATGAGACATTAGGTTAATATGCTAGTACGTGAAAGTGAACGACATACGTTTAGCCTTGAGTGCTAATGATGAGATTAACCTAATAACTAAGAAAATATACGGAACGGTATATGTAGAGTTATACAGAAGTTTATTATAAGTTCACTCACACAGAACTTATGTTCTGACCCCCTCCTCATTACATACTTCCAGGTTAGATTCATGACAAAAATGGTATAGCTTTGGATACTGGTTAGACAGTATGATTTATAAGGTAAAGCTATTTTTGAATATATTATATTTTAATTCCTTCCGTTGTGAGATGCTCTACGAGTTCTGACATGTTTCTTTATCTCTGTCTTTTTCTGCAGGATACCAGAGCACCCAACTCTGGTTTTGATAGATCGAATTTGAAAAATTCGATATGTCGGAATCCGGGTTGTCACATTAAGCCAAAAACCCGAGGTTAGAATGAATTTGCGGTAGAAGTCTTCCCGGAACCACCTGGCACATCCAGCAACCGCAAATAACAGTTCTAATGTGAAAGGTTGAGTCATTAATGAATGAATTAATGCTAATGAACGGACATGCTAAGAATGGTTGGGTTAAGTTAACTTAGGCAACACTTAACCAATAGAACATGTTAATTAAACAGATAGGTGGGGTTAGGTTACATGGAGAACACTTTACCACTATAACATGTTGATTAGGAAACCCTAGTAATGGGGACCCATTTTAACAGTAACCCACATAGATGTATCATGGTACCCTGAACTAGGAAGGGTGGGGCACGATTACTGGGCTGATTATAAGCGGTCAAAATAGCGGCGGGTGGTGCGTCAGTGTAGGTTCCAACAGAGTACGGGGGTGCACGTACTCCGTAGTGGAAAAATCAGGCACTGGGCATCAATAGTTATACACTGTGCATCTTGAATTGTGTCGGGTTGCCACCATAGGGATTGATACACCCCATGGTGGGACCAGCACAGGTATCTACAATCAAGCAGGGCCGAATGAGCCGATTGATAAAGGGATTATTTTATTATGAACACATGATGCTAGTTGAAACATTTGTAAGTAGGTGTAGAGAAGTGGAAATGAGTGCGATAGCATATTCAGTTTATCTTGCCTTATCTTACCTAATGTTATCTTGTCACTATGGTATTGTCCTATATTTAGTTTATTCATGTCATGATCCTTTTTCTTGTTCACAAGATGAAAAATCACTGGACTTACCAGACTTATGTCTGACCCATTTTCTTTCGTCTTCTTTTCTTTCGTTCCCCCCCAGGTCCGCAGGGAGGGAATACTTCTGCTTAGTTCAGACCTTTTCCAGCTTGAAGAGAGTAGATGTATTGTTTAGATTCTATTTTCTTGGGCTATGGCTGTGGTTACACTTTTATTGGGGATTTATGCCGCTTTACTACTGCTTTATGCTTCTTTATGTATTTTGAGTTTTTAATCAAGACAAAAGTTTTATTGTAATAACTTGGAAGTTTGGTTTTGAGACAATGGTTGTAATGTTTTGACTAGACCACGTTTCTTATGAAACAATTCCAGTTTTTCTGCTGTTTATATGTCTATCTTGTAAATTATCTGTATCTTTTACCTATAACGCTCCACCAAAGTTGATGCATTCCCTTTGTGAGTGACCTTAACGGAGGTGGGGTGTTTCATAGTGCATTTAGATAAGAATATCTTTTATCTTTTCGAAACTTGGAATTTTTAATCCAAAATCTTTCCAAATCATTAATTATGATTTTACAAAATTTTCCAAATTTTTAATAATTTTATTATGGCTCTTACAATTGGTTTACAATATCGGCCACCGAACTGCATCCACAACGACCATTTCTAAAACTGGTTTGGACATATATTAAAATCTAACTATTAGATTTCAAATCTTTTATTATCATTCGAAAGCACTTTTCGATACAAACCCAATGGTTTCAGTTTTAGGAGAATCCGATGATCGGATCTCCCGTTATGCCAATTTGAAGTTAATGGTTGAAATTTGCGAACAGTCGCTGCGCGACGTGTTCTATTCAAGCCATTTAATTATATATATATATATATATATATATATCGTCGATTTCCATTTAAAAAGCATTTTAAATCGTTTATAAATTCATTTTAAAACGATTTCAACTTCATTTTCAATTTTATATCAAAATTGAGTATTCTATATCATTATAATATTAAAATGATAATATTTACAAAATATCAGATTTTGAAATCAATTCTTTTCAATATTCATTATAAAATGAATAAAATCGACAGAAAATTACATTCGCGTTAAAATGGTGTACATCTACTTAACTCGGCTTCATATATTTCAGTATTTTTGTGTCCATCCAAAATTGGACATCAAAATCATATTTTGATTTTTCACTGAATATTATTTTAAAATATTCGTTATTTCTTAATTGGAATCAGACTCAATCAATTACCATATAATTTTATTTATATGGATTCCATACATCGCATGTATTAAAAAATAGTGATAAACAAGCATTAACATTCAATTCACATCCAGAGTGCAATTTACAACAATATAAACATTAAATAATTAAATAACGTTGATAATAGTCTGTCATTAAATCAGTTGACATACAATCAAATCCAAGGGAGATGTGAATTAATTATCATCCCTAGACCCATGTGGGGTTTCGAACAAGAATAATAAATTTAAATTCATTAATGAATAATGAATTTAATCATAAAGAGCTTAATTTGAGTTATTTTTCAAATTAACTAATTTTCACTATTCAAATCTATAAATGGATATTTATATCCAATTTTAACTACCACGAAATAATAGTAAATTATTTTTAGTATGTTCAAAATCACAGACACAACACAATACAGTCAATCAGATCATCCATGGGTTTTCAAACTATAGCGAATGTGAGATAACAGGCACCTATACAAATTTATGATAATTAAAACTGATAAAAATCAACAATGGCAATCTCTATGTATTTTCAGTTATAAAATAAATGACTGTACAAATATTTTACTGAGAGAATTCTTACATTGGTTTCCACTCCGCCGGTTTTTATTTGTTGATTGTTTTAATAAAATTAAATGTGCGTTTAACTTTATCAAAAACTGCAACAACTTCCATTTCCGTTATGGTCAGTTCCACGTTGTAGAGTTTGTTGCCATGACAGCATCGCAACTTGTTTTGTTGCATTCTGAGCTCGTATGAAGCAGATATTGCATTTTAAACATTAATTACATTAATAAACAATTTAAATAATAATTAATTATGTTAATTACATCATTAGGGCACTATTTTTCATCCTCGTTGGTTCTTTTTGGAGAAATTCGAAATAAACCTCGCCACCCTCTCTCCACCGTCGCACCCACTAGAAGCCAGTTGCCCTTGATCAAAGGCCACCACGTCGAAGAGCTTCAAGTCGCCTTCCTCCTCCTTGAGCACCACCGCACTCGACACCACCTCCTCCTCTGAAAACCACTATGAACTTGAGCCCTTTGAACCCAAAAATCGAACTACAGCCAACATCAGCATGAAACGCAATCATCGCCATACCAAAGTGAAGATCGTGAAGTGCTCTCAAATTTTTGTTTAAAAAGTTGGTTGAATTAATGATGGGATTGAAAGAAATTTGTGAATCAAAATGGAACAATTCAGTGCGTTGTTTTTCAGCTGGCGATGCAGAAAATAATTGAAGAAGGGGATTAGGGGTTTTAAGGGATAATAGTTATATATATATATAATTAAATAATATTTAATTCATGAATAACTTGTTTAACGCTACGAACGCCAAATCAACCCAATGACTGTCGTTCCTAACGGAATACCCCCATTTCGGACACAATGGAATATGTTTCCTTAGCTAATTCGACTGTTTTAATCAGTTTTTGTCAAAATTAAAATACAAATAAATATAAAGTTCAATATTGAATTCCAACGTACATTTTAATTTATTAGGGTGACATATTGACTCCAAAAATTATGAAAATTGAAATCTAGTTATGTTTAAACGATGCAGTCCAAATAAAATTAGTTTCGTCGAGTGGAGACCGTTTGGAAAATGGCCTTTTTAACTGGCTTGTTAAATTCAAACTGAAATTGAAAACGCGTTTAAATTTACTACGCTCACATATTAATTTCAATAATTACGAAAATTTAAACCTAACAATAATTTGACATTCTGGATCCAACAAAAGTGGTTTCATCGAAAATATAAGTCTTTTTCAAAATGGCTATTTTAAGGGCGCTAAATAATATTAAATATATATATAAATTCTATAGCGACTATTCTAAATTTTAATATGGATATAACATACAATTTTAAAGTTAAATCTTAATTTCTTACATTCGTTAGAAAATAACAATTCAAAATATTCCAACATTTCTTGTTTACTGCAATCCAGTTTATATTGAATCCGGTATATTCATTTGAAATTTAAAATTGATTTTTCAAACTACCTTGCCATTTCGAATTCGTTTTAATTAAATTTTAAACTCTAATGTTCTAACATCGATTTAATAAATTTTAAATCGTTAATTTTCAAAATATATCCTATAAGATATTTAACTTTCATGAAAATCAATTAAAAATAAATTTTAAATTGTTTCCGAAAATACGGGTTGTTACAATCTCCCCCACTTAAAACTTTTTCATCTTCGAAAAAGGACGGAGCTGAAAGTTGCTTAACTAACCAATGCAACTTTCATTCTGGCTTGAGTTCTCCAACTTTTCTGTTTTTAATAACTTTCTAATTTCTCAAAAAATTGGCTAACACCCTAAATTTTCGAAAAGTTTCGCCATAACCTCCTTGTACGGGGAGGGTTTGAAAATGTTATTGGATCGTATTAATAATGCAATAAATCAATAAAAAAGTCGTGTGGGAGGGTTTGTGACCTATCTATCCCCAAAGGAGATGTGTAAAAAGTCGAAATCTCATACCTTGCCCCAGTGTTGGAAATAATAAAATAATCCATGTGCAGTAACTAAAAACAAGAGAGACATGAATTTTTGTCATCTACAGACCTGTTTAGGTTTTTTATTAAATCCTTCCCCTCACCGTTATATGTTATTAAGTCCATAATCATTCTTCGGTTCAACCTGTAGTTTAGTCATCGCCATACAAGCGTCTTGCTCGTGTGGTAATCCAATCCTCGTCATACAAGCGCCAAATGCTTATATGGAATATGATATGACATGTTGTCTTCATGATGCATGTCATGTAGTGTAGTTCATAATTTATTTGTTGCCATCCTATGGCGTATGTTTTAAATTTCACACAAAACAACCATCATAGCGCATCCAAATTCATTCACAATAGTTTATAGTAAATAAAATTGCGCAACCCATTAAGGTGCACCTGTTTGTCGGAAACGCAATTTATTTCTCTTCTTAGCTTCCATGCTATGACTGTTCATTATATACACATGTACATATATGCAATTCCAATCAATTTTCAATTCGGTTCCATATGTGATTTGATTTGGCTAAATTTTACCATTTCTTTTTCTTATTGGTTTGATCATTCCAATATTTTAATTAGTTAAACTAATAATGGAACATCACAACCAGCAATCAATTAGTTGATTAGTTTTCAAATATATAGCTTTTATATATTGTCAAAATCATATTTTCAGTGTCAGATCACAAACAATAAATTCTAACTAAGTTTTGGTTCTCACACCAGTCAATTGAAAATATATAGATATCCCACTTTCGAAACTCGAATACAGATACTGATGATGATACATAAATCACCAGAATCATCTCTGGGCAGCCAGAGTGTGATTCTATGTCTATCCAGTATATTTGAGACTTCGTATATATGTTAATTATGCGTATATTCAAAATCTTCATATACCCATAGTCCATATTCAATATAAAATATAATACTCAAATACATATTATAAGATTTTTTTTCAAAACTAAATTCGTATTCATAAATAATACTCTTCAAACTCATTCTAGGATACTACTAACCCTATCTCTAACGAGTTATTCTTGTAGGATATTACTAATCCTATCTCCAATGAATTCTTTCGTTTAGTTCTGACGTGTCTTGTTCTCGAGCTTTGTAAACCAAAGCTTTGATACCAAAATAAAACGACCCGAACTTCTCCGATCCCCGAGGAGACGGAGGAGCCCGGATGGTTTTGAGAACATGACGCATCAGAACACAAACACGAGAAAATTTTCATTGCTATTACAATAATTTACATCAGAGTCCAAGAATATATCAGAGTTCAGATAAATAATATACAGCGGAAAAATAAATATCAGAGATTTACAAATTACAAAACAGCGGAAATATAAATACATAAATATAATGCACTGTGGAAAACATCAACTACCACAACTGAAAGAAATACACGGATACAAATCACTCCGAACATAGCTCCAGCCGTAATCAAGAACCCTGTGAAAAGATATATCTACGAAAACTAAAACTACTAGCTGCCCATGTGGACAATATGGGCACCCGGAGTTTAGGTAAGAACAATAAACTCCGAGTCAGTCATGGGACTGGTTTGAGAACTAAAACAGTTATTAAACAATACTTTAAAAGTGGAAAATTCATGGGACCATGCCGTATGGCACGGAACAGGTTTACTCCACATGAATACTAGTTTAAAACATAAAACAATGCAATTTTTTTGGGAAAACGAAGCTATTATAAGACTCAGGTCCCATCACACAATGCAACGCAAGCCAGAGGATAGAGTTTTCCCTTATAATAGCCAAATGTGCTTGATACGCTTTACGACTAATCATTTTGATATTACTATAAGTGCATAGTGTCAAATCAACTTCAAACATAAATTTATCAATCACATACGACATAGGTACCATATATTATGTCGCCATAAATAGGTTTACAGCTAAAACCGAAAAGTGTCGTATTGGAAATTGGATTTCCATCATAAGTCAAGGTAAGGTATGGTCTCCTTACCGATTCGGATCACCTCTAGCAAGATGACCCAGGATATATTATATACTCAGGGCAACCCTTAGATCCTCTAAGGCCGGTCCACACTTACTTTAATGGATTAGTTATTCTTGAATACATGGTCCTATCTCTGAGCCATTAGAGGCTCAATATCCGAGGCGCCTCATTCCATCATCCACACAGGTAAAATTTTCTGGGCTCCATACCATGACACAACTTCTAGCTAGAAAGAAACGTCATGCACTCCTTGGGTCCCTTATCCCGTTTTTGACTCATACCGGGGTGTTAGGCTCGCGAGTTAACGCTATACACAAAGCTATGCTATTTAAAGTCATGCTTTGATCATCATCCACAAGACTCTGCTTTTCAACAAAAGCCTTGATCATTTGCATCTTAGCATGTCACACTGACAATTCATGCCATACAATTGTTGTCTATCAATATATCACCTATAAGCTCGTATGTCTCAGAGAAGGGTGTTAAGAAAGGGAATAAATTCTCTGCCACCAAATAGATATATATTTAATAAAAAACAATCAACATAAAATGAAATCCAATTTCAGACACACAACATTTACAAGTCTATTCTAGGTTTGAACGAAACCGGAGGCACCTTTTTCCTCATCCCATATGTTCAATACAGGAGAGAGGTCCTCGCGTATCCAATCGATCTCCATGCACGTCTGAACGATGACCACTTATTACCTTGTCTTAGTTGTACATCCCAATCAAGACATCAGTAATCATCCATTCACTGTGAAGATCTCCGGCCTTCAACCACCGTCTTCATCGTCGACTTTTAATCGCCGTATCAGTTATTCAGAATGGGATAAACCCGGTCTTTCCGAATAACTCACATATTTTATAATCAATAATCAAGTGCTATAAAAACACATCATACGCCTCATTCCAATTCAGAATATTCTTTTATTCAAATATTCACATCTTCGGGGAAAGGTTCCCACTAATTTTATGAAAGAAAATTTCTTCTAAACTTATTCTTTAATCTTACTTTGGATATCAATATCAAAAAAAAAAAATATCCTTTAACAATTCTAAACCAAATTAAGGTTCATTAAACTAGTCGGGATTATCGAGCCTTACCGAAGTAATCATTTATTTTATTATCGCAATCCCAACCTATTCATCCCATGGAGCAAAACTGGTAGTACTCCATATCTAACACCCACGGTGTTATCTGTAATTTTAGTAACCATTTCACATTCAAATATAATCTTATTATAGATTTAACTATCGCCTGGAGTAAAACTGGTGGTACTCCATTCTCGATCATTTTATGAATTCGATAAATTTAATTATTCCATTCTCATTTTTAATCTACTTAAAGATTCATTAAAACTCAAGTTCAATTTGATCTCAAAAATCATTACTTAATGTTTATTCAAATTTTTAGGAAACAAATTCTGTCTTTACTTGGGTTAAAGAACAAATGTCGTTTAAGACATTTTTCATGGTAAACCCATAATCCCTTCCATTAAAATTGAACTTTCATGGAATTCATAATAGTATATAATCGATATAAATTTCCGTATCTTACTAATACTATAAACGATATAACGGAAAGGACTTTTAAATTCCATAAATAGTAATGGTCTTCCTTCACAGAAGCTCATCTCGATTACTAATAAATCGAATTCCATTCAATTCCAATTTCTTTTATTCAATTGGAAAACTTTACTTTGGAAAATTTCCATTAAATCTTAATCAAAAGATTTATAAATTCCAAATCATATCTTCATTGTTAATTGGGTTAAAGAACTAATGTTATTTAAAACATCGCTCACGATAAACCCCAAATCCTAATTAATTGGTAAAACTTCTCTAAATCTTAATTAAAATATTTTTTATTTTCTCAACTGGGTTTAGGAACAGTGTTAACGAATACATCATTCATGACAAAATCAAAATCTAATTTGGTATTAAATATAAGGCTCTGAATAGAAATTATATCGACTTATATTCAATATCAAATTCTAAAGTTAACGGGTATCATTTTGGAATAACGATATTAGTATCTTCCAAATTCCCGTAACAATATCCGTATAATTACGGAACCCAATATAGAAAATGTCCGAAGATAATTCCCATTCAAACCCATTCCCTTTTGTTTGTTGAAAAACTCTGGTTATTTCAAAACCATTTACAAATCCAATTTATTATTTTATTGGATCATTATTCTAGTTGTTAACTACTACATTTCGATAAAAATACTTTTTATCTTTTCAAAACTTGGAATTTTTAATCCAAAATCTTTCCAAATAATTAATTCTGATTTTACATAATTTTTCCATATTTTTAATAATTTTATTAAGGCCCTCACGGTCGGTTTCCAATATCGTCAACCGAACTGCATCCACAACGACCATTTCCAAAACTGATTTGGACATATATTAAAATCTAACCATTAGATTTCAAATCTCTTATTATCATTCAAAAGAACTTTTCGATACGAACCCAACAGTTCTGGATTTAGGAGAATCCGACGGTCGGATCTCCCGTTATGTGAATTTGAAGTTAACTAAATTCGCAAACGGTCGCTGCGCGGCGCGTTCTATTCAAGCCATTTCAATATATAATATATATATATATATCATCGATTTCCGTTTAAAAGGTATTTTATAAATCATTTACAAATTCCTTTTAAAATGATTTCAAATTCATTTTCAATTTTAAATCAAAATTGAATATTCTATATCATTATAATATTAAAATGATAATATTTTCAAAATATCAGATTTTGAAATCAGTTCTTTTTTATATTCATTACAAAATGAATAAAATCGATAGAAGAATCCGTTCGAGTTAAAATGGTGTACATCTACTTAACTCGGCTTCATATATTTCAACATTTTTGTGTCCATACAAAATCAGACATCAAAATCATATTTTGATTTTTCACTAAATATTATTTTAAAATATTCGTTATTTCTGAATCGGAATCAGACTCAATCAATTACCATACAATTTTATTTATATGGATTTCATACATCGCATGTATTCAAAAATAGTGATAAACAACCATTAACATTCAATTCACATCTAGAGTGTAATTTACAACTGTATAAGCATTAAATAATTAAATAACGCTGATGATAGTTTGTCAATCAGTCGGCTGACATACAGTCAAAACCAAGGGAGATGTGAATTAATTATCATCCCCAGACCCGTGTGGGGTTGTCAAACAATAATAATAAATTTAAATTCATTACTGAATAATGAATTTAATCATAAATAGTTCAGTTCGAGTTATTTTTCAAACTAACTAATTTCCACGGTTCAAATCTGTAAATGGATATTTATATCCAATTTCAATTACCATAGAATAATATTAAATTATTTTTAATATGTTCAAAATCATAGTCACAACACAATACAGTCAATCAGATCATCCATGGGTTTTCAATAACTGTGAATGTGAGCTAACAGGCACCGTATACAAATTTATGATAATTAAAACTTATAAAAATCAACACTGACAATCTATATATTTTTCAGTTATAAAATAAATGACTATACAAATATTTTAGTGAGAGAATTCTCTCATTAGTTTCCACTCTGCAAGTCTTTATTTGATGAATATTTCAATAAAATTAAACGTGCATTTAATTTTATCAAAAACCGCAACATCTTTCATTTTCGTTCTACTCGGTTCCATGTTGTAGGGTTTGTCTCCACGATAGCATCGAAACTTGTTTCGTTGCATTCACTACACCAAAAAACGCTTTTAACAGCGTGTCAAAAATGTTGTTGTACGATATTACAGTGTTTTGATGAATGTTGTATAACGACATGTTGTTGTAGGTCCCTTTTTTCAACAGCGGTAGAATAAATGATGTTACATTTCATCTTTTACAGCATTTTGAACTAGTTGTTAATACAACATACACAGCGTATTTTAGTGTTGTTTTAAAAAATAGACAGCGTTTGAAACATACTGCCAATAAAGTGCAACTTCACACTTAGATTTTCAACTGTTAATTTTAAACACTTTTACTAATATTTATCAGCGTTTTATACACGCTGTAAAAAAGTTCCCTCCTGTTTTACGACAATCATGAAACGTTGTTAGTAATATTTACACAGCATATCATTCATGCTGTAGAAATATGCACAGCATATATGAAATGTTGTTATTAATTTTTGAACAACATTTGTTACGCATTGTAAAAGATTAATAAGGTTTTATCAGCGTTGATGAAACGCCATCACTAATATTTGCACAACAATTTGTGTAACACCCCACCTCCGCTAAGGTCACTCACAAAGGGAATGCACTAGGTTTGGTGAAGCATTATCGAGGTAAACATGCACAGAAATATTACAAGATAGAACATATATAAAAAAGCGGAAGTAAAACAAATTTCATTACCTTATAAAATAAGGTCTAAAGCCTTTTACATCAGAATACATCAAAACCTGTCTTGCAATAGTAAAGAAGCATAAAACCTTTTCATGAATTATTCCCCAAAATAAAGCGGTGAAGCAGCCATAGCCAAGAGAAGACCAAGCTATACATGATGACCTTCAAGCATAAGAGGTCCGAACTAAACAACATCATTTCCTCCCTGAAAGGGGGGGGGGGACGGAAGACAAAGAGGCGAAACAAAACGGGGTCAGTCATAAAGACTGGTAAGTCCTATCTACTTCCAGTATAAAAACAGGTAAAGGTAACATGACATGCATAAACTGAAAGTAAACATAAGGATGACGACAAGATAGATAAGCTAAACTAAGATAACTGGATGAACTACTGTAGCAAGATAAACTAAGGTATCATGATAAACTACGGTGTCAAGATAAATCAAGGTATCACATTGTCAGGTTTCTATCAAGTATACTATCCCAAGGTATCTATCATGTATAACATCCCACGGTATCTATCATGTATAACATCCCACGGTATTTATCATGTGTATTTGCTCCGCACCTCTCGTACTAGTATCCCAACCCGCGTCATGTGCTAACTATGAATGTGCCTTGCCCAACATCATGTAATGGTCCATGTCAACCTAATATATAGCATATGTAGGTTTTCCCAACTCGTATGTTTCTTTCCATGTATAAGTTCAGTCCTTTGCCGTAGGCCGTACGGGCTTTCCCATGTAAATCTATACCACCTCAACGTAGTACCATTTTATCCTTGAAGTCGTTTTTGACTGCTACCCTTGATCTGGTTATGTTTTCTTACCATGAACTATCGCGTGTTCACTTAGGATTTATGCTACCTAGGACCACTAGGGATTATGCTACCTAATGAATGTTTCCGTGTCTCGGTTTGGGTTCATGCCACCTACGGCCACTAGGGATTATGCCACCCGTCAACCGCGCCCTTTATCCCACGTATGTAACATGAATCGTTTTCCATGTCTAGACGCACATGTATCTCAATGTGCCATCCGAGTTCCGTGCCAGGGCAAATCAAGAAATACGGAACTTGGTCGGGAGCTTTAAGTCATCTGCCGATGCAGATATCAAGGTCTGTTTTTGTATCCGTGGCTATGGTCCCACGTGACCCCTCCCTCAACTACCGAAGGCAATCCAAGAAAAATCATGTATGAGAACCACATCCCGGCCCCACTATAGCCCCACTTTCCTATGGGCCAACCTCACCCATGACTCGATAGCAAGAACATGGTCTGTTGGGAGTTCTCTGCCTTTCCGTTTGTACACGATTGACTAAAGATGGTAGGTAGTCGACGATGCGCTATCCAGGGCAAAAACAAGAATCGTCGACTCCACGCTAATCCGTCCCAGTCTTTAGGTCGCTCGCATAACAACCAAGGCATACTCTTGGATCTTCTACCGCAGACCTTAACCTCTGTGAGGCCGGGTTTCATGGACCATCTGCCACCTCACAGAGGGATACCAAGAGTACCCTCACGTCCCCCGAAGCTACCGCTTCGTCACCCAGTTCGTTGGAGCCTTTATCTAAGTCAGATAACTTGCTCCTCCTCGTGTTTTAAGCAATGACCTACCGTATCGGGTTACTCATCTATCTATGAACTGGTCCAAATCCCTTGACTAAGAATTACTACTTAGTTTCCTAAACTAAGGTTTACCACTTAGTCTCCTTTCCCGTTATCCTTGTTAATCCCTGTTTTCCACCTAGTCCCCTGAACTAGGGTTTTGTCTAATGGGTTAAGTATTGTCATTTAAGTTCATGACGTAACCTGCCTACGAATCATGTCAAGATTTGGCTAAGTATACAAGTCCAAGACCTAACCCTACAAGTCGGTTAAGTATACCAAGAAGCTCATGACTTAACCCTATTCAATCATCAAGTCAAATTGGTTAAGTACTTGTTTATCTTAACCCTATCAGATTATCGTGTTAGATTGATCAAGCATAGATTATCTTAATCCCATCAGATTATCGAGTCGGATTGGTTAAGTATGAGTTAGCTTAACCCCATCCACTAATCGTATTACAATGGTTAAATTTATTTAAAAGGTCTTGTGACTTAACCCTATCAGGTCCGCATATTAGATTGGTTAAGGATAGGTTACTTAACCTCATCAAATCATCATGTATAATTGGTTAAGTATAAGTTACTTAACCCCATTAAATTATCATGTTAAGTTGGTTAATATTGGTCACTTAACCTCATTGAATTACCAAGTTTAGATTGGTTAAGTGTTTAACTTAACCTCATCGAATTACCGTGTTTAGATTAGTTAAGTGTAGGTTACTTAACCCCATCTAATTACCGTGTTTAGATTAGTTAAGTCTAAGTTACTTAACCCCGTCTAATTACCGTGTTTAGATTAGTTAAGTCTAAGTTACTTAACCCCATCTAATTATCGTGTTTAGATTAGTTAAGTCTAAGTTACTTAACCCCATCTAATTACCAAGTCGGATTAGTTAAGTGTAAATTACTTAACCCCATCCCCTAATTGTCTTATATGGTTAAGTGTCATTAAGAAATCAAGTCCGGTTTAACTTAACCTACTCATTCGTGTCATATCGGTTAAGTGTCATTAGTCAAAATTACTTAACCTTTTCATGTGGCATTAATTAGATTAATGCACCCCAACCTCTCACATTAGACTTTGTTGTGGTTACTAGTTAAGTCGGGCGGGTCCGGGTAGATTTACACCAAAACCTAGTCTAACCTCGGGTTTTAAGTGCAATATGACCAACTACCCACATTGGGTCCTATTGTTTGTAGCCACTAGTTAAGCCAGGCGGGTCCGGGTAGATTTATGCTACAAACTCAACCCAACCTCGAGTTGGCCACTTTCATGTTTGGTCTAGTGTCATATTACACTTACAACCCATACGTGTCTAGTTTTAAGTCCCATGTTTATCCCACATGCCATGTCCACATTTAGATGTATCATGAGTGTCATATTTTCATGAAATCCCATGTCAAGTTATCATGTCGTAATCACGCTTGTCTAACCTACCCCAAATCATGTTTCCAACCCAAGTAGAAACGTGTCAACCTAGTGAGGATACTATGCTACATATTGGCCTCAAACATGCACGATATCAAAAAGGGATTGGCCACAAACATGCATGGTATCATAAGGGGTTTGGCCTCAAAATATGCATAGCATCATAAAGGGTTTTTAGCCTCAAAATATGTATAGCATCATAAGTTGTTTTTGGCCTCAAACATGCATAATGTCACAACGGGATTAGCCATAAACATGCATAGTACCATAAGGGAATTTGGCCACAAACATGCATAGTATCATAAGGGAATTTGGCCACAAACATGCATGATAACATAAGGGGTTTGGTTTCATTCACATGCATAAGCCCAAAAATCAAGTCTTTGCCAATGTTTCACAAGTCAAATGGTTCCCAAAGGTTCATGCTAGCATTCCTTAGATAAAGATTCAAACTTGCGAGATAAACTAGGTGAAACATAACATGAATGGCATGATTAAGTCGCTAAAACTTAGCCCAAGGTCATAGATCATAGAAAAGGGGAAAAATTGGGTTCACATAGGCTAGCACACTTATGATTCATCGCATTTTATTCCATGTCACATTAGAACCACCGTTAGAATCTACAAGTAGCTGGAACTTACATAGCGAGGCTTAGGGAAGGATCATGCATCGTCTTGATGAAGAAAGGTGGCTCCTTTGTTGAAGAATCGTCATGAAATTGGCCTAGCAACGTTGATCCACTCCTTTGATTTGATGTAGCAAGCTAGCACCTTTTGATTTGAACCCGATTTGAATGCTTAAGCCCTTGGAGTTGGGGATGGAGGCCATGATCAAGATAGATTTTGGCAGCACTTAGTTGTAGGATTGATTTTTAGTGATTTAGGTTAGGTCCTAGGGTGTTTTTATAGAGATTAGGAGTAGTTTAGGCCCTTAGATTAACCCTAGGATAGATCTGAGCCCTCAAAATCCGTCACAGGCCTCCCAAACATGTCTTGAGGAACAAGTCAGGTGCACTCAGGCCAAACTGGCCGACCACCCAAGTCGACAGGGGTGTCGACTGGGCAGTCGACACCACCTGGGGTGTGTCGACTCCCAAGTCGACTTGGGTGTGGCGGGAATTTTCCCGCCTCTCCTGCTTGGCTGAATTTGAATTCTGAATTCAAATTTGAACTGTTTTTGAACTTGAAATTTTCTAAAAACTTTGACGGGCCATAACTTGGTCATACGGACTCCGATTTTCGAAAACTCGGACTCTATTTCGTGTATTTTTCCGAGACGAACGCAATGGCATAGACCGTTTCCCTTGATTCAGATTTTATCACTTAATTATGCCTTGATTCTTGTCCTAGCATGTTGAAAAAATCCGGGTTGTTACATTCCCCCCCCCCCCAACTTAAAGGATTTTGTCCCCGAAATCTCCAAGTTAGGAAGAACGTATCCTACCATCCATCATCCATCTACTCAAAACATCATCCACAGGCAACCATGGTCCTTAGATGATTCCTAGTGCCATATGAACATATGCAGAACGTGTGTGTGTATATGCTCCTTAGCTAATGCTAATGATCAGGCCTGAATGATCTTTCTAATGCAAAATATGTTTAGTGCCATGAATCCAACATGTATGCAATTAGTCCTAGTCATATAAGTACTATATGTATGCACAAGCATTCATCCGCATGCAACATCCACATGATAACATATTCAATTTCATCCATAAACAAGTATAAATACTCATGCATATGCGATGCAAAATGTGAGTGCGTCAATCTAGTATCTAACGTTTATTCACGCATCCACGAGCAACCACTTGCAACCATTTGCAACCATATCAATCATAACATGTTTCAAATACATGTTTACATCCATAAAGTTCTATCTAAGGTTCCCAAGATAAGATCAAGGAGATAAACAAGACAAACTCCTTACGGGGTTTGTAACGGAAACAGGACCGAGAGGATATCCACCAAGCGATAGCATGCAAGCAAGGTCTACAGGAGAACCAGGGATCAACGATATACTCTTAAAAAGAGACATGATGCGCGCGTCTAAGCCGCATCTCCTTGAGCTTAACTCCATTGTGCCTTGACCGCCTTTGACTTCATGATTTCGTAGCTCCTTGATTCCTATTTCCAAGGTATGAGTCGGAACTCATTTCATTGTCGCCTCTCGTTCCACTTTCACTTATTTTTCCCCTGGTATACTTGGCTCAACCATATCTGCGTACTCATGCAAGCTCTCCAAAATTCACTAGTGAATTCTGGATCTCGTTTACTGATGCCAATCCATGTTACCACGTGCACTTACTAGGGTGATTCCTATAACCCATGCTCAAGCGGAATGAACCATCCGTCTTATTGGCGAACGTTACTCGATTGGATCAGAGATTTCCGATAAATGCGTCAAGAGATTCTAGGTAACTAACCATGACAAAACCCAAAAGGTTATACAAGACTTCGAGGGTATTACCAAGGCAAGTTAAGAATTTTACTACCCTCCTTTCAAAACCGAGAACGACATCCCTTACTGGATAACCACTTCATCCCTAGTATCCATCCATAGCTCAACAATAGAAGCATTGCTTCTAATCTCAACACTTGGCATTTACACTCTCAATTCCAAACAAGTCATGAACAAATGGACCGATCTCCAACCAGATTTTGGGACAAAAGTGGGATCTTCTACCAAGCTAGTACTAAGGTGTAGAGACTTAACTATCGAAGCAGACTTAAATGATGCGATGATCAAAACAAAGTCTGGACGGGATGATAGAAAAGAAAGGCTAAGCCTTTAACAGAAACGGTACCATTTCTCTTAGGTACGCTAGAAATGAGAGCATACAATTGCCCTCTCGCTGATCTTGTCCTTATCTTCCTTTGTGGATCAAGCCATACCAACAAGTTGCTTATTCTTAAGCTCGTGTCCTTTATCCTTGCTCTTATTATCCCTTCTTATAAATTCAGTAACAGGTCTCTCGAGGACTTCCTCCATCGCACGGGAAAACACTTACGTAGCTAGACAAGGATTAGTCGCAGTTAAAACTACTGTGACTGCAGATGGAGGAAAGAAGGGGAAAAGAGATTCGATCAAGGGAACAAAGGATAGTGCTAATGGCTTTTGGGGAATAGCCTAAAAAAACTTTTCTTGAAAAATGCTTCTTTGTAAACGGTCTCTCAAATAGTTTTCAGAAGGTTTTAAAAACTTTTGCCCAGTCTGGTAACCTTCTGCTAACACCCCACCTCCGCTAGGGTCACTCACAAAGGGAATGCACTAGGTTTGGTGAAGCATTATCGAGGTAAACATGCACAGAAATATTACAAGACAGAACATATATAAAACAGCGGAAGTAAAACAAATTTCATTACTTTATAAAATAAGGTCTAAAGCCTTTTACATCAGAATACATCAAAACCTGTCTTGCAATAGTAAAGAAGCATAAAACCTTTTCATGAATTATTCCCCAAAATAAAGCAGTGAAGCAGCCATAGCCAAGAGAAGACCAAGCTATACATGATGACCTTCAAGCATAAGAGGTCCGAACTAAACAACATCATTTCCTCCCTGAAAACCTGGGGGGGGGGGGGACGGAAGACAAAGAGGCGAAACAAAACGGGGTCAGTCATAAAGACTGGTAAGTCCTATCTACTTCCAGTATAAAAACAGGTAAAGGTAACATGACATGCATAAACTGAAAGTAAACATAAGGATGACGACAAGATAGATAAGCTAAACTAAGATAACTGGATGAACTACTGTAGCAAGATAAACTAAGGTATCATGATAAACTACGGTGTTAAGATAAATCAAGGTACCACATCATCAGGTTTCTATCAAGTATACTATCCCAAGGTATCTATCATGCATAACATCCCACGGTATCTATCATGTATAACATCCCAAGGTATCTATCATGTATAACATCCCAAGGTATTTATCATGTATATTTGCTCTGCACCTCTCGTACTAGTATCCCAACCCGCGTCATGTGTTAACTATGAATGTCCCTTACCCAACGTCATGTAATGGTCCATGTCAACCTAATATATAGCATATGTAGGTTTTCCCAACTCGTATGTTTCTTTCCATGTATAAGTTCAGTCCTTTGCCGTAGGCCGTACGGGCTTTCCCATGTAAATCTATACCACCTCAACGTAGTACCATTTTATCCTTGAAGTCGTTTTGGACTGCTACCCTTGATTTGTTTATGTTTTCTTACCATGAACTATCGCGTGTTCACTTAGGATTAATGCCACCTAGGACCACTAGGGATTATGCTACCTAATGAACGTTTCCTTGTCTCGGTTTGGGTTCAGGCCACCTAGGGCCACTAGGGATTATGCCACCCGTCAACCGCGCCCTTTATCCCACGTATGTACCGTGAATCATTTTCCATGTCTAGACGCACATGTATCTCAATGTGCCATCCGAGTTCCGTGCCAGGGCAAATCAAGAAATACGGAACTCGGTAGGGAGCTTTAAGTCATCTGCCGATGCAGATATCAAGGTCTGTTTTTGTATCCGTGGCTATGGTCCCACGTGACCCCTCCCTCAACTAACGAAAGGCAATCTAAGAAAAATCATGTATGAGAACCACATCCCGGCCCCACTATAGCCCCACTTTCCTATGGGCCAACCTCACCCATGACTAGATAGCAAGACATTGGTATGTTGGGAGTTCTCTGCCTTTCCGTTCGTACACGATTGACTAAAGATGGTAGGTAGTCGACGATGCGCTATCCAGGGCAAAAACAAGAATCGTCGAATCCACGCTAATCCATCCCAGTCTTTAGGTCGCTCGCATAGCAACCAAGGCATACTCTTGGCTCTTCTACCGCATACCTTAAACTCTGTGAGGCCGGGTTTCATGGACCATCTGCCACCTCACAGAGGGATACCAAGAGTACCCTCACGTCTCCCGAAGCTACCGCTTCGTCACCCAGTTCGTTGGAGCCTTTATCTAAGTCAGATAACTTGCTCCTCCTCGTGTTTTAAGCGATGACCTACCGTATCGGGTTACTCATCTATCTGTGAACTGGTCCAAATCCCTTGACTAAGAATTACTACTTAGTTTCCTAAACTAAGGTTTACCACTTAGTCTCCTTTCCCGTTATCCTTGTTAATCCCTGTTTTCCACCTAGTCCCCTGAACTAGGGTTTTGTCTAACGGGTTAAGTATTGTCATTTAAGTTCATGACTTAACCTGCCTACGAATCATGTCAAGATTTGGCTAAGTATACAAGTCCAAGACCTAACCCTACAAGTCGGTTAAGTATACCAAGAAGCTCATGACTTAACCCTATTCAATCATCAAGTCAAATTGGTTAAGTACTTGTTTATCTTAACCCTATCAGATTATCGTGTTAGATTGATCAAGCATAGATTATCCTAATCCCATCAGATTATCAAGTCGGATTGGTTAAGTATGGGTTAGCTTAACCCCATCCACTAATCGTATTACAATGGTTAAGTTTATTTAAAAGGTCTTGTGACTTAACCCTATCAGGTCCGCATATTAGATTGGTTAAGTATAGGTTACTTAACCTCATCAAATCATCATGTATAATTGGTTAAGTATAAGTTACTTAACCCCATTAAATTATCATGTTAAGTTGGTTAAGTATTGGTCACTTAACCTCGTTGAATTACCAAGTTTAGATTGGTTAAGTGTTTAACTTAACCTCATCGAATTACCGTGTTTAGATTAGTTAAGTGTAGGTTACTTAACCCCATCTAATTACCGTGTTTAGATTAGTTAAGTCTAAGTTACTTAACCCCATCTAATTACCGTGTTTAGATTAGTTAAGTCTAAGTTACTTAACCCCATCTAATTATCGTGTTTAGATTAGTTAAGTCTAAGTTACTTAACCCCATCTAATTACCAAGTCGGATTAGTTAAGTGTAAATTACTTAATCCCATCCCCTTTGTCTTATATGGTTAAGTGTCATTAAGAAATCAAGTCCGGTTTAACTTAACCTACCCATTCGTGTCATATCGGTTAAGTGTCATTAGTCAAAATTACTTAACCTTTTCATGTGGCATTATTTAGATTAATGCACCCCAACCTCTCACATTAGACTTTGTTGTGGTTACTAGTTAAGTTGGGCGGGTCCGGGTAGATTTACACCACAACCTAGTTTAATCTCGGCTTTTAAGTGCTATATGACCAACTACCCACATTGGGTCCTATTGTTTGTAGCCACTAGTTAAGCCGGGCGGTTCCGGGCAGATTTATGCTACAAACTCAACCCAACCTCGAGTTGGCCACTTTCATGTTTGGTCTAGTGTCATATTACACTTACAACCCATACGTGTCTAGTTTCAAGTCCCATGTTTATCCCTTATGTCACGTCCACATTTAGGTGTATCATGAGTGCCATATTTTCATGAAATCCCATGACAAGTTATCATGTCGTAATCACGCTTGTCTAACCTACCCCAAATCATGTTTCCAACCCAAGTAGAAACGTGTCAACCTAGTGAGGATACTATGCTACATATTGGCCTCAAACATGCACGATATCAAAAAGGGATTGGCCACAAACATGCATGGTATCATAAGGGGTTTGGCCTCAAAATATGCATAGCATCATAAGGGGTTTTTGGCCTCAAAATATGTATAGCATCATAAGGGGTTTTTGGCCTCAAACATGCATAACGTCACAACGGGATTAGCCACAAACATGCATAGTATCATAAGGGAATTTGGCCACAAACATGCATAGTATCATAAGGGAATTTGGCCACAAACATGCATGATAACATAAGGGGTTTGGGTTCATTCACATGCATAAGCCCCAAAATCAAGTCTTTGCCAATGTTTCACAAGTCAAATGGTTCCCAAAGGTTCATGCTAGCATTCCATAGATAAAGATTCAAACTTGCAAGATAAACTAGGTGAAACATAAAATGAATGGCATGATTAAGTCGCTAAAACTTAGTCCAATGTCATAGATCATAGAAAAGGGGCAAAATTAGGTTTACATATGCTAGCTCACTTATGTTTCATCGCATTTTATTCCATGTCACATTAGAACCACCGTTAGAATCTACAAGTAGCTAGAACTTACATAGAGAGGCTTAGGGAAGGATCATGCATCGTCATGACGAAGAAAGGTGGCTCCTTTGTTGAAGAATCGTCATGAAATTGGCCTAGCAACGTTGATCCACTCCCTTGATTTGATGTAGCAAGCTAGCACCTTTTGATTTGAACCCGATTTGAATGCATAAGCCCTTGGAGTTGGGGATGGAGGCCATGATCAAGATAGATTTTGGCAGCACTTAGTTGTAGGATTGATTTTTAGTGATTTAGGTTAGGTCCTAGGGTGTTTTTATAGAGATTAGGAGTAGTTTAGGCCCTTAGATTAACCCTAGGATAGATTTGAGCCCTCAAAATCCGTCACAGGCCTCCCAAACATGTCTTGAGGAATATGTCAGGTGCACTCAGGCCAAACTGGCCGACCACCCAAGTCGACAGGGGTGTCGACTGGGCAGTCGACACGACCTGGGGTGTGTCGACTCCCAAGTCGACTCCCTAGTCGACTTGGGGGTGGCGGGAATTTTCCCGCCTCTCCTGCTTGGCTGAATTTGAATTCTGAATTCAAATTTGAACTGTTTTTGAACTTGAAATTTTCTGAAAACTTTGACGGGCCATAACTTGGTCATACAGACTCCGATTTTCGAAAACTCGGACTCTATTTCGCATATTTTTCCGAGATGAATGCAATTGCATAGCCCATTTCCCTTGATTCAGACTTTATTTCTTAATTCTGCCTTGATTCTTGTCCTAGCACGTTGTAAAAATCCGGGTTGTTACAATTTGTTTATGTTATCGTCTACTGGTGCTAAATTTACAGCGTCCATATCATGATGTTACATTTGCACATATATCATTTCCCTAAACTATACTATTATCATAGTACAGCTGCTTCACCAAAAAATCAAATGAAAAATAATTATATAAAAACACGACTAGTATTCGCTTCCATTAGTGAAATTGAACACAATCCATAAACAAAGTTTACAAAGTTTGTAAACAAAGATATCCTGTGCATTTCTACTACAAAGCCACCACCAAAATAAAAGTCTTTCCTACTACAAAATAAACTTACTACAGGGATACCGAAGTAAACTTCAAGAAAATGTCCTTGCATTCCTTGCATCAACATTATTCTTCACCTACCTACAAGGATGAAATTTAACAATTAGTGATCAAATAAAAATTAATATATTTAACTTATAATACCTACAAAAAATAATATAAACTCGAATCTATTTTATTTACTATATTCGCAATCAACAAATTACTGCAAAATAATATGAGCAAAGAGTGGATGTATTCGTGGGTTGCTGTTCCCAAACAGCAAGCCATGGCTTGCTGGAATAGGAAGCCTGAGCTTGTTGCTTCTAAACAGCAAGACACGGCTAGCTGTTTCAGAGCAGCAAGCTTGCGCTTGCTGTTACGGAGCAGCAAGCCGCGGGTACATCCATTCTTGGCTTAGCAATTCAGCAAGCCGAAGCAGTTGCTTGTCACCAATAGAGTATGGCAACAATATGGTATCGCTAACCAGCACAGAGTCCCCAAGCTGCCTCTGCAGTCACTAGTCATTGAAAAGGGTAGAAACTTCAATGGTAGTACAATTCGCAATTGCACTTACATAGACGGGAACAAGACTCACATGTCAACAACTGGGCATTACCTCATGCATTTACATAGCACAAAACATCCCTTCAAACAGAAAATAGCAACCATAAAAAAAAAAGCACAAAACCCACCTAAACGATTATGCAAATGAGTTTACGATAGCACCTCCATAAAAAAATAGTATTACAAGAATGTCTGTAGACACAAGTTGGACAGAAGTTGTAGGTAATCATTTCTAGGTTTGCAGTTTTAATCTACAAGTACTTAAATGACAGAAGATCGAACGAGATTAAAATCTTTGAAAATATCATATACCTAAATTCATCAAAGCTGCACACAGTTAACAATATTTTGTGTGATAATATACACACCCCATGTCATTCGTGCTGCCATTTGTTTGTCCTACATTAACGAAAAAATATATCCTTCGTTGCCTCCAACAAAATCCTTAAAGAAAGACAAGCAACAATTTTCATGTATAGTTTGGTCCAATGCAACATTTAAATCTATCTTTAATAACATATTTTTGTTCTACACATATTGCCATTTGTTTATGTGCATATAGGTATTGCAATACCAAATTTACTAAAACATTTGCATAGTTGTTTGTCTGATCTTCTTTGAAAACTCATACAAAGAACGTCCACGTGGATTTGGATATATTAGCAATGCATGTCAAGTTATACTTATGTGCCAAAACATCACAAAATTGCCTAAACATTGTTATTCATTTGAATCATACTTTGACATTTGTTTATACACGTATGAGTTTCCTATGAAAATTTTAGGCTTGTATAATTTCAAATACACTGCGGATTAAGATTCATTTTCTTATACATATCGGTTAACCAGTACTAATCTCCAATAAATTCAAGATGAACACCACAATAGCATTGAAAAGCATTTAACTGACAAAATATACTCAAGATGAACACTCTCGTAAACAAATCAACCAACCATACACCGACGTAAGGGAAACTCCAAGATGGTGTATGTATATTTTTAGCTTATTGTATCCTAATTTAAATTTTCTATGTTTGGTGTAATGTTGCTCGTTATATGTTATTTCTAGCTTGTTGTATCCTAATTTTAATTTTCTATGTTGGTTGTAATGTTTTGTGGGTTATAAAACAAATTTAACTAGTTTTAAGGAATTTATATATTTATGTTTGACTGGTTCAAGTGATATAAAGTGACAAAGTGATATGAGTACTCATGTACGATCACTGTAGCACTGCTTAAAACTGCTCACTTTTTTCGGATTTTCATGCTTTACCTTTTTTAAAAACATGTATATCCATTCTTTATTTGCATAGACGTTCCTCAAGCTTTTTCAAAAACAAAGAAATGCCTTCTTGGCCCTCGTCCACTAAATCCGACTGGAGCCCTCCAAGAGAACCTACTGGCAGTCCTCATACCGACGACGACTGGAACATAGAGTACCAAGAGCAACACTACGAAGATATGAGGCGTGACTTACCAAATCTGGACCAACTACGTCTGCAGGGTCCCGAAGATCCGAATTACGTCCCCTCATTCAATCGTGCTTTGGTTGCTCCTCCACCAGTTCAACCAGAGACATACCAACCACCGGTTGTACAACCTTCATACGAACAATAGGTTGATTCTTATCCAATCAGGTGTCACTGCGTGTAGTTGTGGCGGAGGCGAAAACATCGGCCGTAGATTAATGATCTGTCACATGTCACCGAATGGTTGCAATGATTCCAAATGGATGGACGGTCTGTTGTGTCCTCGTGGCATCACATATGCCAATGAGTTGGAAATGGAGACATGTAGGCTTACGAGAGGCTTCGAAGATAATCGGCTTAACCGTATGTAGCGTATTAGTGTTTACTTATTATCAATGTTCCTACTTATTGATTGTATTAGATGTAATATTATCTTATGTACCCTACTAGTTGTGTAACCTATCAGATATGTAATATTATCTTCCGGTACTTTTATAATGTGCATCATGTCCATACCACGTACATACACGTAAGATAGTTGCATAGTGTTTAATTACATCATGTCCATACCACGTACATACATCTTTTATTTAACAAAACTCTCAATTGTCATTACTTCAAATTCCAGATTTTATGAGTCCAAAATCCAAATAGTAAGTGTTGAAGGTTGTATTACGTTAAATAGTTATTGAACGCACAAACAGACCAAGTACATGAAATACACAAACAGATGTAAAAACTGGAATATTAAATGTTAGTGACTGGTTCGTATACACACAAGAGGTTGTGAAACTTACATAAAAGTTGAATCCAGTCTAACATTCGCAACAGGCCACGCTACCATCGAACCAAAAGCATCTGATAAGCATTCCATAAATGAGATAGGCCTCCATAGAGGTGCCTTCGGTTCTTTTACATTATCCATCCAAACTCTTATTGCATTTGGACCCAGCGGGGTAGAATGAACCAAAGTAGTAGCATCAACTGAAGACACAATGCCTTTGGCTACTATTTTCCAGTGTTCTCCACATCAACCAGCTTGCATTTGGCATTCACTGGGAAATTTGCACTCTATCATATAAACAATATTTGTTGATACATAACCAAAAATTCTTAAAAAAAGATACTAGTAATATAAACGTATTACCGTAGCAGATTTAGGAAAATTGCTCACGGGGATAGTCGCTGGACTGTTTTCAAAACCCATAATAGATTTTTGAACATTGCTCACGGGGGTAGATGTTGAAATGTTTTCAAAACCCGTAACAGATTTGCGAACATTGCTCTTGGGGGTAGATGCTAAACTGTTTTCAAATACCAATTTTTCCTCGGGCCAAGCTGTTTTTCTACCAACGGCATCTCCAATACATGTCGTGCCTGTTATGGGCCTCCACAAAAAGGCATCTTCTTTTATCGCTTTATCCACCCAAACTATGGAGGCTTCTGGTCCAAGAGGAATATCATTGATAATTACATTTGAATCACTCGAATGGACTCATCCTTCAGCAACCAATTCTTTGCTTCCATCCCAATCATACAACTTACATTTGCTTTCTGAGCTATTGGTTATGCTCTATCAAAATGACATATATTAATTGATGACTGCCCAATAAATAAAGAAAGTCTAATGAAGTTATTGGTAAAGTCAAATATAGTTGGGCACTAACAACCATTTGCAAGTATATATAGCAGATCATGTGTGGAGGAAACAAAACAAACTCTATCTAGTTTAATTGTTCAAAATAAATGCGCACACACAGATTCTTTTTGGAAACCTGTACAGCCTATACATTTCATATTTTACATGTTTAACCCTTTTCTCCATGGCAAAGCAAATGGAACACGCATGCTACATACGGCTACACTTAATAATACACGTATGGTGAATCAAGTAAATATGATTTGACTGACCTATGGAAAGTACATAACGCAACATAAAATTGAAGCTTAACATATACAGTCATTGACCTATGGAAAGTTCATATCTTACCTCATTTTCTTTTCCGGACTTCTCACTTATGCCGATAGCAACTCTATCCACTGGCCATGCCACCGTCTTGTCTTCGGCTTCTCCTACGTACACCAAACCAGGTGAAGGCCTCCACAAAAAAGCATCGAATTTTCTAGGATGGACTATCAAAACTTTCAAGGCATTTAAACCTAAAGGTACCAGATTGAAATTTTCTTTCGGATCACTCGATACAATTTTTCCTTCGGCGATAACCTCATCCGTATTCCCATGCCAATTATTAAAGTACAACTATCACCTATCTGATTATGTGTACACTGTAATTATCAAAAAAAATTATATATATATATATATATATTTATACGTATACTCGTTTTTTTTAAATGTTGCAAACTTAATATGGAATATTTTTACCATCTGAGATATGTCGTCTTCTCCACAACTTTCTGTACTCTGGTAAATCAATAACATTGGATAAACATTAAAGACTTGGACTATAGATACTTAGTTACAGAGACAATATTGTCTAGAAGTACTAAAAAGTAAGCAATCTCCTCAAATATTAAACGTAAACAAAATCATACCCGACATTTCACAAAACAGGTGAACCAGCTGCTCTAGCTCGGAAATTCTCTGATGACAATGAGTGATTTTCGTATCTTTGATTTGTGACAAAACTGCCTTGGTCATGGTCATACCTCTTCCCTTTCCTCGTAGTCGTCCTGGCGTTTCTTCTCCTAACACTACTGCGAGAGCATCTTCTTTGATCTTACATGAGGAGCTGGACTGTCGGTCCTTTTCTACATTTTTCAATTTCTCCTACAAAAGTGAATCCAAATTATATTTCATAAAAGAGTACAAAATTATATCATTTTTAACAAATTACACTTACAATAGCATCTGCAACCTGTGTGTTCACTGGTTCACCGTTTTTTCGAGTATGAGATTTAATCCAAACCTCAACTCCAGAAATGGAAGAGGGCTCAGAACTTTCCTCTTTCTGCATTAAAGAAATGTAATATACAACAAAACTAACAAATTACACTTACTACAAACGAGATATGTTTACCAGCTAATATATCAAGTATTTTTCTCACCAAATCTTCAGTTACTCGGGTCGTTACTCGACGGCTACATGTATGTGGAATTTGCTTTTCCTTCATGCATTTAAATCTTTCGCTTTGTGCCTAGATTAATGGTTTTATCGCATTGGTTTGTTAAATTACATGTTATGTACGCTTACGTTGAGTATATGAAAAGATAAAAATTACATTACAATTACCTAAAATTCTTTGCTTGTTTTTGACCCAATAAACCGCTTCCATTCCCTCATACTTTTAACGTTTTCTGGTTTCAGTTGAAGTTGTTCCTCCTTGGTTTTTTCTTCTAATATTTTTTTAATGAACTTGCTTTTCGAACACCTCCAGATACATCCTATTTGCTGAAAAATGGGAGTCGTTTTCCATTCCTCATCACGTCTAAATCTAACCTATAAAATTTAATAGAACATTAATCGAACTATAATAGGGTAGCACAAAATTAACAGTATGATGTTATTCGTGTGTACAAAAGATAAAGTATTGCAAATAGAAAATAAATTGCTATAATATTAAATAAAAATAGGTACAATTACCCGAACGAATTCCCACAGAACCACTTTCAAGTCATTACTGAGTTTCCTCCGGTTGTCAAGTGTATATGGAACGTGCTCACGGACAAGTCCCCCTAAATAAGATGATAATTTCACTGACCCTTTTCCTATTGGTATACCTAATGAATTAAACTGGACACCAATTCGACGTGCAACCTCTGAAGGAAGCCTTTTCACTTTAGTTGGACCTCTAGTCTTCTTCTTTGAAACCTGATTTGCGTTTACTCCTCTGCAGTTCTACCTATTTCCATTGCATCTCTAGAATTTTCATCCCTATTAGCGCGTGTTATAGACACGTTTGCATTTTCGACATCCATGTCATCAGTAGGTAGCTCGATATGATCTTTCGTTGCATTAGATTCGCCAGATGCATGTTTGGATTCTTTAGTTTTTTTTATTGCGAGTAAGCTTCATTTTCCTTGTTATCTTCTTTTTCTCGCCATTTTCCGCAGCTATAATAAATATATATCGCCTGCTACAATGATAGTAAAAATGCTTGAGACTGATTTCAACACATGCATGTGTGTACAATGATAGTTTATCATCTTATCACCCGTTGAGAATGAATTGCTTGCAGGGACAAGCCATACACAACAATAATTCTATGTTAGCTTAGATGATTATTGATCTCTTTGAAGTTCCATATTTACACTTCATAGAAAAGTTCATCACGATAATAATAAGCATGTTTCCATCAACCGTACAATGTGATCATCTTTTAACAACAAAATGGTTGTTCATGTAAGAATAAAAGGTACAAAGAGAACTAGCAATTTCAGACAGCCGTCAGATTAAGTAGTGCCACTCTGCAGGTCACTATCACAATGGGCATTGTTATATGGTACCACTCATGCAGTTCAGATCTTCCATTATAGTTACCAAACATACAATATGAAAATACTGAAGAAGCATTCAAACATCTGAATATTTTAAACAGGCGTCTGGATTTTTTTCTCGACCTAAAAATTGTCCGTAGAAGCATCCAATATCATAACGAACAATATATTGGAAAATTTGACATACATGTAGAACACAACGATATATTGGACAACGAGATACACATGTAGAATACAACGATATATTGGACAACTTGATCAATTAATATCAAAACAAACAATATATCGGACAACTTAATATGTTAAGTAGTGCAGCCATAAAGTTTATTTTAAGAACCACATTGACGAGGTTTTCAGTATCTTTAAAATACTAAAAACTCGCCGACATGGATATGAAAATAACCGCATGACAGCACTAACGTTAACCAAGGCAGCATGGCTTCAATTAACTAAGGCGACATGGCTTGCTCCCAATAGATGCGAGCATGACATCACTGCTTCAGGAATGACATGTAAT
This sequence comes from Allium sativum, assembly GCA_030737875.1. Classification (NCBI taxonomy): domain Eukaryota; kingdom Viridiplantae; phylum Streptophyta; class Magnoliopsida; order Asparagales; family Amaryllidaceae; genus Allium; species Allium sativum. The sequence goes on from CM060924.1 coordinate 442,068,404, forward strand.
AAAGCTTGGGTAAAAGGAAATAAGTAACTTAGAGACAGTGGGACTGTGTCTTCAAGTTACTATGAGTGTGGTGAAGACAAGCACATAAAGATATATATATATATACACACACACACACATGAGCATAACGGCACGCGCTTCGCACGTGATGACTGCATGCGCTTCGCGCGTGATGATAGCACGCTATACGAGGAGTGCTGTACCTCAAATATTGTGTAATATATATAAGTGTAAACCCGTGTTTTGCACACAGGGTTCATACAGTAATTTATTTATGATACTCGTGCTTTACACATGGTTATGGTAAGCGAAAAGAAGTGATATTAACCCATGATATGCATATAGTTTTTTTTCTAATATCTTGATGCATATTTTTTGAAATTTTATCTATTTCAATTGAAATGGTATATCAATAATTGTATATTGTTTAAATTCATATAAAGGACAATCGAAAGTTAAATATGTATTTCAGTGGTATAAATTACTCTCTAAAACTGAGAAAGAAGATAACACTCAATCTTACTATTGCATATATAAATGTTATAAGGTAAGGCTTATTGCATATGTATGCTACATAAAAGATTTTAAACAATAAATAATAATGTATGACCATGCCTATCACGATTAGATTCACATGGCAAAGCGAACATCTTAATCTAAGGTGAAAAGGTGCAACATCGTTTAATCTAATATAAAAATAGTGCAACTTAAGTAATAATTCAATAATAAAATTAAAGGGCAAGAACACAGACATGAAAAAGAAACTCATGGACAATACCCGTACATCATCATCACATTACATGAAAACAAACACACAACAGATGTAAATTAATTATTTCTACCATAGAGTATGATCAATAAATTCGGCCATCAGTTTGAGTAGACCAATTAACCTCATGTTACTTTACTTGTTTATTAGTTTTTGTAATCGTAAGAGCTTCACTTTTCTGCAGCTCTCATGTGATCCATATTTTATTTTTAGGTGATCAAAATATCAATGTGAACTTTCAACTGCACTATCCAGATATATATATGACCTTTCATTCTTTTCCCCTTTTCCTCACTTCTTTTCCACCAATCTTGTAGCATGCAACCTTCTTTTACATTTACATTCACTTCCTTCCTCTTTAATCAAAGCATGCATGATTTGGAAACATGAGATTTAAATTTTCCATCGAGTTCTCTAATTATTTGTAGGACCTACAGGCTAAACTTCTTTCTGTAATGGGGAATTCTAGGAATGTATCAGACGTATAAAAGAGATTAGGTTAAATAATTCTCTGCCATATTGAAATATGTACAGAATCAATTATCTGGTTCAACTATTCTCATCATCAGAACTACACCTAAATATAAATTTTTAAAATAGCAGAAAGCCAAAAATGTCAAAATTTACCCTGCACTAACAAAATGCTTTATATGGAAACCAAGAAAAACAGAACTGTGTGCATACTATGTGCTATTTAGTTTAATGTTTTTACACACACAACCCATCGAATAGCAAGCACCAAATTATTCCAGACATGTGGTCCGCTGACTTTTGTAAATTTGACATAAATTGTAAACGTGGTCAACATTGTTTGCTCCTGTAAGCTTTCAAGGCAACAATTTTGAGTATTTATTTTATTTTCAAAAATTTAGACAACTCATTTGTGTACATGGTAAGAAGACAACTCAATTGATTGTCGAAAAAGAAGCATAGTGCAATATTTAGCAAAATTTTATGATTGAAAAAAAGCCATTTCATGGTTAAAAAAGGTATCTATAATTTGAAAAGTCCGTTTATATGATCTAAAAGTATGTAGATATTGGTGGAACAAAGCTAACTGATCAGAAATAACATAGTGGTGATAGGACTATGATATCAAAAAGCAGCAACATAAATGATCATGGACATAGAAAAATGATAGATATTACTTTCTTTTTCCATTGATTAGCTGAGGGTTTGTATGCTTACCAAGTTCCACTCCTGCTGTAAGCATAATACCATCAAGCTCATTAGTCTATCCACGTCAGCTTTCTTCGATTTTAATTAATGCATCCTTAAGAGAATCAAGTTCTTTCTGTACATAAGCATGTTGTGTGATCAAGCAATCAATTTTTCACATTAGAACAATAATCAAACTAAAACCACAAAGCATTAACACATTGATGTTTAAATTAATAAGTTGGCGATAGCAGTAAAATGAATGTCTAGTATACTGTTAAATATAAAATTGTGATGAATAAAAAGATTACTTAATCACCGATAGTAAAGGGAGACAAAAAGTACTGCAATTTAAAAAACCGACAGTGTACACACTATAAGTGTCCATTCCAAACAGTATATAGTGGCAATATAATTGAAACTTGAGGATGTTTTCTTTGATACCAAGAAGCTATTTTTTCAATAGTAAATGAGTATGGTTAATTAACTTGTAGAATAACATATATTGTACCAATCAGAAATTATATATTATTAAACTTGAAGCCCATAGTTAAATCATCAGAATATGATAATAGTTTTTGTAAGCGTCATTAGAAAAAGACTTGATGCAGTAAAAAATACATTTAATTACCTTTTGTATGCTAGGACTTCTAGCCAGGAAATGATTAAGATAAATACCTAACCGATTTAAAGCAAGGGAACGACTGTGAAATTATGAGTGCACACAATGAGGGGAAAAAGAAGTAATCGTTGTAGCATGCATGAAGATTGAAAATGCTTACACCTTATAAAAGTTGGCATTATGATTTATGAAATCTAGTATTGAACGAGATAGTGTAGGAGCAGAAGCGTATTCAGTTGTGGAAGGAAAGTGGAAAATGAAATCGAGGCGAGGCAGTGGGTTGCAAACCTTATTTTGATTTATCTAATACAAACAAAATGTCAGACATAGAGGCAGTATTTTGAAACTATGGCAAACATTTACTTCACAAAAGCAAGATGTGTTCTGATTTTCATATTTAAGTATCTGAATACATACACATAACTTAGAACACACCAGCTTAGATGAATACACACAATATATAAGAAGTTACATGCGTGAAAAAGCATAGAAGGACAATCAAACCATTTGTTTTAACAAATAACGTGTTGTAATTAAATTTGACATGAAATCATCATAGTGAATAGAAATACCTAATTTCTTTTCTTGAAGACATTGTCCAGTAGGGATCCATCACCGTGCTTATGATTCAGCCTCCTCGATTTACACCATTAATTGAAAGGTTCGCATTTTCATACGCTCTAACTTCGGGTGTTGTAGCAACGTTCCTTAAACAATTTGGGATCTGGACCATGTCAAAGTGATGTAAACGTGGATTGGTGGTTCGAACTTTAGCATATCGTTGAGAAGGAAAAAAAAGCTGCAGATCCTCTTTCCAAGCGCTAAAATTACAATTTTTTTCATTCAGATATAGAAGATTTGAAGTGAGTATTTAAGTCGATAAAAACATCGGTGAGAGAGAAAGATTCGAGTAAGAAACTGTGAATAGTCGTAGAAGCGGTTTCTTTTAGTGGATCAAATTGGGAAAGCATCATGGGCAGTAGAGTCTATTTGATGAGGTGCATGATTTTTAACCATCCGATGTCTTTTCTTAGATTAAATCTCCACCGCTCTTTGCCTCTTGGTTTTTCTACCAAGGAATATATATATATATATATATATGGATGAAAGAAGTAAATGTACTGACAAGTTTTAGATAGGGATGAAAGAGCCAGCTCATTTCTGATAAGTTCTAGATAAGGAGATATGTGTATACATATACATATTGAGACATCTTTTATGAACAAGGTCCAACTTTTAATGTTTTGGCATATAGCCATGATTCATTGATTCAACTTTTGAGCATACCATAACATAGAAACCATGTGTACATGTAGCTATGCCAAGCCTGTACGCGCAGTAGTGTCCAGCCTGGTTTGTAGACTGTTTAAACTGCAATTACAATTTCCTTATTTAATCTTTTGGTATTGCGATTGCAATTACTATTCAAAATGCAATTACAGTTCAAACTGCAATTACTATTCAAACTTTTTATGTTTTGGCATATAGCTATGATAAATTTGAAAAACATTTACAACTTAGAGGAAACACAGGACACAATAAAATATGGTATTTGTAACACCCCACCTCCATTAAGGTCACTCACAAAGGGAATGCCTTAACTTTGGTGGAGCATTTTAGTAGAAAGAACAAAAATTTACAAGACATATAAACAATACTTGAGAAATTATATCTTTATAAACGCGGAAAACAGAAATCAGTCTTGTTCAGAAAATCATCAGAGTACAAAACTTTAAAATCATAATCCCCACAGAAGTTGCCATAAGGAGTCAAGCCGTACTTTAAGCACTCTAAGTACTTCAAGCGGAAGAAATCCGGATCAAGCTAAAGTGTTCTCTTCTTGGAAAACCTAGGGGGAGAAACGGAAGAAAAAGGGGCGAAAACAAGCAAGGTCAGACATAAAGTCTGGCAAGTCCAGTGACTTTCAGTATATGAATAGATAATAATAATCATGGCATGCAAATAAAACTGGATGAGTGACAACAGTAACAGGAGCGGCAGATGTACTTAGGTTAAACAGAAGAAACCGAATAATATTACTTTTCATTTCTCTGCACTAATACTAGTATAACAAGATTAGGTGTCACCCTAATGTCTAAACTGAAACTGAAACGGGAACAGAGTAATTTCCACAGAATAGAATGCTAGTAATGGGCCTTTACCACCCCAACAGAAACAGACAGAAACAGAATGCTAATAAAGGGCCTTTACCACCCGAGCAGAAACAGACAGAAACAAAATGCTAATGATGGGCCTTTAACACCCGAACAGAAGGTACAGAAACAAAAACAGATTAATCCCTACGGAAACAGAATGTAGAATTAGGTGTACACTAGTAAATGGGCCTTTACCACCCGAACATACGGTACCACGCAGAAACAGACAGGTGTTGCCACCCAACAGAAACAGACGGTACCAACAGAAACAGACAGAACTAAGTGTACCCTAAAACCCTACCCCAAGCGATCGACTCCCTAATACATAAATACCCTGTGTCGGCTCCACAATAGGGTGTATCACTCCCTAAAGTGACAACCAATTGGCACAGACCTATTTACAGATGTCACGGCGTCTTATATCCTCAGAGGCAGAACGAGATCCATGCACGCATATGACCCGGTTGGAACGCACCATCAACACCCCTCGCCATTATCAGAATGAACCACTTATAATTAGTTCAGTAAGCGTTCCCGGACCCTACCTACTGTTGGGTCAAAGTTTTGATGCCAGAAAGGGTTATTGACAAATATGGGTCCCAAACAACAGATGACACAAGTAATTTCCCTCCTAACCTTGTGTCCCCAGACAAACAGATTTCAGATTAACTTCTTTATAAGTTCAGACATACAGAGTTCAGATCAACTAGTTCACAGATCAGACAAGTTTTCAGACTAGCGGATCAGATATATGGATTTAACAGATTTACAGATTTGTCTAACTTTGTAATTGGGCCTACAGATTCACGATACGGGTTTGTTAAATTCATTAGTCCAATTGGTTTAACCCTATCCACCCAACACGTTTTAGGCATCATATTTATCCCAGATTTGCGTTAAATAAATATTAATGCACAGACCTCTCACATTAGGTCGGTAGCTTGTGGCCGCTGGATATGTCAGGTAGTTCCGGGCAGACTTCTGCCACAAGCCAGACCTAACCTCGGGTCTAAGCATATTTTAGTTATGCCTACGACCTCTCACATTAGACTGATAGCTTGCGGTTACAGGTTAAGCCGGTTGGTTCTGGGCAGGCTTCTACCGCAAACAGAGTCTAACCTCGTGTCATAGCCGATTCATTCCAATATAGATTTTTCAGATATCAGACTAATTCTGTTTATTTAACAGATTAAACTTCTTCATAGGATATAACAGATTAATCAAATTTCCATGTTCTACTAAATCTTAGGTCGAGCCTACGAATTTCCATACCCAGATTACCATTATCTAGTTTTCAACAGATCAGAAAATTCAATAGGTAGCAGATCTAGCAGTTTAAGCGATTCAACAGATTTAGCAGATAACAGATTCAGCTGTTTAGGCAATTCAGCAGATTTAGCAGATAACGGATTAGGCAATTTAACAGATTTAGCAGATAATAGATTTAGCATATTATATTTATATCTAAAACTCTATTTACATATCTTGCCTAATCATAAATTTAGCCTAAACTTACATGCCTAAATCAAGGTCATAATTCATAATACAATATATGCCCAAATCTTAGCCTTAATATTCCCATTTACATTTCGTGTCACAACTAGATTTAATGTTCTAGTTTACCATTTATGTCCAAGACTAATATACATGTTTACCATTCACTATTATAGCCAATTCAGATTATGCCAACATCTTTATTATGCCAAATTAACTTAATTAAGCTACGCCCAATCCCCGTATAACATGTTTCCACAAGTTCTCTAAGTACTCATGAAATGACCCTAGCAAAAGGAACAGGGGATAAGCACGAGAAAGAATAGGCATGCAATGATGAACCAAATACAATGATAATGGTCTTACTAGGCTTGATGTACATAACAGTGAATGGGAATAAACTAGCAATATTACATACTAAATATTAGATCCAACATCATTAAGGGAATGGGCATAAGAAACTAACTACAATAGTTATAGGCAACTAACCACAATAGTCATGGGCGACTAATCACAATAGTTCCTATTCAATGTCATAGGCAATAGTCTCATAGGCGTGAATCATAGGCACAGGCAATATCCTTATAGGCATGAATCATAGTCATAGGCAATAGTCTCTTAGGCATGAATCGTAGTCATAGGCAATAGTCTCTTAGGCATCGGTTTCATGTCCAATTATGCATTATTATTTGTCCCAAAATTTAGCATTCGTGCGTTAATCTCTTATGAGATTCGGCGCAGGCTCGTAATAGCCTGGCTATAGAACAAAAAGAAGAAAGAGGTACATAATAGTCACTGAAAACAGATCTGACAGATAAGAATATACATAACCTCAGATTCGGATTTATAATCATGCCACAACCATAATTAAAGTTTGTATCAAAAAATAACTGTACTTGAATTTCGTGGTTTTAAGAAAGGATAATAAACTGTTGTTGATGCAGAAATGCTAAATTATTCCTCTTTAATTGTTGTCGTAGCTCTAGACTTTGATTTGAGATTTGATTTAACTTTTAATTCTATTCAGGTTGGAAGAAGATGCATCAGTCCAAGTCTTGATTCCAACAGGGTAGCGATGCCATTTTTATTTTTAATTAGAACCGAGGCAGAATATAGACAGAATGAAATTGTGTACAGAAAATGAGGCTAGGGGCTGTTTATATAGGATTAGGCGGACGAATCTAGACAGAAAATGAGTCTAAATATATCAGAATGCATCAGGTTCAGAAAGAGGGTTCGGGAGGCAGGCCGACCCCCAGGTCGACACTATGGTCGACCTGGTCCCCCCAGGTCGACACTATGGTCGTCCTGGCCCCTGGGAGGTCGACACTATGGTCGACCTGGTCCATGGGCGGGAATTTTCCTGCCCAGCCTGTTCTGGGATTTTGAATTCGAATTTTCGAGCTGTTTTCGATTCTGAAATTCTCTGAAACTTCGGAGGGCCATATCTCCCTCATACGGACTCCATTTATCAAAAACTCGAACTCGTTTCCAAGCAGAATTTTGAGATGAACGCAATGGCGCAACCCGTTTCCCTTGGTTCTTATTTTACAATTTAATTATTTTATGATTTGTTACCTATACGATTACAGAAAATACGGGGTGTTACATTCTCCCCTCCTTAAAGGATTTCGTCCCCGAAATCTTCAAGTTGAGAAGAATGTGTCCTACCATCCAGTCATCCATCTACTCAACCATCATCCGCAAGCATCCATTGTCCTTAGAAAACTTCTAATATTGTATGAACATATGCAAAAATGTGCGTATATGTTCCTTATCTAATGCAAAGATTAGGCGGTCCACTGATTCAGTTGACCTCCTTAATGCGAGTTATGTTAGTGCCATGAGTCCAACATGTATGCAATTTTCCTATTTGATACATATCATTCTTATATGAGTGATAACCATTCATTTATATGCAACATCCATGTGACGAGTCAATCATTTTGCATCCACAGAAATAAAAAATGCTCACACATCCATATGCAGTATGAAAGTGTTTTCAAGCCGATCTAGTGCCTAGTGTGTGCATATGCATCCACGAGAAACCACTAGCAACCACTTGCATCCACTTGAAACCATCAAACATAACATGTATCAAACACATGTTTACATCCATTAGTTTCTACCTAAAGTTGATACGATCGATAGGATACAGTCGAATGATGGAAGCGAGTACAGATAAAACAAAAACTTGGTTTCCATTAGACCTTGGATGAGAGACAAATTCCCCTAAGTATCAACCCCGAAGACCGAAATCAACATCAGATTGACACCCAGAGGATTACCCTCTTTAGACAATGTCAAAACTGGAAATCTCAACCTTATCAGAAATATTCAGATATTTACAGATTACCGGTACAGATCAGATTACTAAAAGATTCTTAGGAAACTAAGCATGATAAAAACCCAGAATGTATGCGTCATAGTCAACTTAACGCCCAACACAGATACCCAGCTTATCACAATTGGAGGAGTCATAACCCTTATGGGTCTGAGTCTACAGCGGAACCATAAACAATACTAGTATTCAAGTGCAGAGTACCGATTACATAATCGAAATGCCAAAATCATAAAAGAGTTTCAACTCAAAAATCGGATAAAGAAATTAAACCTCCTACAGAAAGTTTTCCAATTTATATCCTATCCACTAGCCTCGAGAGTGTTCGCCTGCCTTCCAGAAGTTGGTCCTGCCCTCTGCCCTTGCCCTCGTTTCTTCGGACAGTCCCTAGTGAAGTGTCCCATCTCACCACAGTTGAAGCAAGTGCCCTTTCTTTTTCTGCAATCCTTGTTCAGATGAGTCGAGCTTCCACAAGTAAAGCACTTTTTCTCCTTCTTACTTCAGACTTTTCACCCTTCTTCTGTGTTTCCTTTTTGGGCCATGCTTTCTTGTTCTGTGGTTCTTCCTTCTTTGCCTCTTTCTTGTCGTTGTCTTCCTCGTGCCGTAGTGCTATATCCACTAATCTCTCGTAAGTCGCTCCCATGGGTACATGGATCATGGCTAGGCTGTGCAGTGGCTCGTTCAATCCTTTAACAAAGCGGAGAGCCTTTTTATGCTGGGTGTTGACTAAATCTATTTCGAACCTAGCCAGTTGGTTGAACTGGTTGACGTATTCCTTGACCGTCATACTTCCTTGCTTAAGAGATAAGAACTTTTCCATTTGTAGGCTTCGTTCAGCTTGCGAGAGGAATTTCTCCTCAAACCTTGTTCTGAAATCCATCCATATTTCAACCGGCCTCTCGGCGTTAGTGACTTCCCACCAATAGGAAGCTTCGTCCTTGAGCAATCATACCGCCAATTGTACCTTCTGCCTATCGTCCACCTCGAAAATAAAGAACATATCCTCAGTTTCCTTGAGCCAGTTCCTCGCTTCTACGAATGATTCAGTTTCTTTGAAATCCTTTCCACCCATGGCCCTAAAATCTTTACAGATCTTTGAAAAAGCAACTGCACGAGGAGGGGGCGGAGAAGGAGGAATTACTGCAGCTGGAGGAGGAATATCTGCTAGGCCTGCATCGTTGGCCCTAGCCTCTAAGTACCTCCTGAACCAGCCAGGTATTGGCACGCCCTCTGGAAAGTTAAGATTCCCAGACATGCTGGAATGAAAGAAAAAGATCTAGAACAGAAAAGATAGATATATGGCTTTTTGGGGATTATGTTTTTCCAAATAAAATTTATTTTTGAAAATATTTCCTTTTAAAACCTTTTTGAAAATAGTTTTCAAAAACTTTTTATCTAATCTGGTAACCTTCGGCTCTGATACCAAGTGTAACACCCCACCTCCACTAAGGTCACTCACAAAGGGAATGCGTTAACTTTGGTGGAGCGTTTTAGTAGACAGAACAGAAATTTACAAGACAGATAAAAAATACTTGAGAAATTATATCTTTATTATCGCGGATAACAGAAATCAGTTTGGTTACATCTTTACCAAAAACTCAAGTACATAAATATCGGTCTTGTTCAGAAAATCATCAGAGTTCAAATCTTTAAAATCATAATCCCCACAGAAGCTGCCATAAGGAGTCAAGCCATACTTTAAGCACTCTAAGTACTTTAAGCAGAAGAAATCCGGATCAAGCTAAAGTGTTCCCTCCTTGGAAAACCTGGGCGGAGAAACGGAAGAAAAAGGGGAGAAAACAAGCAAGGTCAGACATAAATTCTGGCAAGTCTATTGACTTTCAGCATATGAATAGATAATAATAATCATGGCATGCAAATAAAACTGGATGAGAGATAACAGTAACAGAAGCAGCAGATGTACTTAGGTTAAACAGAAGAAACCGAATAATATTACTTTTCATTTCTCTGCACTAATACTAGTATAACCGGATTAGGTGTCACCCTAATGTCTAAACTGAAACAGAAACGGGAACAGAGTAATTTCCACAGAAGAGAATGCTAGTAATGGGCCTTTACCACCCCAACAGAAACAGAATGCTAATAATGGCCCTTTACCACCCGAACAGAAACAAACAGAAACAGAATGCTAATGATGGGCCTTCACCACCCGAACAGAAGGTACATAAACAAAAACAGATTAATCCCTACGGAAACAGAATGTATAATTAGGTGTACACTAGTAAATGGGCCTTTACCACCCGAACAGACGGTACCACGCTGAAACAGACAAGTGTTGCCACCCAACAGAAACAGACGGTACAAATAGAAACAGACAGAACTAAGTGTACCCTTAAACCCTACCCCAAGCGATCGACTCCCTAATACATAAATACCTTGTGTCGGCTCCATAATAGGGTGTATCACTCCCTAAAGTGAAAACCAATTGGCACAGACCTATTTACAGATGTCACGACGTCTTACATCCTCAGAGGCAAAAGGAGATCCATGCACGCACATGACCCGGTTGGGACGCACCATTAACACCCTTCGCCATTATCAGAATGAACCACTTATAATTAGTCCAGTAAGCATGCCCGGACCCTACCTACTGTTGGGTCAAAGTTTTGATACCAGAAAGGGTTATTGACTAATATGGGTCCTAAACAACAGATGACACAAGTAATTTCCCTCCTAACCTTGTGTCCCCAGACAAACAGATTTCATATTAACTTGTTTATAAGTTCAGACATACAGAGTTCAGATCAATTAGTTCACAGATCAGACAATTTTTCAGACTAACGGATCAGATATATGGATTTAACAGATTTACATATTTGTCTAACTTTGTAATTGGGCCTACAGATTCACGAAACGGGTTTGTTAAATTCATTAGTCCAATTGGTTTAACCCTATCCACCCAACACGTTTTAGACATCATATTTATCTCAGATTTGCGTTAATTAAATATTAATGCACAGACCTCTCACATTAGGTCGGTAGCTTGTGGCCGCTGGATATGTCGGGCGGTTTCGGGCAGACTTCTGCCACAAGCCAGACCTAACCTCGGCTCTAAGCATATTTTAGTTATGCCTATGACCTCTCACATTAGACTGACAGCTTGCGGTTACTGGTTAAGCCGGTTGGTTCTGGGCAGTCTTCTATCGTAAACAGAGTCTAACCTCGTGTCATAGCCAACTCATTCCAATATAGATTTTTCAGATATCAGACTAATTCTGTTTATTTAACAGATTAAACTCCTTCATAGGATATAACAGATTAATCAAATTTCCATGTTCTACTAAATCTTAGGTCGAGCCTACGGATTTCCATACCCAGATTACCATTATCTAGTTTTCAACAGATCAGAAAATTCAACAGGTAGCAGATCTAGCAGTTTAAGCGATTCAACAGATTTAGCAGATAACAGATTTAGCTGTTTAGGCAATTCAACAGATTTAGCAGATAACGAATTAGGCAATTTAACAGATTTAGCAGATTATATATATCTAAAACTCTATTTACATATCTTGCCTAATCATAAATTTAGCCTAAACTTACATGCCTAAATCAAGGTCATAATTCATAATACAATATATGCCCAAATCTTAGCCTTAATATTCCCATTTACAGTTCGTGTCAAAACTAGATTTAATATTCTAGTTTACCATTTATGTCTAAGACTAATATACATGTTAACCATTCACTATTATAGCCAATTCAGATTATGCCAACATATTTATTATGCCAAATTAACTTAATTAAGCTACGCCAAATCCCCGTATAACATGTTTCCACAAGTTCTCTAAGTACTCATGAAATGACCTTAGCAAAAGGAACAGGGGATAAGCACAAGAAAGAATAGGCATGCAATGATGAACCAAATACAATGATAATGGTCTTACTAGGCTCGATGTACATAACAGTGAATGGGAATAAACTATCAAGGTTACATACTAAATATGAGATCCAACATCATTAAGGGAATAGGCATAAGAAACTAACTACAATAGTTATAGGCAACTAACCACAATAGTCATGAGCAACTTATCACAATAGTTCCTATTCAATGTCATAGGCAATAGTCTCATAGGCGTGAATCATAGTCATAGGCAATATTCTCATAGGCATGAATCATAGTCACAGGCAATAGTCTCTTAGGCATGAATCATAATCATAGGCAATAGTCTCTTAGGCATCGGTTTCATGTCCAATTATGCATTATTATTTGTCCCAAAATTTAGCGTTCGTGCGTTAATCTCTTATGAGATTCGGCGCAGGCTCGTAGTAGCCTGGCTATAGAACAGAAAGAAGAAAGAGGTACATAATAGTCACAGAAAACAGATCTGACAGATAATAATATACATAACCTCAGATTCGTATTTATAATCATGCCACAACCAAAATTAAAGTTTATATCGGAAAATAACTGTACTTGCCTTTCGTGGTTTTAAGAAAGGATAATAAACTGTTGTTGATGCAGAAATGCTGAATTATTCCTCTTTAATTGTTGTCATAGCTCTAGACTTTGATTTGAGATTTGATTTAACTTTTAATTCTATTCAGGTTGGAAGAAGATGCATCAGTCCAAGTCTTGATTCCAGCAGGGTAGCGACGCCATTTTTATTTTTAATTAGAACAGAGGAAAAATATAGACATAATGAAATTGTGTAGAGAAAATGAGGCTAGGGGGCTGTTTATATAGGATTAGGCAGACGAATCTAGACAGAAAACGAATCTAAGTATATCAGAATGCATCAGGTTCAGAAAGAGGGTTGGGAGGCAGGTCGACTCTATGGTCTACCTGGTCCCCCCAGGTCGACACTATGGTCGACCTGGCCCCTGGGAGGTCGACACTATGGTCGACCCCCAGGTCATCCTGGTCCATGGGCGGGAATCTTCCCGCCCAGCCTGTTCTGGGATTTTGAATTCGAATTTTCGATCTTTTTTCGATTCTGAAATTCTCTGAAACTTCGGAGGGCCATATCTCCCTCATATGGACTCCGTTTCTCGAAAACTCAGACTCGTTTCCAAGCAGAATTTCGAGGCGAACGCAATGGCGCAACCCGTTTCCCTTGATTTTTATTTTATAATTTAATTATTCTCTGATTTTTTACTTATATGATTATAGAAAATACGCGGTGTTACAATATTTAGAAGATGCTGCTGCTACTTGAGAAAATATACTATAAATGGATGACATGATATTGTACTCATCCTAACATAAGCCAAACTGCACTTATAACGATAATACCCAAAAAAATTATATCTACAGGCAACATCATCCCACTTGATTCACTTTCTAATTAATAAATCAAGGAAAAAAATTATGAAAACCGTGAACGTATCCATAAATCATAATCAAGCTAGCTCAAAGCAAATGTTCAGTAATGATGGTATTTGCATAGCAATACTGCACCATTTCACTAATAAGTGTAAATCGGTTAAACTAAATGTGCAACAACTAAGTAAGTAAATCAATCGAATCGAAAGACAAATAATTAAATCAATCGAAAACTAAATCGATCGAACAAAATGTACATAAGACAAATTATAACTAAATCGATCGAAGTACCTGAAACAGAGGAACTAGGGCACCACAAAATTGGAACCAGTGAAATAAGGAACGATGAAATGATAAAATTGGGTTTTACCATAATACGAAATCGAACGCGGGAAATGAAATCGAAAGAGGGAAATGAAAATGGATGAAGAGGGAACGATATTATTTAGCAGAGGGAAATGAAACTAGAGGCGGGATTGATTAGTGTAAATATTTCATCACGTGTTGTATCAGTGTTTCACCAAGGGTTGAAATCATCACCAAGGGTTGAAATCATCGGAAGCGTTTCATTGAGTAGTGAATTTAGGGGGAACAAAATTTTACAGATTTTACACCTGAAACGCTATCTTTGATTGCTGTTGAAAGTGGTTTTTCTTGTAGTGATTCCGAGCTCGTATGAGGAAGATATTGCATTTTGAACATTAATTACATTAGAAAACAATTTAAATAATAATTAATTATTTTAATTACATCATTAGGGCACTAATTTTTCTTCCTCGCCAGTTCCTCCTGGAGCAATTAGAAATAAACCTCGCCGCCCTCTCTCCACTGTCGCACCCACCAGAAGCCGGCCGCCCCTGATCAGAGGCCACCACGTCGAAGAGCTACAAGTATCCTTCCTCCTCTCTGAGCATTGCCGCACTCGGCGACCCCTCCTCCTCTGAAAACCACCACGAACTCAAGCCCATTGAACACAAAAATCGAACGACAGCCAACATGAAACTCGATCATTGCCATTCCAAAGTGAAGATCGTGAAGTGCTCTCAAATTTTGTTTTATAAGTTGGTTGAATTAATGAAAGGATTGAAAGAAATTTGTGAATCAAAATGGAACAGTTTGGTGCGTTCTTTTTCAAATGGCGGCGTAGATAATAAATGAAGAAGGGGATTGGGTTTTTTAAGGGATAATGGTTTATATATACATACATACATATAATTAAATAATATTTAATTCATGAATAACTTGTTTAAAGCTACGAACTCCAAATCAAACCCAATGACTGTCGTTCCTAACCAAGTACCCCCATTCCGGAATGTAATATGTTTCGTAAGCTAATTCGACAACTTTATTCAGTTTTTTTTTCGAAATTAAAATATAAATTAATACAACACTGAATATTGAATTCCAACATACATTTTAATTTATCGAGGCCACATACTGACTCCAAAAATTATGAAAATTGAAATCTAACTATGTTTTGACAATACGGTCCTAACAAAATTAGTTTCGTCGAATTTGGAGACCGTTTGAAAAATGGCCTTTTTAACTGGCTTATTAAATTCAAACTGAAATTGAAATCGTGTTTTAAATTTACTACGCTCACATACTAATTTCAAAATTAATGAAATTTTAAATCTAACAATAATTTGACATAAAATGGAAGTCGTTTGCAAAATGGATATTTTTAAGTGTGCTAAATAATATTTAAAATATATATAAATTCTGTAGCAACTATTCTAAATTTTACTCTGGACATAACTTACAATTTATAAAGTGAAATCTCAATTTCTTACATTCGTTAGAAAATTAAAGTTCAAATATTCCAACGTTCCTTGTTTTATTGAAATCCGATTTATATTGAATCCTGTACATTCATTTGAAATTTAAAATTGAATTTTTAAATTATCACAGTATTTCGAGTTCATTTTAATTATATTTTAAATTCTTACGTTCTAACTTCGATTTAAATAAATTTAAAATCGTTAATTCTTAAAAAAATCCTATAAGATATTTAACTTTCATGAAACTCAATTAAAAATAAATTTTAAATTAGTTCCAAAAATACGGGTTGTTACAATCTCCCCTACTTAAAACTTTTTCATCCTCAAAAAAGAATAGAGCTGAAAGTTGTTCAACTAACCAACTCAACTTTCATTCTAACCTATGTTCTTCAACTTTTCAGTTTCTAAGAACTTTCTAATTTCTCAAAAAATTGGCTAACACCCTAAATTTTCAAAAAATTTCGCCATAGCCTCCTTTGTACGGGGAGGGTTTGAAAAAATTATTCGGTCGTATTAAGCACCCGATAAATCAATAAAAGCGTACATAATTTTTGTGACCTATCTATGCCCAACGGAGACGTGAAAAAAGTCGAAATCTCAGACCTTGCCCCAGTGATGGAAATAATAAAATAATCCATGTGTCATAACTATAAACAAGAGAGATGTAAATTTTTGTCATCTCCAGACCTGTGTAGCGTTTTTATTAAATCTGCCCCTCACTATTATTATGTTCATAATCAGTCTTCGGTTCAACATGTAATTCAGTCATCGCCATACAAACGTCTTGCTCGTGTGGTAACCAAACTTCGTTTTATAAGCGCCAAATGCTTGTATGGAATATGATATGATATGATATGCTATCTTCATGATGTATGTTATGCGGTGTAGTTCATAATTTATTTGTTGCTATCCTATGGCGTATGTTTTAAATTTCACACGAAACAACCATCATAGCGCATCCAAATTCATTCATAGTAGTTAATAATGAATAAATTACCAACCAACTCATTAAGTTGCACCTGTCTGTTGGGCACGCAATTTATTTCTCTTCTTAGCTTCCATGCTATGACCTGTTCATTATATACACATTTACAAATATGCAATTCCAATCAATTTTCAATTCGGTTCTATATTTGATTCGATTTGGGTAAATTTTACCCTTTCTTTTCCTTATTGGTTTGATCATTCCAATATTTTAATTAGTTAAACTAATAATCGAACATCACAACCAGCAAACAATTAGTTGATTAGCTTTTCAAATATGTAGCTTTTATATATAATCAAAATCATATTTTTAGTGTCAAATCATAAACAATAAATTCTAACTAAGTTTTGGTTCTCACACCAGTCAATTGGAAATATATAGATATCCAACTTTCGAAACTTGAACATAGATACTGATGATGATATATCAACCACCAAAATCATCTCCATGCGACTAGAGTGTGATTCTATATCAATACAGTATACTTGAGACTTCGTATATATGTTAATTATGCATATATTCAAAATCTTCATATACCCGATAGTCCATATTCAATATAAAATAAAATACCCAAATACGTATAATTTTTTTTTTTCAAAACTAAATTCGTTTTCATAAATAATACTCTTCAAACTCATTCTAGGGTACTACTAACCCTATCTCTAACGAGTTAATCTTATATGATATTACTAATCCTGTCTCTGATGAATTCTTTCGTTCAGTTCTGACGTGTCTTGTTCTCGTGCTTTTTAAACCAAAGCTTTGATACCAAAATGAAACGACCCGAACTTCTCCGATCCCCGAGGAGACGGAGGAGCCCGGATGGTTTTGAGAACACGACGCATCAAAACACAAACATGAGAATATTTTCATTGCTATTACAACAATTTACATCAGAGTACAGCGGAAAAATAAATATTAGAGATTTACAAATTACAAAACAGCGGAAATATAAATACATAAGTATAATGCCCTGTGGAAAACATCAACTACCACAACTGGAAGAAATACATGGATACAAAGCGTTCTGAATATAGCCCCAACCGTAATCCAAGATCCTATGAAAAGAAATATCTGCGAAAACCATAACTACTAGCTACTCGTGTGGAAAATATGGGCACCCGAATTTTAGGTAAGAACAATAAACTCCAAGTTAGTCATGGAACTGGTGTGATAACTAAAACAATTATTAAATTTTTACTACAAAAGTGGAAAATTCATGGGACCACGCCGTATGACATAGAACGGGTTTACTCCACATGAATACTAGTTTAAAACATAAAACAACATAATGCTTTTTGGAAAAATGAAGATATTGTAAGACTCAGGTTCTACCACACAATGCAACACAAGCCGGAGGATAGAGTTTTCCCTTATAATAGCCAAACAAGCTTGATACGCTTTAATACAAATCATTTTGATATTACTATAAGTGCATAGTATCAAAACAACATCAAATATAAATGTATCAATCATAGACGACATAAGTACCATATATTATGTCGCCATACATAGGTTTACAACTAAAACTGAAAAGAGTCATATTGGAAATTGGATTTCCATCATGAGTCAAGGAAAGGGATGGTCTCCTTACCGATTCGGATCACCTCTAGCAAGATGACACAGGATTACACATTCTAGGCAACCCTTGGATCATCCAAGGCCAGTCCACACTTACTTTAGTGGATTAGTTATTCCTGAACACACGTTTCCTGGTCCTATCAGACCAATCTCTGAGCCATTAGAGACTCAATATCCGAGGCGCCTCATTCCATCATCCACATAAGTAAAAATGTCTGGGCTCCATACCATGACACAACTTCTAGCTAGAAAGAAACTTCACGCACTCTTTGGGTCCCTTATCCTGTTTTTGACTCATACTAGGGTGTGAGGCCTGCTAATCAACGCTATACACAAAGCTATGCTACTTAATGCCGTGCTTTGATCATCATCCACAAGACTCTGCTTTTCAACAAAAGCCTTGATCATTTACATCTTAGCATGCTACACTGACAATTCATGCCATACAACTGTTGTCTATCAGTATACAATCTCTAAGCTCATATGTCTCAGAGAAGGGTGTTAAGCAAGAGAATAAATTCTCCGCCACCAAACAGATGTATATTTAATGAAAATCAATCAACACAAAATGAAATCCAATGTCAGACACACATCCATTTACAAGTCCATTCTGGGTTTGAACAAAACCGGAAGCACCTTATTCCTCATCCCATATGTTAAATACAGGAGAGAGGTCCTCGCGTATCCGGTCGATCTCCAAGTACGTCTGGACGATCACCACTTATTATCTTGTCTTGGGTGTACATCACAATCAAGATAACAGTAATCAACCATTTAATGTGAATATCTCGGGTCTTCAACCACCATCTTCATCGTCGACTTTTAGTCCCCATATGAGTTATTCAGAATGGGAAAAACCTAGTCTTTTCGAATAACTCACATATTTTATAATCAATAATCAAGTGCTATAAAAACACATCGTACGCCTCATTCCAATTCAGAATATACTTTTATTCAAATATCCACATCTTAGGGGAAAGGTTCCCATTAATTTTATCAAAGATAAGTTCTTTTAAACTTATTATTTAATCTTCCTTTGGATATCAATTTCAAAAGATTTTATTTTATCCTTTAACAATTCTAAACCAAATTAAGGTTTATAAAATTAGTGGGGATTATCGAGCCTTACCAAAGTAATCATTTATTTTATTATTCCAATCCCAACCTATTATTCCCATGAAGCAAAACTGGTAGTACTCCATATCTAACACCCACGGTGTTATCTGTAATTTTAGTTACCATTTCACATTCAAATCTAATTAAAGATTTAACTATCACCTGGAGTTAAAATTGGTGGTACTCCATTCTCGATCATTTCATGAATTCGATAAATTTAATTATTCCATTGTCATTTTTAATCTACTAAAAGATTCATTAAAACTCTAGTTCAGTTTTGATCTCAAAAATCATTACTTGATGATTATTCGAATTTTTAGGAAATAAATTCTGTCTTTACTTAGGTTAAAGAACAAATGTCGTTTAAGACATTATTTGTGGTAAACCCAAAATCCTCTTCCATTAAAATTGAACATTCATGAAATTCATAATAGTATATAATCGATATAAATTTCCGTATCCTACTAATATTATAAACAAAATAATGGAAAGGTCTTTTAAATTCCATTAATAGTAATGGCATTCCTTCACAGAAGCTCATCTCGATTATTAATAAATCGAATTCCATTCAATTCCAATTTCTTTAATTAAATTGAAAAACTATACTTTGGAAAATTTCCATTAAATTTTAATAAAAAGATTTATAGATTCCAAATCATATCTTCACGGTTAATTGGGTTAAAGAACTAATTGTTAGCCTGCTTTGTGTCCAGGCTATCCAAAGCCCAAGTGATCAAAACATTGATCAGCAATCACTTGGATAAAGCGACGATTGTGTGGGAGAACTTAACATTTTGAAGGCTTTAGGTTGGATCTCGGCGCTTGGATCAGTTCGGATTATGACAAGTACACCTCTGCCTCACAAAGCTGCATGGGTCGGATGCTCGAGTCGGATGGATTGGATTGAAACTACCCGGAATGACACACTTGTATGTTTTTGCAACTGGCTTCTATTTGGAACCAGTTCTGATTGAGGTAACCAAGACCTAACACACTTACCTAAAGCAACCACATCAGATGGATTCAGAAAGCATCATCATATCGGATCGGATTATGTAGGACCCGATCCGCTTGGCTTGATTTCTATATACAACTAGAAGGCTTGTTAAAACGAGTGTCGACGCGGGTCGAATGAAGACCGATCTGATCCCCTTTTTTGCTTGTTTACCTGGAGCGGTTAATAAATCAAATGAAGCCCATTTCTCCACTGCTTGCAAGTTTCCCTCTGATGCTGCCATGTGGCCAATCAGCCCTAACCAACTCTACGCCTATAAATATATGTTCGTACGCCATTTTCAAGGGACTTTTCGGCCTCAAGGAAGCCCTACCTATTTCGGCCATGGCTGCCAACGAAGAACCTCCATCTTCTTTAATAAAATCAATGAATTCAGAGAGTATTGTTCATTGTAATTGAGTGCTTGAGCGTCTATACTCATTGTAATTGTAATTCCGTTATGAAGTGAGAAACTATAAAGTGGATGTAGGCTTGTTAATGTCGAACCACTATAAAACTCGTGTATTGATTGATTTTTCCTGCATTTAGTTCATGGTTCCTCATTATTCTCTGCAAAATACGATCAATTGGGTGTTAGTGCCATTTTTGGGTCTAACATTTTGTTGCTTTCACTGAGAATGGACTACTTCTCAATCATAGATCTTTTCGTCTACTAACGGATGTCGTACTTCGTTGAGGGGAGATCCATATTTGTCCTGATCGATTCAGTTACTATTTTAGTGCATTGATCGTCATGGCACGAGAGAAAAGAAATTCGCAAATTCTGAACATGTTGGAATTTGGTTCGGATTGACTCCACGTTGCCTTTGACAAGTTTGTAGTTCTTCTCGGTTCGGACGGAGTTGGTGCGAACAAGATATGTTCACTTGCATCTCGGATCGGATAACATTTGGGGGCTAAAAGGGCCTCGGATCAGATAGAGAAGATGATTTGAAGATTTCTGAAGTTGATGACATTCGGATCGGTGCCACGGGAGATCATCCCGCTTGGGTTGGGATCAAAGGCTTGGGGATTATGACAGTGCATCAGAGATTTTGGGAAGATGGAAGGAAACCACTCCGCATCTTCAGGAACGTGGAGTGTAACGGCTGTGTTGGCTCTCCTCAGTTCGGTTTGGATCGAATAGACGATGCTTGGTTCGGATCGGTTATAGCTTTTTACCGAACCAACCCAACATCTAACATCTAGGGTAACCGACATATTTAAGCGCTATAAAAACAGGGTTCGATTAGGGGCCCGATCCGAACCGGATGAAAAGACTCGACCCGATCCGGAAACTGGACCGAACCGCGACCCAGAACAAAAGAAAACTGAAATTCTGATCTGGCCCGAAACAACTATTTTCAGGGAAAAATACGTTTTTCTGATCATTTTAGAAAAGGCTCCATCTTCCAAAATCGAAAAAATCGCCGCCGGGACTGTGGGGCCCCGGACCGCCACCGGCGCTACGCCAGGACTTGCTGACGGCCTCGCCTTCGGCTCGGAGCACGGATCACCTTTGGCTCGACATATATTTTGGCCAATAACAGTCATCAAAGCTTGCCAATGAAGATTAGACGAATAGTCAAGTAATACGCCAACAAAATTGCAACGACTAGGATTCCTCCAGAAGCTATGACCTCTATTTGTCGATGTTATTCAATGTGAGGAGCTGTCAATCCGATTCAACTTGCTATCAACGACAGTATACGAGATAATGATTTTCCAATAACAGCCTTCGCTTATGGGACTCCGATAGTGTACAGATTTCAACAATGCAACTGATGTTGTTCCCTAATGAGTACTGACCATCTCATTTATGTGACTTAAACCTGTCGAATCAATGGAGCACCGAATGATGGTTATATAGAATAGTCCGAGCACTACTCCAAAAATTATTCATATGATCTCAGTGACCATGATTGTCAATAATGGGATACCAGAAAGCAGCTAAGGATCCCAACATCACAAAGCCACACTTCAATTGTAAGATGTGATGAATGAAATATGTCATGCGGTTCACCTCCCGAAAAACTCGGCTAACCTTTGCAATGGCTATTTGCTGCCAACCGCATCGATGAAGAATGATTTCCATCGAATAAGGGTTAGTCAACATACTTTGGTGCCCAGAGCTAGGTACTAGTTGAACCACCACACGTTGTGACTAGACCCATGGATCCTTTCCCGGATTATAACAACTTGACTGCTCACCAGCCACCATACGACCTTGGTCAAGTGATGAGAGCTCGAGATTAAATCAAATATGAATCAACCATCGGCTCTCTACTTCTTATTTCCGTTATGACATTAGGCATGAATATTACTTAAATTCTTGCAAACTATGTTGTCGTATTCAAGCTTATCTGATCATGGTCTAGACCGACCAGCTCCAACAAAACTCAGAACTTACATTGTAGCCTAATGTCTATTGCTAAAATTCCAAACTGAATCTGGAGTGGGAATGAGATAGAATATGCTACACATTAGAGATGGAACCCAAATACGCTTCCCCTCCTGATGAGATGGAGTGCGAAGGAGGCATTGGCTTAGCAAGCAAAGGAAACATCACATAAAGAGTTGCCCGATGATCTGCCCGAAAACATGGATCTCGGATAAGATGAAGATTTAGGATGTCATAGGGCGACATATAACGAAGCAACTGCCCAAAGATTGAAAATCTCGATTACAATTTGATGATTTCTTCGAGGTAACTCCGCCACTATTTCCAAGTTTATCTAATTGTGATACACACTGATTGGCCAATATGATAGGTCCTACAGCGACCCGAGGCATCTGCATGATTGCTCGAACGAAACATCAAGATGAACCAGTTTGATCACAATTACCTCCTATAGAAGTCCATACGGGGGAAAGTATTAACCGACTTCATCATTAAGTTTACCATTCCCGAAGAGGACATAATAGATGAAGAAGATGGCCCCTCAAATTGAAAGATGAAAACCAAGCACCCGGATGTTGTATACAGACGGTGCAAAGAATAATTGACAGTCCGACATTCTTATTGTATTGATTCGAAGGACGTTCCAGATGAAGGGTCGCAGCCTGCATAGAATAGGTACAAGAGCTGTTGGATGGATGAGAACATTACAACATATCTCGTATTCCACGCACAGAAAATTAGAAAGTGGATTACCTGGCCAAGTTAGAAAGTTCCGACAATACAGAAGAGATGAAGATAATCCTAATCAAGACATTACAAACTCTGACCATTGATCAGATGGAAGTTGATGCAGTGTTGGAGACCGAACCCGAAATAGATTCATAGACAACCCCCACAAAGAATATCCTGCAGCATGGAGTGCATCCAGCAAGGCAACATTGCTTATTTCCCTTGGAAGGTTGTTCTAAGATTGACAGCAACGAGTCCTATTGCTAAATACACCATCCAGAATGATTAGACAAAAGCACTCATTAACTTCCCACTAGATGGGAGATGTACACGAATGAAGCCTCTGACGAAAGACGTCTTGGAGTAACAAAATGAAGATTCACATTTCCAATCCATTGATCGATTATCTGCCAAGTAACTCATGCCCCAGATGCTGGGGGCAATAGGAGACTCAAGCGTGGATTGCTCGTGATTACATCATTTAATTCAATGTTGATACATCATAAGCCTGCATGACCAGTTGCCTTAGTCTTTCCGGAGGAGTGGCGAGTTAAGTGTCTGGAACACTTAAACTTGGATGCTGATGGATTGCTTGTGTATAAGCTTTTGTCTTCAGTGCAAGATCGAAAGCATATCTGCAGAAGGATGAGGCATATTTATCTTTATGACTCCCGCACCAACTTCCTGACATGGAAAAGGCTAAGCTCCTATAAGAATGAACCCATTCTCAGCCATGTCCTACTTTATAGCACGAAGAGTGCAAAGTTTCTCTAACCATAGATCTATTGTTCTCCTGGTAACTACCGCCCTAGCACCAATATGATGATGTGATACTATTAACGGTACAGACGTGACTCCCTGACACTCAATTCTCACCCTTGGCATGGGGGCAAGACGGCGATTCAAAAGAGACCCATGACAGTTTGAAAAGATGTCCTTCATCAGCTAAAGACTTGGGTAGTCATCTCCTACTAGGGACACGAAGAAGCAAAATGGACCAACAAAAGACGTGCAATGCCATTTTCGCTTAGACTGATATTCATTCCTTTAACAGGATAATTCTTCAATCATGAATCTTATATTTGCATACTTCACGAGTTATCGATGTTATTAACTCAGATAAATAAATATGTGGATGGTGTAGGTACCCATGATTTGATACCGATCAGACTTCAGACACCCGCATATCGAGCCGTGGAGCAATACCATAATGAGCTTGACTAAGATGCTCACTTACAAAGCCACGTCCCCCACCTAAGAAAAATTGTATAGCCTAAGGTGGATCCGAGATGACCATCCACTCCTTGGCTCACACGTGGCAGGCATCAACGTAATTGTGCGTTGACTTTCGCATTTCAAAGTTGGAATTTGATCCCAAATGGACGCTGTTCGACCGTCAACATGGCTCGATCCTTTGCTTAACGCCACCAGATTACATGAATCCAAATAAAGGAGGCAGCACTGCCCCTTGATATGCTTACTTTTCAATCACGCAATTTACTTTTACATTCTTTCTGAATTATTGACATGACTAACTCGTGCGACATGATTAATGCAGGTATCTGAAGTTTGGTGCCAATTAATCCTCCTATTGATTGAATGGAGGAACGCAAAGATTTGGCAAGTGTGGCCCGACCACTTGCTCGATAATATACATCCGCCAGAGCGAATTGGGAGTATGGATTAAAATCGAGCTCGAGAACGACACTCGAGCTGGCAGAATTCCACTCTTAGAATTAGAGTGCAGAAGGAAAGCCTGGGCGAATGACATGACTGTTTGCCTAATTAACTCTAACTCTCATGATTTGAGAGAGAGTATAAAGGACGGGAAGACGACGTCCCCATGGCGTAATGGTGCACCACGATTAAAGACCGCCTTGATTACAATCTAACCTAGGCATACGTCAGGAGAGTATAAAGGTACTAAGATTAAGTACTAAAGACAATAGGATCTTACCCCACTGAAGGATTTGGGACAAGATTGAAAGTTGAGCCGACACCCTCCCCCCTCCCCCGCGGAATTATTGGGGGCAACACAATGTCGATCCTAATCAATCCCGAATAAGCCCCGACCAGGCATTTTATTCATGATTAATTGGGGGCATACACATACATACACATACCTCACCCCCCTTAGATAAATTCTATATGATTTGTTAGACATTATTTATTTGCAGGGATGATGATTTGCAGGGATACTGATTGATACCCTTATCTGATTTGTGATGCGATTTATTGCTTGCTACTCAGTGTAGTAATGCTCTGACTACAAATATATTTGATTGAAATATATAACAAACTTGCAAGTGTGTGATATTGCAGGAATACCACTTTGCTTACTGATGGAAGATTTACAGAGGATAACTGGTCAAGAATGCGAGGGCTGCACTCGCGACAAATGCAGTAGGACAGTGGAAAACAAACAAAGGGCCACGCCCAAGAAGCTGACATTGATGCCCATTGCTAAACTTCTCATGTGACTCAAGGCGACTACCAAAAGGAGGCCTTGAGAGTGAATTATTTAATGATGTGTCACACGACTTATGGCAACAATCGAAAGGAGGCCCTAAGAGTGATATATCAAATCAACATACGTACCCACGTGTGACTGACAATAGCGCAAGTGCAATGACGAATGCCACCTCGCAAATACACTAAATGGAAAATGCGTTGACTCGAGCACTTGGATAACTCAATCACTTAAGCTTTGAAAGCAATGTCCCTCTTCCATGCATCCATGTCTAAATTTAAAAGGAATGTGATACAACTAGCGATCCTTCGCCATTACCCCCGGAGTGGGGGCATACTGTTGAAAATATTTACAAATGGCATAACTTACATGTCTATGTCTAATTTATATCTCGATCTTGACAGGACGCTTGAGGACCATGGAATGAATGTAGAGTGAACGTCCATTAGCTAGTCCTAACCAGCTTCCCGATTGAAAGAACCCAGATAAGGCGTACACCATTACTTTGACTTCTAGCTAGCAAGGAAGCGAATTGCTTGATACTCCGACTCAAGGCCTAAGAAGAAGGAATATAGAAATATCTTCCATACTGAGGATGTTGGCGCAAAAGGTGCTAGGAACGAAGGAAGTCAGCAGATTTCTTCTTGTGATGATCCCTCAGCATGTTAGACTAGATATGAAATGCATGGTGCCATTGCTGAATTGAGAACCCAAATGCTCGGATACATGGAAGGCCAAGCAACTACGACTTACTCTGTAGAGCAAGCAACATGGTAATTCAAGCGACAACGAACTTAGCTCAAACACTCCCTGTTCCGCGGTTCAGATCTCATGAGACCCTATGAAAGGTTGACAACATTGTCTTGAATAAAACAAGGTGCAATCAACCTCATCCCAAACATTTGTAGCATGTAACTTCCAGCGGTAACATTTTGGACGAAAACGACGGCAATGCAAGAGCCATTGGAAACTAAAATGGAGTTAGACCAACCTTTGTTGCAGTTCAGATGAATTCTTCAACTCCAATTCAACTTCAATATGAAATTCCCCATTCCTTAATGCCGGGGGCAAGTGGAAACATTCAAGGCGACTATAATTCGGCCTTATCACCACCCGACTCTAGTCCTCGGAGTTTGGATGGGAAACCAAAGATTAGCATGAGTTGGACATGAACAAATCATTTTGTATCAAACTCCAACTCACGACTTGATGAGGGAGTATAAATTCATAGAAGACGTGGATTTAATGCTCATTGCTTAACAAAACCCCCATGGATAAGGGGCACGTGATACAAGCTTTGAGCAACGTAATTCAGCTATTCGTCGACTTTATGCGCATTTACTATCATCGAAGTTTTGCAAGACCCCAGACCATAACCAAAAGAATGACTCCTCAAAACTAATCCGCATACATCCGAGTAGCGGATCACCTTCCAAAATTAAATGATAGAAGCCTGATTGATGGCTATTACATGTGCAGAACCAAGAGGCCAGAGACAGGCTTCCACCCACTTCAAGACTTCATGTTAGGGGCACCAGCACTAAATTGGAAAATTGGCCACAACTTCTCAAAGACAAAGGATAGATTGCCAACATTAATTGATGCTTCACCAGAGGTGACACACCTCAAAGACGACGTGAGCAGTTTCAGTCAAAACTTTCTCACACGAGACATCAGGGATTTCAGTAATTCCCTCCACTTCAAGCTACATCTCTAGATCTTGACTCACATAATTATTATGTGATTTTTGGTGGCATGCATCCGAATTGATTAACTGCTGGAACGCATTGGTCACCCGCTTCATTAAGCAATCAAAGGTCCACATCTGTCAATCCAAGAATGTCATGCTACTCACTACAAACAAACAAAGGTCTGACGATAGCTGCATTCATTCCTCAAAAGATTAGACACCGTAGTGGCATCGGAAGATCGACCTGAGCCATCGATGTTGTTGATGGCAGCAGTATCCAGTATTCTGGGTAAGGGAGAACTTCAAAGTCTCTCTATATCGAGACCCACTAGGAGGCCCAAAACAGAAAGATTCCTATAGCCAGAGGATACTAACGTTGAGAGGGATGGTCTTAATGTTATCATTACAAAGGATGGAAAACTATTCGACTCTTGAAATAATGGAGGTAGAAGAAAAGACCCAGAAAAGACTGACGGGAATGTACAATTTTGGAAAGGACCAATTTCATTGATCGAGCCCGCAATTTTGATTGTCAAGCTCAATGGAACCAAGCAGGACGGATAGACTCAAAATACTATGATGGCTATTCCAGATTATACCAAAGCATGAACGAAAGAGCTTGAATAACTTCCTAACGATGTTCGCTCACTTGCATGATTGACGAGCTTACTCAACTCGATGGCTGATGCGAGGAGAATACCTAAGCAAGTTGACACTCAATAAAGCGATCCCCGCTTTCTGACTAAACAGATGGGATGACACCAACGCGATTGTGATTTGACCATTCCCGTATACAACTCCAACTCTTGGCAACTTGAGTATGAGCATAGAATGACACGAGGTGACTAAGATTGCTAAACCTGAAGCTCCAACCCGACATGAAGAAAGAATGTTTAAAGGCTTACAGACTAGATGTCCGATCGACTTGGCCCAACCTCCACCGATGCTAGGGGCATAAGCACTGACTTTGCTTTTCATACACTGACACTCAGAGCATAAATGTCGATTTGCAAACTGACTTTTAACATAACCCTGGCCTGGTACATGACCCGGAGCATATACACTATATCCTCAGAATGTGATGGGATGCATCTTGCCCGTTCAAACGAGCCAGCTTGAAGATCAAATGTGACTTCAAAGATTCAAATTGCTATTGCACCGGATGGAAGGTGTGATAAACTTCTCTACTTCCCTACGATTGTGATAATCATATGTGCACTAGTTCACATAATCTCAACAACATCCCTTACTGACTTTTATGTGAACTTTGGATTATGAAATAATCCAAAGCGATTGTTGGTTCCTATAATTATGATCTGATGCAACCACGGGTTTATGGTTTTCTATTTATACAGATAATCCAAGACTGAGTACAAATGACAGATTCATGTGTTGATTCTGATGTGCTTTATCCCAGTGATTTAGATACCAACTCAGTGCCTGAAGATTCTTGAACTGCCCCATTATTTGGATAGTTACTTCATACGTTGACTTATATGTAAAAGAAAGCCTGACTCGACAATGTGCTTGATTTGCAAGGTGACATCGTGTAGCAACATCCCGTATGCATGTAGAATCACGATCGGGAGCCAACGATCCTGTATGACTTTTGATGAAGGAATTTCAACCTCTTGACTCGACGGGGTTTAAACGATTACTTGATCATCTTAACTTCTTTGGCCATAAATTTGGCATCAGTGAGCACCTGTGGATGCGTTGTGATATATGACAAGCTGTCTACACAGCGAAGAGTTGAAATATCAAAACTACTCAAGAGGACATGACAATTTGACAAGCCCTTCTCGAGAATAGATGACATCCCAGAAATACTCAGTTTGACTTGTTCAAAGAACATCTCATCTACGATAAGATGTACTTTGGGGGGCAAAATGTTAGCCTGCTTTGTGACCAGGCTATCCAAAGCCTAAGTGATCAAAACAATGGTCAGCAATCACTTAGATGAAGCGACGATTGTGTGGGAGAACTTAACATTTTGAAGGCTTGGGTTGGATCTCGGTGCTTGGATCAGTTCGGATTATGACAAGTACACCTCTGCCTCACAAAGCTGCATGGGTCAGATGCTCGAGTTGGATGGATTGGATTGACAATACCCGGAATGACACACTTGTACATTTTGGCAACTGGCTTCTATTTGGAACCAGTTCGGATCGAGGTAGCCAAGACCCAACACACTTACCTGAAGCAACCACATCAGATGGATTTGGAAAGCATCATCGGATCGGATCGGATTATGTAGGACCCGATCCGCTTGGCTTGATTTCTATATACAACCAGAAGACTTGTCAAAACGAGTGTCGTCGCGGGTCAAATGAAGACCGATCCGATCCCCTTTTTTGCCTGTTTACCTGGGGCAGTTAACAAATCAAATGAAGCCCATTTCTCCACCTTCTCCACTACTTGCGAGTTTCCCTCTGATGCTGCCATATGGCCACTCAGCCCTACCGAACTCTACGCCTATAAATATATGTTCATACACCATTTTCAAGGGACTTTTCGGCCTCAAGGAAGCTCAACCTATTTCGGCCATGGCTGCCAACGAATAACCTCCTTTCTTTAATAAAATCAATGAATTCAGAGAGTATTGTTCATTGCAATTGAGCGCTTGAACGTTTATACTCATTGTAATTGTAATTCCGGAATGAAGTGAGACACTATAAAGTGGTTGTAGGCTTGTTAACGCCAAACCACTATAAAACTCATGTGATGATTGATTTTTCTTTCTTTTAGCTCATGATTCCTCATTATTCTTAGCAAAATATGATCAATTGGGTGTTAGTGCCATTTTTTGGTCTAACACAAATGTTATTTAAAACATCGCTCACAATAAACCCCAAATCCAGTTAAATTAATTAATTGGTAAAACTTCTCTAAACCTTAATTAAAAGATTTATTCTTTTCTCAATTGGATTTAAGAATAGTGTTAATGAAGACAACATTCATGTCAAACCCAAAATCCAATTTGATATTAAATACAAGGCTCTAAATAGAAATTATATCAACTTATATTCAATATCAAATTCTAAAATTAACCGGTATTATTTTAGAATAACTATATTAGTATCTTCCAAATTCTCATAACAATATCCGTATAATTAGGGAACCCGATATAGAAAATATCAGAAAATAATTCCCATTCAAATCCATTCCCTTTTGTTCGTTGGCAAAATCTGGTTGTTTCAGAACCATTTACAAATCCAATGTATTATTTTAAACTTATTGGATTATTATTCTAGTTGCTAACTAGTACATTTAGATAAAAATAACTTTTAACTTTTCAAAACTTGGAATTTTTAATGCAAAATCTTTCCAAATCATTAATTATGATTTTACATAATTTTTCCGTATTTTTAATAATTTTATTAAGGATCTTACAGTCGGTTTCCAACATCGGCCAACGAACTACATCCGCAGTGGCCATTTCCAAAACTGATTTGGACATATTTCAAAATCTAACCGTCAGATTTCAAATCTCTTATTATTATTCGAAAGCTCTTTTCGATACGAACTCAGTGGTTCTGGTTTTAGGAGAATCCGACGGTCGATCTCCAGTTATGCCAATTTGAAGTTAATGGTTGAAATTCACGAATGGTCGATGCGCGGCGCGTTCTATTCAAGCCATTTAAATATGTTTTATATATATATATATATATATATATATATTGTCGATTTCCATTTAAAATGTATTTTATAAATCGTTTATAAATTCATTTTAAAACGATTTCAACTTCATTTTCTGTTTTAAATCAAAATTGAATATTATATATCATTATAATATTAAAATGATAATATTTTCAAAATATCAGATTTTGAAATCAATTCTTTTCGATATTCATTTATAAAATGAATAAAATCGACAGAAAATTTTGTTCAAGTTAAAATGGCGTACATTTACTTAATTTGGCTTCATATATTTCAACATTTTTGTGTCCATCCAAAATTGGGCATCAAAAACATATTTTGATTTTTCACTGAATATTATTTTAAAATATTCGTTATTTCTAAATTGGAATCAGACTCAATCAATAATTCTATTTGTATGGATTCCATACATAGCATGTATTTAAAAATAGTGATAAACAACAATTAACATTCAATTCGCACCCAGAGTGCAATTTACAACTGTATAAGTATTAAATAATTAAATAACGCTGATAATAGTCTGTCAATCGATCGGTTGACATACAGTCAAATCCAAGGGAGATGTGAATTAATTATCATCCCCAGAACTGTGTGGGTTTTACAAAACAACAATAAATTTAAATTCATTACTGAATAATGAATTTAATCATAAATAGTTAAATTCGAGTCATTTTCCAAATTAACTAATTTTCGCTGTTCAAATCTATAAGTGGATATTTATATCCAATTTCAACTACCACAAAATAATATTTAATTATTTTTAATATGTTCAAAATCACAGTCATAACACAATACAATCAATCAGATCATCCATGGATTTTTAAACAACAGTGAATGTGAGCCAACAGGAACCGTATAAAAATTTATGACACTTAAAACTGATTAAAACCAATATTGGCAATCTATATATATTTTCGGTTATAAAATATGTGTTTGTATAAATATTTTAGTGGGAGAACCCTCACATTGGTTTCCACTCCGCCAGTCTTTATTTGATGATTGTTTTAATAAAAATTCAACGAGTGTTTAATTTTATCAAAAATGCAACAGCTTCCGTTTTCGTTCTGGTCAGTTCCATGTTGTAGAGTTTGTTGCCACGATCACATCGCATCTTGTTTCGTTGCATTTTGAGCTCATATGAAGAAGGTATTGCATTTTAAACATTCATTACATTAACAAACAATTTAAATTATAATTGATTATGTTAATTACATCATTAGGGCACTAATTTTTCTTCCTCGTTGGTTCTACATGGAGCAATTCGAAATAAACCTCGCTG
Source organism: Allium sativum (assembly GCA_030737875.1). Taxonomy (NCBI): domain Eukaryota; kingdom Viridiplantae; phylum Streptophyta; class Magnoliopsida; order Asparagales; family Amaryllidaceae; genus Allium; species Allium sativum. The sequence continues at coordinate 442,100,914 of CM060924.1, forward strand.
CCCTCTATCAATCTTCGCGCCCACCAGAAGCCGGTCACCCCTGATCGGAGGCCATCACATCGAAGAGCTTTGAGTCGACTTCCTCCTCCCTTAGCACTGCAGCAATCGACGCCCCCTCCTCCTCTGAAAACCGCCATGAACTCGAGCCCTTTGAACCCAAAAATCGAACGACAGCCAACACGAAACTCGATCATCGCTATACTAAAGTGAAGATCGTGAAGTGCTCATGGATTTTTGTTTTAGAAGTTGGTTGAATTAGTGAAGGGATTGAAGAAATTTGTGAATCAAAATGGAAAAATTCAGTGCGTTCTTTTTCAGTTGGCGGCGCAGATAATAAATGAAGAAGGGGATTAGGGTTTTTAAGGGATAATGGTTTATATATATATAATAATATTTAATTAATGAGTAACTTGTTTAATGCTACGAACTCCAAATCAAACCCAACGACTGTCGTTCCTAACCAAATACCCACATTCCGGACATAATGGAATATTTTCGTAAGCTAATTCAGCTGTTTTAATCACTTTTTGTCAAAATTAAAATATAATTTAATATAACATTCAATATCGAATTCCAATGTACATTTTAATTTACCGGGCCCCTATACTAACTCCAAAAATTATGAAAATTGAAATATAGCTATGTTTTGATGATACGGTCCTAACAAAATTAGTTTCATCGAATTTGGAGACTGTTTGAAAAATGGACTTTTTAACTGGCTTATTAAATTCGAACTGAAATTTAAAACACATCCAAATTAAATACATATCAAATCATATTCAACAATGGCGTCCTCATGGCGATTACTATTGGAGAATTCCAAAATTGTTTTTTCTTCTCTTAAGTCGTCTTTCTCCTCACAAATCTCATCTTTGAACGTTGAAAATGTGGAGAAAGTTAACAATGTTTCCTCTAATCCTACTTTTAAGGGTATTTTACTCCGTCCAGTTGTAAAGCATGTTCCAGATCCAAATATTTAAAAATTTAAAAAACCACTATCAAACCCGTCTCCTCGTATCCATAACAGCTATAATGAAAATCTCAGAAATATCAAAGCAAAAAATGGCTGCTTTAGGTGTGGATCGATAGATCACTGGGCACGATCATGTCAAAATCCAGTTATTTGTTTTAAATGCCATAAAACTGGGCATAAGGGATTTAACTGTAAATCTCATCGTCTCCTTCCTAAAAAATGGATGAAAATAATACCCGCATTCAGATCTCCACCGATCTCTTTCCAAAATCATTCAATTGGGCTAGATCGTCGGTGATTATTTCTATCATAAGTGGATCTTTCTCGAATCGCTAGATCGAGGAACCTCTGAAAGGCCGCTATGGTCGTCGTGCGCCGTCTTGCATCTGAAATGTTAAGTGCATGGGAGAAGTGTTCATTGTTTGATTTCCACCCACCATGTTGACGCAAAACTTCCAGTCCTCTTTCATCATGACTGAGGGAACAATTTGTTTGAAGAGGTGGAGTTCACAATTCGGGAGTGTTACGATGGAAAAGGAGGCTTTTTGGATTTGTTTGAAGAATGCACCAGCAGTGTGTCGCAAATTGGACGTTCTCAAAACAGCCTTGGTTGACATTGGTGAAGTGGAGAGGGTGCAATATAGTGCAATACATGATGTGGACTATACTTGCATGCATGCCAAACTGACAAAGGAGGTGGGACGATCTCTGCCTTCATCGATAGTGATTCCAATTGAGGGCTTTGACCTTGAAGTTCATACTAAGAGATGCGAGGAGGACTCAGCGCCCAAAATTAACATCCCAAATTTCAAATTGAAGGTTTTTGCAACTGGCAGCGATGGCAAGCTTAAGGTGTTGCGTAGCAAAGATGGAGGAGCTAGACTACATGTTGGTGATGTTAATAACCCAGTTGTTGTCCCATTGGGTAGTACTGAGGATAAGGGTGGTGGTGAAACTGTTGAGGGAGGAGGCAACAATGACAACTATGTGGTATGCTTTGATGATGATGTGGCGGTGGAAGTTGATGCAGAAGGTAATATTGTGGGGGTTGGTAACAATTCTCGTGACATTGTTCCTGTTGATGTGGGTGATGGGATTGGCTTGAATGATTTTGAAGAAGAGGATGATGTGCATGGTGATGATAACGCGTATGGCAATGATGAAGTGCGTGGGGGACATGACACATTCAATGAGCATGTGATGGATAACGAATCACAAGACCAGAATTTGGCTGGACAATTGGTTGTTGCTCCATTCAGCTCTGGTGAATGCTCTTCAACAAGGGGACGAGGCAAACGAGCCATGGATCAAGCATTGTCATGCTACGCCGCAGTGCATGAAGAATGCGCCATCCAGTGGCAGGTAGCATTTTTGTTCCTGCATTTCTTAATACTTTGACTAGTAATCAACTGCATGCCATCGCAAGTAATTCTGGTTTTGTGTTAAACGATGATGTAATATGTGATATTAAAAATAAAGAACTGGAGAGGCCTAATGTTAAACCATGATAATTGTCACATGGAATGTTAGAGGCCAAGGAACTCTCAATAAGTGTCTTAGGGTTAAAAATTATCTCAAATTAGTTAAACCCGATATCATTTTACTTCAAGAGACAAAAATTAGGAACCCTGAAGCATTTATGTTTAAATGTTTGGGGTGGGAGTTAATTGATGAATGGGCATACATCCCTGCAGTGGGGTCCTCTGATGGCATATTTACAGGATGGAGCAGTAGTTCTTGGACTGTTAAGCAAGAAATTAAACAAACTTACTGTCTGCATGTGGCTCTCGGATGCAAATCTACCTACATCTTAATTTTCTTTTCTAATGTTTACGGGCCTAATACTAGACGAGAAAGGAAAATCTTCAAGAGGGCGTGATGTTTCAAAACTTAATGTATGGTCCCTGGGTTATTGGCGGAGATTTTAATGTTACTAGATTTGATTTTGAAAGAGACATTGAGAAAACCTTTGGCTTGGGTGACATGAATGACTTCAACGACTTTGTTGGTGCTTGTGGTTTAATTGACCTACCCATGCCTAATAGAAAATATACGTGGAGTGACGGTAGATCCCCCCCCACATTGGTTCGCCTTGATCGTTTTTTTTATTAACACTGATTTTGAAGATTTACACCCCCCTAACTATTCAAAAAGCTCTTTCTTCCCTCATCTCTGACCATTGCCCTATGGTCTTGGATACTAATGTTGATTTAAAAAGGAAAAAAAATTAAGTTTGAAAATATGTGGTGTCTTGAGCCGAATTTTGATGATCTGCTCCATCAAAAGTGGTCGGAACTTCGTAGCTATGGCGATGCGGCGAATAACTTTTGCAGAAAGATGAGGCTATTACGTAAATTCCTCTCTAGATGGAATAGAGAAGTCTTTGGTAATATCAGAATATAAAAACAAAGGCTTAAAGCTGAGATTCTGGAGCTCAACGTGCTGGAGGAATCTAGGAATTTGGATGATGGTGAACGAGATTTGTTAAAAAGGAAAGAAAAGGAACTTATTACTGTGATTGATCAGGAGGAGATTTTTTGGAAGCAGAGGTCGAGAACTCAATGGTTAAAGCTTGGTGATAGCAACACTTGTTATTTTCATAAAGTCGCAAATGGTCGAAGAAGAGGAAAGGCGGTGAAGAAATTTGTGATCAACAAGGATCGATGAAGTGTTTACTGAGTATTACAGAGGCATTTTTGGCGAAAGAAATGAGAACCGTGTGGCTGTTGACTGGAATATGTTGTACCCCTCAAATTTCGACTTGAGTGGCATTGATTCTGAATTTACAGAAGAAAAAATTGTTGCAGCATTGAATGAGATGCCTGGAGACAAAGCCCCTAGTCCTGATGATTTTCCAAACTTCTTCTATAAGAAATACTAGAACCTAATCAAACATGATGCTGTTGACAATTTCAAATAATTCCATGCTTGTACTTGGAGATTGGATGTGTTCAGTTATGAAAATGTTATTTTGATACCCAAAAAGGAAGGAAATGTCTCCGTTGCAGACTTTCGACCGATTAGTCTTTTGAATAGCAGCTTCAAATTGATATTGCGAACCGGTTGAAAGTGAAAATGGATGAACTTATTGACAGCTCGCAGACGGCATTTATCAATGGACGATTTATTCTTGATGGTGCAGTGCTTGTTCAAGAAGTCATTTCTCACAGTAACAGACATAATGTACCCTATGATATTTTAAAACTGGACTTTGTTAAGGCTTTTGACACCATTGATTGGAGATTCATAATAGATTTGCTTAAAACCAGAGGATTTCCTGCTAGATGGTTGAGTTGGATTCACGGCATTTTAACTTCAAGTTGGTCAAATATTTGTGTCAATGGCGTGGCTGTTAATACAGTTGTCTCTAAACGTGGTTTGAGACAAGGTGACCCTCTCTCCCCTCTTCTTTTTGACTTGGCAGCGGACGTCTTTGTCAGATTTTGCAGGTTGCAAGTGCTAACAACATTATCCAGAGCTTTGGAAGGGACCATATCATTAGGTGTATCAATTCCTTGCAATATATTGATGAGACTATTATCTTCATTAATCCAGAATGCAAATATATTGCTTCTCCAAAGTTTTTGCTTTATGCCTTTGAAAGTTTATGTGGTTTAGAAATTAATTTTCATAAGATTAGTGTTTACACTATGGGTTGTAGTGTTGATGTAAACAGGAGCTTTGCTGAGATGCTTAATTGTAAGGCGGATTCATTTCCGCTTATTCTTAGGGCTTGCATTCGTCCGAAAAGACTGATGAGGAGGGACTGGCAGCTTGTTATTGACAAAGTTGATCGGAGACTGGAGAGGTGGAAGGAGAATTGTCTTTCTAAGGTGGGAAGGCTTGTGCTGGTGAACTCGGTGCTCTCTGCAATCCCACAGTACTGGTTATCTTTTTTACTCATGTCCTGGATGGGTGATTGAGAAGATCGATGCTTTTCGATGAAATTTCTTCTGGACTGGCACGAAGGATACTCGCAAAGTTAGTTTTCTTATTTCTTGGGATCAAGTATGTAAATCCAAAAGCCAAGGAGGATTGGGTGTTTTAAACTTGCGTAACATGAACTTGGCCTTACTTTGTAAATAGTTATGGACTATGTTAAGTGAAAAAAAAGTTTTCTGGAAAGAATGGATTATCAACACTTGTTATGGAGGTACATTTGATTGGAATGCAGACGTTTCTCACTGCTCATCTTTCTGGCGTGGCGTCATGAGAAATATTCATTGGATTAAAATTTGTGTGCGCATTGTTATAAAAAGTGGACGTAATGCTTCTTTTTGGTTTGACAGTTGGCTGCTTCCTATTCCACTGCGATTTGAGTTTGATGATTTATTTGATATTGCATGCAATCAACATTTCACAGTCAACCAAATGTATAATATGGATGCCATTTCATTTCGGTGGAGGCTGAATTTTTGTAGACTTGTGAACGGAAGCACTTTAATTCAACTATGTTGTCTGGTTAGATTACTTGAATACGTACAACTCTCTGATGATGGGGAATTTAGCAGGAGGCTTCAAGGAAATAACACAACGTTTTGGGTTGGTCAACTTTATAAGATGATGAATTTTGCAGGAAGACGATATATCGGTTTCGAAAGTATGTGGAGCTTCAAGGTGGTGCCTACCAAAGTTAAAATTCATATGTGGACGATCATGCATAATAGGCTTACCACGGTGAGCAGATTGCGTCAAAAAGGAGTCCATGTTGCTGGTGGCTGTGTTTTTTGTGATGAAGATGATGAGAATTACTTGCACTTGTTCTTTGGGTGTGATTTTGCATTCTATGTCTGGACGAAATGCCTTGTTAGCCTTAATATTAGCCTCGACTGGTCTGACTTCATCACTGACCAATTCCATTTTTAGCACACCATTTTTTATTCTCTCCCCGATACACCCATGCGACACACTTTTTTTGCTTTAAATTTTGCTTATGTTCGGATTCTTTGGCATGAGAGAAACTCTAGAAAATTTAAATGTAAAATGAAACCGCGAAATACTGTTATTCACTATATTCTTAAATTTGTTTCTTCATGGTCAGGCGGCAGCAATGAAGTTCAGTTTGTAGACACTATTGGTGCAAGGGTCATGGACAGAGCTCGTGGCAGACAAGGTTAATGGAGTGGGTTCAGCTTGTTAGTCTCTACTTGTATACATTATGTATTTCTTTTTGGCTACTGTACTATCGTGCCTGCATGCATGTGATATTTTTTGGGTTATACATTTTCTTGTAAATACACACATGCTGCAAACTACTATGTATTAGTCTAGTATGGTTAATGAAGTAAGGCGTGAATCACTCGATTCACCACCTTTTGCATCAAAAAAAACGTCTAAATTTACTACACTCACATATTAATTTCAAAAATTATGAAATTTTAAAACTAACAATAATTTGACATTCCGGATCCAACAAAAGTGGTTTCTTCGAAAACGGAGGTCGTTTGCAAAATGGCTATTTTTAAGGGTGCTAAATAATATTAAAAATATACATAAATTCTATAGCGACTATTCTAAATTTTAATCTGGACATAACTTAAAATTTATAAAGTGAAATATCAATTTCCTACATTCTTTAGAAAATTACAGTTCAAAATATTCCAATGTTTCTTATTTTACTAAAATCCGATTTATATTGAATCCTGTACATTTATTTGAAATTTAAAATCAAATTTTCAAACTACCATGCCATTTCAAGTTTGTTTTAATTAAATTCTTATGTTCTAACTTCGGTTTAAATAAATTTTAAATTGTTAATTCTCAAAATAAATCCTATAAGATATTTAACTTTCATGAAAATCAATTAAAAATAAATTTTAAATTGGTTCCAAAAATACGGGTTGTTGCAGTTAATATAAGCAATATGATTCTCATGTACTACATGCAATGAACGGACCATCCTACGTAGATAGGCCAATCTTGCTAGAAAAATGAGCCAAGCTATATGGTGGAACTTTAGATCAGATTTTATAACTTCGAACTCCGAAGAAACATATAATGTTTTCTTTTATAGGAACAATGGAAATGCAGAACTGGAAATGCAATGCAATGAAATATTTCAAGAGTTAGAACACGTTTAATATTAGAGTCCCTGGAATGTTGTAATGACATGTTTTTTGATAATTAAAATTTTAAATATTTTATTTAACTATTGATCGTTAATTATCCAATTGATGGTTCCGATTTAAAATTTTCACAAACGATCGAATCAGAACTCGGAACCTATTCCATTCAGTCTTGATTTTTCGTTACGTGAAGAATAACTACATGGGTTATTATATTTCGAGTTCAAACCAATTGGTAGTCAAAATGATATTGAAATATACGTAAATAGTCATTTCAGGAGGACAGCCTTGGATTACGACAGAACTTATATTTCAAGAATAGTAGTAGGGAGTTGTTGCACACCGCCAAGTTTCGTAGCGATTGAATGTAACGTTTTGTCATGCGTAAATAAAAAGGGAGTTGATTTCTGTAAGAAATAGAAACTGAATTTAAGCTTTAAAGGATAACTTCTTTATACAATTGAATTCGGTCTCAAAACAAGCTTCATTGTTCTCAACGTGAATTTTATATAAATTACAATGAGCGGCATGCGTCCATTGGAGATTGCAGATTTTCGGGCCTTATTTTTAAATTAGCGAATAATACTAATAAAATATTAAGTGTAGCCGCTACAGTGCTCGCTACAGTCCATGACTCCATCGGCTCCACATAGTCACCGATATATCCGAGGCGCCTCGCAATCCAACAACCACACAGGTGAAAATAATATAAATGTCAGGGATGATAGGTCACTGACACCACCCTAGCTAGAAGGAAACGCATGCCCTCCCTGAGGTCCTTCTCCCGTTTCTGGTTCACACCGGGGTGTGAGGCTCGCGAATTAATGCTACACAAAGCTATGCCACAAAGGTCGTGCTTTGATCATCAACCACAAGACTCTGCTTTTCAACAGAAGCCTTGATCATTTGCATCTCAGCATGCCACACAGGCAATTCACGCTATGCAACCGATATCAATCACACAGAATGAAATCCGATGTCAGACATACATCCATTTACAAGTCCGTTCTGGGTCTGAACAAAACCAAAGGAACCATATTCCTTGCATATCCATCGATCTCCAAGTACGTCTGGACGATCACTAACTGATTCCCTCCTCTTGGGTGTACAACCCAATCAAGATCATCAGTAATTATCCAAACGATGTGAAGACATCCACTCTTCGACCACCGTCTTCATCCTCGACACCTCGTCGAATCAGTTATTCAGAATGGGATAAACCAGGTCTTTCTGAATAACTCGCGTATATAATAAACAAGTGTTACACAAACACAACATACGCCTCATTCCAATTCAGAATAATCTTTTAGTCAAATATTCACATCTATAGGGAAAGGTTCCCATTAATTTTATCGAAGATAAATTCTTTTAAATTTATTCTTTAATCTTCTTCTGGATTTCAATTCAAACCAAATTATGGTTTATCCAAACTAGTCGGGATTAACGAACCTTACCGAAGTAATCATTTATTTTAAATTTCTCAATCCCAACATATTCATCCCGTGAAGTAAAACTGGTAATACTTCACATCTAACACCACGGTGTTATCGGTAAATTCTATTACCATTTCACATTCAAATATAATTAAAGATTTAACTATCGCCTGGAGAAAAACTAGTGATACTCCATTCTCGGTCATTTCAATCTAATTAAAGATTCATTAAAACTCCACTTGGTTTTAATCTTCCTAAAAATCAATATTAATGATTGTTTAACTTGGGAAATCATATCCTGTCTTTAACTAGGTTAAAGAACCAATGTCATTTAAAACATGGTTCGCGATAAACCCAAAATCACATTTCATTCTACCAGTCTCTAACCGTAAATCAGTAAGAGAACAATTCCCCAAATATTAACCCCGAAGGCCGAAACCAACATCAGATCAATACCCAGGAAACCATTCATCTTAACTAATTTCCTGTTATAAACTAGTTCATTTCGATAAAAATATATTTTTATCCTTACAAATGTGTAATTTTTCATCCCAGTTCTTTCCAATTCATATATTATGATTTTACACAAATTATTGATATTTTTAATAATTTTATCAAGGCCCGTACAGTCGATTTCCATAAACGGCCATCGAACTGCACTTACAACGACCTTTTCCAAATTTGATTTAGACATAATTCCAAATCCAACCATTAGATTCCAAACTTCTCATATTCCTTGGAAAGCTCTTTTCGATACGAACCCAACGGTTCCGGTTTTAGGAGAATTCGACGGTCAGATCTCCCGTAACATCCATTCGAAGCCAATGATTGAAATTCGCGAACGGTCGCAGCGAGGCGCTTTCTATTCAGGCCATTAATATATATATTATATATATTATATATATTTCGTCGATTTCAATTCAAAACGTGTTTTATAAATCGTTTTAACTTTGTTTTAAAAACGATTTCAACTTCATATTTAATTTTAAATCAGAATTGAATATTCCATATCATTAATATATAAATGATAATATTTTCAAAACATTTTATTTTGAAATCACTTCCTTCTCTATATTCATTATAAAAATGAATATAATCGATATACATATTGTTCGTGTCAAATTGGCGCATATCTAATCAACACGGCTTTATATATTTCAATAGCTTCGTTATTCTATTCAACAAATGAATATTTTCTCCAACACATGAATATATATTTTATTCAACACATGAATATTTATTAATTCTTACTTACAATAAAATGTGAATTCTGTTGTATAAAATATTTCGTTTAACACATGAATATTTTCAACACATGAATATTCACAACACATGAGTATTCTCAACACATGATTTCCTGTTAGTTTCTAATTTTATATATGCTAAAGACGTGAATTTTATCGTTTATAGATTTTTCTCAACACATGAATTTTCTTTTATTCAACACATGAATATATATTTTATTCAACACATGAATTTTCTTTTACTCAACACATGAATATTTATTTTATTCAACACATGAATTTTCTTTTATTCAACACATGAATTTTCTTTTATTCAACACATGAATATTTATTTTATTCAACACATGAATTTCCATTTTATAATATTCTTTATTTTCCAAATTGGAATAAGGCCCAATCAATTACCATATAATGTTAATTATATGGATTCTATACAACACATGCATATAATAGCAACGATAAATAATCAACCATCATTCAGAGTGCACCACACAACTGCATAAGTATTAAATATAAATAATTAACGCTTATACAGTCTATCAACCAATCGATCGACATACAACTAAATAATTTGGATTAGTGTACGCCAAATATCATCCCAACACCCGTGTGGGGTTTTAAATCAACAAACACAGATTTTTATTTGTATAGTTGGACGATGTGTAAAATTTATCGTCGCAATCAATATCAGTCAAATGAGTGTACATAAACAAATCGTACGATTTTTTTATAAATATTTATTTTATATACACGTTAAAAATTATATTTTTAACTATAAAATATTTATTCGTTCCACATCACACAATAAAATTTCACAACACATCAATCAAACAAACAAGTCATCCATGGTCTGTGGACGACGGGTGTCTGGTGCTGCTAAGCACCGTCTGCATCCTAGTATATATTTCAAACTAGAAATTAAAAGTGAGGAGTTCTCACCTTTGGGATCCACTCCGCCATTTCTTATCGCTGAACGGTTTGAATTCAGATTTGTTTGCAATGCCAACGCAGTATTCTCTATGTTATTCATATTTAAAAATCACTTTTTTATTTCAATGCTATAAAAATCACATTTTTATTTCAACGCTAGAAATATAATAAAAATTAGATTTTTATTTCGCTACATATATAAAAAAATCATATTTTTATATTTCCTATTATACAAAAATTCTATTTTTAAATCCGCTATTCATATAAAAACCGAATCTTTATATACACTACTACATATATAAAATCGTATTTTTATGTCCTCTATCTTATAAAAATAATATTTTTATAATCTTGAATATATAAAAATAATATTTTTTATTATCTCTACTATATAAAAGTTATATTTTTATTTCATCACAAATATAAAAATCAGATTTTTATCACAATGAAAACATCATACAAATCATATCTTTATCTCTATAAGAATATAATCTTTCCTTGTTTTAAAAATATAATCTTTATTCAAATTTATATAAATAAAAATCGTATTTTTATTTCTCCATTCCAAATATAAAAACCAAATTTTTATACCGCTACTTTATAAGTAAAAATCAAACCTTTCATGTTTATAAAAATTAAACTTTTCATGTTTATAAAAATTAAACCTTTCATATTATTATTGTTCACATAAATAAAGATCCAATCTCTATATGTTAAAAATCATCACTTCGAGATGTTAAAAATCATCACTTCGAGATGTTAAAAATCATCACTTCATTACATAAACAAATAAAAACAAAACTGAATTTTAAATTAATAAAAATAAGCAAAAACAAACTTACAGTTCGACATGGGGAAAAAGGGGAGTTCGTGGTCGGGGATTAGGGCGGGGACGGCTGTTCAGTGGCGGTGCAGGCTATGAGGAGGTGGCGGGGAGGTCTGACAGGCGACGGCGGCGTCAGGAACATGGGCTAGGGTTTTAGGCCTTCTTCGATTAGGGGGGCGCGTTCTACTCACTGGAGAAGAGGGGGAGATCATCGGAGGGGGGGTGCGGCTCTCGCTTGGGCAGCGGAGGAGCCAACAGCAGGTGGCGCACTGGAATTGGTGGTGACGAGCTCCATCGCTTTTGTTTTCTCTTTTTTTATTTATTTCTTCGATCGTTGACCTGAGGGAGAGAATGGGGAGGCAAGGGTTTTTATATAATTTTATATTATATTTATTTATTAATTAATATTTTAAAAAGTTACCCTTTCATTCGGACCCCAAATCAAACTCAACGACTGTCGCCTCTAGCTACTTACCCCCATTCCAAAAACAATGGGATATATTTCATAACCCAATTCGGCTATTATGAACGGTTTTCACTAAATTTAAAATATAAATCTTTATATATTCAATTTAAATGCACATTTCAATTTACCGGGGCGACGTACTGACTCTAAAAATTCCTGAAAAATTATTTCTAGCTTCGTATTGACGATACGATCCTAACAAAACTTATTTTGTCAAATTTGAAGACCGTTTGAAAAATGGCCATTTTCTGGTCGATCTGGAATGACTGAAATTGTCAAAACACGTTTAACTTCGCCACGCTCACATATTGATTTCAAAAATAATGAATTTCGAAACCTAGAAATAATTCGACATTCCGGATCCAACAAAAGTGGTTTCGTAGAAAAAGAAGGTTGTTTGCAAAATTTCCATTTTTAAAGGCCAAAATTCCACAACGACTATTCTGAATTTTCAATTGGGCATAACTTTTTATTCCCGCAATGAAATTTCAATTTTTCGGATTTTTTGAAAAGATATATTCAAATAGACTCTAATATTTTCGGTTTCACTAAAATGCGGTTTATTTTGAATCCTGTACATTCATTTGAACTTTGAAATCGAATTTTCGAACTACCGTGCCATTTTCAATTCCTTTTATAATTAAAATAAAATATTTATATTCTAACGTTGATTCAAATAAATATATACCTTCTAATTCTATTCAAAATAAATTTCTCGTCGTTATTATTTAAAATAATTCATTTCAAATACTCAAAATTCGCTAAAATTGCCAAAATAAAAATTTATATTGGCATGGATTTCCGGGTTATTACATTTTGATAGCCTCTTTGTCACTGTGAAGATAACCTTTGATGGTTTTAGTTATTTTCAATTTTTGAGATGAACTCGAGGAAGCCATTGAATTGAAAGTTTTGAAGGGTATATGTATGAAGAGTATTGTTTTGAATTGTGAATGAAAGGTAGAGAGAATAGATGCATATATAGAAATTGAATGGATATGAATTGAATAGTCACATCTTTTCAGACTTAAATGACACCTTTTCAGACCTTGAGAGTTGGTGATAAGTTGGAGGGAAATTTGAAAGTTTAAACTTTTGAAATTCAAATTCTGAATTTAAAATTATTGGTCAGGTATGTCGACTTATAGGCATATGTATGTCGACATATGTACCTATTTTCAAAGCAAATTTGCTTTTTGTGAAATGTGATTTATATTATCGATTTATATTTCAGGTTTAACGATTTCCTGAAAAAATTCTATTCCTATCAAAAATAAAAAAATTATTTTATTATTTTATTTATTATTATATTATAATTTTGAATTCCAAAATTCAAATTTCAAATTTGAATTTAAAAATTTAAAGCTTTAAAATTCAAATCAAAGCAAACAAACAAAGCAACCATTCAACAAAAATTAAAAATTTATTAAGGCGTACCCGGTTTTTAGATCCATTTCTTTGAAATTTTCTGAACTCTGAATTGCCATAAAGCATATATTTGAATTTCCGGATTCTGGTTCTTTATCACTTGATGATCAATCTGAATCATCTAACATTGTTGCATATGCTTTCTTTTTCTTTCTTGACGAATTGTTGTTATCTATTTGTTGAGTCGATTTATCAGGATACAAAAACATTTTCCTTATGTGGCCTGGTTTGTTGCAATTATAACATCAACCATCATTACTTTTTGAACTTCCTTGGTTATAATTTTTCCTTCTATATCCTCGAAATTTTCTAAAATGATTTATCATAAGAGCTGTTTCTTCATCATCTTCACTACTCGAGCCAGAATCATTTGATGTTGCTTTTAATGCAATAGATTTCTTCTTAATTGACCTATCTTCTTTTCTCGTTTGTAATTGGACTTCATAAGACATCAACTTTCGGATTAACTCCTCATTCTTCATTTCATTGCATCATTGGCTTCTTCAATTGCCAAAGTTTTTTGATCCCATTCTGGAGTTAGTGAACTCAATATTTTTCTGACATGATTTGCTTTAGAATAGGTTTTTCCAAGTGTTGTTAACGAATGCACTATCTCTTGAAATCTGCAATACATATCGAAAATAAACTCATTCTCAGTCATTTTGAATTATTCAAACTGATTTACTAACATTGCTATTTTAGTTTGTTTAAATTTACTAGTTCCTTCATGAGTTACTTGTAAAGTTCTCCAAATTTCATAAGCAATTTTACATACTGATACTCTATTAATCTCATTCCTATATAATGAACAAAATAATAATTCACGGCTTTAGAATTACTTTGTGCAGCAGTATTTTGTTCATTTGTCCATTGTGCAAAAGCCGTTGTGGGTTCAACAAATTCATTTTGTGTACTACTCCATGTATCTAATCCTACTAATTGAAAATATATCTTCATTCTAAATGCCCTATATGAATAATTACTACCATTAAATAATGGTGGTCTAACAGTGGACTGACCCTCTATAAAAGAACTATTATTGCTACCAGTTTTGGTTGCCATTATACCTATTTTCAAAAATCAGATTATGAACTTTTTGAAAGACTTTGCTCTGATGCCAATGGTTAGGGATTGCGGAATGGATCGTTAAGGAAAAACAAACACTATATGAGGGTGAGTAGTGTTTGTGAGAATTTAAACAAAATCTAAAACTTATGTGAACTACTATATGAATCAAAAACCACAGAGATAATCACAGACACATAATCAAACACAAAAACAAATATAAACAAAAATAAAATGTAGTAAAGGAAAGAATACACCGGGTTTTGTACTTGTTCGGAGTTGCTCCTACGTCCAATCCCACGCAACGCTGGATTACGTAGAGTTTTATTACTATATCAATATCCAATTACAACCTCCTTGATTTCACGGCTACAAGGGATACCACCGATTCCAACCTCCTGGATTTCACGGCTACAAGGGATACCATCGATTACTCATCCTTGATTTCACGGCTACAAGGGATATCATTGATTTCTTACACAACCCAAAGAATTACATACAGCCCTATAACTTCTCAATAGCACTGGATTCAGGGTGTAATGAGTAGAGGGCGAAGAGAGAAGAAAATTAATGAAAACATAATTGAATTCGGTAGAGTATAGGTGTAGAAATCATAAAATTGATAAAGAATAATGGTGTAATGAAAGGGAATGAAAATGGAGAAGAAGAATTCTTAAAAAATTCGAAATCAGCCCCTATTTATAACATTTGAAAGGTTGCAACATTTCTGAACCGTCACAAATACTGAAAAGACACTTCCTTTCAATTTTGAAAAAATGACAGTTATTTGTGTCGACATGTATATATATGTATGTCGACATATATATGTTCAAAATTGAAATTTGAATATTTTCAAGTGTTTTGATATATATATGTATAACTTTGTAAATTCTTGAATTAAAATACAACGTTATAAATAAATATTATAAAGTAGAAAATCATATGAAAACATAAATTTAAACTATATAAACATATTTATAAAATTATAAAGTTTAAAACTATATAAATATAAAATATAAATATATAAAATATAAATATATAAAACTTATAAAGTTATAAAACTTAAGTTTGAAATCAAATTAGAATAGAAAGTAAAATAGAGAAGAAAGAGATTGAAGATAGAATTTGAAACTAGAATTTGAAAAACAAAATTATTTTAAATTTGAACCTGGAGTGTTATTTAGGGTCTTACGTAATCTAGACTTTATAACTATATTTATCTTGAACTCTTGAAATCTTGAATACTTATGAGTCTTGAAACATCTCTGAATTTTAAATCTCTAACATTTTTAAACTGTACAGTCTTTAGTAATAATTCCTGTATATAAATCCGACATATGTGTAGATATATATTCTTGACAAAAGTGTTAGTATATATTTCACAATCAATTAATATTCAAATAAGGTTGTTGTCATCAAAATTCCATTCTCCAACACATTCCATTTTGCATTCAATTTCATAATAAGATTCTAACTCTTACAAAAAGGCTATTAACTATAATTATTGTAAATTATGTCTGAATATTTAAAAGAGGAATACACATAATTCAAATCACAAGAAATATATAATATGTATGTTTTTGAAACGATTGATGTAAACCATGCACAAACGTATTAAAATATATGTTTGTACATAAATTTACACATATCTTTCCTTTTTTATTTTTCGAACATATTCCTTATTGATTTCAAATAATGTCTTTTTATTGAAAAAGTGCAAAGAGTCATATTCACAATAACTAAGTTAAAATCCAAACAAAACTGAACACAAACAAGATTATATCTTTTTTTGCTGATTTACATAAATTACTATTCGATACCGAAACTACGGATCCGTAATAAAACTACATATTAACAGTGATTTATGAGACTGACTTCCAGATCTACAGTGTTTGCAATAACCGTAGTAATTTAAACACAATTGCAGGCAATAATATGAACAATAAAGTAAGCCTTAAAAATAATAATAATATTTAAACCATAATTTATTCTTTTAGATCTGACAAAAACTATAAAATATCTTCTGAACATATAGACATATATTTCAGATATAATACAATTGAGATAATCGTATTATTGTATACTTTGTATATAAATTTCTCAATCACTTGAAAGCATCCAAATTTAAAAAATCTATTAGGCCTACAATTCCCAAATTCATACAGATCTATAGTTGATATCAAAAAGGGATACTTTCATATTTGTAGATTTGCAAAAAAAAATAAAAAAAAATGAGGGGAGCAATCTGATGAAGAAGAACTTAGACGCCAATCCAGGTTCTTTTCCACTTGAATCTGATTATCACTTTGCAATTATATTGTTTATATTTGTTAACGATATTTTTTGTCAACATAGGAGATATGTCTTTGGAAGTGGACCTACGGAAAGATAGGTTGTTTAGCCCTCATAAGTTTGAGTTAGTTCACCTTTTCCTAGGTATCAAGGTCTAGAATCGGAAAGAATCGTTACCCTTCCGTCGATAGGGTGAGCATAACGCTTAAATGATTCAAGAACCAACAGTTACCTTGGGAAGATGGATCCCTAAACACGACCCTTGATAAAGGACTTAACAGATGGAAGGAATGGGTTCTGTACTAAGCTTGTAGGAAGGGTCTAAGCTTGTAGGAAGGGGTGTTTCACCCAACTTGTGGAAAGGCTTGGGTAAAGGTTCATGCTCCAATAGGAAACAAGCATTGAGTTGTGGCAACGATAGCTAAGAAATAGCATGGTAAACTCATAAAGATATAACATAAGTAATAGTTCACTCTTTATTGATCTTTGATTTGAAATACATGAACAAAATAAAAGAAATCCCCAAATTGATCTAAGAATTAGGGTTTACCCTAGAGAAAAAGAGTACAAGGATAAGAATGAGAAAATCGTCCCCAAAATGTGACCCCTAGGGTCTAATTTATAGAGAATTTGGGGACCCTTCTGTTGTTGGGCCATTGGGCCTACAGGAGCCTCTGCCAGTCGTTTCTCCTTGGTCTTGGATGTTTTAGCTTCCGACCGCTTTTGTGGTGTAAATTATAGCCATCGGAGTCAGGGTTCCGGTTAGTTGGGGCTTCTTCGAGATTGATGTAAGCTTGTTGATGTAAATGGCTTTCGAAAGGCATTTGAACTTCCGGCTGTAGGCTTCCGTCTTTCTTATGAATACTTCGAGGAGCTTACCTTCGTGATGTATGTAGTTGTTTGCAGGTTTGGAACCACCGTCAGTGTCTGTACTAAGCAGATTAGTATGGATAGATGGTATCCTCTTTAAAGTTCTGTTTTCCCCTCTGATGGAGCTTTTGGATATAGTCTGGTCTTCTGGAAGGTCACTCCCGGTGATGTGTCTATTGTCTGTTAACATGGCCTTTCGGTGCTAGCATAGCGGATGTTTCGGAAGCTGGTTCCAGGTAATCCCCACGTGCTTTTGTCTTGATATCCTTGATGCCTTTGCCTCCAGATATACCAATTTGAAGTAAGTTAATACCGACAGTTCTTCCATCCTCCTGGGTTTTCATTATAGGAGCTCTTTCCTCTCTCTTTCTTATTTTCCCGACTTGGATGACCTTTCGCTATAAAACCCTCTACCAAACATACCCTGCCGAATATATCTTGCCGGATATACTCTGTCGGTATTCTATAGATTTGGAGCTCCTTTCTCCTAAGAAGGTGTCGGTTTATGCAGCTCTTGGATCATTCCTTTCAGCTTTTGGTTCTTTCTAGTGTTTGGCTCTTTCTTTTTGAAGAATTCCTATGTGCTTGCGGTCATCCTATACCCCTTCACTGTCAGCTTGTTTCGGAGTTAATTTTAGTATTAACATCCCCCCCCCCCTAGTGAAAGGGTGTTTTCGACTTTTCAAGTCAAACTTTTGTCTTTTCCTGAGTGTCTACTCTACGTCTTTTGATCTCCCTTGATTGGAAATGTTGATTGGTCTTCGTTTGTACGGTGTGGATTAGATGTAATTTTTGCATTATTACCATCGCTTTTTCTTCTTCACTTTTTACCTGCAACATTAATTTCTCGAACCAGATTATTTGTTCATTGAGGACATGAAGCTTATTTCGAGAATTTCTCGACTGTACCTTTGGTAAATATTTATGCTTTGAACTCTAAGTTGGGATTAAATCACTCTGTCTAAATGAATTAGGGTTTTGTGTGTTGGATATAAATTACTTGAATGACAATGATCTGGCATGGTGATCTACTCGTATGCTCTTTCCCCAAAATATTAATTTTAGGGTTTAAAATATGTAATATGTATAAAAGAGTCTATTCTTACAATTAAGTAACGGAAATGGTGCTATTATCACCATCAATTTTTCTACTGTCGAGAGCCAACTAGGTCTTGGGTGATGACTTACGGTTTCCTGGTATCGGCTCACCCATTACTTCTTCTTTTGAATCTTTCTAGCGTTATCCTTAGGAAAAGTTGATCCTGTCATTACTAAGGGCTCGATTGTTCCTTAACAAATGCGACATTTGTTGTGCGCTTTGCCTAAACTGGTATTTAGGTTTTTTTTTAATATTCACTATCTTGACCATTTATTACTTATAGGTTCAGATGTTGTAACTGCATTATACATTAATGAGTGTGATACCAATTCACGTATTCATGAAATTATATCACCTGGTAGGGCTATTTGTGATAAAGGGAGTTTCCGCCCATCGCGAACTGGTATTCTTGGCATTTCTCGGAAGAAGAGACCTTTTTCCTTGAAGAAATATTTGATTACTTCAAAAGATGAAGTAAAATTCCATTCTTGGAAGCTTTGGAATGGATGAGGTGGATGCTATACCCACCACCTACCGTGATGATATTATGGGTCCTCCGATCCTGAAGGATATTTTGCATACTCGACCATGCATATATGGAATGGAGGCTTCTTTCCTTTCCCAACCTTCACATCTCGACTCGTACATGATCTGGAGGCTATGCCTATCCAACTTCTACCAAGCACTTATACATTTCTTCTATGTCTTGAAATACTCGCCCTTGAGTCGGTTCAGGCCTCTCTTACTTCTAGTCTTATTCGGCACTTGATGCGGTTTTTCAAAGGTGCTGACTCCCCCTTATTCCATGCCAATCCTTCGAGGAAAATTGTTAGAGATGGTGTGGGTAAGGTTGTACCTTAGGAAGATCAATTTTTTTCCATCAGACGCACGGCCGGTATCTCAGGCAAATTCGCTGATCATGGTGAGTTTTCCAACCTTTAATGAGTGTTTACCTTCCCTATACATGGCCCAATTTTAGTTGCTTTTTCAGATCTTGCTTCTAAGAAGTTCCCCTTAACCGAAAGTGAATCTCATATGTTTGAACTTATTCTAAAGCTACTTGAAGAGCCACAAGGTCGATTTGTTTTGCTAACTAGGGATAAGTTGCATCAATATGATGTTTTTCCTGATGGACAAAAGGTTTTGTAGCGTCCACCTATTCACTTTCCAGGTTCTAAGTGTTTGATGTTGGGTTCAGAAGAATTTACTTCCTCTACCCCTTTTGTCTCCCGATACGTTTGTTGAATTGACAATTGCTTTACTGAACTGTAAGGACCCGCATTCTACATATCGAAGGATCGCAGAATATTTGTTTCTTTTTCATATGAGGTCGTATGGTCGCGTAACTTTGGGAAACGACAATTGGGGTCATTTCCCATGTTCACGATTTTTGACGATTTTTAAATGATCGTTTTGCCCCTAGCGAACCTAGTTTCACCTATAACTTTTGATTGGTAAGGAGTTTTGACCTGAAACCTCTTCCATTGGATTTGGATGATGGTTTAGATTTCCGAAGAGTGGTCACATTAGCCAAACGTACTTAGCATTTGGGAGATATGGCTTAAATAAGGTTAGAAGGTGAAAAACAGCTTAATTGGGCCTAATTAAGGTGATTAGCAGCTAGGCCCATAACCCATTTCGGGATTAGGGTTATGAGGAGGATGAAATCAGTTAGGAAACGATATATTTTCATTTTATCAGCCGCCTAAAACATCTCTCTAACCCTAGCCATGGCCTCTACCTTCTAAAACGAATCCAAATGACTTTCTAATTGAAGATTAAGCTAATTAGCATCAAACCAAGTCTAATCAACATCAAATTTGAGGCAAAGGCTGCTATGTGCATTGGAATTCGTGCCATTTAAAGAATCATTTCAGATCTGAGGATATTTTTTGGCTAAGGTGAGTGATTTGCATTGTTTTCCACTAATTATGTCTAATTAGGAGTGATCAGTGTTAATTAGTTAAATTACGACTCAGAAAAATCTGGAAAAAAAATGTAAAATTCTAAAATATTATTTTAGGGTTCTGATAAAATTTGGGTTAATTTGGAGTAAGTTTGCTAATACTATCATTAGTTGTAGTTAAACATGATTAAGGGGAAAACCATGGGTTTTGGGTATGTTTGATTCATATTGACATGATTATTCATCGTTTTGTTGTTAATGGTTGATTGTACATGTTGCTATGACTGTATGGTATGCTTTGTGATTGATTAGAAAAGTTAGAATGGTCGAAAATGCCGTCGTAGGGCGTAAAACAGTAGTTGGAAAAGTTACAGGGAATGTGCAGGGTTTCGGATCGGATTGAATATAGGGCTCGGATCGGATAAGAGAACTGGGCAAGGGGATTCAATTCGGATCGTAATTTGGCACAAGTGGCTTGGCAAAAAGGAAGGCCATTTGCATAAGATTTGGAGTTGGGCTAGGATCGGAAGCAAGGGCATGGAGATCGGATCGGACTAAAGTTAGGGAGCGGGATCGGATCAACGTGAGAGGAGCTGGAAATGAAGGAGCCGAGCCAAACCACGATGAAGAATCCGAACCGAACTGGATGGGGAAACCCAAGCCGACCAGAGGACCCAAACCGAACGAGAAACCTTGAGACAATGCATTCAAACCAAACCGAAAAGGGAGCTTAAGCACAGTATAGCCGAACCAAACCAGACTTAAACTAATGCTACGCGATGACTCTTCTAAAGACCAATTCGACCAAAACCCGAGATGCAGAGGTAGTCCAAATGAGAAGTTGTGACTCTGGATCCAGATGGGAACCAACGAGTTAACTTCATAAATTTGACTTTGCCGCGGGACGTGTGCAAAGGGGTTATCGATGTCTATAGCTTTGACTCACCACTGAGAGACGGATATTGGCTACGGATCAGTGCAATGGAGTTGTCATAACTCCATGGGGCAAAGTGATCGTAGCAGGGCTATGAGCCAGTGCAGTGGAGTTGTTATGACTCCATGGGGCAGAGTGGACATAGCAAAGTATTAGTGGTTACGGATCAGTGCAGTGGAGCCGTCATGACTCCATGGGGCAGAGTGATCGTAACAAAGAATTGGGTGATCAAAGTGGTAGATATCGTATACTTTACGCACTGAGTGAGAGATGTGAGGATGATTGCTATGTTTGATGTTTTGCTATCACCATGACATGCACACCCCCTCCACACTATTTTCACACCATGTGTTAGTGTCACCTTAGAGTATTGTACATCCTGTTGTGCTAACTCTTTGGTTGCAGGTCCAGGTTTGGTTATGTATACCTATTATTGTTTTGTTTTGCTGCTTATCGCTCATACCAGAATTTTGTCTGACCCAGAGTTTTATGCCTCTTCTTATTACCCTGGGTGCTCTTAAATGGGCAGACTAGAGACAGGTCAGGTAATTATGCACGAGTAGCTGTACCGGAGACGAGCAGGAAGCTTTCACGTACGATACATATATATAATCTCCTTGTGTTGTTGTTGGTCACTACTTTGGGCATTAGTAGTGTACTTCTTACTTTTGCTTTAGATACAGTATTTCAAAGTTGTGATAATGTTGGTTTGGATGATAAGCTGTATTTTAGATTTCCGCTGCTATGATGGTTTAGTTTTCAGCTTATGCACTGTCTCGCCTGTTTTATGCCAAAGTTATGTTATTACTATATTTTATCCCATGCGCTGTGAAACATTATGAGATGACCCGCCCCGCACCAGCGGACATTTCCAATGAAAGTGCACTGTGCCAATGTCCAACCAGCACGGGACGGTTGCCAAAGAAAGAAAAGAATGGAATTTGAAACTAGAACTACCAAAAGAACCTGTAGAATGTCTCACAGCGCATGGAATAAAATATAATAATAACATGCTTGACATAAAACAGGTGAGAGAGTGCATAAGCTGAAAACTAAACATCGTAGCAGCGGAAAATCCAAATATTTCTTTTGTTCCACTTCATCATTATTACAACTTTAAAACTGTCTCTAAAGAAAAAGAAAGGAAAGGTACACTACTAATGCCCAGTGTAGTGATCAGCAGTGACACAGGGAGAATATCTATATATATCATACGTGGAAGCCTCTTGCTCGTCCTCGGTACAACTACTCATGCATACCACCTAACATGTCTCTAGTCTGCCCGTTTAAGAGCACCAGATTAATAAGAAGAGACATAAAAGTCTGGGTCAGACAAAAGTCTGGTATGAGCGATAAGCAGCAAAAAAGAACAATAACAGGTATACTAAACCATACCTGAACCTGGACTTGCAACCAAAGAGTTAGCACAACATACCGTACAACACTCTAAAGTGCCATTAACATATGGTGTAAAGGATACGGGGATGGGGGTGTGCATGTCATAATGATGCCAAACAATCAATCATAGCAACCATCCTTACATCTCTCACTCAGTGCGTAAAGTATACGATATCTACTACTTTGACCACCCAATTCCTTGCTACGATCACTCTGCCCCATGGAATCGTAACGACACCACTGCACTGATCCATAGCCACCAATACTTTTCTATGTCCACTCTGTCCCATGGAGTCATGATGGCTCCACTACACTGGCTCATAGCCTTACTACGATCACTCTGCCCCATGAAGTCATAACAACTTCACTGCACTAATCCGTAGCCAATATCCGCCTTTCCGTGGTGAGTCAAAGCTATAGAAGTCAATAACCCCTTAGCATACGTCCCGCAACAAAGTCCAACTCATGAAGTTAACTCGTTGGTTCCCAACTAGATCTTGAGTTCTACTTCCTATTTGGACTACCTTTGTATCTCGGGTTTTGATCGAATTGGAGTTGGTCTTCAGAAGAGTCGTCGCGTAATAGGAGTAGAGTCCCAAACTCGGTTCGGTTTGGTCTATCCAGTTCGGTTCAGTATGTAGTGCTCAGGCTCCCCATTCGGTTCAGCTTAATTCTCCTCCTTCGGTTTGGTTCGGGTTCACCTCCTCCATGCGGTTTGGTTCGGTGCTTTGTTTCTTGGTGCCGTTTGTCCCTCCTCGTCTCCAGATCTCGGTTCAGTTCGGTCTTGTCGAGCCGACCCCATCAGTTGCTCCAGCTCCCTTCACGTCGATCTGATCCTGCCTTCTAGCTCTAATCCGATCTGATCCCCATGCCAAGCTCCAGCCTGATCCCAACTCCAACATGATCCCAATGGCCTTCCTTATTACCCTTTTGCATTTGTATGTTGCTGAAAATGCCATCACTCCAGTTCGGTTCGGATATGTCCGATCTGATCCCTTATCCCGATCCGACCCGGATCTCTGCAACATTTCCAGCAAACTTGTTTCGTCTGTTCTCACCACACGACGGCGTTTTCAACCATTCTAACTTTACTAAACAATCAAAAGACATTCCAAACAGTAGTAATAACATGCATAATCAATCAAAAACATCAAAACATCCATCATATAGATTATTTTAGATCAAACATATCCAAAAAGCATGATTTTCCCCTAAATTCCCTTAAGCATGTTTAAGCAAATCTAGTGATAGGATTAGCAAAACTTAACCAAATTAACCAAATTTTCTAACAGCGTCCTAAAACAATATTTCGAAATTTATAAATAATTTTCCAGATTTTTAACATGCATAATTTCGTTAATTAACACTAATCACCCTAATTAACTGTAATTAGTGTAAAAACAATGCTAATCACTCACCTTTGCCACAATGAAAACTTTCGAAACTGAAACTCCTCTAATTTGGGCGAATACCAATGTCTAAAAGCAGCTCCAACCTTGCTTCGTTGCTATTTCTCCTTGATTTGATGTTGCTAAGCTTAATCCTTGATTAAACGGTGATTAGAGGTGATTCTAGATGTTGGAGGCCATTGTTAGGGTTTCAATGATGTATGTGGCGGCTGGAAAGTGACTAAAAACCGAAATCACTAACCCTAACAGCCCTAAAATACCCCAAATCCCGAAATCCCCCACTGGGCCTAGCTGTTAATTACCTAATTAAGCCCGGTTAAGCTGTTTTTCTCCTTCTAAACCTTATTTCAGCATACCTCCCAAACGGTGAGCCCATTTGGCTAATGTGACCACTCTGAAAAGTAAACCATCATCCAGATCTAATGGAAGTGGTTTCAGATCAAAACTCCTTACCAATCAAAAGTTATGATCGAAACAAGATCGGTTAGGGACAAAACGGTCATTTAAAAATCGGCAAAAATCATGAACATGGGAAATGACCCCAATAGTCGTCTCCTAAAGTTACATGGCTATACGACTTCGTATGAGAAAGAAATAAATATTCTACAATCCTTCGATGCGTGGAATGCGGGTCGTTACATTCTTCCCCCCTCAAGAAATTTTGCCCCCTAAATTCCTTATCTAAGGAACAAGTGAAGGATCATGCATGCCTACCAACCATTCACAACAATCAAACATACAAAACAATAAACAATTCTATCCTAGCATGCGGAAAACTAAGTTGCAATTAAAATCTTACCAGGCAAAGAGTTCTGGATACGTCTTCCTAATGCTCTCCTCTGTCTCCCAAGTACAGTCATTCTCATTCTCGCCCCACTGAACTTTGACTAGATTCACCGCTTTCCTTCGAAGTTGCTACGTATCGTGCTCAACAATACGAATCGGCTTGCGGTTCCCAACCGCCTCGGGTTCTACTTCGATATCATCCAACTGATCAGATGAAATAGCCATATCGGGGTCATGCACGAATTTCCTTAACTGGGAAACATGAAATACGTTATGAACTCCCGCCATCTTGTCTGGCAACTCAACTTTATATACTAAATTCCCAACTTGTTCGAGAACTGGGAATGGTCCTACAAATCTTGGTGCTAACTTGCCTCTCCTGCTAAATCGAATCACGCTCTTTAACGGAGAAATCTTGACAAACACCAAATCGCCAATGGAGAATTTTAGATCTCTTTTCCTCTTATCAGCGTAACTCTTCTGTCTATCTTGAGAAACCTTCATTTGCTGTTGGATAACCTTAATCTTATCTGAAGTTTCTCTTATCACATCTGGTCCAAGCACAAACTTCTCACCAGTTTCTAACCAACATGACGGTGAGTCGCACGGTCTTCCGTACAAAGCTTCAAATGGAGCCACACCGATACTGGATTGATAACTATTATTATATGCAAACTCTAGTAGATGCAAATGGTAATCCCATGATCCACCAAAATCCAATATACAAGCTCTTAAGAGATCTTCTAATATACGATTTACCCTCTCTGTATGACCGTCGGTTTAAGGATGATACGCGGTACTGAGGTGTAGTTCTGACCCTAGAGCCTCTTGTAGGCTCCTCCAAAATCCACTAGTAAATAACGGGTCTCGGTCACTCACAATGCCTTTGGGTATTCCATGAAATCTCACTACCCACTTTACATATAGTTCTGCTAGTTTAACTGCCGTCCTATTCGACTTGACGGGTATAAACCTTAAACTCTTAGTCAATCGGTCCACAATCACCCAAATACTATCATGGCCCGATCTAGTCCTTGGTAACCCATCAATGAAATCCATTGAGACTTGTTCCCACTCCCATTCTGGGATTTCTAATGGTTGCGACAAACCACTAGGCTTCTTTTGCTCAGCTTTAACTAGCTGGCAATCCATGGATTTGGATATAAACTTCCCAACGTCTCTTTTCATTCCTTCCCAGTAGCAGGCCTGCTTAATGTCTCGATACATCTTGTTACCACCGGAGTGTATAGTTAGTTTTGAGTGATGATATTCTCTAAGCACTTCACCTCTCAATCCATTGACATTGGGCACAACTAGTCTTCCATTCTTTCTAAGCCATCCATCTCGATCAAGCCCATACTTGTTCATCTCCTCGTCGATACCCATCTCTAACTTGGATATGACTTCCAATAAGTTAGGATCGTTCTTATGACTGGAACCAATCCGCTCAATCAAAGTGGGTCTGATCGTCAAAATTGCTAATACTTCTGGATCCAATTCGCACTTTGGTCTCAAATCATACCCAACGATGTACTCCAGTTGCTTCCATTCTAGAAACATAGTCCCTAAACTGGCATGTCTTCTACTCAATGCATCAGCTACCACATTTCCCTTTCCTCGTTTGTATGCGATATCGAAACCATAGGAGGCCAATAATTCTAACCATCTCTACTGACAGAGATTTAGATCCTTCCGAGAGAAAAGATACTTTAATGACTTATGATCAGTAAACAACTCGAATCTTTCTCCCAAGAGATAATGTCTCCACATCTTCAATGCGAACACGATCGCTGCCAATTCCAAATCATGGGTAGGATATCTTTTCTCATGCGGTTTCAGTTGTGGACTAACATAAGCTACAACCCTACCTCCTTGCATCAATACAGCACCTAGTCCGGTACCACAGGCATCCGTGTATACCGTCATCTCTTCATTACCCTTAGGAATGACTAACACTGGTGCACATGTCAACTTTTCCTTTAGACTCTTGAATGCATTCTCGCACTTTTCGTCCTAGATGAAAGCTTGATTCTTCTTGGTTAACTGAGTCAACGGTGCTGCTATCTTGGAGAAGTCTTGGATAAACTTCCGATAATACCCAGCTAATCCCATGAAACTTCTTATGTCTGTTGCATTCTTGGGCATAGAATAATCCTGTACCGTAGCCACCTTCGCAGGATCCATGGCAATACCATTCTCTGAAACAACATGGCCCAAGAATCTCACTTCCCTCCACCAGAAGTGACACTTAGAAAACTTTGCTTTCAATTGGCGTTTTCTCAACACATCCATCACTATCCTCAAGTGTTCCTTGTGTTCTTCCTCTGTCCTCGAATAAACAAGTATATCATCAATGAACACAAGAACAAACTTATTCAACTGATCCCTGAATACCCTATCATAAGATGCACAAAATATGTTGGTGCATTGGTTAACCCGAATGGCATGACCAACCACTCATAAAATCCAGACGGCGTCCGAAAGGCCGTTTTAGCTATGCTGTCAGCTTCCACTCTAAGCTGATGAAAACATGTCGCGAGATCCATCTGGGAGAACAATCTCGCGCCTCTCAAATGATCAAACAAATCATCTATCCGCGGTAGAGGATACTTATACTTCCTCGTCACCTTATTCAATTCGCGGTAGTCCACACACAATCGAAAGAAACCATCTGCCTTGGTAGCAAACACAACTGGTGCTCCCCACTCAAAAACACTTCTTTTGATAAATCCCTTCTTCAAAAGATCGCTTACTTGCACCCCGAGCTCTCGCTGCTCCCTTGGCGCCATACGACGAAGTGGCATCACTATGGGTCTGGCATTTTTCATTAGATCAATACGGAACTCAATCTCCCGGTGTGGTGGAAGTCCGGTCACTTCCTCGAAGACGTTCGGATACTGGCCTGCCACGGGCACATCTGACAACTCATCATGCGGGATGTCGAGGGAAGAAAACTAGCCATTACCCCGTCACTAGGTAGACCACCAAACACTACCCTCCGCCCTTCATCCGCTCTAACTGTCACCAAAAGGCCCTCACAGTCTACCACCACCCCGTACCTTTGGAGCCAATCGACTCCCAAAATATTGCCAAACCTAGTAAAGCCCAAAACAAAGCAATCACAAACAAACATGCATCCATGACTCGATAAGACCACATTACGACAAATCATACAAAGGCTAGTCGAACCACCAATCGGGTTCGTTACTGCTAAAGGTCTATTGACTATCTCGGGTTCCAATCCCAACCTATCTACCAGGTCACTAGATATGAAGGAACGGGAAGCTCTAGTATCAAACAATACTCGAACAGGAACATCATAAACAGAAAGCGTACCTTGAATGACGACATTCTTTCCTTTCTCCGCCGCAGTTGGGGCATTCGACGAAGAAGGAACAACATTGATAGCATATGCTTTCACAATTTGTTATTCTTTAGGGGGTTGCGGAAACTTGTCCTTGTGATGTCCTACTTGGCTACAGTTGAAGCACTTCCTATCTGCTGGCTTGGCCCGACATTCTTTGGCATAGTGGCCCTTCTTACCACAACTGAAGCACTCAACATCTTTCTTATTCTTTTACTTCTGGCCATCCTTGGTCTGATTCTGCCTCTTATTCTGAGAACCATTCTTGCCTCCACCGCTTGCTTGCGGCTTTGGCTCCTCTACAGATGCAACCTCAGTCTTCGTCTTAGGGTAAAGACTCTTTGATCTCAAAGCTTTCCCCACAATCGATTCAAATGTCTCATAGATATGGTTTATAAGCCTTTCCCCCAAGTATCCATCCAAACCTGTTATGAACTTCTCGTTCTTCTTCACGGGATTGTCGATAAGAAATAATCCATACTTCGATAAAGTATTGAACTCTGCAATGTACTCCGAGACTGCCCTACCATTCTGCTTAAGCTCCAGAAATTTCCTGAACAACTCTGACTTCTGGGCAGCTGGGATGAACTTGTCATTGAATTGGGCCTTAAACTGATCCCATGTAATTTGATCCTCTGGAGTAGGAGCCTTAATAGCATTCCACCAATTCATCACCCATCCGTGCAGCTGACGGGATGCTAGCTTCTTCTTCATCGCATACTCGATACCCAAGTCTTCGAAGATACACTCATAGTTATCCAACCAATCCTGAACTTCTGTAGCCGATTCCGTTCCGTGGAACGACTTTCCACCAGGACTAGTGTAATCCTTGCCAAGCTTGGCGAAATCGGCTCTAGGTGCCTGCACCGCTGCACCACCACCATTTGCAGCATTGGGAACTGCTGCTTGCACATTTCTAAGCATCTCTCTCATGAAATCAGTGAACATCGTCCTCATATCAGGAGCATTTCCATTATTAGCTCCTCTACTAGTACCCCTCGAGTATCGGCTTATCGTTCAATCTGTAAGGAGAAAACAACTAACCATCTCTTCAGTGGTGCCAGTGCAATCCGACTTCATCCTTAAATATACTAATAGTGTGTGTATATATATATATATAACTTTTGAAAACCAACATATAACAAATACGCGCTCTCGTATACGTACTATCTCTCCCTGGTGTCTTTCCCTAGGTTAACTATGCAACCTAGAGCTCTGATACCAAATGTGATGACCCGCCGCGCACCAGTCGACATTTCCAATGAAAGTGCATTGTGCCAATGTCCAACCAGCACGGGATGGTTGCCAAAGAAAGAAAATAATGGAATTTGAAACTAGAACTACCAAAGAAACTTGTAAAACGTCTCACAACGCATGGAATAAAAAATAATAATAACATACTTGACATAAAACAGGTGAGACAATGCATAAGCTAAAAACTAAACATCGTAGCAGCGGAAAATCCAAATACAGCTTATGTTCCACTTCATCATTATTACAACTTTAAAAACTGTCTCTAAAGCAAAAGAAAGGAAAGGTATACTACTAATGCCCAGAGTAGTGACCAGCAGTGAGACAGGGAGAATATCTATATATATCATACGTGGAAGCCTCCTGCTCGTCTCCGGTACCACTACTCGTGCATACCACCTGACTTGTCTCTAGTTTGCCCGTTTAAGACCACCCAGAGTAATTAGAAGAGACATAAAACTATGGGTCAGACAAAAGTCTGGTATGAGCGATAAGTAACAAGACAGAACAATAACAGGTATATTAAACCATACCTGAACCTGGACCTGCAACCAAAGAGTTAGCACAACATACCATATAACACTCTAAGGTGCCATTAACATATGGTGTAAAGGATACGGGGGTGGGGGTGTGCATGTCATGATGATGTCAAACAATCAAGCATAGCAACCATCCTTACATCTCTCACTCAATGCGTAAAGCATACGATATCTACCACTTTGACCACCCAATTCCTTGCTATGATCACTCTGCCCCATGGAGTCGTAACGACACCACTGCACTGATCCATAGCCACCAATACTTTGCCATGTCCACTCTGTCCCATGGAGTCATGATGGCGCCACTGCACTGTCTCATAGCCATGCTACGGTCACTCTGCACCACGAAGTCATAACAACTTCACTGCACTGATCCGTAGCCAATATCCGTCTTTCCGTGGCGAGTCAAAGCTAGAGACGTCGATAACCCCTTAGCACACGTCCCGTAGCAAAGTCCAACTCATGAAGTTAACTCGTTGGTTCCTAAATGGGTCCTGAGTTCTACTTCTAATTTGGACTACCTTTGCTTCTCGGGTTTTGGTCGAATTGGAGTTGGACTTCAGAAGAGTCATTGCGTAATAGGAGTAGAGTCCCAAACTCGGTTCGTTTCGGTCTATCTAGTTCGGTTCGGTATGTAGTGCTCAGGCTCCCCATTCGGTTCAGCTTAATTCTCCTCCTTCGGTTCGGTTCGGGTTCACCTCCTCCATGCGGTTCGGTTCGGTGTTTTGCTTCTTGGTTCCATTCGTCCCTCCTCATCTCCAGATCTCGGTTCGGTCTTGTCGAGCCAACCCCATCAGTTGCTCCAGCTCCTTTCACGTCGATCCGATCCTGCCTTCTAGCTCTAATCCGATCCGATCCCCACGCCAAGCTCCATCCCGATCCCATTTCCAACCCGATCCCAATGGCCTTCCTTATTACCCTTTTGAATTGTATTTTGCTGAATACCATCACTTCGATTCAGTTCGGATAAGTCCAATCCGAACCCCTATCCCGATCTGATTCAGATCTCTGCAACATTTCCAGCAAACTTGTTTCGTCATATTCTCGCCACACGACGGCGTTTTCAACCATTCGAACTTTACTAAACAATCAAAAGACATTCCAAACAGTAGTAATAACATGCATAATCAATCAAAAACATTAAAACATCCATCACATAGATTATTTTAGATCAAACATACCCAAAAAGCATGATTTTCCCCTTAATTCCCATAAGCATGTTTAAGCAAATCTAATGATAGGATTAACAAAACTTAACCAAATTAACCAAATTTTCTAACATCCTCCTAAAAAAATATTTCGAAATTTATAAATATTTTTCCAGAATTTTGACATGCATAGTTTTGGTAATTAACACTAATCACCCTAATTAACTGTAATTAGTGTAAAAACAATGCTAATCACTCACCTTTGCCACAATGAAAACTTTCAGAACTGAAACTCCTCTAATTTGGGTGGATACCAATGTCTAACAGCAGCTCCAACCATGTTTTGGTGCTATTTCTTCATAATTTGATGTTGCTAAGCTTAATCCTTGATTAAACGGTGATTAGAGGTGATTCTAGATGTTGGAGGCCATTGTTAGGGTTTCTATGATGTATGTGGCGGTTGGAAAGTGCCTAAAAACTGAAATCCCTAACCCTAACAGCCCTTAAATACCCCCAAATCCCGAAATCCCCCACTGGGCCTAGCTGTTAATTACCCAATTAAGCCCGGTTAAGCTCTTTTTCACCTTCTAAACCTTGTTTCAGCCATATCTCCCAAACAGTGAGTCTGTTTGGCTAATGTGACCACTCTACGGAAAGGTAAACCATCATCCAGATCTAATGGAAGTAGTTTTAGGTCAAAACTCCTTACCAATCAAAAGTTATGGTCAAAACAATATCAACTAGGGGCAAAACGGTCATTTAAAAATCGACAAAAATCATGAACATGGGAAATGGCCTCAATAGTCGTCTCCCAAAGTTACATGGCTATACGACTTCATATGAGAAAGAAATAAATATTCTACGATCCTTCGATGCGTAGAATGCGGGTCGTTACACATTATACAGGTTCCTTGTTAGTTCAAATTCCTTTCTTTTCCTTTCTTTGACGACCGTCCCGTCCTAGTTGGGCATTGGCACAATGCATTTTCATTGGAAATGTCGGCTGGTGCAGGGCGGGCCGTCACACTTGGTATCAGAGCTCTAGGTTGCGTAGTTAACCTAGGGAAATACACCAGGGAGAGATAGTACGAATGTGAGAGCGTGTATTTGTGATATTTTTGTTTTTCAAAAGCTATATATATACTATCAGTATATCTAAGGATGGAGTCGCACTGCACTGGCACCACTGAGGAGATGGTTAATCGTTTTCTCCTTACAGATTGAACGATGAGCCGATATATGAGGGGTACTGGCTCAGGAGCCAATGACATGTTCAGAGGGCGGCTCCTAATGCTGCAAATGGTGGTGGTGCAACGGTACAGGCGCCTTGGGCCGATTTCGCCAAGCTTTGTAAGGACTACACTAGTCTTAGCGGGAAGTCGTTCCACGGAACGGAATTGGCTACAGAAGTTCAGGATTGCCTCGATAGTTGTGTGTGCATCTCAGAGGACTTAAGGTTCGATGACGCGATGAAGTGAAAGCTAGCATCCCTTCAGCTGCAAGGATGGGATATGAATTGGCGGAATGCTATTAAGCAGCTACTCTTGAGGATTAAGTTACTTGGGATCAGTTCAAGGCTCGATTCAGTGATAAGTTTATCCCAGCTGCTCAGAAATCAAAATTGTTTAGGAAGTTCTTGGAGCTTAAATAGAATGGCAGGGCAGTCTCGAAATACATTGCTGAGTTAGAAGCTTTATCGAAATATGGATTATCCCTTATCGACACTCCCGAGAAGAAGAATAAGAAGTTTATAACAGGCTTAGATCATTACTTGGGGGAAAGTCTTATAAACCATACTGATGAGACTTTTGAATCGATTGTCGGGAAAGCATTGAGATCAGAGAGTCTTTATCCTAAGCCCAATGCTGAAGTTGTTGTTGCATCTGTAGAGGGGCCAAAGCCGCAAGCAAGCGGTGGAGGCAAGAATAATTCCCAGAATAAGAGGAAGCAGAACTAAACTAAGGATGGTTAGAAAAAGAATAAGAAAGAGGTTGAGTGCTTTAGCTGCGGCAAGAAGGGCCACTATGCCAAAGAATGTCGAGCAAAGCCAGCGGACAGGAAGTGCTTCAACTTTGGCCAAATGGGACATCACAAGGATAAATGTCCACAACCTTTGAAAGAGAATCATATTGTGAAAGCATATGTTATTAATGTTGTTTCTTCTTCGTCGATTGCCCCAACTACGGCGGAGAAAGGAAAGAATGTTGTCATTCAAGGTATGCTTTCGGTTTATGATGTTCCTGTTCGAGTATTTTTTTGATACTGGGGCTTCCCGTTCCTTCATATCTGGTGACCTAGTAGATAGGTTTGAATTGGAACCCGAGATAGTCGATATGCCTTTAGTTGTGACGAACCCAATTGGTGGTTCGACCAACCTTAGTATGGTTTGCCGAAATTTGGTCTTATCGAGTCATGGATGTATGTTTTCTTGTGATTGCTTTGTTTTGGGCTTTACTGGGTTTGGCATTATTTTGGGAGTCGATTGGCTCCAATGATATGGGGTGGTGGTAGTTTGTGAGGGATTTTCGGTGACTATTAGGGCGGTTGATGGGCGGAGGGTAGTGTTTGGTGGCCAACCTAGTGATGAGGTGATGGCTAGTTTTCTAAATTCCCTCGACATCCCGCAGGATGAGTTATAAGGGGTTCCCATTGCTGGCCAATACCCGGATATCTTCGAGGAAGTGACCGGACTTACACCACACCAAGAGTTTGAGTTCCGTTTTGATTTAGTGAAAGATGCCAGACCTATAGTGATGCCACTTCGTCGTATGGCGCCAAGGGGGCAGAGAGAGCTCAGGGTGCAAGTAAGCGATCTTTTGAAGAAGGGATTTATCAGAAGAAGTGTCTCCGAGTGGGGAGCACCAGTTGTATTTGTTACCAAGGCAGATGGTTCCCTTTGCTTATGTGTGGACTATCGCGAGTTGAATAAAGTGACTAGGAAGAATAATATCCTCTTCCATGGATAGGTGATTTGTTTGATCAACTGGAAGGAGCAAGAGTGTTCTCCCAGTTGGACCTCGTGACAGGATTTCATCAGCTTCGGGTAGCAACCAAGAGTATTCCTAAAACGGCCTTTCAGACGCCGTCTGGATTCTATGAGTGGTTGGTCATGCCCTTGGGTTGACCAATGCACCAACATATTTTGTGGATCTTATGAATAGGGTATTCAGGGATCAATTGAATAAGTTTGTTCTTGTGTTCGTAGACGATATACTTGTTTACTCAAGGACAGAGGAAGAACACAAGGAACATTTGAGAGTAGTGATGGAGGTGTTGAGAAAACACCAATTGAAAGCGAAGTTTTCTAAGTGTCACTTCTGGAGGAGGGAAGTGAGATTCTTGAGCCATGTTGTTTCGGAAAATGGTATTGCCGTGGACCCTACGAAGGTGGCTATGGTACAAGATTGGTCTACACCCAAGAATGCAACAGATGTAAGAAGTTTCTTGGGATTAGCTGGATATTATCATAAGTTTATCCAAGACTTCTCTAAGATAGCCGCACCGTTAACTCAGTTGACCAAGAAGAATCAAGTTTTCGTTTGGGACGAAAGGTGTGAAAATGCATTCAAGAACCTAAAGGAAAAGTTGATGTGTGCTCCAGTGTTAGTCATTCCTAAAGGGAAAGAAGAGATGACAGTATACACGAATGCATGTGGTACCGGACTAGGTGTTGTACTTATGCAAGGAGGTAGGGTTGTAGCTTATGCTAGTCGACAGCTGAAACCGCATGAGAAAAGATAACTTACCCACGATTTGGAATTGGCAGCGATCATATTCGCCTT
This sequence comes from Allium sativum, assembly GCA_030737875.1. Taxonomy (NCBI): domain Eukaryota; kingdom Viridiplantae; phylum Streptophyta; class Magnoliopsida; order Asparagales; family Amaryllidaceae; genus Allium; species Allium sativum. Next base: position 442,136,122 of record CM060924.1, read on the forward strand.
GAAGATGTGGAGGCATTATCTCTTGTGAAAAGATTCGAGTTGTTTACCGATCATAAGTCAATAAAGTATCTCTTCTCTCAGAAGGATCTAAATCTTCGATAGAAAAGGTGGTTAGATTTCTTGGCTTCCTATGATTTCGATATCACATATACATCAGGAAAGGACAATGCGGTAGCTGATGCATTGAGTAGGAGATATGCCAGCGTAGGGGGCTATGTTTCTAGAATGGAAGCAACTGGAGTATATCATTGGGTACGATTTCGGACCAAAGTGCGAATTGGATCCAGAGATGTTAGCAAGTTTGACAATCAGCCCCACTTTGATTGAGCAAATTGGTTCCAGTCAGAGGGACGATCCTAGTCTATTGGAAATCATCTCCAAGTTAGAGATGGGTATCGACGAGGAGATGAACAAGTATGGGCTTGATCAAGATGGTTGGCTCAGAAAGAATGGGAGACTAGTTGTGCCCAATGTTAATAGATTGAGAGATGAAGTGCTTAGAGAATGTCATCACTCAAAACTGACTATACATCCTGGTGGTAACAAAATGTATCGAGGCATGAACCAGACCTACTACTGGGAAGGGACGAAAAGAGACGTTGGGAAGTTTATATCCAAATGCATGAATTGCCAACTAGTTAAAGCTGAACAAAAGAAGCTAGTGGTTTGTTACAGCCGTTAGAAATTCCTGGATGGAAATGGGAACAAGTCTCAATGGATTTCATTGATGGGTTACTAAGGACGAGATCATGTCCTGATAGTGTTTGGGTGATTGTGGATCGATTGACCAAGAGTGCAAGGTTTATACCAGTCAAGTCGAATAGAACGGGGGCTAAGTTAGCAGAACTGTATATGAAGTGGGTAGTGAGAATTCATAGGGTACCCAAAGGCATTGTAAGTGACCAAGATCTGTTGTTCACTAGTGGATTTTGGAAGAGCTTACAAGAGGCTTTAGGATCAGAATTACATCTCAGTACCGCGTACCATCCTCAAACCGACGGTCAAACATTGGAGGATCTCTTGAGAGCTTGTATATTGGATTTTTGGATGGTCTTGGGATGACCATTTGCGTCTAATGGAGTTCGCATATAATAATAGTCATCAATCCAGTATTGGTATGGCTCCATTTGAAGCTTTGTATGGAAGACCGTGCAACTCACCATCATGTTGGTTGGAAAACGGTGAGAAGTTTGTGCTTGGGCCAGATGTGATAAGAGAAACTTCAGACAAGATTAGGGTTATCCAACAGCGAATGAAGGCTGCCCAAGATAGGCAGAAGAATTATGCTGATAAGAGGAGAAGAGATTTAAAATTCTCCGTTGGCGACTTGGTATTTGTCGAGATTTCTCTGTTAAAAAGCGTGATTCGATTTGCCAGGAGGGGCAAGTTAACACCAACATTTGTTGGCCCATTCCCAGTTCTCGAACAAGTTGAGAATTTAGCATATAAAGTTGAATTACTTTACATGATGGCGGGAGTTCACAACATATTTCATGTTTCCCAGTTGAGAAAGTTCATGCACGACCCCGATATGACTATTTCACTGGATCAGCTGGATGACATCGAAGTAAAACCCAAGGCGGTTGGGAACTGCAACCCGATCCATATTGTCGAGCATGATACGAAGTAACTTCAAAGGAATGCGGTGAAACTGGTCAAGGCTCAGTGGGGCGAGAATGAGAATGACTGTACTTGGGAAACAAAGGAGAGCATAAGGAAGTTGTATCCAGAACTCTTTGCCTAGTAAGATTTTAAATTTCGATTTAGTTATTCTGCATGCTAGGATAGACTTGATGTGTTTGTAATGTATGTTTGATTGTTTGTAAATGGCTGTTAGGCATGCGAGGCACCTTTTATGTTTATGGTTAAGGAACTTCGGGGGCGAAATTTCTTAAGGGGGGAGAGTGTAACGACCCGCATTCTACGTATCGAAGGATCGGAGAATATTTATTTCTTTTTCATATGAGATCGTATGGTCGTATAACTTTTGGGAATGACTATTGGGGTCATTTCCCATGTCCACAATTTCTACCAATTTTTAAATGACCGTTTTGCCCCTAGCGAATCTTGTTTTGCCTATAACTTTTGATTGGTAAGAATTTTTGACCTGAAACCACTTACATTGGATTTGGATGATGGTTTATCTTTCCATAGTGTGGTCACATAAGCCAAACAGACTTACTGTTTGGGAGATATGGCTGAAATAAGGTTTAGAAGGTAAAGAACAGCTAAATCGGGCCTAATTAAGGTGATTAGTAGCTAGGCCCATAACCCATTTTGGGATTAGAAATATGGGGAGGCTGAAATCAGTTAGGAAACGATCTATTTTCATTTTCTCAACTGCCTAAAACATCTCTCTAACCCTAGCCATGGCCTCCACCTTCTAAAACGCCTCCAAATCACTTTCTAATTGAAGATTAAGCTAATTAGCATCAAACCAAGTCTAATCAACATCAAATTCGAGGCAAAGGCTGCTGTGTGCATTGGAATTCGTGCCATTTAAAGAATCATTTCAGATCTGAGGTTATATTTTGGCTAAGGTGAGTGACTTGCATTGTTTTTCACTAATTATGGCTAATTAGGGGGGATTAGTGTTAATTAGCGAAATTATGACTTAGAAAAATTTGTAAAATTCTAAAATATTATTTTAGGGTTTTGATAAAAATTTGAAGTAATTTTGCTAATACTATCATTAGTTGTAGTTAAACATGATTAAGGGGAAAACCATGAGTTTTAGGTATGTTTAAATCATATTGGTATGATTATTATTCATTTTGGTGTTTATGGTTGAATATACATGTTGCTATGACTGTATGGTATGCTTTGTGATTGATTAGAAAAGTTAGAACGGTCGAAAACGCCATCATATGGCGTAAAACAGTCGCTGGAAAAGTTGCAGGGAATGTGCAGGGTTTTGGATCGGATATAGGGCTCGGATCGGATAAGAGAACTGGGCAAGGGGATTCAATTCGGATCGGAACTTCGCACAAGTGGCTTGGAAAGAAGGAAGTCCATTTGCATAAGAGTTGGAGTTAGGTTCGGATCGGAAGCAAGGGCGTGGAGATCGGATCAGACTGAAGCTAGGGAGCGGGATCGGATCAACGTGAGAGGAGCTGGAAATGAAGGAGTTGAGCCAAACCACGATGAAGAATCCGAACCGAACGGGATGGGGAAACCCGAGCCGAACCAGAGGACTTGAATCGAACGAGAAACTTTGAGATGATGTATTCAAACCGAACGGAACAGGGAGCTTGAGCACAGTATAACCGAACCGAACCAGACTTAAACTACTTCTATGTGACGACTCTTCTGAAGACCAACTCCAATTCGACCAAAACCCGAGATGCAAAGGTAGTCCGAATAAGCAGTTGTGACTTAGGATCCAGATGGGAACCAACGAGTTAACTTTATAAATTGGACTTTGCTGCGGGACGTGTGCAAAGGGGTTATCGATGTCTACAGCTTTGACTCACCACTAAGAGACAGATATTGGCTATGGATCAGTGCAATGGAGTTGTCATGACTCCATGGGGCAAAGTGATCATGGCAGGGCTATGTGCCAGTGCAGTGGAGTTTGTTATGACTCCACGGGGTAGAGTGAACATAGCAAAGTATTAGTGGTTACGGATCAGTGCAGTGGAGCCGTCATGACTCCGCGGGGCAGAGTGATCGTAACAAAGAATTGGGTGATCAAAGTGGTAGAAATCGTATACTTTACGCACTGAGTGAGAGATGTGAGGATGATTGCTATGTTTGATGTTTTTCTATCACCGTGACATGCACACCCCCTCCCCATTATTTTCACACCATGTGTTAGTGTCACCTTAGAGTATTGTACATCCTATTGTGCTAACTCTTTGGTTGCAGGTCCAGGTTCAGGTATGGTTTTGTATACCTGTTATTGTTCTGTTTTGCTGCTTATCGCTCATACCGTCTGACCTAGAGTTTTATGCCTCTTCTTATTACTCTGGGTGCTCTTAAACGGGCATACTAGAGACAGGTCGGGTGATTATGCACGAGTAGCTGTACCAGAGATGAGAAGGAGGCTTTCACGTGTGATACATATATATAATCTCCCTGCGTTGTTGTTGGTCACTAATTTGGGCATTAGTAGTGTACCTCTTTCTTTTTCTTTAGAGATAGTATTTCAAAGTTGTAATAATGTTGGTTTGGATAAGCTGTATTTTGGATTTTCGCTGCTATGATGGTTTAGTTTTCAGCTTATGCACCATCTCTCCTGTTTTATGCCAAAGTTAAGTTATTATATATATTTTATCCCATGCGCTGTGAGATATTCTACAGGTTCCTTGTTAGTTCAAATTCCTTTCTTTTCCTTTCTTTGGCGACCATCCCGTACTAGTTGGGTATTGGCACAACGCACTTTCACTGGAAATGTCGCCAGTTTGATGTTCGGTTCAGATGAATTTACTTCCTCTACCCCTTTTGTCTCCCGATACGTTTGTTGAATAGACAATTGCTTTATTGAAGCCTCCTTAAGTTTTGCATTCCTGAACTTCTCTTTGATTTTTATTTGACTTGACATTTTGGCTCTGGAAGCTTTGACATTTACTGATGTTTTAAACCAGTCCACTTCCATTGCTATTAAGAGGTTGGCTTAGTTATCTGTTGATCCACCGGCTAAGAAATTGAAACTTGAGTTTTTTCGCTTCTACAATTTCTGAGGGCACCTTCGATAAGGAAAGTGGAGGTTGTGTCCTGCCGTCCCCCTTCCGAGTACATCAAGACTGGGTGCATAGGTTATGTTGTGAATTCTCACTTCTCAGTCCACTGAACTTTTGAGGCCCCTCGATCCTTCAACAGATTTTGTTGATTTTGTGAAGCTTGATATTTCTTGTCCGAAGTCTTCTAATATCTTGTTACCTTCTTCTTCTTCAGATGTGGCGGACTTCTATTAGCATTTGATCATCCAACAGCTTCAGGTAAAAAATTTCTTTTTAATCTTGACTTTCAATCCGTTGCGGCTCTGGACTGAATGCTTCTGTCTTTCTAGATTACCAAAAGATGGCTCTTGCCTAAGTCAATTCCTTCTTCCCCTACCTCCGAAATCGTTCAGCTTCGAGAGGCAAATGATGCTTTAAGTGATGAACATGAGAGGTTGAATGCTTCCCTTGAACATGCCGAGGCGGCTTTAGAGAAAGAAAGGCAGACTAAAGGCACAATCCCTAACAAAGTGTCGTCTTTAGAACATCAAATAGTGAAGAATGTGGTCACTCATGCCGATGAGCTTCAGAAGAAGGATGAGAAGCTTTCCCATGCTGCGCAGATAATTTATGCAGCTAAAGGCAGGATTTCTAGCTTCTTGTAAGTTCAGCTTCCGCAGATTAAGAATGAATCTTATGAAGATGCTTTATTTCATCTCCTTTTCGATAACCTTCAGAGTCTTCCCGAGATCCAAACCTCCATTGTTCCACCTTTCGTCAGGGACAGAGTTATGGAAAGAATCAAGTTGGGAGAATGAGTTATCGAGATACCACAGGGGGGTGAATCTAAACTCGAGGATCTTCTATACATTGATAGTCTTTATGATGATTCTGGCGAAGGAGAAGAAATTTCTACCTTTGTTGGCAATGATCGAAATAATGACGGCGATGTTTCCGGAGGTAGTGGTCGTCAAGATGAATATGATAGGAATAAAAATGTTCCTCTTTCGGGTGCCAAAGCATCCCATGATTCTGTTAGGCATAGTTCAGAGGTAGGAGGCTCCTATGTTGCCCATGATTTTGAATCTCCTTTGTCTAAAGAAAGGCGGCCCCTCCAGACTTTTGGGAGGGAAGAAATCTTTTGATGCTGAAGCTCCTTTTTCTCATGTATAATTCTTTCTCTGGCAATGTTCTTTCTTTTCCCGAGTATTTGATTGTAATTTAGCTTCCTATCATTATATCTAATAGACAAAAAGGAAAGTTGTTTCTCACTTCAACAATCCATGTAAAACTTGTGTGGAATTCCATTTACTACATGTGATTAATAATATGCTCATTTACATCATGATAGAACTTTGTGTACTATGAAGATGCACTATGCGTGACTCGTAGACTGAAAAAGGAGTTTTTAACAATATCTATTCACACTTCCAGGAAAAAACATTTTCTCGAGAACCTTAAGAGTTTTTATACTAAATTCTCTTAGATCTCTTTTAACTTCCTGAGCGAAGACCATGAAGAAATTCTAAAGAGTCCAACGGCTAAACATATTGAGTTGTTATGTAAACGATAAATGTATTAATCAAATGAAAGTGATTCTTTGTAACACCTTTTGATCTGTATGCCATGGAAGATTGGTTTCAAATTTATCTTTCACAAAGTTCTTATGTAAGAACAGTGTTCTATTTTTGCAAATCGGAAAGGTATAATCATAACTATTTTTCTTTGTTATTGCAAGTTAGTAGATCGTCATGAAACTTTCCCGTCTCAGGGTGAAGCATTGCTAGCAAATGTGATTTCTTCTGTATCTCAAAAAAGGAAGATTTTACTCTAGAATTTATCCATTAAGCATTTTAACGAGAGAATGAATGCTTTAAAAAAAAGTTAGAAGAAAGAGATAGGATAATTCTGGGACTGAAGGCATACATAAGGACTAAACCCTCTATCGAGTTTGAGGATGAATTAAGGAGTTTACGCCAATGTATTGTCGACTTGGAAATTGATTTAAATAATGTAAACACGAAGTGTGAGACGTGGGAATATTGCTTCAAAAATATTCCTATCATGATGGAATCCCAAGCTCCTGGCATTGCAATCGCGCATAAGAACTTAGCCCTTCAACAACTATTTACATGATGGGCTTTTCATTTCCTTCCAAGTTTTGTTTTGTGGACTTTCTCTCGAAAGCCTATCTCTGGCTATTCTGATTCAAATTTTTTGAGATAACCACCTTAGAATTCTTCTTTTTTTTGTGAATTATAAGCTTTCGAATTAATCCCAGGCTAGGATCATCTGGTAAAGGACTGTAAATTAGCTTATGATGCTTTAATAGAGCTCTCGGACTATTTCAGGTTTGCATACCTGACAGAAGTCCTGAACTAACCCAAATTAAGGTATTGAAATGAGACTGGGAATTAACTTCCGGTGTTTGTAGGGATCCGAGCCACCAAGATTCAGGTATTGAGATGAGACTGGGAATTCACTTCCGAGGTTTGTAGGGATCCGAACTAACCCAGATTCAGGTTATTAAAGTAGGGGAACGGAAATCCACTTCTAGTCTTAGTCGTAAGTTGAATCAACCCAGATTCGGGTATTAATACAGAAGGCCCAAGCCTACCCTTGCTCAGGTAACTAGAGATTGAGTACGTACTAGAAATCCACTTATGGCATTAATGTTTTGGTATCCCACTTGGATTTGATTTGTGAAGCAGAGGTTGTATGTGCTTCTCGAGCCACTCTCTGAGCTTTGGATTTCAAAGCAGAGGATGTACGTACTTTGTTGGCCACTCTCTGGGCCTATGCATCTGGTGCGCTTGGCTAGCTTATCCACAAGCAGGGCCTAAGGACTAACCCGACCTCCCTCCAGGAGGCGCCTTATCCTGGCCATTGTAGGTGATGATAAGGTCTTAGAAACTTAAAATGGTTCATCGTAGACACAGAATTAAGGTTTACTCTTTTGACACTTTATACTGACCATCGTAGGTACGGATAGAGGCTTACACACCACCCCCTCCAAGGGGTGCAATGTCCTAACCATCATAGGTGATGATAGGTGTTTGTGTTCCCTTAAACGTAGAACATAAGCAGAGGTAGGACATGCTATTCCACGAGCAGAGGTTGGACGTGCTTAGTTCATAGCAGAGGCAGGGTGTACTCTTCTGCGAGAAAAGGCAGGGCGTGCTAATTTTAGACGCACCGCCACAACCATTTCTAGTGTGAAACGGAGGCTTACGCTTTTGATGCTTTAACCTTTCCCCCTCTGATTTGGGCATGGAAAAAGACTAACACACCACCCCCCTGTCGTGGATGCCTTGCACTGACCAATTTGGTGACGACAAGGGTTTTTCTTTTCTTTTATCCATTTGTGGCTTGACTTGTCCTTGGTCATTTCAAGTTTATGGGGATTTTCTCCCTTGCAATCGTGTAGGGACCCCTTTTCTTTCTCTTTTCCCCAAAGGTCTTATTGGCATAGCTTTCTATGCATTCTTTACATATTTTTGTAGTTTTTCTTGGCTTAAGAAGTTGATGATCATTCCCTCTACAACTCTGCAATGGTTGGTTTCGTGTTCGTTTACCATATGGCCCGTCCAACTTAACTTCGTTTTTGGGTTTTGTAACACCCCGTAATTTTAAAAAGCCTTAGAATGATAAATTGAAGAATACTTGATTAAATACGGGGAATTAAGTAAAATGGACTACACCGTTGCATTCATCTCGGAATTTTGCTTAAGACAGACTCTAAGTTTGCATGAAACGGACATCGTATGAAGAAGTTATTAAGCCTAGAAGTTTGTACACGCAGAAGAGAATTATATATATACAAACAAATCAGAATAATCAAAAAAGAAAAACATAATCAAAACAGTGAGCGGGAAGGGCCAATAATGAAAGCGACACATTCTAGGGGTCAACCTAAGGTATTTGGGGTCGACCCATGGGTCGACCCCGGGGTCGACACAGTAAAGGGGGGACGACCCCTATACGGATCTGGGTAGATTTTTGTTTCCGAACATGGACTGATTTCTCATCTTGGTTCGTTGGCTTTAGGCTATAAATAGGTCCCCATTCCTTTTTTTACAAACCAAAAACAATGGAGACAATGAGATGTTGCCCCAGCTTAGATTGAGTTAGCCTATTTCCTTCAACAGCAACTTATACGCATTCAAGGATTTCTTTTACAGATTCAGCCTAATTGTTTTCCGTTCTTTAGATCCATCCTCTGTGAGTTCATGATATTTTTAGATATAAACACTTAACGAGTAATCCTGACATGTTTATAAATCAGGATCTAAACATATTCCTAATTAGTCCCGTTATTACATGTTCATCAGATATGTTCTCATATGCCTATTTCTGTTCATCAGATCTGTACTTATATGCCTACTTCTGTTCATCAGATTTGTTCTTATATGCCTATTTCTGCTATCATATACCCATTTCTTTTAGTTTTAGTTTTATGCCTATTATGTTCTTCTCTCTCTCGTTCCCTTGTTATTTTTATAACCAGGCTACCTTCGAGCCTAGGCCGACATCGCTGAAATATGCATACGAAAGAAATTGGGTTAAATTGGGAATGATTGGAAATGGTAATTTATGGGCATAAATTGTACTTTGAATCACGATTGGAATTTTGAGGCATAAACTATATTGAGAAATTGGACTAAAAAAATTAGGGCATAATTTCTACTGTAAATTATGACTTATGGCTTGGGACATATAAATTTGTAGGTTTAACTTAAGATTAAGCGAAACATGTTAATGGAACTGTAAAAAATCTGTGATGCCTGTTTAATTCGTTGAAATTGAATATTGCAATTGAGAAACCTACGATGAGCATGAATAATTGTTTAAGAATGAATATGCCTAGATTTATAGTAGTTAGAAACTGTAACCGTACTAAAAACACGAGGTTAGATTACACTTGTGGTAGAAGTCTGCCTGAAGCCATCCAAAAAATCTAGTGTCCACAAGTGGTTAATCTAATGTGAGGGGTTGAGTGTATAAATGTACACGTAACGGTGCTAAGGCACGAGATTAAGTTCCACTTGTGGTGGAAGTATGCCCGGAATCTCCCGACATATCCAGCATCCACAAGTGGTCAACTTAATGTGAGAAATTTGGTGCATTAACATACATGAACGGGGAATGGTAATAAACTATTATGAATAAACCCGAGTGGGAAAAAGGATAGATAATAGGTAAGCTTGTCTTAGGGACAAGTGGTAATTATAACTTAGGTTATAACAAACGATAGACGAAGGGGATAACTTATGAAATAATTTAAGTTATACTTAATTATAAATTAAGTAGACTGTAAATCTGGAAACCCATTAAATCTGTGGGGTTAAGTAAACCCGATAAATCTGTGGGTTTAAGTAAACCCATTAAATCTGTGGGGTTAAGTAAACCCGTTAAATTTGTGGGGTTAAGTAAACCTGTTAAATCTGTGGGGTTAAGTAAACCCGTTAAATCTGTGCGGTTAAGTAAACCTATTAAATATGTGGAGGTTATACGAACCTGTTGATCTAGAAAACTTTAGCGGTTACATATGTTGGAGTTATATGGACCTAATAACTTGTAAAGTTTAACACGTAAATCTGTAGGGGGTTATGCTAATCTTTTAAATCTGTTTGGCATGACCTGTCAAAATCCTAGTTAATTAGGGACACATATTAACGGGGGGCTCCGCACTAGGTAGGGGTCAGGGCATGCTTATTAAGATGATTGTAAGAGGTTCATCTGGGAGGAGTTGTGTACTGGCGCGTTCCAACAGGCTCACGTATGTGCACGAGTACGACTTGCTCTGGAAAATAAGTGGTTGTAGCACTAGTAAATAGGTCTGTGTCCTTCTGCAGGTTGCCACTTTAGGAAGTAATACACCCAACTGTGGGGCCGACACAGGGTATTTACGGTATAGGGAGTCGATCGATTGGGGGCAGTAACTAGAGTACCGCTAGTCCTGTCTGTTTGTAACACCCCGTAATTCTGTAACACTAAGATTCACAAATCAGAGTATAATTAATTTTTAGAAGAAGAATTAAGGGAAATGGGTTACGCCATTATGTTCGTCTTGAAATTTTGCTTGAGATAGAGTCCAAGTTTGCGTAAATCAGAGTCCGTATGAGGAAGATATGGCCTCCGGAAGTTTCAGCGAAGTTCAAATTTCAAAACAGACTCAGAAGCGGGCTGGGCGGGAAATTTCCCGCCCAGGACCCAGGTCGACCAGGGGGTCGACCTGGGTACCCCGGTCGACCAGGGTATCGACCTCCCTCCCCCCCATAGGTCGACCTAGGGGTCGACCTCCCCGCTTTTTCCAAATCTGCAGCCTGGTTCGTTTTTCTATATCCGGACGCCATTCTGACCAGATTCGTTGACTTCTACACTATAAAAACAGCCCTAGTCTCCTTCACTATTCACAATTCTTTTCTATCCTTATGCTGCCTCTGAGAAAATGTATAAATAAATAAAATAATATATAAAATAAATCAAGACGAGGAAATGCTTCTCAGGACTTTCAAGAGGGGATTCAAAACAAGCTAGGATTCAAGTGAAGATTCAAAGACTTCAACGACTGTTTTTATACGAGTCAAATATAATCTCTGTAAGTAGGTTACTTTTTAGATTTGAACGTTTTCTCTGTTCGTGACATGAAATTAAAGGAATAAAAGAATATGCCAAATCTCTCTATTCGAATCAGTGCTTATATCTTTGGACCTAATTAAGAACTATTATGATTCGATGACCAATAAGACTGTGACTATGAAACTATGGACCTTAAAACCGTATGCCTCTTTGACTATGAACATTGCCTATGACTATGAACACTGCCTATGACTGTGACTCATGGCTATGAGAATTATTTCCTTGACTATGAATACAAGCCTATGCCTTTGATAAGGAAACATAAACTATTGCCTATGACATAACAAGGACAACTGTGATTAAACAGCTATGATTCATGACTTGGAAAGTGTTGCTTAAGTTTTGTGACTGTGAAATTGGGTCTAAACCTGATTATCTATTCTGTCTATTCTTGGTTTTCTTTGGTTTTTGATCTTGGGAATTTACCTATTAAGTTAGGTCTACCCATGTTCTTGAACCTACGTCGTTATTCAACCCTTTTTATGTCATAACATTTTCAGACCTATAGGCCTTCGATGTTTTAGATCAATTTCAGTGAAATTCGTTAGGTCTGTAATTAGTAAATTGTCATTTTATGCCAGTTATTATGTCTATCTTTTTCATAGCATCTTTGGTTCATTCCCTATTTTCTACGAATCTAGATTTATCTATAATCTAGATTGAATCACGATTATATGAACGGTGGGAATACGATTTGGGCAAAATATGAAATTTACTAAAAACATAGTTATAAAACTTGGAAATTGGCATAAATTGGGAACATGTATTATGGCATGTTCATAAAAATGCAAATCGGATAAATTTGACATGAATTATAGGATGTGTAATTTGAATCTTGTATTGACTTGTAAATCTAGCATTTACATGAACTGTGAACTAGAATAATAAGTCTAGTTTGACATGAACTATAATTAGAATGTTAAATCAGAATTGGATTAGCTAATTTGGCATAATAAGTATATTGGCATAAATTTGAAATTGGCCATAATTGCGAGTAATTGTCATGTTTGGCAAAAATCATGGTTAGTGACACTTAATTTGGTATAGTTTACATACCAAAAAGCATAAATATGATATAGAGTGGAAAATGGGCCATAAGAATGAATGTTGACAATTTACATTAAAGGAGTAATTAGGAAATAAGTAAATTAGGAATGATTTACTTATAGAATTTGTCCTAAATGAGAAAATGTAAATTTAGACAAATTAAAGGTTTATTAATGACATCTCTTTTAATAATACACCAGAAAGTTCTAGGGTGACAGAGAGGATAGTGTTTAGGCTTGGGTATGGAAAATACAAGTTTCCTGCTCTCCCTGGCTATCCCTAACTGATCCGATGGACGGGATGGTTACTTTCAAAACCTGACTTGAAAATTAATCAAAACCCTTTTGAGCTTAGAAAACACGAATATGCCTAACCCGAGGTTAGACTGAGTTGCGATATAAACCTGCCCGGAACCAACCGGCACATGGAGTAATTGCAACAATATCTGTCTAATGTGAGTGGTCGCGGCTTTAATTTATTTAGTTAAAGCTAGAACAAGAATGGTAGGGTTAAGTTAACTAAGACACTTAACCAATTCAACATGGTAACCAAATCGATGGGCGGGGTTAGGTTCATACCGACACTTAACACGGTTAAGCTAGAATGGGAGGGTTAAGTCCATAGGAACACTTAACCAACTTAACACAGTTAAGCTAGAATGGGAGGGTTAAGTCCATAGAAACACTTAACCAGACTTAACATCGTAACAAGACAAGATTTGTAAGGGTTAAGTAACTAAGAAAACACTTAGCCAAATTAGCATGTTAACTAGACTAGAAGGTGGGGTAATTAACATGTTAACTAGACTAGAAGGTGGGGTAATTAACATGTTAACTAGACTAGAGGTTGGGGCTAAGTAAAATTTAATACACTTAGCCAAATTGATATGTTAGCTGGACTAGACCATAGGGTTAAGTAAACTTGAACACTTAACCATCGGATTGTGATAAATGAATAGGGTTAAGTCTAAAACATGAAGGGATAATACTTAACCATTAATAAAATGTTAGTTAAAAACAGATGGGCAAGGTTAAGTTAAAAAGGAACACTTAACCGATACAGGATGAATGGGTAGGGTTAAGTAAGAAGAAATACTTAACCAATATAACTTGGTTTGTGGTAGGGTTAAGTCAACATGAATTACTGATAACACTTAACCAGTTTAACAGGATAAATGAAGAGGGTTAAGTAAGCTTGAATTGACTAATGACGCTTAACCAATCCAAATTGACGAGAAAGAGAACTAAGTAGTAAACCTTAGTTAAAAGGAGCTAAGTAGTACCTTGGTTGAGAAAACAACGATTCTGGAAACTAAGTGGTAAACCTTAGTTTGCAAAACTAAGTAGTAATTCTTAGTATAACACGGGAAGGAGCGAACGTCCGTCTGATTAAAACGAAGGCTCCAACGAATTGGGTTTCGAAGCCCGAGGCTTCGAGGGGACGTGAGGGTACTCTTAGTATCCCTCTGTGAGGCTGCAGATGATCCTCCTGGGCTCACAGAGGTTAAGATCTGCGTTAGAAGAACCAAGGGTATGCCTTGGTTGCAAAGTATGGCAAACTAAAGACTAGGATGGACCAGCGTGATTCGGCGAGAAACCGGTAGCCCTGTGATAGCAACTCGTCTTCTACCATCCATCTTGAGTCAACCGAGATACGTGAAGCGGAAAGGCGGAGAACTCCAAAAGACCATATACTTGCTATCAGTTATGGGTGATTATGGCCATAGGTTAGTGGGGCATCGGGGGCCTGCGTATAGTTCTCATTTTTCAAGGTGTGCCTTTCATTAGCTGAGGGAGGGGTCGAGTGGGACCATAGCCACTGGAATAAAAACAGACCTTAGCATCTGCATCGGTAGATATCTGAAAGCTCCCGACCGAGTTCTGTGTTTCTTGATTTGCCCTGCCACAGGACTCGGGCCGCACATTACAGGACATGTGCATCTAGACAAGCGATAACGACTCGTGATACATGCGTGGGGAAGTATAGGAACATATACCACTCTAGGTAGTGTGTCCTAGACTTGGGGGCATTGTTCAACAGGTAGCATAATCCCTAGTTGGACTAGGTGGCATAAACCCTGAATCCGAGAAGCGTTCAGCAGATAGCGTAAACTCTAGTTGAATCTAGAAAGCACTTGATAGAAAAACCTAGATTAGATCTACGTAATAAATAATAAGTGTATGCCTGGAGGCAACCGAATTTACCGGGATTGGGATCACGTTATCATTACTAGTTGGGACACTAGTTAGGTGGTGCAGAGATATAGAAATCAGTATAACAAGGAAATAGCGAGGCGGCAAAAGTATTAGAGCATATCCAGTTTACCTTATCTTAGCATATCTTGTGATTATCTTGTCTAATCTTGATGACCCTATCGTCATGGTGTTATCTTGTATTCAGTTAATTCATTTCGTTTTGTTTTTCATGTTCACATGCTAGAAGTTACTGAACTTACTCAGGCTTTATGTCTGACTCTGTTTTTCTTTCGTCTTCTTTTCTTCCGTTCCTCCCCCCCAAGGTAGTAAAGGAGGGAATAGTATAGCTTAGGTTAAGTCGGACTGTCACTCTTTCCCAGCTTGAAGATTTGTCGAAGTTTTGGTTGGATTCTCTTTTCAGATGCTATGGCTGGCTCTTGCTAAAATTGGGGAATATAAATGTTGTTTTATGCTTCTTTATTTTGTAAGACAGATGATACTCTGATATTATAATGAAATCGTTGTACAAACTATTTTATCAATAAAGCATAGTTTTATTTTCCGCTGTTGTGATTTTTGTCTGTCTTGTAATTTATCTGCATCTTTTACCCTAAATGCTCCACAGAACTTAGTGCATTCCCTTTGTGAGTGACACTAACGGATGTGGGGTGTTATACTGTTTCTGTGGGGTACCTGTATTTCTATTTGAGTTAACACCCGTTATTTCTATTTAGGTACCGATTAATTCTGTTTGGGGTAAAACCTGCTACTAGAGTACGCCTAAAACTACCATTATATTTTTTGTTGGGACCATCTTGTTTCTGTTATACTACTATTGGTCCAGAGAAAAGTACTTAAGTAGCGCGACATATACAGTTCCGTTATCCTGTTTATCCTGTTATACATGCCTTATGATACTGTTAACTCTTTCATTCAGTTTATATGCCTGTCATGATGCTTTTACTTATTTATATGCTAAAAGTAACTGGACACGCTAGACTTTATGTCTGATCCCTTTTGTTTTCTTTTCTCTCTCTTCCTTCCCCCATCCCCTCTCCCCCCCCCCCCCCAGGTTCTCAGGGTGGGAATAATCAGGCTTGATTAGGATTCTCTCTTTTATTCTACTTGGAGCTACTTAGATGTACCGCATTGATTTCATGTCTTCTCTAATAAGGTTATTTTGGGGATTGTGCATTTTTATATTACTATACTTTGATGATTTCAGTACAAGACAGAAGTTGTAATGGGTTTTTTGTATTTCAGACTTATGATGTAACTAGATGTAGAACCACTATGTTTTCTATTTAATAATGGTTAAATTTCTGTAGTTATTTTATATTTGTCTTGTGATGTTTCTGCTTACATATAACACTTCATGAAACTTAATGCATTCTGATAAAGAGTGACATTGACGGACATGGGGTGTCACGGGTTTCTTCTTTAATGATGGCCAAAAGTTTAACTCGTGTCTACTTAGGAAGTCGATACCCTCAATTGATGTTGTGAGCTTACAACCTTTTGGTAACCTTGACTCGAAAGCCTTCTTTCGTTGTTGTAGTTTGACCCTTTTACCACTTGATTTTGTTATCCCCTCTTCATTCCTAAATTTTCTCTTAACTACCTTTTAATATGGGGGCATGTCCCTTTCAGACCTTTTTATGGTAAGAGGAGAGAATACATTCTCAACCTTCTGTTCGAATATGGTTCCCTCAGCCTGTGTTTGGATAGCTTCTTTGATATGAAGAAAGGGGTTATATATTTCCGTAGAAGAAAGGTTTAGGGCAAAAATTGGAGGTTGTCCTAAATGGAAGTGGTTAATGCTCCATTAATCAAGGTCATAAGGCTGTACAACTTTCTCTTTCCCATGTATGTGCAAAGTTTCTAATTTAAACCTTTTGCTTTCCCACGGCTGGCTAATACTTGTCCCAACCATGGGAAACCCCTTAGTAACTGGTAGAGTCCTTTTATTCATAATGTTTGCTTCGTCAAGGCTTAGTCCAATCCAGGATGGAACAACACAGGTAGATATGTGGGAAGGCTAACCAAAGGAGCGGAGGTTCAAGCCTTCCTTCTAGCGCTAAAATGTTGACGATATTTTCCGTTAACACCGAAGAAAGGCCTATGAAAGTGGACTTAAGGAAAGATAGGTTGTTTAGCCTTCATAAATTTGAGTTAGTTCACCTTTTCCTAGGTATCAAGGTCTAGAATCAGAAAGAATAGTTACTCTTCCCTCGATGGGGTGAGCATCACGCTTAAGCGATTCAAGAACCAACAGTTACATTGGGAAGATGGAACTCTAAACACAACCCTGGATAAAGGACTTAACGTATGGTAGGAAGGGGTTTTGTACTAAGCTTACAGAAGGGTCTAAGCTTGTAGGAAGGGGTGTTTCACCCAACTTGCGGAAAGGCTTAGGTAAAGGTTCATGCTCCAGTAGGAAACAAGCATTGAGTTGTAGTAACGATAGCTAAGAAAAAGCTTGGTAAACTCATAAAGAAATAACATAAGTAACAGTTCCCTCTTTATTGATCTTTGATTTGGAATACATGAACAGAATAGAAGAAATCCCCATATCGATCTAAGATTAGTGTTTACTCTAGAGGAAAAGAGTACAAGAATAAGAATGAGAAAATCGTCCCAAAAATGTGACCTCTGGGGTCTTATTTATAGAGAATTCGGGGGGCCTTCAACTGTTGGGACGTTGGGCCTGCAGGAGCCTCTGTTAGTCGCTTTTCTCCTTGGTCTCGGATGTTTTAGCTTCCGGCTACTTTTGTGGGTTGATTATAGCCTTCAGAGTAAGGGTTCCGATCAGTTGGGGATTCTTAGAGATTGATATGATCTTGTTGATGTCAATGGCTTTCATAAGGCATTAGAACTTCTGGTTGTAGGCTTTCGGATTTCTTATGAATACTTTAAGGAGTTTTCCATTGTGATGTATGTAGATAGCTGCCAGTTCGGAACCACTATCGGTGTCTGTACAAAGCAGACTAGTATGGATAGTCGGTGTCCTCTTTAAAGTTCTGGTTTGCCCTCCGGTGGAGCTTTTAGGTATAGTCCGGTCTTCGGGAAGGTAGCTCCTGATGATGTGTTTGTTGTCTATCAACATGGTCTTTCGGTGGTAGCATAGCGGATGTTTCGGAAGTTGGTTCCGGGTAATCCCTACATACTTTCGGCTTGATATCCTTGATGCCTTTGCCTCCTGATATATCGGTGTCTATTAAGTTAATACCAACAGTCCTTTTGTCCTCTTGGGTTTTGATTAGCGGAGCTCTTGCCTTCCTCTTTCTTAGGTTTCTGAGTTGGATGACCTTTCGCTATAGAAGCCTCTGCTAGACATAGCCTGCCGGATATATCTTGTCGGATATACTCTTTCGGTATTCTATAGATTTTGAGCTCCTTTCTTCTAAGAAGGTGTCCGTTTATGCAGCTCTTGGCTCATTCCTTTCTGCTCTTGGTTCTTACTAGTGTTTGGCTCTTTCTTTTTGGAGAATTCCTATGTGTTTACGGTCATCCGATATCCCTTCACCGTCAGCTTGTTTCGGAGTTAATTTTAGTAGTAACAATGTTGATTTGGATTGTATATGAATATGTATATATTTTTAGAATTTATTTGATGAGAAAGGAAAATGCAGAGCTTCGCTGCTACCTATAGATTTGTGTGGAAAAGAACAGGGTTGTACCCCTTTATTTATAGGAGTTATAATGACGATGTACCTTTAGATTTAATTTTAATAACATTAGTCTGTTTATATAAGAATATTTAATAAACTAAACCCACTAACCCAAGCTGTCACTGGGATGAATTTTCCCGAAGAAGTCGACCGGTTTAGTCAAGGATGTCAACTGCCCTTGACCGATTTTACCTAGTGAAGGCATGTTATAGAAGGCGATAATATTCATTTATTATGGTTTATTTATTTTCCGTGTGTTATCGTATTTCATCCGTAACTTTTTCATACGGAATCGGTTCATGAAACTCCAAACATGAAAGTTGAACAGAATTCGAAAACGAACGCAATGGTAAAAGTTTTGTAGTCAAATTCCTATTTTAGAAAATCTGACTATTTTATTTATTGTCAAAATTCCAAGTTGTTACATTCTTCCCCCTTAAAAGGAATTTGGTCCCGAAATTCTGACACCTACTTATTCTATCCTATACAACCAATTTTTGTCCGTCCATTTTACAACGAAGTGTGCCATTGCACAATGTAAATAATGCATTTCAACCACAAAATATGTATACACAATGGTTCTAAATTGTATCCTCCTATATGCTTGCATTAAATTTTTTAAAATACTTTTGAGAACATGATGCAAAGCACCCTAAATATACTGGCAGTTCTACATGAATGCAAAATTTGAAAATCCTTTTCATCTATAACCCTCACATGACTACGAATAGAAATGCGAAGCAACAAATTTTGCATCCAAATTCTACCATCCAAAACGCCAACACATCTAATCGCTTCCTATTAAATTTCTCTTAAATCAGAAAAATGAAATGAAAGCGAAGAATTTTAACGTTCCCTTCGAGTATAAAACAAGCTCTAAAACATAAAATGGGTTTATTGACAACTCGAGCGTATCGTTGGCAAGGTATGAAGCAACATTTCCAAGGCTAAAACAGTCTGTTTCTTATTGTCGTTAACATTTTTATCGTGTTGTCGATCCTATTGCACCGCTAAATCGCACACACAAACCATTCAATAATCTTCCTCACGGCTTTTCATGTGACCAAAAATCAAAATTTTCACAAAAATAAAATTCTGCTTTAAAATTCTTTTTATAAATTTTGAAAAAAAAAATCAACACTGTTTCACTTTCCATATGAGATTCGTACATATGAGATTCGTACGAAAACTAAAATTTTGGTAATGTGCACTTTCTATAAAAATGAAGCCATGATAAGACTCAGTTCCCATCACACAATGCAACGCAAACCGGAGGATAGAGTTTTACCTTATAATGGCCAAAATATGCTTGATACGAATAAAACAAAGGCATTTGGTATTATTGCTAGTGTTTATATGTTTTGAAAAACAATTTCAAATCATAACTATCAATCATAGACGGCATGGGTACCATATATCATGTCGCCATATATATATACAATCAAAACCACACGATGTCGTATTTGGAAATTGGATTTCCGTCATGAACCAAGGCCAAAGATAGTCCTTACCGAATTCGAGACGCTCTAGCCCGCCCCTCAGGCAAGTACTCTGTCAAGCCTTTGGATCGTCAGGGCCGGTCCACCGATGTGGATTAAAATTCCTGAACACTGCGTTTCCCCACCCTTTGGGGTGTAAATGAGCCAACGAATGACTCCATCGGACCCGAATTGCCCGATCAAACCGAGGCGCCTCGCAACAGCAACAACCACATAGGTGAAAAGTATATAAATGTCAGGGCTGGTAGGTCACTGACACCACCCTAGCTAGAAAGAAACGCATGCCCTCCCTGAGGTCCTTCTCCAGTTTCTGGTTCATACCGGGGTGTGAGGCTCGCGAATTCACGTTATACACAAAGCTACGCCACACAGGCGGTGCTTTGACCATCACCACAAGACTTTGCTTTTCAACAGAAGCCCTGATCACTGCATCTTAGCATGCCACACAGGCAATTCATGCCATGCGACTGATGTCCATCGATATACAGCCTCTGAGCTCGTGCGTCTCAGAGAAGGGCGTTAAGCAAAAGAATAAATTCTCCGCCGCCAAACAGATGTATATTAACAGGAATCAATCAACACAGAATAAACTCCAATGTCAGACACACAGTCCATTTACAAGTCCATTCTGGGTCTGAACGAAACCGGAGGCACTAAATACCTCGCAAACCCATCGATCACCACGTACGTCTGGACGATCACCACTCATTATCCATATTTCGGGATGCCTCCCAATCAGGACCTCGGTTACCATCCAAACGAGGTGAAGATCTCCGGTCTTCGACCGTCGTCTTCATCTTCGAATTTCAATCGTCGGTCGATTATTTGAAATGAGAATTAACTCGGCCTTTTCAAATAATTCACGTATATTTAGAATTTCAAATCAATTTATTTCAATGGTTAAATTATTCGACAACACCAATTGTGTTCTTTAATGTAATTTTCACACCAAACACATTCAACCATCAAAAGCCACATAAATCAAGCAAATTCAGTTTATTTCCATTCCATATCGCTTATGATATTTTATAACTATTTATCGCTATTTTTATTTATTTTAAAATAGCCAATATATTCAAAACGACGCTTCGGGCCATAAAGCGGCCGTGGCGCTGTTTTTCTTCAGATTTGATTTACACATATCTGAAAATCTAACCGTTGGATTTTCACAAAATTTATGTCATTAGAAAGGTCTTTTCAAAACGAATCCAACGGTTCCAGTTTCGGGAAAATCCGACGGTCGGATCTCCCGGTACAATCGTTTGAAGTTTCGATTTCAAAATACGAACTGCAGCGTCGTTATTCGATTAAATATATAATTATATTTATATATATAAATATAATCGCTTCTGGCGCTGTTTTTCATCAGATTTGAATTAAACATTCCAGACAATCCAACCGTTGGATTTTTACAAGGTTGGTGCCGTTGGGAAGATATTTCCAAGGCGAACCCGACGGTTGAGGTTTCGGGAAAATCCAATGGTCGGATTTCCCGTACTAGTTGTTTGAAAACACGGTTTCAAAACACGAACTGCACGGCATCGTTTCGTTTTAATTTTATTTATATTTATATATTTATATAAATATAGCTCATTCAATGATTTCAATATCGTTTTCACTTCAAAAATTTCACTAACGCCTTAAAATTTTGGAAAATTTCGCCATAACCTCCCCTGCACCGGGAGCATCGGGAAATTGCAAATAGCTTTCCCGGTCCTTCTAATCTCAAAAAGAAAAAGAAAAAGCCAAGCGGCTAGCCAACAGGCTCATAAAATCATCACCCAAACAAAGCAGTAAATGTGTACCTATTTGTCGGGCACAAAATTTTATTCCTCTTCTCTAGCCCCTTTGCTATAACCTATTCAATGGATATGCATGTACATCTATATATACAGTTCTTAACATTTATCATTTTCTATTCAACTTCATATTTGATTTCTATTTGGTTTAAAAACACCATTTATCCTAATGTTACATACATAGGTGCAAATCACTTCATTAGCTAATTAATGAATATTTCAACTCATATATGTTTATTTTGAATAAGTGGCTATTTTTAACACTTCACATTTCAACGATTCATTCATACAATAAAAATGTGGTTTTTATTGTAAAACAATTCATTTCAAAACAATATTTTTCTATATAGTTCATATAGGTGGCAAAAATAGGATTTTAATTATAAAACAATTTCTTTTAAAACGAGATCATTTTACACAGTTCATATAGTCGATAAAAGGTGATTTTTATTATCAAACAATTTATTTCAAAATATGAATACCATTTAACACATGAATTTCTAATCAACGAATGAATATCAATTCAACACATGAATGTTTTCTATAGTTTTTATATATAGATAAAAAGGTGATTTTTTTATTATCAAACGATTTATTTCAAAATATGAATACCATTCAACACATGAATTTCTAATCAACGAATGAATATCAATTCAACACATGAATGTTTTCTATAGTTTTTATATATAGATAAAAAGGTGATTTTTATTATCAAACGATTTATTTCAAAATATGAATACCATTCAACACATGAATTTCTAATCAACGAATGAATATCAATTCAACACATGAATGTTTTCTATACAATGAATAAATATAGTTTAAGCATATGAAAATAATTCAAACACACGAATATTATTCAAAATTTCGGCAGCATAACGGCAGGGTAGTTAAAACCGGGACCGTCCCTAGTACGGCTCCTCGCTCTACCTTAAAACCTCGCGGTTTTTGACAATGGGGATCATGCATCTAGTTCGCACGCAGGCGGCATGTATATATTTATTTCATTTCCACAAACTAATCCTATGTGGTTTCAACCAAATATTTTTCAACCACAAACGGGTATTTTTCAACCACAATCAACCAATATCAATCACAAACAATCCCAAACAACCATTCGCTATCAATCAATTTTCACACCAATTTCAATCAATAAATATCGTCCATGGTTTGTGGACGAGGGGCGTATGTATATATATATATATATATATATATATATATATATATTTATATATAGCAATTCAAATTTATTTCAACACATATATATATTTATTTTAAAAGAAATTGAAGAGTGAGAAATTCTCACCAATAGCTATCCAATACCACGATTCTTCCTTTATAGAAATCTTCGCCAATCTCGCCTTTCGTCGCTTTCGTCGCCCGTATTCTCTACATATGTAAAAATCGAATTTTTACTATGTTATTCAATATATAAAAATTGCATTTCAAAAATATAGATTCCGCCTTTTCAAAAATAAAGATTATATTTTTAATATTCCTATGATGTAAAAATTATATTTTTATTACTTTAAAAAAAAATATAAAAATCATATCTTACTTCTTCTACTCAATAAAAATTCCGTCTTTTCTATTTTAAAAATATGATCTTTTCTATTCTAAAAAATCTGATCTTTTCTTTTTAAAGTTCTAATCTTTTTCTATTTAAAGTTCAAACCTTTTTCTTTTTAAAATTCAAACCTTTTCCCTTTTAAAATTCAAACCTTTTTCTTTTTAAAGTTCAAACCTTTTTCTTTTTAAAATTCAAACCTTTTCCCTTTTAAAATTCAAACCTTTTTCTTTTTATATCCTTAAAAAAAATCAGTATTCTTTTTCCAAAAATCAGAATTTCCCTTTTTCTAAAAATCAGTTTTAATACCTTTTAAAAATCAGTTTTAATACCTTTTAAAAATCAGTTTTAAATCCTTTTTAAAAATCAGTTTTAAATTCTTTTTAAAAATGTCTGTTTAAACCCTTTTAAACAAATCAGTATTCTTTCAAAAATCAGTTATTTTCAGAATTAAAAATAAAAATAAAATAAAATTAACTTACTTTAATCATCTACGAAGGGGGGGGGGGCGTCGTCAGAGTCGGCGGCAGGAGGCGGAGCAGGCGAAGCGGAGGGGCATGGCGGTCGTGGGTGGTCTTCGGTGGTGGTGGCGTCGATGCTTCAGGGGGGGCTCGGATGCGTCGCGAGAGGGAGGAGCGGGATCGGCAGCGTGGTGGGGGTTCGGTGGTGGCGTCGCCGTCGATAGTTTTAGGGTTTTCTCTTTTTTTTTTTTATCTGAGCGATTTAATTTTGAAGAGGGGGGGGGGGGGGCAGAACGAAAGATAAAGGGAGGGAATTAAAATATTTTTTTATTTAATTATTTAATTTTGCAAAAAAGTTGACTTTTACATACGACCTCTAAACGAGGCCCACCGCCTGCCGTCCATAGCGTTTTACCCCCATTCCGAACACAATGGGATATGTATCACAAGCTAATTTGATCGTTACAATCAGTTCCCGTTGAATTTACATTTAAATCACTATATTGAATTTTAAACGTACATTTCAAATTACCGGGGTCACATACTAACTAGAAAAATTCCAGAAAAATATTTTCTAGCTTCGTATTGACGATACGGTCCTAACAAAACTAGTTTCGTCGAATTCTGAGACCGTTTGAAAAATGGCCAATTTCCAGTCGATTAAAATCAACAGAAACTGGTCAAACGCGTTTTCCTTTGCCACGCTCACATATTGATTCGAAAAATTATGAAATTTGAAACCTAACAATAACTTGACCCTGCGGATTCAACAAAAGTGGTTTCGTCGAAATCCGAGGTCATTTGCAAAATGTCCATTTTTAAGGGCCTGAATTCCATAGCGACTATTCAGAATTTTCAACTGGACATATCTTTTGATTCCCGTTATCAAATTTCGATTCGTCAGATTCATTGGAAAGATATCATCAATTAGATCCTAATGTTTTTGGTTTCACTAAAATCCGGATTGTTTTGCACCCGGTATATTCAATTGAAGTTTGAAATCGAATTATCGAACTACCGCGCCATTTTCAATCCTATATATAATTATAATTAATTATATTCGTTTTCAAATGTCGATTCAAACTCAGTTTTCATCGCCATTATTTAAAATATTTATTTTAAATATTTAAAATCCATTATTTTAGCAAATTTAAAAATTTTAAATTGGTTCAGATTTTCTGGGTCGTTACACCTATTTACAGAATAGTGCCTTCGGTTCATCCTGTTCCTGGATGACTTGTATGGACGGATGTCTGACAGAGTATGTCCAGACGATCACGTATATTGATTTCTCCAACCGTACCAAGAGTGGAAGCGGAGAAGGAAACTTCTTTTAGCTAACACATAATGTATTGTTGAGGACGTCAATCGGTGATCTAATGGATTTGACGATGTGGCATTCAAAGTGAATCTGATATGATGATAAAGCGTAGCTTCTAGCCTCATCATCCGGTAAATGACAGAAATCGGGCAGGCAGCATGGCTAAGTCGGTCGCACCGAAGTAGGGTGTATAATCACCTGATCTAGAGTTTCATTTACTTCTAAAAATCTATTGTTGATGCTGTCCCATTCGGGAAACGGTTGTTGATCCCAACTGTTGGTGATATACATTCAATACACTCAAGCGAAATGAGTGGTCGGTCATGTGTGGCCGGGTTGCAAGATGTTCTTGTTGAACCCAGTGTATTCCTCTCTAGAGGTACACAAGCGGAAGGTGATTCCATACCTTGTCATAGTTGGAAATCCATTACCCAGTACGTGCTTGCGGTTTTGATTGTATACTATATATGTAGAACGTGATATGAAAGCGTTTCTGCTAGATGATTATATATATATTGTGGTTGATAGACATTATTATAATATCAAAAGGTTTTTTGATATAAAGATATTTTAGATTCTCATAAGGGAAAAACCCGTTCCGTTATGCGGCGTGGTCTTATGAGATATCATATACCTGTATAACTATTTTACTCATACCAGTCCCATGACTGACCCGGAGTTTACTTTGTTGTTTTCCCTAAACTCTTGGGTGCCTAAATTTGTATGGGCAGTCAAGTAGTCGGGATTTTACAGATACACTTGAAGAGCTTGGAGCAGGAGGCTTCAGGATCATATAGCTATAGTTATTTCCGCTGTGTTGTAAGTGCTGTACTTTGACAATGATATGTATATGCAAGTACAGATGTATATTTCAAGTTATGTTATATATATTATATGTTATTCGTTCCGTTGTGAGGTTCGTGTTACTCTGATGTTGTGTTCTTCTTCTTCTTCTATTCTAAGTTTCTATCTTATCTTTCCTCACCCTCTAATTTCTTTCACTAATTACCAGGATTTTTTGATGTTTTGGTTATCGACATCGTGTTTATGTCGATAACCAAAGTCGCTCAAAATCCGGGTCGTTACAGTTGGTATCAGAGCTTAAGTTAAGATTTACTTGGCTCTGTGGCGTGACTCGGTAGAGATAGGGTTAGTAATAACCTAGACTGAGATTGAGTGTATATATACGAGTGAACGTATTTGTTATTGATATAAAAATTTGTTTTATATTGTGGAGATCCATTGGTTGAGTTGTTTGTGAATTCTGGTCGATCAGTTTGATCCACTGTATCGGTAGGAGTTACTAAACACTTGAATACGATGAACCATCATGGTATGTTTTGAAAGAGGGTAAATAAAAATAGTTTACCCAACGTATATTTTGATATATATTGGATATATTGGTTGTTATTATAGTCGAGTAAGATTATAAGTAAATCGTTATGTAAATAACCAATCAGAATTCATATAAGTAAAATACGTGAAATCAGATGAGTTAAATCTGAGATTTTTAAGCCAGAAATTGAATTAAAACTCTGGAAAAATTGGATAAGTGTTTGTAAACGGATTTGGATTAAAAATAAGGAAAAATTAAAATCCTGGGAGATTTTAAATTGTTTTACAAGCAGTGTGAATTATATTTTGAAATGAATTTCAAAGTGAAATGTTTAGAAATGGTTTTATAGTATTGAACTCACTTCGATCGCTGGAAAATAGATTCTGGTGATGACAGCTGCATCATCAGTATTCATTTTCGAGTTGTAAGTGACGAATTACTACCAAAGATACTGTTTTGAATTTGTTTTGAGAAAGACAAGTGGTGTTGAATTTCAAAATAGAATTTGAATAAAGAAGATTTTAAAAAATGGAAAATTGCATATAGAATTCAAATAGAGTTGAAATAGAAATTGAATATAGAAAATTCAAATAGATTTGAATATAGAAATTCAAATGGAGTTTGGAAATAGATTTGAATAATGAAATTCAAATATGGAATTTGAATAAGTAAATTGAAATGAAATTCAAATATAGAATTTGAATAAGAGAATCGAAATAGAATTTGAATATAGGAAATTCAAATAAAATTGAAATGGAATTCAATTAGTTGATAAACAAGTTAAACCTATATTTGAACATGTTATACTCAAATATGAAGGTGAAATGGGCAAACCAGTAATTTGAAAATCACTTAACGAACTAAGTTAAAATGATTGGATTAAGTTGAAATGAATTAGAAATGTATAAATATACATGAGATGGGTATGGATAAGATATGAAGGTATTTAAATAGAATGCTCGACGAAAAGGTATGTATTCAATTCATATATGAAACTTTATGCGCCGTATTGGCTAACCGCTTGGCTTTTTCTTTTTTCTTTTGGATTGGTGAGGGCCATAGGAGGCTATTTAAAATATCCCGATGCTCCCTGTACAAAGGAGGTTATGGCGAATTTTTCCGGGAATTTAAAGAGTTAGAATATTTTTAAGATAATTTGATAGTTACAAATCAACGTATCGATATATATATAGAAGTCGATAAGGAAACGAACTTAGAAATAGAATAGTAAAATCAAAAAGAAGACTAAGAATAAAATCTAGTCAGAATAGAAAGAGAAAGTGGATATGTGTTTAAATGTGAATCAGTAGTGGTATGGTATTGATTATTCGAGTAAGTAGTCTTATCTGTTTTGACGTTATAAATGTTATTCAGTCAAGGTCTGAGAGGTAGTTATACCCCAACTTGATTGATTTCACTATTAACAAAAAAATGGTAAGATTTCAGGCTCGAAGATCAATGTTGAATATGAGTTAGTTGTATATAGTATTTGGGTTGTCATAGCGATGTTTTACACAACATCCGTTTTAACCCAAATAAGTGTGAACTTGGAAACAGAAGAACAGAATATTTCCTAAGTATAGAAATAAACGAGATCGGAAAAAGATAAATAATTGGAGTATTTTCCAATTATAAATAGCATATATTTTCTAAAAGTTTAGAAAAGAAAGGAAGGCGATATTCGGAAATGTTTTTCAAATAACGTGAAAGGCCAATATGGTTATTGAAAATATATGGTTAACAAATATTGATAAAGAAATGGAGAAGTGATTTAACTAATGGAATGTTGATTATGGACTCAGTTGAATTTCAAAAAGAAAAATTGATTTTTGAAAAGAGTAAACTGTTTAAAAACTACCAGGAAAAGACTGTTTAAATTAAAAACAAATTTAACAGAAATTTGTGAAATCAGATTTGAATTAAAGCAAAGTCAGTTAAGTGGTAACTGAAGTTGAATTGAAATCGAATAAGATTGGATTTGTGAAATTAAAATCCGAAATGGTATTGGATTGAGGAGTTAAGGAATTGAAAATCAAGAATTTGACTTGAGTTGAAATGGGATTTGGTTTGGATATAAGCGAATGGTTGTGTTGGAGATAAAAACTGATTTGGAGTTTGATTGGCATGACATTGGTATGTGCCGAATTAACAGCAGATGTAAAGGGTATGATGATATGCCGACAAAAAGGTACAAGTTTATATTTCTATTGGATATAAGATTTATGAGCCGAATTGGCAAGCTGCTTGGCTGTTTGATTTTCTTTTGGGTTGGAGATGGCCCAGAGAGGCGAGTTGGAGTTTGGCGTATTGACCAGTACAAAGGAGGTGCTGGCGAAATTTTTCGAAGAGTTAAGGAGTTAGAAAATTTTCCAGATTTTTTTTGAAAATTTTCGTTGATAAGAATTAATTAATAATTTAATTGAATTTAAATTGGTTCAGTTGAAACTGAAATTAAGAAGTGAACGAATATGTTCTAACCAGTCGATAGGGTCGTCCTCTACCTTTTAGCAATTTCGAGGACGAAATTATTTTAAGTGGGGAAGATTGTAATGACCCGCATTGGCAGAGGTATTATGATTAATTTATTTAATTATATCAATGGTGGTATAGTGAATTAAATGGTCGTGGAATTAAATAATGGTAAATGTTTAATTAAAATAATAAATTAAATAATATAGTTAATTCTGAAATAATCAGAATTGGCGGAAATGACGATATGGTGTGAACTGGATCATCTGTGATATTTAATTCAGCTTGGAATTGAACTTGAATAACGAATATATTCAATCGTCGACAATTGAACGTATAGTTTATATTATAATTATAAACGAGCTCGAAATGGCGCTGTAGTTCGCTAATTGGCGATTCGAACTTCAACTGAATGTACAGGATTCGTTTTAAATCGGATTTCTGTGAAACAAGAAACGTGTGGACCTGGCGGAGTATATCTTTCTAGTGGAAGAGGAAAATCGGGATTTCGTCGTGTAGATTTTGATGTATGTCCAAATCAAAATTTAAAATAGTCGCTATAGAATCGTTTATCGACCATAACGGTTTATTTGATATAACTAGATATCGGATTTGAATTTAGACAAGGTACTTTTGGGAAGTAGTGATAATTTAATTTTTAGAATTTTACTGTAATTTTTAATTAATTAAATAAGCAACTTTTTATTTGGAGTATTTCGCACCCTGTAATCAACATTTTGGGGTTTCACAAAATGAGTTGAACTACTGATATTTTTATATTTCTGGGATCATAGCACCTTACTGAATACCATGGTATCTTTATTTCTGTCTGTAGCATTTCGTAAGTTTATAAATTTATAATTTTGATAATGACTTAAATGATTTTACTAAAAATATTATAACAAAATATCCTAACTATTCCCATAGTCAATAATTAAGCCACGTTCCCTTCACAAAGACCCGCAAGTTTTCCTTGGCCTCAAAAACCCACTCGTGTTTTCCTTAGACCCACAAAACCCATGTCCAGCTAAAAACTATAAATATAAGCAACGAGCAAGCAGACCCTTCCGCCTCATTTTCCCATTCTTCATCTACTTACAGACATTTATTATTTTTTTTCTTCGAGTCCTTTTACTTTTCTCTTCATGCCAAGATTTACGACCACTAAAAAAAAAAAAATCCTCCACCGTTAAGATCTAAACTCGATATTCTTTGAATCCATGGTAATGGAAGTAGCCTTGAGTGATGTGTGAAGGTTCGAGCATGGTTTGAGGTACTGGAAGCATTGGCAAGTACGTATGGTGTTGCGGTTGAAGTTTTAGGAGGGATTAGTGAAGTCAAATGGTGAGATGTGTGAGTTGAAAAGGTAGGGCGCTGGGCGCTGTGTGGAGCTCGTGAAGGGGCTGTTCAAACGTGAAGAAATGGGAGGTTTGGTGGGGCAAGTACTGTGCGTTAATAGGAGGATGAGGTTGTTTTTGTATGGGGGACATGAAGTATTGCGCAGGCATGAAAAATGGAAAGGGATAGAGAGTTTTAACTCATGGAAATGGTGAGATAAACAGGAGCGGCTTGGATGGTATATTGGAGGAAGATAATTAGGATGGTAATAGGGTTTTGGAGGGGTTTAATTAGTTAAACGTGGGCCTGGAAATTTAATGGACGGGCATGACTTTTCTGGTGGGCCAAGGTAATGATGTTGAGGCCTAAAGCAAATACAATTCAAGTTTTATTTATTTTAAAATAGTGCTAACTTTAAAAATGTATATCTATTTCATACCGTATCAGAACTCCGCGAAACAAGATCCGTTGGGATCGTATAGACGGACACTGCCTAATGGAACTGACTGGGAATAGATTGGCGCTCGTTACGATTTATCGCAAAATAAATTGTCCGTCTGAATCGAGCGATGGTTATCGTTATTAACGATGATCGTCCAATGTGAGTAAATCTCACTAACTCTGAATAGTTTATAATTTCATGTTATATTTTTAGAACTGTTAGATATTGGCTGAAACTGTATGTTGACTGTTTGATTGAACTGCTAGTCAGTTAGTTAAATTTTCTATATTGATTCTGTTTAACAGAATATATCATATGGAACTGAAAAGTGATGATATCTATATTGTTTAACATCTGTGATGCAGGGAGACAGGTTGGAGGAATCCAACTGGATTCCTCAACATTTATTTTACTGTTTTCATATATTGTGATATATGATGTGTTATATAATCTGTTATGGATTATGGGTGTTAGAATGATGTTGATCATTTTATTCGATATTTTAAATATCATAAAAGACCCTGGGATGTAAAAAGAAGTATTTCAATGTATATTGAAATAAAGGAATTTCATAAAATCACAGGATTTTATAAAAGGAATTATTTATAAAACGAACACGGTTTTATAAAAGGAATATTTATTTAGAAAATAAATAGAAGTTATAAATAGGATATATTTGTAATGGTAAGTAAAAGTTATAAATAGGAAATATTTGTAACGGTAAATAGAAGTTATAAATAGGATATATTTGTAACGGTAAGTAAAAGTTATAAATAGGAAATATTTGTAACGGTAAATAGAAGTTTTAAATAGGATATATTTGTAACGGTAAGTAAACGTTATAAAAAGGAAATAGTTGTAACGGAAAACGTAGTTTATAAAAAGAAGTTAATCGATGTTAGTTAATCGATTAGAGAATAAAGTAAAAGAAGTTAATCGATGTTAGTTAATCGATTTTTGTTAAAGTAAAAGAAGTTAATCGATGTTAGTTAATCGATTTGTGTTAAAGTAAAAGAAGTTAATCGATGTTAGTTAATCGATTAGTGTTAAAGTAAAAGAAGTTAATCGATGTTAGTTAATCGATTTGTGTTAAAGTAAAAGAAGTTAATCGATGTTAGTTAATCGATTAGTGTTAAAGTAAAAGAAGTTAATCGATGTTAGTTAATCGATTTGTGTTAAAGTAAAAGAAGTTAATCGATGTTAGTTAATCGATTAGTGTCAAAGTAAAAGGAGTTAATCGATGTTAGTTTAATCGATTAGTGTTAAAGTAAAAGGGAGTTAATCGATGTTAGTTAATCGATTAGAGTTAAAGCAAAGGAGCTAATCGATGTTAGTTTAATCGATTAGAGTTTAAAGCAAATGAGTTAATCGAATATAGTTATTCGAATAGAAGCGAATGAGTTAATCGAATATAGTTATTCGAATAGAAGCAA
The DNA here is from genome assembly GCA_030737875.1 of Allium sativum. NCBI lineage: Eukaryota > Viridiplantae > Streptophyta > Magnoliopsida > Asparagales > Amaryllidaceae > Allium > Allium sativum. The sequence continues at coordinate 442,168,003 of CM060924.1, forward strand.
AAGAGTTAATCGAATATAGTTATTCGAATAGAAGCGAAAGAGTTAATCGAATATAGTTATTCGAATAGAAGCGAATGAGTTAATCGAATATAGTTATTCGAATAGAAGCAAAAGAGTTAATCGAATATAGTTATTCGAATAGAAGCGAATGAGTTAATCGAATATAGTTATTCGAAAGGAGTTAAGTGAAATGGGTAAATCAATAGCATTAGTCAAATAGAGTTAATTCAATAGTGTTAGTCCAATAGAGTAAATTGATAGGGGTTAGTCCAATACAGTTAATTGATAAGAGTCAATCGAATATAGTTATTCGAAGGAGGGTTAAGTAAGGAAGTTTGTTAAGGAATATAAAGTGAACTTTGTCTGTTTCAAAGTTAGAAATGTTGTTCAGTTAAGGTCTGAGAGGTAGTTCTACCCCAACTTGATTGGCTTCATTTTAACTAAGGGATAGTTAAGGTTCGACAGTAAAGGAAATGGTTTGAGTTGGCATCGCGATGGTTTGTTTAAAACATCTGTCTAAGTCCAAGGAAGAAGCTTTGGAAATGTTTTCCAAATAAGAAATCAGAAATGTTTTCAAATAAAGAAAACAGGAAATGGAAATGTTTTCCATTTGTTAATAACGTATATTTTCCCAATTTAGAAAATAAGGAATATTGAACGTAGGGAAACATGAGATAAGTAAATTAATGAACTAAAGAGATGAATGTTGAATGATGTTTGATCGATATAATTTCCATTTGGAAATAATATCATTGTTTGCACACCTATTTTTATTCGATAGTTAAATCACAGACTATCGAAGTTTTGACCATTTTAACGTTGTTAATATGGAGAGACCGGTTGGATTATTATCCAAAGAACCACTCTGTATTGGCATAAGCGTTGCGAATCATATATGCCAAAGATAATTGAAGACGGAGTTATGCAAGGGCTATCCTATTTACAGAATAGTGCCTTCGGTTCATCCTGTTCCTGGATGACTTGTATGGACGGATGTCTGACAGAGTATGTCCAGACGATCACGTATATTGATTTCTCCAACCGTACCAAGAGTGGAAGCGGAGAAGGAAACTTCTTTTAGCTAACACATAATGTATTGTTGAGGACGTCAATCGGTGATCTAATGGATTTGACGATGTGGCATTCAAAGTGAATCTGATATGATGATAAAGCGTAGCTTCTAGCCTCATCATCCGGTAAATGACAGAAATCGGGCAGGCAGCATGGATAAGTCGGTCGCACCGAAGTAGGTTGTATAATCACCTGATCTAGAGTTTCATTTACTTCTAAAAATCTATTGTTGATGCTGTCCCATTCGGGAAACGGTTGTTGATCCCAACTGTTGGTGATATGTATTCGATACACTCAAGCGAAATGAGTGGTCGGTCATGTGTGGCCGGGTTGCAAGATGTTCTTATTGAACCCAGTGTATTCCTCTCTAGAGGTACACAAGCGGAAGGTGATTCCATACCTTGTCATAGTTGGAAATCCATTACCCAATACGTGCTTGCGGTTTTGATTGTATACTATATATGTAGAACGTGAGATGAAAGCGTTTCTGCTAGATGATTATGTATATACTGTGGTTGATAGACATTATTATAATATCAAAAGGTTTTTTGATATAAAGATATTTTAGATTCTCATAAGGGAAAAACCCGTTCCGTTATGCGGCGTGGTCTTATGAGATATCATATACCTGTATAACTGTTTTAAACTGTTTTACTCATACCAGTCCCATGACTGACCCGGAGTTTACTTTGTTGTTTTCCCTAAACTCTTGGGTGCCTAAATTTGTATGGGTAGTCAAGTAGTCGGGATTTTACAGATACACTTGAAGAGCTTGGAGCAGGAGGCTTCAGGATCATATAGCTATAGTTATTTCCGCTGTGTTGTAAGTGTTGTACTTTGACAATGATATGTATATGCAAGTACAGATGTATATTTCAAGTTATGTTATATATATTATATGTTATTCGTTCCGCTGTGAGGTTCGTGTTACTCTGATGTTGTGTTCTTCTTCTTCTTCTATTCTAAGTTTCTATCTTATCTTTCCTCACCATCTAATTTCTTTCACTAATTACCAGGATTTTTCGATGTTTTGGTTATCGACATTGTGTTTATGTCGATAACCAAAGTCGCTCAAAATCCGGGTCGTTACAGATTCACTAGCCAAATTAGCCAGTTCCCGAGGGGCACTCGAAACTCGGATAATTCCCATGGGTTATCAAGAAAGACTTATTATCGAGCATGAAGAATCAGAAACATAAAAGAATTATTAGTCCAAACTAGATCCCAAGCCTTGAAAAGGGGAGACGAAATGAATAAAGAGGAAAGTTCTGAGGTGAAACCTCCTTTAACAGAGAAGAATTGCCATCATAAAAATACCCGGATGACTCTCATGGTAGACAACCTCCTAAGCGGAACTTTATCCCCTAGCAAGCAAGACGCAAGAAAGATAAAACACCAAGCTCCTACATTTGTGATTATGGATAGTATACTCTATAAAAAAGGACATTCACTTCCTTACTTAAAATGTGTAAGCTTCGAAAATGGACTTAATCTGTTAAAAGAGGCTCATAAAGGATTATGTGGAGACCATTCAAATGGGATTAAGCTAGCCAAACGGGTCATGCGACATGGATATTATTGGCCACAGATGGTTAATCAAGCAATTGAATATGTCAAAAAGTGTAAAATGTCAAAGGTACTCTAAGATACCTCTGCTTCCTCCTAGCGAGCTAACCACTATCTCAAGCCCCTGGCCATTTGATGTGTGGGGGATAGATCTAATCGGAACCTTATTAACCTCCAAAGGTGGAGCCCAGTATGTTGTAGTAGCCATTGATTACTTTGACAAATGGGTGGAAGCAGAACCCCTTCCAATAATCACGTCTAAAAAGGTGTTAGGATTCGTAATAAGAAATATTGTTACCCGCTTTGGAAACCCTTACAATATCATATCAGATAATGGAACACAATTCGATAGCGAAGAATTCACTTGGTCTTGTGAGAAAAATGAAATTATCAAGAGCTTTTCCTCGGTAGCCCATCCAAGGGTAAACCGAGTTGTCGAAGCTACCAACAAAACCATAAAGACAATTCTTAAAAAGCGTCTAAACCAAACCAAAGGAAATTGGGCCGAAGAGTTACCCTTATTGCTTTGGGCATACAGAACTTCTGCCAAAACATTAATGGGACACGCTCCCTTTTCCTTTACATATGGATGTGAAGCCATGCTTCCGGTTGAGGTTGAAATCCCATCGCATAGAAGGATAGCTTATGCGTTTAATCCCAATCAGGAGTTAAGAAAGGAATCCGTAGACCTAATACAAGGATTGAGAGATGAGCCTGCAATCAAAACGGCTAAATATCAAAGGAGAATCACGAAATACTACAACACAAAGGTAAAGATTATTACCTTCGCAAAAGGAGAATTAGTCTTACGAGGAGTAATGGCTAACACAAAGAACCCAGCGTATGGCCTGCTTGGCCTAAATTGGGAAGGACCCTTGGTCGTCCATAAAGAAATTATTTCCAAAACATATCAATTATGTAGACCTAATGGTGATCTCGTTCCGAGAACATGGAACTTGGAACATTTGAGACCCTACTTCTCAATGTTTAATGAGTGAAAGAAGTTTTCCTCCAAGGATGATCACATAGAAAAAGGCACGAAACCCCGTTCAAAGCTTAAAGAGACCCTAAATCGGTCAAGCCACAAACATATCAAATCCCTTGTCATCACAAACGATGGTCAGGACAAGGCATCCCTCTGAGGGGGATGGTGTGTTAGTCTTTCACAATGCCCAAATAAAAGGGGGCTCGGTTAAAGCATCAAACGCGACAGCCTTCGTTTCACACCATAAATGGTTGTGGCAGAGCATCTAAAATTATCATGTTATTCCTCTTCTCGTAGAAGAGTACACCCTGCCTTTGCTATGAATTAAGCATGTCCTACCTTTACTCGCAGAAGAGCACGTCCTACCTCTGCTTATGTTCCACGTTGCCTATAGAAGGGAACGCAAACCCCTATCATCGCCTACGATGGTCAGGATAGAGCACCCCTTGGAGGCGAGTGGTGTGTAAGCCTCTATCAATACCTACAATGGTCGGTATAGAGCATCAAAAGAGTAAACCTTAATTCCGTGTCTACGATGGCCCGATTTAAGTTTCTAAGACCTTATCATCGCCTACGATGGTCAGGATAAGGCGCCTCCACGGTAAGTCCTTGGGCCCTGCTTGTGGATAAGCTGGCCAAGCACACTGGATGCACAGGCCCAGAGAGTGTCCAACAAATCACGTACATCCTCTGCTTTGACATCAAAATCCCAGAGAGTGGCTCAAAGAAGCACGTACAACCTCTGCTTCACAAATCAAATCCAAGGGGGGATAACAAAACATTAATGCCAGGAGAGAATTTCTGGTCTTCAATCTTTAATTACCTGAACAAGGATCTGTTCGTGACTTCTATTAATACCAGAAGAAGATTTCTGGTCTTCAATCTTTAATTACCCGAACAAGGGTTGGTTCAGGACTTCTATTAATACCAGAAGAAGATTTCTGGTCTATAATCTTTATTTACCCGAATAAGGGTCAGTTCTAGACTTCTACTAATACCAGAAGTGGATTTCTGGTCTTCAATCATTAAAACTACCTGAGTAAAGATTGGTTTAAAGCTACTATCAAAACAAGAAATCGGTTATCAGCTTTCAACATTTAATGGTCAAGTAAAGACTAACATGGAAACAGTACATTGGGGGTCTCGTTATGCAATTCAATGCTAAAGATGATTCACAAATAGAATGGGAAAGAATATAGGAAGAGAAGTTTGACTTGGAAAGTCGAAAACACCCCTTCATTAGGGGGCAAATGTTACTACCAAACTTAACTCTAGAATAGAATGACCGTAAAGGGCCAGTGCATTGACATCAACACAAAAAATGTCTTCGAAAGCAAAAGCCAAATACAAGAAAGGATCGAAAGCATGAAGGAATATTCCGAGAGCTGCATAAAACAACACCTTATTAGGAATATTCCTAGAGCTGCAAAAACAACACCTTATTAGGAGAAAGCAACTCTAAATCTATAGAATACTAGCAGAGTGTATCCGACAGGGTCTATCCGGCAAGGGGTATCTGACAAGGTCTATTCGGTAGGGTGGTTCTATAACAAGAGGTCATCAAAGTCAGAAGCTAAGAAAGAGGGAGGCAAGAGCTTCTCTAATCAAAACCCAGAAAGATGGAAGGGCTGTCGGTGTTAACCTACTTAACACCAATACATCAGGAGACAAAGGCATTAAAGATACCAAACCTAAAGCGCCCAAGGGGTATCCGGAACATGCCCCCGAAATATTCAAGCACCCGGGGGTCACTCTATTAAACAATAGATAAAACACCGGAAACTACCCTCCATAAGGCTAGACTTCACCCGAAAGCTCCACCGGAAGGAAAATCGAAACCCTAGAGGGACACAAGCTATCCATGTTGATCCGCTTAGTACCGACACTGACAGGTGTTACGAATCGGCAGCTATCTACATACATCACAAAGGCAAGCTCATCAAAGTATTCATGAGAAAACTGGAAACCTACACCCGGAAGCCACAACCAAGAGCACAAATATCTTTCGAGGACCATTTACATCGACAAGCTCATATCCATCTCAAAGAAGCTTCAATCGACCAAGACCCTCACTCCGGAAGCTATAATCAGCACCACAAAGGCAGTCGGAAGCTAAAGATCCAAGACCAAGGAGAAAAGCGGTCGATAGAGGCTTTTGCAAGCCCAATAGTAGAAGGGGCCCCGAATTATCTTTAAATAAGACCCCATAGGTCAAATTTTGGGGGATGAATTCTTCATTTCTCAATTTTGTTTCTTCTTCTGAGAGGAGAAAACCGTAATTTCCAAATCGAATTGGGGATTTCTTCAACTCTTATAATACATCCACAACTTATGAATGAAGAAGTCCGAGATTTAAACATCTTGGGATTTGGTAATCATGTTCTGCCATTTATGATGAAACAGGGAGTTAACACTAACATTTCATATGAAAGAGTTGTTCACGACACCTTCATAAAGAGGAAGGGCTTCGTGTAAACCTGAAGCCTTCCTTCTTTTTATCTTGAGGGTTGGCACGTGAATCAACCTTCTCATAATGAGCCTAATGCTACTCAACTCCGGAAAAGAGGTTAGCTATAGGCTTATGACTTATTCACTGACGCAACCAAAGCCCTTCGGGCTGGCTCGATGCGAAAGGATCATTTGAGTTAATAAGTGTTGCAGTACCCCTACCATCTGAATATTGAGAAGCATTAGCATGTTTTCTTCCTATCACAATGTATATCTTTTTACCCATGATCTAAAAGGCAACTGATTGCGCAAGGCTTCGGTTATGCCAAACTAAATAAACCTTTGTTCAAGGTAATTCTGAACTCCATAGTCCTGTAACTGTGATGTTCACCCCCTGATGGAAGGATAACTAATCATCAGAGCGGAGATCTTGATGCCTAAGAAAAAGTAGATTTAGTTAAGGAGCACCGATCCCAGATTTCTTTTTTAGTAACCTTAGATCACCGCTGCACCAATTTTCCTAAATATATGTGCTATTTAGCTTATTCTGGGTGCAGACAAAAAACATCGTAAACAGATATTTGTATGACTATTGGTTGCATAGTTGAATTGTTTGCTTGGTTTAGCTTAAAATGTCATTCATGGACAACCTATTATTATGAAACCTCGTTCGTTAGAGTTCACGGTGCTTATCGATAAAATGCACATATCAATGTATTATGATTAAGCACATAAAGATTATGGACTCGAATGGATGAGATTAATTTTCGAATGAGCTTTAGAGCGCATAGTTGGATTCAACGACGGAGCAGCTTTGGAGCTTGGCGATGGATTTAAAGACGGGGTAATACTAGAGTTTGATGGACAATCTGAAGGCAGAGGATGGACATGGCGAGGAGCCAGATTTTGTGATGAATGTTGTACGTTTCCCCTGGATGCGTATTTAACATATTTTGGTTGAATATGCGATCTAAGTAATAATTATTGATTTCTATAAACTAATCAATATTCATTATATGCAGTGTCCATTCGATGGTGATCTGAGTAATAATGGACATGGCGAGGAACAAGACATGATGGTCCGTTTGATGGTGATTTTGACGTGATGGCTTTAGGGTCTGTGACTTTGGCATGAAGCAAGAATATGGTGCTTATATGCAGTGATTCGTCATTCGGCGATGGTGGTTCTATGATGGAGACAAAACCGTTGCAATGGATATTTTTCTATGAAATGCAAAAAAGATGACATTAAGTCATATTAAGGTGTTTGTCAAAGAGAAAGAGAGATGGAAGACACATGATGATATCTTATGACATATGTTGGCCATTAGGAATATTTCCTAGATCATGATGACTTCAGACGGAAGTCTTATAAACAGTCAATGAGATAGAATCTGCTGTGAAGAACGTATGCAACTAGATTATTGATAGTTGAAATTTTGGTACATCGTTGAGAGAGTGGCATCTACAATACCTTCTCTACTTGAGGTTTATCATGGTGTAGCATATATCGATTGTTATGTGCTAGCTCTATGAAAATAGGGGTATGACAGCTATGATTCTCTATACCCTCCATGCCATATATAGTATTGAAACTTTTACTATAGTTTGAGATTTGTTATCACTCACACCAGACTATTTTTTGACCTAATATTTTATTTCTCTCTTATTACCTTGGGTGATCATCGATGATATTGATGAGCATAACAAATGACAAGTATGAATGTTATTCCAAGCAGCACAGGTTGATTAACAAGAGGTGATGTCTTTCATATTTATTCTTTTATTAACATTGTTTATTCCGCTAGGTGACATTGTGGAGCCTTGCTAGTGTTGTGTATTCTTATGAAAGACAGTTTATATGTCTAATTTTATATATCACTTGTATTACGGGACTGTATAGTTGTATAAGCCTATGTACTCAAATTATATGGTTTATATAGTTATTGATGTCCTGCCAGTTTTATATCTGTGATTGTTACTATTATATGTTATCTGATGCGCTGTGAGATATATGACAGGGTCTGTGATTGTGTTTTATATTTTCTCCTTTCTCTTTTCTTCTCTTTTGGTTTTCTTTTATCTTTCCCTACTCCCTTCATTTCTATCATATCTTTCCTTTGACGATTGTTTTACATCGATTAGGTGATTGTATAGCGGAATATTTATTATACAGGTATCAGTGGCATATAGTGGGCCCTTACAAATGTCGGCTTTTGGATTTTGATATGCAATTAGATAATTCTTGATACGGGTTAGTTGAGGAATCAAATAGTACAAAGATTTGGAATCAAGCCCTAGGAAAATACTTGTTGTACGCAACATAAGTAAAACTTCAGGTCAAGCCCGAATGCGACTACAGGAAGACTTAAAGTTAACATAACCGATCCCATACCAAAATTAAAACCATTAGACATTTCACAAGCCAAAGATAACTGTTCGCAGCAATGAGTCTCACTACCATGACGACGCCACCAATGTTGGAAATACATATTTAGGCAGCGATTTGAAGAAATTGGGAATGAGTTCTATTAGCAGCGAAAAAGGGGGTGAGAATGATGTTCAATGGTGGCACTGGTTAAAATAGATGATAATAGTAAAAGATGATCAGCAACGATCGGTATCTAACAAAGTGTGGCGTGGTTAATGCCTTACTATTACCCTGCTATAACCATGTCATATCCTGTAGCAGATTTCAGCCGCTATGATTGTTCCAAATAGTCTTTTATCTTTATGCCTCATTGTACTCATCTATTCCCACGATATCTCGTTATTTCCTCTATATTCCATTGTTCCCACTATATTTTCTTTAAAATAAATGAGTTGGTAAATGATATTCATATATTATAAAAACTATGAAATATTGTTTTTAATTGATTTCTAAAGATATATTTTTAAAAACAAAAATACTCTAATACACTTGTAAGCTAGTAAATTTTTTGCATTTATTTGGCAAAGCCATTCAATTTTATAGTGGTCGTACCACTTGTATATTAGTATAAAACATGTGTTATGCACAGACATAGAACAAATATATTGAGTTAATGTGTCCAGCACATAGTTCCTGGTTTGATGTGTCAAGGCAATAAATACAAAACTAGTGTGCTCCTTCTACTAAGTATGGTGAATTAAATGTTCACCACATTTGGTATAAAAATTCCTACAACATTGGTTGTGTGTGTTATGTACTCAACGAACCTATCAAAAAGACGAGCTAGTTTGTCCATATAGTCCATTGAGTCTTTGTCATAGATGTACTTCTAATCCCTGGAGGCGTCCATCATTATAATCTCATTCTGTGCACCATTACTACCATCTTTCCACAATATCAAATCATATCCTTCATGGCGTTATATTAGCTTCCTAATCTCTCCTACCGCACCAACATACTTGAAAAATGTATTATTTGTATCTAAGAGCATCTTCGATATCTCTGCATATGTTTTTATTAAAATTAAAAATGTGATAATTATAATTAAATTGGGCATTAATTTTTTATTTGATTATCTTTTATATATTTGTAAAAACATTTGGCATGAGTATTACATGCAACTTTAGAGTCATCCATTGTATACACATTATTTCCTCGTATTATTCCCGCTATGACTTTTTGCATCTCTATAGGATCTAAATTAACCATAAAAGGGGGGGGGGTGAATAGGTTTATTGTACTTTTTCTCTGAGTAAAAAATAATAGCAACATAGATAATAACTAGAGTAAGTACGAAAAAAGTAACAACACAGAACTTACCCAGCTTCGGCAAAAACCTACCTACTACTGCATTCCCCAAGATTTCTAATAGGTATTAAAACAATCTCTATGCTTACAATCCTCTATAAAATCGCGACACCCACTCCCAACCGTTCTAATCCTATGCTCAAAACCCTACACTGATCACAATCCTGAGATCATATTTTCCCGAACTACAATACCCTGTAGCTAGAATCCCTAGTTTAGAAAGCTAGAAAACTTTAAAAAAATTAAAAATTAAAAACATTTAGAAAAACACAAAACTCTAGTTTATCAATAACATCCTCAAGACACTTTAAAGTTATTTGGCCCACTTCCTTTTTCTTATTCTTTGTCACTTAAAAAAATTGTTGGCTTACTCTTTCATTGAAGACCGAATTAGGGTTTTTTGCTCCTTCTAATCAAATCGTGATTATGTCGAAGATGAAGATTCTTTGTGGCTTCGATTGATTGCTTGCTTCTACTTACCCTTCAATTTGGTGTGCAGACTTGTCTCTTTTGAGAGACGATCGAAACAATTGTGAGTTTCTCTGATTTTATTTCTCTATGCTCGAATTTTATTGCTTGATTTCCACAGCTTTGAATTGGATTTGTATATACGAATGTTTACACCAAAACTTGGTTCAAACACCGATGGTACAAAAACCGTACTTCACCAACAAGGTTTGAATATAAATGGAGTTGCACTCAATGACAATTGAGAGTAAAAATGTAAAGGAAACAAAATGAAGATGAGATTTTAGAGTGGTTCAGCCTTGAGCTAGGCCTACATCCACTGTGAAGGTGATTTGCATTATCATGATGTCATTTACAAGATACAACAACTCTCGTTTTTTATATAACTCCTCGTTCTCTCAATATATTCTCGCTTTCACATAGAAAGCTTGCTTAAATTCGCGGGATTCGATGAAAGAATGGAGGAATCTACGGAGGAAAAGGATGGATGAGTGATGGAGGAAGAGAATGCCTTCAATCTTTTTCATTTATAGGATTTGAATGGACGCCATGGCCAAGTGGATGAAAGACCTTCGAATGGAGATCATGATTATGGTTGAAATGGCTAAGGATGGAATTTAGTAGCACTTCGTGGTAGCCAGAAGTCCCCCTCCCCTTCCAGTGGTAGCCATGGCCTATTTATAGGTCAGCCTCCCCCGAAGAAATGAATTAGAGTTCCCCTTGGTAGGCTATAGATTGCCTAGCTTAGTAATTACCAATATGCCGTTGCTTAGCTGTAGCCAACTGATGACAGTTGTTTCCAGTTGTCTTGGACGAGCGACTTCGTAGGAGCGAGTAGATTCATAGGAACAAGTGATCGCCTCAGCATTGCCATATTGAACAGATGGATAGGCAATGAGCTGCCAAAGCTTCCCAGTTAGTATAAGAATGATCGACTAGATCCTGTTGAGCCTTTTGCAACTGTCTGGTTGGAGCATATGTATCTGATGGTAGATGGGCGACCGATCAAAACTTGTAAAGCTATCATATGTGCGAACACTCTTAGCTTCTTTGTGTTTCCTGATATGAGCGGTCGACTTCTTTGGACATAGACGACATGTTCTCTAAGCTGTGCTCGTTCGCTATACTCTAGGTTACGCGCAAACGACCCTTGGATATTAGAGCGAGCGATCCATATTTTAAGTATGAATCTCTTAAACTTGTTGGGGCCGCCTTGCCATTTGGCATAGTCGAGCCTAGCTGTATGACTGGTGCGGGACCCATCAATTTCGATGTTATGTGTTCTTCATTGATATGCTCAGCTTTGGTTATGTGAGACTGCCTTCTACTTTATCTGAATGAGCCGAATGTATTAGATCACTCATGTAAGTCTAAACTCTTCAACGATTGTTATGTACGTTTCATGAATATTTGATACACCAATTAGGGATAAACATTTGCCCCTCGAAGTTCATGATTTCCTAGTTTCACAGAAGATTACGGACTTCGAAAGAAGAAAGAAAAGAAAGACTATAGCAGTTTGGTGAATTAAATCTTCGTTTTCCAGGGGGTTACATGGCTCTTGATTATTTGGACTGACCAAGATCAATTCGCTAGCACTACCAGGCACAACATGATGGTTCGGGCAAGTTAGTTTTCGGGGGTTATTATACTCATTTAGCTGGTTCATCTTGATTTTGACAAGGCTGACGTGGCGAGGACAACTCGGACTAGCTATCTTTATATGCCTTCCCCATTCCATCTCTTTCCCTAAGAAATCTTTTGACGGCAGCACGGTTCTGGAAAACTTTACATGGTAATCCACACTCTTTAAATTTTGTCCTGGTTTTCCTTAAAAAATTCTCAGTTCTCTTAGCTCACTATTCTTTTTAAATGCTTCCAGTAATTTTCGGTTGATTAAGGCAAAATTTCTTTTGATCTAAAACACCATGATTGTCTTAGGCGAGTTTTAACTTATTATTCTGTCTTGTTTTGTTCGAGTAGTTGCCGATTTCATAGATAGTTTCGAGCTAAACTATTCCTAAGTGAGGTTCGATCAGTTTGAATATGGATTGGGATTTTGGCTACAATTAGGTCTGTTTGATGAAGATGTTGCTTCGATGTGAACCTGAATGACATGAAACTTCCTACTTTTTTTTAAATGAAATTTGGCTTTGATTTTGCCTATAAACCATTTGCTGGAATGCCTCAGACATTGTTGGCTTAGACCAAGCGGAGCTTCAGCTCGTGCTTAAACTTAGTTGGCCTGCTTTGACAATCATCCAAACTTCAAATTGAAATAGCCTTTTGATGTCCGACATATACTGAAATATCTTTTTATCTTTTCTTCAGGCCCAAGGATGAAATTATTTAGGTTAAAAAGACCAAGGAAGAAAACAGTGAAGAAGGTTGGCAGGAGAAACTGGCCGAAGAGTCGGAGAAACTTGGGCAAAAGTGATCCCCGGAGATGTCGTTCACTGGATGAACCTCTCGTCCCAGATATTCAAGCTGATTCTACCCAACCACCATTGGCTTGTCCATCCATCACCTCAAACTCTGCCGATCTTCAAACAATCGTTGATAGGCCTCTTTATGTTCCTAATCCATGTCATCTAATACTTGTTGAACGATTAGAGGGTTAGTGTTTAGAAGGTATATACTCTGACATGGACATAGACTAGTATGACAAATGGATTGTCGCTGGCAAGATGGAAGCTATGATAGACTGCGTGCTGGCTGAATTTAACCAGTTGGAGGCGCGTCCAATTTTGATTGGAGGCCTTATTGTAGAAGTGAGGGATTACATTGTAAAGTGATTGGGGGCATAGCACACTCTTGCTGGCGATCTTCAGAGGTTGAATAGAGAGAACATCAACCGAATCCATGCTTTGGAGAAAGACAAGTTTGAGCTTATAAAGGCCCTTGAATCCCAGGAGAGGGCCACTGCTTTTCCCACCTGAAAATTATAACTGGCTAGCTTCATCTTTAATTACTTCCGCTGTTTGTCTTAATGTGCCGTGTTTAGACTGGCTTGTTTTACAGGTGCCAGCCCTGTTGATTATCATATGATTTGTTGGTGACTTTATGACTGGTTTAGGCTTTGGTTCGTGGTACCGTAGTTTTTCTTTACATATACATATGTGGTTTAACTATCTTCTCGTTGGTGCGTCATGCATTGCACCTTTATCGCTGTTCATTTGCATGGTTGAGCACTGTGTTAATCGTACGACTATGCCCGACTTATGACGTGTAAGATTATCATTACAGGTTCGTTGTAATCTTATATGTTCACGCATTTACCCATGTTTTAGTAGCTTGTTAATTCAAATCCTTGGGAGTTCGGACTTGAAAATGTGCCCCCTGGAGAGGTTTATGCTCTCCATATTTAATTTGCGTTTTTCGCTCGATTAAACAAGCCTTCTTATATATAAACGTGTTTGTTGTTTTTTTTATTAAAATGTATTCAACCCCACACCTCACTGACTCGATGACCCAAGCCCTTTGGAGACTGGTCTTGAATACATGCCCCAAGGAGAGGAGTTGGATTTCAAGTTTTCGATCCATTCTAGGTCCTGCTTGATCTGATTATTTTAAATTCAAGAAAAACCAAGAATGAATACCCCCTTTCGGCAAGGATTTCTGTTACCCCCTTTCGGCCAGGATTTCTATTACCCTTTTCGGCTAGGATTTCTGTTACCTCCTTTTGGCTAGGATTTATGTTTACACTAGTCTTTCCAACTTTATGCTTCATCCCAAGAGGTGGACACTAATTCTTCTTATCGAGTTTTTATTCGATTAAAGACTTCATATCCTGCACCTAACAAGGTGCCTCTTTTGTGACTAACAATTTTCATCCGTGGGACAAATTTGATACTTTTCTTTGTAATTTTCCTCAAAGCTTGACGTTGACCCCTCCTACGGGCGCTTGCTAAGAGTTTGGCATGTTCCATAGTGAAAAGTGTGGCCTTCGGACTGGGGAACATAGTGAAAAGTGTAGCCTTCTAACTTGGAATTTGTTTTCTATGTCTTTCTAGAACAATTTATACTTTGAAAGCGAAGTGCTTATTTATCCGACTCGATTTGCATGATATTTTTGGGTCCCAAGTTGTTTTGCTTGAAACACGCATCTGGAAACCTTCCAGTATGGTTTTAGTTGTCAATGGGCAATCACTTCGATTATGCCAACATTTTTAAGAAACCGATTTTTAGTATGAGCTTACAAGTATGTTTGTCGGGTAAGTTTATAACTTTTATTTCGTAATGCATTTTGTAGGTAAATCACTATCGGTCACCTTCATGAATATAGCAAGTAACAAAGTAGAATAGAGTGACTACTAGTTCTTAAGTAATAAGACAAGACAAAAATAATAAAACAAGGTAAAGCGATAGAGGTTGTTTATTCAGAGTCGCTGACACTAGTAGGCTGAATTTTGGTCCGTAGGTAAGTATTGGCTTTGGATTGGTATGAGAGATCCACCCATTACTTGTTTCCCCTTGCATGCACAGGGTTGAGGCAGTGTTCATGAGCTCGTATTTATTGCTGTAAATGATTCCTCCTGATCAGCCCCTTAATTAATGATTTTAAATGCCTGCAATCATTTGTATCGTGCCCTGGCTGGTTATGAAATTGACAAAATCTTCCTGATCTCATAGCGACGTCTTTGACTTGCATTTGTTTCGGGATCGGATATTTCTCTGTATCCTTAGTTGCTATGAAAATATTCCCAATGGTCTCATTGAGGGGAGTGAGTTCAGAATTCTTGAAGAAGCGAAGCTTCTTCTTAGCCTGGTTGTCTTTTCCTTCATTGTTCCTCTTCTGACTATTAAATCACTTTGTGCACCATCTTTCCTTTTTTGTTGTTCACGTACTGGATTCTCTTCAACATTCATACATTCTTCGGCTTCATTAAGTAGTTGCTCGAGTGTGCTTGGTTTTTTCTTCTTAACCCACCATCCTAACCTGGTTTTTTTACATATGGCCCCCTTCAAAGCCATCAGCACTAGTCGGGGATCATAATTTTCAACTTCGGCCACTGCCATGTTAGAGCGGGTGAGAAAATCTTTGATGGGTTCTCCTGGTCTTTGATGTATTTCACTTAGCTCCCTAACATCATGTATCCTGGCTGCTTGGAATCTGAATTCCTTACTGAAAATTTAGCCAAGGTAGCAAAGTCGTCCACATATTCGATGGTGGCTTTGTGAACCAGAGGTAGGACATTCCTTCTATATAAGTCGGAAAATACAGGCATTTGATCTCATCGATAGCGCATGCCCCGTTCATATGCTGATCGTATATGCATAGGAACACATTGGGGTCGCTTGTCCCTTTGCAAGGTTGCAACATTAGAGGTTTAAATTCCTGTGGATATATAGGCATTTTGATTCTTTCGATGAGCGGGGTCTTAGTAGGAGAAAATTCCCACTCCTCTCGATTATCTTCTTTTCTCAAGCTATCCTTCACAATTTCGCATGCCATTTCTAAAATATATTCCTGCTCTTTGCCTCGGCCTATGGAACAAGCGCCTTCTTCCTTGCCAAATTCTTGCTTAAGTGTGCAATTACAATATGGAGATGGGGAATACGGGCTTTCTTTTGAGAGGAACGTCCTTTTTGTAGGATCATTTACCCGTTGAGAAGTTGTGTCACTCGGGTGGTTGCACATAGGTGCTTTAGTTGTTCCATGATCATGATTAACATGATGTGTGTCTTTATGAACAGAATTTCATTGTTTCATGCCTGAAGCATAAGATTCTGCACCGTATTCCTGACTTGTTCGGGTGGGTAGAAAGCAAGCGGCACTTAGTGTGGCTTTTGCGATAGCGGCTTGAATAGCAAGCATTGACTCAAGTTTTTTCATCATTGCATTGTTTGCAATGGTTATCTGACTTATCGGTCCCGCCATCGCTTCTTCTAGTTCTCTTTTGGTTATGGCTTCCTCAATTTCTGATGGTCCTCTAACCTCAAATCGGACGGTGGACGACGCGACAATATTAACATTGTTGATGAGGTCATCGATTTCGTCGATAGTTTCCTCTGCCATGCTCAGGATTCAAGCAAAATTTCTCTTAGGATATCTCGTTGGACTTCAACAAGAAAAGATGCAAATACGGCCCCACGGTGGGCGCCAAAATGTTTACACCAAAACTTGGTTCAAACATAGATGGTACAAAAACCGTACTTCACCAATAAGGTTAGAATATAAATGGAGCCACACTCAATGACAATTGAGAGTAAAAATGCAAAGGAAACAAAATGAAGATGAGATTATAGAGTTGTTCAGCCTTGAGCTAGGCCTACATCCACTGTGAAGGTGATTTGCATTATCATGATGTCATTTACAAGATACATGAACTCTAGTTTTTTATATAACTCCTTGTTCTCTCAATATATTCTCGCTTTCACATACAAAACTTGCTTAGATTCACGAGATTCGATGAAAGAATGGCGGAATCTACGGAGGAAAAGGATGGATGAGCAATAGAGGAAGAAAATGTCTTCAATCTTTTTCATTTATAGGATTTGAGTGGACGCCATTGCCAAGTGGATGAAAGACCTTGGAATGGAGATCATGATCATGGTTGAAATGGCTGGTGATGAAATTTGACAGCACTTCGTGGTGGCCAGAAATCCCTCCCCCCCCCCTTTCCAGTGGCATCCATGGCCTATATATAGGTCAGCCTCCCCCGAAAAAATGAATTGGAGTTCCCCTTTGTAGGCTACATATCGCCTAGCTTATTAATCACTAATATGCCACTGCTTAGCTGTAGCCAACTGATGACAATTGTTTCCAGCTGTCTTGGATGAGCGACTTCGTAGGAGTAAGTAGATGCATAGGAACAAGTGATTGCCTCAGCCTTGGCATATTGAACAGATGGACAGGCAATGAGTGCAAAGGCGCCATTTGTCAAAGCTTCCCGGTTAGTACAAGAATGATCGACCAGATCCTGTTAAGCCTTTTGCAACTGCCTGGTTGGAGCATCTGTATCTGATGGTAGATGGGTGTCCGATCGAAACTTGTAAAGCTATCATATGTGCGAATAATCTTAGCATCTTTGTGTTTCCTGATATGAGCGACCGTTTTCTTTGGACACAGATGGCCTGTTCTCTAAGCTGCGCTCGTTTGCTATACTCTAGGTTACGCAGAATTGACCCTTGGATATTAAAGCGGGCGATCCATATTCTAAGTATGAATCTCTTAAGCTTGATGGGGCCACCTTGCCCTTTGGCATAGTCGAGCCTAGCCATATGACTGGTGCGGGACCCATCAATTTCGATGTTATGTGTTCTTTATTGATATGCTCAGCTTTGGTTATGTGAGACTACCTTCTACTTTATCTGAACGAACTGAATGTCTTAGATCACTTATGTAAGTCTAAACTCTGCATCTATTGTCATGTACATTTTATGAAGATTTGATACACCAATTAGGGATAAACAACGGCAATTTGAATTTGTCCCTTTTGTGAATTTCTTGCCATACATTCATATTTTTGGAACTTTGAAATTTTAAACTAGACATTTTCAACACGAAATTAAAATTCATACTTTCAATATTATCCTGTAGTTCCTCTATCTCAAACTATTTTGAACCTTGCTTGAAATAAAAATTCAATCTGGTAATTTTTCCCTTGATAAATGGATTTATCTTCCATGGCATTCAAATTGAACTTGATGCATATACTTGATCACTACTATCATTCATGTTTTAGCATCCTGAATTGTTCTTGTACACTGCCTCCATGTCTCACTTATTATATCACTGTGCTTTTGCATCCCATTGTGCTCCTGAAATGGGCCTTTGGACTTGGCACTTGTTGGATGTCAGCTTCATTGTGCATGGTATACTCTGTCTTGGTTCCTTGTGCAATTCCCATTTGGTTTTGACATTGTTATAAGAACTAATACTATACTTTATCTTATGCATTCTTACTATGACCTGCTACTGTGTACTTCATGCTTGCATTATTACAATCTCTATTCTTGATAGTGGCTACTACTGTATACTTGTGCGCACACTTGCTCGACAATGTGTACTTGTATCCATTGTGAAATGCATGAGTTCTGAAATGTAACATGTGCTTCTTTTATATGCCATTTTTCCATGCTCCAAGCAATTGAACCATCACTCTTCATGTGACTAAAAGTGTGCTTTAAACCTCTAGCATTTTTATAATAGAATCTTTTGCATTCATTTAACCACATTCATGACCATTGACTTTTCGACTATTATTATTAAGGTGCATCCCACCATGGCTTTTAGATGTTTGTGATTGCTTGGTAAATATTAATTAATGGATATGCTGTGCATTTGTGTGTGTGAATTGTTCCACTTCCCAATTTTGTCTTTGCTTGTGGTACTGCCATATGTGTATGTGCGTGTTTGTTTGTTTGTATTATGTTGTTGTGTGCTTGCTCCATTTGGGTGTCCAGTTTGCGCATGTGTCTGCACATGCACTTCTTTCATGTGTTTGAACATTCTGCTAGACGTCTTGTGTCCATGTTCTTGCCTTGATCCATGCTTTGGCTGACCTTGTATATATGTATTCATGTATGCTTTTTGGTCTTCGCTCCCTGTGAAAAAATTATGTCTGTCCTTATGCCTTTATGCAAAAACTAAATTGAATAGATATTATTCTTGATATAGTTTGAATGTGTTCTAGTCTGGTGCATTCAAGTATTTGGCATTCTTGCTATAATTTATGTATATCTTGTATAGTTTGCGCCATACTTGAATTTGCTTTGGCCACGGAAAAATGATGAGAAACACACCAAAATCCTAAGGAAAATAAAAAATAAAATAAATTTATACTTGGTAGTATTTAAGTCTATTTTTATTTCAGTTTACTATGTGTTTTTGTGACACGTACGCAGGAGATTGGACTGGATCTGAAGCAACTGAAGACAAAGTGTGTATGTGTTTGTATATGAGTCCGTATATAAAATTGTATATATAACTGAGTGAATCAAGTGAAATGTAGTAAGGAACCAATTAAATGTGATTGACAGTGTTATTAACAATGAATTATAAATAATGTAGTCAAAAATTTGTACCATTTAAAATGTTGAAATAATGTTTTTATTTGAATAAAAACACTGTTTGAATATTGAGTTGTGAGTAGTAGTATTTTATTCAAGACAAATATTTATTTCTTGTATGAGATATAGTATGGAATAGTACAATTACAAACACATTTATATAATAATATATATGTTTGTTATTATAAAAAGAATCATATTGTTATACTCAACAATCTCCCCCTTTGGATGTTGACAAACATACACTTAGATTTTGAATGTGATAAATGTGTTTGAATATGAAATATTGTACTCCTTCTATTTGTATGCTCCCCTAACAACTGAACTCCTCCTAAATATATGCATACGAGCGAGTTTAAATTCGATTAAAATTCCAATATTAAAATTACTGAATTATTTGCTCATCAATCAAAATCTTAACCATTCTCCCCATTCTTTATCATCAAAAGGATAATAGAAATTGAAATAGTGGTGAATATAGACTAGACATATAAATGCAAATCAAGAGGGAAAATATAAACCATAAATTTCATTTAATCAAACCAAAATCATGATATTCTTCAAATTAGAAGCAAAGTTCACTTTTCAGAATGATGGATTTATGCATGATTTGAAAAAAATGAGGAAGTTTTTAAAATTCAAATTTAGGATTTATGAATTCCAAATTTTCAAATTAGGCACAAAATAATTTAAACACTTTCTAACCACGCATAACTGCTAGGACTTTTATATGGGTTTAGTAGTAACTTAAATTTGTTAAGTATTTTCTGACCATGCATAACCGCTAGGACTTTTATACGAGACTAGAAGAATACTTTACTTTATCCTCTCTTGTGAGTTCCATCCAAGCATAACCATAAGGATTTTCAAATGTAGAGATTAAGATGATTCACCCATGCATACCGCGAGGACTTTTAAATGAGAGTGAATACCAAGGATAAAATAATTTTATTTCAAAATAGTTTCAATAACATTTTCCTTATTTCCAAATAAACGTTTTTAAACTCTCCACATCATAAAAACATAATGACAAAAAGATGGTAGGTAAAGAAGATGATTTTGAAATGAGCACTAATTCAAAAAATATTATAAAATCTGTCCAATCATCATGAGAATTTAAATGATATCTCCTTCTGTTATGAAATATACTATAGTCACAGCTCAACATAATTTCATAAATCTAATAATAATTTTGATCAGTTCAAAATGGTTCAATTTGGTCAATAATTTCAATTTTTGAATAAATAGTCAAAAATTATATTAAAATTGAAATTAATAATTTCTAAAGGGGTTTCTGAAATATCAATTTAAGCTGAAAATCAGTTTCAAAAATCAATCAATTGAACGTGAAATCATCTAATACTTTTTAAAATGATTGCTCCCAAACAATTTTAAAAAACCACTTGTAATTCAGATTTCCTATAGAAGTCAATGAAGTCTAGACACTGATTTTTCAACATATTCAGCAGTCATCAAGTTCACTCAAACACTTCAATTTCTATTATCAGAGCAGTAGAAAATCAGTTTCAAAGCATGACTCAAAAGAGAATTTTTCATAACATCTTTAACAAGCGTAAGAAACAATCAATGATTTAAATCAAAAGTAATTAAATTGAAACCACATATTGAGATGTATTTTCAAAAATTCAAATCAACAATTTTAGATGATTTCAAAATCAAAAATGCAAGTCAAGATGACAATTTGAGATTTAACCTATCAACAACTCAAGTCAAATAGATGGGTAAGTAATTTAAAACATCAATCCTATCAACACATCAACCCATCAACACCTCAACCAAAATTTGAAAGTGAGTTTAGATCATGATTGATTCAAGTTTCAACACATTTTCAAATCAAAATAGTCAAGCTAAGTCAAGAACTATGGAATTATCACAACTCATCAATCATTGCTTTCAAGTAGTGTGCTATAATGAGTGCAGTTTTTCAAGTCTTTCGAAGATGAATTAGCAGAAACTCAAAACAACAAAGACCTGTGAAATTTCATTAGCTTTTCAGATCATCAAAAATTTCAAAATTCCAAATAACATTGTTCCAGATTTTCTCAAATTACTACATCACTATCAAAAATTCAGGGAACAGTCTAAAAATTAAACTTAAAATGAATTGCATTTTTCCACCAATGTAAGTTCATAATTTGGAAATAATATAAATGTGAAACATGTAGATAATTGAATCTAATTTCCAAAAAATCAAAAAAAATGCAATTTGAAGTTAGGAAGCTCAAGATACGTAAAAATTACTGTGGTAGTGTCAATACAAATCAGCATCAATAAAAATAAAACAAGTGTTTAGAGATCATACCTGACTTACCATTATAGATGTGAAACAATGAATCCCCAACTCAGAAATATATAGCTAAGGAACACCGGAAAATTTTATTATAGATTTGGAACAAGTTAAATTCACTGTTCGCGCATTGTTCCTCAGCCACTCTTAGTACCTTAATGTTTATAATATCTGGTGGTCTAACAAAAATTGTTTTGCAACTCTTAGCTTCGTTTACATGTTTTGGTACCCAAACCCATTTATATAACAATCCATTACTATCCACTGAAGTTCCCTTAGGAACCCAAATTCGTTTAAACTTAATTGAATTCATCATGTTATCTTTTGGGACCCAAATTTGTTTAGTTGGATTGTTTCTTAACAAGTTCTCATCTCGTTTATGATTTAAAAATCCTTTGAAACTTTCAGAGTCCAAATTCTTAAATCAATTTTTTTCAAAGCTATTTGAAGGATTTTTAGAAACATCGGAATTTCGATTTACGGCTTAATCAACTTTACTGAAACCAATCCTTTCTTATTTTCAACAAAAAAATGGTTTTATAACCGCATATTCAACTATTTTTCTCCTTTAAAAATTTAGCCAATATTGATTCAAGTCGTTGAATTTTAGATTTAAGATCACTGTTTTCCTTCACTAAATTCGTACAACGATTTATAGTGATCTTTCTCTTTTCAAAATCATTTTGTTTTAAAACTATATTTCCATTTTCAAGCATTTTAATTTTAACATTGGACTAAGAAATCTCAATTTCAAATCGTTTACGCTTTTGAATTTCAAGTTTTTCAAACTCTTAAAGCTTTTCAATTTCCTTTTCAAAATCACGATTTAACTGAATAAATTCAGAATTATCGTTTTTCAAATTCGTTTATTCACTTTCAAGCAACTCATAACTAGTTTTGAAATTCAAAAGATCTTCATGCAAAATCCAACATTTTTTGCATTCTGAAATCTGTGAACTTTAACTTTTTCAATTTTACTTTCTAAAACATTATTTTCTTGAACTAATTTTAACCTATAAGATTTCAATTTCTTAACTTTTTGCTCAAGAGAATCAACAGTCTTTGTGAGATCATGGCACATTAAAATTAAATCTTTGTAAGTGAAATTTGGTACTTCACTAGAGTCCTCTCATTACTTTCTGAATCTGATCGTTCCATAAGACACAAATTAGATTCCTCATCATTAGTGTCAGAAATTTTAGCTTCTTCCTCATCATCCCATGTAGCAGCAAAAGCCTTCTTCTTCTATCTCTTCTTCCCTTTTTCATTCTAAGGCCGTGGGCAATCTGATTTGATATGTCCTGGTTTCTTGCAATTGTAGAAAATAACTTCATCGTTTGAGCTTTTTGAATTTTGGACTTCTTAGATTTTGAATTCTTCTTGTGTAGGTTGTAATTTATGTTGGCCCACTTCCTAAAAACCATGGCTAGCTTTTCAATAGGATCTTCGTCATCACTTTTAATAGTACTATTTAGAGCGTTCGATTCAGTATTATTTCGTTCTTCTCTTGCTTTTAGCTCCATCTCATAAGTTTTCAAATTTCCAATCAACTCCTCCATGCTTAATTTATTTAGGTCTTTTGATTCTTGAATAGTAGTAACTTTAGCTTAAAAATTCATCGGTAGCAATCTCGGTGTTTTTCTAACTAATTCAACTTCAGTATAAACTTTGCAAAGAGTTTTTGCATTATAAACCAGTGATGAGAATCGACCAAACATCTCTTTTATATCTTCGTTTTTAGCATAGAATTTTTTTTATATTCATTGCTGAGCAAAGCAAGACGAGATTCCTTAACTTGAGATGTTCCTTCATGTGTGACCTCCAACGTATACCATATTTCCTACGCAAATTAAACAATGAGATATTCGGCTAAACTAAATTTAATTCAGAGCACAGATTAAACCATTTGTTGCTTTGGCATTAGTTAAAAATGATTTTTTATCATTAGCATCCCACTTGTCTTTTGACTTAGGAATTTCAACATTATTAATAATCACAGCGGGAGATTTATAAGCTATTTGAATAATGTCCCATACATCATAATCAGCTGAACTTAAATAAATTTTCATCCTAGCTTTCTAATATGCTTAATCAGTTCCATTAAACATAGGTGTCCAAGCTATGGATTGTACTTCAGAAAAAGCATTATTAGACAAATTCATGACTCTAAAGTTAAAAATACATGCTTTGATACACTTTTAGGATCTAAATTAACCCTGGGAGGGGTGAATAGGGTTTATTGCAGTTTTTTACTGAGTAAACACAGATAATAATCAAAGTAAATGTGGAAAATAAAACAACATAGAATTTACCAAGCTTCGGCAAAACCCTACCTACTGCTGCTTTCCCCAAGGTTTCTACTAGGTATTAAAACAATATCTAAGCATACAATCCCTTATAAACTCGCGACACCCGCTCCCAACTGTTCTAATCCTACGCTTAAAACCCTGCACTGATCTCAAACTGGAGATTAGATTTTCCCTAACTTCAAAATCCTATAGCTAGAATCCTTAGTTTTGAAAACTAGAAAACTTCAAAAAGATTACAACATAAATCACTTAAAAAACAAACCAAAACACAAAATCCTAGTTTATAAATAATATCTTCAAGACACTTTAAAATTAGCCAGCCCCTTTCTTTTTCTTATGCTATATCACATTAAAAATTGGCGGCTTCCTCTTTCATTGGTGATCGAATTAGGGATTTTCTCCTCCTAATCAAATCATGGCTATGTTGATCGATGATGATTCTACGTGGTTTCGATTGATTGCTTGCTGCTCCTTGCCCTTCGATTTGATATGCGGATTTGTCTCTCGAGAGAGATGATCGAAACAATTATGAGTTTCTATAATTTGATTTCTCTATGCTCAAATTTAATTGCTTAGTCTCGATCACTTAAGCCGATGATGAATTGGTGTATAAATAGGGTTTTGAACCCAGTATTTCTATGATTTCACAGCCTCGTAATATTGCGATATTTTTTAATGCTTATTTCTTGATCTCCATGTCTTTGAATTGGCTTTGTATATACGGCAATTTAAATTTGTCCCTTCCGTGAATTTATTCCGTATATTCATATTTTTGGAACTTCGAAATTTTCAACTAAACATTTTCAACATGAATTTAAAATTCATATTTTGCAAATATTCTCTTGTAGTTCCTCTGTCTCGAATTACTCTAAACCTTGCTTAAAATAAAAATTCGATCTGGTGATTTTTCCATTGATAAACTGGATTTATCTTCCATGGCATTCGAATTGAACTTAATGCATATACTCTATTCCTGCTGTCATTCGGGTTTTAGCATCCTAAAGTGTTCTTGTACACTCCCTCCATGTATCACTTGTTATATCACTGTGCTTTTGCATCTCACCGTGCTCTTGAAATGAGCCTTTGGACTTGGCACTTATTGGATTCCAATGTCATTGTGCATACTATAATCTGGCTTGGTTCCTTGTGCACTTCCCATTTGGTTTTGGCACTGTTATAAGAACTAATCTTATACTTTCTCTAGTGCATTCATGCTATGACCTGCTATTGTGAACTTCATGCTTGCAATATTACAATCTCTATTCTTGATTATGGCTACTGCTAGATACTTGTGCACACACTTGCTCGGCAATGTGTACATATATCTATTGTGAAATACTTGAGTTCTTAAATGTAACATGTGCTTCTTTTATTTTCCATTTTTCCATGCTTCATGCAATTGAACCATCATCTTCATGTGATTAGCAGTGTGCTTAAAACCTCTAGCATTTTTATGATACAATCTGCTGCATTCATTTAACCACATTCATGATCATTAGTTTTTTTACTATTATTTTATTAAGGTGCATCCCACCATAGCTTTTAGGTGTTTGTGATGTCTTGGTAAATATTAAAACATGGCTATGCTGTGCATTTTTGTGTGTGACTTGTTTTACTTCCCAGATTTTCTTTTGCTTGTGGTACTTCCATATATACACACACACACACATATTTATGGGTATATATATATATATCTGTGTGTTTGTATTATGTTGCTTTACTAGTTTCCTGTGCTTGCTCCATTTGTGTATCCAGTCTGTATATGTGTCAGCACTTGCGCTTCTTTCATGTGTTTGAACACTCTGCTAGATTTCATTTGTCCATGCTGCTGCCTTGATCCATGCTTTGGCTGACCATGTGTATATGTATTCATATATGCTTTATGGTCTTTGCTCCTTGTGAAAAATTCATGTCTGTCCATGTGCCTTCTAAAAAACAAAAAAGAATAAACATTATTCTTGATAGTTTGAAAGTGTTCGAGTTTGGTGCATTCAAGTATTTGGCTTTCTTGCTATACTTGATTATGTATAATCTTTTATAGTATTGTGCCATACTTGAATTAGTTTTGGCCATGGAAAAATAATGAGAAACACACCAAAATTCTGAGACAAATAAAAATTAAAATAAATTTATATTTATTAGTATTTAAGTCTATTTATGTGACAGGTATATAGGAGACTAGACTGGATCTGAAGCAACTAAAGGCAAAGTGTGTCAGTGTTTGTATATGAGTCAGTATATAAAATTGTATATATAACTGAGCGTATCAAGCAAAATGTAGTGAGGAACCAATATATATGTGATTGAAAATGTTATTAATAATTAATTGAAAATAGTTGAGTCAGAAATTTGTACCATTTCAAATGTTGAAATAAAATATTTATTTGAATAAAAATTGGACTATGGAATTGTGGGTAGTAATATTTTATTTAAGACAAATATTTATTTCTTGTATGGGATGTAATATGGAATGTATAATTACAAACAAATTTATACAACAATATATATTTTATTTTCATCATACAAAAACCATATTGTTATATTCAATCATTTCTACCACATCGAATCTGCTGAGCGCTTTAATTGCACAGCAAAGGATTAGGGTTTGTAGGTACTCGAAGCTAGAGAGATAATAAAGGAGAGGTATTCAAGCATGAACATTAGAACGAGAAAATGATGATTAGGCTAAAAATTCTCTAAGTACTAAGCATACATAGTACCTAGTGACAAGCAAAAAGTGATCGATACAGAGAAGAACGATTCAGTGCCGAGTAGAATCTTTTAACAAAATTTGTAGAAAAAATAAGGGAAAAGAAGATCATGTCTAGTTAAAGCATGAAAAAAATTTGGAGTGTAGTTCTTCTCTTTTGCGCAAAAAAGGGAATTCCTAAAATGCATAGAAGTGGAACAGATAGCCACAAGATGGGGACAATGCTTTGAAGCAACTTTGGATAGTTGATTGACATACATGGATAAGAGAAAATTCTTGTTTTGTTCTAAAGCACGCCTTGTTCCAATGAAGGATGTCCTAAGGGAAAGTGTTATCAAGCCTTCTAACCAAGCAAGGTTTCATTCAAATATGAAAATCGTTAAATGATTCACACACTTAGGAACAGGCTTAAAGTATTTGTAGAAGTAGACTTAAAAAAATTAAAAAATAATTAAGGATAAAGGTCCCACTTGATACTAAGCTAATCTACTCGATATCGACCATTTTTCTTGCCTCCAATGGGTTTCACAAACTATGTAGGTAGGTGTGACCAACTAGAAGTGCATTTCTCTAGGAACAGGCAAATAATTCTAAGGGAGTACTGACTGAAAGAAGACAAATGCAATAGATATCAGAACCTCTCAAAAACAACACAATCTTTAAAGAAAAATACACAAAAATAGTGGATTGGGAATAGAGGATTAAAGTAGGGAAGAAGAAACGATTATCCCTTCAAAATCATGCCAATACCAACCACTTCTAGTCGGTACCGAGTAGAGTATACAGCCGAATAGGCTTAATCATCCACTCCAACACTCTCGGATCTGCATTTGGACTTGGTATTTCATGTACCTATATTTCTACCGGTCAATTTTCCTATAAATATAGCACATATAGCATATATAAGAGAACTTTTGGACTTTTGAATCTCTTGCTTTCTTCATCATCCACCTCTATTCATCAGAGTGGCTACTTTAGGATTTAAGACCTTTTCAACTCCTTATATAGTGATTATAAATCTCCTTCAGTATGATAATCAATGAAAACTATATTATACGCAGATCATATATTGCCAAAACATTTTTAAGCTTTGTGCTCTATCTATTTTCTTTTAATTCTTTACTAGATATTAAAATTGTTTTCTTAGCCAAAAACGAGTCTATATATATAATCAAAAAGGAAATAATAGCCAATCTCCATTGGCGCACAAAAAATGTTTTAGCAAAAAAATAAAACCAAAAAAGAAAAGGTGAAAATACCAAGCCTATCAATAATATAGAGCAATACACCACTCACACAACCCAACCAAATTGGAAACAACAGCCTGTAGCACGAGGAGCAATATACAGTGTGAATCAACGTGGTAGGGTAGTACACTCTAATACTATCCCACCTAAGACATCCGACCAGAATAAAATGCTCCAAGATCAAATCACTAGCTAGAAGAACTTCTCCCAAGCTAGCAACCCGCATCAGCACCTGAGACCAAGAGAAGCCACTACCACAGTTGTAAAAGGCAGTATAGTTATAAACTGAGGAGGAAGCAAATTGTAACATGTACACTAGAAAAACCATTAGATCAAAAGGGGGGATGGGAGGAGCGCAACACAGGCAAAGATAGGCACCAGCACACCAAGCAGTCAAAAGAAGCGAACAAATCAACCTATATCGACATGCGGAAGAGATCTGCTAAGGATGTCGAATATGTGGGCCAAATACCTAGATCGAGCTCAAAAGATACCTCATAAAGGCCTTCCATGAACAGTGAGGAAGACATCATTCATCACATGTCTCACAATGTATGCAGAGTTCATGGGAACTTTATCGAAAACTGCCTTATTCCATGCGCACCAGATGTGCCAGCAAATTAGACAGGGGACCAGCCAGAACAGGGAAGCTCTGAGGGTCTTCCCATACATTCATATCCGCCACAGATCTAGCTGGTCTATAAAGGACGAGGCATTTCCATGGAGAACAACAAGATTACCGAAGAAGGACCAGACATCACGTTCACTGAAACCGTCGAAGAAAAGATGATCAGAAGATTCCACCTAGGCCCGATCACAGCATCTACAACGAGATACAATTGGAATTGATTCTCCTCAGGTTCTCTCAAATGGAAAACCACCATGAAGTGCTTTACACATCAAGATAGAGACCTTGGGGAGATGCAGGAATCCAAAATGTAGCAGAAAGAAGAAGTAGGCATGCTTATGGATCTAGCAGAGTTCCATGCATCCTTAAAGGTGAAAGGGGAACCATCGCACCCAAGGCAATCTCCATGCGAATCAAAGGATATTTTTACAGACTGCATCCTTTTCCTCGTCTCACCAGCATAAGACAGCAATCCTGAAAGGTCTAAAGGAAGAAGACATCGGTATTTGGCATGAAGGATCGACGCCCAAAAGGAGTCATTCGCACGAAACATGACCCACTACTTACAGACATAAGTCGTACACATATCAAACGGGTTCTAAAGGCCAAGACTACCCACTCTCTTGGGGTGACATGTTACATCCCAAGAAACCCAATGGTGACTATTTATAGCATACTTTTTACCTCAGAAAAAGGATAAAGCCAACGAATGAAAAGGGCGAAAGAAAGAAGCAGTTGGAGTCATGGTAGTGGAGACATGAGCTCCAATAGAATCAAGCAAGGACTTAATGAGTACAAGACATCGAGCCTAAGAGGGGGGATCTGCATTCCAACGAATAATCATTCCCCTTGCTTTATCGGTAAGGGGATCAAATATCGGGTTGAGCTTATGCCCTTTGATGAGGACTACTACAAGGTAAGTCAAAGGAAGCGAGGCAGCAGGGAAACCTGAGGTCAAGACCATCCAAAACACTCTCTCTAGAGCCATGGAATTGGAAGAAATATAGCAACTTTTCGCCGAGTTGACGAGTTATCCCAAGCACCTCTCGTACTGAAGAATGAAATTGAGCAGGCGACGAAAGGAATGTCTGTTACTATAACACCCCATATTTTCTATGAATATTAAATTAACAAATTTAAGGACACTTAATTTTTAGAAGAAAAATTGGGTGAAACGGGTTACGGCATTGCGTTCGTATCGGAATTCTGCTTGAGATAGAGTCCGAGTTTGTGTAAATCGGGCTCCGTATGAAGAAGTTATGGAGTTAAGAAGATTTCAAGTTTAAACAGAAATTAAATTAAAATAATAATTAAATGTCGAAACTGTTCAAAATTCGAAATTCGGTCAGAGCGAGCCGAGCTGGAAATTTCCTGCTCAGAGGTGTCACCCCCCCTAGGGAGTCGACATAGGTGTCGACCCTCCTATAGGGGTGTCGACATAGGTGTCGACCCCACCTGTAGGGTGTCGACCCCTTTTTGATCCAGATCCAATGACGTATTTTTACAGCCTAGGGCTGATGTGTCGTTACCATGATTGGCCTAATGACGAATTTTCTTGGACTGGATGGCTTGGATGGATATTAGGTTGATCTAAAGGCTCTTAATAATCCTAGACATCTATATATACACTCATAACCCAACCCTAATTCTAGTGCTCCAAAGCTATGACGCCGTCATGATGTTCATCTTCAATCTAGCCTAGCCACCGCCACCTTCTCCAAGCTAGAAATCAAATTAGATAGCCTCAAATCAAATTTGAAGATTAATCAACATCAAATTAGAGTCTCTACAACAACAACGATTCAATTATCTTTTCTTAATCCTAGCAATGTAAGTTCATGTTATTTTCAGATTTAAACACCTAATAGTAATCTTGGCATGTAATAAAATGAATCTAAGTCTATGCTTGATGATGAGACAATCTTTTCAGATTTACCCCTATCTTTCTATTGAATCTATGATTTTACATGCCTAAGAAGTTATTATATCGATTCAATCATGCCTATCTTTGTTGAACATTGAATATATAATCCTTTTTGGTTCACGATGTTATTCTTATGCCTGCGATAACGAGTGTATCAGCTTATTCAAGAATCTATCTTTGTTGGATATAAATTTCTTGTATTAGATCTGTTGTGACATGCCTATTTTTAAACCTATTCTTATTTTATGCTCCTTCTCTCTCTCTCTCTCTCTTCCCCTATTTCCTTTTTCTTCTATGAACCAGGGTTACCTTCGAACCTAGGCTGAAATCGAGAAATACGAACGATTGAAATACGGGGAATATTTGGGTATAACCTATTTCGGTGAAATTGTTGGGCATAACTTGAATTGATATTGGGGAATAATCTAGTTGGTAATAGTGGAATTTAATTTGTAACTTGTGATTTGGGGCATAATTGTTATTATTGCAAACTTGGGGAAAAAATTGGAATATTAAAACTAGATTGGGCATAACTATTGATTGGGATGCTAAGCATAATGTATATTGTGATTTTGGGGCATGACTATTATTGCCAATTTGGGAAGATTAGGTGTAACCTATTTTGAGCAATAACTTGAAATTTAATTTGTAGGGAATAACTTGCAATTGGATTGGTTGGGCATAACTTGGGAATTGGTACACGACTAGTTTTGTAAAATTTGGGATAATTAGTATATAAAATCTAGACATGAACATGTATGGTAAATACGTAAAATCGGCTAAAAGATGAATGTGCCTAACCCGAGGTTAGATTGAGTTGTGGTGTAAGACTGCCCGGAACCACTCAGCACATCCAGCGACCGCAACAACATTGATCTAATGTGAGAGGTTAGCGCATAAAGCCCAAAACCTGAGGTTAGAATGAGTTTGCGGTAGAAGTCTGCCCGGAACCACTTGGCACATCCAACAACCGCAAATAACAGTTCTAATGTGAGAGATTGAGGAATTAATGAATGAATTAATGCTAATGAGCGGACATGCTAAGAATCGTAGGGTTAAGTTAACACAAGAGGGCAACACTTAACCAATATAACATGATGTGTGATAGGGCAACGCTTAACCAATGTAACCTGACAAGTGGAACGGTTAAGTTAATGGGTAATACTTAACCAAATTCAAAATGATGAATGAGTAGGGTTAAGTTAACCAACATAACATGATGAACGAGTGGGGTTAAGTTAAGGGGAAACACTTAACCAATATAACATGATGAATGAACAGGGTTAAGTTAATAGGAAACACTTAACCAATACAACATGATGAATGGGAAGGGTTAAGCTAATAAGAAACACTTAACCAATATGACATGTTAGGTGGGTGGGTTAATTTAACATGGACAAGAAGACAACTTAACCAATATTATATGAACAAAGCGGATAGGGTTAAAGCAAGCTTAACCAATAATACATATGGACTTGATAAGGGGAAAGGGTTAAGTAAATCTTGGGTAAGTGGGTAATATTAGTATATATAGGCCCACAAACTTAACCGCTAAATGAACATGTGTGAATCAGTGAGAAGGTTAAGTAACATATGAATAGGAAACACTTAACCAGTACAACATGTTAACTAAGCAAATGGGTAGGGTTAATTTAAATTGAGAACACTTAACCATTATAACATATTGATTAGGAAACCCTAGTAACGGGGACCAATTTCAGTAGTAACCCACATAGATGTATCATGGTACCCTGAGCTAGGCAGGGTGGGGCACGATTACTGGGTGGATTATAAGCGGTCAAAATAGCGGTGGGTGGTGCAGCAGTGTAGTTCCGATGGAGTATGTGCGTGCACGTGCTCTGGAGTGGAAATGCAGGCACTGGGCATCAGTAGTATACACTGTGCATCTTGAATCGTGTCGGGTTGCCATCATGGGAATTGATACACCCCATGATAGGGCCAGCACAGGTATCTACATACAAGCAGGGCCGAATGACACAAGTAATGAATACATACAAGCGAGGTCGAATGACACAAGTAATAAATTAATACAAGTAGGGAGCGGTTGGTAGGGCAGTAAAGGTACATCTAACATATCCATGGCAATAAGGCAGATAGAGGTGGGATCCGCATAATAGATGTACACCTGGAGGCTACCACAATTGCGGGGATTGGGATCACATTATCATTTTATAGAGATTACTAGTTGGGACACTAGTTAGGTGGTGCAGATATATATATATATATATATATATATATATATGTATGTATGTATGTATGTATGTATGTATGTATGTATCTGAATAACAGGGTAGAAGCGAAGCAGAGAAAGAGTAGAAGCGCATTCAGTTTATCTTGCCTTATTATATCTTATGTTATCTTGCTATCCCTTTTATCACAGTGTTGTCATATATTCAGTTTATTCATGTCATGTTGCTTTTACCCGTTTACATACTGAAAGTCACTGGACTTACCAGGCTTTATGTCTGACCTGTTTTCTTTCATCTTCTTTTCTTCCGTCCCCCACCCCTCCCCACCCAGGTAGTCAGGGAGGGAATAGCTCAGCTCAGTTTGGACCGTTTCTCTTTCCAAGCTTGAATATTCTTTGATGTATTGCTTGGATCCTCTCATCCTTGGCTATGGCTGTGTTTGCACTTTAATTTGGGGACTTATGCTACTTTGCTATGTTTTATGCTTCTTATATACTTGGAAGTTTTTGAATCAAGATAGAATTTTTGTGTAGCACTTTTAAATATGATTAAGTCAATCGTTGTAAAATCTTGACTAAACTACGTTGCTTATAAAATGACTTTGTTTTCCGCTGCTTTATTTGTCTGTCTTGTAATTTATCAGCATCTTTTACCTTTTACGCTTCACTGAAGTTAATGCATTCCCTTTGAGAGTGACATTAATAGAGGTGGGGTGTTTCAGTTACCGCTAGTAAAAATAAAAATATCATCTGCAAACGACAAAGAAGAAACAAGCGGATAGCCAGAAGGGATGACAAATCATTGGATTTGTCCCGCTATAGTGAGCGAATGGATGCCTCGTATGAAAGCTTCAGCGGCGATCACGAAGGGGGATGACAAGAGGGGATCTCCCTTCCCTGGTCCCCTTCAGTTGATTCCTAAAAAAAATCATATGCAAATTGAGCTACAAAATCTGAGCAGAAACTACAGGACGAGCGCCATCAGGGTCGGTCATGCATATTGTTGTCCAAGGCACTTAAACGACTCACAAAGAATAGGAAGCAACCATACAGAACAATATTCAGATGTTTATCTCCTAAAGGACCGAGCCTGGGCTAGAATTACAAAGCAAGCACTTACAACGTTTTTATGTGCTCATGTCTCAAACCAAAGCCATACGCAAGTCATGACCTGGTCATGGAAGCAAAAGTCGGTCGTTCATATTAGAACAAAGCCACTCGAATGACAAAACAAGATGAGTCATTCACTTAACTGGATCAGGAGCGACCACATAGCATAGCCATACTAATAAATGGCGCAGTGAAAAGGCGGTAAGAATGAATATCCTTGAGCAACCTGCTAATCGCGCCCGAATTAGAGAAGGTCACACATTCTTAAACCGAGGAATTCAGTCGAGCAAAGCACAAAGAAGAATTCATCCTAGTCCCGTGCTCCACTCCAGAGTCGCTCGACTATAAGTACAATCCTAGACACCCGCTCGTTTTACAATCAATCGAATCTGATAACCGCTTACCAATTACTGAAGATAGCCACGCCCTGAGAACACTAGCTAAAGTCACCCACTTGACTATTTGAAATATTCGCTCCTACAAAGTCGCTTGCGCATGACAGCTGGATATAGATACAGACAGCTGGCAACAACCAGGCAGTTGCATTTTGGTAATTACCGGCTGAAACGATCCGTCGCTTGTATATATGAACTTTAGCTCATTTCTCCGGGGAGGGATACCTATAAATAGGCCATGGCTGCCAACATAAAGGGGATCCAATCTTTTAAACCATGAAATGATGCTAAATTCTATCTTCAATCATTCCTTGAAGATTTGGACCATCTTCTCCATTCAAAGGTTCATCACCAATTTGGCCATGGCGCTTAGTACAACCTTGTAATCGGAAAATCAAAGACATCCTCCTTCTCAATCATTCATCCGTACTTCTCCTCCTCAAACTCTACTATTTTCTCATAAAATCCCAGGATTGATATGTATAAATGAGAGTATATTAAGTGAATATAGAGATGTATGAAAAAAGAGAGTTGGTGTATTTTGTAATCTCCATTTTAAGAATGCAAGTAATCTTCATAGTGGATATAGGCCTGGCACAAGGCTGAACCACTGTAAATCTCGTTTCTATTTTTCCTTATTCGCATTTTTACTTTCAATTGTTATTAAGTATGGCTCCATTTATTTTCTTACCGTATCGGTGAAGCACAATTCATGTACCTTTGGTGTTTAAGCCATTTTTGTCTGAAAACACCTTCCCAATTTGAAAAAACCGGTTGCAGATCCGTTGATAAGAACAGAAAACCAACAATTAGAGATAAGCCTCCGGACAAGGTTAATGATAGGTTTCGGAAAACCAAAGACTCAAAGAACTCTAATGAGGAAAACCAACAGTTAGAGATGAGCCTCCGGACAAGGTCAATGAGAGGTTTCGGAAAACCAAAGACTCGAAGAACTCTAATGAGGAAGAACCAAGATAAATGATCATACGCCTTCGCCATGTCCAACTTGATAACTACATTAGAGCCCCTGGCCTTGCAGTCGATATGAGATATGAGCTCCTAGGAGAGTAGTACATTGTCCGTAATCAGACGTCCTCTAACGAACCCAACCTGGGAAGAAGGCATGACACGGTCAAGATAAAGCGCTAGCCGAGTAGCGAGCACCTTAGAAATGAACTTGTTGGAGAAGTTGCACAAACCAGTAAGGTGAAAAATCTGAACAAGAAGAGTATTTTAGGATTTAGTGATCAGATCTAAGTTGGTGGAAAACCACCCCTTAGGGAGTTCACCACCAGAGAAGAAGGATTGAATTGCCCGACAAAAGTCCAGGTGAATAATCAGCCAGACGCTACGGTAGGAAACACCGTTAAAACCATCTGGACCACTCGCACTGTCCTTGCTCAAGGAGAAAACGCAGGATCGAATCACCTCATAAGTGGGGGGATGATAAGGTCATCACTCTCACCAGAGATAACCATCCTAGGGATAAAGGACAACATGACCGGATTAGGGGAATCCATCGAGGGAGCACCCAAGAAGCTCTGAAAATGAGAATGAGTAATTTCTTTGACTTCCACCGTAGAGGTGGCAGTCGAAGAGTCTGGGCGACAAATCTGCTGAATAGGAAGAAGGTTATTCTTCTTTCTGATAGAGGAATGAAAAAACTTAGAATTCGAGTTGTCATCAACGATCCACTTGATTCTAGCTTTCTATAAAAGTAAGTCATTCTCAACACGAAGTTCCGATGAGAAGACAAGTTATTCCACCGCCCAAGCCTCCTTGTTAGAGGGAGAAAGGTCTTCGTCAACAGAAGACTCCGCTAAAATGGAAATCTCTTCATCCACATGGACGTGATCACTTATATTCTTGAAAACATGCAAATTCTAATCCTTGAGACAAGCCTTGAGGCTTTTAAGATTGCAAGAGAAGATTGCATAAGGGGAACCCGACATAAGGGGACCAAGAGTCCAAAACCGTTTGGTGGAAAGAATGATGGGACCTCCACATGGACTGAAAGCGGAAAGAAGAGGGACCCGAAGAAGAATGGGCGAGCACCTAAGAACCACAGGCACATGATCCGAGTTAGTACGGTGGAGGTGAGATACTGAGTTGGTGGAAGGGAATGTAAACCAACCCTCTGATATAAATACATGATCAAGGCGCAAAAGAATCTGACTTTGCCCTTCTTGGTTGTTACACCAAGTAAAGGCAGATCCCACGGAAGATATCTCCTTAAACCATAGTCATTAATGAAGGAGTTGAATTCCCCTATTGCATCGCGGTTAATGGAAGTTCCTCCATGATTCTCCCATGACACGAAACAACATTGAAATCCCTCCCAGCGACGGAGGCAACAAAGCCCAGATCTGCAAGAGCCAGGATATCGGTCCAAAGAACCTGCCTTTTGACCCGATCGCATTTTATGTAGACGATAGAGAAAAGAAACGAAGAAGAAAAAGGAGAAATGAGTAGGAAAAAGATATCAATTGGGCAGAATCGAAAATACGACGGACCAAGAGTTCTTTAGCCCTCATAATCCATATTTATTTGATTCATTGGCTGAGCCACCAGCCATAAGAAGGAAAAGGACTGATCTAGATAACACCTTTGTGCCAATGAGAGGTTCGATAAGTGCCACTAGAGAATAGAATGTTTTTTAACTATGCGCTTAAGCCTCATCAAAAGGCTTCATTGACAGTCCGACGGATCTTCCAAAACAAAACGCTCGCCATGTAGACGATAGAACCAGAACAAAGAAGACCGTTGTTAAGGACTGGGATGTTGATGGTGATGGTTTTAATAATGACAACAACCTTGTTTCTACTTTGTTTCAATTATTATTGTTATAAAATATATACTAATACAACTTTCCAGAATATATATATATACACACACAGGAAATCTATGCAGGTATTTTATACTTGAAGACTGTACAGTTTACAAGAATCAAGATTTCAAACAGAAGAGTTAAAGTTTCAAGACTCATGAGTATCAAGAGTACAAGAGTTCAAGAATTATAGAGTCAATATGTCTAGAAATTCTTTTAAAACTCTGGTTAGCACCTAATTCAATTTTCAAATCTAAAAACTTATTTTAAAAAATCAAATCCAAATTTTAAACTTGATTTCAAAATAATTTCAAATATGTTTTCATGAACTTGTTTTCAAATGATTTCAAAATTATTTATTCGAAATATATATACTTCTTTGTTTTAATAATATTTTATCTCCTGATAGTTATTTTCTAAAATTCTGAAAAACTAAGTTTATATTCAAATTTGTATTCTATATTTTAGATTTAAGTTTTAGTTTTTGTATATTTACTTATGTTGTTTAACCAT
Source organism: Allium sativum (assembly GCA_030737875.1). Lineage (NCBI taxonomy): Eukaryota > Viridiplantae > Streptophyta > Magnoliopsida > Asparagales > Amaryllidaceae > Allium > Allium sativum. The sequence continues at coordinate 442,205,475 of CM060924.1, forward strand.
CTAAGTTTTAATATATATAGTTTTTTATATATTTATACTCTTATATCATTTTATATTTAATTTCTGAATTATTTTTGGTGTATCTTTATACCAGTTTTAAAATATGTTTTTTTTTCTTTGAAAAGAATGTTTAAACATAAAGGAATTTAATTTGTTTCAACTTTGGATTCATTATAGTATGTTTAAATATTGTTTGATTTATTTAAACTTTTATTTTTGAATTTCCCCAAGCATATGTCAACATATAGAAATAGGCATATCAACATATTGGCCGTTAGGGCATTTTTAAATTCTGAAAAGAAGTGTCTTTTGAATTCAAAACCTTTCAGAAACTTTGCGACTATTGGAAACCTAAAATACCTTTTAGAATTTGAATTTTTTAATAAGACAACTTCTTTTTCCTCTCTTAACATCCTACCATTATACAACTTTAATCCCTGAGTTTATGCATTTATACTCTGTCAATTTCAATAGCAATCATATCACTCTTCTTCTCTGTAGCACCCCGTAATTTTCAAGAACACTAAAATGATAAACTAAGGAATACTTAATTAAACATCGAGAATTAATTAAAACAGATTACACCATTGCGTTCGCCTCGGAATTCTGCCTAAGATAGACCCTAAGTTTGCGTAAATTGGACATCGTATGAAGAAGATATGAAGGTTTGAAGTTTATATACATATAAGTCATTTATGTAGAAATAAAACTATTCTAGAAATCAAATTCGAAGGTGGGAGAATTAGGTGGGAAATCGGCTCGTTAGGGGTCGACCCCCACCCTAAGGATGTCGACCTAGGGTCGACACCTATGTCGTCGTCCCCCATGTCGACCCCCCAGTTCCAGGGCAGATTCAGTTCTGCGTACGTGGACTTGTTTTCAGACCAAATTCATTAGCCCTAGGCTATATAAAGGACCTTAATCCCATTGTTTTATACATCTAAGTCAATGGCGACAACGAGTTGCTGCCCCAACTCAATTTTATCTAGCCTATTCTTCTTCAACAACAAGTTAAAGGTATTCAGAGATCTGTGCTATAACATCTACAATCAATCTTCTATTCTTTAGATCCAATCACAGTGATTTTATGTTATTTTTCGATATAAACACCTAAAATGTAATCTTGACATGTTTATAAGTTTGGATCTAAGCCTATGCCTGTTAGTAATGTGAATCACAACAGATCTGCCATTACTTGTATATCCAATTTACTGATCAAATCTCATATGTCTATCCATGGCATCCCTATCATGTTAGTTTGCCTAATTATGTTAACTTATGCCTATAATGTTAGTTTGCCTAATCATATCACCTTATGCCTACCATGTTGATTTGCCTAATCATGTTACCTTTTGTTTATTATGTTAGTTAGCCTAATCGTGTCATCTTATGCCTGTTTTATTTACTATGCTTATTCTTGTTCTCTTTTCTCCATCCTTCCCTTTTTTGTTTTATAGCCAGGCTACCTTCAAGCCTAGGCCTATCGTTGAAATACGCGAGCGCATGAAATTGGGAATGATTAATTTGGGGCATAATTCATATTGTAAAACATGATTGGAAATTTTGGGAAAAATTTGTACCTTATACCAAAACTTGAGATTTGGGGGAATAATCTATATCTTCGGTTAAACCTTAATCTGGGGCATAACTTGTATCATAGATCGGACGGGGGTTTGGGACATAATGAACATGGTAATTGGTTAGTAATGAAAGTGCCTAGATTTACAGTAATTAGAAATTGTAACTGTGCTTAGAGACGAGGTTAGATTACACTTGTGGTAGAAGCCAGCCCTGAACCAACCGGGTCATCCAACGTCCACAAGTGGTAAATCTAATATGAGGGGTCTAAATTCAAAAACACACAACATGCTAAGACACGAGGTTAAGTCCGACTTGTGGAAGAAGTCTGCTCGGACCCAACTGGCATGTCCAACATCCACAAGTTGTAGACTTAATATGGTAGGTCTAGTGTATAATAACCATAAATGAATGAATGGTGATAAACTTGTAATACTTAACCTGTTTGAATCCATAAGGATTACATGAACCTGTTAACTTGAGTAGGGGTCAAGTAAACTTGTTTGAATCAGTAGGAGGGTTAAGTAAATCTTGGGGCGATGGGTAATATTTGTATATATAGGCCCAAAACTTAACCTGTTGGGTTTATGTAATCTTGTTAAACCAGTAGGCATAACCTATTGAAATCCTAGTAGTGGGGATGCAAGCCTAGGGAGAATCTTGTATCATCTATCGTGTGGGACCCGTTTCAGTAAGTAACCCATCTTTGTATCAAACGGGGAACCCCGAACTTGATTGGGGTCTAGGCACACTTACTGAGCTGATTATAAGAGGTCACTTAAGTGAAGGTGTTTGATGGCGCATTCCAACGGAGTCATATGCATGAATGGGTCCGCTTGTTAGGGGAGATAAGACGTTGTGACATCTATAAATATTGTTTGTACACATCTTGTAAACAAAAGGTTTGTCACTTTAGGAAGAGATACATCCTACGGTGGGGCCAGCATAGGGTATCTACGAGTTAGGGAGCCGATCGACTGGGGTAGTAATTAGGGGACATCTAGTCTTGCTTGTTTAGGAGCCCGTTATTATCATTGGGGGTTAACACTCATCAGTTCTGTTGGGCTATCAGTTATTGTATAGGGTAAAAATCTCTCACTTGAAGTACACCTAAGTCATCTTGTACTTGTTGGGATCATCTTGTTCTTTTTATACTAGTATTGGTGTAGAGAAAAGCACTAGAGAATCGCAATGCATGTTCTATTCTGTTTACCTTGTTATACCTGCCTTATGACGCTATTATCTCTCTCCAACTTATATGCCTATCATGATGCTTTTACTTTTTTATATGCTAAAAGTAACTGGACTCACCAGACTTTATGTCTGACCCATTTTGTTTCCTCTTCTTTCTCTTCCATTTCCTCCTCTCCCCTTCCCTCCCCCGCCTCCCCAGGTTCTCAAGGTGGGAATACTCAAGCTTAATCAGGATTCTTCTTTCCTTCTGCTTAGATGTACTACTTGATTTCATATATTCTCTACTATAGCTATATTTTGGGGATTATGCTCATTTTATGTATTATTGTACTCTGATGATGATTTTTGTATAAGGCAGAAGTTTTATGTTTCAAGTATTCCAGACTTATTATGTAATTAGGTTTGAACCACGAAACCTTGCTATTAAATAAAGTTTTAATTCCGCTGTTGTTTTATATTTGTCATGTAATGTTCCTATTTCTGTTTACCTATAACGTTTCACGAAACTTAATGCATTCTGATAAAGAGTGACATTAACGGACGTGGGGTGTCACATTTGGTATCAGAGCTGAAGGTTATTAGATCAGATAAAAGAATTTGAAAATTATTTTCAAAAAGTTTTTAAAAGAAAGAATTTTCAAAAGAGAAGTCTGTTTTGAAAAACATATTCCCAAAGCCGTATGAAATATCTTTCAAATCTCTATTTTAATCCCTTTTTCCTTTCTTTTCAGCATGTCTGGGGAACTTAATATTCCTGAAGGCGTTACGATATCGGGTTGGTTCCGTAGGTATCTTGAGGTAACGGCACCTACCTGAGGCCCAATAGACGCCCCTCCCACAGATGCAGCCGTCGTTCCTCCTCCTTCTCATGCTGATAATTTTTCTAAGATATGCAAAGATTTTTGTGCTATAGGTGGAAAGCCATTCCAGGAACTGGGACTTTCGTAGAGGTAAGGAATGGCTTAAAGAGATGAAGGATTTGTTTGGGATTTTTGAAGTAGACAACCGTAGGAAGATTCGGTTGGCCATTTGGCAGCTGAAAGGTGAAGCCTCGTTTTGGTGGGAAGTGACGCATACGGGATGTCCGATCGAGACTTGGGATGGTTTCCAAGAAAGATTCGAGATGAAGTTTCATTCTCAAGTCAAGCAAAGTATGCAACTGGAAAGGTTTTGGCGCTTAGGTAACAAGACATGTCTGTTAGAGAGTATGTTAATATGTTTAATCAATTGGCGAGGTTTGGTTTGGAACTAGTAGATACCCCGCACAAGTAAACTTTGCGGTTTGCTAAAGGATTGAGTGAACCCCTCCATGGGTTGACTATGTCTCATTTTCCGATAGGAGCAACTTTTGATAAACTTGTTGATATGGCATTGAAGCATGAAGAAGACAAAGGTGAAAAGAAAGAGGCTAAGGTTGAGGAAACAAAAAACAAGAAAGTGTGGCCCAAGAAAGAACAACCACAACAAAAGAAGGGCGTTAAGAACGGCAAAGCTCTAGATAAGAGGAAATGCCATCATTATGGACGTGAGGGTCATGTGATCAAGGATTGCAAGAAAAGAAAGAACGCTTGTTTCCATTGTGGAGAAGTCGGATATCTTATTAAGGATTCCCCGAAGAGGAAAGGACATGGTCAAAGGGGAGGATCTTCTGGAGGCAGGTGCATGCTCTCGTGGCTAGGGCGCCAGATAGAGGTAGGAAAGTTTATGTCGAAGGTTTAATTTCTCTTTCCAATCATCTAGTTAGAACTCTTTTTGATTTTGGTGCATCACATTATTTTATATATGATTATGTGGTTCAGTCTTTACACCTTAGTACTAGTATGGTTTTGGATCCCGTTGTTGTTGTGAATCCCATTGGTGGTACGGCTCATATGTTAGCAAGTCAAGACTAAGCAAAGGAAGCCCGCTGGTTCACTTTATACTTTGGAAGTCCCATAGTGGAAATAGGATAGCATCTCTATGGATTTCATTGATGGTTTGCCTAGATCGAGGAAAGGCAACACCAGTATTTGGGTTATAGTTGACAGGCTTACTAAGAGCGCTCATTTATTTCCCGTTAAGAGTAAGAGGACAACAGCATGGATGGCAACAATTAATATTCATGAGATAGTTCGTCTACATGGAGTACCTTTTTAACACCCCGTAATTTTAAAATATTAAAATTAATAGATTAAAGAATACTTAATTTTTAGAAGAACAATTAAGGGAAATAGGTTGCGCTATTGCGTTCGTCTCGGAATTCTGCTTAGGATAGAGTCTGGGTTTGCGTAAATAGGATATCGAATGGAGAAGTTATAAGCCTTAGAAGTTTGTATGCGCATAAGGAAGAATATATATACCTTCAAAACATTTCAAAAATCAAAATCCAACCAAAGCGGGCTGAGCGGGAAAATTCCCGCTTGTGTGTGTCAAACCCCCCCCCCCCCCTGGGGGTGTCGACATGGGTGTCGGACCTCCTTAGGGGGTGTCGACAGGGGTGTCGACCCCACTAGGCAGATCTGGGCAGAATTGACTTTACGTACCTGGACTTGATTCTTGGTCTGATTCATTGGTTCTAGACTATAAATATGGTCCCTTATTCTCCTATTTTCTCCATTGGAGATCGTGGGAGCCATATATTGTTGGGTTGCAAACTGAAACAGAATCAAGTCCTACAACAATGGTTTAGCTAATCAAATTCAGAATTCATATCCAGTCTCTCTCAATTCTTTAAACCTAACGCTATGAGTTTCTAGTCACTTTTAGGTTTAAATAGATAAATGTGAATTATGAAAGACTGTGAATTGGGTATATGTTGTAAATCAAGAACCTTTGCAAGTATATTATGTCATTTTCCCTAGATATAATATGATTATGGACATTCTACTATGTTGCCTATGTAGATCTTGACTTGCAAGTATATTATGGTAAATGTGAACTTGTTAATTTAGATCTAATCCTTTATGTAAACCACCTTTCACCTGTCATGTTGTAGTTAATTATGATATGTTGTAAACTTGACATATGAAGTCATCTTTAGATCTAAATATGCTACCCTGTCATGATAGATCTATTTCTTTAGATCCAATTCAACTGTGATTATTCTACTATGTCCTGATAAATCTATTTCTTTAGATCTTATTTAGTTGTGAGTATTCTGCTATGTTATTATTTGGGTTCTAAATTTTTATTATGCTAGATTTGAATTGTTGAACAAATAAGTGATTAGTTTAGATCTCATTTTGTTCACTTTGACATCATAGAAATTGTCACAAGTTCATATGACAACCTTATGACTATGTTAATCCATGTTACGTCAAATCATATTCAATGATCACTTGTATTACATCCCTATTAGTTTTCCTTTTCATTGCTTCTGGCTAGGTTAATTATTTAGCCTAGGCATGCCGTCAATTTTGTGAGGACGTTGGTTAGAAACGAGCAAAAATTTGAATATTGGCATAATTGGGAAATAAACATTTTTGGACTAGTAATTCAAATTGTTGATAGAATGGTAAATAACACCCAAAAAGGTAGGATTAAGTAATTGGTAAATTAATTAATAAATGGAATGTTTAGCAACTACAATTAGGAATTATATTAACACTTATGACACAAGGTTAGGTAACACAAGTGGCGGAAGTCTGCCCGGACCCAACCGACATATCCAGCAGCCACTAATGTTGAACCTAATACGGGAGGTCTAAGTATGTAAATACGACTCGGGCTAAAACACGAGGTTAGACCCAACTATGAAATAAGACTGCCCGGACCCAACCAGCATATCCAGCATCAACACGTTGTAGGCCTAATGTGTGAGGTCTAGTCCAATATAACCATAATTGCACATCATAATGAGAAAAGACTTCTTAACCTTATTTGATTCATAAGAACTGTATGATTATGAACAGAAGTTAGGGGTTAAGTAAAATGGATTGGATAATGGGTGGGTTAAGTATAACTGAAGGGGTTGGGTAATATTTATATATATAGGCCCACAAACTTAACCTGGTAAAGTTATGTAATTAAAGATCACTCTTTTAGGGTAAGCATAACTGGTATAGGGCCAGTAATTAAAGATCAACCTTTAGGGTATGCATAGTCAGTGGAAAACCTAGTGGGGATACAAGACAAAAGGGGATAGCTTGTATCATATTGTGTGGGACCCATTTCAGTTAGTAACCTGTATTCGGTATTAGAGTAGTGAACTCCGTACTAGGCGGAGAAGGGGCACGCTTACTAATTGATTATAAGAGATCCAAAATGTGATGCGTGGTGTACACGGCGCAAACCGAGCGGGGACATGTGCATGCATGGGCCTGGCAGAGGTGGACAAGAAGATCGTGGCACTAGTAGATATGACTGTGCACCTCTTGGGCTGCCACTTTAGGGAAGTGAAAACCCCTACTATGGGACTAGTAGAGGGTATCTATAGAGTAGGGAGTCGATCAATTAGGATAGTGTTTAGGGTACACTCGGGTGTATGCCCTGCCCTAAGTCTACCAACTTATGTGGAAGGGATCATCTCATCTTAAATTATACTAGTAATAGTGCAGAGTAGTTATTAGTGAAGCATGTATACACCTTACCTTATCTGCCTTGTCACACCTGCCATTTGTATAGTGATCTCTCCTATCCACTTTATGTCTGTCATGATTACCTTTATTTATTTACTAGCTAAAAGTTACTAGACTCGCCAGACTTTATGTCTGACCCCTTTTGTTTTTCCTTCTCCCTTCCGCTCCCCCCTCAGGTTCTCAGGGAGGAAACACTCTGTAACACCCCGTAATTTTATAACATTAAAATTCACAAATTAAAGTATACTTAATTTTTAGAAAAGAATTAAGTGAAATGGGTTGCGTAGAGATATATATATATATATATATATATATATTGATATATATATATATATATAAATTAAAAATTAAATAAATAAATATGCAAAAAAGTTCAAAACAACGAATTGGCATTTTTGAGGTCGACCCGAGCTTTGCTGGGTCGACTAGGGGTTAATCCAGGGTGTTTGGCTGTCAACCCGTGGGCCGATTCGCTCAAATGCAGATTTTGCATTTGATTGGTTCTCATGGTTCAGGGTTAATCTAATGGTCCTAAATAACTTCCTACACCTATAAATACATCCTAATGCTAACCCTAAACCTAATTAAAATAGAATAGTTACCAACGCCATGGAAATCAATGGAGCCGCCGCCAACTAAGAAAGAAGAAAAGCAAATTCAATTCTAATTCTCTCAACCCCAAAGCAAAGCAAAACTCTCTCTTTTCTTCTCTAAATTGTGAGTACGGTGATCTTAACAAGATTATTATCATTTTAATTAGGTTGAGTTATGAATGGATTATGAGTAGATGATGTGAATTATCATATATGTTGTTGTAAACCCCTTTTGCTATCATGTATATTGTAAATCCAATGTTATGTGATGATGATATCTTATATGTTGTAAATCATGCTATGATGATGTTATGTATGTTGAAAGTTTCTATGCTAAGTTGTGATGAATCATACATGTTAAAAAGGCCATGATGTTACCATCTATGCTAGTTAGTTCATATTAATTAAATCATCATGTTTGGGTTATGTTGATCTATATGACAAGTCATATATGCAAGTTAGATTGATTAGAAAAGTTATGAACATATACCAAGACATCCATTATGACATCTAGAATTATGCTATGACATATGTGATATCCTATGCTAGTTCACACCATCATTATGTTGCCTAAAAACCCCATATGCAAGTTTATGTATAGATTTGGGCTATGATCATATCATATAAATTGAGACATTTAACAAGTTGACACCTTTTGATCCTTAACATGTGTAGTTTATGCAAGTTTCACCCCTATTATGATTAGGTTTATTTTAATTGTCTATATGTTGTGATAATTTATCTTTGTGCTAGGTGTTAGACTATACAAGTCTAGCCTATATTATGCGTTGAATAAGCGAACGTATAAACGTGGGGTAGGGGTAATATTAAGGATTTAATATTAAAAAGTTGGGGTGCAATTGATATGATTTTGCATACCATAAGTGGATGGCCATAATTGAGTCAATTATGGACATCATTAATAGTTGACTTAATTAATAATTTGAATAGGGAATTATTAAAACTGGGGTAAAAGATTTTAAGTGTTAATCAATGCTTAGGACACGAGGTTGGACTCGTTTGTGACGTAAACCTGCGCGGACCCGCCCGGCAAATCCAGTGGTCACAAATGTCAGCCCAATGTGAGAGGTCCTAGGCCTAAACTAAAGCATAACGGTTGTAAAGACACGAGGTTAGACTCTTTTACGGTGTAAGACTGCCCGGACCCGCCCGGCAAATCCAGCTGCCATAAATGCCAGCCTAATGTGAGAGGTCTTTATGAGGTTATGGCCTGAATGAATTAAGAAATACTTAACCAGATAAACATGTAAGGTGGGACATGGGGGTTAAGTAGGTGCCTCGGGTGGCATGAGGAATCTAGGGGGTGCCCTTAGTGGCATGTGAAATACGATTAGTAAGACTTAACCAAACACACATGTAAATGAACATGACTAAGAGGGTTAAGTGGGATATACTAGTGACAAGCTTAGGGGGGTAGCTTGTGGGGGCCCATTTCGACCAGTATCCCAAACGTATCTTTGTGGGCTCGACCCAAGTCGAGGACGGGACACGCATGCTGAGTTTGACTATAAGAGGCCAAAACGGGGAGCGGTGGCAACGCAAGTCCAACGGGTTTCATATGCGTGTGTGGACCTGGGCTGGTAGGTAAGACGTTGTTGCATCGTGTAGGTATAAGCCGTGCATTCTCAAGTTGTATCGGGTTGCCACTTTAGGAGAGTGATACACCCCACTGTGGGGCCAGCACGGGTATCTACGAGTAGGGAGCCGATAGAAAGTGGGTAGTGGTGTACACCTAGTGGAGATAGGGGCAGACGGCACCTATGTAGTCAGCTAGGGGTACGTAAGGCTATTTATAAAGTTTCTGTGTGAAGCAAGTGGGATCAAACAATAGGGTGACTGGTGTGGTGCAGTGTAGTAATATGCGGTGCAGTGTAGTAATCATTCGTTAGTAATTATGTGTGCCTTTACCGTTATCTTTAACGTTATCTTAAATGCTATCTTTATCTTCCTAAGAGTTCATAGACATTTACTTGTCTTCCAGCTTATGCCTTAGTCTAGTTATTTTGATAATAGTATTGTTAGAATTATCATACTCGCCAGACTTAATGTCTGACCCCCTCTATTTCTATCCTTTTTCCCCCTCCAGGTCCTCATGTTGGGCCCAGCTCTAGTGGAGTTTGATTGAATTGTTTCATCTCTCTTTGGAAAGCTTGGACCGTTGAAGTAAAGTCCAGCTTGTTATCTTTTTAATGGCTATTTATGTAATGGGATTATGTATTTTGTTTTTATGAAGATGGATATTGTACTTGGTTATGATCTATGGTTTTATGATGTAACAAACATGTTTAATTTCCGCTGCAATAAAATGAAGTTCTAGATTTCCAAGTACTATTTACTATCTGTCTTGTTGTAATTCTTCTGTTCTATATTCACTTATAACCTGCATGGAAGTTAATGCATTCCCTTCATGAGTGACATTAATGGACGTGGTGTGCTACACGTGGTATCAGAGCTTAAGGTTACCAGAACAGATAAAAATACTTTTGAAAATAGTTATTTTTGGAAGAAGTGCTTTCAAAAACATGTTTTAATGAGAAATTTAAAGAGAAAGGTTTTTAAGAAAAAAATATAATCCCCAATAGCCCATATCTTTATCTTTCGAATTCTACATTCTGAATCTTTCCTTTTTCGTTTCAGCATGGCTGAAGATCTTAATCTACCCGACGGCGTAACGATCCTAGGATTGGATAGGAGGTTATTAGAGGCTAGGGCCGCTGCAGGTCCAGCCAATGTTCCTCCACCACCAGTTGCACCCGTTCCTCCTCCTCGTCACGTAGATACTTTTGCAAAGACGTGCAAGGAATTTAAGGCTATGGGTGGAAAACCATTTCAAGGGTCAGAAACGTTTGTGGAAGCTAGAGATTGGCTTAAGGAGGTGGAAGAATTGCTAGAAATCTTTGAAGTAGAAGAAGCGAGGAGAGTTCGTTTAGCATCTTGGTTGATGAAGGGAGAGGCCTCATTTTGGTGGGAGGTCACTAATGGGGAGCGTCCTGTTGACTCTTGGGCGGATTTCAGACGTAGGTTCGAGGCGAAGTTTCTCTCAAGGGCGGAAGAAAATCTATATATGGAAAGGTTCTTGACATTGAAGCAAGGAAGCTCATCAGTGAAAGAATATGTCAATAAATTTAATTAGTTAGCAAGGTTTGGCTTGGACTTAGTAAACACGCCGGAGAAGAAGGCTTTAAGGTTCGTGAATGGCTTGAATGAACCATTGCAAGGGTTGGCTATGACCCACACCCCGTTGGGGGCCACCTTTGAGAAGTTAGTAGAAATGGCGCTCATGCATGAGGAGAAAAGCGCTAAAGCTGATAAGGCACCCGAGAAGAAGGGGGATCAGAAGAAACCACAACCGCAAAACAAGAAGGATGGAAAAGACAATAATGGCAAGGGAAAGAAGAAGTGCTTTAACTATGGAACCCCAGGCCATCTCAGCAAGGATTGCCGAAAGAAAAAGAAGACAGGCTATTTTCATTGTGGCAATGCGGGACATTTAGTGAAGGACTGCCCAAAGAAGGGACAGAGGGCAGGAGCTACCTCGGGAGGACAGGTGCAGGCTCTTATGGCACCAGGGCAGGCTAGGGGACAAGTTCAGGCTCTCGCGGTCCCACCGCTGCAAGAACGAGGTAGAACCATTTCTGTTGAAAGCTTAGTTTTTCTGTTTGATCATCCTGTGTGTACCTTATTCGATTCGGGCGCATCACATTCGTTTTTCTCTACATCATTAGTTGAATCACTGCACTTAAACACTAGTTTAGTAGAGGATCCCTTAGTTGTTTCGAATCCAATTGGGGGCTCAACTTATTTGTCTATGATGTGTTTGGATTTGAAAATTTCCATACTTAGCGTTGAATTTAGATGTGATGCTTATGTGTTAAGCTTCACGGGCTATGGGCTAATTTTAGGGATGGATTGGTTATCCAGAAATGGGGTCGTTCTTGATTGTGAAAGGAGAGTAGTTAGGCTCGTGACTCGCCTTGGCAACACTCTCGAAATCTTCTGTAATCCCATAAATTCGGTTATGCTAAGTTATCTAGAATCGCTTGACGCGTCTGAGGAAAATCTACGATCTGTTAGAGTGGTCCGAGAATATTCGGATGTGTTTGAGGTGATGAAGGGCTTGCCTCCGAAGCGGGAGATAGATTTTCGAATATATCTTGTGGATAACGCGAAACTAGTATCCTTGCCAGTACGCCACAGGGCTCCACGTGAAAGGAGGGAACTCGGAAAGCAAGTGAAGGAGTTGCTTGAGAAGGGGTTCATAAGACGAAGTATATCGGAGTGGGGTGCTCCAGTTGTATTTGCCACGAAGGCGGATGGATCCCTTAGACTTTGTGTAGACTATAGAGAACTTAATAAGCTTACTAAGAAGAACAGGCACCCACTGCCGAGGATTGATGATCTCTTCGATCAGTTAGTTGGCGCCTCAGTGTTTTCGCAGTTGGACTTAGCCACTGGTTTCCATCAGTTGAGAGTGGCCGAGGATAGCATTGACAAGACTGCCTTTAGGACTCCGGATGGTTTCTATGAATGGCTAGTGATGCCCTTCGGTTTGACAAACGCTCCCGCATACTTTGTTGATTTGATGAGTAGGGTGTTTAGGGAGTACCTTAACAAATTTGTGGTAGTCTTTGTAGATGACATCTTGATCTTTTCTAAGGATGAAGAAGAGCATGCCCTACATCTTAGGGAAGTGTTGGAGACTCTTCGAGCGCATAAGCTTAAAGCTAAATTTTCTAAGTGTCAATTTTGGAGGAAGGAAGTACGGTTCTTAGGACACGTGGTTTCCAAAGAAGGGATAGTTGTAGATCCCGCGAAGGTGGTGGCCATCCAAGATTGGAAGGTTCCTAAAAATGCTACCGAAGTGAGAAGTTTCTTGGGGTTGGCTGACTACTATAGGAAGTTTATCAAGGACTTCGCAAAGATATCAGCTCCATTGACACGCTTGACGAAGAAGAACCTAGTTTTCACATGGGACGTAGATTGTGATGATGCGTTCCAACGTTTGAAGAGAGCTTTGACTTCAGCCCCAGTCTTAGTATTGCCAGTCGGGAGTAAGCCGTTTACCGTTTATACTGACGCTTGTGGGACAGGACTAGGCACAGTCTTAATGCAAGAGGGTAGGGTAATAGCCTATGGTGAAAGGCAGTTGAGAGCGCATGAGAAAAATTATCCTACACATGACCTAGAATTGGCCGCTATTGTTTTCGCGCTTAAGTCTTGGCGTCCATATCTTCTTGGCGAGAAATTCGAATTATTCACTGACCACAAATCTTTAAAATACCTATTCTCTCAAAAGGACTTGAACTTAAGGCAGCAAAGGTGGATGGAGTTCTTAGCGTCCTACGACTTTGAGATAGCATATACCCTTGGCAAGGGTAACGTGGTGGCCGATGCCTTAAGTAGAAAAAGATTATCCTTAAGTCCTTTGTTTGTTGAGCGGCAAAGTTTAGAATTCATTTCGATGTTTGACTTTAGATCTTCCGTTGACTTTGTACCCGGTTTGCTAGCATCCTTGGAGGTCAGACCTACGCTTCTGGGACGGATTGATGAGGCACAGCGAGACGACCCGCAGTTGGTTGAGTTAGTAGAAAACCTCATAGGAGGGGAGTCATTAAGCCATCTCCGTAGGTATACCCTAGATGATAAGGGTTGGTTACGTAGGGACGGTAGACTTTGTGTACCAAAAGACGATGACCTAAGGAAGACTATTCTTGACGAAGCACATCATTCGAAGATGACCATTCATCCCGGCTGGGACAAGATGTACAAAGACATGAAGAGAGTTTACTTTTGGGCCGGCATGAAGAAAGATGTGGCCGAGTATGTCGCTAGATGCTTGGTGTGCCAACAAGTAAAAGCGGAGCAAAAGAAACCCGGTGGGTTGCTTCACCCATTGGAGGTCCCACTATGGAAGTGGGAAAGTGTCTCGATGGATTTTGTGGATGGGTTACCGCGATCAAGGAAGGGTAATACGAGAATTTGGGTTATAGTAGATAGACTTACTAAAAGCGCCCATTTCATTCCCGTAAAGAGTAAGAGGACTGCTCCATGGCTAGCCTCCGTATACGTTCGAGAAATAGTTCATTTGCACGGTGTTCCTTCTAGCATAGTGAGCGACCGCGATCCTATTTTCACTAGCGAATTTTGGAGAAGCTTATAAGAGGCGGTAGGGACTCAGTTATGTTTGGGCACCGCATATCATCCTCAGACGGACGGCCAGACCGAGAGGGTGAATCGCATTCTAGAGGATCTGTTGAGGCTATGTATCCTAGACTTTGGGGGTACGTGGGAAGAGCATCTTCCATTGGTGGAGTTCGCATATAATAACAGCTTTCAGACCAGCATTGGTATGACACCATTCGAAGCTCTTTATGGACGACCTTGTCCTTCACCTACATGTTGGTGGGAATCTACGGATAAGATCTTTCTTGGGCCCGATATGATTAGGGAGACTTCGGAGAAGATCGACTTGATTCGAAGGAGGATGAAAGCCGCGCAAGATAGGCAGAAATCTTATGCGGATAAGAGGAGGACAGATCTCAAGTTTGAAGTTGGGGACATGGTCTTTGTCAAAGTGTCTCCATTACGAAACGTTGTTCGCTTTGGGTCCGTTGGGAAATTAGCACCAAGGTTTGTAGGGTCGTTTCCTATTAAGGAGAGGATTGGACGGATGGCGTATAGAGTGGAGTTGCTCGAGAGACTTAGTGGTGTATATGACGTATTCCATGTGTCACATTTGAGGAAGTGCTTGCACGAGACCGCGGAAGTGGTAGAGCCGAGCTTTCTTAGAGAGGTGGAGATAGAGCGTGATGCGACAATTCGACGAGCTCCTACACGCATTCTTGGGTCGGAGATCAAGAGGTTGAGGAATCGAGAGGTCAGACTAGTCAAAGTGCAATGGGGAGATGATGAGAGCAACGCTACTTGGGAGACGGAAGAGAAGATGCGTTCACGATACCCTTTTCTTTTTGAGGGTATGTCCTTTAATTTCTCCTTTATCGCTTAGCTTGTACTTATCTTATCTTTAGTATATCCTCTCGCTAGTATCTTTGACCTTTAGTTAGGATAATCATATGGTTGAAACATGTGTTTGAGACATGTTATGTATGGTGGACGCAAAATGGATGCAAGTGTTTGCTAGTGGTTGCTCGTGGATGCATATACACACACTATTAGGCACCAGATCGGCTCAGTCACTTCATATTGCATATTGCATATATATGGATGTATTTAGTAAAATGGATGTATAATGGTTGTATTATCATATAGTTGCTGCATTCGGGTGGATGGTTGTGCACGCATATAGAATTAATATGTATCATTAGGAATCTTTTGCATACATATTGGATGCATGGCACTATCATGAATTGCACTAAGGAGGTCGACTGAATCAGTAGACCGCCTAATTTTGCATTAGATATGGACATATACACACACTGTGCATATAAACATTAAAGCATTAGAAGCCTTTTAAGGACAATGGATGCTGGTGTTTGATGGTTGAGTAGATGGACGATTAGATGGTAGGATATACATTCTTCTTGACTTGGAGATTTCGGGGACGAAATCCTTTAAGGAGGGGAGAATGTAACACCCAGTAATTTTATAACATTAAAATTCACAAATTAAAGTATACTTAATTTTTAGAAAAGAATTAAGTGAAATGGGTTGCGTAGATAAATAAATAAATATATATATATATATATTGATATATATATATATATATTAAAATTTAAATAAATAAATATGCAAAAAGGTTCAAAACAGCGAATTGGGAGGGGGAATAACCGAACCGGCACATTTTTGAGGTCGACCTGAGCCCTGCAGGGTCGACTAGGGGTTAATCCAGGGTGTTTGGCTGTCAACCCGTGGGCCGATTCGCTCAAATGCAGATTTTGCATTTGATTGGTTCTCATGGTTCAGGGTTAATCTAATGGTCCTAAATAACTTCCTACACCAATAAATACATCCTAATGCTAACCCTAAACCTAATTAAAATAGAATAGTTACCGTCGCCATGGAAATCAATGGAGCCGCCGCCAACTAAGAAAGAAGAAAAGCAAATTCAATTCTAATTCTCTTAACCCTAAAGCAAAGCAAAACTCTCTCTTTTCTTCTCTAAATTGTGAGTATGATGATCTTAACAAGATTAATATCATTTTAATTAGGTTGAGTTATGAATGGATTATGAGTAGATGATGTGAATTATCATATATGTTGTTGTAAACCCCTTTTGCTATCATGTATATTGTAAATCCAATGTTATGTGATGATGATATCTTATATGTTGTAAATCATGCTATGATGATGTTATGTATGTTGAAAGTTTCTATGCTAAGTTGTGATGAATCATACATGTTAAAAAGGCCATGATGTTACCATCTATGCTAGTTAGTTCATATTAATTAAATCATCATGTTTGGGTTATGTTGATCTATATGACAAGTCACATATGCAAGTTAGATTGATTAGAAAAGTTATGAACATATACCAAGACATCTATTATGACATCTAGAGTTATGCTATGACATATGTGATATCCTATGCTAGTTCACACCATCATTATGTTGCCTAAAACCCCCATATGCAAGTTTATGTATAGATTTGGGCTATGATCATATCATATAAATTGAGACATTTAACAAGTTGACACCTTTGTGACTTAAACCTGCCCGGACCCGCCCGGCAAATCCAGTGGTCACAAATGTCAGCCCAATGTGAGAGGTCCTAGGCCTAAACTAAAGCATAACGGTTGTAAAGACACGAGGTTAGACTCTTTTATGGTGTAAGACTGCCCGGACCCGCCCGGCAAATCCAGTTGCCATAAATGCCAGTCTAATGTGAGAGGTCTTTATGAGGTTATGGCCTGAATGAATTAAGAAATACTTAACCAGATAAACATGTAAGGTGGGACATGGGGGTTAAGTAGGTGCCTCGGGTGGCATGAGGAATCTAGGGGGTGCCCTTAGTGGCATGTGAAATACGATTAGTAAGACTTAACCAAACACACATGTAAATGAACATGACTAAGAGGGTTAAGTGGGATATACTAGTGACAAGCTTAGGTGGGTAGCTTGTGGGGGCCCATTTCGACCAGTATCCCAAACGTATCTTTGTGGGCTCGACCCAAGTCTAGGACGGGACACGCATGCTGAGTTTGTCTATAAGAGGCCAAAACGGGGAGCGGTGGCAACGCAAGTCCAACGGGTTTCATATGCGTGTGTGGACCCGGGCTGGTAGGTAAGATGTTGTTGCATCGTGTAGGTATAAGCCGTGCATTCTCAAGTTGTATCGTGTCGCCACTTTAGGGGAGTGATACACCCCACTGTGGGGCCAGCACGGGTATCTACGAGTAGGGAGCCGATCGAAAGTGGGTAGTGGGGTACACCTAGTGGAGATAGGGGCAGACGGCACCTATGTAGTCAGCTAGGGGTATGTAAGGCTATTTATAAAGTTTCTGTGTGAAGCAAGTGCGATCAAACAATAGGGTGACTGGTGTGGTGCAGTGTAGTAATGTGCGGTGTAGTGTAGTAATCATTCGTTAGTAATTAGGTGTGCCTTTACCGTTATCTTTAACGTTATCTTAAACGCTATCTTTATCTTCCTAAGAGTTCATAAACATTTACTTATCTTCCAGCTTATGCCTTAGTCTAGTTATTTTGATAATAGTATTGTTAGAATTATCATACTCGCCAGACTTTATGTCTGACCCCCTCTATTTCTATCCTTTTTCCCCCTCCAGGTCCTCAGGTTGGGCCCAGCTCTAGTGGAGTTTGATTGAATTGCTTCATCTCTCTTTGGAAAGCTTGGACCCTTGAAGTAAAGTACAGCTTGTTATCTTTTTAATGGCTATTTATGTAATGGGATTATGTATTTTGTTTTTATGAAGATGGATATTGTACTTGGTTATGATCTATGGTTTTATGATGTAACAAACATGTTTAATTTCCACTGCGATAAAATGATGTTTTAGATTTCCAAGTACTATTTACTATCTGTCTTGTTGTAATTTTTCTGTTCTATATTCCCTTATAACCTCCATGGAAGTTAATGCATTCCCTTCGTGAGTGATATTAATGGACGTGGGGTGTTACACACTCAGGCTTGACCGTGATTTTGCTTGTTTGCTGGAGCTGCCGATATGTATGGATCAAGCTCTTATTCTCGTTGCAATGGCTATACTTTGTTATTGGGGAATTTTCTTTCATTTATGTACTCTGATATTTCTAAAGTACAATACAATGGTTTTTATTTTGTAATAGGTTTTTATATTTCAGACAAATGATGCTTTGGACCACGGTATTTTGATGATTAATAAAGTTGTTTATTTTCGCTGCAAAAGGTTTTATATTTGTCTTGTAATATTCTGTGTCTGTTTACCTAAATGCTTCACGAAACTTAATGCATTCCATTTCTGAGTGACATTAACGGACGTGGGGTGTCACACTTGGTATCAGAGCTGAAGGTTACCAGATTAGATAAGAGGTTTTTGAAAAATATTTTCAAAATGAGTTTTAAAAGAAAGTATTTTCGAAAAGAAAAGTCTGTTTTGAAGAACATTCCCCAAAAAGCCATATGTAATATCCTTCTGTCCTTTATCTAAATTTCTTCCTTTTCCTCTTTTTCAGCATGTCTGGGGGACAAAACATCCCTAATATCCCAGAGGGTTTCACTATACCCGGATGGTTCCGTAGGTATTTGGAGGCCACGGCGCCTGCCGAAGGCCAAAGAGACGTTCCTCCCCCAGCTTCACCAGTCATTCCTCCTTCTCCCCCTCCAAAAGCAGACAACTTCGCCAAGATCTACAAGGACTTCCGTGCTATGGGAGGGAAGCCATTCCATGGGAACGAGACATTCATAGAAGCTCGGAATTAGCTCAAGGAGACTAAGGACTTATTCGTAATCTTTAAATTAGAGGATTGAAGGAAAATTCAATTAGCTGCTTGGCTGTTAAAGGACGAAGACTCATTTTGGCGGGAAATCACCCAAGTTGGATGTTCGGTAGAGACTTGGGAAGAATTTAGACAGAGGTTTGAAATGAAATTTCTTTCCCAAGCGGAGTAAAGCATACATATGGAGAGGTTCTTAGCACTCAAACAAAGAAATTTGACGGTAAAGGAATATGTGAACAAGTTCAACTAGCTGGCAAGTTTCGGGATAGAGTTAGTAGACACACTGCACAAAAAGGCCTTACAGTTTGTTAAAGGGCTGAATGAGCCTCAACATGGTTTAGCTACGTCCCATCTTGCAATGGGGGCCACGTTTGAAAAGCTTGTTGATATGGCCCTAATGCATGAGCAGAACAAGGGAGAAAAGAAGGAAGTGAAATCTGAGGAGTCATCACATAATAAGAAGGTGTGGCACAAGAAGGGGCAGCAGCATCAACGGCAGCAACAACAATAGCAACAACAGAAGAAAGTAGGGATAAATGATAAAGGAAGGGATAAGAGAAAATATCACCATTGTGGGAAGGAAGGTCACTTAGTTAAAGATTGTAAGAAAAGAAAGATCAGTTGCTTTAATTATGGAGAGCTTGGACGCTACTCTAAATAGTGCCCAAAGAAACAAGGACCGCAGGGACAAGGTCAAAGAGCTGGAACTTCTGGAGGGCAGGTGCATGCTCTCATGATTAGTGCTCCTGAAACAGGTAGAAGGATTTCCGTAGAAAGTTTAGTTTCTGTTTCAAATTATCCAGTTAGAACACTTTTTGATTATGGTGCTTCATACTCATTTATATCTAGTTCTATAGTTGAATCTCTGCACTTAATTACTAGTATGGTAGTAGATCCCATAGTTGTTTCAAATTCCATTGGTGGTTCGGCTCATTTATCAATGATTTGTCGGGGTTTGAAATTATCTGTGTTAGCGTCGAATTTGAATGTGACGCTTATGTGCTCGGGTTTATGGGCTGTAACACCTCGTAATTTTAAATATTAAAATTGACAAATTAAAGAATACTTAATTTTTATAAGAAGAATTAAGGGAAACGGGTTGCTCCATTGCATTCGTCTCGGAATTTTACTTGAGATAGAGTCCGAGTTTGCGTAAAACGGATACAGTATGAAGAAGTTTTGGAGGTTAGAAGATTTCAGTTTAAAACCAGAATGAAAATAAAATATTCAAACAACGAAGGCGGGAAGAGGAAACGCGGAACCGACCACGTTTGGGGTGTCGACCCGAGACCTGCTGTGTCGACACCAGTGTCGACTCGGGCTCTTTTGGGTCGACATAAGTGTCGACCCCCTCCCCCCCCATAGGGGTCGACCCCATCGGCCAGATCTGGGAAGTGATGATTTTTGATGGATTAGCGCATATGTGGCATCCTTTGATTGACTGGGTGATGTTTATTTTTGTTTTAGACGGATTAGATTGATCCTAAATTAATCTAAGGGCTCTAATTAATCCTACACATCTATATAAACACCCATAAAGCTAAACCCTAATCTAAACTAAATTCATTCATAAGCCGCCATGCTGCTGCATCCTAAACTAAGCAAGTCTCTTCACCAACGAATTAATGCTTAGGAATTGTGAAAAGGGATTCTAGAACAACAACGAACGAATCTATTCTTTCTTCTATTACTGTGAGTACAATTGCTTTCACAAGATAATTATTTAAACATAATTATGATAAGTTGTGATCTGGACTATATGAATATGAATGTTGAATCATATGCTATTAGCCAGTTCTGTTATCATTTATTTTGTTAATATATGCCAGTTTGTTATCATATGTAATGAGATTCATTTTATGATGTTAATTCCTATGTATAATTACATATGATTGATTAGGTTCATCTATGTAAGTTTATCTATGCAAGTTTATATGCAAGTTATGCGAGTTTATATGCAAGTTATGTTCATCTATGCAAGATATGCAAATTATGTTCATATATGCAAGTTTATGCTTATATGTTTAGATCCATGCCAGTTCTTATGTTCAGATCTATGTCAGTTTACATTGTATATGTTAATTGGATCCATCTTATATGCTAGTTCACGTTTGTATGCTTAATTAGATTTATGTTCTTCTATGCCAAGTTTGTGTTACACATGCTTAATTAGATCTATATTATTTTATGCCAGTTTGGATGTCATATGCCTCTTTCTTTTCCTTTTCTTATGAGTTAGGCTAACAGCGAGCCTAACGTATTATGTGAATTATACGTACGAACGATGTGGGAACGTTGGGGAATAGTTTGGGAAATATTAAATATTGGATATTATGTAATTGGCATAAATTGGTTAGTAACCATGTAATTAACTTGAGACATAAATTGGTATAGTTTATATACATGGAAATTATGGACAGAATTTGGAGGACAATTATGAATATAGCTTGAATTGAAAATTATGGACAATTTGAAATAGGGATATTAATTCAAATTGGTGTTGAATAATAAAATGAAATAATGAACATGCCTAACTCGAGGTTAGATTGAGTTGCAGTGTAAGACTGCCCGGAACCACCCGGCACATCCAACAACCGCAACAACAGGTCTAATGTGAGAGGTTAGTGCATCAAGCCCAAAACCCGAGGTTAGAATGAGTTTGCAGTAGAAGTCTACCCGGAACCGCATGGCACTTTCAGAAACCGCAAACAACAGTTCTAATGTAAGAGGTTGGTGCATTAATAAATCAATTAATGCCAATGAACAGACATGTTAAGAATGGTAAGGTTAAATAACATATGAATAGGCGACACTTAACCAATACAACATGTTAATTAAACAAATGGTGGGGTTAGGTTAAATTGAGAACACTTAACCATTATAACATGTTGATTAGGAAATCGTAGTAACGGGGACCAATTTCAGCAGTAACCCACATAGATATATCATGGTACCCTTAACTAGGCAGGGTGGGGCACAATTACTGGGCTGATTATAAGCGGTCAAAACAACGGCGGGTGGTGCGTCAATATAGGTTCCGACGGAGTACGGGTGTGCACATGCTCCGGAGTGGAAAAATCAGGCACTGGGCATCAGTAGTTATACACTGTGCATCTTGAATTGTGTCGGGTTGCCATCATAGGGATTGATACACCCCAAGGTGGGACCAGCACAGGTATCTACAAACAAGCGGGGCCGAATGACACAAGTAATAAATACACATGAGTTACGGAGCCGATCGAATGGGGAGGGTAGTGGTACAACTAGTGGAGATAGGGGAAAGCGGCACTTATGACAGCAGCTAGGGGTACACGAAACTAACATTATTATTATCATTATGATTAGTAAGAGGGATCAACTTTCAGTGTAAATAGGGTTGGTGCAGTGTAGTAATTATCCTATAGTGATTACAAGTGTGATCAACGTTTATCTTATACATCTTGCTTACCTTGTAATACATGCTTATGTTACACTCATTTCCTACTTTCCAGTTTATGTTCTTATCCTATTACTTAATAATTATATTGTTAAAGTTACTGGACTTGCTAGACTATATGTCTGACCTCGTTTGTTTCGGCTCTTTCTTTTCGTTCCCCCCCCCCCCCCAGGTTCTTAGGGTGGGCCTAGTGGAGCTTGATTTGGATCTCTTTCTCTCTCTTTTGGAAGTGCCTGGATTGCTGAAAGTAAAAGTTCAGCTTATATCTTTTTATGGCTGTTTATGTTGGGGTTATGCTTTTTGTTTTATGTACTCAGAAAATAATTTGTCAAGATGGATATTAAGTGTACTTGGTTTTATTGTTAGTTTTGGTGTTGTAACCAAACAGTTTTTCTACTGCAATGAAGTTGTTTTAAAATTTTAAAGTACCAATATATGTATCTATCTCGTTTTATTCTGTTCTATACACTTATAATACTCCGTGAAAATTAATGCATTCCCTTTGTGAGTGACATTAATGGACGTGGGGTGTTACATGGGCAATGGGTTGATTCTAGGAATGGACTGGCCTACTACATATGGGGTCGTTCTGGATTGTGAGAGGAGGGTTTTTAGGCTCCTGACTTGTCATGGGAGGACCCTCGAAGTTTCTTGTGACCCACAAGGGTCTGTTATGCTTAGTTTCTTAGAATCTCTTGATGCATCTATAGAGGATTTGCAATCTGTCCCAGTAGTATGAGATTTTTCTGATGTTTTTGACGAGGTACGGGGTTAACCTCCGAGGCGCGAGATCGACTTTCGTTTATATATGGTGTACAATGCAAAACCAGTTGCATTACCCATGCGCCACATGGCTCAAAGGGAAAGGAGGGAGCTGAGTAAGCAAGTAGGGGAGCTGCTTGAGAAAGGGTTTATCAGACGAAGCATATCCGAATAGGGTGCTCCAGTAGTATTCGTAACTAAGGCAGATGGTTCGCTTCGTTTGTGTGTTGACTACAGAGAGTTGAATAAACTCACCAAGAAGAATAGACACTCGCTTCCGAGTATTGATGATTTATTTGATCAGCTTGTTGGTGCCTCAGTGTTTTCTCAGTTAGATTTGGCTACGGGGTTCCATCAGCTGAGGGTGGCTGAAGACAGCATAGATAAAACTGCTTTTAGAACTCCGGACGGTTTCTTTGAATGGCTAGTGATGCCTTTTGGGCTGACAAATGCACCCACCTATTTTGTTGGTTTAATGACTAGGGTGTTTCGGGAATTCCTAAACAAATTTGTCATAGTCTTCGTTGATGATATTTTGGTCTTCTCCAAGAACGATGAAGAGCATGCCCAACATCTGATAGAAGTCTTGAAAACTCTCCATGACCATCATCTTAAAGCAAAGTTCTCCAAATGCCACTTTTGGAGGAAGGAAGTAAGATTCTTGGGGAATGTATTCTCCAAAGAAGGGATAGTTGTAGATCCCGCGAAGGTGGTTGCAGTGCAAGATTGGCAGATTCCTAAAAACGCAACCGAGGTGAGAAGCTTCCTTGGGTTGGCAGGTTACTATAGGAAGTTCATTAAGGACTTCGCGAAGATATCAGCCCCTCTCACCAGGCTGATAAAGAAGAATTTGGTGTTTTCATAGGATATAGACTGTGATGTTGCTTTCCAACGACTGAAGAGGGCTTTGACAACAACCCCAGTCTTGGCCGTGCTCGATGGAAGTAAAGTATTTACCGTCTACACTAATGCATGTGGTACAAGGCTTGGTGCGGTTCTAATGTAAGAGGGGAAGGTAATATGTTATGGGGGTAGGCAGTTGCGGGTTCATAAAAAGAACTACCCCACCCATGATCTAGAGATAGCTGCCATAGTATTCGCATTAAAGACATGGCGTCATTATTTGCTTGGAGAAATGTTCGAGCTGTACACCGACCATAAATCTCTCAAGTGTCTATTCTCACAGAAGGATCTCAACTTAAGGCAACAACAGTGGATGGAGTTCTTAGCTTCATATGATTTTGAAATTGCTTATACCCCCGGCAAGGGTAATGTCGTAGCAGACGCACTAAGTAGGCAAAGGGTGGCCCTGAGTTCTCTGTTTGTGGAAAGAAATAACTTGGAGTTCATATCAGCTTTTGATTATAGATCCTCCATCGAAGTTTTACTTGATTTATTTGCATCCTTGGAGATACGAGCAACTCTTTTGGATAAGATAGGAGCTTTGCAACAAGGTGACCTACAAATTATAGACATTATGGATAAGCTCAGAAGAGGGGAGACTTCTAGTCACCTTAGTAGGTATGCCATAGATGAAAAGGGGTGGTTGCGACGAGATGGAAGACTTTGTGTTCCTCAAACTGGAAGCTTGACAAAGACAGTCCTAGAAGAAGGCCACCATTCTAAGATGACCATACATCCAGGCAGTGACAAAATGTATAGAGACATGAAGAGGGTTTTCTTTTGGGCTGGGATGAAGAGGGACGTGGCCGAATTTGTCTCCCAATGTTTATCTTGCCAGCAAGTCAAGCCTAAGCAAAAGAAGCCCGGTGGATTACTTCGTCCGTTGGAGGTCCCGCAGTGGAAATAGGAAAGCGTCTCTATGGATTTCATAGATGGTTTGCCTAGATCAAAGAAAGTAATACCAGTATTTGGGTGATAGTAGACAGACTCACTAAGAGTGCTCACTTTGTTCCATTTAAAAGTAAAAGGACGGCACCATGGTTGGCAGCAACTTATGTTCGTGAGATAGTTCGTCTCCACGGAGTTCCTTCCACCATCGTGAGCGATCGTGACCCTATCTTTACCAGCGAATTTTGGAGGAGTTTACAAGAAGCATTGGGTATTCAGTTGTGTTTGAGCACCACTTATCATCCATAGACAGATGGCCAGATGGAGAGGGTGAACAGAATTCTAGAAGATCTTCTGAGGCTGTGTATCCTAGACTTCGGAGGGACTTGAGAAGAGCATCTTCCCTTAGTAGAGTTTGCCTATAATAATAGCTATCAAGTCAGCATTGGTATAGCACCCTTCGAAGCATTGTATGGGCGACCCTGTAGGTCTCCAACTTGTTGGTGGGAATCTATAGAAAAATTGTTACTTGGACTTGATATGGTTAGGGAGACCTCTGAGAAGATTGACCTTATTTGACGGCGAATGAAAACAGGTCAAGACAGGCAGAAGTCCTATGCAGACGAGGAGAACCAACATCGAGTTTGAAGTGGGAGACCTATTTTTCATCAAAGTATCACCTTTGAGAAATGTGATCCGCTTCGGTTCAGCAGGGAAGTTGGCACCTAGGTTTGTGGGATCCTTTCCCATAACCGAGAGAATTGGCCAAATGGCATATAAAGTAAAACTCCCAGAGAATTTGTCCGGTGTTCATAATGTTTTTCATGTTTCTCATCTGCGGAAGTGCCTACATGACACCGCTGAAGTCATTGAGACGAGTATGTTGGAAGAAGTGGAGGTGGAACGGGAGGCGATAGTCAGACGAGTCCCTACCCGTATTCTTGAATTGGAAGTTAAGAAGTTGCGCAACAAAGAAATCAAGTTGCTGAAGGTTCAATGGGGAGACAACCCAGAAGACGCAACTTGGAAAACCGAAGATAGAATTCGTGCTTCGTACCCTTTCCTTTTTGAGGGTATGTTCTTAACTCCTTTTTCCAAAGCTTTATCTGTGCCTATTTGTGTCAATTGAGCATATATTATCCCTAGTGTTTTCGGCCTTTAGATAGGAGTCCTATGGATGAAAACATGTGTTTGAAACATGTTATGTTTGATGGATGCTAGTGGATGCAAGTGTTTGCTAACGGTTGCCTATGGACGCATATGCGCACACATTAGGCACTAGATCGGCTCAATCACTCTCTCATACTGCATATTGATGCGTGTGCATTTTCTTTTCTTTTATGAATGAAAATGGATGAGTTAGCATATGAATGTTGCACTTGGACGAATTGACGTGCACACATATAGAACTTACATGTTATAATAGGATTATTTGCATACATATTGGATTCATGGCACTAATCATACATCACATTAAGGAGGTCAACTGGATCAGTAGACCTCCTGATTTTCGCATTAGTATTGGGACATATACACACACCTCTGCATATACTCATATAAGCATTAGAAATCTTTTAAGGGCAATGGATGCTTGTTGATGATGGATGATGGATGGTAGGATATGTTCTTCTTAACTTGAAGTTTTCGGGGACGAAATCCTTTAGGGGGGAGAATGTAACACCCCGTAATTTTAAAATATTAAAATTAACAGATTAAATAATGCTTAATTTTCAGAGGAAGAATTATGGGAAATGGGTTGCGCCATTGCGTTCGTCTCGGAATTCTTCTTAGGATAGAGTATGGGTTTGCGTAAATCGGATATCATATGGAGAAGTTATAAGCCTTAGAAATTTGTATGCGCATAAGGAAGAATATATATACCTTCAAAACAGTTTAAAAATCAAAATCCAACCAAAGCAGGCTGAGCGGGAAAATTCCCGCTCCTGGGTGTCGACGTAGATGTCGACCGCCCTTAGGGGGTGTCGACAGGGGTGTCGACCCACCCCCTCGGGCAGATCTAGGCAGAATTGATTTTACGTACCTGGACTTGATTCTGGATCTGGTTCATTGGTTCTAGACTATAAATATGGTCCCCTATTCTCTATTTTCTTCATTGGAGATCATGGGAGCCATATATTGTCCGGTTGCAAATTGAAACAGAATCAATTCCTAGCTAATCAAATTCAGAATTCAGATCTAGTCTCTCTCAATTCTTTAAACCTAACATTGTGAGTTTCTAGTCACTTTTAGGTTTAAATAGATAAATGTGAATTATGAAAGACTGTAAATTGGGTATATGTTGTAAATCATGAACCTATGCGAGTATATTATGTCATTTTTCCCTAGATCTAATATGATTATGGACATTCTACTATGTTGCCTATGTGGATCTTGACTTGCAAGTATATTGTGGTAAATACGAACTTGTTAATTTAGATCTAATCCTTTATGTAAATCACCTTTCACCGGTCATGTTGTAGTTAATTATGATATGTTGTAAACTTGACATTTGAAGTCACCTTTAGATCTAAATATGCTACCCTATCATGATAGACCTATTTCTTTAGATCCAATTCAACTGTGATTATTCTACTATGTCCTGATAAATCTATTTCTTTAGATCCAGTTCAGTTGTGAGTATTTTGCTATGTTATTATTTGGGATCTAAATTTGTATTATGCTAGATTTGAATTGTTGGACATCTAAATGATTAGTTTAGATTTCATTTTGTTCACTTTGACATCATAGAAATTGTCACAAGTTCATATGACAACCTTATGAATATGTAAATCCATGTTATGCCAAATCATATTCAATGATCACTTGTGTTACATCCCTATTAGTTTTCCTTTTCATCGCTTATGGCTAGGCTAATTATTTAGCCTAGGCATACCGTCAATTTTGGGAGGACGTTAGTTAGAAACGAGGGAAAAAATGAATATTGGCATAATTGGGAAATAAACATTTTTGGACTAGTAATTCAAATTGTTGCTAGAATGGGCACCCAGAAAGGTAAGATTAATTAATTGGTAAATTAATTAATAAATGGAATGTTTAGCAACTACAATTAGGAATTATATTAATACTTATGACACGAGGTTAGGTTACATTAGTGGCGGAAGTCTGCTCGGACCCGACCGGCATATCCAGCGGCCACTAATGTTGAACCTAATGTAGGAAGTCTAAGTGTGTAAATATGACTCGGGCTAAGACACGAGGTTAGACCCAACTGTGGAATAAGACTGCCCGGACCCGACCGGCTTATCCAGCATCCACACGTTGTAGGCCTAATGTGGGAGGTCTAGCCCAATATAACCATAATTGGACATGGTAATGAGAAAAGATTCTTAACCTAATTTGATCCATAAGAACTATATGATTATGAACATAAGTTAGGGTTAAGTAAAATGGATTGGATAATGGGTGGGTTAAGTATAACTGAAGGGGTGGGTAATATTTATATACATAGGCCCAAAACTTAAACTGGTAAAGTTATGTAATTAAAGATCACCCTTTTAGGGTAAGCATAACTGGTATAGGGCTATGTAATTAAAGATCACCCTTTAGAGTATACATAGTCAGTGGAAAACCTAGCGGGGATACAAGACAAAAGTGGAGAGCTTGTACCATATTGTGTGAGACTCATTTCAGTCAGTAACCCGTATTCGGTATTAGAGTAGTGAACTCCGTACCAGGCGGAGAAGGGGCATGCTTACTAATTGATTATAAGAGATCCAAAACGTGATGGGTGGTGTAGACGGCGCAAACCAACCAGGGACATATGCATGCATGGGTCGGGCAGAGGGGGACAGGATGACCTTGACACCAATAGATATGACTGTGCACCTCTTAGGTTGCCACATTAGGGAAGTGATACCCCTTACCATTGGACCAGCACATGGTATCTACAGAGTAGGGAGCCGATCAATTAGAGTAGTGGTTAGGGTACACTCGAATGTATGCCCTAAGTCTACCAACTTATGTGGAAGGGATCATCTCATCTTAAATTGTGCTAGTAATAGTGCAGAGTTGTTATTAGTGAAGCATGTATACACCTTACCTTATCTGCCTTGTCACACCTGCCATTTGTATAGTGATCTCTATTATCCACTTTATGCATGTCATGATTACCTTTATTTATTTACTGGCTAAAAGTTACTAGACTCGCCATACTTTATGTCTGACCCCTTTTGTTTTTCCTTTTCTCTTCTGCCCCCCCCCCCCAAGGTTCTCAGGGAGGAAACACTCTGGCTTGACCGTGATTTTTATTGATTGTTGGAGCTGCTGATACGTATGGATCAAGCTCCTATTCTCGTTGCAATGGCTATACTTTGTTATTGGGGAATTTTCTTTCTTTTATGTACTATGATATTTCTGAAGTACAAGACACTGGTTTTTATGTTGCAATGGATTTTTATATTTCAGACAAATGATGCTTTAGACCACTGTATTTTGATGATAAATAAAGTTGTTTATTTCCGCTGCAAATTTTTTTATATCTGTCTTGTAATATTCTTTGTCTGTTCACCTAAACACTTCATGAAACTTAATGCGTTCCCTTTATGAGTTACATTAACATACATGGGGTGTCACAACCTTCCAATATTGTGAGTGATCATGACCCCATATTCACTAGTGAGTTTTGGAGGAGCTTGCAAGAAACATTAGGTACACAACTGTGTTCAAGTACCGCTTATCACCCTCAGACCGATGGACAGACGAAAAGGGTCAATAGATTCCTTGAGGATCTTTTAAGATTGTGTATCCTATACTTTGGAGGGACTTGGGAAGAGCATCTTCCTTTAGTAGAGTTCGCTTACAACAGTAGTTACCAGGCTAATATTAGCATGGCACCCTTCGAAGCATTATGCGGACGACCCTGTAGATCACTGACTTGTTGGTGGGAATCTACAGAAATGCTTCTACTTAGACCTGAGATGGTTAGAGAATTTTTAGAAAAGATTGATCTTATTCGAAGGCACATGAAGACAGCTCAGGACAGGCAGAAGTCCTACGCAGACAAGAGAAGGACCAATATTGAGTTTGAGGTTGGAGACATGGTTTTCATCAAAGTATCACATTTGAGGAATGTAGTTCATTTTGGATTTGTATGGAAGTTGGCACTAAGATTTGCAGGGCCATTTCCCATAACAGAAAGGATTGGCCAAATGGCATATAGAGTAAAGCTACCAGAGAGTTGTCCGGCATTCATGATGTTTTCCACGTTTCTTATTTACAAAAGTGCTTGCATGATACCGCAGAAGTAGTTGAGCCGAGTATGCTTGAGGAAGTAAAGGTGGAATGGTAGGCGACAGTTAGACGAGTCCATACCCGTATTCTTGGATCAGAAGTTAAGAAGCTACGCAACCTTGAAGTCAAATTGTGAAAGTTCAGTGGGGAGATAACCAAGACGATGCAACTTGGGAGACTGAAGACAAGACTCGCGCTTTGTACCCTTTTCTTTTCAAGGGCATGTTCTTAACTTCCTTTTTCCAAAGCTTTTATTCATGCTTGTTTCTATCGTTTAAGTATATCCGATCAATCGAATCTTCAACCTTTAGGTAGGAATTCCATGGATGTAAACATGTATTTGACACCTGTTATGTTTTATGGATGCAAGTGTTTGCTAATGGTTGCTTGTGGAGGCATACACACACATTAGGCACTTGATCGGCTCAGTCACTCTCATATTGCATATGAATGTGTGTGCATTTTTCTTCTTTTAATGGATGAAAGTGGGTGTATCATCATATGGATGTTACATTTGGATGAATGATTGCGCACACATATAAAACTTACGTGTTATAATAGGATTATTTGCATACATGTTGGATTTATGACACTGACATACATTGCATTAAGGAGGTTAACTGAGTAGATCGCCCGATCTTTCACATTAGTATAGGAACATATACACACGCCTTTGCATATGTTCATATAAGCATTGGAAATATTTAAACGACAATGGATGCCTATGATTGGTGGATGAATAGATGGATGATGGATGTTAGGATATACATTCTTCTTAACTTGGAGATTTCGAGGATGAAATCCTTTAAGTAGGGAAGAATGTAACACACCGTAATTTTAAAGAACACTAAAATGATAAAATAAGGAATACTTAATTAAACATTGAAAATTAAGTAAAATGGACTACATCATTGTGTTCATCTCGAAATTCTGCTTAAGATAAACCCCAAGTATGTGTAAATCAGACATTATATGAAGAAGATATGAAGGTTTGAAGTTTATATACAAATAAGACATTTATATATACAATAAAACTATTCCAGAAATCAAAATCCAAGGCAGGAGAATTAGTTGGGAAATCGGTCCGTTAGGGTCGACCCCTACCCAAAGGGTGTCGACCCATAGGTCGACACCACAACAGGGGTGTCGACACATATGTCGACCTCGTCAGATCCAGGACATATTCAGTTCTGTGTATGTGGACTTGTTTTCTGACCAGATTCATTAACCCTAGGCTATATAAAGGACATTAATCCCATTGTTTTATTCATCCAAATCAATGGCGACAATGAGGTGCTGCCCCAACTCAATTTGATCTAGCCTATTCTTCTTCAACAACAAGTTAAACGTATTCAGAGATATGTGCTACAACATCTACAATCAATCTTCTGTTCTTTAGATCCAATCACAGTGATTTTATGTTATTTTTGGATATAAACACCTAAAATTTAATTTTGACATATTTATAAGTTTGGATCTAAGCCTATGCCTGTTAGTAGTGTGAATCACAACAGATCTGCCATTACTTGTATATCTAATTTACTGACCAAATCTTATATGCCTATCCATGACATCCCTATCATGTTAGTTTGTCCAATCATGTTACCCTATGCCTATCATGTTAGTTTGCCTAATCATGTCACCTTATGCCTATCATGTTAGTTTGCCTAATCATGTTACCTTATGCCTATTATGTTAGTTTGCCTAATCATGTCATCTTATGCCTGTTTTATTTACTATGCTTATTCTTGTTCTCTTTTCTCCCTCCTTCCCTTTTTGGTTTTATAGCCAGACTACCTTCGAGCCTAGGCCTATCGTTGAAATACGCGAGCGCGCGAAATTAGGAACAATTAGGAATGATTAATTTGGGGCATAATTCATATTGTAAAACATGATTGGGAATTTTAGTAAAAAATTGTACCTTAAGCCAAAACTTGAGATTTGGGGGCATAATCTATATCTTGGCTTAAACTTAAATATGGGGCATAACTTGTATCGTACATTGGACGGTGATTTGGGACATAATGAACATGGTAATTGGTTAATAATGAAAATTTCCTAAATTTACAGTAATTAGAACTATAACTGCGCTTAGACACGAGGTTAGATTACACTTGTGGTAGAGGCCTTCCTGAAACCAACCGGCATATCCAACGTCCACAAGTGGTAAATCTAATGTGTGGGGTCTAAGTGCATAAACACGTAACGTGCTAAGACATGAGGTAATGTCTGACTTGTGGAAGAAGTCTGCCCAGACCCAACCGACATATCCAGTATACACAAGTTATAGACTTAATGTGGGAGGTCTAGCGCATTAATAACCATAAATGAATGAATGGTGATAAACTTGTAATACTTAACTTGTTTGAATCCATAAGGATTACATGAACCTGTTAACTTGAGTAGGGGTTAAGTAAACTTGTTTGAATCAGTAGGAGGCTTAAGTAAATCTTGGGGCGGTGGGTAATATTTGTATATATAGGCCCACAAACTTAACCTGTTGGGTTTATGCAATCTTGTTAAACCAGTAGGCATAACCTATTGAAATCCTCGTAGTGGGGATGCAAGCCTTGGGGGAATCTTGTATCATCTGTCATGTGGGACCTGTTTCAGTTAGTAACCCATCTTGGTATCAAATGGGGAACCCCGAACTAAGTCGTGGTCTGGGCACGCTTACCGAGCTGATAATAAGAGGTCACTCGAGTGAGGGCGTTTGGCGGGGCTTTCCAATGGAGTCATGTACGTGCATGGGTCTGCTTGCTAGGGAAGATAAGACGATGTGACATCTGTATATATGGTTTGTGCACATCTTTCAAACAAAAGGGTTGCCACTTTAGGAAGAGATACATCCTACTGTGGGGCCAGCACAGGGTATCTACGAGTTAGGGAGTTGATCGACTGGGATAGTAATTAGGGGACACTTGCTTGTTTAGGAGCCCGTTATTGTCGTTGGGGTTAACACAGTTCTGTTGGGCTACCAGTTATTGTATGGGGTAAAAACCTCTCATTATAAGTACACCTAAGTCTACCATCTTGTACTTGATGGGATCAACTTGTTCTTGTTATACTAGTATTGGTGCAGAGAAAAGTACTAGAGAAGTGCAATGCATGTTCTGATTTGTTTATCCTGTTTACCATGTTATACATGCCTTATGACACTGTTATCTCTCTCCAACTTATATGTATGTCATGATGCGTTTACTTGTTTATATGCTAAAAGTAACTGGACTCCCAAACTTTATGTCTGACCCATTTTGTTTCCTCTTCTTTCTCTTTCGTTTCCTCCTCCCCCCCCCCCCCTTAGGTTCTCAGTGTGGGAATACTCAAGCTTCATCAGGATTCTTCTTTCCTTCTGCTTGGAGCTGCTTGGATGTACTGCTTGATTTCGTATCTTCTCTACTTTGGCTATATTTTGGGGAATATGCTCATTTTATATATTATTGTACTCAGATGATGATTTTTGTACAAGGCAGAAGTTTTATGTTTCCAGTATCCAAGACTTATTGTGTAATTGGGTTTGAACCACGAAGCTTTACTATTAAAAAAGTTTTAATTCCACTGTTATTTTATATCTGTCTTGTAATGTTTTTGTTTACCTATAACGCTTCATGAAAATGCTTTATGGTAAAGAGTGACATTAACGAATGTCGCGTGTCACAATCTCTTTCAACTCTAAATCAATTTATCTTTGAATTCAGCTGCTTCTCAAGAGTTATAGGTTGTTTGTAATCAAAGATCTCTAGGTCAAGTCTTATAGAGTCAATACTACAAAAACTGACAAGAGAAGGGTATGGTCCTATCCTGTTTAAAGTGACTGCATTTGATTGTGTCTCGAAAATAGATTGGGTGTAAAGTTATGGCCCGGTAAATCAACTAAGTCTCGCTGTACTTGGAATCAGTTGGGGTGTGCCCTTGTTGCCCTGAAAATTAGGATTGTAATTAGATATTGTTGAGTAAAATTCCGCATCAACCCAGCGGTGTATGGGGCTGGATGTAGGGGAGTCTCGAATGTGTACTTTCATTTTATTGCTTTTACTTTTACTTTCTGCATTCTATGATTGATTCTGTGATTGTTTGTTTCTGTTGATTTGTATACTATGTGCTTGATTCAAAAAGAATTCAAGAAAATTTATAAATTTCATTAAACATTATTCACCCCCTCCCCTCTAGTGTTCAACTTGCCTTAATATCCTTAATCTGCTTCTCCAACAATTGTTATCAGAGCATTGGTTTCCAAAAATCTCATAATATAATTTTTGAAAAGTTTAAATGGAAAGTTTTGAAGTTTTTCATAACACTAGTGCAAATGTTTGCATTTCATCATTGTTTCATAAGTATGCATTAAACAATTGTGAAAAGTCAAGTTGTCTACCGAATCGATGTGTTGTATAGGAATAGAGATGTTACATGGTTGTTGATGATTCAAAACTTGATGGTCAATTGGTAAATCAAAAAGGATAAATGGATACTGGACAGTGGTTGTTCGAGGCATATGAAGGGAAATTCAAATTTACTGAAAAATATTGTCTATGAAGATGGAGGAATGATCACTTTTGGTGACAACTCAAAATGACATGTGATTTCCATTGGTAATGTCTCTAAAACTCCTACTAATTCTGATATTTTATTAGTTAAGAATTTAAAACACAACTTGCTTAGTATAAGTCAACTATGCGATAAAGGTTATAAAATTAAATTTGAAAAAGATAAGTGCTTTATTGAAGATAATAATCAAAACATAGTTTTCGAAGGAATTAGAAAGAAAAATATTTACATCTTGAGTATGAAAATTTCAAATGATAATTTGTGTTTTTTTGGCCAATACAAATCATCCTTGGATTTAGCATAAGAGTTTTAGTCATTTGAATTTCAAACCTCTATCTAAAATCTCTAAATTAGATTTAGTTAGAGGATTACCCAAAATGAATTTCAAATTAGATAACTTATGTGATGCATGCCAATTAGGAAAATTAAGAAAAAGTTCTTTTAAGTCTAAAGATGAGATTACCACTTCAAATCCGTTAGAATTGCTTTATATGGATTTATTTGGTTCATCACAAACATAATCAATAAACCATAGTAAATATGTTCTCGTTATTGATATGCACGTAAATATGCATATTTATTCACACATTTATTCTTGTTTTAGTTTAAATAAATGACATATGTGGGTATTTTATCGCAATTAAACTATAATTCAATTGATTTCAAAATATTATACATTCATCGTCATACAAAGGAAAAATGGTCATTTTTTGTGCTTATGTTATTTTGAGAATTTTTTACTTGGACATTTCTCATTGTTTTGTAGAAATATTGGTGCATATGGAAGAGGGCTTCATGAAGATTTATATGCATACAAAGGAATGAAGAAATAATTCTCATACATAATCATGAAGGACCCCACTTACTACGCTTAAAAGCTAATGGACAAATTAGTGGATGATAAAGCTTCAGGCAAATTTGATGATGGAGTAATTAAAGCGTGATGATTAATTGGTGGTCACACTTCCTAAAGGGCATTCTTGGTAGCACACTAAAGTGGATTAGGGCTAGGGTTTTATTACATGTATAAATATCCCCTTTTGTTTATATAGCCTCCTCTCTCTCTTTTCTCCATTCTCTTTTAGTGTAATTTAGGAGATTAGCTTTTTCTCTCTTTTATTTTCATGGCTACTTAGCCATTTTCTTTATGTAATTTTTTTTTTTAGTGTAATTTTAATGTAGAGCTCTTTTCTTTTGTTGTCCATTTGCTTTCATGTCAGTAGTGTAGATCTATTTTTATGCAAGTAGAATAGATTTTTATCTTTATTTGCTCTTTTTTTGTTCTCTTTTATAATGAAATTTCTTTATGTTATCATTGAATCCATTATGAGTAGTTAAACCCCTTCAATTTTGGGGTAGTGAAGCTCTCATGATTCATGAATAATTAAAATAAGAATTTCATGTTTCTAACTCTCTTATTTGAGCTTAATCTAAAATTAGATATAGGTAAAGTAAAGATTTTATATGGTGAAAATTGATAGCACATGTTAGTTGATTATTCCCAAATGTGTTATACTCATATCATTAATAGAATCATACTTTATCACAATCTAATTCATTTTAGAAAAAGTAGCGACATTAAAAGCGAAACCATCCTTGATGTTCTATGTAGTTAGTGAATATTAACATATAGAACATACTCATAATGTTTCATTTTTATTAGAACTATTATTTTCTATGTGATAATTAGGGCTTTAGGATTGTATGGAA
The DNA here is from genome assembly GCA_030737875.1 of Allium sativum. NCBI lineage: Eukaryota > Viridiplantae > Streptophyta > Magnoliopsida > Asparagales > Amaryllidaceae > Allium > Allium sativum. The sequence goes on from CM060924.1 coordinate 442,241,803, forward strand.
AATTGATGATTTATGTAGCTTGAATTTTCTAGCATATAAATCATGCTTGTATGAATACAACACTTAATGTGCTAGTTATTAAAGAGAGTTAGAACCATTTTTCATGTTAATTAGATTGATGTTGATAGTGAATCTAGTCCAAAATTGTCTCTTAGTCTCATATTTGTATTCACTTTAACATTGTTAGTTTTCTTTTAGTTTTTAGTTAACAATTTCACTCGCTTTCGGTTTAATTTGATTGAGTAAGATTAGAATAAATTCTTTCCCTGCGGATCGACCCGTATTCGCCACATATTACGGTTGTACGTCGTGCACTTGCGGTTATTATTACGATATTTTTTCAATGGTTTTCTAATTCTATAGAAACGCTGTTTGCAAACAAGTTTTTGGCGCTGTTGCCGGGGAAAGTTAATTAAATTTGATTTTATTCTTCGGATTAATTTTGTTGTATTTCTAAAAGAAATTTGTGTTTTTTAATTTTATTTTATTTACTTGTGTTTGTTTGTGTATTGGATTGCGCATTGTTTGTTTTTGGTATTTGCATTTGTGTTTTTCTTCTTTAAAAAAAATACTTGCCTTTTGTTTTCATTTTCTTTCCCGTTTTTACTACAATTTCCTCCGTTTCTATTATTTATTTCTTTCCAATTTTCCTCCAAATTTCTTTCCTTTTTTCTTACAAATAATTGAAAAAAAATATTTCTTTCATTTCCCTCCCTTTGTAATTTTCTTTCTCTTCTTTGCCTTACATTCCCTGACTGCCTTCCTTCTTTTCTTTCAAGTAATTCATTAAGATCATTTCTTTCCAATTTATTTCTACATTCTCTCTCTCCTTCTTTTTCACAATTTGACACCAAAAAAATCTCTTTCCAAATTTTCTCAATTTCTTCATATATTTTTACAAACAAAACTCACACTTCAAACATTCTACTCCACAGACCAAATCCAACTCCCACCTCAAACTAACTTCATCAATCACATTCATTTCTGCACCGTCCCTTACACTACGCATCACGTTCATAAATTCCACCGCTGTCAACCCAGTTTTCATCCCCAGTCTCCTCACAAACTATACAGCAGCTCTTTGAAAGAGACCAACGCCGCGTCTTCTCCGATCAGCTTCCGCGATCAAACTTCACAAACACCACACATCCCCTCTGCGAATTCAAAACTTACCAGTCAACTCCACATTCACTCCGCTGGTTTCACCACCCACACAGTCCACAATCACCACATCTGACAATAATCACTGCAACCCCAAACCGCTGCCATCTTATCCTATCAACCAAAACTACTTTCATCACATACATTTCCATCTAACATACCACAAACCCACACTCACGGTCATACTCAACAACCAAGCATCATCATCACGTTCAACCCATAACCCCATCATTATCAACTCTTCCAATACTTCAAACTGCTTCACCAAACTACACTACTTAAGTCAGTCACTGCTCCTCCCTCTTCCATTTATCAACCATATCATCACGGTTTAAATCTGTCATACAAATACTGCAACCGCTAAGTCTGAAAACCTGAAACTGATACAAAGCAACAAATAGATTCACAAACCATATCAAATGCCCCAACCACGCAGAAAAGCCAGGCACCCTTCTTTCTTCATAGAAGCCTTAACATCCCCCAACTGAAGAACCTCAGCACTTCCCCATCATACAACCACAACTTAAGAAGCTTCCTTACAAACCCAAAACCGCTCTAAGTTTTTCCAGAAACCCACGTCCGAACGAACCAACCCCAAAATCACGCACTAATTGTGGATCAAGAACCACCTTCATAATCGAAAACCACCACAAATTTGTATTCGGGAATTTTGATTTGTTGATTTATCCCTGATTTTGATTCGTGGAATTTTGTTTTCAAGAACTTGTTCTGATTTCGAAACTTATCGGGGTTAATAAGGAAAATTGGAATAAGGGTTTTGAAGTGGGCAGTGCGTGTAACCTTCTAGACCTTCGTATTTCTTTTATTTATTTATTTTTCTTTTGTTTAGTTTAGTTCTATCATTTTTTTCTTGTTTCTTTTGTTTTGTTTTGTTTAGACCAGTAGGCTTCTTGGCCCGTGATTTTTCATTTTTTTTTGGTTTGTGATGTTTAGTTTAGTTTTAAAAAAATGTTTTAGTTTTGTTTTTCATGAGTTCATTTCCTTTTGTTTAGTTTCTTTTTGTCCCGGTTTAATTTGAAAAAAAGAATCATCTTCAGTTTTGTTTTATCCTTGTACAAATATGTTTCAAGTTGCAAAGGAAAATAAGAAGAATTGTTTGCGCACTTGGCTTTGTTTTTCTCGCTACAAATTGCCTTGCTTGCTAAAAATTTCTGCTAAAAATGAATTGCTAATAATTCTACTTGGTCGGAATTTGAATTGTTGGAGCGGTTGGATACCAAGTAGGGTGTGAACGTGCTAGCGCTACTCAGTTGCACTGGACGAGCTGCCGATCCAGATAAAAAAGTTCTAAACTCTACAGGGCCTGCTGCTGCTTGGAAAATAATAATAAATTACTTGTAAATATTTTTTGCAGGTGTCGTAGCTCGCTTGTAAAATTCTATTCTTGCAATTTATTATTTTTTGATTGTGCTGTGATTGATTATTTTGCCTGTTGATGTGTGGTTGGAAATTTTAAAAAGAACGTGAGATTAATTGAAAATTTTGTTTTTGAAATAAATTATTTTTTAAATTGAATCGAGGATTCCCCAAAAGCTCATTGGAAAAAATATTCGTTAAATTGAAAATTAGGATTGATACTCTCCGAGGTGTCTAAGGAATTGTAGAGTCTAGAACTCAAACGGGTTCTTAAACCTTCATCGTGTTTCTACGGTGATTCGTGGCACACTGATAAACCCTGTCCGAACCTGGCCTAGACTTGTATTCATATAATCTGAAGTTGTTAATTTTAACATATTTTTTAAAGAGTTTTCTTGAAAATGTCCCAAATTCCTTATCCTCATGAATTCTACGATAGTTGTGAAAATTAATATAGTCCATATAATTTTACACCTAATTCATATGGACATTTTAATAACAACTATTGTACGAACAATTTGGATTTTACACCACCACGTTTACAAAAATTTCAAAATAATCCTGATTTCACACCACAAAATTTTCAAAATTCCGACCAACCCTCAAATCTTGAAACAAACGTTGAATCTTAACTTGAAATGTGCACATTAGAAAATCAAAGAATAAGTGAATGGTGTAATTCATACTTGGACAACAATTCAAGTCAAAGTTTTCAAAATAATCACAATTTGAATTCACTTCCAAATTAAAACGATTTTTATTATAACCCTTGTCTATTCAATTTCTAACTCCAAAATGAATTTCAAATTCAAAATGGAAATGTGAGTCACTTTACAAATGATTTTGGCAATGAGAATAATTTCAATTGTGGTGCAACTGGAAATTTTTGTTCTCAGCAATTTCAAATTGAGAATTCTCATGTAAATAATTATAAACTTGATTTTGCTGAGCAAAAGAATGAAATTCACGATAATCACGCGAATTTGTTGTTTCAAGACTACATGAATTTTCATGAAAAACAAAATAATCAAAATCGAACATGTGATGAGTCAAATGTTAATCCACTTTTTACCACAACTGACGATCTTCAACTAACAACTTTTGAAATTGATGAAATTCTTAATGAACTTGTAGAAAGCTCTGTAATTGTTTTGAATTTAAATTCTCTTGAAAATGAAGTTGTCAAACTTCGATTTGATCTTCCTCTCTTAGATTCTGAAAATTTTGAAAATTAGCAACTTTAGATTTTCATCATGACAAAAATGATGAAGCTGTTAACAATTGTTTAAGTGAGGATGACTTTGATGAGCGGAAACTTCTTAAATTGATTGACGATGATGTTGTTGGGTTTGAAATTGAAAATGAAACATTTGAAAACTTTGAAATTCTTGAGGTTGAAAATAATAGAAACTACTGAATGTGATCTTAAACACAATAACGATTTTTCTGAAACTGTTGAAACTCCTTGCGACTTGATCGTTTCAACTAAACCTCACTATGATCATTTTTTTTTCAATGATAAATTTTTGCATATATGAACTCTTTCTGGAATTACACTATTTTTGAGAAAACACGATTTCGAAATTTACTGAAAATTCATTTGTTTGGTTTTGACATTAGGTTTACGAATGAACCTTTAGTTAACAAAATTTCAAATATCAAAGCAAAACGGAACAATATTTCTCGAAACAAGTGTGGGGATGAGAGTGATGCTTACGTCTCTCAATTTATACATCATCTGAACAAATCAAACTTTGTTTTTGAAACTTTTATTGAACCTCGGCTCGATGACCTCTCTTTAGTTGCTACAGAAATTCAATTCGATTTTAGGAGCAATTGTAAGCTCAAAATTTTAAGATTAGCATCTCAAAATTTTGAGAAAACAAAATTTGTTTTTCCAAATCTGACATGTAATATACAATCCTTCTTGATTTGTTTTTTTTGTGTGCTTAAGTTGTGTCTCATAATCTTAATGAGGCTGATTCATTGGTCCATCGTGGACCGGTTCATCTATCTGATGACTGCATATTTTCTGCATGCACATTTAGTAAGTCACACTAACCCTCTTTTGTACATATGTAAATATTTATCTTCCGTTCACTCATTGTGTCATGCATTGACTGTGCGGACATAGTCGAAATCAAGTGGGGGGTCTCACTTTCATTCTGTTTTGCATAGTTTAAGTTTGCATTTTTTTTTCCTTTTTCTTTTTGCATTTTTTCCTTCATCTTTTCAAAAAAAAAATGTATATATATAATAATAATCCAAGGGTATCCAACATTGCTAGTACATCTCGCATTGGTGTGCAAACCCGCCAAGCTCTTTCCGACACCTTGTTGACAAAGTCAGCGTCGGTATACCTTGGTCTCATTTTATGATTGGACACCTAAGGATTACCGACGCTCACATAAATCGTAATGCAGTGTAGGGGTGGTATACTTAGGTATTTGTAAATAATAATAATGTGAATATTTTGTAATAAAGAGAGAGTTAGCACTTAAAATCCAAGCACACTCTTCACTTATTCGACCTAACTTGTTAACAAAAAGGAAGTTGAGATGTCGTTTTATGATTATTGATATCGATCATAGAATTCATTTCATATTTGCACTATGTTTCTACCAAAATAACTGGCCAAGATGGAGGAGTTTGTGACGATAACATGACTTTCGTTTGAAGCTTTGGTTAGTAACGGACTCAAATTTCATAGTGATGACCCAAATTTGTGTTAACTTATTCGTGTATTATTTAAAAGTAAATTATCCGTTTGTAAATATTCCTTTAAAAGCTTGCATTCGTCTTGCAAATATTTTCTAATCTTGCATTTTGTAAATATTTTTTGCGTTCAACATTTGGATTTTGTGGGTAGTATACGCTGAAAACCCTCACGAGACAACACTCGCCCTACTGGGGACACCCAGAGGTTTAACGGCTTATTGCATACGCTCAATGCAATCGTGTTCCCTACGAAAACGGATTTAGCATAGTTTTTACTTTATTCGAGGACAAATAACTAGATAAGTGAGGGGGCATTTGATGTGCACGTAAACATGCATATTTATTCACACATTTATTCTTGTTTTAGTTTAAATAAATGACATGTGGGTATTTTATCGCGATTAAACCATAATTCAATTGATTTCAAAATATCATACATTCATCATCATACAAAGGAAAAATGATCATTTTTGTGATTATATTATTTTGAGAATTTTTTACGACATTTCTCATTTTTCTTGTAGAAGTATTGGTGCATATGAAAGAGGGCTTCATGAAGATTTATATGCATACAAAGGAAAGAAGAAATAATCTCATACATAATCATAGAGGACACCACTTACTACACTTAAAAGCAAATGGACAAATTAGTGGATGATTAATCTTCAGGCAAATTTGATGATGGAGTAATTAAAGCGTAATGATTAATTGGAGGCCACACTTCCTAAAGGGCATTCTTGGTAGCACGCTAAAGTGGATTAGGGTTAGGGTTTTATTACATGTATAAATATCTCCTTATGTGTATGTAGCCTCCTCTCTCTCTCTCTCTCTTTTCTCCATTCTCTTTTAGTGTAGTTTAGGAGATTAGCTTTTTCTCTTTTTTATTTTCACGGCTACTTAGCCATTTTTTATGTAATTTTTTTTAGTGTAATTTTAATATAGTGCTCTTTTCTTTTGTTGTCCATTTGCTTTCATGTCATTAGTGTAGATCTATTTTTATGCAAGTAGAATAGATTTTTATCTTTATTTTCTCTTTTTTTGTTCTCTTTTATAATGAAATCTCTTTATGTTATCATTGAATCCATTATGAGTAGTTAAACCCCTTCAATTTAGGGGTAGTGAAGCTCTCATGATTCAGGAATAATTAGCATAAGAATTTCATGTTACTAACTCTCTTATTTGAGCTTAATCTAAAATTGGATATAGATAAAGTAACGATTTTAATTATATGGTGAAAATTGATAGCATATGTTGGTTGATTATTCCCAAATGTGCTATACTCATATCATTAATAGAATAATACTTTATCACAAACTAATTCATTTTAGAAAAAGTAGTGACATTAGAAGTGAAAGCATTCTTGATGTTCTATGTAGTTAGTGAATATTAACATACAGAACATACTCATAATGTTTCATTTTTATTAGAACTATTATTTTCTATGTGATAATTAGGGCTTTAGGATTGTATTGAAAATTGATGATTTATGTAGCTTGAATTTTCTAACATGTAAATCATGCTTGTATGAATACAACACTTAATGTGCTAATTATTAAAGAGAGTTAGAACCATTTTTTATGTTAATTAGATTGATGTTGATAGTGAATCTACTCCTAAATTGTCTCTTCGTCTCATATTTGTATTCGTTTTAACATTTTTAGTTTTCTTTTTAGTTTTTAGTTAACAATTTCACTCGCTTTCGGTTTAATTTGATTGAGTAAGATTAGAATAAATTCTTTCCCTGTGGATCGACCCGTATTCGCCACGTACTATGATTGTACGCCGTGCACTTGCAGTTATTATTACGATATTTTGTCGATGGTTTTCTAATTCTATAGAAACGTTGTTTGCAAACAGTTATTATAGATGATTTATCTAGATTTACTTGGACAATGTTCCTTAAACATAAAAGTGATGTTTTTATTTATTTAAGACATTCACTAAAAGAATTCATAATTTATTATCTTTGAAAATAAATACTATATGAAGAGATCGCGGTGAAGAATTTGAAAATGAAAATTTTGAGAAATTATGCAATAAAAAGGGAATTACGAATAAATTTTCTTTCCAAGAACTCCTTAACAAAATGGAGTAGTTGAACGTAAAAATAGGATGATATAAGAGTGTGCGAGAACTATGTTGTCTGATAGTAATTTGCCAAAAAAAATTAGGGTTGAAGCAGTTACTATGGCTTGCTATATTTTAAATAAAAATTTAATTTGATCATTAACTAAAAAAACTCCAAATGACTTCTGTATAAAAAGAAACCAAAGGTATCTTATTTCAGAATTTTTGGGAGTAAATGCTTTATTTTAAATACTAAAGTTAACTTAGATAAATTTGAACCTAAGTCAGATAAAAGAATATATATTGAATACTCAAATAGAAGTAAAGCTTATAGAGTTTTTAATTTTATGTATCTTTTGATGAAAATTATAAAGATTTGAATCAAAATGAAGATGAATTGATAATAATGATGAATCAAATGAAATAAATAATGTAATCAACCTAATAAAAGAATTAGGCTTTTAAAGGTCACCTTGAAGAAAATATTCTACAAGATATTGAATCTGTAGTTAGAACCAGAAATCAATAAAATAATATGAGTAATTAAGCTTTTATATTAGCTACTGAACCTAAAAAAATAGAAGAAGCATCAACTGATGATTCGTGGATACTTGCTATGCAAGAGGAATTGAATCAGTTTACCATAAATAATGTATGGAAACTTGTTCCTAGATCAAAGGATAAAACTATAATAAGAACTAAATGGGTATATAAAAATAAAATGAATGAACCTGGTGAGGTCGTTTGAAGTAAAGCACGATTAGTTGCTTAAGGATACTGTCAGGAAGAAGGGATAGATTATGACGAAACTTTTGCCCTTGTAGCAAGATTATAAGCTATTAGAATTCTACTTTCTTTCGCTCATCATAATAATTTCAAAAAAAATTAATGAAAAAGCCAACCCTCAATAGGGTGGCACAGCAAAATAAATCACAAAAGTTTGGGAACTTCCAACGGTGGCTCACAAAACCAATAAGCATAAGTACAACATAATAATAGTCTGAGTGACAGAGAAACATAAGAAAAGGCATAAGAGCCCGGATGAGACCGCATGTGACGATCCGCACTTCTACCTACTTCAAACCGACCAAAAATCGAAACCCATGTCAATTTGAGGTAAGCAAAAGTACGTTTTGTTTGGGTTTATCAAAGAAAATACAGTGGAATACAAAGCTCACAGCGGAACAGATAAAATATAATAAGAATATATTATTGCAGTAGAAACATTTTTGAATACAAAATCTGATTTTACATACCATTACTCCATGAAGACTTAAAATAATATACCGATAATAGAGTACGTACATCCTTCATTCAAAACTCCATCTCTCTCTAGAACTCCAAGTCTTCAAGCTTGAACTCGATCTCGATAACTGAAAAACAAACTAACAGGCTGCCTATGTTGAAATTATGGGCACTCGCAGTTTGTAAGGGAAAAACAAACTATGAGTCAGTCATGGGACTAGTGTGAGAAAACCTTTATTAACTAGTCTTATACTTAGCCTTATTTTGAATAAGGTATCCCGGGACCACACCGAATGTCGCGGAACGGGTTTCCTCCCAAGGATACGTGCACAACCAACTACCAAAAATAATAGACTTATGGAGCCTACAATGCAACAAACAATATGAAATTCCTCAATCTACCCATTCAGGTTTAATCCCCAAATTTAGATTTTTCCAAATCCCATTATCTTTCAGCAATTATTCCTTTGGACTTTATCCCGAATTCTTATTTCAAATCATTTGAAATACATATATAGCATTCATATCAAATTATCTTTCACTTTGGGATTTCAAACCAAAACATATTTAAAAACCTCAAATATCTACTATACAAGCATATTAATATATATGCCACCTGGTCGAGAGATCCTCCTGATGACAAGACCCCAGTTACACTTTACCATCACGATAATAATCCAGGTACGTTCTCTCTCCACCTCGAGAGCGAACCATACCATACATCCGTGACTTTTCATCACTAGCTCCGTTACCCGATCATTGGTAACACATTGAAATTATTTTTTATCCCGAAGTGGGAAAAACCATTTTGCAATAATAATAATCACAAGTACATTCAAATTATAGTGCTTCACACCAGCAGTTCACACATATGATCAGTCACTATTAATCATATCACCTTTCGAGCTCGTATGCCTCAAAGAAGGGTGTTAAGCAAGAGAATAAATTCTCCGCCACCAAACAGATATATCATCAATAGAAACTAATTGGTTATGTGATGAACTACAATGTCAAACACATAATACATTTCTAAATCATTTCGAAAACATCGGTTTTATCCCTCAAAATCCATTCTGTTTTATAAAACATTTTTATAAAACTTCCCTATCTAAAATCGGAAAACATTTCTTTTCACTTAACAAAAACACATTTCAAAAACATTCATTAACTTGAAATGAACCCAAAAGCATCGCTAAACACCTCATAGTCAAATCGTGAAGTGTTTCACAAGGTGTTAGTATACAAGTATTATCTACCCAACCTCATGCTAAATATAAAAGCAATTATTTGCTCATAAACTGGTCAAGCACAATCCAACCAATCAATCAATCACAATAATGAACTTGTATTATCAACCACATATAATCATATAAGCTCATTAACAATTATCGATATTAAACTCGCCCTTAATCGGTTGATAGCTTCCCACAAACTTGAGTGACTACCCGCATTTTACTTAAAGATCGAATCTTTAGGGGTTTGATTTTCTTTGCCACATCAAATCACTTGCAAATAATTCAAACATACCACTAAAAATCAACTAAGGCATGTATATACCTAATATTCCATAAAGGTGTAACTTCGTGAATTAACATAAGGTGTTTCACTTCCAATTTCCATAAGGATGTCAATTTTTACTCCATGACTCTATTTAAGAATCATTAGCAAACATATATCAACAATATAACCACATATAAACCATTAATTTCCTAAGAACATATCATCAAACACCTTATAGGCATCATATAAAACTAGCAAATAAACCCCTTTATAACTTGAAAATTATAACCCGAAATTAAAATCTACTTTCACTCATTTGAAAGCTCTCGTAAATAGGAATTAAACGTACTTTGTTTCGTGGAAATCCGATTTAAATTGCAAATGTTATAAGCATTTATATTTGTAAACAAAATACACGAATTGTCATTGTGCGATTGACTCTATTTTTACCGCGAATAAAATTATTCTGTGATACTTCGAAGTACCTTAGAAAACCATTATATACTTATATAGACCATTCAAAATCATTTTGAAATTATTTTCCCAAAATATTTAGGGCTTAAAATTCAACTTTTATTTTTACTTAATAAATTATATTCCAATTTATCTTTAAATCCAAATAATTAAATCTTGCATTGACCATCCCATTCGTCGGATCAGTTAGGGATAGCCAGGAAGAGCAGGAAACTATATTTTCCAAACCCAAGCCTAGTTACTATCTTCTCTGTCATCCTTGAATGTTCCGGTATTTATTTATTCATTTAAAGAGACTTTATCATAAATTATTATCCTTCAACTTCAAAAATATTGCTTTTAATTACGAAGGAGATTTGTCGATCACCAATGTAATGTCATAATTGATGTATCATGGTGTGTGCGAAACAACAGGCATTATAAACAGTCATAGCAACCACCATAACATAATTAAATAATAATTGTGCACAAGCGTTATTACACTAACGCTTAATTGTTTGTGTGTTCTAAACTACACAACCATCATCCATCATAACAAACATCATACATGCAATCATTAAATCAAGCAACAAAACCCTTTAAAAGTTCAGTTTTTCTCACCTCGTGAAGTCCAAGCTTTTGCCTAAGGGTCCTTCCTTCTAGCCTTGCCCTCCTTTCTCTTTTTCTTCCTTTTCCTTTGCTTTATTTTTTTATTAATGAATTTCGGCCATGGCCATGAGCTCAAGGGAGAGGGAGGAAGAAGAATATTTTCAAGAGAAGAAAGTGAATGAGATGGTAAAGAAGGTAAGGGCGGTGGGTATATATAAGGGTGAAAATGGCATGGATTGCTTATGTGTCTTAAATCCAAGGGTAGAAAATATGTGGCTAGGATTGATCCTTGAGTTTCATGCTTATCCACTTATGAATAGTAAAATGTGCTTTCTTAAGCACCTTCGTGCCTCAAATCGGAGTATCAAACGATAACGGTTTTCAGATATTCTTCAACCATATTGTCCAGTTTCTAACGTACTTTAATCCTATGTGTTCAAATCCAAGATCGCAGTTCGTTTGGATTTTCAAATAATTTATTTTAATTTTGTTTTTTTAATAACTTTCTTTATTCGATACGGGATTTCCCCAAACTTCATACAAAACTAATATTCTATGTTCTAAATTTTTCTGGATAGGCCTCAGGTTCCAGTTTTGCCATTAGAACTATCAAATTCCAATTATCGTTGAAATTTAGTTCAAATTTTGGCCTTTTATTTTTTTTCTTTTCTCCATACGGATGTCGTTTTACGTGAAACTTCCCTGAGTACTAAAATTCACTATTCCGGATCCAACGGAGGTGGTCTCACGATCTAGCGATATATCGTTCTCAAGATATCCTCAATATCGTACGTTTTTAGTTCAAATTTTGAATCTTTTGTGAATTTAACATATCTAACGGATGCCATTTTTGGCGCAACTTGGTTGGTTACCTAATTTCATCATTCCAGATTTAATGAAACGGATTCCATCGAAATCCGAATTTTTTAGCCAGTACTTCCTTAAGAAACTATTATTTCTTAAGAGAAATCGATATTAAATTGGTTCTGAAATTTCTGGGTCGTTACATTCTCTTCCACGTAAAATGTTTTTGTCCTCGAAATCGAAGTTGGAACAACTTGTCGTATACTTAACCAATACCTCGATTATTAACCCTAGAGTTTTGTTGGTTAACTCCTCTATTTAACTTTATCTGTTTATTCATTGGGCATAGGACTGCATAATATACCTCTTTATAACTGCAAACACCCATAAATTTTCCTTTATCCTTATCCTTTCTGGAGTCACTACGAATATACTCGCATAGGTCCAACCTATTTTCTTCTTCTATCTGCTTATAAATCCTTTTCGCTTGTTTTCGACTCATCATCTTAGGTTTAATTCCAGATAGACCACAGTTATCTATACCCTACAACTTTTAATATTTTACCAAAAAGTTTTATAATCTTTTTAGAAAATGCCTCGACTGTTCAAAATCGTCGAGAATTTAAATTTCTTAATTAGTTATACTAATTATTACCTCCAGCAGTCAATTAGTGGATTAAATTTTCCAAAACATAACTTTCATCAAAACATATATCCATTTTATGAAAATATACTTTTGGACAAAATTATTTCATTCATCCATAAAACTGGGTTGGATTACTATGTTCAAGTGTTTGGAAATACCTACCGATACAGTGAGCTCTTACTGCACTGACCAATGTTCATAACCCACTCAACAAATTAATCCAACACAAAACCATTTGTATATCAAATTACAAATACGCCTCTCATATACATACATATATATATATATATATCACAACTCATTCTAAGGTATTACTAACCCTATCTCTAATGAGTTACTTGTCCTAGGATACTACTGATCCTATCTCTGACAAGTTTGTATCCCATAGAGCCAAAGTTTATCTAACCAAAGATCTGATACCAATTGTGATAACCCGCACTTCTACCTACTTCAAGCCGACCAAAAACCAAAACCCACGTCGATTTAAGGTAAGCAAAAGTACGTTTCGTTAAGGTTTATCAGAGCAAATATAGAGGAATACAAAGCTCACAGCAGAACAGATAAAATATAATAAGAATATATTATTGCAGCAAAAACATTTTTGAATACAAAATCTGATTTTACATACCATTACATTATGAAGAATTAACCTAATATACCAGTAATAGAATACGTCCGGCCTTCATATGAAACTCCATCCCTCGCTGGAACGCCAAGTCTTCAAGCTTGAACCCGATCTCGATAACTGAAAAACAAACTACGAGTCAGTCATGTGACTGGTGTGAGAAAACTTTTATTAACTAATCTTATACTTAGCCTAATTTTGAATAAGGTATCTCGGCCGCATGTCGCGGAACGGGTTTCCTCCTAAGGATATATGCATAACCAACTACCAAAAATAATAGACTTATATATGGAAAAAAATTGTAAAATTAGTATAAATTATGTAAAAGTATTTTGAATTGTAAAGTATAAGTTTTTGTTAAGATAAACGATATTTTGATCAAAGTAGTTAAGATAACGGTTTTGTAACGCTTTTGTAACACCTTTGAAACACTATTGTAACACTTTCTTTGAAAGCAATCTATTTTGAAGTTTTTAACCCGCGACTGTTTTGCGAACTATAAGTAAATGATTGGTGGAATGTTTTCGAAGATTTATAGAAAATGTTTTACATGGAAATTAAATAGATTTATTTGATATTAAAACAGATTTTTCGATTTTAAATAATTGGATATGTTGGAGATAAACCTTCGGACGTTTGATATTAATTCAGTGGATGATGACTCTTACTATACGAGGAATTTAAAAGGTAGTACACCGTTATTCCGCTTATAGTATGAGTTGGATACGGAGATTAATATTGAGGATAAGTTGATGGTATTTCTATCCAGATCTAATGTCAAAGAGTTGGATAAATCTTTTAATTAAGATACGGGTTTCCTAATTTGATTGAGATAAGTAGGATAGAAATAATCTTCGGATATTTGATATGAAATTTTGTGGTGTAAACATATACTATTTGAGGAATTAGGAAGATATTATTATATCGTTGTTCCTCTTATGGTATTCGTTGATCATGAGAATTTATATCGAATATAAGTAGATACAATTTTTGTGTAACTTATGTTCAATATTGATTGATTTGGGTTTTGTCGTGAATGGTATCTTTAATAATGTCATTCTTGAAACCTGATGAGATTGAGTTGTGGAAATTCATATCGTAATTTAGGATTTAATCAAATCTTTGATTTGAATAAACTGAAGATAAGGAATTGGGAAGGAAGTATAATCTTTAATTAGGATTAAAGAATTGAATAACGTTTGGATTCGAAACTATGGATAAAATGTTTTCAAAATAAACTGGATTTGGAAAACGAGTGATCAAACGGGAAGTTAATTGAGGTTTTGAGGCTAAAGTATCTTTGATAAAGGATGTGTTTTAAAAGAGAAAAATTAGAATATGGATTTTGTTAAAGATAATTTGAGAATGGGTTTAAAGTAGTTTAATCAACAAATCCAAGATGGAAGGATATTGGATGAAAGCCTGTGTGTTCTGTAATTGTGTTTATAAAATTTCGCTAATTATTTGGAAAGGCCGGGTTTTTACTCATTCTGAATAATTATATGACGTTATGTTGATATGAAGATGATGATGAAGATGGTTGAAGACCGATATTCTTCACATCGGATGGACAGCTTGTCGATGCCTAGGGGTCACTCCTCAAGAGGTTAAAGTAATTGCATTATCTGACCGTACTTGAAGCGTATCGGATTGCAAGGACTTGCACGACTAGGCGAGGAAGTGGAATCAAGTGCCTTCGGTTTCATTCTTATTCTCGGAATGGACTTCTTGATGGATTTCGTGTATGACACTATATTTTGTAAAATATAGACTGACATTTACTAAACAGACTTATGTTTGGTGGCGGAAAATATATGTTCTCTTGCTTAATACCCTTCTTTGAGACGTATGAGCTCAAAGGTTGTATGTTGGTGAATAGCAGTTTGTGTTTTAAAGAATGATAGTGTGGCATGATAATTGGAAATGATCAAGGCTTTTGTTGAAAAGCAGGGCCTTGTGGTTGAAGATTAAAGCATGGCTTAAATATGTAGCTTTTTGTATGACGTGACCTCGCGGACCTCGCAACCCAGATTGAGTCAAAGCAGGATTATAGACAGCAGGGGTAGGGACTTAACGTTCCATCTAGCAAAAGGTAACGCCATGGTATGGAGCCCAGGCATTTACTTATGTGGTTTGTTGGATGAGGCGCCTCGGACTACGTCAATATACCTAGATGACAGTCTACACACAGACTGAGGGACGTTATGTTCAGGCTGTTACATTAATCCATGAAGTAGGGTGGACCGACCCTGCCGCTCTAATGGAGCCAGTTGGGATCCTGGAACCTAGCTGGGGGTTCTGAATCGGACTGGGAATATACTTATCCCAGACTCATTGATGGAAATCCGACTTCCAATACGAAACCCTTTACGATTTTCGGTTGTATACCTATGTAGCGAACATAGTGGGATGGGGGCACTATGTGTGCTAAGATTCATAAGTTTATTTTCGAAAGGATTTTTCACACCCATGTCATTATAATAATATCAAATGTTTTTGCTTACCTTGAATCGACGTGGGTTTCAGTTTTTTGGTCAGTTTGAAGTAGGTGGAAGTGCAGGTCGTCACACCGCATACCTTGACATATCTATAAGCCAACCACCATGGCTTGCCAAGAGTATACTGGGTGCTAGACACAGGACTGTGGACGTGCCACAATCCACTACTAAGGACCAAGATATGCCAGGGCTGAAACATAAAGTATGATGACGAGATAGCGTCCACTAGAATAGTCATAAATGAAGAGATCGGGAGAATAGTGGATTGTAAAAAGTGCTTTTCTAAATGGATGTAAAAAGTGCTTTTCTAAATGGATTCATTAAAGAAGATGTTTATGTTGAACAACCCCCATTATTCAAGGATGAAAAATTTCCTTATCACGTTTATAAATTAAAGAAAGTCATGTATAGTTTAAAACAAGCTCCTAGAGCCTGGTATGATCGTTTAAGAACATATTTGTTACAATCAAACTTCGAAATTGGTAAAGTAGATAATACTCTTTTTATTAAACGAAATGAAAATGATATTCAACCAATACAAATCTATGTAGATTATATAATTTTTGGATCTACTAACAATAAAATGAATCAAGAATTTTTTGAAATAATGACGAAAGAATTTGAAATGATTCACATGGGTGAACTAACTTTATTTTTAGGATTACAAATTAGACAATTAGAAATTGGAATATTTATTAATCAAGAAAATACGCTAGACATTTAGTTAATAAATTTAATATGGCTAGTACTAAAGGTAAACCCACTCCTATGGCAACTAATGCAGCCTTAAGTAAAGATGACTCTTCAAAAGATGTAGATCAAAAACCTTATAGAGGAATGATATAATCTTTATTGTATATAACTGCTAGTAGACCAAACATAATGCATAGTTTTTGTCTTTGCGTTAGATATCAATCACAACCTATGGAAACTCATTTGAAATCCGTAAAATGTATTTTAAGGTACATTAAACATACGTTAAATTTTGGATTATTCTATCCAAATAACGATTCATTCCATTTAATTTTGTATTGTGGTGCTAACTATGCTGGTTGTAAATCATATTGAAAAAGTATGAGTGGAGCTTGTCACTTTTTGGGTCATTCCCCAGTTTCATGGTTTAGTAAAAAGCAAAATAATGTTTCCTTGTCAACAACTGAAGCAAAATATATATATTTGCTGCTTTGGCTTGTTCTCAAGTAATATATATTCAACAAACTCTAAGAGATTTTGGTTTAAATATTAACAAATCACCAATTTACTGCGAAAAAAATGAGTGTTATTAATCTATCAAAAAGTCCTACACATCATGCTAGAACAAAAATATTGATGTGAGACATCATTTTCTAAGAGATAATGTAAATAAAGAAAATATTTCACCAGAATTTGTTAACATAGAAAATCAAATTGTAGATATATTAACTAAACCATTAAATGATGCAATGTTTACTAAATTAAGAAGAGAACTAGGAATTTGTTCTCTAAACGAAGTAAAATAATCAAATAGTTTAATATAAATATAGTATAAAATATAAGAAAACTAAAAAAAAATCAAAACAAACATACATATGTCGACATAGGGAAATGTGTACGTTGACATATAACAAAAAAATTAAAAATAAAACACTCTCAAAAGTTAGTTACAACTCTTATTTGAACTTTCCACTTCGAAAAGTCTTCTTCTCTCAGTCATTTTCTCCATGAAAAAAATTCTGAAACATAAATATAATGGCTTCCACTTCAAGTAATAATCAAAACAATTCTCTTTCGTCTCCTACGCCTTCTCAAGGCATGTTTCAACGAATGATGCATGCAAGGGTAATCAAAATAGAAGATTCTATGAAAGATACCCTTCAATTACTTGCTGCAATTCAACTTCTCCAACTCCGGATGACTAGAGAACAAGAGAAGCATGGGAAGATCATCAGGAATCTTCAAAAATATATAATAGATAATCAAGAGAATCCAATTATCATTGAAGATGATTCCTCCAACATTCAAATTCATAATCCATGCAGGAAGATGATGATGAAGAAGAAGAGGAGGTTAAAGAAGGAGAGGAAAATCAAAATCAAGGAATGGACGAAGATGATCCAGTAATCTGCGCCGGGAAGTGTGTTTCGATAAAGATAGAAATGTGGTTAAAAACAAGCGAATTCTGTCTTCATTACCTAATTTGTCCAATTCACAAATCCTCGATTGTTAGGAATAATTAATAGTTTGTATATTTATTTATTCGTGTAAGTGCTAATGTATGTAAAAATTTGTATATATTTGTTAAATACTTATGTAATTGTAAAACAACATAAGTATATAATAAACGTTCGTATTGGTATTCTTAAGTGCCTTTTGTTTATACTTAAGAACATTATTAGATCATTATACTTGGTTTAGTATAGAATAGTTTTAGGATTGGTGGTCTTAGTTTTAGAATTGTGTCTTTGCTTTTAGGAATATTATAGTATAGTTTAGGATTATATATATTTTTGTTGATAATAAAGGGGGAGAATTATAAAATAGGGCTTAGATTAAGGAGGAGTTGGTAGTTTTAGGAGGAGTTAATGAAGTAAGGGGGAGTAAGTGAAGAATGAGACATCGGTATGAATATTTTATAACAAGGTTGTCATCATCAAAAAGGGGGAGACTGTTAAGGACTGGGATGATGACGATGATGGTTTTGATAACAACAACCTTGTTTCTACTTTGTTTAAATTATTATTGTTATAAAAAATATACTAATACAACTTTCCAGATTATATATATGTGTGTATATACAGGAAATCTATGCAGGTATATTATACTTGAAGACTGTACAATTTAAAAGAATCAAGATTTCAAATAGTAGAGTTCAAGTTTCAAGAATCATGAGTATCAAAAGTACAAGAGTTCAAGAATTATAGGGTCGGTATGTTTAGAAATTATGTTAAAAATCTGGTTAACACCTGATTCTATTTTCAAATCTAAATTCTAATTTTTAAATTCAAATCCTGATTTTAAATTTGATTTCAAAATAATTTCAATTTTTTTCTTGATCTTGTTTTCAAACGATTTCAAAATTACTTCCTTATTCAGAATACATATACTTCTTTGTTTTAATAATGTTCTAACTCCTAATAGTTATTTTCTAAACATTGAAAAACTAAGTTTATGTTCAAATTTATATTTTGGATTAAAGTTTTAGTTTTTATATATTTACTTATGTTGTTTATCCTTCTTAAGTTTTTGATATATATAGTTTTATATCTATTTATACTTTTATATCATTTAACTTTTAATTTCTTAATTATTTTTAGTATATTTATATAAGTTTTAAAATATGTTTCTTCTTTGAAAAGAATGTTTAAATATAAAGATTTAATTTATTTTCACTCTGGATTCATTATAGTTTATTTAAAATTTGCTTGAATTGATTTAAACTTTTATTTTTGAATTTTTCCTTGCATTTGTCGACATATAGAAATAGGTATGTCGACATACTAACCATTAGAGCATTTTTAAATTTTGAAAAGAAATGTCTTTCGAATTCAAAACTTTTGGAAACGTTGTGACTATTGGAAACATATAAATACCTTCTAAAATTTGAATTTTTTTAATAATTTTTCATCTTCTTCTTTCTCTCTTAGCATCCTACCATTATACTACTTTAATTCTTGAGTTTATACACTTACACTCTGCCGATTTCAACAAAAATCATATCACTCTTCTTCTCTTTCAATTCAAAATCAAATTCTCTCTGAATTCAAGTGCTTCTTAAGAGTTATAGGATGTTTGTAATCAAATATCTCAAGGTCAAGTCCTGTAGAGTCAATATAACAAAAACTGATAAGAGAAGGGTGTGGTCATGTCCCATTTAAAGCGACCGAGTGTGATTGTGTCCCGAGAATCGATTAGGTGTAAAGTTGTGGCCCGGTAAATCAACTAAATCTTACTGTACATGGAATCAATTGGGGTATGCACTTATTGCTCTAAAATCAAAGATTGTAATTGGATATTGTTGAATAAAATTCCGCATCAACCCAACGTTGTGTGGGACTAGATGTAGGGGAATCCTGAACCAGTACGAAATCCTAGTGTGTACTTTCCATTTATTGCCTTTAATTTCTGCATTCTGTGATTGATTCTATGTTTGTTTGTTTCTGTGATCTGTATAATGTGTGCTTGGTTCAAAAAGATTACAAGAAAATTTATAAATTTCATTAAACACTATTCATCCCGCTCTAATGTTTAGTTGTCTTAAGATCCTTAATCCGCAGCTCCAATAACTGAGATCTAGCAGAGGCGAACAAGGTCAGATAAGTTATAGGGTGTGCCGAGTAGACCGAACAATCTGCTCGATCACCGCTATAGAGCGAGTGCGAATGGTGTGAGGAGTACGAGACCAGACCTGGGCGTCCCACGCAGGGAGTGATAGGGATCCTTGAGGGAATGAGACCAAAAATCCGGCATGGGGAGATGAAACAGACTGTAAAATTGTGAATATTAGGTCAAGTCCTTAATAAACAAACTTAATGCCCAAAATCTCTGTAATAGCCCGCATTTTACGTATCGGAAGATCGTAAAATATTTTTATTTCATTCCCTAAGGGTTGGATCATTCTTATGTTTTGATATGTTGCTTATGGGGATGTGAGATATGTCCATAATTTTTACTGATTTTGTTTGTGACCATTTTGCCCCTATTAGTCTTATACATGGAATAACTTTGGACTCAGGTCGAATCAGGTTGTGAGACCTGTGTCATTGGAAAGGAAAATGATGGTTGCCTTTCCGTAGAGTGATTACATTAAATATTTGGCTCAGCGTATTGGGAGGAATCGTTGTTTTAAGGTTTTTCAGTTGACAGTTCAGGTTTGGAGAGCCACAACGAGCTAATTTGGGAAGGCCCATTGGTGGGCTAGTGGAAGGGTATAAATGGGGGTGGTATGAGAAATGTTTTAGTTTCTCTATTCTCTCATAAGTTGGACTATGTTGCTCCTTCCTCTAATACCTTTCCACCATTAAAATCAACTTCTTAAGGAAGAAAATTGAAGATCTACACTACTGGAGGCTAGATCTACATTAATTGAAGAGGGATTTCATCGGATCAAGGAGTTTGGATTTAATTCCTTGTTGTCTGGAATCTTATTGCTTTGATTTTTACTTGTTTGGGAGAATCGGTGAGTGATTTACATCTCTCACATGGATTCAATGAAGTATATGAATATTTAATCATGTTTTTATCATATTTATGTGTTTTACCATAGATCTAAACCATTATAAGTCCATTTTCATATGAGACACCTTACGATCCATTTAGTAAGTTTAAATCGGTTGTTTTTATGCTATTTCATGCGCATATGCAAGTTAGATCTATAATTTTGTCCATATGATCATTTACCATGATTTTGGGGTGATTTGCATAATTTGATGAAAATTGTCGTTTTCATGTTGTTAGATGATGCATATCATGTTTTTGGTAATATTTAATGAGTCAGATGAGTTGGTTTCGTCGAATCTATCGTTTGACGAAGTTTTGGTCGAAATTGGAGTTGGATTGGTGAAGTTAGGTTTTGGGTTGGTCGTGATTATCCTGGTCGGTCATTTCTGCCTTGGGGAACAAGCCAGTTGGGTCGGTCGGTGATAGAGCAACGTTGGATCAGGTCGGTCACTTGAAAGCTGGTCGGGTTGGTCAGGGGATAAAGGCGGTCGGTCCTTAACCCAGGATGCAGGTCGGTCGTGTAAAGGTGGACGGGTCGGTCAGGGTCGGGTCGGTCCAAATGGGAGTTTTGGATCAGCTAAGACGTGAGGGATTGAAGTTATGGCTTTGAGTCGGTCCTATGTGAATGGGTCGGGTCGGACTTGACCAGGTCAGTCGAGTGGGATCGGGTCGGTCGAGTTTTGAGGACAGGAAGGAACTGGGTCGGGTTGGTCCTATTTTGGTCGGTCGAGATGAATTTTCAGCAATGCTTTTAAATGCTGTGGTGAGGAGCATAAGTGTTGTAATCTGTTTTCTTTAGCAATTGATGTGATGCTATGGATTGTTTCGGACCTTAAGATTGATGTTTCTTTGGTTAAGTTGGTGATAACTCCGAGGAGAATTCAAGTGAAAATATTCGAAGTGTTGAACGTGTTCGTTGATCGGCGTAGAGCAACGAAGAAGGTGGCAACTCAAAGGTCGTGAGTTGGTGGATAATGATTGCTCGAGAAGGTTGCTTGACCTATGATAAGTCATCGAGTTTGATAACTAGAGATGAGAAGGCCGAGAGATTATCTTTGTCGTAAGGTCTAGCAGGCTTAAAGCAGGGCACGATAGGGGCACCTAAAAGATCGGTTGTAGGTCGAGTACCCTGGGTATCGTTGAAAGGCCTATTTGTCAAGGTTGGACATACATATGTATCGTCGAAAGGCGTACGGAGCTTATGCTAGAAATAGGGTTACCATTAGCCCTTGACATATGTCAACGTTGGCCGTCATACGATTAACGATGGTTTCAAAGCAGGATTGGCGGTGATAGCCAGAGTCAGTCATGAATAATTGGTTGTTCTGTTTGTACCGTCTCGTGTAGATTGTCCAACGTCGAAGGAGATGTTCCTTAGGTGCTTGTATGATATTGGTTTAGGCCTCTGGGGCTTGTGCTTGAGGGATATTAAATTCGATTAGGATGGTTTACATAAGATATATATAATCTGGATGTTATGAGTGGTTGCCATGATTGAATGGGTGTTCTGGTTTCCATGGATGAACGGTTGAATTGTTTATCGTAAAGGCTATCACTGTCCGATGTGGGGAAGATATGGTTGAGTTCTTCTCTAGTGTTATGGGTAGATTAGTAAGTTTATCTATCCATTCTCATATACTTTATTGTTGAAGTTTGTTAGTTGTTTTATCGCTCACCAAGACTGTTGTCTGACTCAAGGTTTTATGTTTTCTCTTATTACCTTGGGTTGTTCATCCGGTTGTGGATAGGCAGACTAAGTAGCAGGTGACAGTTGATTAGTGAGGATGCTGCTGCTATGCGAGGGCGAGCAGGAGGTTGGCGTACTACTTTTACTACTATATAGTATAACTGTTTCGACTGTTTGAGTTGCTCTATGATTATTGTAGTGAGGCCTTATGTACATACTTGATATTTCCTATGATGTTGGGATAGTCTTTTCGGATGTTGTGAAAGTTTGAAAAGTTTGTTGTATGATGCTTCACTACTATTACTTGTTGTATATTTTCTATTATAATTTATCCTTGTGCTGTGATATTTACGACAGGTTTCGATGATATTTACCTACTCTGATGATCGTCCATAGTTGTCGTGTACACCTTTCAGCGCATTATTCCTCTTGTTTAGTGCAAGGGTTGTGGGCAGTCGTCACATTTGGTATCAGAGCTTTGGTTAATGATTTTAGCCAAAGTTCGAGACGTAATTACGTATGAGAGACGTATTTGTAGATTTTAGTTGGATGCTTACTATATATATTAGCATATACAGTAGTAGCGGTTGTTTTCCTTTAGCAGTTTTTCTTGAAAGTGACTAATTATTCTAAATTGCAGATTTAGAATGAGTAGAAGAATAACATGACACGCTGCTAGAGGAGATAATACTAGATGGGGAAATGGAGGTGAACCAGACTACCCTACCATGTTTGAAGCCATGATGGAGGCACTCATGCGAAGGCTCCCCGCTCTAGTGGCAGCTACGGTAGACATAGGAGTTCAGTTGCCTAGGGTTGTGGATTTTGCGAAGCTATGCAAAGATTATACATCCCTAGGAGGAAAACCATTCAAAGGATCTGAGCCAGCTGAAGAGGTTCAGAGGTGGATGGATTCTTGTGTTCATATCTTTGGAGACTTGAGTTTGGATGGTGCAACCAAGAGAAAGCTTGCATCAAAGCAACTGCAAGGCAGGGCCAAGGAATGGTGGAATTCAGTAATGCTTGAGACTCCAAAGGGAGAAATTTCATGGGAGCAATTCCAGGCTAAGTTTGAAGAAAAGTTTATCTCCACAGCTCAGAAATCTGCGCTATTCAAAAAGTTCGTAGAGCTGAAACAGAATGGTCGTTATGTGCTTGATTATGTTTCTGATTTCGAGGCCTTGTCCAAATATGCTCGTTCATACATTGATACACCTTATCAGAAGAACGAGAAGTTTATTATGGGGCTGGGTACCTATATTGGAAGTTCGTTGGTGGATCACCTTGATGTCGAGAAGCTTGTGGAAAAAGTTGTTGGCCATGAGAGCTTGTTTCCTAAGGAAGCAAATGTTGTCACTGCAACCATAGAAGTTCAGAAACCACAGCAGGGTGGTAATAATAAGAAGAGGAAGCACCAATAGCAGAAAGGAAAGGATGGCCAGAAGAAGCCTAATAGTGAGGTGGTTTGCTTTAACTGCCAACAGAAGGTTCATTACTTGAATGAGTGCAAGAATCCCAATGCTAAGAACAAGTGCTTCAAGTGCAAAGCCTGGGCATGAGAAGAAAGACTGTCTAGAATCAGCTAAGGGCAAGCAGGTTGTGAAGGTATATGCTTTGGAAGCCATGCCAATTTCTTCAAGAGCTCCTACTACAAAGGAAAAGGGAAAGGGTGTCATTGTTCAAGGTACTCTTTCTACCCGAGGTGTTTCAGTTCATGTGTTGTTCGATACTGGAGCATCACATTCTTTCATTTGTAATGAGCTTGTGTGCCACCTGGGTTTGGAACCCGAGATTTGTGATAGACCATTGATTGTGACTAATCCAGCTGGGGGTTCGTTCAATCTTTGCATGATTTGTCGTGGTCTAGTGTTATTGAGTCATGGTTGGTCTTTTGTGTGTGATTGCTTTGTTCTTAACTTCACTGGGTTTGGGATCATCTTGGGCATGGATTGGCTCAAAAGGTATGCGGCAAGGGTGAATTGCGAGAAGCTAGAGGTGAGAGTCGGGGATGTGGAAGGGCGAAAGGTGTTGATTAGATGTAAGTGCGAAGACAGTGTCTTCATGAGCTATCTATACTCGCTTGGTATTCCACAGGAAGACTTGTCATCTGTGTTGATTGCTAATGAGTATGAGGATGTCTTTGACGAGGTCAAAGGCTTGCCACCGCATCATGAGACCTAGTTTAGGATCGATTTGGTGGAGGGTGCTATATCAATTGTTTTTCCTCTTAGGCGGAGGGCGCCTAAGGAACAATGAGAGTTGGAGGTGCAAGTTCGTGACCTACTAGGAAAGGGATTCATTCGGACAAGTGTTTCCGAACGGGGTGCACCGGTCGTGTTTGCAACCAAGGCAGACGGCTTGCTAAAATTCTGTGTGGACTATCGTGAGATGAACAAGGTGACTAAAAGAACAAGTATCTATTGCCAAGGATTGATGACTTGTTCGATCAGCTTCACAAGGCCAAAGTGTCTTCTTAGATGGATTTGGCAACAAGATTTTACCAGTTGAGGGTGGCAAAGGATAGTGTGCAAAAGACTACTTTTAGGGTACCATCCGGTTTCTTCGAATGGTTGGTGATGCCATTCGGGTTGACTAACGCGCCAACGTATTTTATGGATTGTATGAATAGGGTTTTCAGGGATCAACTGAACAAGTTCGTGCTTGTGTTTGTGGATGATATTCTGGTTTATTCCCGGAATGAGGAAGAACACAAGATGCACTTGAGGGTTGTGTTGGAAATCTTGCGAAAGCATCAGCTGAGAGCTAAGTTTTCAAAGTGTCACTTCTGGAAGAGCGAAGTAAGATTCTTAGGCCATGTTGTTTCTGGAAATGGGATATCAGTTGACCCAGCTAAAGTAGCAGCAATCTAGGACTTGGATAGGCCTAAGAATGCGACGGATGTTTGGAGTTTCCTTGGATTGGCTGGTTATTACTGACGGTTTATCAAGGATTTCTCCAAGGTAGCTGCATCGTTGACTGGATAGACAAAGAAGAACCAAGTGTTCACATGGGATGCAAAGTGTGAGCAAGCTTTTGAAATCCTGAAGGAGAGATTAACGAGTGCTCCTGTGTTGACCATTCCGAGTGGGAAAGAAGAGATGGTGGTATATACCGATGCATGTGGTACTGGACTTGGAGCAGTACTGATGCAAAAGGATAAGGTTGTGGCCCACGCGAGTCGATAGCTAAAGCCGTATGAGAAGAATTGCCTAACTCATGATTTGGAGTTGGCGGCAATTGTGTTTGCTCTGAAGATGTGGAGACATTGCTTGTTGGGAGTTCGATTCGAGTTATTTACGGATCATAAGTCATTGAATTATCTTTTCTCCCAAAAGGATTTGAATCTTTGACAGCAAAGATGGCTAGAGTTTCTGGTGTCGTATGATTTTGATATAGCCTATACTCCTGCTAATGGTAACGCAGTTGCAGATGCGTTAAGTCGAAGACACACAAGTTTGGGAGCGATGTTTTCCGAAAGGAAGAGCCTTGGGTATTTGGCAAGGTTCGATTTTAGGCCAAGGTATGAGTTGGAACCTAAAATGTTGGCAAGCTTGTCGATAAGACATACTTTTATCGAAAGGATTGAAGAGAGCCAAAAAAAGGTGCAAAGCTTCTCGAGTTTATCCAGAAACTGGAACCAGAGGATAAAGAGTTCGAGATCGATCGAGAAGGTTGGCTTCGAAAGAAAGGGCGATTAGTTGTTCCTGATAGCGACGGATTGAGAGATGAGGTTCTGAGGGAATGTCATCATTCAAAGTTGACGATTCATCCCAGTAGCAATAAGATGTATCAAGACATAAAGCGAGTCTACTACTGGGAAGGGATGAAATTGGATATTGGAAAGTTCATTTCCAAATGTATGAACTGTCAGTTGGTGAAAGCTGAACAGAAGAAGCCAAGTGGTTTGCTTTAGCCGTTGGAAGTTCCTACATGGAAGTGAGAGCAGATATCGATGGACTTTATCGATGGACTACCTAGAACCAGGGCAGGAAATGAAGGAATTTGGGTCATCGTGGATTGCTTGACCAAAAGTGCAAGGTTCATTCCTGTCAAATCGACTAGGACGACATCAAAATTGGCTGAGCTTTATGTAAAGTAGATAGTTCGATTCCACGGTATCCCAAAGAGCATAGAGAGTGACCAAGATCCATTATTTACAAATGGATTTTGGAAGTATTTGCAAGAAGCTTTGAGGACCGAGTTGTGTTTTAGTACGTCTTATCATCCCCAAACTGATGGTCAAACCGAGAGGGTCAACCGAGTTTTGGAAGATCTCCTAAGAGCTTGTGTGTTGGATTTTGAGGGATCATGGGAAGACCATCTGCATCTAGTTGAGTTTGCATATAATAATGGCTACCAGTTTGGCATTGGGATGGCACCATACAAGGCGTTGTATGGGGGACCATGTATTCTCCAGCATGTTGGTTAGAAACTGGAGATAAGTTGGTACTTGGGCCAGAGATGATTAGAGAGACCTCGGATTGTATGGAGATCATTCAGCAATGAATGAAGACGGCCCAAGGTCATCAGAAGAGTTATGCTGATAAACATCGAATTTTTTTGGAATTCAGTGTTGGCGATATGGTTTTCGGGAAGATTTCGCCATTAAAGCATATGGTTAGATTTGGAAGTAAAGGAAAGTTAGCTCCAAGGTTCGTGGGATCATTTACGACAATCGAGCGAATTGGAAAGCTCGCATATAGATTGGAGCTACCCGAGAAGATGTCGAGTGCGCATAATATTTTCCATCTGTCGTTTCTACGGAAGTTCATGCATGATTCGAATGTAGTGGTATCTCCAAAGCAGTATAAAGACCTAGAAGTAGAGACCGCAGTTGCGAAATCTCATAAGCCACTTCGTTAGTAGGGAAGGACACGAAACAACTTAGGAGAAAGACGGTTAAGCTAGTCAAGGTACAATGAAGCGAAGATGGCAACGATT
Organism: Allium sativum; assembly: GCA_030737875.1. Classification (NCBI taxonomy): domain Eukaryota; kingdom Viridiplantae; phylum Streptophyta; class Magnoliopsida; order Asparagales; family Amaryllidaceae; genus Allium; species Allium sativum. The sequence goes on from CM060924.1 coordinate 442,269,330, forward strand.
GTACGTGGGAGACGGAAGAGAGCATGAGAGCGACTCATCCATAACTCTTCTTCTGTAGGACCCGAAGATATCATATCATCATTATACCGTTGTATCTTGTTGTTGTTGGATAGAATTCCATGTGTTAGGATAAGGCTATGGATGCATGGCTTGATGGCTGCTAATTGGGGTGATAGAATTGGCTTCTCATGGATGATAGACCTGCGTAATTGTTTTGGTTGCTTGTGTTTGCTTGGAATTTTGGGGGCGAAATTCTTAAGGGGGAAGAATGTAACAACCCGCATTTTACGTGTCGGAAGATCATAAAATATTTTTATTTTATTCCCTGAGGGTTGGATAATTTTCATGTTTTGATATGTTGTTTATGGAGATGTGAGACATATCCATAATTTTTACCGATTTTGTTTGTGACCATTTTTCCCTTGTCAGTCTTGTACATGGCATAACTTTTGACTCAGGTCGAATCAAGTGGTGAGACCTATGCCATTGGAAAGGAAATGATGATTGTCTTTATATAGAATGGTTACATTAAACATTTGGCTCAGTGATTTGGGAGGAATCGTTGTTTTAAGGTTTTTCAGTTGGTTGTTCAGGTTTGGAGAGCCACAATGGGCTGATTTGGGAAGGCCCATTGGTGGGCTAGTGGAAGGGTATAAATAGGGGGTGGGAGGTATGATAAATGTTTTAGTTTCTCCAATCGTTTGGCGAAGTTTTGGTCGAAATCGGAGTTGGATTGGTGAAGTGCAGGTTTATGGTCGATCATGACCATCCTGGTCGGTCGTGACCATCCTGGTCGATCGTCTCTGTCTTGGAGAACAAACAAATTGGGTTGGTCGGTGATGGAGCAACAATGGATCGGGTCGGTCACTTGGAAGCTGGTTGGGTCGATCAGGGGATAAAGGCGATCGGTCCTTAACCCAGGATGTGGGTCGGTCGTGTAGAGCTGGACGGGTCGATCCGGGTCGGGCCGGTCCAAATGGGAGTTTTAGGTCGGCTGAGACGTGAGTGATTGAAGTTATGGCTGGGGGTCGGTCCTATGTGAATGGGTCGGGTCGGTCTTGACTAGGTCGGTCGAGTGGGGTCGGGTTGGTCGAGTTTTGAGGACAGGAAGGAACCGAGTTAGGTTGGTCCTATTTTGGTCGGTCAAGATGAATTTTCAGCAACGCTTTTAAATGCTATGGTGAGGAGCATAAGTGTTATGGTCTGTTTTCTTTAGCAATTAATGTGATGTTATGGGTTGTTTTGGACCTTAAGATTGATGTTTCTTTGGTTCGAGGTTGGTGATGACTCCGAGGAGAATTCAAGTGGGAATATTCGAAGTGTTGAATGTGTTCATTGAAAGGCGTAGAGCAACTCGAAGGTGCCAACTCGAAGGTCGTGAGTTGGTGGATAATGGTTGCTCGAGAAGGTTGCTTGAGCTATGAAAAGTCATTGAGTTGGATGACTCGAGATGAGAAGGCCGAGAGATTATAGTTGTCGTAAGTTCAAGCTGGCTCAAAGCAGGGGTGCGATTGGGGCACCTAAAAGACTGGTTGGTTGTCGAGTACTTTGGGTATCATTAAAAGGCCTAGTTGGACATACATATGTATCATTGAAAGACGTGTGGAGCTTATGCTAGAACTGGGGTTACCATTAGCCCTTGACATATGGCAAGGTCGGCCGTCATACGGTTGACGATGGTTTTAAAGCAGGATTAGCGGTGATAGCCAGAGTCGGTCATGGATGATTGGTTGTTATGTTTGTACCGTCTCATGTAGATTGTCCAACGTCGAAGGAAATGTTCCTTGGGTGCTTGTCTGATATTGGTTTAAGCCTCTGAGGCTTGTGCTTGAGGGATGTTGAATTCGATTAGGATGGTTTACCTGAGATATATATAGTTTGGATGTTATGAGTGCTTGCCATGATTGAATGGGTGTTCCGGTTTCCATGGATGAATTGTTTAACGTAAAGGCTATCACTGTCTGATGTGGGGAAGATAGGTTTGAGTTCTTCTCTGGTGTTGTGGGTAGATTAGTATGTTTATCTATCCATTCTCAAATACTTTATTGTTGAAGTTTGTTAGCTGTTTTATTGCTCACTAAGACTGTTGTCTGACTCAAGGTTTTATGTTTCCTCTTATTATCTTGGGCTGTTCATCCGGTTGTGGATGGGCAGACTAAGTAGCAGGCGACAGGTTATTAGCGAGGACGATGCAGCTGTGCGAGGGCGAGCAGTAGGCTGGCGTATTACTTTTACTACTATCTAGTATTTCTATTTCCGCTGTTTGAGTTGCTCTATGAGTGTTGTAGTGTGGCCTTATGTACATGCTTGATATTTCCTATGATGTTGGGATAATCTTTCAGGATGTTGTGAAAGTTTGAAAAGTTTGCTATATGATGCTTCACTACTATTACCTGTTGTATATGTTCTATTATATTTTATCCTTGCGCTATGAGATTTATGACAGGTTTCGACGATATTTACCTACTCTGATGATCGTCCATAGTTGCCATGAACACCTTTCAGCGTATTATTCCTCTTGTTTAGTTCAGGGGTTGTGGGCGGTCGTCACAATCTCCTTCCCAAAAAAAGATGTAAATTTGGTCCTTAGAATATAGTTACTTAAAATTGCATAAGATTATGTAATTATTCAAATGAATAATTGTGCTCATTTATGCAATAACCTAAGAAAATTGCATAATTTCTGCAATTTTTTTGATGAATAATTGTTGAAATTCACGCAATTTTTTGGAAAATTTGCAGAAATTTCAGCAACTTTTTTGGTGAAAAATTACGTGGATTTCAGCAAATTTTCCATTGAATAGTTGCGGAAATTTCCATAATTTTTTAACTTGCTTGCATAAATGTCTGCAACTATTCGCTGAATAATTGTATAAATTTATACAGTTATTAGTTAACTTAATTCTAGGGATCTAATTTACATAACTTTTTTGACAATGATATTTTGGCTATTGTGAAACTTAATATGGACTTTACTCAAATTGTTTCTATAGGACTTTAGGTGTTAGGCCATTTTTTAGATTCGGCACAAGGTATATCATTCAAAAACTTAAAACATCACTACTAAATAGTGAAATTGAGTGTTAATTCCTAACTAGTATACAAAATTATCATATGTAAAGATTGAAAAGTAAAAGAATTATTATGTTTTTATGATAAACTAGCGAGAAATCCAGGGAGAATGAAAAACTTTGTAAACAAAGAAACCTACCTATGCCATTACTCTGAAAATCAAAAGAGAACAACAAACTTATTCTATAAATTCACACCAATGATTACTCTTTCAAATCTCATTTCCAATCGCAATCTCTACTTCTACGCAATCGCATCAACATGCTCCACCATTGTCGCACCGAGTTGCCTTCCCTGCCCTACTAGTCGTCGTTCCCTTCCCACCCCTATTCATTGTCACCGCCCTCAAAGTTGTTGCCTCCAATATCACGACGTTTACCGATCATCATAAAATTTTAACAGACCCAAGTAACTACTAGTTCATCAAAACCTTAATTGACATTGCACCTCATAACTCCTCATGTCAACTCATCAAAATAATTACTGACATCGTTGCCATATTTGATATTTAAATAAAATCAAGAAAAATGCTAAAATAAATTAGAATTATACTTATATATAATGTTGCATTCATTTTCATGAAAGAAATAATATCCTAAACTAAACTCGCATTACATATATGTTGTTACATTCAAATTTCAATCCTTAGATTTGAAAATTTTAGTTACAACTAGCATCAAATTTTCTGCTACATTTATCTTTATAGTTCGAAAAAAACTAAACGAAATAGTACTTATTTTTAATAGGGTAAATTGATACGATTAATCCCAAGTTTCACGTGTCTTTCCATTTTAATTCAGTGTTTGGACTATTTTTATTTAATCCCAAGTTTGGGCGGTCTCTTCCCATATTGATCCCATTAAACTTTTAACCTGTTTAACCGGTAAACTATATGTCACACTCATAAGTTAAAACAAGATTAACACATTATTAATGTAATTAATTAATTTTTTACATTAATCGACAATAATTATCACAGTCTCTTATCCTTTTCCCTTTCAATTTTAAACTCTCGCACTTCAATCCACCAAATTTGAATACTTTCCACTACCCTATCTCCATCCAGAAGCCATGGTTCAACATTTTGGCTTCACCATTTAGCACTCCTTCAAAATTTCCAACTCCTCGCCCCCATGAAGCCGCACTCAATCAACACAAATATTCCCTCATGTTAGTCCACCACCACCTGACTTTGCGATTTCCTTAGTTCTTACTATAAATACATCAACAGCCTTCTCAAGTTCACAAACCCGTTAAACACCTACCCTGGAGTCACCAAAACATCCACCTGAAAATCAGACCTCACCACCCACCACCAGAAAAGCCCATCATTCTTTACCTACACAATTGCCACAAACCCATCTATCTCGGATATAATCACTTCACAAACCCAAACCCTCTACAACCAAAACCTTCCTACTCAACCACAACCAGATCAATCACCATACCCATTGCTCCAACCACCTCTCTTTGGTAATTCAACAAATCATGCAACCAAATGCTACAGGCAACGCAACTCCTCATCACTTAGATCTAGTGCAACCCTCGCCTGAGTCTCCATCACCAAATCACGCAAACAAACAATCCCTATCAAAGCCTAGCAATCAGAACCCTAGCCAAGTAGTAGTAATGTGGTGACTCAAGAATCGAAAAAACGAAGGAAAGAGCCAAATTTGCGATTTTTGAATCGCACAAGGGGAACAAAGTTCCATTTTTTTGTTAAAAGGAGAAGTGAGGTCATGAATTTAAGGGGAGAAAATTTATTCCTTCTAGATAAAGGATAGTCACCCTATACACTGTCCATCTAAACTTCAAGCTTAAGAATATGAAGAGCTTGAATGCTTAATCGCAATGGATTTTAGAGTGTTGTGTCGGTAATGAATAAGAAAAAAGAACTATTAAGATATCACTATTGATTTTGGGAAAATTTACCTGATAAAAAGTTAATAAGATCAATATGGAAAGGGACTCACCTAACTTGGGATTAACAAAAAATAATCAAAACTTTGGATTAATATGGTAAGACACGTGAAACTTGGGAATAATCATGTCAATTTATCCCTTTTTATAATGCTGGCTATATTTTGCATTTGTGATTGTTAATTTAAAAAAAAAAATCATTTATTGAAACCCACCATAACCTCCGCCCCAACCACCATTGACTGTTATCTCTTCTCTAATCAACATCTTTGTCATTCTCGACTCTGGTTGTTACAGTTTTCATCCATGCATTCACATAACTTCCACAAACACATGTAATCGTCATTGTTGTGTGATCAATATTTGATTTGAGTCTTTCCTTTAGTTGGAACAAAAGTCGTGTTATCCGTGATAGCTAAAATTTTGCTGCACTCTCTCCAGAGCCATGGACTTAGAAGGAACAAAGCATCTTTTCGTCGAGTTGACGAGTTGGCCCGAGCACCTCTCGTACTAAAGAATGAAATTGAGCAGGCGACAAAAGGAATGTCTATTATTGTTTGTAAAAATAAAAATATCATCTGCAAACGACAAAGAGGAAACAAGCGGACAGCCAGAAGGGATGACAAATCATGATTTGGCCTGCTATAGTGAGCGAACGGATGCTACGAACGAAAGCTTCAACGGTGATCAAGAAGAGGGATGGTGAGAGGGGATCTACCTTCCCCAGTCCCAATTTGAAAAAACCGGTAACGGATCCATTGATAAGCACGGAATACCAATAGTTAGAGATGAGCCTCCAGACAAGGTCAATGATAGGTTCTGAAAAACCGAAGGATCGAAAAACTCTAATAAGGAAGAACCAAGATAAACAATCCTACGCCTTCGCCATGTCCAAATTGATAACCACATTAGAGCCCCTTACCTTGCAGTCGATATGAGATATGAGCTCCGGGGAGAGTAGGACATTCTCTGTAATCAGACGTCCTCTAACGAACCCAACCTGGGAAGAAGAGATGACACGGTCAAGATAAGGCGCTAGCCGAGTAGCGAGGACCTTAGAAATGACCTTGTTGGAGAAGTCGCATAAACTAATAGGGTGAAAATCCGAACAAGAAGAGGGTTTTAGGATTTAGAGATCAGAACTAAGTTGGTGGAAGACCAACCCTTAGGGAGGCCACCACCAGAGAAGAAGGATTGAATTTCCCGACAAAAGTCCAAGTGAATGATCGGCCAGATGCTACGGTAGAAAACACCGTTAAAACCGTCTGGACTACTCGCATTGTCCTTACGCAACGAGAAAGTGCAGGATCGAATCTCCTCATAAGTGGGGGGATGATAAGGTCATCACTCTCACCAAGGATAACCATCCTGGGGATAAAGGACAACATGACCGGGTTAGTGGAATCCACCGAGGGAGCACCCAAGAAGCTCTGAAAGTGAGAAAGAGTAATTTCTTTGACTTCCACCGTGGAGGTGGCCGTTGAAGAGTTCGGGCGGCAAATATGCTGAATAGAAAGAAGGTTATTCTTCATTCTGATAGAGGAATGAAAGAACTTAGAATTTGAATCTCCATCAATGATCCACTTGATTCTATCTTTCTAGCAAAGGAAATCATTCTCAACACGAAGTTCCGATGAGAAGGCAAGTTGGGCACCACCCAAGCCTCCTTGTTAGAGGGAGAAAGGTCTTCGTCAACGGAAGACTCCGCTAAAATGGCAATCTCTTCGAATGCACAGACACTATTAATTATATTCTTGAAAACGTGCAAATTCTAATCCTTGAGACAAGCCTTGACCCTTCTAAGCTTGCAGGAGAAGATTGCATAAGGGGAACCCAACATAGGGGGACCAAGAGTCCAAAATCATTTGGTGGAAAGAATGATGGGACCTCCACATGGACCGGAAGCAGGAAGAAGAGGGACCCGAAGAAGATTGGGGGAGCACCTAAGAACCATAGGCACATGTTCCGAATTAGTACGGTGGAGGTAAGAGACCGAGTAGGTGAGAGGGGGTGTAAACCAACCCTTCGATACAAATACATGATCAAGGCACGAAAGAATCCGACTTTGCCCTTCTTGGTTGTTACACCAAGTAAAAGAGGATCCCACAAAAAAAATCTTCGTTAAACCGAAGTCAATAATAAAGGAGTTGAAATCCCCCACCGTAGCATGGTTAATGGAAGTTCCTCGATGCTTCTCCCTTGACATGAAACAACATTGAAATCCCTCCCAACGACGAAGGCTACAAAGCCTAGATCCACAAGAGCTAGGATATCAGTCTAAAGGACCTGCCATTCGACCCGATCTCATTTCATGTAGATGGCGGAGAAAAGAAACAAAGAAGAAAAAGGAGAAATAAGTAGGCAACATATAACAATTGGGTAGAATCGAAAATAAGGCGGACAGAGAGTTCTTTAGTCCACATAATCCAGATCTTACTGGATTCATTGGTTAAGCCACCGGCCATAAGAAGGGAAAGGACTGATCTAGATAACACCTTTATGCCATTAAGAGGCTCGAGAAGTGCCACTAGTGAATAGAATGTTTTTGAACTAAGCGCTTAAGCCTCACCAATAAGGCATCATTGTTAGTCCCACGAATCTTCCAAAACAAAAATGCTCGCTATGTAGACGATAGAACCAGAACAAAGAAGACTGATGTTAAGGACTAGGATGTTGATGGTGATGGTTTTGATAATGACAACAACCTTTTTTCTACTTTGTTTCAGTTATTATGGTTATAAAATATATACTAATACAACTTTGTGTGTGTGTGTGTGTATATATATATATATATATATGCATATGTCTATATAGGAAATCTATGCAGGTATTTCATACTTGAAGACTATACAATTTACAAGAATCAAGATATCAAACAGTTTAGTTAAAGTTACAAGACTCATGAGCATCAAGAGTTCAAGAATTATAGAGTCAGTATGTCTAGAAATTATGTTAAAACTCTGGTTAACACCTGAATCTATTTTCAAATTTAAATTCTGATTGTAAAAATTCAAATCCAGATTTTTAAACTTGATTTCGAAATAATTACAAATTTGTTTTCTTGATCTTGTTTTTAAAAGATTTCAAAATTATTTTCTTATTCATAATATATATACTTCTTTGTTTTAATATTATTTTTTCTCTTTATAGGTATTTTCTAAAATTCTAAAAAAAACTAAGTTTATATTCAAATTTATATTTTATATTTTATATTTTGGATTTAAATTTCAGCTTTTATATATTTACTTATGTTGTTTAACCTTCTTAAGTTCTCGATATATATAGTTTTATATATATTTATACTCTTATATCATTTTATATTTAATTTCTTAATTATTTTTAGTATATCTTTATATTAGTTTTAAAATATGTTTTTTATTTGAAAAGAACGTTTAAATATAAAGGATTTTAATTTGTTTTAACTATGGATTCATTATAGTTTATTTAAATATTGTTTGAATTGATTTAACTTTTACTTTTAAATTTCGCCTAGCATATGTCAACATATAGAAATAGGCATATCGACATACTAGCCGTTAGGGCATTTTTTAATTTTGAAAAGAAGTGCCTTTTGAATTCAAAACCTTTCAAAAACTTTGTGACTATTGGAAAGCAAAAAAATACCTTTTAGAATTCGAATTTTTTAATAAGTCGTCTTCTTCTCTTAACATCATACCATTAAACTACTTTAATTCTTGAGTTTATACACTTACACTCTGCCAATTTCAATAGCAATCATATCACTGTTCTTCTCTTTCAATTCTAAATCAATTTATCTTTGAATTCAACTACTTCTCAAGAGTTATAGGATGTTTGTAATCAAAGATCTCTAGATCAAGTCTTATAGAGTCAATACTAAGAAAAATGATAAGAGAAGGGTGTGATCCTATCCAGAGATGGATCTACAGTAAGGACTCCCTGGGATACAGCCCAGGTCACTTCAGTGCAAAATAAACAACACTATATACTAAAATATTTAACCCACTGACATTTTTGTTCTATTTGTTATATTCTTCTGTGTACCTTTTATACTTTTTACTTTTGATTACAAATCGAATTCAAAGTAGAAGGCAATGAAATATTGAGTAAACTTTGAAGCAAATTACCATTTTCAAGAAAATGTTTGTTCACTTTCTTATTTTTCTAGCACTTGAATTTCACTAGTGTTCATCAAATCATAAAGATAACCTTGTTAGTGTTAGTTGTTGAATGATTGTTGTGTTTATATTATAAACTAATTTTATAGCCTGAGTCACGTTTAAATCATGGCTCCGTCCCTGATCCTATCCCGCTTAAAGTGACTGGGTTCGATTGTGTCCCGGAAATAGATTAGGTGTAAAGTTATGGCCCCGTAAATCAACTAAGTCTCACTTTACTTGGAATCTGTTGGGGTATGCCCTTGTATCCCTGAAATCAAGGATTGTAATTGAATATTTCTAAATAAAATTCTGCATCAACCCAGTGTTGTGTGGGACTAGATGTAGGGGAGTCCCATACCAGTATGAAATCCCGGTGTGTACTTTCCTTTTATTGCTTTTACTTTCTACATTCTGTGATTGATTCTATGCTTGTTTATTTCTGTAACCTGTATACTGTGTGCTTGGTTCAAAAAGGTTTCAAGAAAAATTATAAATTTCATTAAACACTATTCACCCTGCTTGAGTGTTTAGTTTCCTTAATATCCTTAATCCGTAGCTCCAACAACCGAGACCTAGTAGAGGCGAATAAGGTCAGATAAGGTATAGGGGGTGCCGAGTAGACCGAACAATCTGCTCGGTCGCCGCTATAGAGAGAGTGAGAATGGTGCGAGGAGTACGAGACCAAACCAGGGCGTCCCACGGGGGAGTGATGGGGGATCCTAGAGGGAATAAGACCAGAAATCCCGCAAGGGGAGATGAAACAAATTGTAAAATTGTGAATATAATGCTCAGGTCCTTAAAAACAAACTTAATGCACAAAATCTCCTTCCCGAAAAAAGATTAAAAATTAGGTCCTTAGAATATAGTTACTGAAAATTGCATAAGATTATGTAATTATTCAAATGAATATTGTGCATATTTATGCAATAATCTCAAAAAATTGCATAATTTCTGCAATTTTTTTTGATGAATAATTGTTGAAATTCCCACAATTTTTTGGAAAAATTGCAGAAATTTCACGAACTCTTTTGGTGAAAAATACATTGATTTCAGCAAGCTTTCCATTGAATAGTTGCGAAAATTTCCACAATTTTTCAATTTACTTGCACAAATGTCTGCAACTATTCGCTGAATAATTGTATAAATTTATACAATTATTAGTTAACTTAATTTTAGGGATCTAATTTACATACCTTTGTTGACAATGATATTTTGGCTATTGTGAAACTTAATATGGACTTTAGTCAAATTGTTTCCATAGGACTTTAAGTGTTATTCCATTTTTTAGGTTCAGCACAAGGTGTATTATTGAAAAACTTAAAATATCACTACTGAATAGTGAAATTGAGTGTTAATTCCTATCTAGTATACAAAATTATCATATGTAAAGATTGAAGAGTAAAAAAATTATTTTGTTTTTAAGATAAACTAACAAGCAATCCAGGGAGAATGAAAAACTATGTAAACAAAGAAACTTACCTAGGCCATTACTCTGAGAATCAAATAGAACAACAAAATTATTCTATAAATTCACAACAATGATTACTCTTTCAAATCTCATTTCCAATCGCAATCTGTACTTCTATGCAATCGCATCAACATGCTCCACCATTGTCCCACCGAGTTGCCTTCCTCGTCCTACTAGTCCTCGTTCCCTTCCCTCCCTATTCATTGTCACCGCCCTTAAAGTTGTTGCCTCCAACATCACGACGTTTACCTATCATCATAAAATTGTTACAGGCCCAAACAACTACTAGTTCATCGGAACCTTAACTAGCATTGCACCTCACAACACCTCATGTCAACTTATCAGAATAATAACTGACACATTACCATAATTGACATTTAAATAAAATCAACAAAAAATACTAAAATAAATTAGCATTATACTTATATGTAATGTTGCATTCATTTTCACAAAAGAAATAATATCCTAAACTAAACTCACATTACAAGTATGCTGTTATATTCAAATTTCAATCCTTAGAGTTTGCATATTTTAGTTACAACTAGCATCAAATTTTCTGCTACATTTATCTTTATAGTTCAAAAAAACTACACCAAACTAGTACTTATTTTTTTACAGGGTAAATTGACACGATTAATCCCAAGTTTCACATGTCTTTCCATTTTAATTCAGAGTCTGGATTATTTTTAGTTAATCACAAGTTTGGGCAGTCACTTTCCATATTGATCCCATTAACCTTTTAACCTGTTTAGCCGGTAAATTGTATATCAGGCACATAAGTTAAAACAAGATTAACACATCATTAACGTAATTAGTTAATTTTTTACATTGATCAACAATAATTATCACGGTCTCTTATCCTTTTCTCTTTCAATTTTAAACTCTCGCACTATTAGCTTCAACCCACCAAATTTGAATACTTTCCACTACCTTATCTCCATCCTGAAGTCGTGGTTCAACATTCCGGTTTCACCATTTAGCACTCCTTTCAAATTTCCATATCCTCGTCCCCATGAAGCCGCACTCGATCAACTCAAATATTCCCTTATGTTAGTCCATCACCACCTGACTTTGCGATTTCCTTAGTTCTTGCCACAATTACATCAACAACCTTCCCAAGTTCACAAACCCGTTAATCACCTACCCTGTAGTCACCAAAACATCCACCTAAAAACCAGACCTCACCACCCACTACCAGAAAAGCCCATCATCCATCACCTACACTACTGCCACAAACACACAACCATCTCAGGTTTAATCACTTCACAAACCCGAACCTTCTACAGTCGAAACCTTTCTACTCAACCACAACCAGATCAGTCACCATACCATTGCTCCAACCATCCCTCTTCGGTAATTCAACAAATCATGCAACCAAAGGCTACAAGCAATGCAACACCTCGTCACTTAGATCCAACACAACCCTCGCTTGAATCTCGATCACCAAATCGCTCAAATAAACAATCCCTATCAAAGCCTAGCAATCAGAACCCTAGCCAAGCAGTAGTAATGTGGTGATTCAAGAATCGAACAAACAAAGGAAAGAGACAGATTTGCGATTTTTGAATCGCACAAGGGGAACAAAGTTTCATTTTTTTGTTAAAAGGAGAAGTGAAGTCACGAATTTAAGGGGAGAAATTTTATTCCTTTTAGATAAAGGGGTAGCACGTTGTACACTGTCAATCTAAACTTTAAGCTTAAGAAAGTGAAGAGCTTGAATGCTTAATCGCAATGGGTTTTGGAGTGTTGTGCCAGTAACGAATAAGAAAGAAGAAAGATCTATTAAGATACACTATTGAGTTGGGGAAATTTACTGGTTAAGCAGGTTAAAAGGTTAATGGGATCAATATGGGAATGATCCCCCAAAACTAGGGATTAACTAAAAATAATCCAAACTCTAAATTAATATGGAAAGACACGTGAAACTTGGGAGAATAATTGTGTCAATTTATCTTTTTTATAATGTTGGCTATATTTTGCATTTCTGATTGTTACCGTTAAAAAATCATTTATTGACATCCACCATACTCCGCCCCACCCACCATTGACTTCTATCTCTTCTCTAAGGCCATCCCCAATGCGCGGTCGGTTGAAAAGCAACCGACCCCCAATGCTGGGGTCAAAGGGGGCACCAGGACTGCTTTAGCAACCCTGGAGGTTGTTGGAGCAACCAAATGGTTGCTCCAACAACAGCTGTTTCTAAGCAAAGCCGGCTATACATACATATATATATATAAAAATTGAGAATGCAAAGGAAAAAGAGAAATGTAAATTGTTTTATTACTTGCAGAATTAATTACAGAGATTATAAATATTGCCCATTATATATAATACATGAGTTGGGCCTTGGGCTGGCTTGTAATAGGCTACAAGAATTGGTTTGAATGAGAGGAAAAGAAGGGTTGTGATGCAATGAATACACGGTTGTGATGATAATCTGTGTGAAAGGAACAGATAGGTTATATTGCGTTTTCTCTTATTTCCTTTACAGCCCTCTGGAAGCTAGTGTTTCTCACGCCCTGGTTTACAAAAAATGGCGGCTCGTTCTTCTTCAAGTTTTCAGATTTTTCGTCTTGTTTCTTTATTAAACTACTCTTACCAGCTTTGAGGTCATCGTATCTGGCTTCAGACAAGCTATCTTCCTCTTTCAAGTGTATTTGGCTTCTGCAGTGACAGTTTTGGAGGATTCGGCTTTTGCTGTGATGATTCTGGAGCTTGTGAGGATCAAGGTTGCTGTAGCTTGGTTTTGCGTGGTCCTCGATTCTTCCAACATTCGTGTCTGACCGGAATTTGGTAAAGCTTTTAATTGTAGTAGCTTTGGTTAAAATATCGGCCTTTTGGTAAGTGCTAGGTACGTGATTTACCTCGAGCTCTCCTTTTTGAACTAGATCTCTAATGAAATGTAGATCAATTTCTATATGTTTTGTGCGAGCATGTTGTATTGGGTTCTCTGACATAAATACTGCACCTTTGTTGTCACACCATAGAATTGGTGTTGTTGTAGTCTTGATTTGTAGCTCATTCATCATAGATTTCAACCATTTCATCTCTGCGGCTGCATTAACTAGGCTTCTGTATTCTGATTCAGTACTAGATCTTGATATAGTAGCTTGTTTCTTCGAACTCCATGAAATAAAACTTTGACCAATATAGATACAGTAGCCACTTGTGGATCTTCTGTCATCAGGATCAGAGGCCTAGTCTGCATCTGCATATCCTGTGATATTTAGATGTTGACTGGCCTTTAATGTTAGCCCATAATCAATTGTTCCCTTGAGATACCTTAATATTCTCTTGACAGCTTTCCAGTGTGTGTCAAGTGGTTTCTGCATAAACTGAGAGATTTTGTTAACACTGTAGGTAATGTCAGGTCTAGTTATAGTAGCATACTGTAGTGCTCCTACGACCATCCTGTATTTAGTGATATTATCAATATTTTCCCCTTTAAATTTGGAGTATTGATGACTGCTAATCATAGGAGTTGGTTGAGGATTAGCATTTGACATCTTTGTTTTAAGTAGTAACTCAGTGATATATTTCTTTTGGCATAGAAATATTTTTTTATTGGATCTTGTTACTTCTATGCCCAAGAAGTATTTGATGTCACCCAGGTTTTTAATAGAGAATTGTTTGTCTAAAAATTGTGTTAACTCATCTGTGTCTGCAATTTTACTGCCTGTTATTATCAAGTCATCTACATATACTAATATATATTGCAGATGATTGATTTATCCTTATAAATAAGGAATAATTTAATTTGATGGACTGAAATCCTAGTTTATATAGTGTGTGTTTCGGTCTATCAAACCATACACGAGGAGATTGCTTTAGACCATAAATGGCTCTGTTTAATTTGCAGACGTAGTTTGAGTTGATGTTATATCCTGGTGGTTGACACATATAAATTTCTTCTTTGAGAATACCATTCAAGAATGCATTATTGACATCTAGATGTCTAATATGCCAATTTTTACTTATAGCTAAAGTTAGGACAAGTCTTATAGTAGTAGGTTTCACAACAGGAGAGAATGTTTGATTATAATCAAAACCATACTCCTGTGTAAATCCTTTAGCTACAAGTCTTGCCTTGTATTTGTTAATTGATCCATCTGGATTTTTCTTCAATCTGTATGTCCATCTGCAACCCACTATATTTTTATTAGCAAGTGGACATACAAGATCCCAAGTATTATTCTTAATTAGAGCATTATACTCCTCATCCATTGCTGATTTTCGTTGTTTATTTTTGACTGCCTGATCAAATGATTCAGGTTCATTAATACTGGAAATGGCAGTGAATGTTTTGGGTTTAAAAATACCACTTTTGGCACTAGTAACCATTGGATGCCCAGTTTGAACTGGTTGTTCAGCTTGTAGAGGATTGTCATTGCTTTCAGAATTTTCTGATGTGGTCTGTTGATTGTTTGACTCACCTTCATAACTTTGATTTTGTTCCGGTGGATGAGATTAGGGGTGTCAAATGAGTTGGGTTGGGTCTAAATGGGTTGGGTCGAGTTTTGACCCAACTCATTTATGACCCATTCTCTTTGACCCATTTATTACCCAATCCGTTTGTAATCCAACCCACTAATAAGTGGTTTACCCATTTAACCCAGGTATCTAAAGTTGATTTAGCAAATAAAAACAAATGCTAAAATTTTAAAGTTAAAAAGGTTAAAATTACGAAAATATCCTTCATTTTGAAAAAAAGTGAAAAAAATAAATAAATTTCAAAAAATCCAGAAAATTACGAAATGAAAAGTAAAAAAAATTATTCGAAAATTACGATTTTTAAAACTAAATATGTCAAAATTACGAAAATGCCCTTCATGTTGAAAAAAGTGAAAAAAATAAATAAAAATTAAAAAACCCAGAAAATTACGAAATGAAAAGTAAAAAAAGAATTATTCGAAAATTACGATTTTTAAAGCTAAATATGTCAAAATTACGAAAATGCCCTTCATGTTGAAAAAAGTAAAAAAAACAAATAAATTTTAGAAAATCCAGAAAATTACGAAACGAAAAGTAAAAAAAGAATTATTCGAAAATTACGATTTTTAAAGCTAAATATGTCAAAATTACGAAAATGCCCTTCTTGTTGAAAAAAGTGAAAAAAACAAATAAATTTTAAAAAATCCGGAACATTACGAAATAAAAAAAAATGAATTATTCGAAAATTACGATTTTTAAAGCTAAATATGTCAAAATTACGAAAATGCCCTTCATGTTGAAAAAAGTGAAAAAAATAAATAAATTTTAAAAAATCCAGAAAATTACGAATTGAAATGTAATAAAAGAATTATTCGAAAATTACGATTTTTAAAGCTAAATATGTCAAAATTACGAAAATGCCCTTCATGTTGAAAAAAATGGAAAAAACAAATAAATTTTAAAAAATCCAGGAAATTACGAAATGAAAAGTAAAAAAAGAATTACTCGAAAATTATGATTTTAAAAGCTAAATATGTCAAAATTACGAAAATGCCCTTCATGTTGAAAAAAGTGAAAAAATAAATAAATTTCAAAAAATCCAAAAAAATTATTATTTTGAAAATCATTATTTTAAAATATCTTTTTTACTTTTCGTTTTGTAATTTTCTATATTTTCTGAAATTTTTTCATTTTTTTCACTTTTTCTAAAATGAAGGGTAATTTTAGCATTTTTAGCTTTAAAAATCGTTATTTTAAAATAATTCTTTTTTTACTTTTCATTTCGTAATTTTTTGGATTTTCTGAAATTTTTTCATTTTTTTCACTTTTTCCAATATGAAGGGCATTTTCGTAATTTTGGTTCTTTTAGTTTTAAAAATCGTTATTTTGAATTAATTCTTTTTTAACTTTTCATTTTGTAATTTTCTGGATTTTCTGAAATTTTTTCATTTTTTTTCACTTTTTCCAAAATAAAGGGTATTTTCGTAATTTTAGCATTTTTAGCTTTAAAAATCGTTATTTTAAAATAATTCATTTTTTACTTTTCATTTCGTAATTTTTTGGATTTTCTGAAATTTTTTCATTTTTTTCACTTTTTCCAATATTAAGGGCATTTTCGTAATTTTGGTTCTTTTAGCTTTAAAAATCGTTATTTTGAATTAATTCTTTTTTAACTTTTCATTTTGTAATTTTCTGGATTTTCTGAAATTTTTTCATTTTTTTCACTTTTTCCATAATAAAGGGTATTTTCGCAATTTTAGCTTTAAAAATTGTTTTTTTTTTGAGCAAATAAAAATTGTTTTTTTAAAATAATTCTTTTTTTACTTTTCATTTCGTAATTTTTTGGATTTTCTGAAATTTTTTCATTTTTTTCACTTTTTCCAATATTAAGTGCATTTTCGTAATTTTGGTCCTTTTAGCTTTAAAAATCGTTATTTTAAATTAATTCTTTTTCAACTTTTCATTTCGTAATTTTCTGGATTTTCTGAAATTTTTTCATTTTTTTCAATATGAAGGGCATTTTCGTAATTTTGGTCTTTCTAGCTTTAAAAATCGTTATTTCAAAATAATTCTTTTTTAACCTTTCATTTTGTAATTTTCTTGAATTTTTAAAAATTTTCCATTTTTTTCACTTTTTCCTAAATAAAAGGTAGTTTTGTAATTTTGACACTTTTAATTTTTAAATTTTAAGTTTTTATAAATGTGTGTTTTTAATTTTAGATTTTAAGTTTTTTATAAATGGGTATAATGGGTTACCCAATTATGACCCTTTTAAAAATGGGTCAAACCAACCCATTACCCATTTAATAAAATTCATAAATGGGTTAACCCAACCCATTTGTGGATAGGGTAAATGAGTTGGGTAAACGGGTTGGATCATATTTTGACACCCCTAGATGAGATGATACACTGGGTGGCTCTGAGTTTGCTTGATCATTACTGATTGGTAAGCTTTGAGCAACAGGATGCTGATCATTCTTAGTTTGCTGCCAGTTTTCATTGATATATGGTATACCAGGTATGGAGAAATTTGCATTTCTAACTTTACCTGTTGTGCTAATATCCTTTGTACTATATGGAAAAACTTTTTCATCGAAAACAACGTGCCTACTGATATATATTCTGCCAGTCAGGCCCGGCCCTTCCATGAAGCTGATAAAGCGACAGCTTAGGTCCTCAAAAACTCGAGGGCACCATATCGCGATTGATTCCAAAGTGAAATAATAGAAAAAAATCGCGGATTCGTGATCTGCAGTATCGGCGGCGGCGTCGTGTGATTATTCTAAGGCCCAGGCTGCAGGCGATCCGATTTTTGTTTCAGCAACTGCAGTGTTCTGTTACTCTGCCTTCTTCTTCAGAGAGCACGGTAAGCAGTTTGAGTTTCTCATTAGGGTTTCTGGGCGATTTATTCGTTCTTTATCCACAAATCAGACGCGTTACTTCTCCTCACAATTTTCGAGAAAGGGATACAAGAAGCACCTCTGAATTATCAATGGAAAATCTGAGCAATACTTGGGAAAGCAGGAGTCCAATTTTAAATAACTATCATGCAATAAAGTAGAAAGAATGAAATAAATCATGGAGATAATGCAGAAGAATTGTTCACGTTTGTTATCGGAGACGCTACTGTGTGAACAAAGAGCTTTCATTTTTGGATTGATGAAAAACCAACAACCATAGTTGAGCAATTTTTACTTCGATGGTAGTCTAATATAACCGGTACACCAAGTGCGATAGCAGTATAACAATATGAAGCAATATTCCTCAAACAAAGGAACAGTAAATACGTTAAAATACAATAAACTATTTAAATGTAAAAGATTAAATAAGATAAGGTTAAGGAGAATGAAAAAACCAGCAAATAATGTATGAAGTATTATTATTAATATTATTATTTTTGAAAAATAATAATTCAATGTGCAGAAAAAGGAAAAAAAGAAGAAGAAAGGTTGAGTTTATCCTTTTTCCATCATTCGTTCACTATTTCCTTCGCATTACCCCATCAGTCATATATGTAGTAATGGAGCTTTTCAGATGATACCATATACAATTGTATTTTTACCAAGTCATATATGCTCAAACCAGTTTGAATGTATATCTGGTAATCGATATACCAATATAATTCATTATTTTTTATCAATTGTTTGCATTACTGGTGCCGTATAAATTGTTACTGCTGAAGCTTTTCAGATGTGGGAACCAGATAATATGTCAATATTAGAAGATGTGTTGAAGCACTTTACACACCTTTGCATGGTAATTCGGTCAGAGCATTACATGATTAGATTAGTTGAAACATCAACAGGCTGGTCATACAAGCTATTCATTAGTTAAAACTCACCTTTTACTCAAAGTTGCATCTTTGTTCTAATTATATTTTTACCTGTTCTTATAATAAGTGCACAATTAGTTGCTACAAAACATGATTCTCTAGATCAAATATTGTAAAATAAAAATTATCGGCCACAAATTAGAAAGTGACTAAGCATACTTATTTGAAGTTAATGCAGTTTATCTTATTTTTACAAGTAGCAACAACATAAAATGCTACGCTCCTTTATTATGCAAGTGTTTTCTACTCTTTGAGCATACTTTGAACATCAAAACTGTTATTTGATGAATTGCAGAATTGGTGTGATTATAGGTTTATAGACTTTTTGAATTATTGAATAGATTAGGGACAACCACTATGTTGGGTTAAATTTATTGGATGAATTGGTGTAATTATTTGGTGAACTGGTGTAAATTTATTTGGTAAATCGGTATGTAGGGCCTTTTTTTCGTTTTCCACTTTAGGTACCAAAAGTCCTAGGACCTGCCCTGCTGCCAGTATTGTCAATGCACTTAAATCCTTTTTGATTAGTTGATATCCCAGAAAAGTGCATTGTTTAGACCTAAAATTGAGTTTGTTGTTATTGTAAGGTCTTAAGTATGGAAAACACAAGCATCCAAATATTTTGAAATTTTTGTAATCTGATTTGACATTGTGTAATTTTTCATATGGTGATGAGTCTTTTAAAACACTAGTTGGTTGCCTATTAATTTGGTAAACAGCAGTGTTAAAAGCCTTTGGCCAAAACTTTAGTGGCATACTTGCTTGTGCAAGCAATGTCAAACCAGATTCCACTATATGCATGTGCTTTCTTTCAACAAGACCGTTTTGTTGGGATGTATACGGGCATGTAGTTCAGTGAATAATGCCTTTTTGTTGAAAATACTTACTTGCACTTTTGAATTCATCTCCACCATCTGTCTGAATAATTTTAACTTTATAATCAAACTGTTTTTCAACCATTTTGATATAATTGACTGTGATGTCATAAGTTTCAGATTTGGTTTTGATGAAGTATATCCAAGTGAATCTTGTATATGCATCCACAAACGATACATAGTATTTGTATCCATAATCTGAATAAACTGGTGAAGGGCCCCATAAGTCTATTGCAATTAATTGAAGAGGTTTAGTGTAAGTAGTGTTAGAATTAGCAAAAGGTAATTTGTGATTTTTTTCCCCATTTGATAGAATTCACAAATATATGGTAAGGATATAGGATCAAACTTGATATTATTATCACTTAGAATTTTTTGCACAACTCTGACACTAGGGTGTCCAAGCTTGCAATGCCAAAAATCAAAAATATTTGTACTATTTCCAGATTTAATATTCAAATTACAGCTATTAATGGCATTACACTTTCCTTCACTAACATTCTTCTGACAGTTCACAGAATCAAATTTGTATAGTCCATTATCCAAATTACCCTGTAATATAATTTTCTTAGTTAGAATATCCCTAATTAAGCAGTATTTTGGAAAAAAACTCAAAGTGAACATTGTTTTCACTGGCAAATTGGGATACACTAATTAAGTTTTTAGTGATTTTTGGTACTCTAAGAAGGTTGAATAGATGTAATTGCTTACTTCCATTAATATATGTACTGCCAACATGTGTAATTTGAATATGTTTACCATTAGCAATAGAAATAGATTTCGTACCTTTATATTCTCTGCATCCAATGTTCAAATTATCAAGATTGTTTGTAAGATGATTGGTTGCTCCGGAATCAGGATACCAACTGTCATTTTGCAAATGCTCCATTCTGGCAGTATCTTCTTTGTCTGGAGTATTGCTTCCTTGATTAATTTGTGCAACATTTGCATTTGGATTACTACTGTTTCTTGGGTTTTGATTAGAATATCTGAAGTAACATTTGACTGTTGTGTGGCCAATCTTTTCACAGATCTGGCACTTGGGTCTGTTGTTGTTAGACCTGCCTCTGCCTCTGCCTCTATAGCTGTTACCACCCCTTTGGTAAGAATTTTCAGTTTTGGCATTGCTTTGATTCTTATTTTTGTTGTCAGTAGCAAGATTCACACTGAAATCTGTTTCTTGAATCTTTTTGCTACTTATTCTGGCCTCATGAGATAGGAGAATGGAATGAACTTCATCAATGGGGGGTAAGATTTTATGTATAGTAATCACAGCAACAACAGCTTCATATTCTTCATTTAAACCACCCAACAGATACAACACATGATCTCCATTAGATATTCTATTACCTGTTGCATTGAGTAAGTCACATATTTTCTTCACTTTTGCAATATATTCTCTCATGCTTAGATTTTCCATCTTGACATTTTGAAGCTCTCTTATGTAGTGTAAGACCTTTGCAGATGATTGGTTGTTGAATTCATTTTTAATAGTTGTCCAAATATCGTTGGAAGAGGTATAACCAATAACGGTTGGCAATAAGTTTTCACTTATAGAGGATAAAAGCCATGAACTAATAAGCCTGTCCTGCCTGTGTTATTGAACATATGCCTCGTTAGCTACTGTTCTGTTTTCTTGATCTATTATGAACTTTGCAGGTACCGGTGTTGTTCCAAAGATAAACTCATCTAATCCATAGCCTTCTATGGCAGTTTTGACTTGAAGTTTCCATAACATATAATTCTCTTCTGCAAGTTGAATTGTTATTAGTTGGCTTTGTGGACTAACTATTGTCTTAACCAACTGTTGTACAGATGCATTCACTGGATTTTCTGGATTTGATCTAGTACCACCTCCAACAGATGATGCAGAGGGAGGGGTTATTTCAACCATGATGAAGAATCAGGAGGAAATAAAAGATTTAAATAAAATGTTGTCTCTGATCGAAGGCAAGAGAGGCACTGGGATTCAGGTATGAAGCAGCCAAGAAATTCTTGGATGATGAGGTATGATCTTGACAGGATGAAATCTCTGAAAGATTTTTTTTTTTTTTTGGCGAGGCTTTGGCTTGTTTTCTGATGAATTTCTTGTTTTCTTGAATTGGATTCAAGGCGATTGATGTTGAATCTTAAAGGGTATGATTTTTGTTTCAGTGGTGCAGCCAAATTCAGATGAATTAATGGCGGGGCACGCTGGAACTTAGATCATACTCTGAATAACCAAATGATGAGATTTTCCTGATGGGTATTACACAATAATCAGAAATGCCGTTAGGCAGTAGGATGCTTTGATACCAAATTGAGAATGCAAAGGAAACATAGAAATGTAAACTGTTTTATTACTTGCAGAATTAATTACAGAGATTACAAATATTGCCCATTATATATAATACATGACTTGGGCCTTGGGCTGGCTTGTAATAGGCTAAAAGAATTGGTTTGGATGAGAGGAAAAGAAGGGCTGTGATGTAATGAATACACGGTTGTGATGATAATCCGTGTGAAAGGAACGGATATGTTATATTGTGTTTTCTCTTATTTCCTTTTATATATATATATATATATATATATATATATATATATATATATATATATATATATATATATATATTATTTTCTGAGAGATTTTTTTTTTTTTTTTTTTTTTTTTTTTGTTACCCAACGTAAAAATAGGCAAGTTTCTGGGTAAGGTTCTTATCTTTTAGTTGGCTAAGAGATTTTTTTTTCGTTTTCCACTTTAGTTTCTGGGTAAGGTTCTTATCTACGTTAGTCCTTGTGTCAGTTTTCCACAAAACTAACAATATTAACTAACGTAAATTGCACATACGTGCATCTAATAGCTAGAAATATCTAATAGAAAATATTATGAACGAATGCATGGTACAAACACAGAGATCAGAGTAACCACAACACTTCTATTTCAAGCAAATTGACATAAAATTCC
Source organism: Allium sativum (assembly GCA_030737875.1). NCBI lineage: Eukaryota > Viridiplantae > Streptophyta > Magnoliopsida > Asparagales > Amaryllidaceae > Allium > Allium sativum. The sequence goes on from CM060924.1 coordinate 442,292,014, forward strand.
GCTGATGAGTAGTTGATAGAAGAGTAACAACAGAAGTTGCCAACCGATGATAACATTCCGTTGATGGATGCAGGACACTTTCTAAATTTCAACAAGACGCATTGAAAATTATATTCATTATACTTTTATTAGTAGTAGATATGCGGTCTATCTAATTTTCGTCAGTTACTCAAAAAAAAAAAAAATGCTTACATTTTAATTACAGCTGTGGATTCAAAATTAATTTTCTATTCAAGAATTATAAATCGAGGGAACCGGACCAAATCATGTTGTATCCATATGTTGTCTTATAAAATATTCGAGCGGAGACCGATTGAACGAAAATTAATTTGACGTGCATAATGACGAACAGACTCTATAACAACAAAAATTATCGGATAATCTCAACCAAACATTTTCTTTTGCTTATTTTCTAAATGAGAATCGGACGAACGCAGGTTGTATTTGGCTGTGCCCTACGTTGGATAATTCATTAAAAATAAATCCATGTACACAATTAATTGAAAAATTCATATCTTGTGTTTAAGTAAGCTGGGAGCATCATCTATGTGCCTGTTTTGACTTTTGAGTCGTACAATGTGAAAGCCTTGGATTTGTTCTTGGAACCTAATTATGGCGTATCATTCTCGCGTGGTAAAAAAATTTCACGCTTCATTCATCAATCCATGCAATTTTTACTCTCTTTGTCTTTTTCCTATGCAAAAATCACTTAATATTAAACTTAATAGTTTGATTTGCTCTATAAAACAACGGACATTTTTTAAGTCAAATTCAATAATAGTAAATAATCGGCAAAGAAAAAACTATGCTAGAATAACCGAAAATAAGTTCATACGGGTGACATAGAAAGAAATCAGACGGTGGAAATCAAAGGATGGAAACTATTATTCAACAGAAAAAATAGAAAGGGTCCATTTTCTGTCTCTATATCGGTGTTTTTCAGCTTTTTTGTTACCGGTTGAAATAGCATTCTCATAAAAGGAAAAGAAAATGAAATCAATTTATTATTAACATGCAAAATAAGAAGCATTTTAAGACTAGCCGGGAACACATAACTTCCAAACAAAGAGAAGGCAGAATATTGTTGACTTTATGACATGAGCTAAAACCATGCATTAAAAACTGTTAATTAAGGCACAATTAAGCATCCTATGAGACTGTAATCAGTAGAGTATATCTTTGTGCGGTTCTCGATGGTACCTTACGTATATCTTTTGCCGGTAAAAGCAAGGAGATACAGCGTGCATATTAACTTGGATGTCTGCATCAAAAGCAACATTTTTGCGTACTACAGATTAACTAACTAGCTAATCGAGTTTAGTCAATGTTGTTAATTGGAGAGAGATAAAAGGCAATGGTATTGTTAAATGAAAAGAAAGGGGAAATGTAGTAAAAGCTTTGTCTGAAACATTGCGGAGGAACTTTCAGTGCAGTGTCAGGTTTGTTGCCTCCATACAGAGTATCATTTTCCAGCTGTGGCTTCAATTGCGTTTTTATATTTAACCAACTTCCTTTTTATAATATTATTACTTTCTATTTTTCCTTTTTTCCTTTTTTCCAAATTGATTATAAAGGTTTTAGACTTTTTGTAAATGAAAATTTGTGACTTATAAATAAAGACTGAGCAATAATTCAAAACAAACTGGAAATGAAGTTTTTCTCTTATTTATATATATACTTCTAAATTTGGATATAATATATAGAAGATCACCAAACTTTAAATCTTTAACCACGCAACCAAGTATGTCCATTCAGCCAAACGTCAAACCTCAAAGCAATGTATTAAGTAACCGGTCCAACATTCTTGCTTATTAAGTGTTTTGAAATAATCATTTTTTTTATAAACACTAGTTATTCACAAATTCTATTGTAATTTAATTATAAATTAAATAAACTTTGAGTGTGTCTAATAGGTCGGCTTGCCTAAAATTGAAGTAGGATCTATTTGTTCGGATGTTCAGGAACGATGAACTTGCTTGGTAAGATATTGTATATGTCTATAGGAATAAAGAAACTCTTTTATCTAGTTTCTTTTAAACAAGATAAACACTTAATAAATTGAACAAAAAAGAAAAAGTAGTTCTAATAAACCTCTTGAATAATTTCGTCATCATGTGCTTTTAATTTTACGAAATCTTTGATATCTTTGTGAATCGGTAAATACCATTATCAAAACCTATCACAGGTTGGTTTCTCCTTTTTAACATGTTGAGATGAAACTATAATGTCTACAACCTTTAGAATTATATTTTCATCAGTAGAAAATAAAAATCAAATTTTGTTCTATAAGACTTTCATAATAAATATGACACAAAGTCAAAATTATAAGAACAGTTTATTTATTTTTATAAATAATTAGGAAAATATAATTTTTTAAGAGAGAAAATGCAAGTTTATTTTGCCAAAAAAAAAAAAAAAAAAAAAAAACACACAATAAAAATAACAATGCAAATTTTTATTTCTCAATAAAATCGAAGTTCGAAGTATTTATAGCCTTTAAAAAATCTTAGCTCACTCATTCATTATTCATGCATTTATTTGAACCATTAAATGTATACATCAAAAATATTATGCTACAAATTTCGAAATAAGCCCATATTTTACATAAATTATCGTCTATATGTGGATTGAACAACAACGACAAAAACTAAGTCACTATTCCCTAACGAATTGAGGTTGGTTGGAAGTGGAACCCAAAACCAAATGACAAAGTGAATTCAAAGGTATTGCTGATAATAAGAGAGTTAAAGATGGAAAAAGAAATAAAATAAAACAATTAAACAAATAATACTAGTAATTATAATAAATAAAAAACCAAGACGATGATAATAACGATATAATAATTATCCCAATAACGGTATTAGTAATCAATGGTACCAAAGACCAATAATAAGCCTTAAGCTCATGTTATTATAATGTAAAACTTATAGCATCCTCCCTGACTAACACTTTGCTCATGATTCCGATACATGGATCGCCAACTTCTACGCGCTTCTGTCTAACACCAACTCTTCAGCTATATTCCAATTTCTTAAGTCCCTTTTTATTATTTCCACCCACGTCAACCATGGTCGACCTCTACCTTTCTTTTAGCATTCGTTGCAGTTAATAATTCCAGCATGCACAAGCGCCTCGGGAGACTTCCGTTGGAGATGCCCAGACCATTTTAAGTGGTATTGGACTAACTTCTCTTTAGTTGATGCAACTCCAAGTCTTTCCCGTATATTATCATTTCTAGTTCACTCTTAAATTATATGCCCATAGCTCTATCACAAAATATGCATCTGCTATATCTATTTTATGGATGTGTTGTCTTTTAGTAAGCCAATATCATTCCCCATACAATATTGCAGGACTGATTGTTGATATATAGAACCTTCTTTTAAGCCTTTTCATGATTTTCCCAATGACAGAGAATGCCAGATGTTAATCGTTATTTCACTCATTTTACTCGGATCATAAAACCAAGAATTTCATCAATCTCACCATTAACTACAACATGGATCCTAAATATTGAAAGGATTCACTTTTGAGCACTACTTGTCCGACCAAGGTGATAACTTCATTCTCTGACCTAAACCGCCGAACTCGCACATCATATACCATGTTTTAGTTCTTCTAAGCCCAAAGCCCTTCGATTCTAAACTATGCCTCCATAACTCCACTTGTCTATTAACTCATATCTTACTTTCATCAACTAGCACAACATCATCAACAAAGAGCATATACCAAGAATTCTCACCTTGTTTATCCTTCGCAACTTCATCAATCTCTAAGGCAAAAACGTGAAGGCTCAAATCCAACCATGATGTAATCCTATGGTAATGGAATAGTTACTAGTTTCACCATCGTGTATTATGACACTAGTCACAACATCATTGTGCATATCCTTAATTAGAATAATATAATTTGTTGGGACTCTCTTCTTTTCTAAAGCCCCAACACATTTCGTTTCTCGGTATTTTATCATAAGCTTTCTCTAAAATGATAAATACCATGTGTATATCCTTTTATTACCTCCTAAATCTCTAAAATGTCAACCTTTCAGACATGAAACCAAATTGATTTCTTTGAAACACTTGTCGTCCTTTTCAATCGACTAACTTCAATGGTGGCTAATGCCTGCTACTCCTGTTGGTTTCTTTGAAAAGGACGACAAGTGTTTCAAAGAAATCAATTTTGTTTCATGCCTGAAAGGTTGACCACAAAGGTGATTTTCTCGATAAGGCAATTTATGGAGAGATTTAGGAGGTACTAAAAGGATATACACATGGTATTTATCATTTTAGAGAAAGCTTATGATAAAATACCGAGAAACGATGTCTATATCTTGGTTTCATGCCTATATCTATATGGTTATGCACTCATATAGAAATGATGTCTATATCTTGGTCTAAAGAATTTATTACCAATCATAAGGTCATAAGGAATAACAAAAGTGTCTTGCTACATACACCCCCACTTACCTCTTTCGGCCACCACACCGTTTGGTGGTTCACCACCGAATGACCTACTTCCCAAAAAATACACTATTCAGAGGTCGTAACGACCGATGAACGTGAAGGGAGTTCAGCCGTATATGGTCGAATGAAAATGTGTGGTGACCGAAAGAGGAAAGTTGAAACACCCTATGTCCGTTAATGTCATTCACAAAGGGAATGCATTAACTTCCATGAAGCATTATAAGTAAACAGAACAGAATATTACAAGACAGATACGTAAAGTAGTACTTGAAAAATTTATAACTATATTACAGCATAAACAGAAATAAGTTTGGTTACATTCTTCAAAATCTCCTATGTTTCCACCCTGAGCACCTGGGGGGAACGGGAAGAAAAAGAGGTGAAAACAAAAGAAGTCAGACATAAAGTCTGGCGAGTCCTGTAACTTTCAACATATAAACAGATAGTAGTATCATGACATGTAAATAAAACGGGAGGAGGGATTACAGCAACAGGAGTAGCAGGTATGCTTAAGTTAAACAGAAGAAACAGAATGATATAGACCAAGATATGCTTCTTACCTATATCTTACTTCTCTGCACTAATACTTAGTATAACAAGGATTAGATGTTATCCTAATGTCTAAACCGAAACAGAAACGGAAACAGAATAATCTCTACAGAAACAGAATGCTAGTAATGGGCCTTTACCACTCCAACAGAGACAGAAGGTAAAGAAACAGAATGCTAATAATGGGCCTTTACCACCCCAACAGAAACAGAAGGTACAGAAACATAATGCTAATAATGGGCCTTTACCACCCCAACAGAAACAGACGGTACACCAACAGAAACAAACAGAACTAGGTGTACCCTAAATTCTACCCTAAGCGATCGGCTCCCTAATACATAAATACCCTGTGTCGGCCGCACAGAAGGGTGTATAATTCCCTAAAGTGGCAACCTATAGACACAGACCTATTTACAGATGTCACGGTGTCTTACATCCTCAGAGCAGACCAGATCCATGCACGCACATGATCCGGTTGGAATGCGCCATCGTCACCCCTCGCCATTATCAAATTAAACCTCTTACAATTAGTTCAGTAAGCGTGTCCGGACCCCTCCTAGTGTTGGGTCATAGTTTTGATACCAGAATAGGGTAACTGACTAATATGGGTCCCGCACAATAGATGATACAAGTAATTACCCCTAACTAACCTTGTGTTCCCAGACTAACAGATTTCAGATTAACTTGCTTACAGATTTCAGATGTACAAAGTTCAGATTAACTAGTTCTCAGATCATACAAATAGGTTAACAAGTTTTTAAGACTAACAGATCAGATATACAGATTAACAGACTTGCTGATTGTTTAACCTAATCTTGCATTGAGCCTACAGAATTACGAAACGGGTTTATTAGATTCATCCGCCCAGTTGATTTAACCTTATCCACCCAACACGTTTTAGGCATCATATTTATCCTAGATTTGCATTAATTAATCACTAATGCACAGACCTCTCACATTAGGTCGGTATTTTGTGGCCGCTGGATGTGTCGGGCGGTTCCGGACAGACTTCTGCCACAACCCAGACCTAATCTCGTGTCTAAGCATCTTTTAGTTATGCCTACGACCTCTCACATTAGACTGACAGTTTGCGGTTGTTGGTTAAGCCGATTGGGTCCGGGCAGCCTTCTACCCCAAACAGAGTCTAACCTCGTGTCTCAGCATTCTTATTTTTAGCTAAAGTACTCATTCATAGATTATGCTAATATCAGACTAATTATACCAATTCAACAAATTAAACTTCTTTACAAGTTACAGCTGATTATTCGAAGTTCTATTAACTTGTTTTGCTCAATTTTTAGATCGAGCCTACAGATTTTCATACCCCAAATTCACCGTATTCAGTTTCAATAGATTTAGCAGATTAGGCAATTTAATAGATTTAATCATCCCTTAAAATTCCATAGACATACCTCGTCTAATAATAAAATTAAGCCTAATTTTACATGCCTAAATTATGGTTATAATTCACAATATAACATATGCCCCATATTTTAGTTAAATTTACACAGTACAGAATATCCTCCAAAAACCCCCAAATCATGATATATAATATGAATTATGCCGAATTATAGCCTTTAATTTCAGCGTATGCCTAATATCCAAAATCCCCATTTAAGCATATTCACATTTAATAGTTATCCTGTTATAATATAGATCTTTGCGCCTAAGTCATATACACAATAATTCTTCTTCTTCCAAATCACAGACTATCAAATATAGTATGCCCAGCTCCAGATCTTAAATTGCAACATATGTTCTTTTCTCAAATCAGTCATATCTAATTATGCATCATTCACTATTTTTTCCAAATTTAGCGTTCGTGCGTCAATCTCTTATGAGATTTGGCTCAGGCTCGTGGTAGCCTGGCTATAGAACAGAAAGAAGGAAGAGATACAGAATAGTTACTATAATATTAATAAGATAGATCTACACAGAAAAATAGATCTGATAAACAAGAATATGCATAATCTCAAATTCAGATTTTTAACCATGTCAAGATCATAATTAAATTTCATATCTGAAAATTACTATACTCACCTTGGTTGGATTCTAAAAGAAAAAGGGTTGCGGTTGTTCTCTTTTAATCCTACTCAAATTGGAAGAAGAAGAAGAAGCACTAGTTCTAGCTTAGGTTTCAGTAGAGTAGAGACACCATTGGTTTATTTTAATTAGTATTGAGGCAGCATAGCGTTACAATGGTTTGGTGTGGAGAGAAAGTGGGGTTTGGGGTGTTTAAATAGCTTAGGAGCCAAAGAATCTATCCAGAAAACATGTCCCGATACAAAAATCCGAATCTGCCTCGGATCTGAAACAGGTCGACCTGTAGGGGGGAGGTCGACCCCATGGTTAACCCCTAGGTCGACCCCCTAGTCGACCTGGCTCCTGGGCGGGAAAAATCCCGCCTACTCTGTTCTGCGTTTGAATTCGAATTTTGAATTTTGAACGGAGCTGTTTTAATTTTAAATTTTCTGAAACTTCTGAAGGCCATAACTTCTTCATACGGAGTCCGATTTACGCAAACTCGGACTCTATCTCAAGTAGAATTCCAAGACGAACGCAATGGCATAACCCTTTCCCTTAATTCTTCTTTTAAAAAATTAAGTACACTTTGTTTTGTTACTTTTATGTTCACAGAAAATATGGGGTGTTACATTCTCCCCTCCTTAAAGGATTTCGTCTACGAAATCTTCAAGTTAAGAAGAATGTGTCCTACAATCCAATCACCCATCTACTCAATCATCATCCACAAGCATCCATTGTCCTTAGAAAACTTCTAATATTGTATGAACATATGCAAAAGTGTACGTATATGTCTCTTATCTAATGCAAAGATCAGGCGGTCTACTGATACAGTTGACCTCCTCAATGCAAATTTATGTTAGTGCCATGAGTCCAATTATGTATGCAAGAAATCCTATTTGATACACATCATTTCTATATGAGTGCATAACCATTCATCCAAATGCAACATCCATGTGATGAGTCAATCATTTTGCATCCACAAAAATTGAAAAAAGCGCACACATCCATATGCAGTATGAGAGTGCTTTTGAGCCGATCTAGTGCCTAGTGTGTGTATATGTATCCACGAGAAACCACTAGCAACCACTTGCATCCACTTGCAACCATCAAATATAACATGTCTCAAACACATGTTTACACCCATTAGTTTCTACCTAAAGGTCGAAGACTCGATCGATAAGATACAGCTGAGTGATAGAAGCAAGTACAATTAAAACAAAAGGTCTGTTCCCATTAGACATCGGTTAAGAAAATAAATTTCTAAGTATCAATCCCGAAAACCGAAATCAACATCAGATTGACACTCAGAGAATTAGTCCCATTAAACCATGTCAAAACTGGAAATCTACTTCACGCTTCGAGTAAAAAACCCTATCCTTTTTAGAAATATTCGGATATTTACAGACTACTGGTACAAATCAGATTATCAAATGATTCTTAGGAAACTAAGCATGATAAAATCCCACCATATTCCACAAAACCCAGAATGTATGCGTCATAGTCAACTTAACGCCCAACACTGATACCCTCAAATCCCAACCTATCACAAACAGATGAGTCGTAACCCTTATGGGGTTTGAGACTATGGCAGGATCAGAAACAAGACTAGTATTAAAGTGCAGAGTCTCAATTACAGAATCAAAATGCCAAAATAAAAAAGAGTTTTAACTCAATAATCAGATAAGGAAATTAGACCTTCTACAGAAATTTTCCTATCTCTATTCTATCCACCAGCCCCAAGAGCGTTCACCTTCCCTTCAGAGGTAGGTCCTGTCCTCTGCCCTTGCCCTCGTTTCTTCGGGCAGTCCCTAGTGAAGTGTCCCATCTCACCACAGTTGAAGCAAGCGCCCTTCCTCTTTCTGCAATCCTTGTTCATATGAGTCAAGCTTTCGCTAGTAAAGCACTTTTTCTCCTTCTTATCTTCAGACTTTTCATCCATCTTTTGTGTTTCCTTTTTGGGCCACGCTTTCTTGTTCTGTGGTCCTTCGAGCTTTTCCTCTTTTTGCTCACTTTTGGCTTCCTCTTCATGCATCAATGCCATGTCAACCAATTTCTCGAAGGTAGCCCCCATAGGAATGTGGGTCATAGCCAACCCGTATAGCGGCTCATTCAAACCTTTAACGAATGTCAGGGCCTTCTTATTAGGTGTGTTCACCAAGTCTAAGCCGAATCTCGCCAACTGATTGAACTTGTTGACGTACTCTTTCACTAATAAATTCCCCTACTTCAACGCCAAGAACCTCTCCATGTATAAATTCTCTTCTGCTCGTGAGAGAAATTTCATCTCGAACCTATGCCTGAAATCCATCCAAGTCTCCACTGCTCATTCTCCATTCGTGACCTCCCACCAGAATTAGGCTTCGTTCTTAAGTAACCATACAACCAACTATATCTTCTGCCTATCATCCACTTCGAAGATAACAAACAAATCTTCTGTTTCCTTGAGCCAGTTTCTTGCTTCCACGAATGATTCAGTCCCATTAAACTTCTTTCCGCCCATAGCTCGAAAGTCTCTACATGTCTTCGGGAAACTATTCATGCGCGGAGGAGGAGGAGCGATGGGTACAACTGAAGGAACGTTTCCTTGGCCTTCGGCGGGTGCCGTGGCCTCCAAATATCTACTGAACCACCAGGGTATGGTGACTCCCTCTGGGATATAAGGGATGTTTTGTTCTCCAAACATGCTGAAACGAAATAAAAGAAATTAAAAAACGGAGAATTGGAAGAGAGTTATATGGCTTTTGGGGATTATGTTTTTTTTTCAAAATAAACTTTACTTTTGAAAATACTTCCTTTTTTAAAACCTTGTTGAAAATAGTTTTAAAAAACTTTTTATCAAATCTGGTAACCTTCAGCTCTGATACTAAGTGAAACACCCCTTGTCCGTTAATGTCATTCACAAAGGGAATGCATTAACTTCCATGAAGCATTATAAGTAAAAAGAACAGAATATTACAAGACAGATACGTAAAGTAGCAATTGAAAATTTTATAACTTTATTACAGCAGAAACAGAAATAAGTTTGGTTACATCCTTCAAAATCACAATACCAAAACCCAAGTAGAGAAGTATCAGTCTTATACCAAAATCCTTCAGAATGCATAATTTTAAAACCATAATCCCTAACAGAAACTGCCATAAGAAGATAGAGTCAAAGCCAAGCAATACTTCAAGCACTTCAAGCAGAGAGAATATAAATCAAGCTCCTATGTTTCCACCCTAAGCACCTTGGGGGGGGGGGGGGGACGGAAAGAAAAAGAGGCGAAAACAAATGAGGTCATACATAAAGTCCGGTGAGTCCAGTAACTTTCAACATATAAACAGATAGTAGTATCATGACATGTAAATAAAACTAAAGAAGTGGATATAGCAACAGGAGTAGCAGTATGCTTAAATTAAACAGAAGAAACAGAATGATATAGACCAAGATATGCTTCTTACCTATATCTTACTTCTCTGCCCTAATACTTAGTATAACAAGGATTAGGTGTTACCCTAATGTCTAAACCGAAACAGAATAATCTCCACAGAAACAGAATGCTAGTAATGGGTTTACCACCCCCAACAGAGACAGAAAGCACAGAAACAAAATGTTAATAATGGGCCTTTACCACCCCAACAGAAACAGAAGGTACAGAAACAGAATGCTAATAATGGGCCTTTACCACCCCAATTAATGGGCCTTTACCACCCCAACAGAAACAGACGGCACACCAACAGAAACAAACAAAACTAGGTATACCCTAAATTCTACCCCAAGCGATCGGCTCCCTAATACATAAATACCCTGTGCCGACCCACAGAAGGGTGTATCATTCCCTAAAGTGGTAACCTATAGGCACATACCTATTTACAGATGTCACGGTGTCTTACATCCTCAGAGCAGACCGGATCCATGTACGCACATGACCCGGTTGGAATGCGCCATCAACACCCCCTTGCCATTATCAGAGTGAACCACTTACAATTAGTTCAGTAAGCGTGCCCGGACCCCTCCTGGTGTTGGGTCATAGTTTTGATACTAGAAAAGGGTTACTGACTAATATGGGTCCCACACAACAGATGACACAAGTAATTACCCTAACTAACCTTGTGTTCCCAGACTAACAGATTTCAGATTAACTTGCTTACAGATTTCAGATGTACAAAGTTCAGATTAACTAGTTCTCAGATCATACAAATAGGTTAACAAGTTTTTAAGACTAACAGATCAGATATACAGATTAACAGACTTGCTGATTGTTTAACCTAATCTTGCATTGAGCCTACAGAATTACGAAACGGGTTTATTAGATTCATCCGCCCAGTTGATTTAACCTTATCCACCCAACACGTTTTAGGCATCATATTTATCCTAGATTTGCATTAATTAATCACTAATGCACAGACCTCTCACATTAGGTCGGTATTTTGTGGCCGCTGGATGTGTCGGGCGGTTCCGGGCAGACTTCTGCCACAACCCAGACCTAATCTCGTGTCTAAGCATCTTTTAGTTATGCCTACGACCTCTCACATTAGACTGACAGTTTGCGGTTGTTGGTTAAGCCGATTGGGTCCGGGCAGCCTTCTACCCCAAACAGAGTCTAACCTCGTGTCTCAGCATTCTTATTTTTAGCTAAAGTACTCATTCATAGATTATGCTAATATCAGACTAATTATACCAATTCAACAAATTAAACTTCTTTACAAGTTACAGCTGATTATTCGAAGTTCTATTAACTTGTTTTGCTCAATTTTTAGATCAAGCCTACAGATTTTCATACCCCAAATTCACCGTATTCAGTTTCAACAGATTTAGCAGATTAGGCAATTTAATAGATTTAATCATCCCTTAAAATTCCATTGACATACCTCGTCTAATAATAAAATTAAGCCTAAGTTTACATGCCTAAATTATGGTTATAATTCACAATATAACATATGCCCCAAATTTTATTTAATTTACACAGTACAGAATATCCTCCAAAAACCCCAAATCATGATATATAATACGAATTATGCCGAATTATAGCCTTTAATTTCAGCGTATGCCTAATATCCAAAATCCCCATTTAAGCATATTCACATTTAATAGTTATCCTGTTATAATATAGATCTTTGCGCCTAAGTCATATGCACAATAATTCTTCTTCTTCCAAATCACAGACTATCATATATAGTATGCCCAGCTCCAGATATTAAATTGCAACATATGTTCTTTTCTCAAATTAGTCATATCTAATTATGCATCATTCACTATTTTTTCCAAATTTAGCGTTCGTGCGTCAATTTCTTATGAGATTTGGCTCAGGCTCGTGGTAGCCTGGCTATAGAACAGAAAGAAGGAAGAGATACAGAATAGTTACTATAATATTAATAAGATAGATCTACATAGAAAAACAGATCTGATAAACAAGAATATGCATAATCTCAAATTCAGATTTATAATCATGTCAAGAACATAATTAAATTTCATATCTGAAAATTACTATACTCACCTTGGTTGGATTCTAAAAGAAAAAGGGTTGCGGTTGTTCTCCTTTAATCCTACTCAAATTGGAAGAAGAAGAAGAAGCACTAGTTCTAGCTTATGTTTCAGCAGAGTAGAGACACCATTGGTTTATTTTAATTAGTATTGAGGCAGCATAGGTCGGTAGCTTGTGGCCGCTAGATGTGTCGGGCGGTTCCGGGCAGACTTCTACCACAATCCAGACCTAACCTCGTGTCTAAGCATCTTTTAGTTATTTCTACGACCTCTCACATTAGACTGACAGTTTGCAGTTGCTGGTTAAGCCGGTTGGGTCCGGGCAGGCTTCTGCCGCAAACAGAGTCTAACCTAGTGTCTTAGCATTCTTATTTTAAGCTAAACTATCCATTCACAGATTATGCCAATATCAGATTAGTTATGCCAATTCAACAAATTAAACTTCTTTACAAGTTACAGCTGATTATTCAAAGTTCTTTTAACTTGTTTTGCTCAATTTTTAGATCGAGCCTATAGATTTTCATATCCCAAATTCACCGTATTCAGTTTCAACAGATTTAGCAGATTAGGCAATTTAATAGATTTAATCATCCCTTAAAATTCCATTGACATACCTCGCCTAATTTTACATGCCCAAATTATGGTCATAATTCACAATATAACATATGCCCCAAATTTTAGTTAAATTTACACAGTAGTAAATATCCTCCAAAAACCCTAAATCATGATATATAATACGAATTATGCCAAATTATAGCCTTTGATTTCAGCGTATGCCTAATATCCAAAATCCCCATTTAGGCGTATTCACATTTAATAGTTATCCTATTATAATATAGATCTTTGCGCCTAAGTCATATACGCAATAATTCTTCTTCTTCCAAATCACAGACTATCATATATAGTATGCCCAGATCCAGATCTTAAATTACAGTATATGTTCTTTTCTCAAATCAGTCACAAATCAGTCATGTCTAATTATGCATCATTCACTATTTTTCCCAAATTTAGTGTTTATGCGTCAATCTCTTATGAGATTTGGCTCAGGTTCATGGTAGCCTGGCTATAGAACAGAAAGAAGGAAGAGATACAGAATAGTTACTATAATATTAATAAGATAGATATACACAGAAAAACAGATATGATAACTAAGAATATGCATAATCTCAAATTTAGATTTATAACCATGTCAAGATCATAATTAAATTTCATATCTGAAAATGACTGTACTCACCTTGGTTGGATTCTAAAAGAAAAAGGGTTGTAGTTGTTCTCTTTTAATCCTACTCAGATTGGAAGAAGAAGAAGCACTAGTTATAGCTTAGGTTTCAGTAGAGTAGAGACGCCATTGGTTTATTTTAATTAGTATTGAGGCCACATTGCGTTACAATGGTTTGGTGTGGAGAGAAAGTGGGGTTTGGGGTGTTTAAATAGCTTAGGAGCCAAAGAATCTGTCCAGAAAACATGTCCAGATACAAAAATCCGAATCTGCCTCGGATCTGAAACAGGTCGACCTGTAAGGTATAGGTCGACCCCATGGTCGACCTGTATAGGGTAAGTCGACCCCCAGGTCGACCCCCTGGGCAGGAAAAATCCAGCCCACCTTGTTCTGTGTTTGAATTCGAATTTTGAATTTTGAACTAAGCTGTTTTAATTTTAAATTTTCTGAAACTTCTAAAGGCCATAACTTCTTCATACGGAGTCCAATTTACGCAAACTTTTATCTCAAGTAGAATTCCGAGACGAACGCAATGGCATAACTTGTTTCTCTTAATTCTTCTTTTAAAAAATTAAGTATACTTTGTTTTTTTACTTTTATGTTCACAGAAAATACGGGGTGTTACAAAAGTGGGGTGCGAATAGCGGGACAATAACAAAATTCAATATTTATTTTCCTTCTTGGTTCCTAATGCCATATCAAAAACCATCATGCATTCTCTTAAACCCCCACCAATTGTACCACCACAGTCTTTAGAAATCTCCTCGTACGAAAAATTTCTTAATATGAGGCATAACTCTAGCTAAAATATCTAAGCCTTCCCAGAAATTCCTCTTTATGGCTTCACTTAGGTCTATTTATGGAGGCACATGCACTAGTGACATTCAGAACTGCATCACCAATTATCAGCGTGACTAAGATGATTATGGCTCCTTGTCTCCTAACATCTACCACTCTGTTTTAAGTTTCCTATCAATCAAGATGCCTACCTCATTCCTTTTAAGTTCCTTTCCTACATACCGTAACTCAAAGCTTGTGTTCTCTAACTCCTTCGTCTTTCCGCACATCAATTTAGTCTCCTGAACACATAAGATATCTACGCTTCTCTTAATCATGGTATCAACTGCTTCTCTAAAATTTTCTGTTAAAGAATCGACATTGCAACTACCTAACCGAACCCTTCTTCCATCGACCAGCTTCCTTACCTCTTGCATCTGTCGAGCAAAGTGCAAAGACCCTTACTCATTTGTCACTACATTGGGGTGTCGATGTAGTGCACCACTAAGGGAGTGACGACCTAACACTTACATATTTTGCACCATACCCGAGTATCGATATGGCATGCCACTATGGAAGTTGTAACATCCATAAATTTGTTGGATATTATTTAGAACATTTAATTGAGTAAATAAAATAAAATAATATAAATAATGATGAGAATGAGATTTGACAAATTAAATAAGTCTAGCCATGGTTAACACCTATTAGATAGATTAGAATTAGTTAAGGAGACTTATGAGAAGGAAAAATAGAAAAAGGACCATTCCCAATATTGGACGAGTAGGTATGATGGCTTGTATAATGGGACTATCAGAGAGGCTCGTGGGAGTTCATGATATTTTCCATGTTTCGTACTTGAGGAAGCACTATGATTCACAGAGTTGGTAGAGCCTAGTTAGCTCGAGGATAGTGTAGTCGAGAAAGAAGCATTGGTTCGTTGCATTCCTACTTGGGTCTTAGGATACGAGCTTAAGCAGCTAAGGAATAATGAAGTTCGACTAGCAAAATTTCAATGGGAGATAGCTTGGAATATGCAACTTGGGAGGCTGAGCAGAAGAAGCGTGCCACCTATCCTTTTCTTTTTGACTGTATGCTTTGAATTATCCCATTTTAGCTTTTCCTTTGATTAGGTTATCATCTTTAGTATACCTGGGAAGGGTAGATCTTAAGATTAAGTATATGGATGGTAGGATTGGTTATAAACATGTTATGTATGATGGACGTAATTACAAGTGTTTGCTAGTGGATGCATATACACACACTAGGCACTATTTATAGATCAGAAAACTAGGTTAAAAGCATACGCATATGGATGTATGCCGCATTTTTATTTATTCTGTGGTTTCTATATATTGTTTATTATCATATGGTTGTTTCATATGGATGATGACTGTAACATGCATATAGAACTATCAGTATCATAAGGACCTTTGCATACATTTGGATTCATAGCACGAGCGTATTTGCATAAAAAGGAGGTCGACTAAATCTGTAGACTGCCTAAATTTTGAATTATTTAAGGATATTTATGTACTACTGCATAATGACATAAATCACATCAGAAATTTTAAGGTTGATGGATGTAGTGGATGGTGTTTAAGTAGGTGGATATAGATTTTGGTTGTGATTGTTATTTCACTCTTCTATCCTTGGGGATTTCGAGGACGAAATCCTTTAAGGAGGGGAAAATGTAACAACCTGCAAATTTAACTCATAACAATTAGTTAAGAAATCAATTAAATAATAAAATAAGTTTTAGAAATTGTTCAAATTTGGCTGCGGGAGTTGCAACATTGATACAATTTCCATATGTAACTTACTGAAATCCGAGTTCATATAAAGAAGTTATAAAAGAAATAATAAACCAAAAATATAAGTTCAGAATTGTTGTAGGGGTCAGGTCGACCCGACCTTCACCCAAGCCGACCTATGGGTAGAACCCCAAAGGGTTTAGGTCAACCCGCAAAATTCCTGGATGGTATCTCATCTAGGTGCGAGCCGATTGTTCGAAAATTATTTTAATAAAAAAGTGAGCATGGGTTTTAAGATCAGACGGTTAATTCTAGGTATATGACATGGCTAGATCAGATTTAATCAGCAAATCCTACGATCTGAGATCATCTAACTCCACTACAAATAAGACCCTCGACCTAGTCATTCTCTCACATACAAATATTCTTCCATTTGGGTTCTTTTAGCTTGAGGGAGACCCTAAACCTACATAGTTTCAGGGAAAATGGTTTTAAAATAAAAATTAGATAGCATAGGAGCAGGATCTGGAAGTCTGCAGACTAAAACTAAGGAGGATTAGTGAGTGTTAATAATTATTTAGAAAATTAAAATAATAGATTTTTTAATAGTTGTGGTTTTACAGTTTTCGTTTTTCTTTCAATTCTTTTCCAGTAAGTTTCTTTTCAGTCTTTTTCTTTATAGTTCTCTATTTTCTGAAGTCATAAACATTTTTTCTATAGTTCTTTACATTTATTTTGATGATTAATATATCTGTCAATGTTAGTTCTACAATGTAAATTTAATCCATTTTTTGACATGAAAAATAAAAAATTGAGCATAAAATTCACAGAAAATGGATTAGTATTGATCATTTAATTTGCAGAAAACGTTTGTAGAACTAATAGGTCGGTAATAAAAAGAAATTAGACTGAAATAGGCAAATCATGGAAATTTGCAAGAAATCTTTAACAAGCATTATAATTAAAAAGAAAGAAATACGAAAAGTCTTATTATTATATTAAAAATAATCTGGAGAAGTTAGAACATCATAATGAAAAAGAATGGGAAGAAAAGAACTTAGCCTATTATGACATTATAGACTTGCATTGATAAGCATAGGATATCATAAAGGCTTAAGTCAAGGAATGAGGCAACATGTTGTAGACTCATATCCCGGATCGGGTCAACAAAAAAAACTTGGAACATGGATTAAGTTGATAAATAAAAATCTAGATCAGGCAATTGGTTAATAAATAAAAGTCAGGTCAAGAACTGAGTATTGGGGAGCACAATTAGAATACTGGTTGCTAGGTACCTGTAACATTTTCCATTCAGGCCAAGAACTGATAGTTTTAGATCTGGGATAGAGATTGGAACATGCTATTCTATTTAGGGTACAACTGGGGCAACAGATAGGGCACTCGATGATCACCGTGCGTGCGGAATTGGTTGAGGACTGTTATATCCATGCACTAAATTGTGTGTTTGCTAGTGGATCGAAGGATGGTAATTAGTGTTTATACGATTTCACGATGGACCGGTTCACAGTAACACTCTACCACATTAAGAGGTGGTAGACTACCATGCATGCTAAGAGGTGGTTGGTAGGAAAAGCTGATCGTTGGTTAGAATTAAGAGATTTAACATAATTATAATATTTCTATATTAGTAGAATCGGCGTAACATTCGAATAATCAAACTGCACAAAATCTTATTATCTCAGAAATTATCTTTAAGTTGTGCACGAGTACATTCCTTGTAACACTAGAACTATTACTTAATCTATTATCTTTAATTTGCTTAATATGTTAGTTATTACTTTCATTCATCAGGCTTTATGTATGACGCTAGAGCTGGACATTTTTACCATATTACCACTTATAGCCATTATCAACCACTACCAATTAAAATGGTATCGGAAAAAATTGATAATCAATTTGTTTGATACGGTTTTCCAAACCGTATCAAATTATGCGGTTTAGTAATGGAAATTAACTATTAACTATGGTAATTACCATAACTACAATATATCTTCTTACACACAAACATACATATGTATATATATACATATGTTTGTGTATACATATAGTATTTCATTTATGCAACACCGCATTGAAAGTTTAATGATTAAATAGAAAATATAACAAAATACTATTATGTTATCAAATCAAATGCAATTCTTATTGTATATTTTTTTAAAGATAAATATGATTATGTACAATATTTTAGCTTTTTTCCGACATAAAGTAAAAGTGATAAATAATCATATAATATAAAATAACAACACTTAATATTTACCTTTTATCATGAAAAATTGTAAACAAATAGATATCAAACTTCAAAACGGTAAAAATTAATTGCCGATCTCTACCAAGCATTACCAACCAAAAGCCGAATTATCTGTTTACTGATTACTTTGGTTGGTAATGATACGATTTTTCTATTACCATATATATTGGCCTGTTAATGGTTTTGAATATCAATTTTCGGTGCAAAGTTGAATCCAACCCTATACGATGCACTTCTTTTTCTTCATTTATCTCCCCCATTATACTCGCAAGATAGAGATCAATTAGTTCAAGCAATTTGGAGGTTCATTCGCAAAGTTCTTGTTTCATTCATGATATATCCTTCTACTTTTTATGTCTTTTTCATTTGTTTAGGTTGTACTGGTGCTTGTGAAGGGGAGTTTCTTTGTACTATGGCTTATTATGTGAGACTGAGGTTTTGTGAGACATGTGGTTTTGGTTTGTTTTGGTTATGACTCATTTTGAGTAACATTTTGGTTTTCTTAATAATAAGTTGTTTTAATTTTAAATGTTTCCGTTGTATTTATCCTTATGACTTATATATCTTTGTCTTTTTGATTGCTTCTTTATACCTAGACTTTCCATGTTTCTTGGATTGACCGCTGTCACAGATTAGCTAGTTAATACAGGAGATTCATAAAAGATTTATTCTGTATAGTAGCATCAATGATTAAACTAACTAGAATGATGTGAAGTTTATTTGGACCAACATATGCAATGAAGCATTTCAGAGATTGAAACATTTGCTGACTAATGCACGTATGTTAGTTATTGTACCTAAAGGGAATTGAGATTTGATTGTCTTGTGAAATAAGATTAGGAGCTATGTTGGTGCAATGGGAAAAAGCTCTTACTTACGCTTCTCGACAGCTCAAAACACATGAAGTTAGATATCCACTCATGATCAGGGTCGGTCCTGACCTAATTGAGGCCCAAGGCAAATTCAAAGACTTGTAGGAAAAATCAATTCAACAAAGGAAGACCTCTACTGGGGATCAAACTCATGCACCCCTAGATATAAGACAAGCCATTTTACCACTAAGCCATGTTCAACTTCAGATATATAACCATATGCCAATTTTTTATATAGAAGCATAAAATGTGAGGCCCCCAAAAACTGGAGGCCCTAGGCCACCGCCTAGGTGGCCTTAGGCCAGGCCTGCTCATGATTTGGAACTAATTGTTGTCATTTTGCCTTAAATATATGGAGACATTACCTTCCCAGAGAAAGATTCGAGTTGTTCACAGATCATAAGTATTTTCGATATTTGTTCTTTTAGAAAGAGTTGAACATGAGACAACAACGATGGTTGGAGTGCGTTGCTATAGGGAATAAAGTCACAGACGAACGTGGTGGAAGGCATCAGAATGCAGTGCTAGCTATGATAGAAATATGGAAAGATTTAAAGGCTTTGACTGAATGCGATGTGCATTTAACGCCGATAGCTTGTTTAAGCCAGAGTACCACTATATTATCATGTTTGGAAGTTTGATCAATTTTGTTCAAGCGAATTACTTCTAAGCAGGGAGAGCGCTTAGTGTTATCCGACAGAATTAAATGTCTTAAGGACGAAAAAGAAACCGATGACTTAAAAATTTATAGTCTTAACCACACGGGATGGTTTAAAGAAGGGAAAGTTAAGTGTTATGCATGTTGGAAATCTAAGGAAGGAGATTCTTACGTGTTATGAAAAAATTGCACAAATGCGGAAGCGATACAATAAGAGGATCTAGCCTGTCGATTAATTATCAACTGCCAACTCAATGAAAAATAATCACCAGAAAGAACAAAAATAGAAGAGAAGAGGAAGACACAAAGATTTAACGTGCTTCAGCTATGCCTACGTCTACGGACCCAACAACTATTCTTTTATTCTTTCTTCACAAGAGGGATTACAATAAGAGAAGAATACAAAACACTCAATATATTTCTCACCCTATAATTTATACAGAAATAGGGATCTTATTGAGGATATGAAGAAGAAATCACTTTTGGCTTGTGCATTGAAGGATGAGCAAATGCCTCTAATTTATAAGAGTAAGGATGAAGGCTTGCCTGAAGGTAACCATGAGAAGTTTCCATATTTCCTTAATTTGAAAATCTTGCATATTTTGATAGTTTTCCCGTATACATATATTTGATTGATTGCTCAAATCAAATAAAAAATTTCTCATTCCATCCATATACGTTGCCACTTATACCAAGATTTGATTGATTAATCAAATCAAATATCTCTTCCATATCTTATAGATTCATTGCCCAAAATTAATTGATTATAAGAATCAATTAAAATTTTCTCCATAATTGGCATAGATTTAAATCGTCCAATTTTAACATTCCACCTCGATTTAAATACGACAATCTCTCTTTATCACCAAATGTCAACAAATTGTTGGGTCTACACCATCAAGCTCAATGTGAACTACTTTGGGCAATATTGCCCAAACAGAGCTTCCAAATCTTTCCCAAGCATAAGAAAGATAATATGCACATCAACAAACAAAATGCATATGAACAAATATCAAAATTCTTCAGAGAATCTGATGAAGGAGACAAACTTGTAGATACATAAATCTGAGAGACTAATGGAGACTTCATAGCGCGCTTCACCTTCTCCGTTCTACATTGAGTGAGAACATACTCAATATTATCTACTTCAACCTCCTTTTCAAGAATTTTACTCGCCTTCACCATGTATACCTTATCAAACTCAACAGCAAGCTCCGCAACATTCAAAGCATAAGATGAATAATCATCATTACAAATATGCTTACCAATAGGGCCAACTGAACTAAAAGGCCTTAACTGCGACTGAGCTCCACCTAGAGTCTGAACCTTTGAAATCTTCTCATCAACCATGGTACCATCAGAAATACCACTTTCTCTCAGAATATGAAGCAATCTGATGACTCCAAACATGTTTGAAAATTTTGTGCCCTCCTAACGTCATCACTTGATAGAGGCTCCACCTTCAATAAAGACCTCTCATCAAATATCGCATGCCTGCTAGTCATAATTATCTTGGTCATTTTGCACCACGACCTATACTTCTTCTTTCTTTCTCCATACCTACAAAATGTGTTTGCTTCCTCTAGGCTTCAGTGTATCATGTCTCTCATCTTCTAAATAAGCCGAACAACCAAACACTTTAAGGAACGAATAATCAACATGCTCTCTTTTCCATATTTCTTCTGGGATCTTCATATCCATGGCAATAAAAGGTGTACGGTTGATGAGAAATACTGCCATAGATATCGCTTCTGCCCAAAATTCCTCCTCTAGACCAGCAGCCAGTCTCAAGCTCATAGCTCTTTCCCATAATATCCGACACATGCTCTCTACCACTCCAAAAGAATGCGAATTCATAGACAAATCTCTAAATACATGATCAAATGCACAGCAGTTGGTGAATTCTTGTGACACAAATTCACTACTTTTGCCAATGCTAAGAACTCTCAGCTGCTTTCCTGACTTCTTTTCAACTAAAGTCTTCCACTTTCGAAATTGGACAAATATTTCGTCTTTGGCCTTTAAGAAATAGACCCAGAACATACATGAGAAATCATACACAAATAAGACGAAGAAACTGACTCCTCCTAAAGATGCGATTAGGGTGGGTCCCCACACATAAGAATGAACATACTCTAGGAACTCTGTAGCTCTAGGTTTTCCAACATTAAATGTGGCATGCTTCTGTTGTATATAACGGTGTTGTATACACAATTGTATGATTTTTGATTGATGATAACAACCAAATAAATATTATTTTAATGTGTTTGATGCTGTACTGTTTTCATTTACTCATCACAGACAGGAGTATGATATTTATATTTAAACAGAATACACCAGTACAGAAATTCAAATATTTACACAGTATTTTGTTTAAATATAATATTTTATTTCAATATTTAAACAG
This sequence comes from Allium sativum, assembly GCA_030737875.1. Lineage (NCBI taxonomy): Eukaryota > Viridiplantae > Streptophyta > Magnoliopsida > Asparagales > Amaryllidaceae > Allium > Allium sativum. The sequence goes on from CM060924.1 coordinate 442,314,471, forward strand.
TACAATTTGATAACTCCGCTATTTGTTTATCTCAGTAATACATCACATTGCATATACTTTTCATTTACTGCACACAGCTCCTCTCATACTCAGTTACATATATACATATACATTCACTCATATACACAATCAACACTGTCTTGTTGTTTTCATCTTCTGTCATCAAGCTTCAGTCTTCACAGCATCCTACAGTCAGTCCAGACATCCCTGCTTTCCTGTCACATATGAAACACACACAGAGTACACTGCAATAGAAATGAAACAGAATACATGCAAATATGAATTTTATTTTTAAATTTTTTTTTGCCTCAGTTTTCTGGTGTGTTTCTCATCCTTTTTCATGATTTAATCTGATTTATAAAACCATCAATCTGTGTCTAAACAGCTTGTGATATTCACAGTGATACACTGTAAATACCACAAGGCAGACAACATATATATCTCAATACAGGGACAGGAAAACTTATCTGGATGGCTGCATATACACACATGTATATATACACGTGTGCACTGCCTCACCAATCCAGTGTGCAACTGAGGAGTAGCCTCGTGGGCCTGCTCGACTCAGTGCACAACAAGTAAGGGACGGTGCAAAGTCAACATGGAGTCAAAAATCACCAAAGTCAACATGGAGCCAAAAATAAGCAAAGTCAAAATGCAGGCCATAGTGAAAGCATATCAAAACAGCAAAGAATTCACAAGCCAGCAATGAAAAAGCAAAACTCAAGTGGAGTACACAATGTCGAGCACAAACCAAACAATCAAACCAGCATGGTGAAGGCACAAACTCAAGCATTAACATGGTCGAGAATAATACAAGTGCAAACAAGTACACAAAGCAACATGTTCAAGGAGGTGATCAAGCAGCAAATACATGAAGAATGATCAAGACAGTGATCAAGGCAGGTCAAACACAATGGAGCATGTACATGCATAATTGTGTGCAAGTAAACAAGTGTGCAAATGTGAGCATGAGTGGCCGAGTGAAAGTGCCAACATAGCAGCAAACAAGGCAGTTTCAAAGAGTGGGAAGGCAAATACACATGTGCAAATGATGTTTCAACTCAATGTCAAGGTCAAAGTAGTTGAGCCATAACAAAACAGCCAAGCTCAAGTACAAAATGCTAAGTTAAGGGTTTTTAGACCAAAACACAAGTGCATAAAGAATTCTACATGCAAACAAGTTTGGAGAATCAGTATATTGATTTCAGGCAAGAAACCATCTTTTATTGCTTTCTAAAATCATGCATGCATACCAAATGGTTCATACACTCAAAACAGAATATTCAATCAGTGTTTGACAAAGCCAGAAAAGTCAGTGCAAAATCAATGCCTAAATATGTTCAGGAAATTGCATATATATATATATTTGGCATATGATACAATCAGCATGAACATGCATAATTACATGTGATTGTAAATCAAGGGGAGCCAAGAATGGAATTCTGTTTAATACTAAGCAAGTATTTAATCAGAAGTTGAAGTATTTTCAGTCAACAAACATCTGTTGTTTGGCAAGTTTTTGAGAAATTACATATCATGTTTGGCAACAGTCATTCAACAAAAATTGGCAAGTAACAAAGTCAATTCTAGTGTGTCCAAGATGACAGCAAAACATTTTGGCAAGAAAGAATTTAATTTTTTAGAAACATTAAAGTTTTCCTTGGCAAGTTTTTTTTTTTAAAAAAACATGTTCAGAAATCAAAGAGTTCTTTATGAATAATATTCTTTTTTGGCAAGATATTTTCAAAAGCATATTTGGAAAGCATTATTATATGATTCCAGAAATAATCAATGTTTACACTCAAGTCAGTTTTTTTTGGCAAGAAATCAGATTTTAATGTGTCCAGAAAATCACAGGGGCATGTTGTTGTTTTTTTTTTTTTTTGGCAAGAAGTAAATTCATTGTTTCCGGTTTTACAAATCACTTATCAATCAGTGAATTCGATAAATGCTACAAAGAACATTTCTTTTGTGTGGCAAGAATTTCATTCATCAGAATTTATCAAAGCCAAGAATATCAAAAAAAAAAAAAAAGGAAAGTCATTTAAGCCGAGCTAATCCATTCAGATATCACGCAAGGGGTGAAATTCACTGTCTGGAAATAATTCAATCGCACAACAATACAATCAATGCAGAGAGGAAACCGCAAATCAGCCAAGTCATTCTTGCGAAATCAGAGTGTGATTTAGGATTTTATAATCCTATATTTACACCAATTACATCATCGGCTAAACATAATCGAAAACCAACAACAAAATCAAGAACAATCAGAGAAACAAAATTCGAATAACTCACAATTTTCACAAGAGTTTCAATCGCCTGAAAGCCACAAATCAGTGAGCAAGAAAGCATCAGAAAGCCACGACAACTTGACGACACAGAGATTCAGTTCCAAGAAGCAAGCGATTCGATTTGGGAAGAAACCCTAGTTTGATATCGGCCGCCATTTTTATTCTCAGAGGATAAGAGACATCGAGCTAAATAAAAAAGGAAAGGGGCCGGCCTAATGGGGTTAAACTTAGCCAAGTGTTTTAATAAGGGGATGACCCTTTGTTTTTAATTCCTAGGGTTTTAATTTTGATTCTACTTTGTGTCATTTTAAATTGTGTTGTGAAATCGATCAAACAGTTTCTAGAAGTCTGTAAAATTCTAGGATTCAGTTAAGGGTAACTGACAGTTTCAGAGTCTGTAAAATCTGGGTTACTGCTTACGGGGTTGTAATCAGGGGAAATCTGATCGAGTGGATATTGGTCAGTCTTGGGATTTGAGCGTAGGGTTAGAATAGGAGCAGGGTTTGCGAGTGTACATGGTCTTGTATGCGGGATCTGTTCTATCACCTAGTAGAAACCTTAGAAATGCAGCAGTAGGCAGGTTTTTGCCGAAGCTGGGTATATCTGTGTGTGATTTATTTTCTGCATTTCTATTTCTGCTATAATCTGTGATCTATTTATTATTTTAATATCTCGTTAGAATTTTAATTCAGTTAAAAACTGCGATAAACCCTATTCACCCCACCTCTAGGGTTAATCTAGATCCAACAAATGGTATCAGAGCAGGTATTTTTTTTAACTCTAGAGTCATGGGTAACCCTAGTTGTCTGTCTAGCGAGAGTCAGTCCAGTTCATCTCTAACTATTTTCACTGGAACAGATTTTTTAATCTGGAAATCCAAAATGGAATTTTATTTAAAATCTGTTAATATTAAATGTTGGGATGTTGTTATCAATGGGTATGATATGGTAGATAAAGTTTTTAATTCTCGTGCCACACATATTCTTTATTCTCATCTTGATGATAATCAATACAGTCTGATTTCCCATTGTTTAACTGCGCAGGAAATTTGGACAGCTCTCAATACGAAGTATGGTCAAATTGACAACTCCAGCTCAAAACCCCAGATTGTCAACTCAGATTCAGAATTCTGTTTAACAGGATTTACAAATGAGAATTCAGAAGGATCAGATGATGGAGAATCAACGGATGCTGAAGTTGAAAATTTCTCATACGAAGATTTGGTTTATATGCGTGTTGATTTAACTAAATCTGTTGATAAACTCAAATCTAAAAACAAAACTCTAAAATCTAGGAATTCTGAGTTGACCAGCAAAATTGATGATTTGGAATCACAGCTTGAATATTTTAAAAACCTTTCAGATTCAGATTGTAAAAATTGTTTGAAATTGAAAACCAATCTTGTTCATCTCAATAAAAATATTCAAAAGTTTGAAGATGAAATTTTGATCTTAAAAGAAAACAAGATTGAGTTATCAAATTTGAACAATCATCTGCAAAAGGAATTTGAAAATTTTAAACCTAATATTCATTCCAAACTTGAAAGTGCAGAAAAGGAAAATTTGTTGAAATCGAATTCGTTTTTGAAAGAACTTGAAAACGAGATTGAAAATTTCAAGAAATTTGAGTCTGAAAGTCGAAAACATTTTGAGTTTGAGATTGCTGAGTCCCAAACCTAAATAAAGTTACTCAATGATGAAAATTTGGTTTTGAAATCTGATTTTGAAAGATGTGAGATCACTAAAAATCGTTGTTCAGATTTATTGAAAGAAAATGGTGATCTTAAAACTGAAATTCAACAACTTGAAACAATCTTGTCTAATTTTTCAAACGGTGAAAAATCTTTGAATATGTTGTTGAAAAACCAATTTTCTGTTCAAAATAAACGTGGACTTGGGTTTGAGAAAAATAATGTTTTTGAAAGACGAATTTCGAATGATTTAAAAAATCCTTCAAACAACCTTGAAAAGAATCAATTTGAAAATTTGAACTCTTATAATTTCAAAGGTTTTTTGAGTCAAAATCAAAATGAGAAATTGTTTTATAATAATCCTTCTAAACAATCCTGGATCCCAAAAAGAAATAAACCAAACTTCGTGAAATTCAAACAGATTTGGGTTCCTAAGGGTACAAAGGTTTATTCTGATGGTTTGTTATATAAACAGGTTTGGGTACCAAAACGAACAAATACAACTGTGAGTGGTTTTACTGCCTTTGTTAGACCACTCAATCCTCTAAACAGTTAGCTACCAAAGGAGGCTGAGGAACAACTGTGCTGAAAAGAGAAACTGATTCAAACTGCTTCACATCATTGAATCATCTACTGTTCCTTAGCAAAGTCTGATGAGTTAGAGATCCACAACGTTTTCTGTGAATCAGGTATGATTTCTGACCTCAACCTTGTAAATATTTTTTATTGTTTATTCCTGCTTCTTCTACCCCTTTCTATTTTATTTTCTTCTATTTGTCTTTATTTGATTTGTCACTTCCATATCTCTTTGTTTATTCTGTACTTCTTAAACTTTCAGTTGCAGAATTAATGATTTTCTGGAAATTTGCCTTACTAGTATAAAATCATCATGTGTTAATTATTTCCATATCCTGAATTTGAACTTGTATATATCTGCAATTGTTTTGAAGTTTATTTTCTGATTTTTTGAATTCATAACAGTGTTGATGCATTCATATCATATCTTGAACACTGTTAACTAGAATTCTAAATTTTTGAAGATCTGAATAATAAATGAAATTTCACACACTTATACGGTTTTGAATCCCTTCCAATTCATTTTGGAAACGCTTAAAGTATTATACTCATTACAGCACTGTTACTTCTCAGTTGTGATAATCTCATTAATATTTAGATTGGCTTGATTATTTCTGACTTGAAAAATATTTGGGTTAAATCAGTGATACATCTAGAATTTCATCCTTATTCATGATTATTATGGTCGAAATTAGTTTAGTTTGAAATCATCTGAAATTCCTGATATTTTGAATCTCACACACCACTTAAATCTGAAATTATTAACCTTGTGTGACTGATTCATTATGTCTCAAAATTTGACATTGATTCAAATGATTTCAAATAAATTATTTTTATTCTTTGGATCATGAATATCTCACAAAATTGATGTAGATGATCTGAAATTTCTTGAGGACTTGTCAGAAAATTCTTGTGAAAATTCTTTGAAAATCCGGTCTTGAATTTCTCTGTTATTTCATGGTTATATGATTTAAGTATTTGTTTGTTTAAAATCATTTGAAATTATTGATTTATTGAATCACACACATATTCTGAATATGAAAATAATAATTTGGTGTGATCGATTCATTGAATCTAGAGATTTTTCATATTCCTCAAATGATTTCAAATAAACGGTAGTTCTAATCTTGGATCATGAAAGTTCTTATGTGACCATCCCCAGACAAGTCTGATGTGATATTGTGTTCTGCACTGCTCTGATACTGTTCTTAGATAATTGCTTATTGTTTGATTTGTCTGCTTGGGCTTTAAATTTCTGTTGTCTGTGATATCATAGTTTGTTTCCATTGTCTTGGTAAAATCCTCGAGAAAGCGAGAACAAGTGGTATCAGAAGTGCTTATATTTGTTTCACCCATCTGTACTGAGATTCAAATTTTCACCTTGTATAGATCCATACATTTTTTTTCCTTATACAAATAAATGTGCTAAATTTGTCTGGCTGGGTTTGTGTTTAAATTTCTTTGGTCTGAGATGTCCATGATGGTCCATCAGGGTGTAATTAAAATCCTCGAGAGGAAGACTACAATTGGTATCAGATGTGCTGATTTTTTTTTTTTTGTATATATTTTAATCACTCTTGTCCTGTATAGCTCTTTATATTCCTCTTGTAATTAATTTTCAATTTTAAGATTATTTATTTTTTATTCATTCAGAAATTGAAATCAATATCCAAATTGTTCTGTATTTATAATTCATCAAAATATATCAGAATCTGAAATTGTGATGAATTATGAGTGCAATATATTTCACAACAAGAGGAGATTTTATCTGGATTTTCATGATGGTTGAATATTTATTATAATATCTTTGAACTGGCAATTATTTCACGACCATACTCATTATCTATCATCATTCTGCCATCCATGATAATTATTTTTTAAATGTGGAGAGTTTATTATTTTAAAAAAAATCATCTTGAATAAACAGTGAAAATTATTTGTGATAGAAATGGTACTATATTATTATTCAGAATTAGTGAGAATTGAAAATTTTCAATAATCCCTGTACAGTCGAGCTTATTTCATAATATAATCAATTTAGAAATTTATTTCACAGTCCATTTCTGTGCCTACCACATTTCTATCATCCATATTGGTTTCATATACCGAGGAGTTTTTTTTAAAAAAAAAAGGGCTGAAAATGATAAAAATATAATTAATATATAAGAGTGTCTCTAACCTCATTTAAAAATCCAAGCTCTGGTTATGCATGGTTATGAGACGTCTTATAATTTAAGCTGCGACTGATCCCATTTAAAAATCCAAGCTCTGGTTATGCGTGGTCAGTGTGCTCTTAAATAAAAAGGAAATAAAGTGCTAAAAATAGAAATAAAATTTGAAATTCTCCTCTGAGTATAAAAGCCAGTCTATCATTTCATCTTCTATTCTGTGAAATATGTTGAAATTTTATGACGTGTTATGATTTGTTGATTGATAGGTATTGGGATTTGAAGTTATTCGATCTTGTCACTTAAATTGAATTATTAATTATATTCCAAATTCCATCTCTGTTTTTTAACCTCATTTTTTTGGAAAATAGTTGGAATACATTTTTTTTACTCTCCCCATTTTATATAAAATTCATCATAAATCCGTCATTTTCTACAATGTGAAATATGTCTCTTGTTCTTAGAATATTATGATTTTTGTTTGACTGCTTGAGATTTATGATGACTGTTTCTTCCTCTTAAGCTGGTATAGTATTTGTTAGTCATTTTTCACCTATATTTTAAATTCCGAATCCTTTTGATGATAACAAAAAGGGGAGAATGGATAGAGATTTTGATTTATGAGTGAATATTTTATAAATATTTTGAAAATTTATTATTATTCATACATTTCACTCATGCACAGTTATAGGGGAGCTTTCTGTTGTAGGGGGAGCTAATAAATAGGGGGAGTTCATGTTTCACTGTCAAACACATTTATTGTATACAAAATCTTTTATTTGTTTGTCATCATCAAAAGGGGGAGATTGTTGTATATAACGGTGTTGTATACACAATTGTATGATTTTTGTTTGATGATAACAACCAAATAAATATTATTTTAATGTGTTTGATGCTGTACTGTTTTCATTTACTCATCACAGACAGGAGTATGATATTTATATTTAAACAGAATACACCAGTACAGAAATTCAAATATTTACACAGTATTTTGTTTAAATATAATATTTTATTTCAATATTTAAACAGTACAATTTGATAACTCCGCTATTTGTTTATCTCAGTAATACATCACATTGCATATACTTTTCATTTACTGCACACAGCTCCTCTCATACTCAGTTACATATATACATATACATTCACTCATATACACAATCAATACTGTCTTGTTGCTTTCATCTTCTGTCTTCAAGCTTCAGTCTTCACAGCATCCTACAGTCAGTCCAGACATCCCTGCTTACCTGTCACATATGAAACACACACAGAGTACACTGCAATAGAAATGAAACAGAATACATGCAAATATGAATTTTATTTTTAAATTTTTTTTTGCCTCAGTTTTCTGGTGTGTTTCTCATCCTTTTTCATGACTTAATCTGATTTATAAAACCATCAATCTGTGTCTAGACAGCTTGTGATATTCACAGTGATACACTGTAAATACCACAAGGCAGACAACATATATATCTCAATACAGGGACAGGAAAACTTATCTGGATGGCTGCATATACACACATGTATATATACACGTGTGCACTGCCTCACCAATCCAGTGTGCAACTGAGGAGTAGCCTCGTGGGCCTGCTCGACTCAGTGCACAACAAGTAAGGGACGGTGCAAAGTCAACATGGAGTCAAAAATCACCAAAGTCAACATGGTGCCAAAAATAAGCAAAGTCAAAATGCAGGCCATAGTGAAAGCATATCAAAACAGCAAAGAATTCACAAGCCAGCAATGAAAAAGCAAAACTCAAGTGGAGTACACAATGTCGAGCACAAACCAAACAATCAAACCAGCATGGTGAAGGCACAAACTCAAGCATTAACATGGTCGAGAATAATACAAGTGCAAACAAGTACACAAAGCAACATGTTCAAGGAGGTGATCAAGCAGCAAATACATGAAGAATGATCAAGACAGTGATCAAGGCAGGTCAAACACAATGGAGCATGTACATGCATAATTGTGTGCAAGTAAACAAGTGTGCAAATGTGAGCATGAGTGGCCGAGTGAAAGTGCCAACATAGCAGCAAACAAGGCAGTTTCAAAGAGTGGGAAGGCAAATACACATGTGCAAATGATGTTTCAACTCAATGTCAAGGTCAAAGTAGTTGAGCCATAACAAAACAGCCAAGCTCAAGTACAAAATGCTAAGTTAAGGGTTTTTAGACCAAAACACAAGTGCATAAAGAATTCTACATGCAAACAAGTTTGGAGAATCAGTATATTGATTTCAGGCAAGAAACCATCTTTTATTGCTTTCTAAAATCATGCATGCATACCAAATGGTTCATACACTCAAAACAGAATATTCAATCAGTGTTTGACAAAGCCAGAAAAGTCAGTGCAAAATCAATGCCTAAATATGTTCAGGAAATTGCATATATATATATATATTTGGCATATGATACAATCAGCATGAACATGCATAATTACATGTGATTGTAAATCAAGGGGAGCCAAGAATGGAATTCTGTTTAATACTAAGCAAGTATTTAATCAGAAGTTGAAGTATTTTCAGTCAACAAACATCTGTTGTTTGGCAAGTTTTTGAGAAATTACATATCATGTTTGGCAACAGTCATTCAACAAAAATTGGCAAGTAACAAAGTCAATTCTAGTGTGTCCAAGATGACAGCAAAACATTTTGGCAAGAAAGAATTTAATTTTTTAGAAACATTAAAGTTTTCCTTGGCAAGTTTTTTTTTTTTAAAAAAACATGTTCAGAAATCAAAGAGTTCTTTTTGAATAATATTCTTTTTTGGCAAGATATTTTCAAAAGCATATTTGGAAAGCATTATTATATGATTCCAGAAATAATCAATGTTTACACTCAAGTCAGTTTTTTTTGGCAAGAAATCAGATTTTAATGTGTCCAGAAAATCACAGGGGCATGTTGTTGTTTTTTTTTTTTTTGGCAAGAAGTAAATTCATTGTTTCCGGTTTTACAAATCACTTATCAATCAGTGAATTCGATAAATGCTACAAAGAACATTTCTTTTGTGTGGCAAGAATTTCATTCATCAGAATTTATCAAAGCCAAGAATATCAAAAAAAAAAAAAAAGGAAAGTCATTTAAGCCGAGCTAATCCATTCAGATATCACGCAAGGGGTGAAATTCACTGTCTGGAAATAATTCAATCGCACAACAATACAATCAATGCAGAGAGGAAACCGCAAATCAGCCAAGTCATTCTTGCGAAATCAGAGTGTGATTTAGGATTTTATAATCCTATATTTACACCAATTACATCATCGGCTAAACATAATCGAAAACCAACAACAAAATCAAGAACAATCAGAGAAACAAAATTCGAATAACTCACAATTTTCACAAGAGTTTCAATCGCCTGAAAGCCACAAATCAGTGAGCAAGAAAGCATCAGAAAGCCACGACAACTTGACGACACAGAGATTCAGTTCCAAGAAGCAAGCGATTCGATTTGGGAAGAAACCCTAGTTTGATATCGGCCGCCATTTTTATTCTCAGAGGATAAGAGACATCGAGCTAAATAAAAAAGGAAAGGGGCCGGCCTAATGGGGTTAAACTTAGCCAAGTGTTTTAATAAGGGGATGACCCTTTGTTTTTAATTCCTAGGGTTTTAATTTTGATTCTACTTTGTGTCATTTTAAATTGTGTTGTGAAATCGATCAAACAGTTTCTAGAAGTCTGTAAAATTCTAGGATTCAGTTAAGGGTAACTGACAGTTTCAGAGTCTGTAAAATCTGGGTTACTGCTTACGGGGTTGTAATCAGGGGAAATCTGATCGAGTGGATATTGGTCAGTCTTGGGATTTGAGCGTAGGGTTAGAATAGGAGCAGGGTTTGCGAGTGTACATGGTCTTGTATGCGGGATCTGTTCTATCACCTAGTAGAAACCTTAGAAATGCAGCAGTAGGCAGGTTTTTGCCGAAGCTGGGTATATCTGTGTGTGATTTATTTTCTGCATTTCTATTTCTGCTATAATCTGTGATCTATTTATTATTTTAATATCTCGTTAGAATTTTAATTCAGTTAAAAACTGCGATAAACCCTATTCACCCCACCTCTAGGGTTAATCTAGATCCAACAAATGGTATCAGAGCAGGTATTTTTTTTAACTCTAGAGTCATGGGTAACCCTAGTTGTCTGTCTAGCGAGAGTCAGTCCAGTTCATCTCTAACTATTTTCACTGGAACAGATTTTTTAATCTGGAAATCCAAAATGGAATTTTATTTAAAATCTGTTAATATTAAATGTTGGGATGTTGTTATCAATGGGTATGATATGGTAGATAAAGTTTTTAATTCTCGTGCCACACATATTCTTTATTCTCATCTTGATGATAATCAATACAGTCTGATTTCCCATTGTTTAACTGCGCAGGAAATTTGGACAGCTCTCAATACGAAGTATGGTCAAATTGACAACTCCAGCTCAAAACCCCAGATTGTCAACTCAGATTCAGAATTCTGTTTAACAGGATTTACAAATGAGAATTCAGAAGGATCAGATGATGGAGAATCAACGGATGCTGAAGTTGAAAATTTCTCATACGAAGATTTGGTTTATATGCGTGTTGATTTAACTAAATCTGTTGATAAACTCAAATCTAAAAACAAAACTCTAAAATCTAGGAATTCTGAGTTGACCAGCAAAATTGATGATTTGGAATCACAGCTTGAATATTTTAAAAACCTTTCAGATTCAGATTGTAAAAATTGTTTGAAATTGAAAACCAATCTTGTTCATCTCAATAAAAATATTCAAAAGTTTGAAGATGAAATTTTGATCTTAAAAGAAAACAAGATTGAGTTATCAAATTTGAACAATCATCTGCAAAAGGAATTTGAAAATTTTAAACCTAATATTCATTCCAAACTTGAAAGTGCAGAAAAGGAAAATTTGTTGAAATCGAATTCGTTTTTGAAAGAACTTGAAAACGAGATTGAAAATTTCAAGAAATTTGAGTCTGAAAGTCGAAAACATTTTGAGTTTGAGATTGCTGAGTCCCAAACCTAAATAAAGTTACTCAATGATGAAAATTTGGTTTTGAAATCTGATTTTGAAAGATGTGAGATCACTAAAAATCGTTGTTCAGATTTATTGAAAGAAAATGGTGATCTTAAAACTGAAATTCAACAACTTGAAACAATCTTGTCTAATTTTTCAAACGGTGAAAAATCTTTGAATATGTTGTTGAAAAACCAATTTTCTGTTCAAAATAAACGTGGACTTGGGTTTGAGAAAAATAATGTTTTTGAAAGACGAATTTCGAATGATTTAAAAAATCCTTCAAACAACCTTGAAAAGAATCAATTTGAAAATTTGAACTCTTATAATTTCAAAGGTTTTTTGAGTCAAAATCAAAATGAGAAATTGTTTTATAATAATCCTTCTAAACAATCCTGGATCCCAAAAAGAAATAAACCAAACTTCGTGAAATTCAAACAGATTTGGGTTCCTAAGGGTACAAAGGTTTATTCTGATGGTTTGTTATATAAACAGGTTTGGGTACCAAAACGAACAAATACAACTGTGAGTGGTTTTACTGCCTTTGTTAGACCACTCAATCCTCTAAACAGTTAGCTACCAAAGGAGGCTGAGGAACAACTGTGCTGAAAAGAGAAACTGATTCAAACTGCTTCACATCATTGAATCATCTACTGTTCCTTAGCAAAGTCTGATGAGTTAGAGATCCACAACGTTTTCTGTGAATCAGGTATGATTTCTGACCTCAACCTTGTAAATATTTTTTATTGTTTATTCCTGCTTCTTCTACCCCTTTCTATTTTATTTTCTTCTATTTGTCTTTATTTGATTTGTCACTTCCATATCTCTTTGTTTATTCTGTACTTCTTAAACTTTCAGTTGCAGAATTAATGATTTTCTGGAAATTTGCCTTACTAGTATAAAATCATCATGTGTTAATTATTTCCATATCCTGAATTTGAACTTGTATATATCTGCAATTGTTTTGAAGTTTATTTTCTGATTTTTTGAATTCATAACAGTGTTGATGCATTCATATCATATCTTGAACACTGTTAACTAGAATTCTAAATTTTTGAAGATCTGAATAATAAATGAAATTTCACACACTTATACGGTTTTGAATCCCTTCCAATTCATTTTGGAAACGCTTAAAGTATTATACTCATTACAGCACTGTTACTTCTCAGTTGTGATAATCTCATTAATATTTAGATTGGCTTGATTATTTCTGACTTGAAAAATATTTGGGTTAAATCAGTGATACATCTAGAATTTCATCCTTATTCATGATTATTATGGTCGAAATTAGTTTAGTTTGAAATCATCTGAAATTCCTGATATTTTGAATCTCACACACCACTTAAATCTGAAATTATTAACCTTGTGTGACTGATTCATTATGTCTCAAAATTTGACATTGATTCAAATGATTTCAAATAAATTATTTTTATTCTTTGGATCATGAATATCTCACAAAATTGATGTAGATGATCTGAAATTTCTTGAGGACTTGTCAGAAAATTCTTGTGAAAATTCTTTGAAAATCCGGTCTTGAATTTCTCTGTTATTTCATGGTTATATGATTTAAGTATTTGTTTGTTTAAAATCATTTGAAATTATTGATTTATTGAATCACACACATATTCTGAATATGAAAATAATAATTTGGTGTGATCGATTCATTGAATCTAGAGATTTTTCATATTCCTCAAATGATTTCAAATAAACGGTAGTTCTAATCTTGGATCATGAAAGTTCTTATGTGACCATCCCCAGACAAGTCTGATGTGATATTGTGTTCTGCACTGCTCTGATACTGTTCTTAGATAATTGCTTATTGTTTGATTTGTCTGCTTGGGCTTTAAATTTCTGTTGTCTGTGATATCATAGTTTGTTTCCATTGTCTTGGTAAAATCCTCGAGAAAGCGAGAACAAGTGGTATCAGAAGTGCTTATATTTGTTTCACCCATCTGTACTGAGATTCAAATTTTCACCTTGTATAGATCCATACATTTTTTTTCCTTATACAAATAAATGTGCTAAATTTGTCTGGCTGGGTTTGTGTTTAAATTTCTTTGGTCTGAGATGTCCATGATGGTCCATCAGGGTGTAATTAAAATCCTCGAGAGGAAGACTACAATTGGTATCAGATGTGCTGATTTTTTTTTTTTTTGTATATATTTTAATCACTCTTGTCCTGTATAGCTCTTTATATTCCTCTTGTAATTAATTTTCAATTTTAAGATTATTTATTTTTTATTCATTCAGAAATTGAAATCAATATCCAAATTGTTCTGTATTTATAATTCATCAAAATATATCAGAATCTGAAATTGTGATGAATTATGAGTGCAATATATTTCACAACAAGAGGAGATTTTATCTGGATTTTCATGATGGTTGAATATTTATTATAATATCTTTGAACTGGCAATTATTTCACGACCATACTCATTATCTATCATCATTCTGCCATCCATGATAATTATTTTTTAAATGTGGAGAGTTTATTATTTTAAAAAAAAATCATCTTGAATAAACAGTGAAAATTATTTGTGATAGAAATGGTACTATATTATTATTCAGAATTAGTGAGAATTGAAAATTTTCAATAATCCCTGTACAGTCGAGCTTATTTCATAATATAATCAATTTAGAAATTTATTTCACAGTCCATTTCTGTGCCTACCACATTTCTATCATCCATATTGGTTTCATATACCGAGGAGTTTTTTTTAAAAAAAAAAGGGCTGAAAATGATAAAAATATAATTAATATATAAGAGTGTCTCTAACCTCATTTAAAAATCCAAGCTCTGGTTATGCATGGTTATGAGACGTCTTATAATTTAAGCTGCGACTGATCCCATTTAAAAATCCAAGCTCTGGTTATGCGTGGTCAGTGTGCTCTTAAATAAAAAGGAAATAAAGTGCTAAAAATAGAAATAAAATTTGAAATTCTCCTCTGAGTATAAAAGCCAGTCTATCATTTCATCTTCTATTCTGTGAAATATGTTGAAATTTTATGACGTGTTATGATTTGTTGATTGATAGGTATTGGGATTTGAAGTTATTCGATCTTGTCACTTAAATTGAATTATTAATTATATTCCAAATTCCATCTCTGTTTTTTAACCTCATTTTTTTGGAAAATAGTTGGAATACATTTTTTTTACTCTCCCCATTTTATATAAAATTCATCATAAATCCGTCATTTTCTACAATGTGAAATATGTCTCTTGTTCTTAGAATATTATGATTTTTGTTTGACTGCTTGAGATTTATGATGACTGTTTCTTCCTCTTAAGCTGGTATAGTATTTGTTAGTCATTTTTCACCTATATTTTAAATTCCGAATCCTTTTGATGATAACAAAAAGGGGAGAATGGATAGAGATTTTGATTTATGAGTGAATATTTTATAAATATTTTGAAAATTTATTATTATTCATACATTTCACTCATGCACAGTTATAGGGGAGCTTTCTGTTGTAGGGGGAGCTAATAAATAGGGGGAGTTCATGTTTCACTGTCAAACACATTTATTGTATACAAAATCTTTTATTTGTTTGTCATCATCAAAAGGGGGAGATTGTTGTATATAACGGTGTTGTATACACAATTGTATGATTTTTGTTTGATGATAACAACCAAATAAATATTATTTTAATGTGTTTGATGCTGTACTGTTTTCATTTACTCATCACAGACAGGAGTATGATATTTATATTTAAACAGAATACACCGGTACAGAAATTCAAATATTTACACAGTATTTTGTTTAAATATAATATTTTATTTCAATATTTAAACAGTACAATTTGATAACTCCGCTATTTGTTTATCTCAGTAATACATCACATTGCATATACTTTTCATTTACTGCACACAGCTCCTCTCATACTCAGTTACATATATACATTCACTCATATACACAATCAATACTGTCTTGTTGCTTTCATCTTCTGTCTTCAAGCTTCAGTCTTCACAGCATCCTACAGTCAGTCCAGACATCCCTGCTTACCTGTCACATATGAAACACACACAGAGTACACTGCAATAGAAATGAAACAGAATACATGCAAATATGAATTTTATTTTTAAATTTTTTTTTGCCTCAGTTTTCTGGTGTGTTTCTCATCCTTTTTCATGACTTAATCTGATTTATAAAACCATCAATCTGTGTCTAGACAGCTTGTGATATTCACAGTGATACACTGTAAATACCACAAGGCAGACAACATATATATCTCAATACAGGGACAGGAAAACTTATCTGGATGGCTGCATATACACACATGTATATATACACGTGTGCACTGCCTCACCAATCCAGTGTGCAACTGAGGAGTAGCCTCGTGGGCCTGCTCGACTCAGTGCACAACAAGTAAGGGACGGTGCAAAGTCAACATGGAGTCAAAAATCACCAAAGTCAACATGGAGCCAAAAATAAGCAAAGTCAAAATGCAGGCCATAGTGAAAGCATATCAAAACAGCAAAGAATTCACAAGCCAGCAATGAAAAAGCAAAACTCAAGTGGAGTACACAATGTCGAGCACAAACCAAACAATCAAACCAGCATGGTGAAGGCACAAACTCAAGCATTAACATGGTCGAGAATAATACAAGTGCAAACAAGTACACAAAGCAACATGTTCAAGGAGGTGATCAAGCAGCAAATACATGAAGAATGATCAAGACAGTGATCAAGGCAGGTCAAACACAATGGAGCATGTACATGCATAATTGTGTGCAAGTAAACAAGTGTGCAAATGTGAGCATGAGTGGCCGAGTGAAAGTGCCAACATAGCAGCAAACAAGGCAGTTTCAAAGAGTGGGAAGGCAAATACACATGTGCAAATGATGTTTCAACTCAATGTCAAGGTCAAAGTAGTTGAGCCATAACAAAACAGCCAAGCTCAAGTACAAAATGCTAAGTTAAGGGTTTTTAGACCAAAACACAAGTGCATAAAGAATTCTACATGCAAACAAGTTTGGAGAATCAGTATATTGATTTCAGGCAAGAAACCATCTTTTATTGCTTTCTAAAATCATGCATGCATACCAAATGGTTCATACACTCAAAACAGAATATTCAATCAGTGTTTGACAAAGCCAGAAAAGTCAGTGCAAAATCAATGCCTAAATATGTTCAGGAAATTGCATATATATATTTGGCATATGATACAATCAGCATGAACATGCATAATTACATGTGATTGTAAATCAAGGGGAGCCAAGAATGGAATTCTGTTTAATACTAAGCAAGTATTTAATCAGAAGTTGAAGTATTTTCAGTCAACAAACATCTGTTGTTTGGCAAGTTTTTGAGAAATTACATATCATGTTTGGCAACAGTCATTCAACAAAAATTGGCAAGTAACAAAGTCAATTCTAGTGTGTCCAAGATGACAGCAAAACATTTTGGCAAGAAAGCATTTAATTTTTTAGAAACATTAAAGTTTTCCTTGGCAAGTTTTTTTTTAAAAAAAAAACATGTTCAGAAATCAGAGAGTTCTTTTTGAATAATATTCTTTTTTGGCAAGATATTTTCAAAAGCATATTTGGAAAGCATTATTATATGATTCCAGAAATAATCAATGTTTACACTCAAGTCAGTTTTTTTTGGCAAGAAATCAGATTTTAATGTGTCCAGAAAATCACAGGGGCATGTTTTTTTTTTTTTTTTTTTTTTTTTTGGCAAGAAGTAAATTCATTGTTTCCGGTTTTACAAATCACTTATCAATCAGTGAATTCGATAAATGCTACAAAGAACATTTCTTTTGTGTGGCAAGAATTTCATTCATCAGAATTTATCAAAGCCAAGAATATCAAAAAAAAAAAAAAAGGAAAGTCATTTAAGCCGAGCTAATCCATTCAGATATCACGCAAGGGGTGAAATTCACTGTCTGGAAATAATTCAATCGCACAACAATACAATCAATGCAGAGAGGAAACCGCAAATCAGCCAAGTCATTCTTGCGAAATCAGAGTGTGATTTAGGATTTTATAATCCTATATTTACACCAATTACATCATCGGCTAAACATAATCGAAAACCAACAACAAAATCAAGAACAATCAGAGAAACAAAATTCGAATAACTCACAATTTTCACAAGAGTTTCAATCGCCTGAAAGCCACAAATCAGTGAGCAAGAAAGCATCATAAAGCCACGACAACTTGACGGCATAGAGATTCAGTTCCAAGAAGCAAGCGATTCGATTTGGGAAGAAACCCTAGTTTGATATCGGCCGCCATTTTTATTCTCAGAGGATAAGAGACATCGAGCTAAATAAAAAAGGAAAGGGGCCGGCCTAATGGGGTTAAACTTAGCCAAGTGTTTTAATAAGGGGATGACCCTTTGTTTTTAATTCCTAGGGTTTTAATTTTGATTCTACTTTGTGTCATTTTAAATTGTGTTGTGAAATCGATCAAACAGTTTCTAGAAGTCTGTAAAATTCTAGGATTCAGTTAAGGGTAACTGACAGTTTCAGAGTCTGTAAAATCTGGGTTACTGATTACGGGGTTGTAATCAGGGGAAATCTGATCGAGTGGATATTGGTCAGTCTAGGGATTTGAGCGTAGGGTTAGAATAGGAGCAGGGTTTGCGAGTGTACATGGTCTTGTATGCGGGATTTGTTCTATGACCTAGTAGAAACCTTAGAAATGCAGCAGTAGGCAGGTTTTTGCCGAAGCTGGGTATATCTGTGTGTGATTTATTTTCTGCATTTCTGTTTCTGCTATAATCTGTGATCTATTTATTATTTTAATATCTCGTTAGAATTTTAATTCAGTTAAAAACTGTGATAAACCCTATTCACCCCCCCTCTAAGGTTAATCTAGATCCAACAGCTTCTTCTTTCCAAAAGAACAATCTCCACAAGAGCTAGGCTTTAATTGGGAGTCAACAACAATTAATCTACACTTCTTCAATACTTTTAGGCTCTCCTCATCAAAATGACCTAAACGAAGGTGACATAACCGAGTAGAATCTGGAACACTACAATCAGTAGAAACTATTGAATCTCCCAAGACTGTCTCTCCACAAAGCATATAAATATCATCGACTCGCACCCCTTTCATCACCACCAAGGAACCCTTCTCTACTCTTAAATTCTCTCCATCTATTATTATCCTCATTTCAAGTCTACTCAAAGCTCCAACTGACAACAAACTCTTATGCAGCATCAGAACATGTCTAACATCGGTGATAGTCCTAATAACACCATCATGCATCTTAAACCTCACACATCCAACACCCGCAACATGACAAGATGTGTTATTCTCCAAATAAACTACTTCGCCATCAATCTTTTCATAACTGACAAAACAGCTTCTATCTGGCGTCATATGACAAGAGGCTCCAGAATCAATCACCCAACTTGTAATCTTTAAAGGTGAAATACTGGCTGAAAATAATGATGTATCACTATCACATCTATCTGCATCTGATCTAACTACTGTCTGAATTGAAGCTTTCTCTTTCTTCTCTCTCTTCTTTCTAAGAGCTGAACAATTTCGTATGAAATGTCCCTTCTTCTTACAATAATAGCAAGCGCCTCTTTTAGAGCCCGAGAAGTGGGATCTATGCATATCTTCTCCAAAGTGCTTCTGCATCTTATCTCTTCCTCCAGGTGAATGAAGTTGTTGCTGAAGAACACCGTCATTAGTCTTCACTTTAATCTTCCATGTCCCAAAAACATCTCTTCTAACAAATTCGGTGACGCCATAATTTTTTATACCACTACTAAAAGAATTAGCCATTGGTAATAAACTAAAACAAGACAACTAGCTCCGATACCAAACTATTGTGCAAAAGTTGCACAATGCGGAAGCGATACAATAAGAGGATCTAGCTTGTCGATTAATTATCAATCGCCAACCCAATGAAAAATAATCACCAGAAAGAACAAAAATAAAAGAGAAGAAGAAGACACAAATATTTAACGTGGTTCGGTTATGCCTACGTCCACGGACCCAACAACTATTCTTTATTCTTTCTTTACAAGAGGGAGTACAATAAGAGAAGAATACAAAACACTCAATATATTTCTCACCCTATAATTTATACGGAAATAGGGATCTTATTGAGGATACGAAGAAGAGAGCACTATTGGCTTGTGAATTGAAGGATGAGCAAATGCCTCCAATTTATAAGTGTAAGGATGAAGGCTTGCCTGAAGGTAACCATGAGAAGTTTCCAGATTTCCTTAATTTGAAAATTTTGCATATTTTGATAGTTTCCCCATATACATATATTTGATTGATTGCTCAAATCAAATAAAAAGCTTCTCATTCCATCCAAATATGTTGCCACTTATAGCAAGATTTGATTGATTAATCAAATCAAATGTCTCTTCCATATTACAGATTTATTGCCCAAAATTAATTGATTATAAGAATCAATTAAAATTTTCTCCATAATTGGCATAGATTTAAATCGTCCAATTTTAACATTATAGACCGCCATCGATCTAACTTTTCAATTCATCGCCGGAGGGGGGGGGGGTTACTAAGATGTACCGGTATATGAAGAGATAATTAATTGTGTACATTCAACGGAAAATGTTATATTCGTGAGAGTGATAGTGAATTGTGTAGAGTGAAGGTTGTATTAAATGTAAATAAACCGAAAGCTAAATCATATGCTATCCAAGTTTGATATAAAATAGTTATTTGAATAAAACATCTATTCTAATATAAATTCTAATTCAATTATTTTATTCTACAAATAGTTATTTAATTCCATGAAAACAAAATAACATACTAACAAACACACTTTACGAACACACACACACACACACACACACACACACACACATATATATATATATATATGTGTGTGTGTGTGGGGGGGGTGTGGGTGTGGGTGTGTTTTTATATACACATATGTTATTATAATCAAATAAAAAACATAATTGTTATATTCAACCAGCATGTTACAAAATTTGAGATGGTGATAGACGAAAACTCTTTCCTTGTTCAGTCTGTTTAATTGTCTTTTCATATTATGGTCATCCCTCCTTGAAACATATCATCATTTTCAATCAAAATTTTTACTACTTTTTTCCGCTTTATCCTTCCCTTCCTTCAGGTTCATCCTCCACATCTCCTCAGTAAGCAGTCTGCTAATGTTTGATGCCGTTGAAACAATTTTATTCGAATTTGAGGTACTCAATGTCAGCATAATTGTTTCCAAATTCTCAAGAATGAACTTATCTTTATCAAAGATTTGTAATTTATGTCCGTCAGTTGATTTGTAATTACTTGAAAACTATTCAGATGTTCTTCATTTGATCCATTGTCTTTAAGCTTTAGATTTATAAATCTGCTCATTAACATAGTCTTTCTTTCTTGTGGAGTTATTTGCACAAATTTCTTCCAATTTTTTTTCCAAATTTCAAAAGTCAATCTTTTACTTGTATTAATATAGAAAATTGTATTTGGCATAAAACAATAATTGCTGCAATTTGGAGTAAGCAAAACTTAATTGGAACCAATTTGGTCCATTTAAGTCAGTTGACTCATTTGAGTAGTCTTTTGAAATATATTGATTTGAATTTGGTTTATAAAATAATTTTGGTTATCTGTTTGACTGAATAACCAAAATTTTATTGCATTACCCAAATTTATAGTAGTACAATCCTTTAAATAATCGGGCTAATGATAAAATAAAGTTTATCTATTAAGCATAAGCCAAAATTTACGATAATTCACAAATATAAAAAATATTACACAAAATCTCTTCGACTACAAATTTATGTTTTCATTTGAGTAAATAAATCATTTGAGTTATAATATATCTTTCTAGTTTGGTTAAATCATTTATCGATCGAATTAATTGCACCGATTCAGTTTGAGTTTAAGTTCCCAGTTCTAATTCAATGTAATGTATTTTATCTTAGAACTGATTAAACCAAATAAACGCTTATCCTTAGCCAAAGCCTTCTTATCCAAAGTTTTCCACTACTGTTCATCTACATTATTAGGTTTTTCTCCTTTATTTTTCAATTGTTGGTGGAGATTATTAAAGTATAGAAAATCTTCTCTTTGCTTTTCATAACATCAAATTTCTTCCATTAATTTCCTCAACACTCATCTTTTCCACAACCAAAGTCTCTTCGAAAAAATTTCTCCGGTAGGCTTTGATATCAACTACCAGAATTTCCCTAAGGATCCTTACATAATTAGATCTAAAGAAAGATAATTTGTGAAGAAAAACTAAAAACAAAGTATTTCTTGCAAGCAACATTCAGTAAATTCATCAAAATGCTTAAAAGAGAATCTTAAAATCGAGAAGAAATTTCAATCCCCAGAAACCCAAGAAAGTAACACTCTTTTTCATACCTTACAATGCTCTGTATACGAGTCTATAAATAATTAGAGATTTCATAGTGTTTATTATTTATATGACAACAAATAAATTGTCGCTTCTTACTTTAAAAGAGTAAAATTCTATTTATTTATTATGGTATGCGTATTTGTATATGCAATACCATCATGAGCATGTACAAGTATTTATTTTTCATTCATTATATTTATTTATTTTAATGTGATTTTGCATCGCAAATCACAACACTCTTCAACTCCAAACGTATAAAATATTGTTGAATCAGTCCCAACATAATTATCATTGATTACTGAGTTAAACTAGTATCTTAATCACCACGTACGAGAAATCTGTTTTATTTAACCATCTTCATGTAAATTTACATTCAAATAAACGCCATATGCACAACAATTAAACTATTCATGTGTGGCTTAATAATAAATTCTTTGTTGGTTTTAATAACTACAAATTTAAATGTTTACTATGCTAATAATAATTGTTTAAACACTGGGATTTAAACTCAAACCTACATATATTCTAACTAAATTTTACCGTAATTCACAAATTATGATTTTGACATCCCAATTTTCATTAGATCTACATTTGCATACCCTTAATATTTAGAATCGGTTGAAACTCCTATTAAATGTACAATGGAAATGCTAAGCATACACTCTTCATTTGCTTTGACATTGGCTCACTATAGCAAAGTAGGATCCACTAATTAATTACAACAATAAATGAAAATGGATTCAAGTAAATGATGAGTATAAAATTATTTATTTGTTGTTTGACCGATTCTTCTAAACAAGAATTCCCCTAAATAAGAACTTTAATCTTCAATAAACATGCGACGACCAAGCGCTTATATAACGAACGCCCGAGTATACATTCATCAAATAAGTATACGACATTGATTGAATAAACGTTCCTTGTTGATTCAAAACCGATAATTTTAAAATGAACACTAAGTTGAATTGATGAAGGCGTTAAATAGTTTCAATTTGTTTCAATGTCAATATTCAATATGATCTTGGTTTTCTTGATTCCATGAAGGTGCCCTTGGTTCTGCGACATTTAAAAGTGTAAAAAGATTAAAAACAGGCAGCGAGCAAAGGGAGCAAATACCGGCATTAAAGGGGTGGTTATTGAATAATTAAAGTGTCATGTTCCCTCCTTTTTTCCTCCCCTTTTTCCTTCGCTCGTATATATTGTAAAACTGAACAAATAATAAGTTAATGCAATACGGAAGGACTATGACATGGTACTTGCCATTTATTAGTGTTGCTCTCTCGTGCAAGGTACATTGAATTTGATTGGCACAGTGAAGAAGTAGGAATTGTGTCGACTTGCATGACAAAAAGCTCCAACGTTTTGAACCAAAATTTTAACTGGTCCATTTTATCCAGGTGGGAGCAGTTCAGCCTGATACAGTTTGAAGTCTAAATCGCTTCCGCACCGCATTAAAAATACAAATAATTATATTAACCGTTCAAACATTTTTGTTTAAACCCATATTAAACATGAAATAAAATGACTTCTATCAACACTCAATTTACTATTGTATGACGTTGGTACTCAAATGTTAAAACATACAACGTTATCCTGAATTGAAATATTAGTTTCCAACTATATGAATACTTTAATTTTACGTTTAATGAAAAGTAAAAATATTTTAGTACATTAACCAAACATCAACGTTGGTTAATGCACAAACAGTAAGTAAGATAACTCAAATAAGATAATAATTAGAATTATCCAAAAAAAATGATGTGGAAACTGTTATTCTAAAACTATAATTTTTTTCCCCTTTTGTGATAACTATTATTATTAATATAACAACAACGTATCCTGAAAATAAAATATACATCATTAAAATAAAATAAAATTAGTTATGAATTAATGATATTTTTACCGTAAGATTATTAGTACAGTATTCGGTTCGCTTCGCTTTAATACGGTTAGGTCAACAGTTCAAACCGCAACCGAACCGTATCATTGCGTATCGGTGCGATTTGAGTTATTTGCTTTGGAAGATGTTTCGAATCGATTTTCTGTATCGTTTTTACAGTCCGATCCAATTAGTTTTCGTATTACGGTGCGGTTTATGTTTAGTCCTAGCTAGTTTTTATCACTCACATAAGTAGTATAAGCTTAATACTTGGTTTCACCATACAAACATTGTTCCATTTTTCTTTGTAGATTACTTTGATAAACTTTCACAACTAACTAATCATGACCATCCCATTTCCTAAGCAGCTGAAATTTGGGTATCCACATCCTTATACAAAAATTTGGGGGGAAAAAAACAGCACTTTAAAATTTGGTAAATAGGTAAACATAAATAACTACATGATATCACACTCAATTCCAAACCAAATACTGTTTAAACATGCAAATTGTTATTATCACTTTCGCAACAGTGGATATGACCCACGTGAAATTTATATTTAGAAGTAGAATTTGACATTTTTAAGATAATAACACTTATCAACCATTACCAACAACACCAAATTAAAATTATACCGACATAATGGTAATTAATTTGATTGGTACAGTAAACTAAACCACATGAAAATATGTAATACAATAACGGTAATTAATGGATAAATATAGTTATTACCATACCTATCACGTAGCCATAAGATCAAGAGCTTCCTACACATCATAGCACCGACATTAAAGTTTCTTTCTCTTCCGACAAACTCTCTATTTCCAATTACTTAATTACAAATGAGTGGCTGCTACCGAATAAGGGTGTCCTCCAGCGTGCCTTATATGTGTACGGGTGACATAAGATCACATTTTACTGTGTAATATTTTAGTAGAAAATCTGACAAAGTGCTATTATGATTTAAAATTGAATACAATTACGATCATATACTTTTATAAATAACATAATTTTATATAATATTTTATTTTTTTTGTACAGCATTCACTCTACGTTTGACTAGACAAGATTTATACAATAAAAAATAAAATATCTTTGTACCGGCTCTTTTAACGTGAAATATTGTAAACAAGTAGATATCATACTTGTAACTGACAGAAATTATATCGATCTCTACCAATCAATACCAACCACAAATCTAAATATCGGTTTTATGATTACTTTAGCTAGTGATGGTATTATTTTTTGACTATCATATATATTAGTATGTTAATGATTTATAATAAAAATTCTCGGTATCAAACAAAGTACAGTACTATTTAGAAGACATGTGAACAAAACGGATATTTATATAATTGGATATAAGGATGCTTTTCATTATATATTTATATTTGAATATACAATTTAAAGAAAGTCGAAACAAACTTAACCGATAGTTCTTTTGAAATTCAATTTTAAAACAGGTCTTCTAATAATTATAATATATTGCACCACAAAATGGATTTTACTTTTATTTTATTAAAACATGATATTATTTTTTAGTGGAAAATAGAGCAATTTTGCATAGGTTTCGTAAATAAGAATATCCTCATCAAACCATTTACCTGTTTACATTGAAAAAAATCTAAGTGGTTTTTTCTTTAAATGGCTCCACTCCTTTAAGTAAAAGTTAGCGTACAATCTGTTTTTCTCGTCTTTCTTCCAACTTTGAAGATGTTCAAATCCAATTAAAAAATATGTAAATTTTACTGGTAAAATGTTGAATTCGAACAAAATAATTTATAGATTTTAAATTGACTATAGGAAGATACATTTATACTTCATTTTTGTCAAAATTTTCAAAAGAAACCTATGTTTTGGAGTTTTTTTTTTCTTTTTCATTTCAAATTGAAGCAACATTCCAATTGACTATAGGAAGATACATTTATACTTCATTTTTGTCAAAATTTTCAAAAAAAACCTATGTTTTGGAGTTTTTTTTTTTTTTTTTTTCTTTTTCATTTCAAATTGAAGCAACATTCCCTTTTTACATAACAGGACATATTTATCTTAAACAAGACAAAGATATTAAAACAACCCCACATCTCCATTTTCCTAAAATAAAACCCCCATCATTAAAAAAACCAATCATCTCAACTTCTCTTCTCCTCTTTCTCACAACTCACTCCAAAACAAAAACCAAAAAACAGAAAAGCTTGAAATTTCGATTTAATGTCTCCGACGGTAGAGGAGCATGACTACATAGGGCTTTCTGACGCGTCTTCCAACGGTAGCAGCACGACTATCTCATCCGATAATCTCAAAACGGACCTCCGTTTGGGTCTTCCCGGATCCGACAGCCCGGAGCGAGTTAACGGTTCTGGTTTAACTCTCGGTATCAATGTGAAAGGGTTCGGGTCCGGTTCCAAAAGAGGCTTTAATGACTGTGTTAGTGGATCTCCTAAATGGGTTTTCAGTGGATCTGAGGTTGAGCTCTTTTCACCCAAGAAAGGAGAGAGTGGAAGCAACGGCGTTGGTAAAGACTCCGAGAAGAAAATTCCTGTTGCGAAGTAAGATTTGCTTCTCTGGGTTTTTGGATTTTGTAAAATTAATTTAATCTTTTGAACTTTGATTTTTGTTGGTTTCGTATACGCTAGGAATTTTGTGCTTAAAATGCTTACTGGGCATAAGAAATTCGTAATTTAGAAATGTTTTAATAAAAGGCCTATTTCCTCAATTCTGCTTTATATGTTCTCTATTTCGTGATTAGTCGATTTAACATATTTACAGATTCCAAGTATTATGGTGCATTAAATTGTTGCATATCATTGAATTTGGGAATACATTATTCAGTTTCAGTTAACTGTACATTGAAACGTGAGCAAAAATCATGTACCATGTAACAAATTAATAAAAGCACAAGCTATTGGTACATGTTGTTTGCCCTCATAGTTGGGTAATTAATCTATAGTCATTTTAACCATTGTATTGTCATAATTCAATGAAGGGCACAGGTAGTAGGATGGCCACCACTTCGTACATCTCGGAAGAATATAATGGCGAATAATTCAAGCAACACAAAGAACAAAGAAGATGCTGATGGAAAACAAGGGTCAGGATGTCTGTATATCAAAGTTAGCATGGATGGAGCTCCTTATTTAAGGAAAATCGATCTTAAAACTTACAAGAACTATAAAGAACTTTCTTTAGCACTTGAGAAAATGTTCAGCTGCTTCACCATCGGTGAGCTCTATTAATTACATTCTGCATATCAAAGTTTCAGTACATTTAGATAAGTCATGTGCAAAACATTTGAATCATTACTATATTCTGTGGTATTTGTATTGTTTGCTAATTGTTTCAATTTTACTGCTTCAAGGTCAATGTGGTTCAAAGAGTGAGCTTATCGAGGGATCTGAAAATGTTCTAACTTATGAAGATAAGGATGGGGATTGGATGCTTGTTGGTGATGTACCTTGGGAGTAAGTTTTGATGCCTATTTTATTTCACACTTCTTTTTTTCTTGCATGCTCCCTTTAAATGATCTTATAACTATATTTTGAAGAAAATACAATTAATCTGTATTTAGGTAGGCATTTTAGGATCGACTAAACAACCAAATGTCAATGTTCATAAAAATAAAGCAGAAAAATATCTTCAGCGCTAGCAGTTCATCGGAGTAGATTTTACTAGATACTATGAACCATTCAAATTATGGTACTATGAACCATTCAAATTATGGTATTGATGTTTTCTTAATAATTGGGTTCAGCTGTTGATTATATAGTCTCTCCTCTCTCTCTCTCTCACGCACACACTCACACGCGCACGCACACACACACATGCATGCACACGCACATAGAAGAATGAGTTTGGGAGAATCTCTAGTAATATACCAGAAGTGGGGATCCAAGTATATGACTATGCTAGTATGTCTTGATGAATCAAATCCTTTACCCTCAAATGATTATTTGGCTTTCTAGTGTATATTTTCTTTCAAGAGCAATGATGTTTACTCTTTTTACTTGGTGTTTAATGTTACACATGTAGCGCACATTTGTACCTTGTGGGCCTGTTCCACCCATACAGTCTAAGCTCATTAGATAACAAGATTGAATGCATGCTGCTTTTAGGAGGATTCAACTTATTTTTGGTGAAGAGCTTATAAATGCAACCAGTTTTTGTTTCGGTGACATGCTCATAAAAAATCATCTAAGTTTTATTAGGTTCATAAACAGTTTAAATGCCCATCCAGTGGCAAGAATGGTTGATTTTGGTTATTCTACACAAACTAATATAGATAGCCTGGTGCTTATTAGCTATGCCGTATTTCTGGGGTGGTTAGTAATAGTCAGAAACATCCATGAGAATCAAGGAAAAAGATTTGGAAATTTGATTCAATCCAAACAATTGAAACTGTAATCAATAATCAATAAATGCCTACACAACAGTGCACTGCAAACAAAGAATGAATACAGACACAATAGCTCACACTTGCTCATATAGGATAGCAATTTTTAAACATGTGAACTCTATGTTTTCTAATAAATGAATAAAAGCCTTCAAAGTTACTTATATGCACAGTTAGACTGCTACCCTACATTAATTTGTCAAGTATAAATAGAGAGAGGGGACCTTGCTACATGACTAAAGATCTCTGTTTAAAATATTCTTATGGATTGTTAAACCTATTTCTTCATGAATTTATAAATTATTTTCTTGCAAAATGCACTTGTATTTCTAGCTCATTCATTTATATTTTGAATGTTGCAGCATGTTCACTGAAACCTGTAGGAGGCTTCGAATAATGAAAGGTTCAGACGCAATCGGACTTGGTATGCCTTAGTTTATTCCTCATGTATCGTGCTTCATATATTTCGGAGAAGTACGACATAAATTAAGCTTTTATGTATCATTCCTGTGATAAGATTCTGGTTATATTTGTCAAGATACATATGCTTATTGCTGCCTTTCAGAATAACACTTAGTGGGCATTACCTTTTGCTGTCTCTTCACCCACTAGTTTATGTCGATTCCCCTTTCGTCCTCATCGCATTCCACTCTTCTTTATCCTAGTCGATAATGTTTGCACTAAACATCATAAAGGAATCCACACACAACAAATTGTTGCACCATAGCAAACAGCTTTTAATGCAAACATTTTAACATCTTTACTTCCATAAATCTTCTCCATTACTCTATAGCATTGGTAAATGCTTCTATATAGCATTTGTTATTCTAATAGCTATTTGCTTGCCATTTTAGCTCCAAGGGCAAGCGAGAAGAGCAAGAACCGAAACTGACCGCCATTCCCGTGTTTTCAAGAGACGTCCAAGGCCAAATGGTTTGAAGGGTTATTGAAAATTGTGTTGCTAGTATATTCCTTGGTTTCTTGTCCATGTGGATTTAAACCTTTAAAATTAGATTATTTAGATTGCCATGTTAGCTTATCGACCACGAACATCTTGTTATCACTACATGTAAATTGCGTGTTTGTTATTGCAATTGCTATATTTTGGGTGTTCCTTTTTTCTTGCTCTCGTGCGAAATGCATGTTTTCTGTGAATAGTTTTTGATGGTTAATTGATATTATTGAATGTGAGTAGTCTATGCAACTCTTTTTTGCCCACTCTTGGTTTTTGTCTACCAAGGTGGCATGTGTGATGGTGAATGAAAGGTATTTTGTGGAAGTTTTTTTTTTTTTTTTTTTTTTTTTTTTTTTTTTTTTTTTACTTCAAATATGCTTGTGTAAAGAATGTGTCGTCTTGGTTATGAACATACATGTTGAGGTATACATAGGCATGTATAAGAATAAATATGAGTCAATGGAATGTGAGAAATCTCCCCACGTACAGCCTGTAGGAGATATGATTGAAAGAGAGAGGGTTAGTAGTTGTCTCCTTGTAGTGGGTTGTATTGTAGACACAAGGTACACAAAGTCATCCTCAATAACCACTTCATCTTCCAATATCTACTTCATCTATCCCAACGTACAGCCCCCTTTTGACTTTTTTCAACCCTTGTCTCTCCTTTCTTTAGTATTGTTATTTTTTTTGAGTTTAATTTAAACTTCAGTAGTCGTGCTTTTTTAAGGAAAAGGATAAAAAAAAAAAAAAAAAAAAAAAAAAGGCTTATTATTACTAGCTTGCATCAGGCTCGCCTGTAACACGTTTAAATATGATAAATTTACATGACATTAATCTGTTATCAAAGTCTTCTTAACCACTCCCAGGTGAACTTGTGTTTTTTTTTTCCCCCTTTAACAAAGGAGGAATTAATAAACTAGAAACCAGCTTAAAGATAAGAAAGAAAAAAAGGTCTACGTTTATGTTATTTGGTGAAAGAATCTGTTTTTTTACTCCTTTTAATCTCCTTTTGAGCCCATCAATTTGATGCTTCCTTTTACTTTCATTCTTTTATATCTCTTGTCCAACGTTTGTCTCTTCCCTGTTGGTGCAAAAAGATCTCAAAAAAATATTTGCATCTAGCTTCACCTAACAAGCCTATAACCACTAATGCCCGAACAGGGTTATGCTCACATGCTTCAAAACATGGGCTAAAACCAAAAAATCCAAAACCTCATTTGAAATCAAGTCTATCCAAACTTCAAAACATACTATGCATTTCATTGTATTTCAAGTGAAATACAAACCATTGAAGTAAAAAAAAAGAAAAAAGAAAAAAGAAAAAAAGGAAAATGAAATAACAAAAGAGTTAAAACTACAGAGCAATACCATCCTAAAAATTCAAATTTATATTTACAACTTTAAATATCGAACACAAGAAACCTATGCATATGATAATGATTCAAATTTTCATCATCCGAAGCTTTTGAATCAACATAAAAAATACAAGGAAAAAAGTTGCATTGTTTTTTCTTCCGCAGATGCTAAGAGCACTACAATTAAAGCAAGTTTAGACGGACCAACCAAGGGGTAAAAGACGACGTAGCACAGGACATCCTTTTATCGCCGCATCATGCCAATAATCACCAGTCTATTGTAACACCAAGCATGCATCTGGAAACCTATGAGCAATAACAAACTAATTAATTGCTGCTTCCAACTTGAAGAATAGCATCTTTCTCATAAAGGCATCTGCTAAATATGATAAAAGTATGTATTAATATTCTCATGAACTCATCCACTAAATATGATAAAAGCCAAGCAGTTGATGCTTGCAATAACACGCAAGTTGCGCTTTAGCGAAGGAAAAAAAGGGTGGGATGCAAACACTGTATGTATACCAAAATATTTATATTTCGACGACTTGCGAGGGCAGTTTAGCCATTTGATTTGTTAACTAATATGCTGCAATGCTACTAAGAGGTGCACCTCTAGCTCTAAAAAAAAAAAGAAATTCTGTCACTTTCCTGCTTTTCTACCATACTTCAGGCTAAGTAGACCTAGGGCCGGTCCTAGAGCAAGGCCCAACATACGGCCGTCTAAGGCAACCTCCTCGACGGGTGAGCAATATATTTAAATATATTTACACAGACTTTATGTATTAAAGAGTAGTTAACCTAGTTGATTGTGCGTGCACTTCGCATGTCCGAGGTCAGGGCTTTGACCTTCAACGGCAAAATATTTTTTCACTCCTTCATTTCACGCCTTGTGCCTCAATGTATAGGACTGAGCAGACGATGACATACTATATATATTACAGACATGTATACATACATGTATATCCCTTTTGATTCATGCCACCACTGGCCTTGAATGCTGAAACTTTTTAAACATCCATTTTGCCCCTAGCAAGGGAAATTTAGTTTATTTATTTTTGGTTGAACCAATTCAAGAATTTTTCAGATCCTACTTTTGGACTTCGAATATGTATAAAGTTTCAGCGTTTCAGATGACCACAATATGACAAACTGGCATAAGATGTTTCCTTTCCAAATAGAATGCAATATTAACTTTGAACCCAGGAAGAGGTGATAATTTAAATGGTATTTAAGACTGTAGAGCGCAGAGATGTTTGAACTCTTAAGCACCTATATGGCAAAAGAGAACAAAAAAAATTCAATATTTCCAGTAAGTAAACGAATAAACACAATTCTTAAGACACTGCTAAATGATTGCTTTTTTCAGCATAATTTTTTTATTATTATTATAATATTGAGAAAATGGCCAAATGAGATGTTACCAGACTAAAGGAGATGACAGAAAAAGATCACATGAAGGTTAACTATCATAATAATAATAATTCACTGAACAATTTATGATGTTTCACCACTAAAATACATATCTAAACCAAAAAAATGTTTGTTGCAATATATGTGTGCAAGCGTGTGTGTAGAGGAGCATTTTGTTGCATCCCAAACAGTACAACATTCCATAATACCCTCTGATTTCAATCACAAATTTTGCTTTTCTCTACCCATTCATTCTCTCTCCCTTTCAAACTATATTTAATAGAAACTTGTGGCTTAGATATGGTGTTTTTGGGTGCTGCGAAATAGTGATACTGTGGAGCTCGCCTCATATATATATATATATATATATATATATATATATATATATATAAACACAAAATTGCACACAATAAATCTTAACCACTGGATCCTCCCATGAATTGCACTCTCCACATAAAGACAAACAAATCCAACGGTGGAGGCTTTGTGTCCCTCTCTTTGTGTTTAGTTTTGTGTCCAAATAGCCGGCCATATATATATATATATATATATATATATATATATATATATATATATATATATATATATATATATATATATGAGGAGCGTTCCGCTACACCTTTTATTTTGCACGTGAACTCTTCCCCTTAATCTCCACCACCCGTTTCTCCACTCATTCTCTCTCTTTCCATTTCAATATTATTTCTTAGTGGGAAGAGAGAATGGGTGGTGGAGATTAAGGGGCAGAGTTCACGTGCAAAATAAGAGGTGTAACGGAACCCTCCCCTATATATATATATATATATATATATATATATATATATATGTGTGTGTGTGTGTGTGTGTGTGTGTGTGTGTGTGTGTAACACGAATAATAACATCCTAGATTGATCGCGTGCATTAGCAGTAGAGATTTCAAAGGAACATAAAGATCAACCTATCATGGCTAGACTGCTAGTTATAAAACTAGCATCAGTACACGTGTATACTTCAATCATATAATAGTTGCCTCAATAGCACCCAAGAATAAAGGAATAGATGTAACGAAGAAATCAGACAATGACATTAGGAAATTGTTGATGTCCATCTTACTAATAGGAGAAACTGCACTCGTCCAATGTTTAATTCGTAACACAATTCAAAATATACTGATATATTATGGGTATTCTTTTCTTAAATTATCCCCTAAAAGAAAAGAAAAAAATCTGCTAAAATTCTCAACTCCAGAAAAATAATTGATATAAGTTCCTGAACTAAAGTTATATTCGACACGAATTACCTATTTTGAGGGACTTAAAATTTGAAAAATCTCATTTTTCTTCAGATGATCTATATGACAAAACAACCGGCCTACAGAAGTTTACAAATAGAACATTTTGACGTAGAAGAAGAATGTTTGCCCCTAGTGAATGGAAAAAATAGATCTGTGATATGACTTCACCTGAATTTGCCCAAACTCACTCTAAAAATTATCAATTAACTCTAACCTTTAAAAACTAGGGTTTGTCAATGAGTACCTAAAAGTTCATTCACATATGGATCTGAAAATTGAGAAAGAGTCTGATATCTAAAATTTATAGAAATATAGGGTTACCCACAGCAAAAATTATCCATCAGATTTTTTATCAGGATAATAAAATATATGTGTATTCTAATAACATGAATGATTTAAAAAATATATTATTTTTCAGCACGTTTTAGCTATAAATTTGTTGTCAACCATTATATTTATTTCATATTATTTATTTTTCAGTATATTTTTGTGAATTCAGATTGAACTGTTATACAATCCGTGTTACACACATGCATATATACAAATATAACACACACATAAACATATGCATGTATATATTTGTGTGTGTAGTTGAGTTTGTATCTTGCATTCACCTGTCTTTGGAATTTTATCTGGGTTTTTCTATAGCCATCACACAATAGCAAAGAAAAATCAGTTCATTTGTCTGTTTGTTTTTAAGGTAAAGGATTTTTTTTTTTTTTTTTTTTTTTTTTTTGAATACTCAAGAGAAATTTCCTTGTGAAGGTGTACAAAGTTACCTCATTCCAGGATAGCACTATAATAATGTAAGTTTTGTTTACATCCACAGTACGATTAACCTAATCCACCTTATTTTCATGGAAAATGTGATTTTCTCAAAGTATAGAAAATAGTTTAAGTTTATCTACCAACTTCTTTGTTTTTAATGTAGCTTCTTTGCTTGAGGTCAAGTAATCCAACATAAATAACACTTGTAAGAAATGGAAAGAAGAAACAAGCTTTGCAATTGACAGTTAGGTAAAGCACAACCATTTTAAAAAATACAATGTAGGCATGTATTTTTCTTGCTATCATGTAAAACAACATGAAAATACTACCAAAAGAATGATTAGGTACCAGGTAGCAAGAAATATTTACTATATTGTGCAAGGCAAGAAAAGGAGTCCTCGATGGAACAGTAAATCTGACATTGGCCTAGGAGGTTATGCGTCTGATAGTAAAACTCCAATTGAGAGGCCCTTACCGATGTAGCTATCTATTCCCAAATTTATTCAGCAATCCACAAGAATAATTTTACAGTTCATAATGTTATACTGTGTGGTTTAACAAATTATTTACTTTTCAGTCGTCTATGTGATGGTATATGCTAAAAGTTACTTTTCAAGTTCAATTGAACAACCCAACTTAGGCATGCAGTGGTAACACAAAGTAAAAGGACTAAAGCTCAAAAGAATGGCGAAGATTCTGATGAAATAAATAGAGTTCAGTAAATAACTAAATGTCAAGATTTTACCAAAAAAAAAGAGTTGTTAGGTGTGGCTGACATTGTAAATGGAGTGAATGGGTGGATTGAATGGAACATAGTCCAACATTAAGATATTTGAAAAGATCGTGGTATATACATATGGTATTAGTGACATGTAACAATGGTGATTCTTTTTATTATAAGATGTGTTTGCCGATTCCAGATTATATGCCCGATGGAAGGCAATGTTGGGATGTTTAATCAGGATGTCAACATAGGAGACTTTGACCGTTGACGTCATCTGGTCATGGTGAATAGCGTACGGACAGCGGGTACGTAGAAATGTCGAAACTCAACAATAGTTATGTACCTACATTCCACACAGGATAATTAGTTTTCAACCATGTTTGCATTCTATGAATGTTTCTTCCCTAGAGTGTTAGAGAATTCACTATAGCAGCCCGATTTGAATCATTGGACATATACTGACTTATAGTATGGCATATACTGCCTAAGACTTATAGTATGCTACATACCATCTAAGGTCTGAACTATATGCTACAACCTAAGTACCCAATTAAAAAGAAAGCGTTTGAGAACACCGCAAACATAAGTCGCTCCAAAATCATGGCCTGGTGAGTGCATGAATTTTAAGCAGCACAGTCACTCATAGCCAAACTACACATCATATCACAAAACCACATACTAATTTCCAACTACAAATATGCTCAAAATGGTTCATATTAATTTTATTTCAGTAAATGATCATTATTATTTACGATCGTTACGGCACATGCTTTGCGCATGATTTTTTTTTTAAACATATCTTACATGCTTAACCAATTCAAAATTAAATTATTTACATGTATATTTTGATGTTAAAATCATGCGTTTTTTAATTTTTTAATGCAACATCTTATGATTTTTAAGTCTAAATCTTCATTTTTATTATTCATTAATAAAAAAAGAATTTATACATAAAAATTAGTTGTTAGATCCAAATTTTAATCGATATTATGACTTGTTAAAATATATAGATGAATGTTTTGAATTTGTAATTAAATTTGTTGTGTAAGATCCAATTTTTAAGCGATATTATAATCTACTAATATTTGTAAATTGACATGTTGAATTAGTAAGTAGAATTTATTTCTAAGATCCTATATTTTAGTAATAATTAGTTTATAATATATACAAGGGCATTTTTGGTAATTCACGTTTACATAAAAAAAAGTATGACACCAAATGCATTCCGATTATTATTAAAGATTTATTTATTTTGGGGTGTGTTTCAGAAAAACATGAATAGCATTCAGTAGGCAGCAATTATACTTCGCGAAAATGATAATTGCATGAAATTTGATAAGTCTGCCAAGCAAATTCCATAAATTTGATAAGGCATGCAGGTGTGCATCATAAGGATACAACTAGCCAAGAGCAAACTTCGCTTAGATTCTTACAACTATGAGGATTCAAAAATTTCCTCTCGAGTATTTGCATCACTTTATCATATTTCATTCTCACTGCCATAAGCTCCTCCAGTTACAAGTAGAAAAAGCTAATATTAACTAAGAACACAGAAAAGAAGTGGATACCCAGTGCCAAAGGCTCCCGTACTCAAGCATTCTCCTTTTAGTACGATCAACGTAACCTTATTCCAAATAGATCTTGCAGAGATCCTTAGAAATCTTTCCTTTCATAGAAAAATTATAGGGTAGTGCCTCCGCTCATGTGGAATTTATTTATTGATCTGTTTACTTCATACAATCTCTTTTTATAATTTCAGCTGCAAGCTCACGGAGTATAGACTCAATAAACTGTAGACCCGTCAAACGGATCAGGTCGGTCATAATGAATCGGATCAAAATTGACCCGACCCATTTTGTGACCCGACCCTTTTAATATATCTATTAAAAGGGTCAATATGACCCAACCCGTTTCATATAAGGGTCAACCCGTTTAACCCATTTAACAACAATGATAAGCTCCCAACCTTCCGGGTGACAGGATCTGTCCTAGACTGGTACCGTGTTCTTGTATGAACATTATAACGAGCTGTAGTTGGATGGAAAAGTAATGTGGTCGGATCTGAAAAGAACTCGCCATTTTTTGGCCACAAGGGTGCAAGTTTAAATTTGCAGAAGACTTGTTTAGAGAATGTAAAATTTATTAGTTCATCCATTTTAGTTTAATAATTTTTTCTAAAAAGAAAAGCCCTCTGGTCATTAATTTATGAAACTTGAAATGTGGACTTAGTAACAAAATTAGTGGATGTGAATAGAAGTTCTATGTAGCAAACTGAGAATAAGAAGTTTTTCCTTGCAAAATTTCATTCTAACATGATAAAAAATCACTATTTAAAGATGTGAAAAGGAGACAGGTTGGACTATTATTATACTGTAGACAGGTTTTGAGTGGCTATTACCACTACCAGGAATTCAATACTTGCAATCAATGAACTGATGAACCACAGTTTTGATATAATAAAGCCTAGATGACTAGTGCATAGTGTATGTTAGCAAAACAGTAACATGTCTTTTTGAATATTGTTGACAAAGCAAATAAAACGAGAAGCTATCCAAACGTGTATTGCAGGATAATGTTGATAAAAAAAGGCAAGAAAGAAAGAAAGAAGATTTGTTATTAAACTAAGGATGATGGAAGAAAATCAAGACATTAAGATTAGCTATCATTTTAGTTTATGCTGTAAACTTCAACGTTTTACCATTAGCATCCTTCTCTAGAGAAAAAGAAGCTTTCGCTGGAAAGATCGATAAAGATGAACAGATCCTCATGGAAATTTCTATGACTGAAATTCATTGAATGCAATTTAAAGATGATCTAGTCGATAATGGATCAAGCCCATTAGCAGAGGTATAAAAAAGAATATAAAGATCACTCACTTACAGCTAAACTGCCGGCTACCAAACTAATATCAACAAGCGCTTAAACTCAGGTACAATTGTCAAAAGAAAATAATATTAGTTGTTACAATAATGAAACGATAGTTGCATAAATAATACACAAGGGTTATTAAACAGTTGTAAAAAAGCAACCATACAATATATCAGAATATTATTAATGTTCGCTTACTCTTTGGAGCAAACACACTACTCCAATATAGAAACTTTGTACCAATATAATTGATACTATATTTTGTAGACACGGTACTTCTACAATTTTGATTATTTTCAGAACTCTTTTTTTTTTTTTTTAAAAAAAAAAAAAAAAACTAGTCTACAAGCTTTTCAAAATGAAAGTTATATCAACCATGACACATCGTTTCGAGGGATTTAAAACTATGAAAATATCACATTTTTTCTAGAAACAATCCTAACATATGGTACTTAACAGACTAACATTTCCCCAAATCAACTCTAAGAATTTATCACAGGCAAGAGTTCAACCTTTCTAACGATAACTAATGTTCACCAGCTTTATCATATGACAACTTTGTAAACAAATCAATTGTATAGGAAATATATTGACTTTGAAATGCTAAATTTTTTTTTTTTTTTACCAATTATGTCATTCTTCATCTTGCAACTTCTTTATGGCTGAAGAATAATAATGTGCTTCCAATTCTTTTAAACTTGCAGCAGCTTCCTCCCCAATCCTCTCCAACAATCTCTCAGTACTCTCTGCTTCCTTATCAAACACAGCAATTCTCTGTTCAACATTCTCGTTCAAAGCAGCAAATCCAGAAAACATTGCAGTCTGTTTCAGTTCAGAAACCAACTTCAACAGCGAATCCGCTGCCTGTGTCTGCATAAATATTGAATCTTT
Source organism: Allium sativum (assembly GCA_030737875.1). Taxonomy (NCBI): domain Eukaryota; kingdom Viridiplantae; phylum Streptophyta; class Magnoliopsida; order Asparagales; family Amaryllidaceae; genus Allium; species Allium sativum. The sequence continues at coordinate 442,353,035 of CM060924.1, forward strand.
CATTCATTTTTTTCATATATTTTCATTTATTCCTAACAAATCATCACGGTAGTAGGAGTTTCCAGCATTTTCCATTTATTTCCCTAACTGTGAGTGAATGCAGCAAATTTTCCATGTTGAGATCAAGAGGGGGGGAAAAAAAATCAAACAGGGGCATTTTAGTAAACACCAACAAAAAACCAATCTTGACTAACCATTTTGGCTGCACGAACTTCCATCTGAAATGAATCCTGAGAGTTGCGAACTGAAGGTTCACTAACCTATCAACCAACTCATTAGGAAGGCATAAACTAGATCAAATTGAAGGGTTTTCGCAAAGTAGTGGAAAAAGTAACATACCCTAGAAACGGAAACAAGGTGAATGAAGCTATCAACAATATTAGAGATTTCGGTGTCCAGACGTTGCATCAGGGCTTTTTGTTTCTGGGCGGCAATAGCTACCGCAGCAGCCGTTGGTCCCGGCGCGGCACCGCTTGGGCCGCCCTGCTTAGTGTTCATACTTTGTCCAGCTAAGGGTGGATGTCTGCCCCTTGATTGTGAGAGGAGAGGGGGAGAGACCAGAGAGATTTCTTCAAATAAAAAATTGTAAGGCAAATTTTATTTAGGGCAGTGTCATTGCAGTCCATTTTGGTTAAGGTGCATCTGGATCCGAAAACGAAAATTCGATGTGCCCCCACAATTTATTGCTTTTATCGAATGAAACTGCTTTCTTCGTAATTGAATATTCTATGATATAAATAGTTTTTATAGTGCTTATATATCACTTTTGTTTTAATATAAAAGCAGTTTTTGGGTATCGGTTTTATATTATTAGGTATCAGTTTATGTCTTTGAGTATCAAAATTGTCTAATATAGGTATCAATTTTAAATATTTGTTTTGCTCATTGTTTTTTATTTATTATATTTCTTCTGCAGTGGTGACAATAATCCAATATTTTAATACATTCATTTTCTAGTGGGTCTTTATGTTCAAACATTGTTGTGCATAACAAATGTTATTTGAAAGATATGATAAAGAAACATTCTACATTATCCAATTCAATTTTGTTGGTTTTGTTTTGGAGAAGCTAATGATTTTAGAGAATATTTAATGATATAGCAAATTCAAAAGGGATATGATTTTATTGTTGATTTGATGTTGTCCCTATGACTAAATTTTGAAGAGCTTGTCCATGAGGCTAAAAAGGTTATGAAGTTTGTCTTTATCACTATTTTCCTGTTAAAAATCAATTAACATTGGATGCTACTATTCACGTTCCTATTTACACTTCTGCCCACCAAAACTAAAAGCATCCAAAATATTTCGAATTTTCTCTCCTGGTCACCGTCTAAATTAATAACTAAAAAATGTAGAGGCCACCACTGTACATGAACGCTTCCTTCCTCCCTTACATTAATGTACTCTTTGAATCAAATACCTAAAATCAAATAGTTTAAGAGAAAATAAACATAATCCAATTTCATAACCACATTATTAATTTTAATTTTTAAAATGAGTACTTACTTCATCGGTTGTGAAATGATTCGTCAAATCAACATTTATGTCTTTTGAGTCATTTGATCGAACATCTTGCATCATATTATCACAACGATCATGTTTATCGTCCAATTTATCATCATTCAGATACTCCATCTATCAAATAACAAAAAAAGTTAATGTATCAATTTGTAAAAGAAGATACGTAAGTTATATGGATAAAAACCCTACAAGTCAGAACTTACATTGTCATTCTCTATTACAACATCGTCAAATTTAATGTCCTCCGAACTTGAAATTTCCGACGGAGTGGAAAAAGTATCCTTAAACCCAATGGAAAACCCTAACCATTAAAAAAAACCTAATAACATATTCTATAACATAATAGAAAACAATAAAAATCAAGCAATTCTAACCTCTTTTTTATCTTCATCTTTCATCTCTATTATGCACAAAAGAATATTTGCTTTTGTTAGGGTTTAGAGTTTGAAATGGTAGAGAAGTACGTGTTTTTCTTAAGAGAAGTATGGTGGTGAATAAACGAGTGAAGGAATAATATATGGTGGCCAGAAGAATATAAAAAATAATCATTTGTATTAAATTTAGGAAGGTGGCTGAAAGTGTAAACCGGGGTGTGAATAGTAGCACCCTTAACATTTCTACAAAAATGTATTATTAAAATATCCTTTATTTCTTAATTGATTTTTTAATAAATTTTTCATATAATCCATCAAATTAACCATAAAACTTATGAAATTTTGTCTACTTTATATGCTTTGATGAAAAGTCAATAGATTATTTTAGAATCCTAAAATTTCAATTAAGACAAAACTCACACCTCTTTCGTGTGTGCGCGATTGCGTAGAGAGAGGGAGAGAGAGAGAGAGAGAGATATATATATATTTGATACACTTTTAATACATAGACATGTTACTAATTTGCTTAAACACAAAACAAACAGACAGGAACTGAAAAAACTTAAAGTACATAAATCGAAACAAATAGAAATAAATGAGAGCTAGTACACAACAACACCCATGAGGAGATCGGCTATGGCCCAGTCCCCTTTTTTTGTGCATGTTATTTGCATTATTCCAACCAATTTATCGTTTATATATTCGTCTAAACAAAATGTGAGTACGTCGTATGTATTACTGAAAAATAAACAACTAAAAAAAATGAAATTAAATGTAAAATAGGGAATAAGTTACTATGTTTTTCATGTCTTGCGTGATAACAAAAGCATAAAGCAACCAAACTCCTAGCTATGTTGTTCCTTAATCGTCGCAATGACTAAGAATTGTAATTCTTTTTCTCTTAAATTTTAGGTATTTCTTAGTGCAAGTTGAAAACCTGAAGCTCAAAACACAAAATGAAAACAAACGGACCTTATTATTCATTTTGTTAAATTTTAACTTAGTTCAATGTAAGGAATTTATAATTTTGTTCAAATAATTTTTGAGTTTGAAAGAGAGAAAACGAAGAAGATTAAAACAACGATAGTTTTATGAAAGTCATGGTGTATTAAAGTAACATTTGATGTACAGTAGTCCTGCTATATTTTTTGTGCACGTTTAGTAGTTTTTGTGTATGAATAAATTAACCATGGTGTTATATACAACCTTCTAAGCATGGGGGTTCCAAATTGAAAGTTGTGACATTTACAATCTTTTGAACGTTTACTTGTTAATGTCACTTAGGCAATAATAAGCTTAAGTTTTGTTCAATCGGTAACTAGATGTTCCATTTCTAAATCCAAAAATAGAAGTAGAAAAAAAAAAAACTTAACCCTGAACAGCAAAACCTCATGTATGCTTTATTTTCTGTCCAGTTTACACCTAATTTACCAAAATGTAAATTCGAATAACTATTTTACAACATGAATTTTGTACGACTCTTATATTATTGAATAATTAGTTTTTCAGGAACATAATTTACTAGGTTCAATTTTAATCTATGTTGATTTTAATAACATCTAATTCAGTAAAATTACATATGGAGATTTTTCAGTGGGTGATGTTAAACCTTTATTGTTGACATGGGAAGATCGGAGAAAAGAACAATATCAAACAATGATGATGTTTTATTATGATAGTATCAGATAGCGTGCATATATCCTTTACTTTTCTTACTTTGTTATGGGCATTATGTTTATCAAATCTTCAAAAGAAAAAAAATCGAGGTGCTAATGGAACCACCTAAAACCATGAAAGTTGCTTCATAAACTCAACCTAAGGTTAATGATGATCTGGGTATAAACACTAACAATTTTCCATAATCGAAGAAAATATAACTAATGAACTTTAATATTTGAACATCATTATTTTAGATCCTATCAATTGTTGATGACAAAAGAAAATGAGATGGATAATGTAAGTTAATTATGTTTATCAATTTTAGATTAGTGATTAGTTAAGATATTTATTTCTATTTAGAATGCATGTAAATCATTAATTGGTAACCCATAAATTTTCAAGGAATGGATTATCGTAATAATTTATAGGGAAATTGGGAATATACATTCTTGCGGTAATAAAAATCAGACTTAGGCCTCTCTTAATTATCTTATATAAAGTATACCTGCTTTCAAAAAGAAGTAATACAAATTAGGGAGTATTTGGATAATTTTATCAAGCTTAACATGCGTTTTTATGATACACATATATACGTATACATAACTCATAACTACCATAATACACGTATAGCATCACTTTTTAACTTAAAAGTGGAAAATAGGTTAAAAATGAAAGAAATTTGAAAAAGAGTGACACAGAAAATATTTTCTAAAATGGAGTGATGTACAACAAGTAAGCATAGAAAAGATAAATGTGTCCATAATTTCTACTTATTTATATTTGACTATATGATATTGTTTCGTTTACAGTTAATTTTGTCGTTTTTCCTTTTTTATCAAACAACATCAATAGCAGATATTTTTAATTGAAAAAACAATGAATGTTCTTTGATATGCTATATCCCAATACCTAATTCAAGATGGAAATTATTCTTTAGTAAGTTAATCTATATTAGGGTTTTATTGCCACAATGCAGAAATTCTACCTAGAACTAAATGCTACTACCTTAGGTATTGGCTTTGATGACAACAATTTTTGAAAATGATATGAAATATAAGTACTGATGCTTTATCAAGATACATGTATTGTATAATGCATGGTATTAGACGTATTGATTAAGAAGACTTATAGTATTAAGTGTAGAATCATAAAGTCAAAGACGCCGACGTAAAGACTCAAATATTAGAGAATGAAGACTCATAAGTATTTTGGAGTTCAAAAAATCAAGATATCTCAGATAAGTTATTGAGTTTTAGATTATATGTTGAAACTCTAACAGTAATTTCCTGAACTCTCTCTCTAATTTTATTTTAAGGTTTTTAAAGTATTCCTATTTTCAAAAACAATATTTTCGAAATATTTCTCAAAATAATATTTTAATAGCAATTTTTCAGAATTGTATTCTTGAATTTGTTATACAAGATTATTTAACATTTAAATTTCCTTGTATTTTAAATATATATTAAGTTTTTGACTACTTATAATTTTTTATTGTTTTATAGTGTTTGTTATATACTTGAGTTCAATATATCCACTTATACTTTATATTGCTTTTTAAAGGAATTTATTATTAAAAGCTCTTTATATTTAAAATTATTTCAAAATAATTTTGTTAAGTTTTCTAATGATTAAAGTACGTATAAGCTACACTTAAATGATTCTATATAGTGTTGATTAATTTTACAAAGCAATGGACCTTCAAAATGATTTTCAAATTTTGTGGAGAGTATATCAACTTACTCTATCTATGTACGTCAATATAATGGTTTTATTTTTCAATATTCAAATTTCAAGAGAAGATTCTTTTCATCGTTTTTCTTCGTGAATGGACATGATCGTTGTTTCTCTATAAATGTCAAACTTCCAAAAGAATTTATATAACTGCTTTCCCTTTATCTCTCCACTTTTTATTCTTATCAAGTTGTATCCAAACTCTACCGAATATTTGCTAGAATCAAATTCAATCACCATTACTTTGATTCTCTATCATTTACTCTCTAATCCATCTAATCTCTCTCACTCAAATCAAGATCAAAGTGTTATTGAAGAGTTATAGGATTAATTATAATAAAATATTGAAGATCTGTATCTATTAAATCTATTAAATCATACTTTTATGCTTGTAGGTGTGATTGTAGCTCAAAAATCAATTGGGTGTCTATTGGGCATGCTTATTGCCTAATAAATCAAGTGACTCTACTGAAAGGTTGGAAATTACCGAGCGTGTGCCTCGTAATCTCGAAATCGAGATTGTATATGGACATTATATTAAAAGAAAATATGTACAATGAATTGTACAGGCTAGATTTAAGGTAATTTCGAACCCGTATAAAATCGTAATGCGTCCTTTCCTTTTACTTTGATACGTTTACTTTTATTTTTATGATTGTGTCTCTGATTGCAAATTGCATCATTCGAAGTATAATCTTAGGGTGCTACTATTCATACCCCGGTTTACACTTTCGACCACCTTTATAAATTTAGTGCAGATGATTTTTTTTATATTTTTCTGGCCACCATATATTATTCCTTCACTCAGTTATTCACCACTGTACTTCTCCTAAAAAAACACATACTTCTTTAATATTTGAAACCCTAAACCCTTACAAAAGCAGTTATTCTTTTGTGCCTAATATAGATGAAGATGAAGACAAAAAAAAAAAGATTAGAATTGCTTGATTTTTATTTTTTTCTATTATGATATAGAACATGTTGTTAGAGTTTTTTTAATGGTTAGGGTTTTCCATTGCGTTTTCGGATATTTTTTTCCACTCCATTGAAAATTTCAAGCTTGCAGGACATTAAGTTTAACGATGTTGTAATAGAGAATGACAACGTATGTTTTGACTTGTAGGGTTTTTATCCGTACAATTTACGTACGTATCTTCTTTTACAAAGTAATACAATTTTTTTATCGTTTGATAGTTGGAGTATTTGAATGATGATAAATTGGACGATAAACATAATGGTTGTGATAATGTGATGCAAGATGTTCGATCAAATGACTCAAAATACATAAATGTTGATTTGAAGAATTATTTCACAACCAACGAAGTAAGTACTCATTTATCAAACTTAAAATTGCTAATGTGGTTATGAAAATGGATTATTAAATTAAATCATTTCACAACTGACGATGTAAGGGAGGAATGAAGCGTTTGTGTATAGGAAGGAGCTGGTGGCCTCTGCATTTTTTGGTTATTAATTTAGATGGTGGCCAGAAGAGGAAATTTAAAGTATATGAGGTGCTTTTAGTTTTGGTGGCCAGAAGTGTAAATAGGGGTGTGAATAGTAGCACCCTAATCTTATAATATTTCAAGAAGATTCGTATAAATTTAAAAGCACTATTCGTCCTTCTTTAGTGTTAATTTAGCCTTAAGATACCTACTTCGAAAACCAACATCTGGTTTCAAAGCATTGGTTTACAAAATATTTATAATTTGATTTTTGAACCTTTAAAATATTTTTCTATAATATTTATAACACTATTTTTGAAAGGATATTTTGTAAAATTATCATAATGTTGTTTCATAAATTTGTATCTATTATTCTTGAAAAATCAAATGACATTTTGAAAAAGTGTGAACTTGAAGAGACAAATGTGTTACATGAATTTTGATGAGTAGACATCTGCTGATTAAACATTATGAATCAAAAAGGATAAATAGATATTAGATAGTGGATGCTCAAGATCCATGGCTATAAGTCCAGAAACTTTAAAAGACATAGTCTACAAAAATGGTGAATCAGTAAATTTTATGGATAATTCTAAAGGATACTGATCGGCATCGGCAGCAATTCTAAACTCCTATCGGTTCTACATTTTTATTAATTAGGAATCTAAAGCATAATATGTTGGGTATTAGTCAATTATGTGATAAGGGTTTCAAAATCAAATTCGTAAAAGACAAATGTTATATTAAGAATAATGAGTCAAAATTTATCTTTGAAGGCAATAAGGAAATGAAAATTTTATAAATTAAATATGAAAACCTCAGGTGATAACATGTGTTTTTTTGCCTGAATCAAGTGACAATTTTATTTGGCATAAAAGATTTAGTCAATTAAATTTAAAACTTCAAAATAATCTAGTTAGAGGTCTTCTGAAAATGAATTCCAAAGTTAATAATTTATGTGATGCATGTCAATTAGGAGAACTTAGAAAAAGTTCTTTTAAATCAAAAGATATGATTTCTATTAGAGTTCGTGCCCTAGAGGCAATCTATTTGATATGATTGAATAACATTATTGATGTTATGTTTTATTTGAATAAATGATTTTATTATGTTATATTTACCCTGTAATATAAATATCAACATGATAAAAGTCCTTAGAATAAAAGTATATAATTATATAGTTTAAGTAAGTGACTTGAACATGAGATTGTATAATATGATGTATTGTAGTTCTTAAAAGTCCTTAGTTAAGTTTTGTTGTAAATAGGACAACAATGAAACAATGAGACTAGTATATTGATTAACTGATGATCATATCTCATCGATCATTAGTATGTGTGATATTAATGTCGATACATAAATACATATTAGAGAACAGTGTATTGGGCAAACCCAACTTAAGGAATCTTAATGGAACATAATTAATAGTGTCATAGGTAATTCTCATAGTGACAATGATGTAATGGTCCTCAGACCTGAAATCATTATATTTTTATACAAGGATTTTTGGGCTTTGATATCATTAAAAGTTACTCTTAGCAGGCAAATGATAAAGGTGATTATTGGCCACTGAATCAATTGAAAAGTTTGAATGATCTAGATGAAATTTAATCCTACAATATAAGTATTGATATATCTAGATGAAATTTAATCCTACAGTATAAGTATTGATATCCACGGGATTCTTGATTGAGTAAAATTATGAAATGCATGGCCGTGCTCAAATACTGATTTGTTTTATATAATCTACTCATAGATTAAGATAAAAAAAGATTAAATTATAAAGAGGATGATGTGTTCTATGCCTTGGATTTAATCTTGGATATAATGGTTAGAAGGATTAAATTACGTTGAGACGTTAGCCATAGACAAGGTTGTATCAAATCATTGATTCAATAATAATTTGGGTAACAACGATGTAATAATAGATGTCGCTCACTGTTTATAATTTTAAATGTAATTTAATTTTGTTGCCAACATTATAGTAGTCTATAGGGTCACACACTAAGTACGTTAAAACGGAAAACTAATTCTGAACGATTAAAAATATGCAGTGGTTGATATTTTAAAGTCATAAAAGAATTGGTAGTCTGCGTTTTTCTTTTCTTTATTCTGGTTTTCGTTTATTTAAAAGAGGGGTTCTCTCTTAATCTTTAGCTGATAAGCGAAATCCAAATCAAAGAAAGAAAACGTCGGTGTTTTGGCTAGTACCTGCACTTCCCTCTAGAATTCGTGAAGATGATAAAGAGAGGCGTTCGTGTGGATACCTTAGAGATGTCGTTCATTTGGATAGCGTTCAAGATTCGTTAGATTCGGATGTTCATCATTATCGTGTTTTCTGCAAAATCGAAATTGGTACGCATTTATCGATTAATTGTTTTTGCTTGGATCCTGATTTATGGGTTTTGATTATTTGATTCCGCTGCTAATTCGATTAGAAACCCAACAATAGTACCAGAGCAACTTGCAAAATGATTAATTGAGTTTGAATTTGTGTTCGGTTTTGCATTTGTAATGCTAAATTAATTGGTTTTGTGAATTTTTTTCAAAAGCAATTTTTGTTATTGAAAAACGATCACAATGTTTCTCTATTATGAAAGATACAGCGAACACTGGTACAAGAATATAAACTGCATATTATATGAATTTGTTTCTGATGCAAGATATAACGATAATAATGAACACACTTGATATAAGTTATGTCTTGTTTAATGCTTCTCTCTGAAATTTAACATGCAAACTGTCTTGACTGATATTGTTCATGTTATATATATTCGGTCAGAGCTCCTCATTTGATGAATGATCATTTGATGTTTATTTTATCTCAGTACTGGTATTGACCAATCTGTTATATTATTTTCAATGATATCTTAATTGATAAACTTAATTGATATGGAAAATTTACTTTAAAACTTGCTTTCTCCTCTGATCTTGATCCTAATAGCATAATGACTTTCAGGTCATTGTAAATATATTGTTGACCCGCTTTTTAGTCAAAGCAGTCACACTTAGAATTTCTGGTAAACAATATGCTCAAGCATTGGGAACATCGTCAAAAGACATGAAGCGATTTGGTTGAAGTCGCATCATAGACAAAGAATGGCCCGAAACTCCTATCAGACGATCTCTTTTGGGCCCGAAAACAGCAATTACGGAGCTGGGCTTTGTAACTCTTATAGCCCTCTGAATCAGCTTCAAGTCGAGCTTTTGTTTGGGCAAAATGGACTTACGGTTTGAAAGTTACGCCCGTTTCCGTGAACGCATGCAGAACCAGAAACTTAGATTTGGAAATTTGGCATCACCCCTAGCCGGTTCGGATCTTGCGTGGTGGAACCCGAACCGCTTGTAACAACCCGAATTTTTATAACATGTTAAACAAGAAATCAAGGCAGAATTAAATTTTAAAATCAGAATTAGGGGAAACGGGTTACGCCATTGCGTTCGTCTCCAAATTTTACATGAAATAGAGTCTGAGTTTTCGAAAATCGGAGTCCGTATGAGGGAGATATGACCCTCCGAAGTTTCAGGAAGTTTCAGAATAAAAAACAGTTCGAAATTCGAATTCAAACCCCAGAACAGGCTGGACAAGAAAATTCCCGCCCATGGACCAGGTCGACCTGGGGGTCGACTATAGTGTCGACCTCCTAGGGACCAGGTCGACCATAGTGTCGACCTGGGGTCGACCTGCCTCCCGAACCTATTTTCTAAACCAGATGCATTCTGATGCATTTGGACTTGTTTCGTGACCAGATTCGTCTGCCTAACCCTATATAAACAGCCCCCTAGCCATATTCTCTCTACACCATTTCATTCTGTCCTTATGCTACCTCTGTGAAAATCAAAATGATAATATTTAAATTAAAAAGAGACTACTTCTTCTTCGTCAAGACAACAGCTAGGAATTGCAAATTGGGGGTTTTCAACTAGAACAAGACTAAACAAATAGAGATTCAAAAATTGCAGTAAGCGTTTTCAGAATCAAATCTCTGCACTCTAATTCTCGATCCACGCTCTGTAAGTTCTAGTTACTTTGAGAATTAAACTTGTTAAATTTAATGTGGGCATGGAATGAAATGAAATTGGACCTAAGCTTGATTATCTATTTAGATTTGTTCTTGTCTCTTCTTGAATCTATGACTTTGGGTTATTTCTTATCGATTGAATCATGCTTATTCATGTTGTTGGACCTAATTATTATTCAAACGCTAGATTGTAACATAAATTCTTGGATCTTGACTATTGGGAATATTGTCTACGACGTTGAAACTATTGTTAATGACATAAGACTATGACTATGCCTATGACTGTGGACATAAGATTTTGTCTATGCCTATGACTATGACTGTGAACATAAGACTATGCCTACGCCTATGATAGTGAACATAAGGCTATTACCTATGATTATGACAAGGACAATTGTGGCTAATCACCTATGACTCTTGACTATGGGAATTATTACCTATGATTATGAACATAAGGCCATTATCTATGACCATGACTTTGAAACTATTACTGTTAATTGCCTATGACTATTACCTAGAACTATTTTGGATAATTAACCATGACTGTTGTGATTAATCGCTTAGGGTTCTTAATTATGAGATTTCTACCTATGACCATGACTATGACTATTGGGGTTAATTACCTAGGACTATTATAGTTGATTGAAACCCATGTTGTATACCGAATTTGCAGTTTGTTGGATCTCATACCGAGGGTGTGACTTTCTTAGTTTATTCGCTATTATGTACACCGAAACCATTGGATCCATTATCCTTGTATTTGGCTTGCTTTCGCATGCCTATTCTTTTATGTCAGCGTTTACCACGACTATCGCCTTATCTTGCTAGATTTGAAATCCTTTAGGCCAGTGATGTTGTAACCAATTATCTCAAGTTATGTCATGCTAGTCTTGTAACCCCTTTTATCGCTTTATGCTCGTCCCTTTTGCCTACCATAGTTTTGATGTTATTCCCTTTATTCTGAGGTTTGGATTTATTCGTAGTATGGATCGATTCACGTTTACGTGCGATGGGAATACGATTTGGGTAGAATAGGCAAAACATGAATTGGTTATGAACATGAATTATGAACCTGATAAAAGGCAAAACTTGAAACATGAACGCTGTTATAACTTGAACCTGGATATGGACACGAACTTGACATCGACCTGACATGAAACTTGCTTTGAAAACTTGACACGAACTTGACATGAAACTTGAACATGGTCATGACACTTAGAATAAACATGAAAATGGCCAACTCGAGGTTGGGTTGAGTTTGCAGTGTAAATCTGCCCGGAACCGCCCGGCAAATCCAGTTACTGCAAACAATAGGATCCAATGTGGGTAGTTGGTCATATCGCACTTGAAACCAGAGGTCAGACTGAGTTGTGGTGTAAATTTGCCCGGAACCGCCCGGCATATCCAGTGACCACAACAACAGGTCTGATGTGAGAGGTTAGGGTGCATTAATGAATTAATGCCACATGATAGGGTTAAGGCATGAACCACTTGAATATACTTAACCAATTTGACACGATGATTTGATAGGGTTAAGTCATGAACCACTTGAATATACTTAACCAATTTGACACGATGATTTGATAGGGTTAAGTCATGAACCACTTGAATATACTTAACCAATTTGACACGATGATTTGATAGGGTTAAGTCATGAATCGCTTAAATATACTTAACCAACTTTACACATGATTCGTAGGGCTAAGTCATGAACCTGAACGACAACACTTAGCCAATTTGACATGACACGTAGGCGGGTTAAGTCACGAACTTGAATGACAACACTTAACCAACTTGACATGCTAGATTGATGGGGTTAAGTCTCGAATTTAAATGACAACACTTAACCTATTGGACGGAAACCCTAGTTACGCGGTCCTTTTCAACAGTAACCCACTAGATGTATCATGGTACCCTGGAACTAGGCAGGGTGGGGCACGATTACTGGGCTGATTGTAAGCGACCTGAACGACGGCTGAGGGTGTGCGCCATTGTAGGTTCAAGCGGACTAGCTGGACCCTAGGGATTGAGATAATTGGTTGGCACCCTAGGGCTTGATACACCCTATGGTGGACCTAGCACAGGTGACTACATTTCGTGATTGGGCCGTATGACACAGACACATGAACGAGCTAGGACTTGTAGGGAGCCGATCGATTAATAGATCGTTACGTGGAATTCGCTAGGTAGCATAATCCCTAGTGGTCCTAGGTGGCATAAACCCTAATCGAATCTAGAAAACGTTCAATAGGTAGCATAATCCCTAGTGGTCCTAGGTGGCATAATTCCTAGTTGAACACGCGATAGTTCATGATAAGGAAACCTAGCCAGAACAAGGGTGGCAGTCCAAACGATTTCAAGAATGGTGGCACTACGTTGAAGTAGTATAGAAACCCGTACGATATACGGCAAGGGACTGTACATATACATGGAAAGGATGATACGGGTTGGGGTGCTAGTACAGTTGGTGCAGAGAATTTAGGAAATCAAAGAAAATAGTGGAATGGTGAAGCTTAGAAATCTTGCGATGTTATACTTAATAGAAACCTTGCAATGTTATACTTGATTCATCGTGCCTGTAACTTACCTTGTCATCATGGTTATGTTTACTTTCAGTTTATTCATGCCATATTATCTTCACCTGTTTTTATGCTGAAAGCCACTAGGACTTACTCGGTCTTTATGACTGACCCAGTTTGTTTCGCCTCTTTTTCTTTCGTTTCCCCCTCAGGTTCGCAGGGTGGGAATACAGCTTAGTTCGGATCTTACCAAGCTCCAAGGCTCTTTCATGTACTGCTTGGATTTCTCTTGGCTATGGCTTGCTTTGCTACTTTATTGGGGAATACTACAATTTACTTCCATGCTTCTTTGTTTTTGAGCAAGATAGATTTTGATGTAATGGATTTAGTAGCATTTTGATGTAAAAGGCTTTAGACCTTTCTAGATTTTAAAGCAATGAAATTTGGTTCTTCTTCCGCTGTTTTATATGTTCTGTCTTGTAATATTTCTGTGTATGTTTACCTAGATAATGCTCCACCAAAGCTAGTGCATTCCCTTTGTGAGTGATCCTAGCGGAGGTGGGGTGTTACACCGCCCTTCAATCACGGCTCAGAAGCCAACCCGATAGCACTGGATGGTTTCAGCATAGCACTGGCTCGGTTCGGATCGAGCTAGGCCGAACCGATCCCCCTTGGATTCTGCACAGAAGTGTGCAACGTCTTCTGATCGAGGACAACAACTCGGTTTGGATCGGATCCGAACCGACCCCCTGGACCTGCTTCTGCGCACACACTGCTGCTTTGACCTACTCTCTTGGCTTGTATTGCTCCTACAAACATGGATCGAACTCCACCTATCCTCCCACGATCTGCATGAGACGATTTCCACTCAGTCTCCACGTTCTACCAAAGCATTGGATTGACGACACTTGTCACTCATCTAGAAGGGTTCCTACGCCTATAAATACTCCGAAACATGGCCATTTGAAGGGGGTCTTCTTCCTTTTTCGGCCATCCCAGGTCTCATCTTCCACCATTGATATTGTAAGGACTTTGCAACAACAGGAAGGCCGACCCTAATCATTTTAACACGAGGCTGTCGTGTATAAATTCAATCACTGATCTCCTCTTCTTCATTGTAAACACGAGGATTTCGTATATAAACCGCAAGCAAATAGTATTGTAATAGCTTCTTAGGATTTAAGAAATTATAAAGTGGACGTAGGCTTGGATTGAGTCGAACCACTATAAAAATCTCGTGTGTCTCCTCTTATTTTACTACTTTTCTACATTGATCTTTGATCGTGAGGTTTTCACATAGCATTTGGGTGTTAGGCCTAGATTTTGGTCTAACGTTTTAGTGCGCTTGGTAGGGGGCACACGATACTAATTCAATTTCTAACCTCAAAGGAATCCGATTGCTCGACTGTTGGATCAATGGTTAAACGAAAGAAAGATGGAACCATCTCTCGTACTGAGGACGTTGGTACAGAAGGTGCGAGGAATGAGGCGAGCCAGGAGGCTTCCTCTCATGGTGATCTATCAGCATACTTAACCAGAGACGAAATGGACGGCGTTCTCGCTGAATTGAGAACCCAGATGGCAAGGCAAGATGATCTCCTCCGCAAACAACAGGAGATGATCGACCAATTCTTCGCTCGGATGGAAGGAAGACAGAGCAGCAACGTACAATTCACTGGAAATAACATAGAACCAGCCCCACCAGGAGCAACGAACCAGATCGGTTCGGATCCGATCCAAACCGTGAGGGATCCAAATCTGAATGAGACGGGGGGCAATCTCCCCCCACTTGGAAGTGAGCAGCGTGCAAATCTCCATGTCTTGGATGGAGACGGTGATAATGCTAGGTATCCAGGCTCAGGTCGGGTACGACCCATATCGACTCCGGTTCGGATAGAACCCATGCGAGTGCAGCAGCATGAAACGCCTCAGCTACAGGTACAAAGACCCGTTCGGATCGGGCATATCGAACCGAACCGGTTCGGTCCTGCCAATCCACTACCAACCGATCCGAATTGGATAGCCTTCCAAACTCCCAATGCTTTTCCTAACTCTTCTGGACTCAACGCTTGGGGCACCAGCTCTGATCTTGGCAATCTGCAACAGCTCTTTGAAGGCGATCGGCTCGCCAACCTCATTAAACACCTCTCGAGAGGCCGCACCTATCAAAATGACATGGGTGATGTCCATTACAATCCATTCACACATGAAATTAGGAATTCTCGCAATCCCCCAGATTTCAAACTTCCACAACTGGAGCCCTACAATGGCAGGACGGATCCTACCGTGCACCTAATGCGCTACAAACGTCATATGGAAGTTCAATCGGCGTCGGAAAATGTCATGGCAAAGTGCTTCCCTCTCTTTTTAATCGATATAGTTGCTATGTGGATTCGGTAGCTGGAATCTGAATCGATCTACAGTTGGAACATGTTGGTCGCTCGCTTTATTGAACAGTTTCGGGTCCACATTGCTCGACCTAAGAATGTCATGTCTCTCACCACAATCAAGCAGAGGCCTAAAGAAACTTTGCGCTCATTTTTGGAACGGTTCAATGTTGTTGCAGCATCAGTTGATCGAACTGAGCCATCTATGGTATTGATGGCGGCAGTATCTGGCATTTTGGACAACTCGGAGTTCAAAAAATCCTTATACCAAGACCCACCATGGAATCTCAGCGAATTCTATCTTGAATCGGATAGATTTCTGCGTGAAGAAGGCGCAACATCCGAAATGAAAATTCTCGATATCAACATGCTCAAAGATGGAGAACCATCTGATTTTGGAAAAGGAAAAGGAAAAGCTGCCGTCAAGAATGACCGCAACACTCAGCCCCGGAGAGGGCCCAGATATGAGAAGTACACTGAACTCAATTGAACGCTGACTAAAATTTACATGGACACAGACGGTGCCACCTCCTACCCAAAACCTCCCAGAAGGGAGCCATCGCAAAGAGAACGCGATTCTGGAAAGCATTGCATATTCCATGATATGGACGGTCATGACACGAATGACTGCAGGCACTTGCGAGACTTGATTGAGAAACGGGTTAGACGTGGAGAGCTACCCGAGTATGTGAAACAACCAACAGCGCCTGCACCCACGCTGCCACCACCTGCTCCTCGAAGAGGAAATGACCCTGGATCGAGCTCTCATGGGCTCATCATTAACTGATCTGGATTGGATCACTCTGCATTTTCAGCATTTCTTAGGATTTAAGAAATTTCTCTTTGCTTTCTTTAGGTTTTCCGATTGGCTAAATCGGAGTACACACGTTCGGGGATTGGATTTAGCTCCAAAGCATGCTCTGCACCCGATGACAAACCAGTTAGGATTTGCTTTGGTTTGTACTTTGATTTGAATAAGGAAGGACTTTCCAAGCATGGATTATGTTTGGAGAATTTTAAGTGTCTTGTCAGGTTGTGACAGGATCCTCAATCTCGATTAAAGTATGGCTTATACTTATCTCGAACCCCTAGGCATGGATTATGCCTAGGGATAGACTGTCTTGTCAGGTTTTGGCAAGTATAGCTCTATCCCGACATGAATATGGATTGTACTCACTAAGATGCTTAAGTATGGATCATACTCCGGAATGACGAACGATCTTGTCAGGATTGGGCAAAGGAACTCAATAAAACTCGAGTATGGCTTATGCTCAGTTTGAACTTCTTGGTATGGCTTATACCCGGAAGGTTAGGTCCCTCGCCAAGTTTTGGCAGGATGATTCGAACGTCCCTCGGGTATGTTTATACTCAAACAAACGCCCAAGCATGGTTTGTGCTCGAAAGTATAATCAGTTTTGTCAGGATTTGACACACCTTTTTTCTTTCTTTTCTTCGCAGGTATGGATTATACTTGCAGCTGGCAGGCCCGGCGTGGCCTTAGATTATCCATAACACATCTTCCTTCAACCAGCAAGATATGTTCTGGGGGGCAAAATGTTGACCCGCTTTTTAGTCAAAGCAGTCATGCTTAGAATTTCTGGTAAACAATATGCTCAAGTATTGGGAACATCGTCAAAAGACATGAAGCGATTTGGTTGAAGTCGCATCACAGACAAAGAATGGCCCGAAACTCCCATCAAAAAATCTCTTTTGGGCCCGAAATCAGTAATTACAGAGCTAAGCTCTGTAACTCTTGTAGCCCTCTGAATCAACTTCAAGTCGAGCTTTCGTTTGGGCAAAAAGGACTTACGATTTGAAAGTTACGCCCGCTTCTGTGAACGCATGCAGAACCAGAAACTTAGATTTGGAAATTTGGCATCACCCCTAACCGGTTTGGATCGTGCGTGGTGGAACCCGAACCGCCCTTCAATCACAGCTCAGAAGCCAACCCGATAGCACTGGATGGTTTCAGCATAGCACTGGCTCGGTTCAGATCGAGCTAGGCCGAACCGATCCCCTTGGATTATGCATAGAAGTGCGCAACGTCTTCTGATCGAGGGCACCAACTCGGTTCGGATCGGATCCGAACAGACCCTCTGGACCTGCTTCTGCGCACACACTGCTGCTTTGACCTACTCTCTTGGCTTGTATTGCTCCTACAAACATGGATGAACTCCACCTATCCTCCCGTGATCTACATGAGATGGTTTCCAATCAGTCTCCACGTTCTACCAAAGCATTGGATTGACGACACTTGTCACTCATCTAGAAGGGTTCTTACGCCTATAAATACTCCGAAACATGGCCATTTGAAGGGGGTCTTCTTCCTTGTTCGTCCATTCCAGCTCTCATCTTCCACCAATGATATTGTAAGGACTTTGCAACAACAGGAAGGCCGACTCTAATCATTTTAACACGAGGCTGTCGTGTATAAATTCAATCTCTGATCTCCTCTTCTTCATTGTAAACACGAGGATTTCGTGTATAAACCACAAGCAAACAATATTGTAATAGCTTCTTAGGATTTAAGAAACTATAAAGTGGACGTAGGCTTGGATTGAGCCGAACAACTATAAAAATCTCGTGTGTCTACTCTTATTTTACTGCTTTTCTGCATTGATATGTGATTGTGAGGTTTTCAGATAGCATTTGGGTGTTAGGCCCAGATTTCTATCTAACTTATATATTACAATTAGTTGATTCTGTTATTTTGAAGATCAGAATGATTCTTCTTTTGATCTATTGATTTAGTTAGATATATCATACACAGCCGAGTCCTCTTGGTTCTTATATTTACATGATATTAAGTTTTGTTCACAACTATGTTATATATCTAACTCTTTGCCGTGCACGTGCTCAATTGTATAAGATATAATTCATTTTTTTGTGTACTGCTTGTATATATTAATACCTGCATACTGCAAATATGATTTGCAGTTGTACTCCCCCTGTAGTACACATTTCGACATGCATTTACAACATCAAATATGATTTGCTGATTACCTTTATACAATACTTGATCATTTGTACAACATATAGCTCACCGTTATTTACTATTTACGTATGACACTTTCATAATACTAAGAATACAATTTGTATTTACATAACCCATGCAATGTGAATTTCAAGAGTATCCGAATACTGTAAATATGATCTGCAGTTTTAATCATCTTTGTCATGCACACTTTGAAATACATTGAAACACCCCACAACCTTTAACGTCACCCATATGAGGATGCGTTAAGGTTTATGAAGCGCTTAGGTATAAAGTAACAACACAGAGACTAAAATTCACAAGATGGAAATATAAAACATAGTGGAAACTTTAAAACATTTATTAAATAAGCAAGTCAAATCATAGTACTTTTACATTTCAAAATACCAAATAGTCATCATCATAAGACAAACATATTGCCTCGTGGAAAATATCAGAGTACATAAGTAAAACCATAAAAACCATCCCTCTCATAAGTCAATGTGATGATCAGAAAACAAGAAGTGAACCGATTCATGAATCTGAAAAGAGTCTAAATCCAAGTTGAACCGAATAATCAGGAATCACTACTGAGACCCTCCACCTTGCGAATCTGGGGTTGGGGGAGAGGGAAGAGAGAAGGAGAAAACAAACTAGGTCAGACATACGTCTGGTGAGTTCTAGTAATTTCTAGCATGAGCATAAGATAAGGAAGCATTTAGATAGATAAATAGTTCTAAAAACAATAGATGTAAAAGCATAAATGAAGTAGCAGGTAAGACAAACATGAATAAAGATAGGCTTGTCATTCATATCCGAAAATTGTTGCACCAACTACCCAGATACCATAATTAGGCCTTACCTAATTACTACCCGTCGATCTTCTGCTATGCCCATAATATGATAACCTATGCCAGTTATGGAATTCAGGGTTATCAATTCTGAACCCATCAACTAAAAGTACATAGCCATTAATCACAGGCATTACAACGTCTTATCTTCCCCAATCGGAATGATGCACACTCATCGTTCCCTGGAAACGCGCCCGTACCCACCTCGTATGAACCTCTTACTATCCAGTTCAGTAAATCATGCCCTAACCTTTACTTAGTGTGAGAATCCATGATAACAAATGGATACTTACTGATACGGGTCCCCAATAAAAAAATGCAATCGACACAAGTCACCTTTAGACTTGGTCCCCATTCATTACTTTATTAGGCCTCTTATCTTCCCCAATCAGCCCTACGCTGTCGGAATGGACCTAAACTAGGATTTCATTGTACTATTAGACCTCTTATCTTCCGTAGTCAGCCCCACGCTACATGAACGGACCTAATCTACGAGCCATTTATCTTTCCCAATCAGCCCCATGCTGCCGGAATAGACTCCCTCTATCTTAGCTTATAAAATTCATTAATTTGAACTTAACACGATTTAAGTTTATTAATAAGCCCGACATAACCTTAAGTTATGTTCCTAGGTTTTATTAGCATTTCTAATTAATGTTATTCTTTTTGTGCAACCCTTTCCCACGTTACTTAATGTTCAATTAAGTTCCATTTGTTCCATTTTACATGTTCACCCATTACATGTTAAGGTTTATCCCCAATTTACAGTCCAATATGATTACAATACTTAATCGGTTTCAATATGCCCAAAAATCCCTTTTTATTCAATTTCAACATTATTCTAATTTAGTGCACAAATAATGATAAGGCCTATGCTCTTCTTAGGCCCAGGCTCAGTGCTAAAAGAAAAAGGGAAATGGTATAGGCTACTCGTAAGGCCTAGACTCAAAGGTTAGGGCATAAACAGTAAATAAATTACAGTAAATTACAGAAAAACTAAACATATAAACACTGTAAATATTGTAAACATAAAACTTGCAAATTAAAACTACTTAACTGTCTAAACATTCCTACACAAATAACTAATCTAAAAATTACATAAAAAATCACTGATCTGATGATCAAAGCTTCCCCGTGGCCTTCTTCTTAGATCTAGCCGAACCTCCGCCTCCAAAAGTGTTTATAAAAATAAATATTAAAAACCTAATAACTTCTTTACCCCTTAAAAATAAAATTATGTGGCCTTTCCTGATTTTGAGGATAGGCCCGGGGAAGAAGAAGAAGAAGGGAGAAGAGAGAATGAATGTGAAGAAATGAGAGAGGCTATACCGGTCTATTTATTGGGTTTATTGGACACCCTCGGTCGTTCAAATCTAAGATTAGATCTAGTCCAGCCATGTCATTGAACCAATAAGAAAGCTCGACTTCAACCTATCGTTTATAATAAACTAATAAAACAATGCTAACTCAGAAAAACTAACGGTGGAAATAATTAAAGTCGCTGCCTGATGTGTACGCCAAGGCACGAAAAATCCACGTACTGGGTCGACCCACCCGCATACCTGGGTTAACACAGGGATCAACCCATGGGTTGACACATGTGTTGATGCACTTGAGATAGGTCTCCCAGTGACCGTTGGTTTCTATATATTTTTGTTTAGTTTTTATGAATTCTTCTTTAATTCATAACTAATTCATTTTAATTCCAATTTTGGCAAACCAAGTGTCCCTTTTGATCAGAAAATTTTAACGGACCCAATGGTGCTAGTCCCGTTGTCTAATTCTGATTAATATTTAGTTTATCAATTTTTTATATTTAATTATTGTTTATTAAAATTCAGGGTGTTACATTCTTCCCTCCTTAAAGGATTTCGTCCCCGAAATCTCCAAGGCTAGAAGAATGTTATAAATGTTATCAACCATTATCTACACCCATTTACTCAACCATCAACCACTAACATCCATTGTCCTTAGAGTTTCTAATGCTTTTCATGAAAATTTGCAAATGTGTTGTGTATATGTCTCTAAGCTAATGCGGAAATCAGGCAGTCTACTGATTGAGCTGACCTCAATGCAATCCATGTCTATTCCATGCATCCAATATGTATGCAAAGGAACCCTAGTGATACATATAAAAATCTATATGCGTGCAACATCCAAGTGAGGATTCAACCATTTTTCATCCATAACGAAATAAAAATGCACATACATCCATATGCAATTATGTAAGTGTCCTAGTTCAGTCGATCTCTAATGATTGCCTAGTGTGTGTATATGCATCCACTAGCAAACACTTGCATCCATGTGAATCCATTAATCATAACATGTTCTATTAACATGTTTTAAACCATTTCCTATCATCCATAGGCTTCTACCTAAGACTTATGATTCAAACGATAGGAAAAATAGATTCAAATTCAAAGCTTAAGGAAGAATTAAGAGCGTACTCTCAAAGAGAAACGGAAAAGAAGAGTGAATCTTATCCTCTGGTTCCCAAGTCATGTCGTCACTGTCTTCTCCCCACTAAATCTTAACAAGCTTGTTCTCATTATTCCACAATTTTTTCACCTCAGATCATAGTATCTGAGTAGTAAAAACTCTTCTGACTGATGCCTACCTATTTACCTAGATATCCTCTAGAGTACTCGGCTCTACTACTACCACACAGTCATGTAAGAACTTCTGTAAGTGCGAAACATGGAATACATCATGAGCTCCTGCTAATCTCTCTGGTAGTCTAACTCTATAAGCCATCTAACCTATCCTCTCTACTATAGGGAATGTCTCTACGAACCTTGGTGCCAACTTCCCCACTGAGCCGAACCGAACAATACCCCTCAAAGGTGGCACCTTAACAAAAACCAAGTCTCCTAACTTGACCTCAAGATTTGTCCTCCACTGATATGCATACGACTTCTATCTATCCTAAGCTGCCTTCATCCGCCTCCAAATCAAATCTATCTTCTCTAAGGTATCTCTAACCATTTCAGGTCCAAGTAGAAGTCTGTACGTGGACTCCCACCAACATGTAGGTGATCTACTGGGTCTTCCATATATTGCCTCGAAGGGAGCCATACCAATACTCATTTGATTGTTGTTATTATATGTGAACTCTACCAACGGAAGACGCTCCTCCGAAGTCTAAGATACACGGTCGTAATAAATCCTCAAGAATCCTATTAACCCTCTAGGTTTGTCCATTTGTTTGAGGGTGATAGGCAGTGCTAAGTTGTAACTGTGTTCCAAATGTCATCTGCAGCCTCCTCCAAAATTAGCTCATAAAGCTGAGGCCTCTATCACTAGCAATACTAGAGGGAACTCCATAAAGTCAGACGATCTCTCTAAGATATACTAGTGCCAACCAAGCTATCGTCCGCTTACTCTTAACTGGAATAAAGTGAGCGATTTTACTCTACCTATCCATTATAATACAAATACTGGTGTTGCCCTTCCTCGATCTGGGCAACCCATTTATAAAATCCATCGAGATGCTCTCCCACTTCCACTGTGGAACATCTAAGGGCTGAAGTAATCCACCAGGTTTCCTCTTCTCAGCCTTCACTTGCTAACAGGTCATACATCGAGCTACATACTCTACCACATCTTTCTTCATCCATATCCAATGAAAAACCCTCCTTATATCTCTGTACATATTATCACCGCCCAGATGGATGGTCATCCGAGAGTGATGAGCCTCCTCTAAAACTGATCCCAACAAACCATTAACTCGAGGAACACACAATCTCCCATCACAATGTAGACACCCCTCTCATCCATAGAATACCTAGCGAGTTGACTAGAGGTCTCTCCTCTACTGACTCGGTCCAAGATATCCACTAATGTTGATCCTCATGCTGACTGGATCCAATGCGCTCTAAGAGAGTAGGTCGAACCTTCAACGATGCCAATAATCATAGTGCAAAATTCGTAGATGGTCTAAAATCGAACGATGAGATAAGTTCCAAACTCTTCCACTCTATGAAAAATGGAATCAAAGTCATTCTCCGCCTACTTAATGCGTCTGCTACTTTATTCCCCTTCCCCGTGGTGTATGCTATCTCGAAGTCATAAGATGCAAGGAACTTCATCCAATGCTACTGTCGCAAATTAAGATCTTTTTGCGAGAAAAAGTACTTGATAGACTCGTGATCTGTATAAAGCTCGAACCTCTCACCTAATAAATTATGTCACTAAGACTTAAGCGCAAACACTATCTCTGCTAGCTCTAAATCATGGGTAGGGTAGTTCTTCTCATGTACCCTCATCTGCCTACTCCTGTAGCTGACAACTCTACCCTCTTGCATAAGCACCACACCTAAACCCGTGCCGCAAGCATCCATATAAACTGTGATCATCTTCGTACCATCAAGAAGAGTCAGTACTGGAGCTGGTATAAGAGCCTTCTTTAATCACAACAATGCATTCTAGCAATCCACATCTGAAGAAAAAACTAAATTCTTCTTTGTAAGGTGGGTAAGAGGAGCTGAGATCCGCGCAAAATCCTTAATAAACTTCCGATTGTATCTTGTCAAACCCAAAAATCTCCTCACTTCCATCGCACTTTTGGAGGCTTTCCAATCCTGAACTGCGACAACCTTAGTAGGATCCAGCGCTATACTATCACTAGAGACAACATGCCCCAAGAATCTTACCTCCTTCCACCAAAAGTGGCACTTAGAAAACTTCGCCTTTAGTTGATGCACACAGAAAGTACGGAGGAGCTCTCCCAAGTGTAAGGAATGCTCCTCCTTGCTCCTCGAGAATACCAAAATATCATCAACGAATACCACCACACTTATTTAGGTACTCCTTAAATACCCAGATCATAAAATCCATAAAATACACCAGTGCATTGGTTAGACCAAAAGGCATAACTAGCCACTCAAAGAATCCGCCAGGAGTACTAAAAGCAGTCTTGTTTATGCTATCATCCGCTACCCTATGCAGATGAAAACCTATAGTTAACTCCAACAGTGAGAAAACTGAAGCGCCCACTAACTTATCAAACAAGTCATCTATCCATGGGAGTGAGTATCTATTCTTCTTCAAGAGTTTGTTCAACTCCTTGTAATCCATACATAGACGGAGAGAGCCACCCGCCTTAGTCGTAAAGATGACTGGTGCTCTCCACTCAGAAATACTCCGTCTAATAAACCTTTCTCGAACAACTTACCCACTTGCTTACTAATCTCTTTTCTCTCTCTCGGAGCCATTTGGTGCACTGGTACTGCAACAGGCTTACCATTCTTCACTAAGCATATCCAGAAATCTATCTCGTGCTTAGGAGGTAGCCCTCTCACCTCCTTGAATAAGTCCAGAAAGTCTCTAGCTACGACCAACAAACTAAGATCGTCGACAAAAGCATATAGGGAATCCAAGAAACTAAGCGTGACGGACCCTCGCGGGTCGCAAGAAATCTTGAGAGTCCTACCATGGCACATCAAAATCCTAACAACTCTCCTCTCACAGTCAAGGATGATACCATACATGGCCAGGCAGTCCATCCTATAATAAGCCTGTAACCCATAAAACCCAGTACATATGCATCACACTCAAACTCGACGCCAAGAATAGAAATACTCAAACCCCGACACATCATAGACAGGTGAGCCATTATGGGGTTTGAGATAACTACTGCATCAAAAACTATAGAAGTATCTAGATGCAGACTATCAACAACAGAACTGGATATGAAAGAACGAGAATCACCGGAATCGAACAAGGTCCTAATGGGAAAGTTGAAAAGAGAAATCAAATCTTCTACAATGACCTTCCTACCTCTGTCTTGACTGCTGCCACCAGTCTGTGTCACCTAAAGCGCATGAACCTTTGGTCCGGATGAACCTGCTCCCTGTCTCTGCTTCTAAGGGCGCCTGCGGTAATGTCCTATCTATCCGCACTGAAAACAAGCACCCTTCATAGATATCTTCTTACAATCTTTGATGAAGTGTCCCATCATACCACATCCATGACACTTCACTTCCTTCTTAATCTGAGCCTTATCTGGCTTCTCTCCCTTTTTCATTGCACCTTTCTGTGCCACCACTTTTTTTTTCCTGTGTCCGTCTTGGCCTCTTCAATCTTAGCCTCTTGTTTGCTTCCTTTCCATCCTTATGCATAAGAGCCATATCTATAAGCTATCTAAAGCAGCTCCTATAGGAATATGTGTCATCGCTAGTCCTTGGATGGGTTGGTTCAGTCCCCTCGCAAATCTCAAAGCCTTCTTGTGCGCAGTATTAACCAGATCTAAGCCAAAAACTTATCCCTTCTTCATCTTGTGACAAAAACTTATTCTCGAACTTATCCTTGTACTCATCCCATGTCTATATGACACGCTTAGCCTCAGTTACTTCACACCAATATGACGCCTCTCCTTTCAGTTGCCAGGTAGCCAACTGAATCCTCCTCCTGTCATTAAGCTCTAATAACCCAAACACACGATCAGTCTCTCTCAACCAACTGCGAGCATCAACAAAACTCTCTGATCTGAGAAATGGCATACCGCCCATAATAGAAAAATCCGTACATAGAGAAATTAACTGCTGAATTTGGTGGAACTACCGAGGCTACAGTTGGAGGTGGGCCATTTCCTTGCCTTTCGGTAGGCGTCGTAGCTTCAACATATCTATGGAATCATACCAGAATGGGAACACCCTTTGGAAATTTGGGAGCCGTAGAAATGTTGGAAAGAAAAGATACAAGGATTCAAAAAGGAATATTGTAATTGACTTGAGGGGATATTTTACAAAAATAATTTATACTTTAAAATCCTTTACTTTTGAAAACACTTTTTCAAAAATTTTCTCTAATCTTGTAACCTTAGGCTCTGATACCAAATAAAACACCCCATACCTCTTGGTTTCACCCATATGAGGATACGTTAAGGTTTATGAAGCGCTTAGGTATAAAGTAACAACACAAAGACTAAAATTCACAAGATAAAATTATAAAACACTACAGAAACTTTAAAACATTTATTAAATAAGAAAGTCGAATCACAATACTTTTACATTTCAAAATACCAAGACAAATATAATGTCTCGTGGAAAATATCAGAGTACATAAGCAAAACATTAAAATCCATCCCGTTCATAAGTTAATGCAAAGATCAGAAAACAAGAAGTGAACTAATACATGAATCCAAAAAGGGTCTGAATCCAAGCTGAATCAAAAAATCAAGAATAATTGATGAGGCCCTTCACCCTGCGAACCTCAGGGAGGGGGAAGGAAGAGAGAAGGAGAAAACAAACTAGGTCTGACATATGTCTGGTGAGTTCTACTAATTTATTGCATGAGCATAGGATAAGGTAGCATTTAAATAGGTGAATAGTTCTAAGAGCAATAGAAATAAAAGCATAAATCAAATAGCATGTAAGATAAACACGAATAAAGATAGACTTCTCATTCATATCCAAAAATTGCTGCACCAACTATCCAAATATCATAATTAGGCTATACCTAATTTCTACCCATTGTTCGGCTCCTATACCCATAATGTGATAACCTATGCCAGTTATGGTGTGACGAACCCGGATTACCGACCCTAAAAATCGACATAACTACCACTATGTCAATTATTCAAGTATCTAAAATACCAGAACATTAATAAAAATAAGTTAGAGGGTGAGAAATAGAAAGAAAGTTATAACTGAAGAAGAAAAAGGTCACACCAGAAGAGAATCAGAGTAAACACGAATCTGCAGCAGAACGAATAAAATATATTATATAACAACATTTGAAATACAAAACTGCATTTGTACTTACATACATCATCAGAGTATATCACATATATATCACAACAGAAATAAACTATATATATCCAACATTGAAGCCTCCTGCAACAAGCTCCTCCAAGTATATATGTAAAATCCCGACTACTTGACTGCCCATACAAATTTGGGCACCCAAGAGTTTAGGGTAAAATTAAAACAAAATAAACTCTGGGTCAGTCATAGGACTGGTGTGAGTAAGCTTCAGCCACTTGGTCTAACTTCTAAAAATCCTTTTCAAAAAAAAAGATAATCGTAAGACCGATCCACACATAAATATCGATGGTTCTAACCTTACGATAACCTAAAAAATTCATTTAAACAATGTTATTCTGATATTATAACAGTGTCTAATACAAGTAAATAACAATATAGCAGAACGCTTGCATCTCACGCTCTACATACATAGTATACAATCAAAACCGCGGGCACTTATTGGAGAATGGATTTCCCACTATGACAAGGTATGGAACCACCTTCCGATCAGGTACTCTAGAGGGGATACACTGGAGTCCAACAAGAACATCTTGCAACTTGGCCACACATGACCGACCATTCATTTCGCTTGAATGTTCCGAATATATCGTTAGCTTACGATTAATATACCAACATAACTGTTCTCAGGGGATACAGAAGCGAAAGAAAAACTAAAATGAATATTCTCCAGATGGTGACAATATACCCTAATTGGGAGCGACCCATTTAGCCATGCTGCTGGCCCAATTTTTTTCATTTACTGGTTGATGAGCCTTGAGGTCATAACGTATCTTTTGACATGTCATCCCTTCATTTACTTTGAATGCCACATCGTCGTACCTTCCAAATCACAAATTGATTTCCCCAAAAGTACCATGGGTATAAAGCTAAGAGAAACGAATTCCTCCACCACTAAACATGAATACATTTGAACAGATGAACTTACGCAGTCTATTAGATATACTTTGTCAGACATTCATCCATACAAGTTGTCCTGGGACAGGACAAACCGAAGGCACTATTATGTAAATCCATCTTAGGCAATTTCTACCAAGGATTGCTAGAACAATCCTTGCATAAATGCATAAACTCCGTCTTCAATTATCTTCTCCATATTTGATTCGCAACGCTAATGCCCATACGGAATGGTTTTCAGATAATACATCTAATCCCGATCTCTCCTTATTGATAATGGAAAAATTGTCAAAAACTTTAATAGCTGGCTATTTAACTATTAAAGGAAAACATCCATACAAACAACGATCTTATTTCCAAATGGAAATTATACCGATCAACCATCAATCAACACTGAGCCCCTTTAATTATTTTATCAACAATTTATTCGTTCCCCAATTCCTTACAATATCTTCACTCAAATACTTCTCCAACTCATTTAACCTCCCACGATCCTTGGAAAACGTTTCCATTTATTATAACCTATTTATTTTATATATTCTAGAAAATATTTCTTATTTGCATCGAAAAACATTTCCATTTCTTATTCACGCATCGTTACTCTTCTACATCCATTAGTCTCTAACTGTAAACCAGCAAGAGAACAATTTCCTAAGTACCAATCCCGAAGGTCGAAACCAACATCAGATCGACATTCAAGAAGCCATTCAACTTGACTAATCTCTATTCTGTTTCTAATTTCCTTAACTCCATTTCTTTTTGCAAAATGTTTGCTTTTAAATCATTATTCACTTTAAAAGTGAATATTATTTCTTATAAAGTCTAGACTCGTTTTACCGAAGAAAACTTGATTTAAAAAGTAAGCACTAATCACAAGTTAAAATTTCATCTATCGAATTATTTTACTATTTCGTACTTTATATTTCATTTCGTAAATCCCGTATATAAGTTATAACTTAATCCCGATTACATATTCGATTATAAATTTTTGGTTCAAATCAAATATTAACTGTCTTGTCAAATTCTGAATTACATAATTTATAATTCCTAAACATCAATTATTTTATAATATTCAACATAGTCAAATTCTAATTATAAATCCTTACGGATTTGTTTCAATTATATTAACATTTCAAACATCGAAATTATTTCATTGGTTTCTTTTGAAACGATTTCCCATTTCCCTTTTTAATTCATTATTGAATCTACATTCCTAAATTATTTAATAACAATTATTCCACTTCATTATTATAAATCAAATTACTTGTTTGTTTTTTTATTTACTAAAACAGTTATTGTTTTCTAGTCCATTCAAAATCAAATTTCTATTTCGAAAAATATATTTTTCCTTTCAAAACGAAATTCTTTTCCAATATATTTCTATGGTATTTAAATACCAAGTATTTCAGGGTCAATGTTATTCAAATATCTTAAACACACAATAACCAACCACAGATTATTTGTCACATCATATAATGTAATATGTGAAAAACAACAATATAATTGTTGAGGAATCCTGTTGGACCCCTCCAACCTGTTTCCCTGCATCTACAGAGGTTAATCAACCTAAATAACATCAATTTCATATCAATATAAAATATTATAATAAACAAAATCAGTATTTAACTAATGACTTTTATATATATATATATATAACTATATGTGTTATTTCAACCAGTTCATCCAAACAACAATCACACAATATTCAATCATCATATACCAGCATTAAATAACGTTTATAAAATTATAAAAATGGACAGAGTTAGAGAGTTTACTCACCTTGTTCGTTAATCGTTGTATAACGTTTAATGGTCGATGGACCCATTCAGACGTTTTATTTCACTATAAATTCAAATGAGCTCCAAACCAGTTTCGTTGCGTCGCCCGCTGTTAGACCAAAAAGTGGTTCTAACACCTAAATCGTCATATTTAGAGCATAGCATATGAAGAAATAATTGAAAAATACAGGAAAAAGCGTGAACATGATTTTTTATAGTGGTTCGGCGTCAGCGAGCCTACATCCACTTCATATTTTCTCATTTCAATTAGAGATTACAATTACAATGAATATTGCCTCTCAATTGTTTGAATTCAATGAATAAATCTCTCCGAATTCATTGATTTTGTTGAGGAAGATGGTGATTATTCATGGATAAGTATTGGCCATGGTTGCCATGGACAAGGAGATGCCAAAAGTCCCCTGAAAATGCCCTCTGGAGGTGTATTTATAGCTGTAGGAGAACCCATATGGTGATCAGGTCGTGGTAGGACACGTGGCACCCCGAGAATAGGTCAAGATCTACATGTGTAGTAGCAGGTCCTAGTCGCGGTTCATGGTCACGGTTCATGAGCCGGGATGGTGAGATGAGGTGAGGATCTGGTGGTGATGGTCAGGTCAGGTCATGGTCCAGAGGTCACGAACCGCCCTCAAGAGGGGGTCACGGACCGCTAGGGGCGAGCCAGTAGGAGGCGAGCAGGTCTTCATAAATGTCAAAATCCAAGCTGTTCCATATTCCGCCACTTCATTCGAGCGATTGCCGATCAATGTATGTTCATATTCAAGTCTTTTGCTTTGGGTAGTCTGCTCACAAAGCAGGCTAACATTTTGCCCCCCAAAGTACATCTTATCGCGGATGAGATGTACTTTGAATACGTTGAGCTAAATCTCTCTGAAACGTCATTTATCCTTGAGAAGGCTTTATCCAATCGTTGCTTTGCTTCCTTAGGAGCTAGTCAGGCCAAGTTCTATGGAAGGAGTATTTGAGATGATCAAGTAATGGTTTAAGCCTTGTCGAATCAAGAGGTCTGATTCATTCATCAAAAATCATGTTAGATTGTTGTCTCTCGATCGTGATTCTACACGCATAGGTCGTTGCCAAACACCATCGTCATCCTGTGCAGGTCAAGCGCATTGTCGAGTCGAACTTTCTTTTATGCATGAGTCAGTGTATGGAGTAGCCATCCAAGTCATGTGGCGATGTAATAATCTTTAGGCTTTGAGCTACATTTGGACTGTTGGGAAGAAGCACATCAGAATCAACATATGAATTTGTCATTTGTACTCAAGTTTAGACTATCTTGATATCTTGATATTGGTCCAAGATCTTAAAATTGCATTGAATTGTAACAGTAAGGAACCCGAGAGCCATGATCACTCCGAATCAGGTTGATGAAGAATCAGAAATCCATGGTCGCATCGGACCATATTTTAAGGAATCCACAATCGTTCTAGGTCATTTCGTAATACGCTGATCACATACTAATCAGTGAGGGATGTTATTGAAATCATGTGGGCCAATGTTCGTATGATCATCACAATCATAAGGCAGTAGAAAAGTTTGTCACACCTTTCATCTGGTGTAGCAACGATTTAGTCTTTGAAGTCACATTTGACCCATAGGCTAGCTCGCTTGGTCGGGAAAGATGAGTAAGGTCGTATCTGGAGGCATAACATACATGTTTTGAATCCCATTCCATGCCGGTATTATCTTCAAAGTTAGTCTACGAATCAACACTTGTGCTCTCAGTGCCATCGGAGGATAAGTGATGTCAAGACTTATGCCCCCAGTGTCGATGAGGGTTGAGTTGAGTCAATCAGGCATTTAGTCTTGAAGATTTTATACTTCCTGTCACTGCATCGGGTAAGAGTTGCAGTTTCAGCAATCTTAGTCGACCCAAATCATTCTGTACTATTTCTCAATTTAGCAAAAGTTGGAATTGTATATGCGAATGGTCGAACCACATTTGCTTTGATGTCGTCTCTTATTTTTAGTCGGATAATGAGGATTGCCTCAACGGGCGGCAACAAATTCGGTTACTCTCGTTGGATCAGTTACGGAGTTAAGTAAGCTTGTTAAATGTGAGTGGACAAATGTTGCTATGAGGTTAGTTGGGCACCTTCGTTTATGCTTCAGCATAGTCCTAAATGGTCATCACAGTCGTGCTGAGTCTTCTTCTCATGCTCGGTTCAATTGAGCTTGACTAACAAGATCACGGGCTCGATAAGTGGTATAGATTCTCTTTGGAACTGCGCATTCTTATCATCCTTTTCCAAGGCTTTTTCTTTGTCCTTATCGTTTCAGGAATTGGAAGGTGCTTTATTCTTTGTCACAAAAGCATCAAGATCATCCATCTCGACATTAACACATTATTGTCATAGAAGTATGTCCACCACTGGGTTGAATTCATCAAAGCTTCTGAGCAAATTTCGTTATAGAGAAAATTTAAGGTCCGGGGGAATAATAGGGGATCCTGATGTCCCACGTGAAAGGGCTGTGATTGTCGTTATCCATATCATCTTGAGAAATGCCGCCTCTCGAGAGGCACCTAATCAAACTGGCGAGAATATTGCCACCAAGGAGCTACTGCATACTGCTAAGATCAGGACTGGTACCCCCAATATCACATCTAAGATTACAAGGGGGTCTTTGTTGATTTCTCATAATTGGGTTGAGACTGCCCCCGGGTCGCGATTCGATTTGTTCAACCCGATCGGGTTCTTGCTCATCGAATTGTTGCGTTTTAGCTTGGAGTTGAGGTTGGTTGTGCATGACTTGAGTTTGTTGTGATCCTTTCAATCCCATCTAGGATGTTGTAGGTAATTGTTCCACTGACCATGTTTCCATCCATGACGTTCTGAATCGAAGTTACATGCTGCATGCCTGTTGATTGGTTCGTGTTCAACCCGAGCTAATGGTTGCTATCTGATCGAGCCAAGTTTGTCACTGCTTGAACTTCGATTTTATCATTTCCATCGAGTTAATGATCGTTGTTCGGCCTTCCGATTCAGCGCTAGTGCCCCCAGCGTGAAGTCTTGAAATAGGTGAAGGTCGACCTCGGGTTTCTTAGTTCCATATGTGCATTAGCCGTCAATCATATTCCTTTCCCAGTTCTTTTATGGCGCAAGGTTGAAACCAAGAAATTTTTATTACTTTCCTGACGTTTCCGAACATTTTTATTCAATTTTGAATATTGGCATCAGGTAGTTGAACTATGTCGCTCAAGGCTCATATCCTGTGCCCTCTATGCATAGGGGTTTTGTTGAGTAGTACGCTTCGAATTCACATCTCCTCTGGATTCATGTTCACTCCTCACGCCATGAGTCGGAGTTGAGCGCAAACCGATTTGTTAGTACGCAACCCATGTTAATTTCTTGCCTCTTATCTAGGCTTTGAGGATCGGCATTAGACGGCGAAAAGTCAGACTGATCGTCCCGAGTATTCCCTCTTGCCCTCTGCATCAAGGGAAAGGTCAGAGACAGGGTGGCTGTGTCACACCTAATTGTTGCATGGGATATGTCCGACCTTATCTGAGCTTTTGAGCCTGGAAGTTGATTAGGACCAACAAACGGACGTTCTCTTTGCATTTGTTTCCTGGTTCTCAAGGGGCCTGTCAAGATTACAACATAAGTTGAACACAGGCACGTAAGCTATGCCATTTGTAAATATTTTCAATAATTAAGCCCCTAATCCAGAGGTAACGACATAAGACAGGTGGTCGGATTATTTCCCTTTCGGACAGTTCAAGAAATCCATAGTCCATAGGAATGTAGAATGTCACGATCACCCCGGATCGTATTAAGGCCAAGGAGGAATCCAAAAATTCTAGGACTTTGCTGGGTCCTACCAGCTGCGAGTACTGAGCTACGTGACATGTCATCAAAAAAAAAATCCTGGCTTCTAGACGCGCCCCGTCGTTGCTGCGACTTCGGCCCTCGCCTTTTGTCTAGCTTTGTTTTGTAAATCTACATTTAGTAAATGAAATTTCATTTCTTTCACATTGTTGTCTACCTGCGAATTTTTTATACTTGGTTATGCACATAAATGTCCAAATCATGAACGAAACACATGATAAGTTATCATTGCAGGCACAACATAAAAATTCTGTAGCATGTTATTTTGTTATCACCATAAAGTGTGGTGAAGTATAATATATATAAGTATGCCCCCAATCAATCATTTACGTGATGCCTGGCCAGGGCTTGTTGAGGATTGATTTGGAATGACATCGCGTTACCCCCATGTCCATACATGAAGGGTTCAGGCTCAACTTTCACTCTTGCCCCCGATACTACAGTGGGTTAGGAGCCCTTTTATGGCATTTAATCAACATTCCTTTATACTCTCCTGTTGTATGTCCAGGATAGAGTTCGAACTCAGCTTTTAGTCTGCTCCCTGATCCTTCAGCAAGGTAGGAGTTCTTGTAGCGCCAGTCCCTGGCGCCTTTATACTCTCCCATCAAATGCCAAGGGTAGAGTGGAATCAAGGAGGAATCAAGAATATAGTAATGTTCAGTAATGGCAGATCTCTCCTTTTGTTTTCCTGTTCCATCTAAATATCACTCTTCTTTTCATTATCGCTCTTCTCCTATTCATCATTCTCATCCTTCTCGTGCCTCTCGTCTCCCTTCTGCTCATCTTTCTCTGTCTCCTCGTGCCTCTTTTCATCCTCGTCGTTCGCAGTCTTTTCGTAAATCTGATCATTCTCAGCTTCCTTCAGCTTCATTTGGTTCATTTCCTCCTCATCGTCCATCTCCACTTGATACATCTGTTAATCGTCCTGTGGATCCTCCTCCTATCTGCGATCCTATCCTCCTAGCATCTCCTCTTGTTCGTTCTCGTATTCATCAGCCTCCTGTCCCTAAATTGCAATGTCAAAATCGATTTGAGCCTCTTGCTGTCAGTCAATCAGAACCTCTGATCAAATCTTATGCACAAGTGGTATCATCTGCTCCATTGGTTCCACCTAAGCCAATTTTACGTAAAAGAAAAACCCCGCTTCCAAAATTCAAAAGTATTTTAGATACATTCAATTTTTTGAAGAGGGAACGTCGTTGCCTACAGTGTGCATGCAAAGGCCACGTGGCAAGAGTTTGTAGGGAACCCAAAATTTGTTATTATTGTGGTTTTTATGGACATTTAAGTCCTCATTGCCATACAAAAAGAAAGAATCAGAAGGCTTCGAATAACAAGCGAAAAGGTGTCTCTTGGAATTATGTCTCTTCTGCAAAATGGGTCCCTCGAGGCAATAGTTCAGCTGAAATTCCTTCAAATCATAAGTCGCGTCTAAACTCCAGCTGTCAACAATCGGAGCAAGCATTTCCCACTCATTTAAACACTCCATCCTCACCCATTTCCTCACAAGCAGAAAAAATGAACCACTTTTTAATGGAAGACCCTTCACTTTACATTGTCGGAACTGTTCTAACAGGCAATTGGAATGCAGAATCACTCTCATACTGTCTCTCTGTAACTCTAGACTATCAGACATGGCCCATGTGGATCTTCGCCAATAATTCCTTTCTGATTTCTTGTCTAGACAGTGAAAAGCGGGACATGGCTCTTCGTTTAAATTTTTTGGCTAAACCAGGAGGGGCTTTGTTTCTGGAGCCTTGGATTGATGATGAACGTGAACCCTCTCCAGCTTTAGAAATTGAATCTTAGGCTAAAGTGGAGGGGTTTCCAGAATTTTCAAGATATAATGTATCAGCTGTTAAGGAGATTCTTAAACCCATTGGTAAAGTTCTTGCGTTGGATGATTGTGACTGGGCACATTATGATCACCGTTCTCTACTTGTTAAGGTTGTGTTTTATGAAGGAATTAGCGCTTGCACTAAGTTTGCAGCTAATATTAATGAGAAAATACATATTCTTAAGGTGGAGCGCTGTGTTCATAAACACCCTGGTACTAAACCTGAAACTCTATTTATTGGAAACTTTGTGGAGTAGATAATTCCATGTATTCATGAGGATTTGTTCCAACCAAACTCCGAAGAATTCCATGTTGTTATGGTGGACGAAGCAGCTTTACATGTAGTCAATCAACCTAATGTTACAAATGGTGAAAATCAGCAACTCGAAGTATATCATCAAAATGATTTCAATCAAATTAACGAAGAGGTTGACAATGTTGAGGTTCACCATAACAATAATGATATGCAAGATGATAATTTGATGCCACCTGCTTCAATGCAACTTGCTATGATCCCACAATTTATTCCTTTCAACATTGAAGCTCCTTAACCTGATGTGTATCCAGTTAATCCCTCTTCCCCTCAACTTAACATGCCTACTCAGAAAATTTTGCCTCCTTTGGTTGCATCGCAGACGGACATAGAGGTTGACTGGCCTCAATTCCTTTCTCCAGTGATGGTCTGTCAGAGT
Organism: Allium sativum; assembly: GCA_030737875.1. NCBI lineage: Eukaryota > Viridiplantae > Streptophyta > Magnoliopsida > Asparagales > Amaryllidaceae > Allium > Allium sativum. The sequence continues at coordinate 442,389,338 of CM060924.1, forward strand.
GCTAGGAACATCAGAATGGAATCTCGTCCTGAAGGTTCGGGTAGCTTTTATACTCCTATTATTTTTTCTTCTAACAATAAAAGTTTGAATAAAAAAATTCACGTTGCATGGGGGTGAGTTTGCATGACGTGCATTATTTAGCCATGCAAGAACTCGAAAAGGAGCGTATTAATGATCTCCAATGAAATTGGTATCATGGAATGTTAGAGGATTAGGGGATTTTTCTAAATGTCATGCAACCAATCTGATTCTTGCCCCCTTGAAAGTAGATATACTTTTTTTACAAGAAACTAAACTTCATAACCCTTCTCATTACCACTTTAAACTCGTTGGAGGATCATCTTTAACTGGTTGGCTTCATGTTGATGCTATTGATACTAAAGGTGGTTTAATCACTGCATGGGATGAGTCTGTTTGGTCTCTCCTTTGGTCTTGTTCTAACACTTCAATTTTGCATGTAGCACTTTGTCATCTTCCCTCAAATAAAACATATTACTTCTCTAATGTGTATGGTCCACAAAATGTCCATGAAAGAATTCAATTATGGTATGAATGTCGAGTTGTAGCATCTCAATTTCTTGGTCCATGGGTAATGGGTTGGGACTTTAACACAATAAAGGTTTCTTCTGATAGAAATTCTGGTAATATTTCCCCTGATTCTAAGGCTTTTAACTCTTTTATCTTCGATTGCTTGTTGATTGACCCACCCATTAGTAATCGGATTTATACTTGCTCTAATGCAGGACTTTTTCCATCTCTAGCTAAACTTGACCGCTTTCTCTATAATTGTGACTGGGATGATTCCCATCCTTTAATCTCTGTCCATGGCCTTGCTACCACAATTTCTGATCATTGCCCTATTTTAATTAATTCTGATCTTCTCTCGGTCACCAAGAGGCCTTTCAAATTTGAAAGGCTTTGGCTTCCCGAACCATCATTTGATGATTTTATTCACTCTATAGAATCAGCATTTCAATTCCTCTTCTGTTACCCATTGTATCGTTCTGAAATTGAGATCATTGAGAAAATTTTAAAGCCTTGGGCTAAGTCTATATGGGGCTTTCTTCGTTCTCGCATTTCCTCAATTCGAAATGATATACTTGATCTAAATATCCTTGAGGAGTCCCGTCCCCTATCCTTATTTGAAAAAAACAATTTGTCTGAACCTGAAAAAGAGTTAGAAAGGCTTATCAAACAAGAAGAGATTGGATGGAAACAGAGGTCGAAAGCTAAATGGCTTGAAGCGGGGGACAAAAATACTTCATATTTCCATTGATTAGCTAATGGTCATCGTAGATCAACTCACATATCTGAAATCATTCATAATGATCAAGTTTTCTCTGATCAGGATGATATTCTTCATCTTTTTTCATATTATTTTCGTTCTATTCTTGGTGAATCTTCTTTTAGCTGCTCTGATATTGATTGGTCTTCTCTTTACCCTGATTCTCTGTCCTTTGATATTGATCACCCATTTACTGAACGTGAAGTTTCGGCCGCATTGAATGATATGTCTGATGATAAGGCTCCTGGGCCTGATGGTTTTGGCCCAGTTTTCTTCAAACGTTACTGGGCTTTAGTCAAAAATGATGTTTTACAAATGTGTGATGAATTTCAGCATGATCCCTCCTCCATTGCTAGAATTAATTATGCCAATATCATCCTCTTACCAAAACATGCAGGTGCAAACAAATTATCTTCTTTCAGACCCATCAGCCTGTTGAATACAACCTTCAAAATAATCACTAAGGTCCTAGCTAATCGTCTTCAATCGATCATATCAAATTTAGTTGGACCTGAGCAGTCAGCTTTTATTTTAGGAAGAAATATTATGGATTGTGTTGCTGCAACACAAGAAGTTATTTTTTTCTGTCACAACACTTCCACACCTGGTTTTCTTCTCAAACTTGATTTCTCCAAGGCTTTTGATTCGGTTAATTGATCTTTTGTTCTCAATTTGATGAAACATAGGGGTTTCTCTGATAAATGGTGTAGGTGGATTGAAAACATTATCACTACCAGTTTTTCATCTGTATCTTTTAGTGGTAAATCTGGTAGCTTATTTAAATCAAAACGTGGTCTTAGACAAGGAGATCCTCTCTCCCCCCTCATTTTTGTGCTTGTAGTTGATGTGTTTAATCAAATGGCTAGGAAAGCTACACATGTTGGTTTCCTAGCAGGTATTTCTCTTCCAAATTCAAGTCTGACCATTTCTAATTTGCAGTTTGCCGATGACACCATAATTTTTTCATCTTCTAAACCTAATCATGTTCATGGTTTAAAGGTGCTTCTATACGTTTTTGAACTTGTCTCTGGTCTTTCAATTAATTTTCGTAAGAGTTCCATAATAATGCTTGGTAAATCTGATCATCTCAGTAATCTTATCTCTTCCATTCTTAATTGTCAAGTGACTAGATTCCCTATAACTTATCTTGGTGTTCCTTTTAAGCCCACAAAGATTTGCAAAGCGGATTGGTTTCCTCTTATTAACAAAATTGAATCTAGACTTGCTTCTTGGAAAGCTAATTCTCTTTCATCAACGGGTCGTTTGGTTTTGATTAAATCAGTTCTTTCTACTCTTCCCACTTATTGGATGCCATTTCATAAATTATCAGTTTGGGTAATTAACAAAATTGATTCTATTAGAAGCACTTTTTTATGGAATGGGAGAAAATGCAAGAAATTGGTAAATTGGCAAAATGTTTGCCTTCATCAGAATCAGGGAGGTTTGGGTGTTATCAATCTTTCATTATTTAACATCTTATTGTTATCAAAATGGGTGTGGAGATTAATCTCTCCGGGTTATTTTATTTGGAAAGAATGGATTTTAACACGATATTACAGCTCTAATCCATTTCATGTCCTTCATTTTAAGCCTGTTTGTAAAATGTCCCCTTTTTGGTTTGGTGTACTTTCATCCCTTCCCCGTACTTGTAATCTCTTTCATGTTTCACTTGGTAGTGGAGCAAACTGTTTGTTTTGGTATGATATATGGTTTGACCAGCTTCCATTATCCTCTGTGTTCTCAACTCTTTACTCTCAAATTAATCTCTCTGTTGTCTCTGTAGCTAGTATCCTTCATAATGGTATATTTGGTCTCTGTCTTAAAGGCTCTTTTGACATTTCTGTTCTAATGAATTTGTTTGCTATCAATGTTGTGATTTCTAGTATCCATGTAGTTGATTCACCTGATCTCTACACATGGGCACTCTCTCCTTCTAAAGGTTTTTCTGTTGCTTCATGCTATCGGTTTTTAAGTCACTCAGGTAGATTTTTGCTTTTTCTAGACTTTGGAAATGCAAAACTTCTCCTAAAATGTTGTTTCTTCAGTGGTGCTTGATTCACAACAAAATCAATACCCGTAGCAAATTGTTTTGTTGCAATATTATTCCTAATCCCAGCTGTGTCTTCTGTAATGAACATGTTGAAACTATCCAGCACTTGTTTTTTGATTGCGAGTTCTCTTATCCTATTTGGGTAACAACTAGTATTCATCTATTGGGTCAGTCTCCAAATATAACATCATTTTATGACTACTGGAAATATGAACCAATTGAGATGCAGAGGGATATTTTCATTGTGATTTATTGTTGGTGTATCTGGAAGCAACACAATGATTTTGCTTTTAACAAAAGAAAAGGCAATGTTATGAGTGTTTGCAGGCAAATTGACTACTTGTATCTTCTTTGGAAAAGAACACAGGCTGTTCCTCTCAATCTTGCTTTGCGTCAGCCATCTCCAGCTGAATCAGTGGGAAGTAACTCTGTCAACTCAAGTCGTGAATTGATCTGAAGCTGTCTGTTCCTCTTGGTAGCTTGTTTAATATGATGCAGTCTTTGTAAATTATATTATGCTATGGTTTTTTCTGGTATCATTGCTTGGCTTGTCTGTTTGTATGTTGGTAGCTGTCGTTGAATCACTTACTTTTGGCTACCAGTTGGGCTTGTCAACTAGATATTATCTATATTAATATAATATCATATTAACCAGCTGTGTAGCTCCATGCTACACATCCGTTTGCTCAAAAAAATAATCATGGTGCACCATCATGCCTTATGGACGCTATCTTCTCGTCCTTTATACTCCCTCTCGGATCATGAGAGTTAGAGTGATTCGGGCAAACGGTTATATCAATCGCCCCGCCATTCCTTCTGCACTCTAGTTCAAAGAGTGGGATTCAGTCGTTTCGATGTCGTTCTCGAGCTCGGTTCAAGTCCATGCTTCATGCTTCACTCTAGCGATTGGAGATTTCGGGTGAGCGGTCGAATCACACTCGCCGAGGCGCTACCTCGTAATCTCCGATTCATGGGTAGAGGTGGTCATTTGCAATGATCAAGTCTCTCTCATCCCGTTGACTCGTGGGTGGAATTTGGTCGGACGTCGTGATATCATCATTAATACCCTCTCTCAAGTCATGAGAGTTAGATTCACGGATCGAGTGTCCTTTAATCATGGTGAGCCCATCACACTTGTCCTAGATTCATATTTCTATCCAAGCTCTGAGGGTTAGAATTAGTCAGACAAACAGTTGGAAAATATTTGCCAAGGCTTTGCGTTCCTCCGAACAATCTATGTGAGGAGCAGTCGGCACTAAACTTCGGGCACCTGCTCATTCATATATTAATTCATCTGAGTTAATTACATACATAACTCATAAAGCATGAAAATATAAGAGTCATGGTTAAAGAATAATCCTATTAAAGGAATGTGTGCCGGCCCGCCCCGCACCAACCGACATTTACTCCAAAGGTGCGCTGTACACATGTCCAGTTAGCACGGAACGGTCGTCATAAGGAAATAAACTAACAAGAAACCTGTAGAATGTCTCACAGTGCATAGGATAAAATATAATAATAACATACTTGACATAAAACAGGTGAGACAGTGCATAAGCAGAAACAACTAACATAGCAGCGGAAAATCCAAGTACAACTTATGATCCAAAGTTAAACATTATTACAACTTTCAAACTGTCTCAAAAGCAAAAGCAAGGTAAAGGAGGTACACTACTAATGCCCAAGTAGCGACCACCAACGACACAGGGAGAATATCTATATATCATACGTGGAAGCCTCCTGCTCGCCTCCGAATCAGCTACTCGCGCATCACCAGCTAACTTGTCTCTAGTCTGCTCGTGTGAGCACCCAGAGTAATAAGAGGAGACATAAAACTCTAGGCCAGACATAAAGCCTGGTATGAGCGATAAGCATCTAAACAGAACAATAACAGGTAGACTAAAACATACCTGAACCTGGACCTGCAACCAAAGAGTTAGCACTACATACTGTAGAACACTCTAAGGTAACATATCAAACGGTGTAAAGATACGGGGGTGGGGGTGTGCATGTCATAGTGATGGCAAACAATCAAGCATAGCAACCATCCTCACATCTCTCACTCAATGCGTAAAGCATACGATATTCACCATTTCGATCACCCAACATACCTTGCTACGATCACTTTGCCCCCATGAAGTCATAAATGGCTTCACTGCACTGATAATGTAGCCACTAATCCTTCGCTATGTCCACTTGCCCCATGGAGTTATTCACCCCATCTGCGCTGGCTCATAGCCTTACAAATCCTTTACTATGTCCACTTGCCCCATGGAGTTATTCACCCCATCTGCGCTAGCTCATAGTCTTACTATGAATCACTTTGCCCCTCGAGTCGTAATGACTCTACTGCACTGATAACGTAGTCTTGCTACCATCACCTTGCCCCTCGAGTCATAGTGACTCTACTGCACTGATAAGTAGCACATCATTCATTTTCAATGGTGAATCGAAGTTATGAACGTCGACAACTCCTTAGCACACGTCCCGCAGCAAAGTCCAATCATGAAGTGAACTCATCGGTTCCCAATTGGATCCTGAGCTCCAACTTCCTATATTGGACTACCTTTGCATCTCGGGTTATTGGTCAATACTGGGTCGGGTCGGGTTCCCCTTCTAGCCATCGGTTCAGGTCGGGTCCTCTACTTTGAATCGGTTTAGTTTGTGGTATTCCTCTGTAGTGGTTCGGTTCGGGTTCACAACGTTGCATCGGTTCGGGTTGGGTGTCCCACTTCAGGTCGGGTCGGGTTGCCATCTCCCATCCAGTTCGTGCTCCCTCTCCGATCATCTCCCTCGTTTTTCATTTACTCCGATCCGATCCCCCTCCTTTAGCCGATCCGATCCCAGTTCAATTAGCAAGGTCTTCCTTTTTGCCAGGTTTCTCAAGTGTCAAGTTCGATCCGATCGAATCCCTTGCCCAGTTCACTTATCCGATCCGAGCCCCCATATCCGATCCGATTCAAAACCTGCACTTTTCCTGAAGCTTCTCCAGCAAGTGTTTTACGCCATTCGACGACGTTTTCGACCATTCCGACTATTCTAATCAATCACAAAGCATACCGTACAGTCATAGCAACATGTATAATCAACTACAAATATCAAAACAACAAAATGATAGGTTAAAATGGATCAAACCCTAGCCAAAACCCCATATTTCCCCTTAAGCATGTTTAGGTGAAACTAATGATGTGATTAGCAAAACTTAACCAAATTAACCCAAATTCATATCAGAGGTCTAAAACATCATTTAAGAATTTATGAACATTTTTCCAGAATTTTATCATGTTTAAGTTCGCTAATTAACACTAATTACCCTTAATTAGCCATAATTAGTGAGGAACTATGCAAATCACTCACCTTAGCCACAAATAAACTAAGATCTGAAATAAATCTCTAATTTGATGCGAATCCCAATGCTAAACAACAGCTCCAATGTTGATTTGGTGTAGATCTCCCTTGATTCGATGTTGCTAAGCTTAATCCTTGATTAGGATATGATTTGGAGGTGATTTAGAGGTTGGAGGCCATTTTAAGGGTTTCTTGGAGATAAGTGGAGGCTAGAAAACTGAAATGGAATGATTCTCTACCCCTTTTCAGCCTCCCCATAACCCTAATCCCGAAATGGGTTATGGGCCCATTCACTAATCACCCTATTTGGCCCGGTTAAGCAGTTTTTCACCTTCCAAACCTTAATTCAACCATATCTCCCAAACGGTAAGTCCATTTGGCTATTATGACCACTCTACAGAAAGGTAAACCATCAAACAAATCTAATGGAATTGGTTTCAGGTTAAAATTCCTTTCCAATCAAAAGTTATGGCCAAAACAAGATCAGCTAGGGACAAAACGGTCATTTAAAAATTGACAAAAATCATGAACATGGGAAATGAATCTAGTGGTTGTTTCCCAAAGTTACATGACCATACGACTTCATATGGGAAAGAAATAAATATTCTATAATCCTTCGATGCGTAGAATGCGGGTTGTTGCATTCTCCCCCCCTTAAGAAATTTCGCCCCCGAAATTCCCTAACCAAAACACACAAAGGGTCCCGCATGCCTACCAACCATAAAACAACAATCAAACATGCAAAACAAGCAAAACAAGTCTATCCTAGCATGCGGAATAACTAAATTACAAGGTAAATCTTACCAGGCAAAGAGTTCTGGATACGTCTTTCTAATGCTCTCCTCTGTCTCCCAAGTACAATCATTCTCGTCCTCGCCCCACTGAACCTTGACTAGCCTCACCGCCTTCCTTCGAAGTTGCTTCGTATCGTGCTCGACAATACGGATCGGCTTGCGGTTCCCAACCGCCTCAGGTTCTACTTCGAAGTCCTCTAACTGATCAGGTGAAATAGTCATATCTGGGTCGTGAACGAACTTCCTTAGTTGGGAAACATGAAATACATTGTGAACTCCCGCCATCTTCTCTGGTAAGCCAACTCTATATGCCAAATTCCCGACTAGTTCAAGAACAGGGAATGGGCCAACAAATCTTGGTGCCAATTTGCCTCTTCTGCCAAATCGAATTATGCTCTTCAACGGAGAAATCTTAACAAACACCAAGTCACCAACGGAGAATTTTAAGCCTCTTCTCCTTTTATCAGTATAACTCTTCTGCCTATCTTGGGCAGCCTTCATTCTTTGTTGAATGGTCTTAATCTTATCTGAAGTTTCCCTCACCACATCTGGTCCAAGCATAAACTTCTCGCCAGTCTCTATCCAACATGATGGTGAGTTGCACGGTCTTCCGTACAAAGCTTCATATGGAGCCATACCGATACTGGATTGGTAGCTATTATTATATGCAAACTCTACTAGATGCAAATGGTCATCCCATGATCCACCAAAATCCAATATACATGTTCTCAAGAGATCTTCCAATATACGATTCACCCTCTCCGTCTGACTGTCGGTCTGAGGATGATATGCGGTACTGAGATGTAATTCTGACCCTAGAGCCTCTTGTAAGCTCTTCCAAAACCCACTAGTGAACAACGGGTCTCGGTCACTGACAATGCTTTTAGGTACTCCATGAAATCTCACTACCCACTTCATATACAATTCTGCCAACTTGGCTGCTGTTCTGGTCAATTAGACTGGTATAAATCTTGCACTCTTAGTCAATCGATCCACAATTACCCAAATGCTATCATGTCCCGATCCAGTCCTTGGTAAACCATCGATGAAATCCATCGAGACTTGCTCCCATTTCCATTCGGGAATTTCTAATGGTTGCAGCAAACCACTAGGCTTCTTTTGCTCGGCTTTAACTAGCTGGCAATTCATGCATTTGGATATAAACTTCCCAACGTCTCTTTTCATCCCTTCCCAGTAGTAAGTCTGCTTCATGTCTCGATACATCTTGTTACCACCGGGGTGTATAGTCAGTTTTGAGTGATGACATTCTTTAAGCACTTCATCCCTCAAACCATTCATGTTGGGCACTACTAGTCTTCCATTCTTTCTAAGCCATCCATCTCGATCAAGCCCATACAAATTCATCTCCTCATCGTCGATGTCCATCTCTAACTTGGAGATGATTTCCAATAGATTAGGATCGTCCCTCTGGCTGGAACCAATCCGCTCTATCAAAGTGGGTCTGATCGTCAAACTAGCTAACACTTCTGGATCCAATTCGCACTTTGGTCTGAAATCAAACCCCGCGATATACTTCAGTTGCTTCCATTCAAGAAACATAGCCCCTAAACTGGCATGTCTCCTACTCAAGGCATCGGCTACCGCATTACCTTTCCCAGGTGTATATGCGATATCAAAATCATACGAAGCCAAGAACTCTAGCCATCTCTGCTGACGGAGATTTAGATCCTTCTGGGAGAAGAGATACTTTAATGATTTATGATCGGTGAACAACTCAAATCTTTCTCCCAAGAGATAGTGTCTCCACATCTTCAGCGCAAACACGATCGCTGCTAATTCCAAATCATGGGTAGGATACTTCTTCTCATGTGGCTTTTGCTGCCGACTAGCATAAGCTACAACCCTACCTCCTTGCATCAATACAGCACCTAGTCCGGTACCAGAAGCATCTATGTATACCGTCATCTCTTCATTCCCTCTAGGAATGACTAATACTGGCGCACGCGTCAACCTTTCCTTTAGACTCTTGAATGCATTCTCACACACCCCGTCCCAGAAGAAGGACTGATTATTCTTAGTCAACTGAGTCAACGGTGCAGCTATCTTGGAGAAATCCTGGATAAACTTACGATAATATCCAGCTAACCCCAAGAAACTTCTTACATCTGTTGCATTCTTGGGCGTAGGCCAATCCTGTACCGTAGCCACCTTCGCAGGGTCCACGGCTATACCATTCTCTGAAACAACATGGCCCAAGAATCTCACTTCCCTTCTCCAAAAGTGACACTTAGAGAATTTCGCTTTCAATTGGTGTTTCCTCAACACCTCCATCACTATCCTCAAGTGTCCCTTGTGTTCCTCTTCTATCCTCGAGTAAACAAGGATATCGTCTACGAACACAAGAACAAACTTATTCAACCGATCTTTGAATACTCGATTCATAAGATCCACAAAATAGGCTGGTGCATTGGTCAACCCAAATGGCATGACCAACCACTCATAAAATCCAGATGGCGTCCTAAATGCCGTTTTTGGAACACTCTCATCCGCTACTCAAAGCTGATGAAATCCTGTCGCGATGTCCAATTGGGAGAACACTCTTGCTCCTTCCAGTTGATCAAACAAATCATCTATCCGTGGTAGAGGGTACTTATTCTTCCTCGTTACCTTATTCAACTCGCGATAGTCCACACACAAACGAAGGGAACCATCTGTCTTAGTGGCAAACACAACTGGTGCTCCCCACTCGGAGACACTTCTTCTAATAAATCCCTTCTTCAAAAGATTGCTGACTTGCACCCCGAGCTCTCGCTGCTCCCTTGGTGCCATACGACGAAGTGGCATCACTATAGGTCTGGCATCTTTCACCGAATCAATACGGAACTCAATCTCTCGGTGTGGTGGAAGCCGGTCACCTCCTCGAAGACGTCCGGATACTGGCCAACCACGGGCACATCTGACAGCTCATCCTGCGGGATGTCGAGGGAATTTACAAAACTAGCCATTACCCCATCACTAGGTAGACTACCAAACACTACCCTCCGCCCATCATCCACCCTAACTGTCACCAAAAAGCCCTCACAGTCTACCACCACCCCGTATTTTTGGAGCCAATCGACTCCCAATATAATTCCATACCCAGTAAAGCCCAAAACAAAGCAATCACAAATAAACATACATCCATGACTCGATAAGACCACATTTCGGCAAATCATACTAAGGCTAGTCGAACCACCAATCGGGTTCGTCACAATCAATGGTCTATCGACTATCTCGGGTTCCAGTCCCAACCTATCTACCAGGTCACTAGATATGAAGGAACGGGAAACCCCAGTATCAAACAAAACTCGAACTGGTACATCATAAATAGAAAGCATACCTTGAATAACAACATTCTTTCCTTTCTCCGCCGCAGTTGGGGCATTTGACGAAGAAGGAACAACATCAATAGCATATGCTTTCACAATCTGCTTTTCTTTAGGAGGTTGTGGACACTTATCCTTGAAATGTCCTACTTGACCACAGTTGAAGCACTTCTTATCCGCTGTCTTGGCCCGACAATCTTTGGCATAATGGCCCTTCTTACCACAGCTGAAGCACTCAACATCTTTCTTGCTCTTTTTCTGGCTATCCTTAGCTTGGCTCTGCTTCCTCTTACTCTGAGAGTTATTCTTGCCTCCACCGCTTGCTTGCGGTTTCAGCCCTTCTGCAGATGCAGCCTCAGTCTTTGACTTAGGGTAAAGACTCTCTGATCTCAAAGCTTTCCCCACAATCGATTCAAAAGTCTCATCGATATGGTTGATAAGCCTTTCCCCCAAGTATCCATCCAACCCAGTAATGAGCTTCTCATTCTTATTCTCAGAAGTATCGATAAGAGATAGTCCATACTTCGACAAAGTGTCGAATTCAGCAATATAGTCAGAGACTGCCCTACCATTCTGCTTGAGCTCTAAGAATCTCTTAAACAACACTGACTTCTGGGCAGCTGGAATGAACTTCTCGCTAAAGCGAGCCTTGAACTGATCCCAAGTAACCTGATCTTCTGGAGTAGCTGTTTTAATGGCATTCCACCAATTCATCGCTCTCCCTTGCAGCTGACGAGACGCTAGCCTTCTCTTCATCGCATCCTCAAGACCCAAGTTGTCGAAGATACGATCACAGCTATCCATCCAATCTTGAACATCTGTGGACGACTCCATCCCGTGGAACGACTTCCCACCAAGGTTAGTGTAATCCTTGCACAACTTGGCGAAATCGACCCTAGGCGCCTGCACTACTGGGCCAACACCAATTTCAAGATTGGGAACTACCCCTTGCACTTCTCTAAGCATGTCCCTCATGACGTCAGTAAACATCGCCCTCATGTCAGCAACATTCCCATTATTGGCTCCTCTACTAGAACCTCTAGCATATCGGCTCATCGTCAATCTGTAAAAGGAAACGATTAACGACCCCATAGTGGTGCTAGTGCAGTACAACTTCATTCTTATACTACTAATAGTATATATACATATAGCTTTTGAAAACCAAAGTAATCACAAATACGCGCTCTCGTATACGTACTATCTCTCCCTAGTGTCTTTCCCAAGGTTAACTACGCAACCTAGAGCTCTAATACCAAATGTGTCGGCCCGCCCCGCACCAACCGACATTTACTCCAAAGGTGCGTTGTACACATGTCCAGTTAGCACGGAACGGTCGTCATAAGGAAATAAACTAACAAGAAACCTGTAGAATGTCTCACAATGCATAGGATAAAATATAATAATAACATACTTGACATAAAAAAGGTGAGACAATGCATAAGCTGAAACAACTAACACAGCAGCGGAAAATCCAAGTACAGCTTATGATCCAAAGTTAAACATTATTACAACTTTCAAACTGTCTCAAAAGCAAAAGCAAGGTAAAGGAGGTACACTACTAATGCCTAAGTAGCGACCACCAACGACACAGGGAGAATATCTATATATCATACGTGGAAGCCTCCTGCTCGCCTCCGAATCAGCTACTCGCGCATCACCAGCTAACATATCTCTAGTCTGCTCGTGTGAGCACCCATAGTAATAAGAGGAGACATAAAACTCTGGGTCAGACATAAAGCCTGGTATGAGCGATAAGCGTCTAAACAGAACAATAACAGGTAGACTAAAACATACCTGAACCTGTACCTGCAACCAAAGAGTTAGCACTACATACTGTAGAACACTCTAAGGTGCCATATCAAACGGTGTAAAGATACGGGGGTAGGGGTGTGCATGTCATAGTGATGGCAAACAATTAAGCATAGCAACCATCCTCACATCTCTCACTCAGTGCGTAAAGCATACGATATTCACCACTTCGATCACCCAACATACCTTGCTACGATCACTTTGCCCCATGAAGTTATAAATGGCTTCACTGCACTGATAACGTAGCCACTAATCCTTCGCTATGTCCACTTGCCCCATGGAGTTATTCACCCCATCTGCGCTGGCTCATAGCCTTACCAATCCTTTACTATGTCCACTTGCCCCATGGAGTTATTCACCCCATCTGCGCTGGCTCATAGTATTACTACGCATCACTTTGCCCCTCGAGTTGTAATGACTCTACTGCACTGATAACGTAGTCTTGCTACCATCACCTTGCCCCTCGAGTCATAGTGACTCTACTGCACTGATAAGTAGCCCATCATTCATTTTCAATGGTGAATCGAAGTTATGAACGTCGACAACTCCTTAGCACACGTCCCGCAGCAAAGTCCAATCATGAAGTGAACTCGTCGGTTCCCAATTGGATCCTGAGCTCCAACTTCCCATATTAGACTACCTTTTCATCTCGGGTTATTGGTCAATACTGGGTCGGGTCGGGTTCCCCTTCTAGCCATCGGTTCGGGTCGGGTCCTCTACTTTGAATCGGTTCAGTTTGTGGTCTTCCTCTGTAGTGGTTCGGGTTCACAGCGTTGCATCGGTTCGGGTCGGGTGTCCCACTTCAGGTCGGGTCGGGTTGCCATCTCCCATCCAGTTCGTGCTCCTGCTCCGATCAACTCCCTCGTTCTTCATTTACTCCGATCCGATCCCCCTCCTTTAGCCGATCCGATCCTAGTTCAATTAGCAAGGCCTACCTTTTTGCCAGGTTTCTCAAGTGTCAAGTTCCGATCCGATCGAATCCCTTGCCCAGTTCACTTATCCGATCCGAGCCCCCATATCCGATCCGATCCGATTCAAAACCTGCACTTTTCCAGAAGCTTCTCCAGCAAGTGTTTTACGCCATTCGACGACGTTTTCGACCATTCCGACTATTCTAATCAATCACAAAGCATACCATACAGTCATAGCAACATGTATAATCAACTACAAACATCAAAACAACAAAATGATAGGTTTAAATGGATCAAACCTAGCCAAAACCCCATATTTCCCCTTAAGCATGTTTAGGTGAAACTAATGATGTGATTAGCAAAACTTAACCAAATTAACCCAAATTCATATCAGAGGTCTAAAACATCATTTAAGAATTTATGAACATTTTTCCAGAATTTTATCATGTTTAAGTTTGCTAATTAACACTAATTACCCTTAATTAGCCATAATTAGTGAGGAACTATGCAAATCACTCACCTTAGCCACAAATAAACTAAGATCTAAAATAAATCTCTGATTTGATGCGAATCCCAATGCTAAACAGCAGCTCCAATGTTGATTTGGTGTAGATCTCCCTTGATTCGATGTTGCTAAGCTTAATCCTTGATTAGGAGATGATTTGGAGGTGATTTAGAGGTTGGAGGCCATTTTTAGGGTTTCTTGGAGATAAGTGGAGGCTAGAAAACTGAAATGGAATGATTCTCTACCCCTTTCAGCCTCCCCATAACCCTAATCCCGAAATGGGTTATGGGCCCATTCACTAATCACCCTATTTGGCCCGGTTAAGCTGTTTTTCACCTTCCAAACCTTAATTCAGCAATATCTCCCAAACAGTAAGTCCATTTGGCTATTATGACCACTCTACGGAAAGGTAAACCATCAAACGGATCTAATGGAAGTGGTTTCAGGTCAAAATTCCTTTCCAATCAAAAGTTATGGCCAAAATAAGATCAGCTAGGGGCAAAACAGTCATTTAAAAATCGACAAAAATCATGAACATGGGAAATGAATCTAATGGTTGTTTCCTAAAGTTACATGACCATACGACTTCATATGGGAAAGAAATAAATATTCTACGATCCTTCGATGCGTAGAATGCGGGTTGTTACAGAATGAATATCATTCAGAGCAAAGATGGTATTGTAGGTTCTTTGCAGGTCCATTTTGCCTCATTGTGTCTCTGCCAGGAGATGGCCGCTAAAATCTTAAGATGATGAAAAATGTCCTTTCAAATTATTGAGGGGCGGAAGTCCCAAGAATAAATGGACCCTAATCGAGGTTTTTCGAGTGAGAAGGTTGCATCTCCTTTGAATCTCCTTTTGTCCCCATGCTCAGGTTAAGGATACATTGTCAGGAAGTCATGATTGTACCACTAATTGTAGCACATGTCCACATTGGTGTCAGGATGGAAATTGCCATGAGAACAATGGATTCATGCTTATAGAAACTTTTTCACTTTCCATGCCAGTGATTAGGATATAGCGGCTAGAGAGATAGTCATATCTTATAAATTTGTCGATATGCCTTTGATCCCACATCAAGGACAAGTGTTGGTGTGCAGACAATCACTCAGTATCCAGACTTGAGAGTTTCAAACCTTTTACTCGCCAATCTTCGGGGACACTGAGGCAGTCGGTCGTGCCAACTTATGATGTATCAACTTTGAGTAAGATGATGTAATCTCGGGCAATCCATGCTCAAATATCCAGTTGCCCACAATGTCTGGGGCATGAGTCACTTGGCTGATAATTAACGAAAGGAGTGGAAGTGTGAGTCTTCACTTTCTAGCTTCAAAACGTCGTTCACCAGAAGTTTCATTCATGTACATCTCCCATCTAACAGGTGGATGATTAGTGATTTTGTTGAATCATTCGGGGCAGTGAACGTAGCAATGAGACTCGTTGGTGTCTGTCTTGGGACAACCTTCCAGGGAAAATAAGCAGTGTCGACTTGCATGTTATATCCCGAGACATAAAGAATGATGGCATGCCTTTCACTTTACCTTGCTAGATGCATTCCGTGCTGCAATAAGTTCATCATGGGGCTGTCCATGACTCTCTTTCGGGTTCAGTCTCCAACGCTGGGCCAACTTCCATTTGATCAATGGTTGGATATTGTAGTGTCTTGATGGGGATATTCTCCATCTTTTCTGGATTTTTGGAAATTTCTTACTTGGCTAGATTATTCGACTTTTGATTTTCCATTTATAGGACATGAGATATGTTATTATGTTCCCATCCATCCAACAGTTATTCTTTCCGTTCTAGGTAAGCTATGAGTCATTGTCCCTCCATCTGAAATTCCTTTCGAACCATCGATCATTCTTTGCACCGTCTGCATATAGGTTCCACGTGCATATTTTCAACTTTTTCTTTCTTAGGGACCATCTTCTTCATCTAACACATCCTCTTCGGGAATGGTACATTTAGCATTGAAGTTGGCTAATGCTTTCCCTCGTATGGACTTCTTTAGGAGCGAATTGTGATCAAACTGGTTCAGCTCTATGTTCCGTTCGAGCAATCTTCCAGATGCCTCAGGTCACTGCAGGTCATGTCGTAGCGGCTAATGAGCGTGTATCACAATCGAATGAACTTGGAAGTAGTGGGGGAGCTTTCTCAGAGCAATCAGCGAGCTGTAAGCGAGCTCTTCCATCTTTGGGCACTTGCTTCATTAGATATCGCCCTCCTGTATCCTGAGTCTTCATCCCCTCTGGGATCTATATCGTCGGGTAGACCGTCGGGTAACTCTTTCTGTGAGGTCTTCCTTGCTTGCTAAGCCCACACCTCCTTCACACTAAATCTCATCGGAAGGGAAAGCGTTGTTTAATTCGACACCAACTCTTTTGCCTAACATATTTCATTCAACCAAATAGCAAGTTCCTCCAGTAACTTGGTTGCCATGGACCATTCCCACTCCAGTTTAGGTTGGGAACTCTAGTAGTAGACATTAGGGTGCAATGTAAGCTCTGAATTCCGTTAGAACTTCTCGATCAAGACCTTGATTAGATAAGATTGAATGCAATAGCATGACTTGCGAGGCTTCAAGTAATGTTCATACATTCTCTTGACCGAGGCCGTATATGGTGGCTAGTGAGTAGTCAAGTTGCTATCATCCGGACAAGGATCTATACATCCAATCATGACCTGTGGTGGTTTAACTGGTACCTAACTCTGGGCGCCAAAGTATGCTAAGCTCCTCAGGGAGTGCACCGCAGGACGTATGCCATCCATCGCGTCATACAAGTGATGGGTAGCTCTGTAGTGTTAGGATCCTTAGTTGCTCTTTGGTATGGAATAATGTTCGGACTATTCTACATAACCATCATTCGGGACTCCGCTGATTGGACTGGTTTAAGCCACATAAATCAGATGACCACTACTCGTTCAGGAGCAGCATCAGTTGAATTGGTGAAATCTATACACCATTGGAACTGTGACGGCCCGCCCCGCACCAACCTGCATTTCCTCCAAAAGTGCGCTGTACACATGCCCGACTAGCACGGGACGGTCGTCAGGAGAAAGGAAAGAAGAGAATGAACTAATCAAGGAACCTGTAGAATGTCTCACAGCGCATGGGATAAAATATAATAATAATAATGTACTTGACATAAAACAGGCGAGACAGTGCATAAGCTGATAACTAAAACCAACATCAGTATCAAAGCAGCGGAAATCCAAATACAGCTTATTACAACTTTTCAAAATCCACTGTCTCTAAACAAAAGAAAGCCAAAATAGAAGATACACCACCAATGCCCAAGCAGTGATCTTCAACAACACAGGGAGAATACTATATATATGTTACGTGGAAGCCTCCTGCTCGTCTCCGGATCATCTACCTGTGCATCACCAGCTAACCTGTCTCTAGTCTGCTCGTGTGAGCACCCAGAGTAATAAGAGGAGACATAAAACTCTGGGTCAGACATAAAGCCTGGTATGAGCGATAAGCATCTAAACAGAATAATAACAGGTATACTAAACCATACCTGAACCTGGACCTGCAACCAAAGAGTTAGTACCACATACCGTACAATACTCCGAGGTGCCATAATAAATAGTGTAAAGAATACAGGGGTGGGGTGTGCATGTCATAATGATAGCAAACAAATCAACCATAGCAACCATCCTCCCATCTCTCACTCAGTGCGTAAGACATACGATATCCACCCCTTTGGAATACTAGACAAATTGAGGTAACGACGGATCCCGACTTGTAGAAACCCTGCTATGACCAAGCCAAACACTTGGAGTCATGACCAAACATTTCAATGACCCACTTCATTGGTCGTAGCCCTTGGTTCTACCGATGCCATAATGGCCCTGAATCCGCCTTCGTACCTCCTACCATAGTGGTCCAAAGCTACAGACATCGTAAACCCCTTAGCACGCGTCCCGCAGCAAAGCCCAACCATGAAGCGAACTCGTTGATTCCCATCTAAATCTTGAGCTCTAACTTCTCATTTGGACTTCCCTTGCATTTCGGGTTTTGATCGAATTGGAGTGGGTCTTCAGAAGAGTTATCGCGCAGTAGCAGTCCTAGAACTCGGTTCGGTTCGGTAGTCATTGCCCTCGTCGGTTCGCTCCTCCATCCTTGTCATCTTCCATTCAGTTCGGGTCGGGTACTTCACTCCGGGTCGGGTCGGTGTCCTCCTCCGAGTTGGGTCGGGTTGTCGTCTTCCTTCCAGTTCATGCTCCTTCCCCGATCAGCTCACTCCGATCCGATCCGATCCCTTCGCCTTACTCCAGTCCGATCCGCTCCGCTCCCTAGATTACTCCGATCCGATTCGCTCCCAATGTTCTTCCGATCCGATCTGGCCTCCATTGTTCTTCCGATCCGATCCCCTTGTCCACTCCAACTCTAAGTAAACGGCCTTCCTTTTTGCCAAGTCTTTTATGTGCCAAACTCCAGTTCGGGTCGGGTTTTCTTGCCCAGTTCACATATCCGATCCGAGCCCTCATCCGATCCGAAGCCCTGCACAACTTTCTGCAACTTTTTCCAGCAACTTGTTTACACCGTTCGACGACGTTTTTGACAAATCTAACTATTCTAATCAATCACAATTCATGTCAAATAGTCATAACAACATAGCAAACTAACCACAAACACCAAAACAATGAATTCATATGTCAAAATGGATCAAATGTGCCCAAAACCCCTTATTTTCCCCTTAAGCATGTTTAAGCCAATCTAATCATAGGGTTAACAAAACTTAATCAAATCAAACCAAATTTCAACCAGAGGCATAAAACATTATTTAAGAATTTCTAAACATTTTTTCAGAATTTATTAGTGTATAAATTCGCTAATCTTCACTAATTACCCTTAATTAACCGTAATTAGTGTCAAAATGATGCTATCACTCACCTTGGCCACAAAATAGAACACCAAATCTGAAATACTCTATGTTTGGGTCGAATTCCTATGTGTAGCAGCAGCTCCAACCTTGCTTTGTTGCTATTTGGCCTTGTTTTGATGTAGTCTAGGCTTAATCTTCACCAAAAATGTGTTTAGGAGTGGTTTTAGAGGATGGAAGCCATTACTAGGGTCTCAAGAAGGTTTGTGGCGGCTCAAAACTGAAATGGAAATGATTTCCTAACCCTAATCAGTCCTCCTATACCTCTAAACCCGAAATTCCCCTCTGGGCCTAGCTGCTAATCACCCGGTTAAGCCCAATTAAGCTGTTTTTCACCATCTGAAACTTGTTTCAGCCATATTTCCCAAACGGTGAGTCCGTTTGGCTAATGTGACCACTCTACGGAAAGAGAAACCATCATCCGGAGCCAATGGAAGTGGTTTCAGGTAAAAATTCATTTCCAGTCAAAAGTTATGGCCAAAACAGTACCAACTAGGGGTAAAATGGTCATTTAAAAATCGGGAAAAATTATGAACATGGGAAATGACCACAATAGTCGTCTCCCAAAGTTTCGTGACCATACGACTTCGTATGTGAATGAAATAAATATCCTACGATCCTATGATGCGTAGAATGCGGGTCGTTACACTCTCCCCCCCTTAAGAAATTTCGCCCCCGAAATTCCTTAACCCAAAACATACAAAGGATCCCGCATGCCTGACAACCACATACAACAATCAAACATGCAAAACAAGCAAACAAGCCTATCCTAGCATGCGGAAAACTAAATCGAAGTCAAAATCTTACCAGGCAAAGAGTTCTGGGTGTGTTTTCCTAATGTTCTCCTCTGTCTCCCAAGTACAATCATTCTCGTCTTCGCCCCACTGGACCTTGACTAGTCTCACCGCCTTCCTTCGAAGTTGCTTCATGTCGTACTCGACAATACGGGCCGGCTTACGGTTCCCAACCGTCTCTGGTTCTACTTCGAAGTCCTCTAATTGATCAGGTGAAATAGTCATATCTGAGTCGTGAACGAACTTCCTTAGTTGGGAAACATGAAATACGTTGTGAACTCCCGCCATCTTCTCTGGTAAGTCAATTCTATATGCCAAATTCCCGACTAGTTCAAGAACAGGGAATGGGCCAACGAATCTTGGTGCCAACTTGCCTCTCCTGCCAAATCGTATTACGCTCTTCAACGGAGAGATCTTGACAAACACCAAGTCACCAACGGAGAATTTTAAGTCTCTTCTTCTCTTATCAGCATAACTTTTCTGCCTATCTTGGGCTGCCTTCATTCGTTGTTGAATGATCTTGATCTTATCTGAAGTTTCCCTCACCACATCTGGTCCAAGCATAAACTTCTCGCCAGTCTCTATCCAACATGATGGTGAGTTACACGGTCTTCCGTACAAAGCTTCAAACGGAGCCATACTGATACTGCATTGGTAGCTATTATTATATGCAAACTCTACTAGATGCAAATGGTCATCCCATGATCCACCAAAATCCAATATACATGCTCTCAAGAGGTCTTCCAAAATACGATTCACCCTCTCTGTCTGACCGTCGGTTTGAGGATGATATGCGGTACTGAGATGTAGCTCTGACCCTAGAGCCTCTTGTAAGCTCTTCCAAAACCCACTAGTGAACAACGGGTCTCGGTCGCTCACAATGCCTTTAGGTACTCCATGAAATCTCACTACCCACTTCATATACAATTCTGCTAACTTAGCTGCCGTTCTGGTCGATTTGACTGGTATAAACCTTGCACTTTTAGTCAGTCGATCTACAATTACCCAAATGCTGTCATATCCCGATCTAGTCCTTGGTAAACCATCGATGAAATCCATCGAGACTTGCTCCCATTTCCATTCGGGGATTTCTAAAGGCTGTAACAACCCACTAGGCTTCTTTTGCTCGGCTTTAACTAGCTGGCAATTCATGCACTTGGATATAAACTTCTCAACGTCTCTTTTCATCCCTTCCCAGTAGTAAGTCTGCTTCATATCTCGATACATCTTGTTACCACCGGGGTGTATAGTTAGCTTTGAGTGATGACATTCTCTAAGCACTTCATCCCTCAATCCATTGACATTGGGTACAACAAGCTTTCCATTCTTTCTAAGCCATCTATCTCGATCAAGCCCATACTTGTTCATCTCCTCATCGATACCCATCTCTAACTTGGAGATGGTTTCCAATAGATTAGGATCGTCCCTCTGACTAGAGCCGATCCGCTCAATCAAAGTGGGTCTGATCGTCAAACTTGCTAACATTTCTGGATCCAATTCGCACTTTGGTCTGAAATCAAACCCCGCGATAAACTCCAGTTGCTTCCATTCAAGGAACATAGCCCCTAAGCTGGCATGTCTTCTACTCAATGCATCAGCCACCGCATTGCCCTTTCCCGGTGTGTATGCGATGTCAAAATCATAGGAAGCTAAGAACTCTAACCATCTCTGCTGACGGAGATTCAGATCTTTCTGAGAGAAGAGATACTTTAACGACTTATGATCTGTAAACAGCTCAAATCTTTCTCCCAAGAGATAGTGTCTCCACATCTTTAACGCGAACATGATCGCTGCCAATTCTAAATCATGGGTAGGGTATCTTCTCTCGTGCGGTTTCAATTGCCGACTTGCATAAGCTACAACCCTACCGCCTTGCATCAATACAGCACCCAGTCCGGTACCACAGGCATCCGTGTATACCGTCATCTCTTCATCCCCCTTAGGAATGACTAACACTGGTGCGCTTGTCAACTTGTCCTTTAGACTCTTGAATGCATTCTCGCACCTTTCATCCCAAACAAAAGCTTGATTCTTCTTGGTCAACTGGGTCAATGGTGCAGCTAACTTGGAGAAACCTTGGATAAACTTACGATAATATCCAGCTAACCCCAAGAAACTTCTTACATCTGTTGCATTCTTGGGCGTAGGCCAATCTTGTACCGTAGCCACCTTTGCTGGGTCCACGGCAATACCGTTCTCTGATACAACATGGCCCAAGAACCTCACTTCCCTCTTCCAGAAGTGACACTTAGAAAACTTGGCTTTCAATTGGTGTTTTCTCAACACCTCCATCGCTACTCTTAAATGTTCCTTGTGTTCTTCCTCTGTCCTCGAATAGACCAAAATATCATCAACGAACACAAGGACAGACTTATTCAACTGATCTTTGAATACCCTATTCATAAGATCCACAAAATATGCTGGGGCATTGGTCAGCCCGAATGGCATGACCAACCACTCATAAAATCCAGACGGCGTCCGAAATGCCGTTTTAGCTATACTCTCAGCTTCTACTCTAAGCTGATGAAAACCTGTCGCGAGATCCAACTGAGAAAATACTCTCGCGCCACTCAACTGATCGAACAAATCATCTATCCGCGGTAGAGGATACTTATTCTTCCTCGTCACTTTATTCAACTCGCGGTAGTCTACACACAAACGAAGGGAACCATCCGCCTTGGTAGCAAACACAACTGGTGCTCCCCATTCAGAAACACTCCTTCTGATAAATCCCTTCTTCAAAAGATCGCTAACTTGCACCTCGAGCTCTCGCTGCTCTCTTGGTGCCATACGACGAAGTGGCATCACTATAGGCCTGGCATCTTTTACCAAATCAATACGAAACTCAATCTCTCGGTGTGGTGGAAGTCCGGTCACTTCTTCGAAAACATCCGGATACTGGCCAACCACGGGCAAACCTGACAACCCACTATGCGGAATGGCGAGGGAGTTTAGAAAACTAGCCAATACCCCCTTACTGGGTAGACCACCAAACACTATCCTCCGCCCATCATCCGCTCTAGCTGTCACCAACAAGCCCTCACAGTCTACCACCACCCCGTATCTTTGGAGCCAATCTACTCCCAAAATAATGCCAAACCCAGTAAAGCCCAAAACAAAGCAATCACAAACAAACATGCATCCATGACTTGATAAGACCACATTACGACAAATCATGCTAAGGCTAGTAGAACCACCAATCGGGTTCGTCACTACTAAAGGTCTATCGACAATCTCGGGCTCCAATCCCAACCTATCTACCAGGTCACTAGATATGAAAGAACTGGAAGCTCCGGTATCAAACAAAACTCTAACAGGAACATCGTAAACAGAAAGCATACCTTGAATGACG
The DNA here is from genome assembly GCA_030737875.1 of Allium sativum. Taxonomy (NCBI): domain Eukaryota; kingdom Viridiplantae; phylum Streptophyta; class Magnoliopsida; order Asparagales; family Amaryllidaceae; genus Allium; species Allium sativum. The sequence goes on from CM060924.1 coordinate 442,412,403, forward strand.
ACATTCTTTCCTTTCTCCGCCGCAGTTGGGGCATTCGACGAAGAAGGAATATCATTAAGGGCGTATGCTTTCACCATTTGCTTTTCTTTAGGGGGTTGCGGACACTTGTCCTTGTGATGTCCCAATTGGCCACAATTGAAGCACTTCCTATCCGCTGGCTTGGCCCGACAATTACTAGCATAATGGCCCTTCTTACCACAACTGAAGCACTCAACATCTTGTTTATTCTTTTTCTTCTGGCTATCCTTAGTCTGATTCTGCTTTATCTTATTCTGGGAACCACCCTTGACTCCACCACTTGCTTGTGGCTTTGGCTCATCTGCGGATGCAAACTCAGTCTTCGGCTTAGGGTAGAGACTTTCCGATCTTAATGCTTTCCCCACAATCGATTCAAACGTCTCATCGATGTGGTTAATAAGTTTTTCCCCCAAGTACTGATCCAAACCAGTTATGAATTTCTCATTCTTTTTCTCGGCAGTATCAATAAGAGATAACCCATATTTTGACAAAGTGTCAAATTCGGCAATATACTCCGAGACAGCTCTGCCATTCTGCTTGAGCTCCAAGAACTTCTTAAACAGCACTGACTTCTGAGAAGCTGGAATGAACTTCTCACTGAAGCGAGCCTTAAACTGCTCCCAAGTAATCTGATCTTCGGGAGTAGCTGCCTTTATAGCATTCCACCAATTCATTGCCCGCCCTTGCAACTGACGGGACGCTAGCTTTCTCTTCATCGCATCCTCGATACCCAAATCCTCGAAGATACGTTCGCAACTATCCAACCAATCCTGAACATCCGTAGCCGACTCCGTTCCGTGGAATGACTTCCCACCAAGACTAGTATAATCCTTATTCAGCTTGGCGAAGTCGATTCTTGGCGCCTGCACTATTGGACCACCACCATTTCCACCATTGGGAGCTGCCCTCTGAACATCTCTAAGCATCTCTCTCATGAGGTCAGTAAACATCGTCCTCATGTCAGCAGCATTCCCATTATTGGCTCCCCTACCAACACCTCTAGTATATCGGCTCATCGTCAATCTGAAAAAGGAAACGATTAACGACTCCATAGTGGTGCTAGTGCAGTACGACTTCATCCTTATACTACCAATAGTATATATATACATAGCTTTTAAAAACCAAAATAATTACAAATACGCTCTCTCGTATACGTATACTATATCTCCCTGATAACTTCCCTAGGTTAACTACGCAACCTAGAGCTCTGATACCAAGTGTGACGGCCCGCCCCGCACCAACCTGCATTTCCTCCAAAAGTGCGCTGTACACATGCCCGACTAGCACGGGACGATCGTCAGGAGAAAGGAAAGAAGAGAATGAACTAATCAAGGAACCTGTAGAATGTCTCACAGCGCATGGGATAAAATATAATAATAATAATGTACTTGACATAAAACAGGCGAGACAGTGCATAAGCTGATAACTAAAACCAACATCAGTATCAAAGCAGCGGAAATCCAAATACAGCTTATTACAACTTTTCAAAATCTACTGTCTCTAAACAAAAGAAAGCCAAAATAGAAGATACACCACCAATGCCCAAGCAGTGATCTTCAACAACACAGGGAGAATACTATATATATGTTACGTGGAAGCCTCCTGCTCGTCTCCGGATCATCTACCCGTGCATCACCAGCTAACCTGTCTCTAGTCTGCTCGTGTGAGCACCCAGAGTAATAAGAGGAGACATAAAACTCTGGGTCAGACATAAAGCCTGGTATGAGCGATAAGCATCTAAACAGAATAATAACAGGTATACTAAACCATACCTGAACCTGGACCCGCAACCAAAGAGTTAGTACCACATACCGTACAATACTCCGAGGTGCCATAATAAATAGTGTAAAGAATACGGGGGTGGGGTGTGCATGTCATAATGATAGCAAACAAATCAACCATAGCAACCATCCTCCCATCTCTCACTCAGTGCGTAAGACATACGATATCCACCCCTTTGGAATACTAGACAAATTGAGGTAACGACGGATCCCGACTTGTAGAAACCCTTCTATGACCAAGCCAAACACTTGGAGTCATGAACAAACATTTCAATGACCCACTTCATTGGTCGTAGTCCTTGGTTCTACCGATGCCATAATGGCCCTGAATCCGCCTTCGTACCTCCTACCATAGTGGTCCAAAGCTACAGACATCGTAAACCCCTTAGCACGCGTCCCGCAGCAAAGCCCAACCATGAAGCGAACTCGTTGATTCCCATCTAAATCTTGAGCTCTAACTTCTCATTTGGACTTCCCTTGCATCTCGGGTTTTGATCGAATTGGAGTGGGTCTTCAGAAGAGTTGTCGCGCAGCAGCAGTCCTAGAACTCGGTTCGGTTCGGTAGTCATTGCCCTCGTCGGTTCGGTCCTCCATCCTTGTCATCTTCCATTCAGTTCGGGTCGGGTACTTCACTCCGGGTCGGGTCGGTGTCCTCCTCCGAGTCGGGTCGGGTTGTCGTCTTCCTTCCAGTTCATGCTCCTTCCCCGATCAGCTCACTCCGATCCGATCCGATCCCTTCGCCTTACTCCAGTCCAATCCGCTCCGCTCCCTAGATTACTCCGATCCGATTCGCTCCCAATGTTCTTCCGATCCGATCTGGCCTCCATTGTTCTTCCGATCTGATCCCCTTGTCCACTCCAACTCTAAGTAAACGGCCTTCCTTTTTGCCAAGTCTTTTATGTGCCAAACTCCAGTTCGGGTCGGGTTTTCTTGCCCAGTTCACATATCCGATCCGAGCCCTCATCCGATTCGATCCGAAGCCCTGCACAACTTTCTGCAACTTTTTCCAGCAACTTGTTTACGCCGTTCGACGACGTTTTTGACAAATCTAACTATTCTAATCAATCACAATTCATGTCAAATAGTCATAGCAACATAGCAAACTAACCACAAACACCAAAACAATGAATTCATATGTCAAAATGGATCAAATGTGCCCAAAACCCCTTATTTTTCCCTTAAGCATGTTTAAGCCAATCTAATCATAGGGTTAACAAAACTTAATCAAATCAAACCAAATTTCAACCAGAGGCATAAAACATTATTTAAGAATTTCTAAACATTTTTCCAGAATTTATTAGTGTATAAATTCGCTAATCTTCACTAATTACCCTTAATTAACCGTAATTAGTGTCAAAATGATGCTATCACTCACCTTGGCCACAAAATAGAACACCAAATCTGAAATACTCTCTGTTTGGGTCGAATTCCTATGTGTAGCAGCAGCTCCAACCTTGCTTTGTTGCTATTTGGCCTTGTTTTGATGTAGTCTAGGCTTAATCTTCACCAAAAATGTGTTTAGGAGTGGTTTTAGAGGATGGAAGCCATTACTAGGGTCTCAAGAAGGTTTGTGGCGGCTCAAAACTGAAATGGAAATGATTTCCTAACCCTAATCAGTCCTCCTATACCTCTAAACCCGAAATTCCCCTCTGGGCCTAGCTGCTAATCACCAGGTTAAGCCCAATTAAGCTGTTTTTCACCATCTGAAACTTGTTTCAGCCATATCTCCCAAACGGTGAGTCCGTTTGGCTAATGTGACCACTCTACGGAAAGAGAAACCATCATCCGGAGCCAATGGAAGTGGTTTCAGGTAAAAATTCATTTTCAGTCAAAAGTTATGGCCAAAACAGTACCAACTAGGGGTAAAATGGTCAATTTAAAATCGGGAAAAATTATGAACATGGGAAATGACCACAATAGTCGTCTCCCAAAGTTTCGTGACCATACGACTTCGTATGTGAATGAAATAAATATCCTACGATCCTATGATGCGTAGAATGCGGGTCGTTACAGGAACTCTGTAAGATGAGGCTGCTATAAGACAATCATTATCTCATATACTGTCATGCCGAATCTTTCCAATACCTCCTCACGTTGAATAACATCAGTAAATAGGTGTCATGACTCTGGGAAGAATCCCAATCGTTGCCAATTTGCCGCAGATATCCTTAGGTTATCTGTCGAATCTTGGTTGGTAAACGTTGGTGATAATTATAGGCCAAAACGTACTCCGAGCCGAAGGCGAGCCGTCGGCGGGTCCGGGGCCCCACAGTCCGGGCACCGCACGATTTTTTTCGATTTTGGACGACGGTGCCTTCTTTGAAATGATTAGAAAAATGCATTTTCCATGAAAATCACTCTACCTCGGGTCGGATCGAGATCCTTGTTCATCGTTGATTTTCGGGAACGCGGTTAATGATAGCTCTTTGCAATCCAGGTTTCGTCTTAACAACCTAACACGTACTGGATGTGCCACGTCATCTTTGCACGGAACGGAATTGTTCACATCATTCACAATCATTAACATGTGTTTACGTTCAAGTTTGTTCATGCATAACTCACAAGTTAAGTAATAATAACTGATCCAAGAAGATGTGGAAGCCACGAATGAGAAACGCTGATAATAATGCAGAAGAATGGTGTAGACTTGTACTGTCATAACTTGAACTTGATGTCATTTGTGGCTTCAAAAATGCTATGTACATTGATTGGTACGCATTTTCCGTCCAAGTTACTAGTAACTTATTCCATAGTTATGCAGGTTCGTGGGTCAACTACTCCTATAATGCATTCAAAGCAGCATTGTCTCGTACTCACCATTCACTCGTGTGCACCTTTCAAACATCAACCTTTCAAGGAATTCAAACTGTCGTCTTTCTTGCGACAAGGAATTATCACGAACCAAAGCTTCATCGTATTGCAGCTCGAAGCAATGCCACCCATTCGGGTCGAGGTTAAACCAGGGTTTTCAAATCATAGCACTCGCTCCAGGTCTACTCTGCCCTGTAATTTCGCTGCTCATTGGGATTGAGTCGAGTAAGTCTCCACGAGTTGATTAGAGATATTTTCATAAATGGGTCGTATGTGTCTATACGTTGTTAATCTTCGCTCAATTCCTGTATGTGAGCTGACTCTTATTCACGAGCGGGGTCAGTTTATTCTATAGATATTAAATTTCCTGTACCTATTTCATGCCCACGAGTAGGGCTGTCAATTTCCTACACGACCCGAAACCCATACGGAAATTAGCAGGTTAATCCGACACGTTTAGTTAGCGGGTCATTTTCGGATCAACCCGAATTTGACCCATTTATAAACGGGTGGGTTTAAGGTTGACCCGCTAACCCGATTTAGATCCGCCAACCCGATTATATGTTGTATCTCTTCCATACTGTTAGTCTTTTATGTATACTGTAACAACCCGGAATTTGGGGCCAATTTAAAATTTTCATTTTAGAGATTTTAAAGGTGTTTAATAGTTGAAATGAATTATTTTTAATAAAAATGACTAGAAAATTATTTTGATTGGATTTAATACGAATATATTTAATTTAATTATAAAAGGAATTAGAAAAAGGACGGTAGTTTGAAAAGTCAAACCTGAACTTTGACTGACTGTACAAGATGTAGGATAAACCGGATTTTGGTGAAACGAAAAATATTTAAATATGTTAATGAATATCTTTCTAACGAATCTGAAAAATCGAAGTTTCATAGCGAGAATCAAAAGTTATGGCCAAATGAATTTTCAAAAAGGTCGCTATAGAGAATATATTACCCTTGAAAATAGACATTTTGCATACGACCTCGGAATTCAACGAAACCACTTTTGTTGGATCCGAGATGTCAAATTATGGCTAGGTTTCAAATTTCATGATTTTTGAAGTTAATATGTGACCGTGGCAAAGGAAAATGTGTTTTGGTCAATTACGTTAAATTGGATCGACCAGAAAATGACCATTTTTCAAACGATCTCAGAATTCGAGGAAATTAGTTTTGTTAGGACCGTATCGTCAAAACATAACCAAAAATAAATTTTCCGGATTTTTCCGACTTCGTATGTGACCCCGGTAAAATTAGAAAGTACGTTCGAATTTAATATTAAAGAATTAATTTGAAAATAAAGAAAACATACTGCAAACTTCAGAATTGGACCTCGGCAATAGCGCCATCGCGTTCAGAAGACGTCAAAATGAATTGTTCGATAGTCGTTGGGCTCCGTTTGGTGATCGGACAGAAAAACCCAAATTTCTGAAATTAATTAAATTAACAATAAATAAATAAACCCTAAGAATACCGTATAAATACGGGTCCGTATACGCCTCCTTCTTCCTCCCGATTGTTCAGCCGCCTCTACCCTTTATTGGCCGATTCTTTCTCCTTTGATTTCTCTCCCCTCGTCATGAATTAGCATCCAACCCATACACCACTTCGAAGAGCTCCTCTCCCTCTTTCCACCCATACCCGAAACGCCCCTCCTCGTCACCTGAAACCGCCGCCCCGACCTCATGAAGACTGCCGCCGTCGACCCCTGCTGGGCCCACCAAGCGCAACCGCACCCTCCTGTCTTCCAGCCTAACATCCCCCTCTCGTAGCCCTTCCACGTCCAACAACCCGTTCGTAAATCATCACTCCAATCTCCCGATTTCTGAATTTAAAGTTTTGAACAAACTGAAAATTTTAAGGTATGAATAACACAGATTTTGCCACACTTTTAAATGTCGCAGTGACAGTTGTTAAAAGTGTTTTCTAATTTATGCATATGAACTTCAAATTGAAATCTTTTAGTTCCGAAACCGCCGTGCCTTTGAACAGGAGATCTGATCGAGTTTGGACCTTCATTTCAAATCCAAGCAATGTGAGAATTTATTTTTAATTAAATTTAATTAATTTAATTATTATTCTTGCGTTATGTGAAGTTTGAATGGCAAATATAAATGGATCTGCGATGGATGTTATTCTACGTTATGGATCTGAATTGTCTGTGATGTTATGATATTAGATCTGAAAGTTTTAGTGTTTGATCTAAGTTTGGTGATTTATTAGGATCACTTATTTGTTAATCTTGTCAATAATGGTTTGTTGATATTCACAAACCATATGTTTACATGTAAGAACACACCCTTAGTTTTTCTTAGAATTGAACTAGAACTCTCAACTTGAGATTGACTTCATGTTATTAATTCGATTTGATCCCTTTGATTATTTGAAATAACGTTGGACATGAAATAATACTGGACATGAAGTTTGAACAAAAATTACATTTTTTATGTAATTAGAAAAGTGAATTTACATTGTAAAATAAAGAATGCCTTCTATATGTAATTAAGATGAGATATTAGAAACGGTAAAATAAAGCTGACATTTTTCTATGTAATTAAAATATGAATTTACACCGTATGATGAAAATTACATTTTTCTATGTAATTAAAATATGAATTTACACCGTATGATGAAAATTACATTTTTCTATGTAATTAAAATATGAATTTACACCGTATGATGAAAATTACATTTTTCTATGTAATTAAAATATGAATTTACACCGTATGATGAAAATTACATTTTTCTATGTAATTAAAATATGAATTTACACCGTATGATGAAAATTACATTTTTCTATGTAATTAAAATATGAATTTACACCGTATGATAAAAATTACATTTATCTACGTAATTAGAATAGGAGTTTGCATCGTGTGACAAAAATTGCATTTTTATATGTAAGTAAAACATGAATTTCCATTGTATGATAAAAATTACATTTTTATATGTAACCTATGATGAGATTTACAATGTAAAAAAATTACATTTTTGTAATGTAAGAAAGAAGTAGGATTCACATTAAAACCAAAAATTACATCTTTATATGTAATTAGAAATAGAACTTACATTGTAAATAAAAACTACATTTTTATATGTAATTAAAGTAGGACTTTGCGATGAAATGAAATTACCTATTTATATGCAAATAAAATGAGAATTGGCATCGCAATTAAAATTGCATTTTTATATGCAATAAAAGAATGAGGTTTTACTTTTTCTTTTTATGTAACATAGGATGAGAATGTACATTAAAAATAAAAATCATTTCTTTTTTTATGAACTTAGAGAGGGGATTTAGCATAATAAAGAAAATTTACATTTTTATATGTACATAAAAATGAGAATTAGCATAGTAAAGAAAATTTACATTTTTATATGTACATAAAAATGAGAATTAGCATAGTAAAGAAAATTACATTTTTGTATGTACATAAAAATGAGGATTAACATAGTGAAGAAAATTTACATTTTTATATGTAAGTAACAATGAGAATTAGCATAGTAAAGAAAATTTACTTATGTAGATTAAAAGTAGGATTTTGCAATGTAATCAAATTTACATTTTTATATGTATATTAAAAATAGAAATTTGACATGTAAATTAAAGAAAAGGATGGAATTTACATTTCTAATGTAAATATAGAATGAATTTAGGATGCTGTAATATTATCGTCATCTTCAAATGAATTAAGAATAATATTAACAAATAAGAATGATTTTCAATAAGTATGTATATTCGAGGATTATTTGGAAAGTCCGAGTTACTCTCATTCCAAATAATCATATGACGTAAAGAATCGAAGTATGAAGACGGCGTATGAAGACCGTAAATCTTCCATCGAGAGGACAACGATCGAGGCCCTGATTTGACTTGCTCCCAATTCAAGGGTCATGGTCATTGCCCAAACGTACGTGTTGATTTCATGGGTTTGGTTTTCGCTCAGACCCAGAGCATAAGCTAATAAATGGATTGTGTGTCCGACATCGTACTCCGTTAAATATCATGTTATTAATTTTCTGTCGAATGCATGAATGTTTGGGGGCGGAGAATTTATTCTCTTGCTTAACACCCTTTCATATGTTTCGGCAAAGGATTGGTAGTGTGATATGGAGTGACAGTGTGGCATACTAAGATGCAACGATCAAGGTTTCTTGTTGAAAAGAAGAACCTTGTGGTGACGATCAAAGCACAGCTTGAATAAGCATAGCTTTGTGTATTACGTAACTTCACGAGCCTCACAACCCGGTGGAGTCTAAAACGGGAGAAGGGAACGCAGGGAGAGCAGCACGTTTCTTTCTAGCTAGAAGTAGTGTCGGTGCTTAAACTGGCTGATATTTTACTTATGTGGATGATGGAATGAGGCGCCTCGGATATTAGGTCCTATAGGATCGGGAAACGTATGTTCAGGAATTGCCAATCCTCAAAGCTGTATGTGAGGACCGACCCTGCAACTATCCAAGGGTTCACTGCGGGGGATCCTGAGACATTAGCTAGAGTGTCTCGAATCGGTAAGGAGCTCCTCCCTAGCCTTGACTCATGATGGAAATCCAAACTTCCAATACGAACCCACGGATTTGATTGTATTGCTAGTATGGAAGCATAGTATTATGGTATCTATGTGTCCTTGGATTGATACGTTTATTTTGAAATGTTTTGATATATACTAATGATAATATTAAATTCGTATTTACCGTATTTAGTATGTTTAATCACCATAAGGAAAAACTCTATCCTCTGGTTTGTGTTTGCATTATGTGATGGGACTTGAGTCTTATGGTGATTCCATTTTTCTCAAAAGCATGACGTTGTTTTACGATTTACTTATTATTTGTTCTTTCACTTTAAATTATGCACGACAATCCATTAGAGTAAACTCGTTCCGCGTTAGCGGCGTGGTCTTGGGAATTTGCCTTATTAATAGTAATTAATTTAGTTAAGAATTCTCACTCCAGTCCCACGACTGACCTGTAGTTTGTTTCACCTTTTTGCAAACTCGGGTGCCCTCCTTTCTACACGAGAAGCCAAGTAAACAGGTTCATTCTTTTCTTTGGAGTTGCTATCTTGGAGTTGCTGTCTGTGGAGCTTTCTTGGTGTTGCTTAGTTAAGGTGATGATTTGGAGCAATGAAGACCATCTATCATTTATTTCCTTTTTCCATCTTTTCTTTTTCAGACATCAAACTTGTTTCATTTCATTTTGTTTATTTTGGAGTTGGAACTTATTTCATTTTCTGCAAACTTGATGTAATAATTTAGAATTCTATGACTATGGATTTTCTGTGGTTGATGACATTATATTTCCGCTGCTATGATGTTGTTACTCTATGAATTTCCTATGCTATGTTGTTTCTGTGATTTGTATTATTGTATTTATGTTGTATTCTAAATGATCATCTCTTACTTTCATTCCGTGGAAGTTTGGGGTCATCACAGTTGGTATCAGAGCTTTGGTTAAACTTAGCTTTGGAATATAACTTATTTATAATAATTCGTTTACATAGAATCACAATATTCTATGGCGAACATTTCATGTGAATACATAATAGTCAGTCATTCTATCATCATCTTTTCATCCGTACTTTTATCTTTATCATTTCTTCAAATCACCATTATAGTTGTTCTGACTCTTTCCTTGATCATACATAACTAATTAGAAATGAGTACTGCTGCCGCTAGAGCTAGAGCAAGGAGGAAAAATATTGCTGAAACTGAGGAGGCCACAGTTCAACAGCCACCACCACCACCATCGCAGCCCTTTGATTTGGATAAGGTGGCGAAGAAGTTCAAAAATCTGGGAAGAGTGCCATTCAAGGGTACTGAAACTGTGACACAAGCTCAAGCTTGGCTGAGGAACTGCGAAAATATTTTTGGAGGATTGGAGCTGGAGGATCAGAGGAAAAGATTAGTGGCTTCATGGCTGCTACAGGAGGAAGCTCAAAACTGGTGGGACACAGTCACAGTTGGAGGGACTGCAGATAATATGTCTTGGACAAGGTTTAAGGAGCTTTTCAATGACAAATACATTACAAGGTAGGAGGTAGAAAGACTGCATGACGAGTTCGTCAATCTGAAGCAAGGCGACAAGACCATCTCAGAATATGTACGAAGATTTGAAGACCTCTCCCGCTATGCCCTTGAATTGATTCAGGATGACTTTTAGAAGAACAAGAGGTTCATAAATGGGCTTGCGAGAAATTATACTGATAGAGTCACTGCCCACATCGACCTTTCTTTCAATAGGTTGGTGGAGTTTGCTTGTCGATATGAGGAGAATGAAAAGAAGAATTCCCAACAAGACAGAGAAAGGAGCTTGGCTAACAATAAAAGGAAACAATCCGAGAAGAAGACTGAAGGAAGTAGTTCTGGAGTTGCTAAAACACATGATAAGCCAAAGGTGCAATGCTACAACTGCCAGAAGTTTGGACCCTACAGCAAGGACTGCAGAAATCCAAAGAAGGCCCGAAGCGACGACACCAAGGAATGCTATAACTGCCACAAGAAGGGTCATATCAAGCCTAATTGCCCGCTGTTGAAAGGAGCGCAGATTGCACATGTGTATGAGGGGGCAAGTGCACCATCTTCTTCCGCCCCTACTTCTTCCGAAGGAGCAGGTAAGCCTGATGTTTTAGATGGTACCATTTCTGTTAAAAACATTCCTGTTACTGCTTTGTTTGATACAGGTGCATCAAGAAGTTTTATTTCTAGCAACACGGTCCAGAAATTGAAACTAAAACAAAGAAGTCTTAAAGAGCCGATTAATGTTCATAATCCTGTAGGAGGTTCTATCGTCCTTGATTTGTACTGTCGGGTGCCTATTTCCTACTCTTACTTTCAGTTTCCTTTTGACTTGACCATTATGAATTTTTCCGAGTTTGATATCATCCTCGGTCTTCATTGGCTAACCAAATATGACGCCGAAGTGTTATGTTCAGAAAGCGTGGTGAAGGTGAAAACAGGATTCGGAAATACTGTTACTATACCTTGCCATGGTCCAAAATCTGATAGGAAGGCATTTTGGTCTTCCCTCGAAGTCACTCCCATTTCTTTAGAAAAGATCCCCGTGGTCAAAAATTACGCGGACGTATTTGAAGAAGTAGACAATTTACCGCCTCGAAGAGAAATTGATTTCAGAATTGATCTTGTTCCAGATGCTAGGCCTGTAGTCCATGCTATTAGAAGGATGACTCCCAAAGAAAAAGAAGAGTTGAAAAACCAAACAAAACAACTTTTATGGAAAGGACTCATCCGACCTAGCTTTTCTAATTGGGGTGCAGCTGTGGTGTTTGTCCCCAAATCCGATGGTACTCTAAGACTCTGTGTTGATTACCGCGATCTTAACAAGCAAACATTGAAGAACAAATACCCCTTGCCTCGCATAGATGATTTAATGGACCAATTGAATGGAGCCAAGGTGTTTTCGAAGATGGACCTAGCCACAGGTTTCCATCAACTCTGCATAGCCGAAGAATGCATACCTTTGACTGCCTTCTGAGGTCCCGACATATTGTACGAATGGTTAGTGATGCCGTTCGGCCTATGCAATGCTCCAGCCTACTTTGTTGACTTGATGAATAGGGTTTTCCGTAAGGTCCTAAATAAATTCGTCTTAGTCTTCATTGATGATATCCTAATCTATTCTAAAACTAAGGAGGAGCATGAAGGGCATTTAAGGGAAGTGTTGGAGATTCTGCGAAGAAACGTTTTAAAAGCAAAGTTTTCCAAATGCACATTTTGGAAAGAGGAAGTAAAATTCTTGGGCCATGTTGTGTCAAAAGAAGGGATTGCTGTTGACCGAAGTAAAATTACCGCCATTCGAGATTGGAAGCAGCCCAGTACACCCACTGAAGTAAGAAGCTTCCTAGGATTGGCTGGGTATTACAGGATATTTGTCAAAGACTTCGCCAAGCTGTCTGGCCCATTAACAAAGCTCACCAAGAAGCATACCAAGTTCAATTGGACATCGGATTGTGAGGAGGCATTCCAAAAGTTAAAAGTGAGTTTGACCACTGCACCCGTACTAACCATCATCAATGGCAACCAAGATTTAAAAGTCTATACCGATGCTTCTCAAAGTGGTGGTCTTGGTGCGGTACTGATGCAAAGAGGCAAAGTTGTTGCATATGCGAGTCGTCAATTAAAGCCGCATGAGAAAAATTATCGTGTCCACGACTTAGAGTTGTTGGCCGTAGTCTTTGCTTTAAAAATTTGGAGACATTATCTTTTGGGCGAAATATTTGAATTATTCACAGACCATCAATCTTTGAAATATCTCTTCGATCAAAAGGATCTGAATTTAAGGCAGCAACGATGGCTATAATTTCTGGCGGCATACGATCTTGACATCTTATATACGCCGGGGAAAGCCAATGTTGTGGCAGACGCACTTAGTAGAAAGGACGTCATTGTCGCAAGCCTCATCATTACCCCTTCCTTGATTGATAAAATTTCTGCTCTTCAAAAGGATGATAAATTCATTCAGATAATGATTAAGAGAATTGAAGCAGGTGAAAATACGAACTTCCAAATAGATGGCAAGGGAATTCTTAGATTTCAAGGGCGGATTTGTGTTCCATATATCAAAGACCTCATAAGGGAAGTTTTGGATGAGGGTCACAAATCAAAGCTTTGCATCCATCCCAGTGTGAGCAAGATGTATCAAGACTTAAAGCGCACATTTTGATGGAGATCTATGAAGAGGGATATATCCATTTATGTGAGTAGATGTCCTACATGCCAACAAGTAAAAAGTGATCGACAAAAGCTTGCGGGGTTGTTGCAACCATTGGAAGTTCCAGATTGGAAGTGGGACCAAATCTCCATGGATTTTATAGATGGTCTGCCTCGTACTAGGAAATGAAATGACAGCATATGGGTGATCGTGGATCGCTTCACAAAGTCTGCTCATTTCACACCTGTCAGGTCCACTAGAATTGCTCAAAGTCTGGCGCAAATCTATTTCAAAGAAATCGTCAGGCTACATGGGTAATAAAACTAAATCTTTCCTTTTCATCATAATCTGAATGAAAATTTTCATTTTCAAATTAAATAATAATCTTTTGTTTTAAACAGAGTTCCTAGTAGCATTGTTAGCAACCGTGATCCTATCTTTGCTAGCAAATTTTGGGAAGCATTCCAAAATGAGTTGGGAACAAAATTAAATCTTAGTACCCATATCACCCTCAGACTGACGGCCAAAATGAGCTGGTGAATCGCGTTCTTGAAGATCTATTGCGAGCTTGCATACTCAATTTTGGAGGTTCTTGGGAGGATCACTTGCATTTAGTTGAATTCTCATATAATAATAGCTATCAAGCAAGTTTGAAAATGTCTCCATTTGAAGCCTTATATGGTAGGCCATGTAGATCGCCAGCGTGTTTGGTTGAAAATGGAAATTGGCTTGTATTGGGTCCAGACATGGTCCGAGAAGCTTCAGACAAAGTTGATTTTATTAAGAAACAATTATTGGCTGGCCAAAGTAGACAAAAGAGCTATGCAGATGTTAGAAGAAGAGAGTTGGCTTTTGAAGTGGGTGACTATGTATATTTGAAAGTTGCTCCAATTCGAGGTGTAATCCATTTTGGAAAGACAGGAAAATTAGCACCTAAATTCATCGGCCCCTTCCCTATTCTTGAAAAGATTGGCACCCTAGCCTACAGAATTCAGATGCCCGACTGGTTGCCTGGAGTGCACAATGTATTCCATGCATCTCAACTTCGAAGGCATGTCCATGATCCGGATCTAGTTGTGGAGGAAGTTGCATAACAAGATTTGGAGATTACCCCAAGCCTTGCAGTGAGAAGGGAACCGCTGAAAATTATTGGCAAAGAGACTAGAGGGTTGAGAAATAAAAGAATCAACCTAGTCAAAGTGCAATGGAGCGGTGATCCTAGAGACTGTACTTGGGAGACAGAAGACAGTATCAAGAAGACTTATCCCAAATGCAGAGTGGATATCTCCGATTAGATTTATTTTGAGGTACGCTTAAAATATTTCCCATTCTCTGTGTTGGCTCCTACCCTTCTATTCTTCCCTTTTTCTTTTCGAGGACGAAAAGTTCTTAAGCGGGGGAGATTGTAACAACCCGGAATTTGGGGCCAATTTAAAATTTTCATTTTAGAGATTTTAAAGGTGTTTAAATAGTTGAAATGAATTATTTTAAATAAAAATGACTATTTTGATTGGATTTAATACGAATATATTTAATTTAATTATAAAAGGAATTAGAAAAAGGACGGTATTTTGAAAAGTCAAACCTGAACTTTGACTGACTGTACAGGATGCATGATAAACCGGATTTTGGTGAAACGAAAAATATTTAAATCTGTTAATGAATATCTTTCTAACGAATCTGAAAAATCGAAGTTTCATAGCGGGAATCAAAAGTTATGGCCAAATGAATTTTCAGAAAGGTCGCTATAGAGAATATATCGCCCTTGAAAATAGACATTTTGCATACGACCTCGGAATTCAACGAAACCACTTTTGTTGGATCCGGGATGTCAAATTGTGGTTACGTCTCAAATTTCATGATTTTTGAAGTTAATATGTGACCGTGGCAAAGGAAAATGTGCTTTGGTCAATTACGTTAAATTGGATGGACCAGAAAATGACCATTTTTCAAACGATCTCAGAATTCGACGAAATTAGTTTTGTTAGGACCGTATCATAAAAACATAACCAAAAATAATTTTTTTGGATTTTTCTGACTTCGTATGTGACCCCGGTAAAATTAGAAGGTACGTTCGAATTTAATATTAAAGAATTAATTTGAAAATAAAGAAAACATACTGTAAACTTCAGAATTGGACCTCGGCAATAGCGCCATCGCGTTCAGAAGACGTCAAAACGTATTGTTTGACAGTCGTTGGGCTCCGTTTGGTGTTGGGACGGAAAAACCCAAATTTCTGAAATTAATTAAATTAAAAATAAATAAATAAACCCTAAGAATACCGTATAAATACGGGTCCGTGTACGCCTCCTTCTTCCTCCCGATTGTTCAGCCGCCTCTACCGTTTCATGGCCGATTCTTTCTCCTTTGATTTCTCTCCCCTCGTCACGAATTAGCATCCAACCCATACACCACTTCGAAGAGCTCCTCTCCCTCTTTCCACCCATACCCGAAACGCCCCTCCCCGTCACCTGAAACCGCCACCCTGACCCCACGAAGACCGCCGCCGCCGACCCCTGCTGGGCCCACCAGGCGCAATCGCACCCTCCCCTCTTCCGGCCGAACATCCCCCTCTCGTAGCCCTTCCACGTCCAACAACCCGTTCATAAAATCATCACTCCAATCTCCCGATTTCTGAATTTAAAGTTTTGAACAAACCGAAAATTTTAAGGTATGAATAACTCAGATTTCGCCACGCTTTTAAATGTCGTAGTGGCAGTTGTTAAAAGTGTTTTCTAATTTATACATATGAACTTCAAATTGAAATCTTTCAGATCCGAAACCGCCGTGCCTTTGAACACGAGATCTGATCGAGTTTGGACCTTCATTTCAAATCCAAGCAATGTGAGAATTTATTTTTAATTAAATTTAATTAATTTAATTATTATTCTTGCGTTATGTGAAGTTTGAATGGCAAATATAAATGGATCTGTGATGGATGTTATTCTATGTTATGGATCTGAATTGTTTGTGATGTTATGATATTAGATCTGAAAGTTTTAGTGTTAGATCTAAGGTTGGTGATTTATTAGGATCACTTATTTGTTAATCTTGTCAATCATGGTTTGTTGATATTCACAAACCGTATGTTTACATGTAAGAAAACACCCTTAGTTATTCTCAGAATTGAACTAGAACTCTCAACTTGAGATTGACTTCATGTTATTAATTCGATTTGATCCCTTTGATTATTTAAAATATTGTTTGTGGTTGGGTTGGATATGAAATAATGTTGGACATGAAATAATGTTGGACATGAAATAATATTGGACATGAAGTTTGAACAAGAATTACATTTTATATGTAACTAGAAATGTAAATTTACATTGTAAAATAAAGAATGCCTTTTATATGTAATTAAGATGAGATATTAGAACAGTAAAATAAAGCTGACATTTTTCTATGTAATTAAAATATGAATTTACACCGTATGATGAAAATTACATTTTTCTATGTAATTAAAATATGAGTTTACACCGTATGATGAAAATTACATTTTTATATGTAATTAAAATATGAGTTTACACCGTATGATGAAAATTACATTTTTCTATGTAATTAAAATATGAGTTTACACCGTATGATGAAAATTACATTTTTATATGTAATTAAAATATGAATTTATACCATATGATGAAAATTACATTTTTCTATGTAATTAAAATATGAATATACACCGTATGATGAAAATTACATTTTTCTATGTAATTAAAATATGAATTTACACCGTATGATGAAAATTACATTTTTCTATGTAATTAAAATATGAATTTACACCGTATGATGAAAATTACATTTTTCTATGTAATTAAAATATGAATTTACACCGTACGATAAAAATAACATTTTTCTATGTAATTAGAATAGGAGTTTGCATCATGTGACAAAAACTACATTTTTATATGTAAGTAAAACATGAATTTCCATTGTATGATAAAAATTACATTTTTATATGTAACCTATGATGAGATTTACAATGTAAATTAAAAATTACATTTTTGTAATGTAAGAAAGAAGTAGGATTCACATTAAAACCAAAAATTACATCTTTATATGTAATTAGAAATAGAACTTACATTGTAAATAAAAAACTACATTTTTATATGTAATTAAAGTAGGACTTTGCAATGAAATGAAATTACCTTTTTATATGCAGATAAAATGAGAATTGGCATCGCAAATAAAATTGCATTTTTATATGCACTAAAAGAATGAGCTTTTACTTTTTCTTTTTATGTAACATAGGATGAGAATGTACATTAAAAATAAAAATCATTTCTTTTTTTATGAACTTAGAGAGGGGAATTAGCATAGTAAAGAAAATTTACATTTTTATATGTACATAAAAATGAGAATTAGCATAGTAAAGAAAATTTACATTTTTATATGTACATAAAAATGAGAATTAGCATAGTAAAGAAAATTTAAATTTTTATATGTACATAAAAATGAGGATTAACATAGTAAAGAAAATTTACATTTTTATATGTAAGTAACAATGAGAAAGCATAGTAAAGAAAATTTACATATGTGGATTAAAAGTAGGATTTTGCAATGTAATCAAATTTACATTTTTATATGTATAATAAAAATAGAAATTTGACATGTAAATTAAAGAAAAGGATGGAATTTACATTTCTAATGTAAATAAAGAATGAATTTAGGATGCTGTAATATTATCGTCATCTTCAAATGAATTAAGAATAATATTAACAAATAAGAATGATTTTTCAATAAGTATGTATATACGAGGATTATTTGGAAAGTCCGAGTTACTCTCATTCCAAATAATCATAGGACGTTAAGAATCGAAGTATGAAGACGGCGTATGAAGACCGTAAATCTTTCATCGAGAGGACAACGATCGAGGCCCTGATTTGACTTGCTCCCAATTCAAGGGTCATGGTCATTGCCCAAACGTACATGTTGATTTCACGGGTTTGGTTTTCGCTCAGACCCAGAGCATAAGCTAATAAATGGATTATGTGTCTGACATCGTACTCCGTTAAATATCATGTTATTAATTTTCTGTCAAATGCATGAATGTTTGGTGGCAGAGAATTTATTCTCTTGCTTAACACCCTTTCATATGTTTCGGCAAAGGATTGGTAGTGTGATATGGAGTGACAGTGTGGCATACTAAGATGCAACGATCAAGGTTTCTTGTTGAAAAGCAGAACATTGTGGTGACAATCAAATCACAGGTTGAATAAGCATAGCTTTGTGTATTACATAACTTCACAAGCCTCACAACCCGGTGGAGTCTAAAACGGGAGAAGGGAATGCAGGTAGAGCAGCACGTTTCTTTCTAGCTAGAAGTAGTGTCGATGCTTAAACTGGCTGATATTTTACTTATGTGGATGATGGAATGAGGCGCCTCGGATATTAGGTCTTATAGGATCGGGAAACGTGTGTTCAGGAATTGCCAATCCTCAAAGCTGTATGTGAGGACCGGCCCTGCAGCTATCCAAGGGTTCACTGCGGGGGATCCTGAGACATTAGCTAGAGTGTCTCGAATCAGTAAGGAGCTCCTCTCTAGCCTTGACTCATGATGGAAATCCAAACTTCCAATACAAACCCACGGATTTGATTGTATTACTAGTATGGAAGCATAGTATTATGGTATCTATGTGTCCTAGGATTGATACATTTATTTTGAAATGTTTTAATATATATTAATGATAATATTAAATTCGTATTTACCGTATTTAGCATGTTTAATCACCATAAAGAAAAACTCTATCCTCTGGTTTGTGTTTGCATTGTGTGATGGGACTTGAGTCTTATAGTGATTTCATTTTTCTCAAAAGCATGACGTTGTTTTACGATTTACTTATTATTTGTTCTGTCACTTTAAATTATGCACGACAATCCATTAGAGTAAACCCGTTCCGCGTTAGCGGCGTGGTCTTTGGAATTTGCCTTATTAATAGTAATTAATTTAGTTAAGAATTCTCATACCAGTCCCATGACAGACCTGAAGTTTGTTTCACCTTTTTGCAAACTCGGGTGCCCTCCTTTCTACACGGGCAGCCAAGTAAACAAGTTCATTCTTTTCTTTGGAGTTGCTATCTTGGAGTTGCTGTCTGTGGAGCTTTCTTGGTGTTGCTTAGTTGAGGTGATGATTTGGAGCAATGAAGACCATCTACCATTTATTTCCTTTTTCCATGTTTTCTTTTTTAGACATCAAACTTGTTTCATTTCATGTTGTTTATTTTGGAGTTGGAACTTATTTCATTTTCTGCAAACTTGATGTAATAATTTAGAATTCTGTGACTGTGGATTTTCTGTGGTTGATGACATTATATTTGTGCTGCTATGATGTTGTTACTCTATGAATTTCCTATGCTATGTTGTTTCTGTGATTTGTATTATTGTATTTATGTTGTATTCTAAATGATCATCTCTTACTTTCATTCTGTGGAAGTTTGGGGTCATCACATATACTATTAGTGTTAATCTTTTATGTATGCGGTACAGTATGCTCGTATATGTAAGATGTTATATTTTACTAATTTATTCTTGTATATTGTTAGTTATATTTTACCTATAACAACTGTATCTCTTCCATACTGGAAATCTTTAATTTATGCATTATGGGAATATATACTTATGTATATAAAAATGATTTTTGGATATGGTGATTTCATGTTTTATATATGTGTTGTCTGTTGGTGACTTTGCAACTTGTTGCATGTTGGTGATTATATAACAGTGTGCATGTTGGTGATTTGGCTCTTTTGTTGCTTATATTAGTAGGCAATATCTATCAATGGGTCAAATGGGTAAACCCGACCCAACACGACCCGACACGACCTATTTAGTTAAATGGGTTACGCGGGTCAGGTCGGGTCAACTTGTTTATAAACGGGTCGGGTTAGGGTTGGGAAAATATGACCCGTTTAATAAACGGGTTGACTCGACCCATTTATAAATCAACCTGAACCCGACTTGACCCATTGACATCCCTACCCACGAGTCGGCCTCCAGGCGGTTCCATGCTTTTAAAGTGGTATCACGGGCCACCAAATGCTGAAAAAAATATAAAGTACGTGAAGTACTTATCACGAGCTGACCTAGACCATAATTTGGCAACTTTGCATGCCCTTCTTTTCTTTTGCTAATTTATATAATTTGACTGCCACGTGCACTCAGTATGCAAATGATACCGATCCACTACAACAATTGCACCAACCTTCGCCTTTCGGTTCGTGAAGTTTTGGGATTGACTCGTGAATAGGCAGCCTCCTTTTTATTCCACTCGAGAACAATGTTTCTTCCATCCCATTCGTGAAACACATGCTGACATGTGAATGCACGCTGACTCATGAATGCATGCTGACTCGTGAACATCTGCTGCTCGTGAATGTGGAAAGTATTATGAATGTCAGCTGATGACACAACGTATCGTATTGTCTTCATTCATCATGTGTCATAATTTTCATTCGCTAGTGCTATTCCTGGATGTCCTGTTTCCACTCGTAAATGTATAAACTCGACAAAAATATTTTGGACATAAACTAGGCGTGATGACAAAATAGCAATGCGTTAGATTTTGGGCCACTCATTAATTATCATTCCCATTCAAGTTTCGCAGTATTACTCCACTCGTGAGTGTTATTCATGGATCAACACGTAGGTATTTTCCAGAAGAAGCCTTTGCATTGGAGAAGTATAACAATATTATGACCCACTGGTGAATGGGTAATAAAGATACCTACTTTTTATCCCGTTTATACTCCTGTAGGAGGTATACTACTGTTTATACTTCACAGAGGTTCCTAAAAGCGAATGGTCCACATTTACGATTATTTGTTCATAGTTTGCATCCACTATTCTTATGAAGATTCTAAAGTTACACATTCGTGGATGACATTCAACATGTGCCAAACGTGAATGGTGAGAAATCTTACCCACTCGTGAAACTGGTAATAGGATTTATGCTATCAGATACGTGGATAAATCCTAATGTGAGGAGGATTACAAAATCAGTGCCATGCACGAGTTTCACAAACCGAATGGTCCACTTGTGAATACGTGACGAATGGGCGATCAGCATTCACGTGCTTCACGACCACGTCATCCAGTATTTCGGCATCAAATCGGATCGTGGTACACTTTAGGGTCGGGTCATGACCCTTTCCCGAGGATCACGAGCTGAGGAAACTGCTCCGACCTGCTCCTGCACATTCTCTTCATTAGCCTCGTTTGCTCGTGAAGTTTGAGTTTTCTTAGCTTTTTTCGAAGGCACGAAGTTCTGATTTTCTCAAATCAATAGAATCTTCCGAAATGGTAGAAACGCGGACTGTTTTCTTCGGACTCTCAAATCCAAATAGTAGAATAGCAATCCGATAGGTTGAGAATTCAATTCTCAGTGAGAGCACCAAAATGTTAGACCAAAAAGTGGTTATAACACCCAAATCGTCATATTTAGAGCATAGCATATGAAGAAATAATTGAAAAATACAAGAAAAAGCAAGTCAACAGGATTTTTATAGTGGTTCGGCGTTAACAAGCTGACATCCACTTCATATTTTCTCATTTCAATTAGAGATTACAATTACAATGAATATTGCCTCTCAATTGTTCGAATTCAATGAATAATTCTCTCCGAATCCATTGATTTTATTAAGGAAGATGGTGATTATTCATGGATAAATATTAGCCATGGTTGCCATGGACAAGGAGATGCCAAAAGTCCACTGAAAATGCCCTCTAGAGGTGTATTTATAGCTGTAGGAGAGCTCATATGGTGATCAGGTTGTGGTAGGACATGTGGCACCCGACCCGGGAAAGTAGGAGCGGTCATAGCCTTGCGAATGTGTAGTAGCAGGTCCTGGTCGCGGTTCGTGGTCACGGTTCATGAGCTGGGATGGTGAGATGAAGTGAGGATCTAGTGGTGATGGCTAGGTCGGGTCATGGTCCAGAGGTCACGAACCGCCCTTAGGAGGGTGTCACGAACCGCCCTCAGGAGGGGATCACGAACCACCCTCAGGAGGGGGTCACTTACCGCCCTCACGAAGGGGTCACGAACCGCTAGGGGCGAGCTTGTAGGAGGCGAGCAGGTCTTCATAAATGTCAAAATCCAAGCTTTTTCCACCACTTCATCCGAGCGATTGCCAATCAATGTAAGTTCATATTCAAGTCTTTTTCTTTGGGGAGCCTGGTCACAAAACAGGCTAACACCTGCGTCCATACTATTTCAACGGTTAATTGTTTGTTCAATTTTGATAATGTATGAGCACAGTACGACATTTACAAGTTTATAGGTTAAATAAATTAATTTAAACTTAATTAAATTTTGAAAAATGGGCCTCACTATATTATTCGGCCCATCATGTACTTTATACCGGACCCAAAAATATATTTCTTTTTCCCCGTTAAATTTTCTGAACTTATTCCTTCTTTCCCACCAAAGCACCTGTGCCATATTTTCAAGAACAATAACCTCCCTCTCTTCTCCATCGTTTTCCATGAAATCACCACATTTATTCTTCTCTACTCCTCTCCGCGACTATCACCATTTCCTAGACTTCGTCCCCCCTCAAGAATAGCGACATCAACTCGCACAACTTCCCACTATACACATATCGCCATTTTTTTCTCCATTCCACCTCAAATTCTGCAAGCAAGTCCTAAAAAATCTCACGAATTCAACCACAATAATTGTTTGTAAACAGATGCACGAAACATTCAAAACCCTCTACCCTAAGATATGCAAGCTACATAACAGCGAACACCAGAAGCTTCGAACCCCTCATGAGTGGTATAGGATGTAGAGAATTTCTTCCTGAACTTGAGTTTATTTATTTCATGATATTTAACAGAGTATATGTTTTTATTTTATTTTCCGAAGCCATTTGGATACTTCGGTTTACGATTTCTTCGAAGCCAAAAGGAAGAGTGCCTGCTGCGTGGGTATAAATTGACAAACATAAAGGATAACATCAATGTTCTTTCAATAGCCATGTGTATTAGATTTCAGGGTAGCTTAAATTCAAGGTAGGGGTACTATTTCAATATAGAAAGCGGACAGTCTGTTGGTTTGAGCTGCTCATTACCATAGACATATTTGCAAGTAGCTTAAGGTAGGAAAAGAATGGAGACTTTGGTCATACATTGTCTGCATGAGTCCGATTTTAGGTTGGTAGGCACGTCAGGTTGCATGCGCAAATCTACTTGCTTAAGAGGTAAGGTTTCTATTGTGAACATGCTTTCAGATAGTGTGTTTTCGAAGGAGGCTACATGATGTGATGGAAGGGACGTTAGGGTTCAAGTCGAGTCAGTATTTGGCTAAGAAGTAGGGTGTGGCACAGTCGTACTTGGAGCACAGACCTGTGTCCACAAAGTGAGAAAATAAATAAAATATAAAGGGAAATAGGTTTTAGGCATGGACCGTGTATTAAATGGAGATATATGGTGCAAACGTGTTGTCATTTCAAAAGATGGTGTATACATTTTTTTTTTTGAAATAGTTGGATTTGTAGGATACCGTGTTATGCAATATTCTGCTCATCTATGGATGACTATCGACAAAAATAAAAATACCGTTGGGATGAGTAATGCCCTATGATTACAGAATGATAATAAAATAGACAAGTTATCTTATTTTGTGAAATTCCAGAAATGTTGAGATATGGTGTAAGTTACATTAAACAAAAAGTTGCTTATTTTCCAAGTTAAAAATTATGGAAAATTCTATAAATTAAATTAAAAATACATCTTAAAAACCTTGTTTGAATTTGAAACCAATATTTAAATATATTAAATAATCGTTATGTTTTATAAACGATTCCATATTTACTTTCTGAAAATTTGATTTGGACATAACTTACAAGTTACAAAATGAAATCCCAATTTTCCACTTCCACTAGAAAAATATAGTTTAATATATTCCAACATTTCTTGTTCCAACGAATTTCGACTTATAACAAATCGTCTATACACAGTTGAAGTTCAAAACGTATTATGAACTATCGCGACGTTATGAGCTCGATTATAATTATATTAAAATTAATACGCTTGATCGTTGTTTAATTAAAAAAATCATTATTATAACTCGAATGTAAACTTAATCAAACTTCTTATATAATTCAATTCACACAATATTGCCAATTCAACAATTTCCGACTATTCCAGAATTAAATTTATCATTCCACTATTTATATTAATTTAAATATTCAAAATATTTGAATCCAAACCATTTAAATTATAAAACCACTATAATAAAATAATTAAATTAATTAATTATTAAATCGCTAAAAATCCGGGGTGTTACATACCTTCCCCCTTAAAAGAATTTCGTCCCCAAAATTACAAAGGTAGGAAAAATGCTCCAAACCCTATTAACTAGGTTAAAAATCTTTTATTTTACTCCCTAATTTCAGTTTCAATTGAACTAATTAATTTTAATTAAAATATTAGTTCATTCTTATTAACGAAAATTTCCAAAAATTCTAAAAAATTTCTAATATCTTAAATTTTCGAATTTTTTTTGCTAGCATCTCCTTTGCACGGCTCAATCGATACAACTACAACTCACCTCTCTAGGCCTTCTCCAATCCAAAGAAAATTAAACAGCCAAATGACTTGCCAAACAGGCTCATAAATCTCATACTCATATAAAATATAAGCTTGTACCTTTTTGTTGGGCATCCAACTCTATCTCCTCAATTTGCTATCACTTTAGCATATATCCATGCATTCTTGATTACTTTCCAATCCATTTATCCTCAAGTACAATCATTCGCTTATACCCAACCAAAAATCCATTTCAAATTCTAGTTTCAATTTAAATTTTGAATTCTTACTCAAGAATCCAATTCCATTCCAAATTATCTCTAATCCAATCCAATTTTATTTAACTCAGATTAAGTTAAATTCTAATTTATTTATTCACTTTTGCCATTTCAATCTATTTAACTTCCTAAGTTGAATTTCAATTCAAATTCCTTGGTTTTATTTCAAATAAGTTTTGAAATCATATATATTTAAAAATAGCAGTTCAAAACATTTGAATTTTTGACAACTTGATTCCTTAAAGCAATTCAAAACAAAATCTTTGGTAGTAATCTGTCACTTGAAAACTTGAAAATGAACAACGATGATGATGTGCAATCATCATCGGAATTATTTTCCAGCGACCCAAGTGAGTTCAATACTATGTCACTTTCAAAAATCATCTTTAAACATTTCCATTTTGAAATTACTTCAAAATATTTAGGAAACATTTCTAAATTCACCCAAGATATTAAAATTTCATCTATTTAATTCAAAATTCGTTTTTAAACTCTTTTCCAAATTTCCAGAGTTTTAATTCCAAATCTGTTTTATATTCAGATTTAATCCATCTGATTTTATATATTATATTTATACTAATTTTGATTGGTTACTTATAAGCATCTCAATTATAATCTTATTTGATTATAATAACAGCCAACACATCCAATATATTATAATAATTCCAAAATATATACTTTTTTATATCAAAATATAGTTTGGTTAAAATTATTTCATTTACCCTCTTTTCAAAACATATTATGTCAGTTCATTGTATTCAAGTGTTTAGAAACCCCTATCGACCTTGTGGTGCCCCACCGTCGACCAGAATTCATAAGTCACTCAATTAATAATTCTCCACAATATTAAACCATTTCAATGTAATCTACAAATACACTCTCTTGTATTTATATACTCAACTAATTCTAGGGTATTACTAACCCCATCTCTATTGAGTTACAGGCCAAGGCAATCACTCAACCTTCAGCACTGATACCACTGTAACGAACCAAGATTTCCGACACCGAAATTCGACATAAATACCACAATGTCAACTATTCAAGTATAGAAAATATCAGAACATTAATAAAAAGAAGTTAGAGGGTGAAAAATAGACAGAATGAAAGATACAATAAAAGAAGAAGATCACAGCAGAACAAAACAGAGTAGACACGAATCTCACAGCGGAACGAATAAAATATATTATATAACAACATTTGAAATACAAAACTTTATTTTTACTTACATACATCATCAATATATATCACATTTATATCACATCAACAATAAACTTTATATATATCTAACGTTAAAGCCTCCTGTTCCAAGCTCCTCCAAATATATCTGTGAAATCTCAACTACTTGACCGCCCGTACAAATTTGGGCACCCAAGAGTTTAGGGTAAAATAAAAACAAAACAAACTCTGGGTCAGTCATGGGACTGGTGTGAGTAAACTCCTACCACTTGGTTTAACTTTTGAAAATCCTTTTCAAAAGAAAAGATAATTGTAAGACTGATTCATACATAAATACGGATGGTTTTTACCTTACGATAACCCAAAACCTTTTTTTAAAACAATACTATTCTAATATTACAATAGTGTCTAATACAAGTAAATAACAATCTAGCAGAATGCTTGCATGTCACGCTTTACATACATAGTATACAATCAAAACCGTGTGGGATTATTGGAGAATGGATTTCCCACTGTGACAAGGTATGGAACCACCTTCTGATTAGTGTACTCTAGAGGGGATGCACTGGAGTTCAACAAGAACATATTACAACTCGGCCACACATGACCAACCATTTATTTCGCTTGAATGTTCCGAATATATTGTCACCTTATAGTTGCTATGCCAACATAACCATTCCTGGGAGATACGGAAGCGAAAGAAGAACAAAAATGATTATTCTTTAGATGGTGACAATATACCCTAATTGGGAGCGACCCACTTAGCCATGCCGCTTGCCCGACTTTTGTCATTTCTCGATTGATGAGGCTTGAGGTCATAACGTATCTAATGACAAGTCACACTTCATTTACTTTGAATGCCACATCATCATACCTTCCAAATCAAAAATTTATTTCCTCAAAAATACCATGGGTATAAAGCTAAGCGAAACGAATTCCTCCGCCACCAAAGGTGAACACGTTTGAAGAGATCAACTTATGGAATCTATTAGATATACATTGTCAGACATTTGTCCATACAAGTTGTTCTGAGACTGGACAAACCAAAGGCACTACTTTGTAAATTCATCTTAGGCAATTCCTACCTAGGATCGCTAGAACAACCCTTGCATAAACTCCGTCTTCAATTATCTTCAGCATATTTGATTCACAAAGAAAATGCACATACGGAGTGGTTTTCAAATAATACATCTGATCCCAGTCTCTCCTTATTGACAACGAAAAAATTGTCAAAAACTTGATAGCCGGTTAATTAACTATCAAAGGAAAGCATCCATACAAACAACGATCTTATTTCCAAATGGAAATTATATCAATCAACCATCAATCAACACCGAGACCCTTTATTATTTTATCAATAATTTATTCGTTTCCCTATTTCCTTTCAATATCTTCACTCAAATACTTCTCCAACTCGTATAACCTCTCACGATCCTTTGAAAACGTTTTCATTTATTATAACCTATTTATTTTCTAAATTCCAGAAAATATTTCTTACTTGAATTGGAAAACATTTCCATTTCTTATTCAAACATCATTACTCTTCTACATCCATTAGTCCCTAATCGTAAACTAGCAAGAGAACAATTCCATAAGTACCAATCCCTAAGGCTGAAATCAACATCAGATCGACACTCAAGAAGCCATTCAAATTGACTAATCTCCAGTCTGTTTCTAATTTCCTTAACTCCATTTCTATTTGCAAAACGTTTTCTTTTAAATCATTATTCACTTTAAAACGTGAATATTATTTCTTATAGAGTCTAGACTCGTTTTATCAAATAAAACTTGATTTAAAAAGTAAGCACTAATCACAAGTTAAAATTTCATCTATCGAATTATTTTACAATTTCAGACTTCATATTTCATTTTGTAAATCTAGTTTATATGTTATGGCTTAATTTCAATTACATATTCGATTATAAATTATTGGTTCAAATAAAATATTAACTATCTTGTCAAATTCTGAATTGCTTAATTTATAATTCCTAAAGATAAATTATTTTATAATATTCGACACAGTCGAATTCTAATTATAAATCCTTACGGATTTGTTTCAATTATATTTACATTTCGAACATCAGAATAATTTCATCATTTTCTTTTGAAACTATTTCCCATTTCCCTTTTTAATTCATTATCGAATCTACATTCCTAAATTATTTAATAATAATTCCACTTTATTATTATAAATCAAATTATTTATTTATTTATTAAAACAGTTATTATTTTCTAGTCCATTCAAAATCAAATTTCTATTTCGAAAAATATATTTTTCCTTTTAAAACCCAAATTCTTTTCCGATATATTTCTACGGTATTTAAATACCAAGTGTTTCAGGTCAATGTTATTCGAACATCCCAAACACACAATAATCAACCACATAATATTTGTCACATTATATAATATAATGTATGAAAAACAACAATATAATTGCTGAGGAATCCAGCTGGATCCCTCTAACCGATTTCCCTGCATCCACAGAGGTTAATCAACTTAAATAACATCAATTTCATATTAATATAAAATATTACAATAAATAGAATCAGTATTCAACTAAAGACTTATATATATATAACTATATGTATTATTTTAACTAGTTCATCCAGGCAACCATCACACAATATTCAATCGTCATTTATCAATATTAAATAATGTTTATAAAATTATTAAACTAGACAGAGTTAGTGAGTTTACTCACCTTGGTCTCTAAATGTTGAATAACGTTTAACGATCGGTAGAACCGTCCTGACGTTTTATGTTGCCACAAATTCAAACGAGCTCCAAATGGCTCCAAACCGATTTCATCGCGTTGCCCACGTCCATACAATTCCAACGGTTCCTTGTTTGTTGAGTTTCAATAACGTGTGAGCACAGTACAACATTTACAAGTTTAGAGGTTATATAAATTAATTTAAGCTTAATTAAATTTTGAAAAGCAGGCCTCACCATATTAGTCGGCCCATCATGCACGTTATACCAGACCCAAAAAATATATTTCTTCTTCCCCGTTAAATTTTCTGAACTTATTCCTTCTTTCCCAATAACGCACCATTGCCATATTTTCAAGCGCAATAACCTCCCTCTCCTCCCCATCGTTTTCCATGAAATCACCACCTTTATTCTCCTCTACTCCTCTTCTCTACGACAATCACCATTTCCTAGACTTCGGCCCCTCTTCAAGAATCGTGACATCAGCTCGCGCAACCTCCCACTGTACACATATCACCATTTATTCTTCATTCCACCTCAAATTCTGCAAGCAAGTCCTAAAAAATATCATGAATTCAACACGGTAATTGTTTTGTAAATAGATGCGCGAAACATTCAAAACCCTCTGCCCTAAGATACGCTGGCTACAGAACAGGGAACACCAGAAGCTTCGAACCCCTCATGAGTGGTATAGGACTGTAGAGAATTTCTTCCCGAACTTGAATATATTTATTTCATGATTTTTAATAGAATATATATTTTTATTTTATTTTACGAAGCCATTTGGATACTTCGGTTTATGATTTCTTCGAAGCCAAAGGGAAGAGTGCCTGCTGCATTGGTGTAAATAGACGAAGAGAAAGGATAACATCAATGTTCTTTCAATTGCCATGTGCATTAGATTTTAGGGTAGCTTAAATTCAATGTAGGATATACTATTTTAATATAGAAAGCTGATAGTCTATTGGTTTGAGATGATCATTACCATAGGCATATTCGCATGAAGCCTTGGGTAGGAAAAGAAAGTAGACTTTGGCCATGCAGTTTCTGCGTGAGTCAGATTTTAGGTAGGTAGGCACGTCAGGTTGCATGTGCAAATCTATTTGTTTAGGAGGTAAGGTTTCTATTGTGAACATGCTTTCAGACAGTGTGTATTCGAAGGAGGCTACATGATGCGATGGAAGGGACGTTAGGGTTCAAGCTGAGTTAGTATTTGGCTAAGAAGTAGGGTGCGACACGGTCATACTCGAAGCACGGACCTGTGTCCACAAAGTGAGAAAATAAATAGAATATAAAGGCAAATAGGATTTAGGCATGGGGCATGTATTAAATGGAGATATATGGTGCAGATGTGTTGTCATTTCAAAAGATGGTGTATACATTTGTTTTTTTGAAATATTAATATTTGTAGGGTACTGTGTTACGTAAAATTCCATTCATCTATGGATGACTATTGACAAAAATAAAAATACCATTTGGACGAGTAATGCTCCACAATCACAGAATGATAATAAAATATACAAGTTATCTTATTTTGTGAAATTCCAGAAATAGTGAAATAGGGTGTAAGTTACGTCAAACAAAAAGTTGCTTATTTCCAAATTAAAAATTATGGAAAAATTCTATAAATTAAATTAAAAATACTTCTTAATAATCTTGTCTGAATTTGAAACCAATATTTAAATATATTGAATAATCGTTATGTTTTATAAACGATTCCATAACGACTTTCTGAAAATTTGATTTGGACATATCTTTCAATTTACAAGATGAAATCCCAATTTCTACTTCCATTAGAAAAATATAGTTTAATAGATTCCAACGTTTCTTGTTTCAACGAATTTCGACTTATAACAAACCCTGTATACTCATTTGAAGTTCAAAACGTGATATTATGAACTACTACGACGTTACGAGCTTAATTACAATTATATTAAAGTTAATACGCTCAATCGTCGTTTAATTAATAAATTCATTATTATAACTCGAATTAAACTAAATCAAACTTCTTATATAATCCAATTCACACAATATTGCCAATTCAACTATTTCTGGCTATTCTGGAATTAAATTTTATCATTCTACTATTTATATTAATTTAAATATTCAAAATATTTGAATTCAAACCATTTAAATTGTAAAACTACTATAATAAAATAATTATTAAATTGCTAAAAATCCGGGATGTTACATTCCTTCCCCCTTAATAGAATTTCGTCCGCAAAATTACTAAGGTAGGAAAAATGCTACAAACCCTATTAATTAGGTTAAAAGTCTTTTGTTTTACTCCAAAATTTTAGTTTCAACCAAACCAATTAATTTTAATTAAAATATTAATTCATTCTTATTAACAAAAAAATTCTAACATATTAAATTTTAGAAAAAATTTAGCTAGCATCTCCTTTGCACAGCTCAATCGGTACAACTACAACTTGCCTCTCCAGGCCTTCTCCAATCCAAAGAAAATTAAACAGCCAAGAGGCTTGCCAAACAGGCTCAGAAATCTCATACTCATGTAAAATATAAACTCGTACTTTTTAATCGGGCATCAACTTTGTCTCTTCCATTTGCTATCACTTTAGCATATATCCATGCATTCTTAATTACTTTCCAATCCATTCATCCTCAAGTCCAATCATTCGCTTATACCTAAGCGAAAATCCATTTCAAATTCTAATTCCAATTTCAATTTCGAATTCTTACTTAATAATCCAATTCCATTCCAGATTATCACTAATCCAATCCAATTTTATTTAACTTAGTTTAAGTTAAATTCTAATTTATTTATTCACTTTTGGCATTTATTTCTATTTAACTTCATAAGTTGAATTTTTATTTCAAATTCCTAGATTTTATTTCAAATACGTTTTGAAATCATATATGTCTACAAATAGTAGTTCAAAACATCCGAATTTTTGACAACTTGTTTCCTCAAAACAATTCAAAACAAAATCTTTGATAGTAATCCTTCACTTGGAAACTCGAAAATGAACACCGATGATGCTGCGCAGTCATCATCAAAATTATTTTTAAGCCACCCAAGTTAGTACTATATCACTTTCAGTAATAATTTTTAAACATTTCCATTTTGAAATTACTTCAAAATATTTAGAAAATGTTTCTAAATTTACCCGGGATCTTAAAATTTTCATCTATTTAATTCAAAATTCATTTTCAAACTCTTTTCCAAATTTCCGGAGTTTTAATTCCAAATCTGTTTTAAATTCAGATTTAATCCATCTAATTTTATATATTATATTTATACTAATTCTGATTGGTTATTTATAACCATCTCGATTATAATCTTATTCGATTATAATAACAACCAACACATCCAATATATTATAATAATTCCAAGATATATATACTTTTTTATATCAAAATATAATTTGGGTGATATTATTTTATTTACCCTCTTTTCAAAACATACTATGTCGGCTCATCGTATTCAATCGTTTAGAAACCTCTATCTACCTTGTATTGCCCCACCGTCAACCAGAATTCATAAGCCACTCAACCAATTAATCTCCAAAATATAAAACCATTTTAATACAATTTACAAATACACTCTCTCTCATATATATACTCAACTCAATCTAGGGTACTACTAACCCCATCTCTATTGAGTTACTCCACAAAGCCAATCTGATCACTTAACCTTCAGCTCTGATACCACTATAACGAGCCAAGATTTCCGACGTCGAAAATTGACATAAATACAACTATGTAACTATTCAAGTATCGAAAATACCAGAACAATAATATAAAGAATTTAGAGTGTGAGAAATAGAAAAAAAGAAACATAGAATAGAAGAAGACGAAGATCACAACAGAACATAATTAGAGTAGACACGAATCTCACAGCAGAATGATTAAAATATATTATATAACAACATTCGAAATACAAAACTTTATTTTTACTTACAGAAATCATCAGAGTATATCACATATATATCACAACAGAAATAAACTCTATATATCTAACATTGAAGCCTCCTACTCCAAGCTCCTCCAAGTATATCTGTAAAATCCCAACTACTTGACTGCCCGTACAAATTTGGGCACCTAATAGTTTAGGGCAAAATAAAAAACAAAATAAACTCTGGGTCAGTCATAGGACTGGACACACCGAAGGCACTATTCTATAACTCCATCTTAGGTAATTTCTACCTAGGATAGCCAGAATAGCCCTTGCATAAACTCCGCCTTCAATTATCTTCAGCATATTTGATTCTCAACGCTAATTCCTATACGGAGTGGTTTCCAAATAATACATCTGATCCCGGTCTCTCCTTATTGACAATGGAAAACTGGTCAAAAACTTTGATAGCCGGTTATTTAACTATCAAAGGAAAACAACCATACAAACAGAGGTCTTATTTCCAAACGGAAATTATATCGATCAACCATCAATCAACACTGAGCCCCTTTAATTATTTATCAATAATTTATTTGTTTTCCAATTTCCTTTCAATATCTTCACTTAAATACTTCCCTAACTCATTTAACCTCCCATGATCCTTGGAAAATGTTTCCATTTATTATAACCTATTTATTTTCTATATTCCAGAATATATTTCTTATTTGCATCTGAAAACATTTCCATTTCTTATTCATGCATCATTACTCTTCTACATCCATTAGTCTTTAACCATAAACTAGCAAGAGAACAATTCCCTAAGTATCAATCTCGAAGGCCAAAACCAACATCAGATCGACACTCAAGAAGCTATTCAACTTGACTAATCTCCTGTCAGTTTCTAATTTCATTAACTCCTTTCTATTTGCAAAAATTTTGTTTGAATCGTTATTCACTTTAAAACGTGAATATTATTTCTTATAGAGCCTGGACTCGTTTTATCAAATAAAAATTGATTTAAAAAGTAAGCACTAATCACAAGTTAAAATTTCATCTATCGAGTTATAACTTAATCTCGATTACATATTCGATTATGAATTATTGGTTCAAATCAAATATTAACTATCTTGTCAAATTCTGAATTACTTAATTTATAATTCCTAAATATCAATTATTTTATAATATTTGACACAGTAATTCTAATTATAAATCCTTACGGATTTGTTTCAATTATATTTACATTTCGAGCATCGAAATAATTTCATCGTTTTCTTTTGAAATGATTTCCCATTTCCCTTTTTAATTCATTATCGAATCTACATTCCTAAATTATTTAATAATAATTATTCCACTTCATTATTATAAATCAAATTACTTGTTTATTTATTTATTAAAATAATTATTATTTTCTAGTCCATTCAAAATCAAATTTCTATTTAAAAAAATATATTTTTCCTTTCAAATCCCAAATTCTTTTCTGATATATTTCTATGGTATTTAAATACCAAGTATTTCAGGGTCAATGTTATTCAAATATCCAAACACAAAATAATCAAGCACAGATTATTTGTCACATCATATAATGTAATATATGAAAAACAACAATATAATTGTTGAGGAATCCTGTTGGACCCCTCCAACCTGTTTCCCTGCATCTACAGAGGTTAATTAACTTAAATAACATCAATTTCATATCAATATAAAATATTATAATAAATAAATTTAACTAA
The DNA here is from genome assembly GCA_030737875.1 of Allium sativum. NCBI lineage: Eukaryota > Viridiplantae > Streptophyta > Magnoliopsida > Asparagales > Amaryllidaceae > Allium > Allium sativum. The sequence goes on from CM060924.1 coordinate 442,446,970, forward strand.
TGACTTATATATATATATAACTATATGTGTTATTTCAACCAGTTCATCCAAACAGCCATCACACAATATTCAATCATCATATATCAACATTAAATAACATTTATAAAATTATAAAACAAGATAGAGTTAGTAAGTTTACTCACCTTAGTTGTTAATCGTTGTATAATGTTTAACGGTCGATAGACCCATTCGAACGTTTTATTTCTCCATAAATTCAAACAAGCTCCAAATGCTCCAAACTAGTTTCATCGCGCAACCCGCGTATATACGATTCCAACGGTTCCTAGTTTGTTGAATTTCGATAATGTATGAACACGGTACATCATTTACAAGTTTATAGGTTATATAAATTAATTTAAACTTAACTAAATTCTGAAAAGTGGGCCTCACCGTATTATTTGGCCCATCATGCACATTATACCAGATCCGAGAAATATATTTCTTCTTCCTCATTAATTTTTTTTCTGAAATAATTACTTCTTTCCCAGCAACGCACCATTTCCATATTTTCAAGCGCAATAACCTCCCTCTCCTCTCCATCGTTTTCCGTGAAATCACCATGTTTATTCTCCTCTACTCCTCCTCTCCGCGACTAGCACCATTTCCTGGACTTCGGCCCCTCCTCAAGAATCACGACAACAGCTCGCGCAACCTCCCGCTGTACACATATCGCCGTTTTTTCTCCATTCCACCTCAAATTCTGCAAGCAAGTCCTAAAAAATCTCATGAATTTAACTACAATAATTGTTTTGTAAATATATGCACGAAACACTTCAAACCCCCTACCCTAAGAAATGCTGGCTACAAAACAATGAACACCAGAAGCTTCGAACCCCTCATGAGTGGTATAGGATTGTAGTGAATTTCTCCCAAGCCCGAATTTATTTACTTCATGATTTTTAATAGAATATATGTTTTGATTTTATTTTCTGAATCCATTTGGATACTTGGTTTATGATTTCTTCAAAGCCAAACGGAAGAGTGCCTGCTGCATGGGTATAAATAGACGAAGAGAAAGGATAACATCAACGTTCTTTTAATAGCCATGTGTATTAGATTTCATGGTAGCTTAAATTCAAGGTAGGAGTACTGTTTTATTATAGAAAACAGATAGTCTGTTGGTTTGATCTGTTCATTAGCATAGGCATATTCACATGTAGCTTAGGGTTGGAAAAGAAAGGAGACTTTGGTCATGCAGTGTCTGTGTGAGTCAGATTTTAGGTAGGTAGGCATGTCAGGTTGCATGTGCAAATCTATTTGTTTAGGAGGTAAGGTTTCTATTATGAACATGCATTCAGACGGCGTGTTTTTGAAGGAGGCTACATGATGCGATGGAAGGGACGCTAGGGTTCAAGCTGAGTCAGTATTTGGCTAAGAAGCAGGGTACGACACAGTTATACTCGGAGCACGGACCTGCGTCCACAAAGTGAGAAAATAAATAGAATATAAAGGCAAATAGGTTTTAGGCAAGAGGAGTGTATTAAATGGAGATATATGGTGTAGACATGTTGTCATTTCAAAAGATGATGTATACATTTGTTTTTTTGAAATATTAATATTTGTGGGGTACCGTGTTACGTAAAATTCCATTCATCTATGGATGATTATCGACAAAAATACCGTTGAGATGAGTAATGCCCCACGATCACAGAATGGTAATAAAATATACAAGTTATCTTATTTTGTGAAATTCTTGAAATGCTGAAATAGGTTATAAGTTAGGTTAAACGAAAAGTTGCTTATTTTTCAAATTAAAAAATATGGAAAAATTCTATAAATTAAATAAAAAATATGAAACGACTCGAACTTCCCTGTAAAGGAAAGCCCGAATTGAATTGAGAACACGACAAATCAGAACACAAACAGAAGAACATTTCATTGCTTATTACAATAATTTACATCAGAGTACAAGAATATACAGAGTATGAAAAAATAATATACATTTGATAAATATCATAGATTTACAAATTACAATGCAGCGAAAAATAATACAAAAACACAACTGAAAGAGATAAACGGATACAGAGCTTTCCGAATATCGTTCCAACTGTAAATCCAGGATCCTATGAATATAATATCTGCAAAACCAAAACTACTAGCTGTCCGTGTGGAAAATAGGGGCACCCAGAGTTTAGGTTAAAACAATAAACTCTAGGTCAGTCATGTGACTGGTATAAGAACTAAAACAATTATTAAAACTTTACTTTAAGTTGGAGTAAATCAAGGGACAACGTCGTATAACACGGAATGGGTTTCCTCTCAAGAATACTAGTGCATAAAACAAAAAGCGCAATGCTTTTTGAAAAAATGAAGCTATTATATGACCCAGGTCCCATCACACAATGCAACGCAAGCCGGAGGATAGGATTTTCCCTTATAATAGCCAAAAATGCTTGGTACGTTTAAAACAAATCATTTGATACTATTATAAGTGCATATTGTATAAAACAATTTCAAATGTAAATGTATCAATCATAGGCGGCATGGGTATCATCTATTATGTCGCCATACTAGGCTCTATAATCAAAACTGCAAAGTAACGAATTGGAAGTTGGATTTCCATCATGAACCAAGGCAAGGGATCATCCTTACCGAATTCGAGACAATCTAGCCTACCGTGTCTTAGGATACAGTCACAACTGCACCTAGGAAAATGCAGGGCCAGTCCACATTTTAAGTGGATTAGTAATTCCTGAACATGCGTTTCCCTGCTCTATGGGGCGTAAATGAGCCAGATGACTCAACATCCATCAGCTATGTAGTAACCGATATATCTGAGGCACCTCGCCATCCAACATCCACATAAGTAAAAATGTACGGGCTCCATACCATGACACGACTCCTAGCTAGAAAGAAATGCATCTCCTCCCTGCCGTCCTTCATCCCGTTTTTGGTTTATACCGGGGTGTGAAGCTCGCGAATTAACGCTACACAAAGCTATGCTATATTAAAGCCATGCTTTGATAATCAACCACAAAACTCTGCTTTTCAACAGAAGTCTTGATCCTTTGCATCTCAGCATGCCACACATGTAATTCACGCCATACGACTGATGTCTATCGATATATAACTTCTGAGCTCGTACGTCTCAGAGAAGGGTGTTAAACATGAGAATAAATTCTCCGCTGCCAAACAGATATATATATATATATATATATATATAATAGAGATCAATCAACACAAAATAAAATCCAATGTCAGACACACATCCATTTACAAGTTCGTTCTAGGTCTAAACGAAACCAATGGCACCTTATTCCTCGTCCCATATGTCCAATACAAGAGAGAGGTCCTCGCATATCCGGTCAATCTCCATATACGTCTGGACGATCACCACTTATTACCTCGCCTTGGGTGTACAGCTCAATCAAGACATTAGTAATCATCCAAACGATGTGAAGACCTCCGGTCTTCAACCACCGTCTTCATTCTCGACTTATCATCGAATCATTTATTCAGAATGGGTATAAACCCGGCCTTTCCGAATAACCCGCGTATATAATACACAAGTGCTATAAAACCACAACATACGCCTCATTCCAATCCAGAATATTCTTTTATTCAAATATTCTTATACTTTAGGAAAGATTCCCATTAATTTTATCAAAGATAAATTTTTTAAATTTATTTTTTAATCTTCCTTTGGATATTAATTCAAACCAAATTAAGGTTTATCCAAAGTAGTCGGGATTAGCGCACCTTACCGAAGTAATCATTTGTTTAATTTCCCAATCCCAACCTATTCATCCCATAAAGCAAAACCGGTCATACTCCATATCTAACACCACGGTGTTATCGGTAAATTTAATTACCATTTCACATTCAAATCTAATTAAAGATTCAATTATTGCTAGGAGCAAAACTCGTGATACTCCATTCTCGATCATTTCCCAAATTTGATAATTTAAATTATCAATTCTCATTTTAGTCTAATTAAAGATTCATTAAAACTCCACTTAGTTTTAATCTTCCCAAAAATTAATATTAATTTAACTTTGGAAACACAAACATGTCGCATCGACAATCTACACCATACTATTGATTTCTGCCGATATATAACCTCTAGGCTTGTACGTCTTAGAGAAGGGTGTTAAGCAAGAAAATAAATTCTCCGCCACCAAACAGATATGTATTTAGAAGAGATCAACCATACGGTTCAAATACAATGTTAGACATGTTATCCTGTCTTTAACTGGGTTAAAGAACTAATGTCATTTAAAACACAGTTCACGATAAACCCAAATCACATTCCATTAATTGTGGAATCTTCATGGAAAACAAATCAATATATAATCGATATCAATTTCCGTATCCAACCAATAATATAAATGGAATAACGACTAAGCCCTTTAAATTAACAGTCTTCCTCCACAGAAGCTCATTTCAATTATTACCAAATCGAATTCCATTCAATTCCAATTCAATATATTAAATTGGAAAACTTTACTTTGGAAAATTCCCGTTAAATCTTAATAAAATATTTATAAATTCCAAATCACATTTCACTGTAAATTGGGTTAAAGAACGAATGTCGTTAAAAACATAGTTCAGAATAAACCCAATTTACATTCTATTTTCAATTCCAATTAAATGTTAATTAATTGGAAACACTAATAATCTTAATAAAAAGATTTATTCTTTTCGCATGGGGTTTAAAAACAGTGTTATTTAAGACACCATTCATGACAAACCCGAACATCCAATTCTTTTATTCATTTCTAATTAAATATTAATTAAATGGAAAACTTCACTAAATCTTAATTAGAAGATTTATTCTTTTCTCAATTGGGCTTAAAAACAGTGTTAATGAAGACACCATTCACGACAAGCTAAAAATCCGATTCAATATTAAATACAAGGCTCTGAATAGAAATTATATCGGCTTATATTCAATATCAAATCCTAAGATCAACAAATATCGTATTGGGAATAACGATATATATATATCTTCCAAATTCCTCCATAATATCCGTATAATCATGGAATCCAGTATCGAAATATTCCGAAGATAATTTCGATTCAAATCCATTCCAATCCATATATTGGAAATTCTGGTTATTTTTAAAACCATTTCAAATCCAATTTATTTATTTAAAAATATTGGATTATAATTTTAGTTGATAACTAGTTCATTTAGATAAAAATAAATTTTTTATCTTTTCAAATATGGAATTTTTCATCCCAAATCTTTCAAAATCATTTATTATGATTTTACACAAATTATTGATATTTTAAATAATTTTATCAAGGCCCGTACAGTCGATTTCCATAAACGGTCATCGAACTGCGCTTACAACGACCTTTTCCAAATTTGATTTGGACATAATTCCAAATCCAACCATTAGATTTCAAATCTCTTATATTCATTGGAAAGCTCTTTTCGATACGAACCTAACGGTTCTGGTTTTAGGAGAATCCGACGGTCGGATCTCTCGTAATGTCAATTGGAAGCCAATGGTCGAAATTCGCTAACCGCCACGGCGCAGCGCGTTCTATTCAGGCCATTAAATGTATATAATATATATATTATATATATTTCGTCGCTTTCCTTTTAAAACGTATTTTATAAATCGTTTTAAATTCATTTTCAAAACGATTTCAACTTCATATTCAATTTTAAATCAAAATTGAATATTCCATATCATTAATATATAAATGAAAATATTTTCAAAACATTAGACTTTGAAATCACTTTAATTTTGATATTCATTATAAAAATGAGTAAAATCGATATAAATATCGTTCACGTCTAAAAGGCGTTAATCTAATCAACACGGCTTCATATATTTAAATATTTTCGTGTCCATCCCAAATCGGACATCAAAATCATATTTTGATCCATTACTGAATATTATTTTAAAATATTCGTTATTCTAAAATATTTGTTATTTGTCATTTTAAAATATTCGTTCTTTCTGAATTGGAATCAGACACAGTCAATTACCATATAATGTTATTTATATGGATTTCATACATACGTGTACACAACAATAATCATACACAGTCAACCATCATCCAGAGTGCATTACACAACCGCATAAGCGTTAAATATAAATAACTAATGCTTACTACAGTTTGTCAACCCATCGATTGACATACAACTAAATATTGGGATCAGTGTATGTCCAATATCATCCCAATACCCGTGTAGGGTTTCAAACAACAAACACTGATTATTATTTGTGCAGTTGGGCGACGTGTAAAATATATCGTCCCAATCAATATCAGTCAAATGTGTGTACATAAACAAATCGTTCGATTTTAAATGAATATTTATTTTATTCGTATACACGTTTAAAAATAATATTTTTAACTATAAAATATTTATTCCAACACATGAATAATTTATACAGTTCATTTATACAATAAAAATGATATTTTTATAGTTCTAATATTTTTAGAAAATTTTGGCAGCATAATGGCGCGATACTAGAACCGGAATAAGGTCTAGCCATATCCCTCGCCTACTAATGGCTTGCGCCATATACATACCAATTCTATTCAATTCAATTCATTTCCCAAACCAAATTCAACCAAATAATCCAATCAATCAAACAACAAACAAACATGGTTTCAAACAAAGGTCTCGGGTGCTACTAAGCACCGTCTGCATCCTAGTATATATATTTAACTAGAAAATAAATTAAAGTGAGAAGTTCTCGCCTTTGTGATCCACTTCTCCATTGTTTATTTCTGAACGGTTTGGATTTAGATTTATTTCCAGTCAGTTCCATCGCAATCTGTTTCACATGATTTTTATATTAAAATTCGCATTTTTATTTTACCGCAATATATGTAAAAATCCCATTTTTGCACCCCTAAAAATTATATTATTATATCCCTAAAAATATATTTTTATATCTCTATATATTATACTTTCATATCGCTAAAAATTATATTTTTATATCGCTAGAAATTATATTTTTATATCGCTAAAAATTATATTTTTATATCGCTGGAAATTATATATTTTTATATTGCTAAAAATTATATTTTTATATCGCTAGAAATTATATAATTTTATATCGCTAAAAGTTATATTTTTATATCGCTAGAAATTATATTTTTATATCGCTAAAATTTATATTTTTATGTCGCTAGAAATTATATATTTTTCATATCGCTAGAAATTATATATCTTTCATATCGCTAGAAATTATATATTTTTCATACCATTCATATAAAAATCATATTTTTAAACCGCTACTTCATATATAAAAATCCAATTTTTATATTGCTACTTCTTATATAAAAATCTAATTTTTATCTTACCATTTAATTTTTAAAAATCATATTTCTCTATTTTTAAAAATCATACTTTTCTATTTTTCTAAAAAAAATAAAAATCAAATATTTTTCCGAAATAAAAATCAAATCTTCAACAAATAAAAATCAAATCCTTTTGCAAATAAAAAAATCAAATCCTTTTTAAATTAAAAATTAAATCTTTAACAAGTAAAAATCATTGCTTTATGTATATAAACATCCTAGCTTTGATTAAGTAAAATCAGATTTTTATCAAATAAAATAAAATAAAACCGATTTAAAAAACATTAAATAAACAGAAATAAATAAAAAGAAAATTTACATGCGTTGGAGGGGGCGGGAGTGGGCGGCGCGATGGGGTCAGGCGGGTGTAGCGACGATGCAGGCGGAGCAGTGGCAGTTTAGGGATTAGAGGGGTTGTTTGGGTGCGGTTTTCAACGAAGAAGGGAGGGAAGAATCGCCTGAGGGGTTCAGAGTAGGGGAGGTGAGGGCGCAGGTCTGGGGTGGCCGCGGCGGTGGGCGGTGCCGCCTGGGGCGGTGGCGGGTGGCTTTGGAAGGGGCGCAACGTGATTTGAAATTGGGGGGGGGGGGAGGTGCGGTTTTCTCGTTGACCACGAGATTTTATTTAGGGGTTTGACCCCGTCAAACCCCTAAATATATATATATATATAGAGAGAGAGAGAGAGAAAGAGAGAGGAGAGTTCCGCTACACCTCTTATATTGCACGTGAATGCTCCCCCTTAATCTCAACCATACAATGCTCCACTCATTCTCTCTCTTCCCACCAAGAAAGAATATTAAAAAGGGAAGAGAGAGAATGAGTGGAGCATTATATGGCTGAGATTAAGGAGGATCGTTCACGTGCAATGCTCCACTCATTCTCTCTCTTCCCACCAAGAAAGAATATTAAAAAGGGAAGAGAGAGAATGAGCGGAGCATTGTATGGATGAGATTAAGGAGGATCGTTCACGTGCAATATAAGAGGTGTAGCAAAACGCTCCCCGTATATATATATATATATATATTTCAAAAACAAGTTTTTCTTTTAGTCTCCAATTTAAACCCAACGACTGTTGCCCCTAGCTAATTACCCTCATTCTGAATACAATAGGATATGTCCGGTAAGCCAATTCGACTGTTACGATCAGTTTTCATTTGAATTAAAATTTAAATCATTATAAATTCAATTTAAACATACATTTTAATTTACTGGGGACACATACTGACTCTGAAAATTCCAGAAAAATAAATCTGGTTATGTTTTGACAATACGGTCCTAACAAAACTAATTTCATCGAATTTGGAGACCGTTTTAAAAACGGTCATTTTCCAGTCGATTAAATTCAAACTGAAATGACCAAACACGTTTAAATCCGCCGCCACGCTAACATATTAATTCCAAAAATTATTAAAATTGGAATCTAACAATAATTTGACATTCCAGATCCAACAAAAGTGGTCTCGTCAAAAACGGAGGTCGTTTGCAAAATGGCTATTTTAAGAGCCATATATTATATAAAATTCCATAGCGACTATTCTGAATTTTCAGCTGGGCATAACTGTTTATTCCCGCTATGAAATCTGGATTTTTCACATTCGTTGGAAATATATTTTCAAACAGATTCAAATATTTCTGGTTTCACTAAAATCCGGTTTATTTGAATCCTGAACATTCAATTGAAATTTGAAATCGAAATTTCAAACTGCCACGCCATTTCCAATTCCTTTTATAATTAAAATAAATATTTATATTCTAATTTTGATTTAAATAAATATATACGTTCTAATTCTATTCAAAATAAATTTCTAGTCATTATTATTTAAAATAAATCATTTAAATATTCAAAATTCATTAAAATTGCCAAAATAAAAATTTAAATTGGTTCTGATTTTGCGGGTTGTTACAAAATACGTCTTAAAAGTCTTGTCTGAATTTGAAACCAATATTTAAATATATTAATAATCGTTATGTTTTACAAACGATTCCATAACAACTTTCTGAAAAATTGATTTGGACATAACATACAATTTACAAGACAAAATCCCAATTCTCTACTTCCACTAGAAAAATATAGTTTAATAGATTCCAACGTTTCTTTTTTCAACGAATTTCTACTTATAACGAATCCTGTGAAGGTCAAAACGTAATATTATGAACTACCGCAATGTTACAAACTCGATTTTAATTATATTAAAGTTAATACGCTCAATCGTTGTTTAATTAATAAATTCGTTATTATAACTCAAATGTAAACTCCATCAAACTTCTTATATAATCCAATTCACACAATATTGCCAATTAAACTATTTCCAACTATTCCACAATTAAATTATATCATTCCACTATTTATATTAATTTACATATTCAAAATATTTGAATCCAAACCATTTAAATTATCAAATCATTATAATAAAATAATTATATTAATTAATTATTATATTGCTAAAAATCTGGGATGTTACATATGGAATTCAGGGTTATTAATCCCGAACCCATCAACTAAAAGGGCATATCCATTAATCACAGGCATTAAAGTGATTTATCTTCTCCAATCGAAACGATGCACGCTCATCGTTTTACCGAAACACACCCGTACCCACCTCATTTCAACTTTTTACTATCTAGTTCAGTAAAGCGTGCCCTACCTCTATCTAATTGACACAAGTCACCCCTAGACTTGGTCCCTATTCATTACTTTATTAGGCCTCTTATCTCCCCAATCAGCCCCACGCTACAACGGACCTTAACTAGGATTTCATTATACTATTAGGCCTCTTATCTTGCATAATAATCCCCACGTTGTTGGAACAGACCTAATCTACGAGCCACTTATCTTCCGCAATCAGCCTCACGCTGCTAGAACGGATTCCCTCCATTTTAGCTTATTAAATTCATCAATTAAACTTAACACGATTTAAGTTTATTAATAAGCCCAACATATCCTCATGTTATATTCCTAGGTTGTATTAACTTTTCTAGTTAATATTATTCTTTTTGTACAACCCTTTCCCACGTTACTTAATGTTCAGTTAAGTCCCATTTATTCTAGCTTACATGTTCTCCCATTACATGTTCATGTTTTATCCTTAATTTACAGTTCAATCTGATTACAATACTTAATCAGTTCAATATGCCCAAAAATCTTTTTTTATTCAATTTCAGCATTATTCCAATTTAGTGCACAAATAATGATAAAGGCCTAGGCTCTGCCCTGGCCTAGGCTCAGCGCTAAAAGAAAAAGGTAAATGGTCTAGGCTACTCGTAAGGCCTAGACTCAAAATAAACAAAAGCAATTAAAATATGCATAAGCATAACCGTAAATAAACCATAACAAAAAAGAGGACAAGAAGAAGGAGAATTACTTATAAACAATAAAGAAGTGGAAATAAATAGGCATAGACAGTAAACAAATTACAGTAACTTTCAGAAAAATTAAACATATAAGTACTGTAAATATTGCAAACATAAAACTAGCAAATTAAAACTACTTGACTATCTAAACATTCATACGCAAATAACCAATCTAAAAATTACGTAAAAACTCACCGATCTAATGATCAAAGCTTCCCCCGTGGCCTTCTTCTTAGATCTAGCATAACCTCCGCCTCCAAAATTATTTTTTTAAAATAAATATTAAAAACTTAAGAACTTCTTCACCCCTTAAAAATTTAATTATGTGGTCTTTCCTAATTTTGAGGATATGCCTGGGGAAGAAGAAGAAGAGAGAATGAATGTGAAAAAATGAGAGAGGCTTTGCTAATCTATTATAGAGTTTACTAGATGCCCTCAGCCATTCAAATCTAAGATTATATGTGGTCCATCCATGTCATCAGACCAATAAGAAAGCACCACATCAGCCTATGGTTTAAAATAAACCAATAAAACAATGCCAACTTAGAAAACCAACGGGGGAAAATAATTAATGCCGCTGCCTGACGTGTAGGCCAAGGCACGAAATATCCATGTATTGGGTCGACCCACCTGCATACCTGGGTCGACACATGTGTCGACCCAGTTGAGCTGGGTCATACAATGACCGTTGATTTTTATATATGTTTGTTTGATTTTTCTGAATTCTTCTTTAATTCATAACTAATTCATTTTAACTCCAATTCTGGCAAACCAATTGTCCATTTTGATTAGAAAATTACAATGGACCCAATGGTGCTAGTCCCATCATATAATTCTGATTATTATTCTGATTAATATTTAGTTTATTGATCTTTTATACCTAATTATTATTTATTAAAATTCGGGGTGTTACATACACTATCAACTGCAAATATGATTTGTTAATTACATTCATAATATACTAATACCCAGTATTACACTTCCAATGACTAAATCCCTAAAAAATTGTAAATATTAAGTTTGAAACAGATGTCTTCCAATGAATTACACTCATCACTGCCATAATCAATGGATGTAGGTTATGCCAATGCATTAGTGCACTGTTTATTATGGTTATATTCGATAGATTAAATGTGATACTCAAATTGTATAGAATTGGGTCTGACTTAACTAGGTTGTCATAAGAAGATTATAGGCTTAGAGTCATAATGTATAAAATGTCGATTAATTAGAAATAAATAAAATTTGTTCATCATGTTATCAAAGAGTTATATATATGTGTGATATAATTGACATAAGATGTCTACCTAAAAGATTGTGTTTTTGATATTAGCCAGAGCTAATTCAAGGCATAATAAACTATGGGTCTTGGCTCACAAAAATAAATATATACACAGATGTATTTTTGACAGAAAGGGCTGTAAATTTGGGTGGGAGCATGCACTTATAAATTTTCATTTACGCATGCACCTATATGCAACTATATGAATAATTACAAACTACTATATGAATAGTTATCCATCATGTCACAACAAAAATATATATGTTCTACATGTTATTGTATCTCCTGCAGATATTTGCACCAGCATCCACTTATTTATATATTTGTATAATCATGCACTTATATATATATATATATATAAGTGTATATTTGTATGAGCATGCATTTATATGCATCTGAATGGACATGCAGTTATATGTGAGTGTATTTATCACATCACAGTGTATAAGCATTTATATGTTCAACAATGTCATTTGTTACCTTTTAATCTCCTGTAGATGTTTATATCAGCATCAACTTATATTTCTATATCTCTAGTGGATATACCTGTTAGCATGCACTTATATTTAATTATCTCTTATAGATATTAAATGGAAAGCAACATAAATAATTTATCACTGAGATTAGTCCTTGAGAAGGAGAAACTGAATAAGATTAATTTCCTTGACTGGCATCTAAATTTGAGGATTGTCCTCAAACAATAAAGGAAATTATATGTACCTGATGGGCCTATTGCAGAGGCGATAGCAAGATAAATAGCTCGAGTAGAGATGAATGCCTACAAGAAGCATCAAGATGATGCTCTTGATGTCAGTTGTCTCATGCTTGCAACCGTGGCATCAGGGTTTCAGAAGCAACATGAGTTGATGGAGGCATATGAGATTATTGAGCACCTAAAGAAACTGTTCGAAGGGCACACTCGACAAGAAAGGTATGACATAAGTAAGGCATTGTATCACTGCAAAATAGGAGAGAAAGAAACTATTGGTCCCCATGTGCTGAAAAATGATCGGACACATCGAGTATCTTGAAAGGTTAGGCTTTCCATTAACACCTAAAGCTCAAACAGGACTTGTTTTACAATCATTAAATAGTAACTATTCTCAATCTGTGATGAATTGTCTCTTGAATGAAATACAAGAACATTTGACTGATTTATTAAGCACGTTAAGAACTGCTGAAAACAATATGAATAAAGCATAACCTGCCCATGATGATGGTACAAAAGAGGGCTGCTAAAGGAAAGGGTAAGAGCAAGAAAAAGCAAGTTAAGAAAGTTGTTTCCAAGATCGATTTCTAAAAGGCACTGAAGCCTAAAGGAGGGGTACCAAAAGAAGGCGATTGTCACTATTGTGGAAAGCAAATTTATTGGAAATTCGATTATTTTACAAATTTAGAAGATATGAAAACGAAAAAAGGAAGTATGACTTCAATTGAATCAGTTATAAATGTTATAAGTGTCAATTTATCTACTTCTACATCTTGGGTATTAGATACTGGATATGGATTACATATTTGTGTTAATTTGCAGCAAATGTGAAAGAGTAGAAATTTAGCAAAAGGGGAAGTGGACTTGCGAGTTGGAAATGGAATAAAAGTTGTAGCATTAGCCATAGATAGCTACCACTTATCTTTACCCACTGGACTAGTTTTAGAATTAAAAGATTATTATGTGCCTTCCATTAGAATAATTATTATTCATGTATCTTTTTTTTGAAAGGCAATTTTATTCTTTATAACTCTGATTGATTTACAAACTTACATGACTCCACCACAACCAAAACAAATTACAACACTCTCTTTGACACAAACATACAAAATTAAGAAGAAAAAAAAATACATGCAAATAATCCAAAAAAACTCAAAACTACATGTCTTCAAAACTAGCCATATGAACAGATCTTTATTGTAACTGTTATCAACACCTTAAGGAAGATGCCAATCCCCAGTATCAATGTACACTACACAAATAATCTTCAGATAAGTATGTAGTTACACAAACATACATTCCCCAGTATCTAGTTCATCAGTATCTACAATCCCCAGTATCTAGTTGCCAAATCACATTCACTACACAAAGCTAAAACACACAAAACCTCCCATCGGCAGATAAGAATTTCTGAACCAAGATTACCAAATTGCAAAAACCAAAACTGAAGGCATAGAACATCATGTAAAGAAAGGGTCGAACAATGGTGATGGGCTACTTCTCGTATGCCTTTTATATGATTTCATTTTACTTCCAAAAGGTTGCACTTCATCCTGTTTGTAATCAATTCCTTCATCCAAATCATCATCAGGCCAAAAATTTCCTTTCAATTTGCTATTTTTCGATTTAGAGCTTGATAGAGCAGCAGATGAATGAAAGGATAAAGCAGAATTAACAATAGGGAATGTCAAACCTGAACCAGTTACAGAGTAAGGTGGTAAAATAATATTGGAAGGGGGTTTCAGGTTATAGTACGGAGATGAAGATGTGAAAGTAGAAGCAGAAACTGCAATGAACTAGCAGAATTAGTATTTGTGGAAACAACCGAAGGCTTAGAGAAACTAAAAGATGATGAACACGACATTGTGGCATTAGTAGATGAACTAGAAGTGAAAGTAGAGGTAGTAGAAATGTTCAACCCAGGTGTAAATGATGAAGTTGAATCTTTCCTAGCATGAACATGAGCATTAACCTTAACTGGAATTTCATCAAAAAGATTACCAACCAAAGATTCATCATTATTTCTATTGACAATCTCATTCTCCTTATCAACATGTGTATCAAGTTCCGAAAAGTCACCCTTATTATTCAAATTAGCCTCTGTACAATTTACGTCCATTGAAGCATTAGCATTAACCTCATCATTATTTTCCTCAGTTTCTAAAACTTCAAAAGGATTAGCTTCCTTAGGCAGTGCAGCATCATCAACATCATATGCCTTATTATTATTCTCAAACTTCTTTTTCCATACCTTTTAGTTCTAGGATTAACCCAATTATTATAACTAGTAGATGGCTTCTTGTTAAGCTACCCAGATTGAACATTAGCTTTGAAAAGATAATTATTATCAACGTGCTCACCATGATCCTCACAACCCCTAACAGATTTATCATTAAATTCACAAAAACAAGTCTCATGTCCAAATTTTTTGCAAATGGTACAAATTTTTGCTCTCCAATTATAGGATAATCCAATAGTAGGACAATCTTTCCCTAGACCACCTACAACTATTTTGTCAGGGAGTTCAAACTCGGATGAAATTTCTATTAGAGCCTTTGCATATCAAAATCTCTACAACTTCTCCGTACTACTATCAAAACAAATCAAACCCCCTATATGACAAGCCAACCAGTTTATACCCAATAAAGTCCACAAAACTGTAGGAATTCTATAAAGTTAAACCCAAATAGGAACTTTTTTAATCTGAGATTGAGCATTTCCTATAGATGGATCCCAATGCGTAATAATGAACATACATCCTCTTATAAAAATAGGACCAGACTTTAGAATTCTTTCCCTATCTGATCCATTTGGAAACCTGAAAAAGAAATGGACACCGCCAGACTTAATATCAACTACACCATCTAATTTCCAAAACCGATTAAGAAAATTACCATATATGGATAGGATGTTGTGCCATCGAGAAAAAAGCCTACCAAGTAATTATTCCAAAACTTCATGCCTTCTGCCTTAACTGAATTAGGGATCTTCTGTGGCACACCATCACGAGGGATATCAAAATGCATAGGTTGAAAAACACCAATGTTCCTCGGATGTGAACTAAAAAGGGAAGCGTAATCCTTTTTCGTAAAAGAGGGAAACAAGCATTTGAAGTATTATGAATAGCCGAGGTATTGGAAGTAGAACAATTCGCATCTATATCGAAATTGTTGGAACTGAACTGTGGAGATGACGAATTATGATTAATAGAGGAAGTTCTTGGATCAGAGGCACCAAGATTTACATTATAAGGTTTTGCTGAGGAAGGATTGACGACTTTAGGTGGAGGATCGGAGGGAATATGGGGAGAAGAGCGAGAGGGAAGAGGAGGGAACGCTGTGCCGAAGGTAAAGGAGGTGGAAGAAGAGGAGGTCAAGAATTTCGAGGCCACCATTAACGATCTAGGGTTTTCCTATTGATGTATCTTGTTTGGACAAGCTTGATTTTTCATTTGTAATAAAGGAAAGTTGTTGTTCATTTTATTTAAATGAAATATTCTACGGAAATGCATAATTAGTTAACGGTCTTTATATTCCTAACTTTGATATGCCTATTGATAACATAAATACTAAGCGGATTAAATCTAATGATCTAAATCCAACATATCTTTGGCATTATCGTTTAGGCCATATAAATGAGAAACGCATATCAAAGCTCCATAAATATGGAATTTGAATTCATTTGATTACGAATCAAATGAAGAGTGCAAATCTTGTTTATTAGGCAAAATGAGTAAAGAGCCCTTTACTGGACACAGTGAACATGCTAGTGATGTATTAGGCCTTATACATAGTGATGTATGTGGACCCATAAGTACATCAGCCAGAGGTCGGTTTTATTATTTCATTACATTTACTAATGATTTCTATAACGACTCGCTGTTTTTAGTGTCTCGAATTTGTAATTCACCCAACTCAAGACGCTCAAAACAGCAAATCATTATTGCTTATGGGATTAACAAAAACATATAACAGAATCACAGACATATTTTTTATACAATATTTCACAAAAATATACATTTTATAACAAGTATCAAAATTCATCATTTTATATACACAACGAAGCTTCATTGCAATATTTTGAACTGTACAAATTTTAAAATCTTATGGCAGAACAGCAGCGGAACATCTTCAGGAATCCTTATCGTCATCAGCTTCAAATCTAAGCTGTGAATTACTAAGGTTTGACCCCGAAACGAGCAAAAAAAAACTCAGGTCAGGTTGTATTCAAGAAAATATATTCAAATGCAATACTAAAATACAATGGTTATATTGACGTTAAATAATCGCAACAACATGAAAAATTCTTTTAGTGTGCATAAGCATCTAACAGGTCAAGCGTATAGCCGAGAAGGACATACAGATAGATAATCACCCATAAGCAGTCTAAGGTTTCAAAATTTCATTGCTACATATTGTCAACATGAATTTAATATAGGTGGTGGTTTTCAAGTTTAAATTATAGTGAGCTGGATACAACAACATGCATACTTAAATATCTAGATTTTGGTATGCCACATGTTGACGGCAAAAAATGTAAAAAACAGCAAAGATTCCAATTACTAGGAATAATTAACTTGGTCATGCAGACAAGAGCAAAAAAAAGTAAATAACACGAGAGATCTACAGTGGTTCGGCCTTGTGAAGGGCCTACATCCACTTTGAATCTTTGTTGGAATATTATTGATGACCAAGGATTACAAGGTTGAGACAATCTCATGATATCTCATTACATTCACTTTCCATGATACATGATGTCATAATTATCATATATCAAATAAATAAGGCAAAAGACAATTTTGTGCTTTCTTCTTCCTCAAAGAGGAGATGCCATTAATGGAGCTCTAGGAAGGTCTCATGGTCACAAAATCCAGCCTCTTTGAAGTGGGGGCCAAAGGGTATTCATATGAGAGTGGTTAGTTAGGATTAGGTGGGAGTAGGTAGAAATAGGGTCCATATGTAGAAAATTCGCACCCAGCACCCCTGCATACCAGATTTTTGCACCCCCATGCTGGGTGCAAAATTTCACACCTACTGGGTGCGAATCTCGCACTTGCTGGGTGCGAAATTTGGCACCTGCTGGGTGTGAAATTTCGCACCTGCTGGGTGCGAATTTCGCACCTGCTGGGTGCGAATTTCGCACCTGCTGGGTGCGAAGTTTCGCACCTGCTAGATGCGAATTTCGCACCCTGCTGGGTGCGAGATTTCTCACCCTGTGGGGTGCAAACTTCGCACCTGCTAGGTGCAAACTTCGCACCATGCTGGGTGCGAACTTCGCACCATGCTGGGTGCGAACTTCGCACCATGCTGGGTGCAAACTTCGCACCAAGCTGGGTGCGAACATCGCACCATGCTGGGTGCGAAGATCGTCCTTATGGGAGGTGCAAAGGTTATAGGTTCGGGTGTTTTGGTGGCCTGAGGTTCCAGTTCACGGCTCGAACTGTGAGGTCTTTGTTTTGCCATGTTTGGAGGAACGACAAGGTCGACGAAAGTTGTT
Source organism: Allium sativum (assembly GCA_030737875.1). Taxonomy (NCBI): domain Eukaryota; kingdom Viridiplantae; phylum Streptophyta; class Magnoliopsida; order Asparagales; family Amaryllidaceae; genus Allium; species Allium sativum. Next base: position 442,465,075 of record CM060924.1, read on the forward strand.
GGCTAAATCTTGACTTCGAGTCGATCTAGTAATTCTGGGCCACACACTTTTTGGCGGAAATCGGATGAATCGGGCGGTGCCCACATTTTCTACCCAACCGGTTAGGTTGTTCGCCACCGGGACTGTAGGGCCCCGGACCCCCACAGGTGCTGCGCCCGGACCCGCTTGACGGCTCACCTTCGGTTCGGAGCACGCTCGACTTCGGCTCAGATGCGGATGGATACCGATGGAGGTCGCGCTCGAGGGGTGCGACATTCTTCTAGTGGCCAAACTCGAGTCTTCTGGTACTGGACCCCGGATGATATTGGCGATGCCTCTGGGTTGTAATATCACGCGATATGTTGAGTCGAGCGTGTCTTGCGTATTTTTGGGAACCGGACCAAAAGGCCGGTTAACACCACATAGCAAGGCCTCAACAAGCTTTAAGATTTATGTGAAAATACATGGTGAACTACTGACCGTTTTATAACAAATGCTCCTCTTATTTTTAGTTCATTTCATATGACAAACCTTTAAAGTTCATATGACAGTTCAATAAGTGTTCACTGTGAGGTCAGTCATAAAAAAAATACATAGCAGAAATATGACATGTTCAAGGCAGCATATGATTTATTAGACATGCTACACCAAACCTGTCACAATAGTAGTAAAGCATAATATGTATATTTCACTTTCCATAATTAAAGGCAGCACGCTAATATGAGTGAACATTCCAGGAACATGCATAAAAGTATATAAACATTAAACCAGTATGAACCTTTAACACCATAACCTACGTATTTTAAGGCCACCCAGTTTATACCAAGGCATAAGTCGTAGGTGCCTGAAGGCAGCCAAACATTTAACAGCAACATCCCCAATTTATGCGAGAAAGAGAAAAAAAATCTTACTAACATATGTCAACTGACAGTAAGAGGTTACCACATATATTCATATGCAAGAAACAGTCAAGGCAAGGGCATTACTGGATGTACCACGAATGCACATTCAAATTATAGCACAAAATGTTTGCCAGGTTCAAGATTTATGAAAATAAGGAAACAAAGTAAATATATGAAAACACAACATGTGTTTCAAGTTTACAAAATACAGCAGGGGTAGCATCTTCACAAACCAAAATGTTTCCGGTTTATATACAATGTTTCAGATTTTTCATTTAGTAAGGCAACATCCAAGTGTAGTGTACAAGCAAAGCAAGATTATGGCATTATTAACAATTACAGCAATGAACGTTAGAGATCACACAGGCAAAATCAACAACTAAACCATCCATGCATAAACAAATACCAGCAACATATAAGAGTAGGCAAGGAATGATTTCAAAGTTGAAGTACTTGAAATAAATATTGTGAGATAACTCACCTTTGCTCGATGGACAAGTGAATAAAGCGGCTGCGCGCGAAGCAATTTCAAGTGGCGATAGTTGACAAGGAGGACATTGCTTTGACGGTGGAACAACTGTTACTGGTTTGTGGGTATTTGGTGGGCCTGCACCTTCCAGCGAGAGGAGGGGGTTGTAGCTGCGGCCGTTGGTGGAGAGAAGCTCGCCTCAGCGGGTCCGGTTTCAATGGAGAGGACGGTGGCAACTTCAGACAACATGGAATCGGGTATCGGCAAAACTGTAGGCATAAGCATCGATGGTTTGAAGGAGGCACACGTGATTGGACAAGGGAAAAGTACGGTGGCAAAAGGGTAAGAAGTGGTTGCGCCAGTCTCGGGGCAGCGGTGACAAGGTGGTAAAGCGCACGCCAACGGAGGTGGGAATAGCAGATTTCGATTAGGAGCCGTTGATTTTGAAAAGGGGAATGAAATATTTGGGGAAAGTGATTTTTGGGGAAGCAAAGAAATTTTAAATCGGCTGGCAAAGTAAAAAAAAGGAAAGGAGTGGAGAAGAATGGGAAAGTACAATATAAAAAGGGGGACGCGTGGTGTAAATTCAGAAACCAAAAACCACGTGTTGAACCGTGTTGCAAAAATTTAATAAGTGTCATGCCATGCTAGTTTATTTCATTTTAAATTTAACAAGTGGTAAACTTATAAAAAAATTCACATGGAGTATTTATACATTTTCAAATTAAAATTTTAAAGTAAAAAAACCAAATTCAAATCCAAATCCAAATAAATTTATTTTAAATTCAATTAAACTTCTCTAATTTAAATTGGAAAGCAAATTTGTAATTTTTCAATCAAGATATTCAATTTCTTTAAATGTTAATATCGTTAACATTTAACAAAACAAATCTAGACTCAAAGATTAAAATTTAAATTCATAATTATAAAAATCAATTAAAAACCAAGTTACATAGTCTAGATTTCAAAATTATAAACAAATATCAATTTCTTAAATACCAATTCAAAAAAAAAAAAATCATATTTTAAACGTTAAAAATCTGGGTTCGTTATAATTTCAGTAGATATGGTTATGTGTATCTTATGAAACACAAATTTGAGTCCTTTGGAAAGTTCAAAGAATTCAAAATTGAAGTTCAAAACCAACTTGGAAATATATAAAGACTCTTCGAACGAATCGAGGAGGAGAATATTTAATCCAAGAATTCAATGACTATATAAAAGAGTGTGGAATTATATCACAACTCACTCCACTTGGAACACCACAATGGAATGATGGGTCCGAAAGGAGAAATCGTACCTTTTTAGATATGATACGGTTAATGATGATTCAAATAGATCTTCCAATAAGCTTTTGGGGTTATGCTCTTGAAATAGCTGCATTCATACTTAATCGTGTTCCTAATAAAACGGTTCTAAAGACGCTACCTGAGATATGGACTGGCAAATGTCCTAGTGGTTCGGCGTTAAATATGAGGATAGAATATGAGGAAATAACTGAAAAATAGGAGAAAAAGAAAGAAAACAGGATTTTTATAGTGGTTTGGCGTTAACGAGCCTACGTCCACTTTATATTTGCTCATTTCATTCAAAGATTAAAATTACAAGGAATATTGTCTCTCAATCACTCGAATTCAATGAAGAATTCTCTCTGAATGCATTGAATTTTGTTGAATAAGATGGTGATTATCTATGGGAAAGTGTTAGCCATGGCAGCCATGGATGTTGAGATGCCAAAAGTCCCCTCAAAATGACAAGTATTGGGCTATTTATAGGCATTTCTAGCAGGCGGTTCGCGGGATGACGTGGTGCTCATCCCGGAAATCTCGGAGCGGTTCGTGAGTGAGTGGAGAAGTGGTCAAAGTAGCCGTTATCAATACGTGCCATCAGATCCGTGATCTTCAGTTCGCGGTGATCGTGGAGCTTGACCAAGTCTTCATGCTTTTTCCCTGGAGATGGGGTCGGGTCGTGAACCAAGGGTCATGAGCCAGGTCACAGGCCGGGGTCACGAGCCAGGGTCATGAGCCGGGGTCACGGGCCGTGGCCACGAGCCGGGTCATCTGGCGATGAAAATATGACCATGTGCACCATTGCTCTGACTCAATCAGTGGCACATATATCCTGTGTGGCCTGGTCAAAAAGAAGACTAACATTTTACCCCCTAAAGTACATCTTATCGTAGATGAGATGTTCTTTGAATAAATCAGGCTGAATCTTTCCGGAATGTTATTCGTCCTTGAGAAGGCTTTATCACCTTGTCATGTCCCCTTGAGTAGTTCTGATATTTCGACTCTTCGTTGTGCAGATGATTTGTCGTACGTCACACTGCTTTATTTGGTGCTCCTCAGGCCAAATTATATGGTTGGCATAGTCGAAACGATCGAGTAATCGTTTAAACCTTGTCAATCAAGAGGTCAAATTCATTCATCAAAAGTCATGCTGGATTGTTGGCTCCCGGGCATGAATCTACACGCATAGATCGTTGCTAAACGACGTCATTTTCCTACGCAGGTCAAGCGCATTATCCAGTCGGACATTCTTTTACGCACTAGTCAATGTATGAAGTAGTCATCAGATTCATTGGGTAGTTCAGGAATCTTTGGGCTCTGAGCTAGTATTTGAACCGCTAGGATAAAGCACATCAGAATCAACATATGAATATGTCATCTATACTCGGCTTTAAACTATCCCGACATCGTGATATTAACAGGGCTCCATGATAGCATCAAATCGTAACAATAAGGATCCTGAAAGACACGATCACTCCGGATCATGTCAATAAAAAATCAGAAATCCATTGTCGCATCAGACCATATTTTAAGGAATCCATAATCGTTCTGGATCGTTTAGTAATCTGCTATTCACATACTGATCAGTGAGGGATGTTATTGAAATCATGTGGGCCAGTGTCCATATGATCATCACAATCATAAGGCAGTAGAGAAGTTTATAACACCTTCCATTTGGTGTAGCAGCAATTTGAGTCTTTGAAGTCACATTTTACCCGTAAGCTGGCTCGTTTGAACGGGAAAGATGCATCCTGTCACATTCTGAAGATATAGTGTATATGCTCCAGCTCATGTGCCAGGCCAGGGTCGTATTCAAAGTCAGCTTGCGAATCGACATTCATGCTCTAGGGGATATTGGAGGACAAGCGAAGTTAGTGCTTATGCCCCCAACATCGGTGGGGGTTGAGCTAAGTCAGTGGGCCATCCAATCCTTAAGCCTTTATACTTTCCATCGTTGATTCTGGCCAAAGTTGCAGATTTAATAATCTTAGTTAATCCAAGCTATTCTGTATGCTTTCTCGAGTTAGCAAGGGTATGAGTCGTGTACGCGAACGGTCGAATTACATTCGATTTGATGTCATTCCTTCTCTATAGTCAGTTAGTGAGGATTGCCTCATCGGGCGCCAGTGAATTTATTTACTTTCATCGGATCAGTCACAGAGTTGAGTAAGCTCATTAAATGCAAGTGAATAAATGTCGTTATGAAGTTTGTTGGTCCCCTCCGTTCATGCTTCAGCATAGTCCGAAATGGCCATCACAGTCTTGTTGATTATGTTTCTCATGCTCAGTTCCATTGGGCTTGACAAACAAGAACATGGGCTTGATTAGTGAAACTGGTTCTCTCTGGAACTGCATACTCTTATCATCCTTTTCTAGGGCTTTTTATGACACCACACGTCCGTTAATGCCACTCACTAAGGGAATGCATTAAGTTTCATGAAGCATTACAGGTAAACAGACACAATATAATTACAAGACAGATATAGATAAGATAACAACGGAAATTTAAATTTTTATTTCAGACACAAATCATAATATCGTGGTTCACAATACCATAAGTCACAAAAACCATTACAATAAAATAACTTCTGTCTTGCACCATAAGAGTACACAAGTATATAAAAAACATAATTCCCCAATTAAAAGAGTTAAGCCATAGTAGAGACAAGAACTTGAGCCATACTTCAGAAGTAGCTCTTAGCAAGATGATATCTGAGTCCTAACTAAGCCTGAGTGTTTCCTCCCCGAGAACCTTGGCGAAGGGGGGAAACGGAAGAAAGAAGGAGAAACAAAAGGGTCAGACATAAAGTCTGGCGAGTCTAGTTACTTTTAGCCAGTAAATAAATAAAAGTAACATGATAGGCATAAAAAGTGGATAAGAGAGATCACTACATAAACGGCAGGCGTGACAAGGTGGACAGGGTAAGGTGTATACACTTCTCTAATGATTACTCTGCACCATTACTAGCATAACTAAATGAGATGATCCCTTCTACTATAAGTTGGTAGACTTAGGGCATATGTCCGAGTTTACCCTAACCACTACCCTAATCGATTGACTCCCTACTTCGTAAATGTGCTGGCCCCACAATAGGAGGTATCACTTCCTAAAGTGGCAACCCTTAAGGTGTGCACAACCATATCTACTGGTGTCACGGTCGTCTTATCCCCCTCTGCCTGGCTCATGCACGCACATAGCCAGTCGGTTTGCGCCGCCGACACCGTCTGTCTCGTTTGGATCTCTTATAATCAATCAGTAAGCGTGCCCCTTCTCCGCCTCGTACAGAGTTCTTTATTTGATACCTACTCCGGGTTACTGACTGAAATGGGTCCCACACAATATGATACAAGCTCCCCCCTTTGTCTTGTATCCCCACTAGGTTTTTCACTGACTATGTATACCCTTAGGTTTCTTTAATTACATAGCCTTATGTCGGTTATGCTAACCCTAAAGGGTGTCTTTAATTACATAACCTTATTGGGTTAAGTTCGTCGGCCTATATGTAAATATTACCCACCCCCTATAATTTACTTAACCATCCACTGCCCATCCAATTTTACTTAACCCTAACTTAAGTTCATAATCATACAATCCTTATGGATTAAATTAGGTTAAGTAGTCCAATTCTTAACCATGTCCATTTATGGTTTATAATGGGCTAGACCTCCCATATTAGGCCTACAATATGTGGATGCTGGATATGCCGGTCGGGTCCGGGCAGACTTATTCCCCAGTTGGGCCTAACCTCGTGTCATAGCCCGATTCGTAAATACGTACTTAGACCTCCCACATTAGGTTCAACATTAGTGGCTGCTGGATATGTCGGTCGGGTCTGGGCAGACTTCCACCACTAATGCAACCTAACCTCGTGTAATAAGCACAATTACAATTCCTAATTGTAATTACTAAACATTTCATTTTTAATTAATTAATTAATCCTTTCCCTTTATAAGTGTTAATGCCCACTTTATCCAATAATTTGAATTATATGTCCAAAAATGTTCATATTCAAATTATGTCAATTATTAACCCTTTTTTCCCCATTCCCAAGCTAGCATACTCATAAATTGAAGGCATGCCTAGGCTAGACAATAGCCTAGTCATAAACGATAATAGGGAAGATAATGGGAACATAACTAAAGTGGTTATCTTGGCATAAGCATAAACTAGCATGATAATAAGGTGAATGGACATGTAATTAACATCATAACAAGTTGGACATAAAACTGATGAACTTGTGGCAGTTACTACGATGTCAAAGCAAGCATAATGGGATCTAAATTAACCATTTAGATGTCCAACTATTTAGATTTAGCATAATTAGGATGACATAGTAACATGTTTAGATCTAAAGATGGATTCACATGTCAAGTTTACAACATATCCAAATTGATCACAATATGACAGGTGAAAGGTGATTTACATAGAGAACTAGATCCACCAATGTTACAACAGTCCAATTTAATAAATGTACATTCTCCACAATATAGTTGCATGTCAAGATCCACATAGACAGCATAATAGAATAACCACAATTGTATTAGATCTAGGAAAATAGATCTATCATGCCATAATATAGGGTTTAACACTAGCATAGAATCACAATTTACAACATATCTAATTCATAGTCTTTCGTAATTTTCTTTTATTTATCTAAACTTAAAAGCAACTAGAAACTCATAGCGTTAGGTTTAGAGAATTGAGAAAGAACAGATCTTGAATTTTTGAATTTTATTTGCAAAGTATGTTGTTGTAGAAAATGGTTCCGTCTCAGTTCACACCCCGACAGCATATGGCCTCCATGATTTCCAATGAAGAAAATAGGAGAATATGACACATATATGTAGCTGCCAGACCCCCTGAAACCGAGTGCCACATCATCCCTAGGGGTGTTGACACCCCTGTGGGTGGGTCGACAACCCTTAAGGAGGGTCGACCCCCTAGAGCGGGAATTCTGCCTCTATTTTTCAATTTTCGAATTTGAACTATTCTGTATAAAATTCTGACTCATCTCTTACTCATATGTGTATACATAATATTTCTGCGCGTATACAAACTTAAAACCATTATAACTTCTTCATACGGTGTCCGTTTTACGCAAACCAAATGTCTATCTTGACCAGAATTTCGAGATGGACGCAATGGTGCAGTCCGTTTTCCTCCAATTATGTATATTAAATTAATTACTATTTAATTTATTTTCTTTAATGTCGTTAAAAATTCGGGGTGTTACATTCTCCCCTACTTAAAGGATTTCGTCCCCGAAATCTCTAAGTTGAGAAGAATGCATATCCTACCATCCATCATCCATCTACTCATCCACCAATCACTGACATCCATTGTCCTTAAAGGTTTCTAATGCTTATATGAATATATGCAAAGGTGTGTAAATGTCCCAACACTAATGCGAAGATCAGACGGTCTGCTGATTCAGTTGACCTCCTTCATGCAATGTATGTTAGTGCCATGAATCCAATATGTATGCAAATAATCCTATTACATCATGTGAGTTCTACATGTGTGCACATTCATTCATCCAAATGCAACATCCATATGCTAACTCATTCATTTCTATCCATAAAAGAAAAGAAAATGCATATACATCCATATGCAGTATGAGAGTGATTGAGCCGATCTTAGTGCCAAATGTGTGCGTATATGCATCCACAGGCCACCACTAGCAAATACTTGCATCCACCAAACATAGCATGTTTCAAACACATGTTTACATCCATAAGATTCCTATATAAAGGCCGAAAAATACTATGGATAAGATATACTCTACTGACAGAAACAAGCACTGATAAAACTTTGAAAAAGGAGTTAAGAACATACCCTCGAAAAGAAAAGGGTACGAAGCACGAATCTTATCTTCGGTCTCCCAAGTCGCATCTTCTGGGCTATCTCCCCATTGAACCTTTAACAACTCGATCTCCTTATTGTGCAGCTTTTTAACTTCTGACCCAAGAATACGGGTAGGGACTCCTCTGACTGTCGCCTCCCATTCCACTTCTACTTCTTCCAACATACTAGGCTCAACAACTTCTACGGTGTCATGCAGACATTTCCACAGATGAGAGACGTGGAAAATGTCATAAACACCGGAAATATTTTTTGGGAGTTTCACTCTATAGGCCATTTAGCCAATTCTCTCGGTTATGGGAAATGGTCCCACAAACCTAGGTGCCTACTTCCCTACTGCTCCGAAGCGAACCACATTCCTTAAAGGTGATACTTTGATAAAAACTAGGTCTCCCACTTCGAATTCGATGTCAGTTCTTCTCTTGTCCACATAGGACTTTTGCCTATCTTGAGCTGATATCGTCCGCCGTCGAATAAGGTCAATCTTTTCGGACGTTTCCCTAGCCATATCTGGTCCAAGTAATAATCTTTCTGTAGATTCCCACCAACAATTTGGTGATCTACAGGGTCCGTACAATGCTTCGAAGGATGCCATGTCGATGCTAGCTTGATAACTGTTATTATAGGCAAACTCTACTAAAGGATGATGCTCTTCCCAAGTCCCTCCGAAGTCTAGGATAAATAGTCTTAAAAGATCATCAAGAAATCTGTTCACCCTCTCCGTCTGCCCATCGGTCTGAGGAGGATAAGCGGTTTGCAAACTCCTCCAAAATTCGCTAGTAAAGATAGGGTCACGATCACTTATGATGTTGGAAGGTACTCCATGAAGATGAACTATCTCATGAACATAAATTGTGGCCAACTACAATGACATAAATTGTGGCCAACCACAATGTCGTCCTCTTACTCTTAACCGGAATAAAGTGAGCGCTCTTAGTGAGTCTATCTACCACCACCCAAATACTGGTATTGCCTTTCTTTGACCTAGGCAAACCATCTATGAAATCCATAGAGACGCTCTCCCATTTCTACTGCGGAACCTCCAACGGATGAAGTAATCCACCGGGCTTCTTTTGCTCAGCTTTAACCTGTTGGCAAACTAAACACTGAGAAACAAATTCAGCTACATCATTCTTCATCCCAGTCCAAAAGAAAACCCTCTTCATGTCTCTATACATCTTGTCACCACCTGGATGAATAGTCATCATAGAATGGTGGGCTTCTTCTAGGACTGCCTTTATCAAGCTTCCAGTTTGAGGAACACAAAGCCTTCCATCTCGTCGCAACCACCCCTTTTCATCTATGACATATCTATTGAGGTGACTAGAAGTCTTCCCTCTTCTGAGCTTTTCCATAATGTCTAAAGTTTGTGGGTCACGTTGTTGCGAAGCTCCTATTTGGTCCATAAGATTTGGTTGTTTCTCCAAGGATGTAAACAAATCAGGCAAAACCTCGATGGAGGGTCTAAAATCAAAAGCTGATATGAACTCCAAGTTCTTTCTTTCCGCAAACAGAGGACTCAAGGCCATCCTCTGCCTACTTAGTGCGTCTGCAACCACATTACCCTTTCCAGGGGTATAAGCAATTTCAAAATCATAAGAAGCTAAGAACTCCATCCACCGTTGTTGCCTTAAGTTGAGATCCTTCTGTGAGAACATATACTTGAGAGACTTATGGTCGGTGCATAACTCGAACTTCTCTCCAAGTAAATAATAACGCCACTTCTTTAACGCAAACACTATGGCAGCTAACTCTAGATCATAGATGGGGAAGTTCTTCTCATGAACTCTCAACTGTCTACCCCCATAACATACTACTTTTCCTTCTTGCATTAGAATCGCGCCAAGCCCTGCACCACACGCATCAGTGTAAACAGTAAACACCTTATTTTTGTCAGGAAAGATCAAGACTAGGGCTGTTGTCAGAGCCCTCTTCAGTCGTTGCAAAGCAACGTCACAGTCTATATCCCATGAAAATGTCAAGTTCTTCTTTGTCAACCTGGTGAGAGGGGCTGATATCTTAGTGAAGTCCTTAATGAACTTCCTATAGTAACCTGCCAACCCAAGAAAGCTTCTCACCTCGGTAACATTTGAGGAATCTGCTAATCTGCACTGCAACCACCTTGGAGGGATCTATAGCTATCCCTTCTTTGGAGACTACATGCCCTAAGAATCTCACCCCTTTTCTCCAAAAATGGCATTTGGAGAACTTCGCCTTAAGCTGATGGTCACGGAGAATTTTCAAAACTTCTCTCAAATGTTGGGCATGCTCTTCCTCGCTTTTGGAGAAGATCAAAATATCATCAACAAAGACTACAACAAATTTGTTTAGGAACTCCTGAAACACCCTACTCATCAGATTAACAAAATCGGCAGGTGCATTTGTCAAACCAAAAGGCATAACTAGCCATTCAAAGAAACTGTCGGGAGTTCTGAAAGTAGTCTTATATATGCTATCCTCAGCCACCCTTAACTGATGGAACCCCGTAGCCAAGTTAGACTGAGAAAATACCGAGGCACCAACAATCTGATCAAATAAATCATCAATCCTCGGAAGCGGGTGCCTATTCTTCTTGGTGAGCTTATTCAACTCTCTATAGTCAACACACAAACGAAGTGAACTACCCGCCTCAGTTGCAAATACTACTGGAGCACCCCATATAGATATGCTTCGTATGATAAACCCTTTCTCAAGTAGCTGCCCTACTTGCTTACTCAGCTCCCTCCTTTCCCTTGGAGCCATGTGGCGCACTGGTAATGGAACTGGCTTTGCATTATCAACCAGATATATGTGGAGGTCGATCTCACGCCTTGGAGGTAAACCCCGTACCTCATCAAAATCATCGGAATAATCTCGAACCACTGGAACAGGTTGCAAATCATCTATGGATGCATCTAGAGACTCTAGAAAACTAAGCATAACAGACCCTTGGGGGTCACAAGAAACTTCGAGGGTCTTCCCATGACAAGTCAGGAGTATAAAAACCCTCCTTTCACAATCCAGAATGGCCCCATACGTGGTAAGCCAATCCATTTCTAGAATCAACCATAGCCCATAAATCTGAGCACATATGCGTCGCACTCAAACTCGATGCCTAACACAGATATTTTCAAACCCCGACAAATCATTGATAAATGAGCTGAACCACCAAAGGGGTTTGAAACAACTACGGGATCTACTACCATACTAGCAATTAAGTGCAGAGATTCAACCACAAAACTAGATATAAACGAGTGTGGAGCGCTAGAATCAGAAAGTGTTCTAACTGGATGGTTTGAAAGAGAAACTAAACTTTCTACGGAAACTTTTCTACCTCTTTCAAGAACACTGATCGCGAGAGCCTGCACCTGCCCTCCAGAAGTTCCGGCTCTTTGACCTTGTCCCTGCGATCCCTGTTTCTTTGGGCACTCTTTAGAGAAGTGGCTGACTTCTCCGCAATTGAAGCAATTTCTCTTCCTTCTCATAAAGTCTTTGATCAAGTGACCTTCCTTTCCATAATTGTGACATTTTCTCTTATCCTTGCCTTTATCATCTTTCCCTCCTTTCTTCTGTTGTCGTTGCGGCCCCTTCTTGGGCCACACCTTCTTATTCTGAGATGTCCCCTCAACTTTTTCTTCCTTCTTTTCTCCCTTGTCCTCCTCATGCATTAGGGCCATATCAACAAGCTTTCCAAAAGTGGCCCTCATTGGAATATGGGACATGGCTAACCCATGTAGAGGCTCATTCAGCCCTTTAGCAAACCGCAAAGCCCTTTTGTGCGGTGTATCCACCAATTCTAACCGAACCTTGTCAGCTGGTTGAACTTGTTCACATGCTCTTTCACCGTCAAGTTTCCTTGTTTGAGTGCTAAGAATCTCTCCATCTGTATGCTTCTCTTAGCTTGGGAAAGAAATTACATTTCGAACCTCTGTCTAAAGTCTTCCCAAGTTTCCACCGGACATCTAGCTTGGGTGACTTCCCACCAAAATGTGGCTTCGTCCTTTAATAGCCAAGCAGCTAACTGAATCTTTCTTCGATCCTCTACTTCAAAGATTACGAACAAGTCCTCGGTCTCCTTAAGCCAGTTCCTAGCTTCTATGAATGTCTCGTTCCCATGGAATGGCTTCCCTCCCATAGCACGGAAGTCCTTGCAGATCTTGGCGAAGTTATCTGCTTTTGAGAGGGAGGAGGAGGAATGACTGGTGCAGCTGGAGGAGGAGCACCTCTTTGGCTTTCGCCCAAATGCCTACGGAACCATCCGGGTATTTTGACGCCCTCTGGGATAATAGTAATGTTTTCTTCCCCGGACATGCTGAAAAAGGAAAAAGGAAGAAATTTAGATAAGGGACCGAAGGATTTTACATATGGCTTCTTGGGGAATATTTTCAAAACAGACTTTTCTTTTTGTAAATACTTTCTTTTAAAATCTTTTTGAAAAATAATTTTCAAAAACTTTAATCTAATCTGGTAACCTTCAGCTCTGATACCAAGTGTGACACCCCATGTCCGTTAATGTCACTCACTAAGGGAATGCATTAAGTTTCATGAAGCGTTATAGGTAAATAGACGCAGAATACAAGACAGATATAAATAAGACAACAGTGGAAATTTAAATTTTATTTCAGACATAAATTGTAATACTGTGGTTCACAATACCATAAGTCACAAAAACCATTACAATAAAATAACTTCTGTCTTGCACCATCAGAGTACATAAGTATATAAAAAACATAATTCCCCAATTAAAAGAGTTAAGCCATAGTAGAGACAAGAACTTGAGCCATACTTCAGAAGTAGCTCCTAGCAAGATGATATCTGAGTCCTGACTTAGCCTGAGTGTTTCCTCCCTGAGAACCTAAGGGAGGGTGGGGGAAACGGAAGAAAGAGGGAGAAACAAAAGGGTCAGATACAAAGTATGGCGAGTCTAGTTACTTTTAGCCAGTAAATAAATAAAAGTAACATGATAGGCATATAAAGTGGATATGAGATATCACTACATAAATGGCAGGTGTGACAAGGTGGACAGGGTAAGGTGTATACACTTCTCTAATGATTACTCTACACTATTACTAGCATAACTAAATGAGATGATCCCTTCCACTATAAGTTGGTTGACTTTGGGCATACGTCCGAGTGTACCCAAACCACTACCCTAATCGAAATTGAAATCGTTATATATTCAATTCATTTCGAAATCGTTATATATTCAATTCATTTCGAAATCGTTATATATTCAATTCATTTCGAAATCGTTATATATTCAATTCATTTCGAAATCGTTATATATTCAATTCATTTCGAAATCGTTATATATTCAATTCATTTCGAAATCGTTATATATTCAATTCATTTCGAAATCGTTATATATTCAATTCATTTCGAAATCGTTATATATTCAATTCATTTCGAAATCGTTATATATTCAATTCATTTCGAAATCGTTATATATTCAATTCATTTCGAAATCGTTATATATTCAATTCATTTCGAAATCGTTATCGATATAAATATCGTTCGCGTCAAAATGGCGCATCACTAATCAACACGGCTTTATATATTCTATTTCAAATATTTCTTTTTGTCAACACACGACTAATCTCAATGAATGAGTACCGTCCACGTGTGACTATTTTTGTTAAATTATTTCGTTCAACACATGACTAATCTCAACGGATGAGTACAATCAACACATGAACCTTTATTTTATATTGATAAAGATGTAAATTTTATTATTAAAATATTCGTTCAACACATGACTAATCTCAACGGATGAGTACAGTCAACACATGAACCTTTATTTTATAATAATAAAGATGTAAATTTTATTATTAAAATATTCGTTCAACACATGACTAATCTCAACGGATGAGTACAGTCAACACATGAACCTTTATTTTATATTGATAAAGATGTAAATTTTATTATTAAAATATTCGTTCAACACATGACTAATCTCAACGGATGAGTACAGTCAACACATGAACCTTTATTTTATATTGATAAAGATGTAAATTTTATTATTAAAATATTCGTTCAACACATGACTAATCTCAACGGATGAGTACAGTCAACACATGAACCTTTATTTTATAATATTCTTTATTTTCTAAATTGGAATGAGGCCCAATCAATTACCATATAAAGTTAATTATATGGATTTTCATACAACACATGTATATAATAGCATTGAAAAATAATCAACCATCAACCAAAGTGCACTACACTGCATAAGCATCAAATATAGATATCTAACGCTTATAACAGTCTGTCAATCAATCGATCGACATATTTAATTAATCAGGATGAGTGAACTTCATATTTCATCCCAACACCCGTGTGGGGTTTCAAACAATCAAACACAGATTTTATTTGTGCAGTTGGGCGATGTGTAAAATTTATCGTCCCAATCAATGTCATTCAAATAGGTGTACATAAACAAACCGTCCGGTTTGTAAATGAATATTTATTTATTCGCATTCACTATATTCATATTCACGTTAAAAATTATATTTTTAACGATAAAACATTTTATTTTAACATATGAATTTCTATTCAGTTCATTAATCAAGTAAAATGATATTTTTACTTTTCTAACATATTTTAGAAAATTTCGGCGGCATAACGGCACGATACTAGAAACGGGACGAGGCCTAGCCTTATCCCCGGTCTAGTGAAGGCCCACGCCATTCACTCATCAATCAAATCAATTTCCATTTCACCAAACAATTCAATTCACACCTAATAGACTAACCAACTACACAATCAAACAATTTAACAAACAAGCCATCCATGGTCTGTGGATGACGGGTGTCGGGTGCTACTAAACACCGTCTGCATCCTAGTTTATATTTATTACTATAATAGAAATTGAAGAGTGAGAAGTTCTCACCGAAAGCTATCCTAACTTCACGGCTCTTCACTGATAGAAATCTTCATTGCTATCGCATCTTCGCTATCTTCTTTGCCCGTAGCCACTACATATATAAAAATCACACATTTTTATATTTTGTTGTCTTTGAAATAAAAATCACATTTTTATTTATTCACTTTCCATTTAAAAATCATATTTTTATATTTGCTTCATACATTTAAAAATCGAATTTTTACTTCGTTATACTTTATATAAAAATCAAAATTTTACTATGTTATTCAATATATAAAAATCGAATTTTTTACTACTATGTCATATAGATAAAAATTATATTTTTATCACGCTATTTAATATATTTTATAAAAATTAAAGTATCTATCGTTTGATATAAAATTAGACTTCAACTGTAAAGTCACTGACACCACCATAGCTAGAAAGAAACGTGGTGCTCTCCCTGCAGTCTGTATCCCGTTTTTAACTCATACCGGGGTGTGAGGCTCGCGAATCTACGAAATACACAAAGCTAGGCCACGTAAGCCTTGCTTCGATCATCATCCACAAGACTTTGCTTTGCAACAGAAGCCTTGATCACAGCATCTTAGCATGCCACATAGGCAGTCCACTCCATACGATTGATTTCCATCGATATATAACCTCTGAGCTCGTACATCTCAGAGAAGGGCGTTAAGCAAAAGAATAAATTCTCCACCGCCAAACAGATATATATTTAACAGAGAT
Source organism: Allium sativum (assembly GCA_030737875.1). Lineage (NCBI taxonomy): Eukaryota > Viridiplantae > Streptophyta > Magnoliopsida > Asparagales > Amaryllidaceae > Allium > Allium sativum. The sequence continues at coordinate 442,481,165 of CM060924.1, forward strand.
CAGTCAGTATAGAACAAAATCCAATGTCAGACACACAGTCCATTTACAAGTCCGTCCTGGGTCTGAACGAAACCGGAGGCGTCAAATTCCTCGTATATCCGTCCAATCAACATATACGTTCAGACGGCTACTACTTCCGTCCCTTTCCGGTAGCTACTCCGGTTAGGAACCTCAGTAGCGCCCATCCAACCGATACGAAGATCGTCGGTCTTGAATCGTCTTTGCATTTTTCCAATTCGAATCGCTCGATGAATTATTTGAAATGAGGGTTAGCTCGGCCTTTTCAAATAATTCACGTCATTAGAATTTAAATCGATTCTTTATATGGTTATATTATTTGACATCCATCTTTTAGTTATTTAATGTTATTTTCATGTCATACACATACAACCATCAAATATCAAACAATTCAAGCCCACTTGGTTTATTTGCAACCTATGTTGCTTATAATATTTTATAACGATTTTTCGCCATTTTTATTTATTTAAAAATGGCCATATTTAATTAAACGACATTTCAGGTCGTTTCGTGTCACTGGCGCTGTTTTTCCCTTAATTTGTTTTACACATATCGGAAAATCTAACCGTTGGATCTTCACAAATTTTACATCATTAGGAAGGTCTTTTCAAAACGAATACAACGATTCCAGTTTTGGGAAAATCCGACGGTCGGATCTTCCACACTAACCATTTGAAGTTACGATTTCAATTTACGAACTGTAGCGTCGTTATTCGATTAAATTTAATTATATTTATATATATATAAATATAATCGTTTCTTGCGCTGTTTTTCCTTAATTTTGAATTAAACATTCCAGACAATCCAACCGTCGGATCTTCACAAAGTTGGTGCCGTTGGAAAGATATCTCCAAGGCGAACCCAACGGTTGAGGTTTCGGGAAAATCCAATGGTCGGATCTTCCGCACTAGTCATTTGAAATCACGGTTTCAAAATATGAACTGCACGGCCACGTTTCGTTTTAATTCTATTTATATTTATATATTTATATAAATATAGTTCATTCAATGATTTCCATATCGTTTTCACTTCAAATATTTTTCTAACACCCTAAAATTTTGGAAAATTTCGCCATAACCTCCCCTGCACCGGGAGCATCGGGAAATCGCAAATAGCGTTCCCGGTCCTTCTAATCTCAAAAAGAAAAAGAAAAAGCCAAGCGGCTAGCCAACAGGCTCATAAAATCATCACCCAAACAAAGCAGTAAATGTGTACCTATTTGTCGGGCACAAATTTTATTCCTCTTCTCTAGCCCCTTTGCTATAACCTGTTCAATAAATATGCAGGTACATATATATACAGTTCTTATCATTTATCATCTTCTATTCAACTTCATATTTGATTTCCGTTTGGTTTAAAGACACCATTTATTCTAATGTTACATACATAGGTGCAAATCATTTCATTAGCTAATTAATGAATATTTCATCTCATATATGTTTATTTTGAACAAGTGGCTATTCTTAACACTTCACATTTCAACGATTTATGCATACAATAAAAATGTGATTTTTTATTGTAAAACAATTCATTTCAAAACACTATTCTTCTATATAGTTCAAGTTGGTGATAAAAATGGGATTCTTATCATAAAACAATTTCTTTTAAGACGAGATTATTTTACACAGTTCATATAGTCGATAAAGGGTGATTTTTATTATCAAACAATTATTTCAAAATATGAATACCATCCAACACATGAATTTCTAATCAACGAATGAATATCAATTCAACACATGAATGTTTTCTATAGTTTCTATATATAGATACATATGTGATTTTTATTATCGAACAGTTTATTTCAAAATATGAATACCATTCAACACATGAATTTCTAATCAACGAATGAATATCAATTCAACACATGAATGTTTTCTATAGTTTCTATATATAGATAAAAATGTGATTTTTATTATCGAACAATTTATTTCAAAATATGAATACCATTCAACACATGAATTTCTAATCAACGAATGAATATCAATTCAACACATGAATGTTTTCTATAGTTTCTATATATAGATAAAAATGTGATTTTTATTATCGAACAATTTATTTCAAAATATGAATACCATTCAACACATGAATTTCTAATCAACGAATGAATATCAATTCAACACATGAATGTTTTCTATAGTTTCTATATATAGATAAAAATGTGATTTTTATTATCGAACAATTTATTTCAAAATATGAATACCATTCAACACATGAATTTTTCTATAGTTTCTATATATAGATAAAAATGTGATTTTTATTATCGAACAATTTATTTCAAAATATGAATACCATTCAACACATGAATTTTTCTATTCAATGAATAAATATAGTTTTTTATTATCGAACAATTTATTTCAAAATATGAATACCATTCAACACATGAATTTTTCTATAGTTTCTATATATAGATAAAAATGTGATTTTTATTATCGAACAATTTATTTCAAAATATGAATACCATTCAACACATGAATTTCTAATCAACGAATGAATATCAATTCAACACATGAATGTTTTCTATAGTTTCTATATATAGATAAAAATGTGATTTTTATTATCGAACAATTTATTTCAAAATATGAATACCATTCAACACATGAATTTCTAATCAACGAATGAATATCAATTCAACACATGAATGTTTTCTATAGTTTCTATATATAGATAAAAATGTGATTTTTATTATCGAACAATTTATTTCAAAATATGAATACCATTCAACACATGAATTTTTCTATTCAATGAATAAATATAGTTTAAGCATATGAAAATAATTCAAACACAAGAATATTATTCAAAATTTCGGCAGCATAACGGCAGGGTAGTTACACCGGCACCGTCCCTAGTACGGCTCCTCGCTCTACCTTAAAACCTCGCGGTTTTTGACAATGGGAATCATGCATCTAGTTCGCACGCAGGCGGCATGTATATATTTATTTCATTTCCACAAACTAATCCTATGTGGTTTCAACCAAATATTTTTCAACCACAAACGGGTATTTTTCAACCGAAATCAACCAATATCAATCACAAACAATCCCAAACAATCATTCGCTATCAATCAATTTTCAGAACAATTTCAACCAATAAATATCGTCCATGGTTTGTGGACGAGGGGCGTATATATATATATATATATATATATATATATATATATAGATAGATATTTATATATAGCAATTCACTTTCATTTTCAACACATATATATAATTATAAAAAGAAATTGAAGAGTGAGAAATCCTCACCAATAGCTATCCAATAACACGACTCTTCCTTTATGGAAATCTTTGTCTATTTCGTCTTCTTGTCGCTTTCGTTGCCCGTATTCTCTACATAGGTAAAAATCGAATTTTTACTATGTTATTCAATATATAAAGATCATATTCTAAAAACAAAGATTATATTTTTAATATTCCTATGATGTAAAAATTATATTTTTTATTGCTTTAAAAATATAAGAATCATACCTTACTTCTTCTACTTAACAAAAAATTCCGTTTTTTCTATTTTTAAAAATATGATCTTTATTTTTGCAAGTTCAAACCTTTTTCTTTTAAAAGATTAAACCTTTTTCTATTTCAAAGTTTAAACCTTTTTCCTATTTTAAACCTTAAAATAAAATCAGTTTTTATTTTCTTAAAAAAAATCAGTTTTTAAAATTCTTTTTAAATCAGTTTTTAAAATTCTTTTTAAATCAGTTTTTAAAATCTTTAAAAATTCAGTTTATAAATCTTTAACAAATCAGTTTTTAAAGATCTTTAAAAATTCAGAAATTAGTTTTTTTTTAAATCATTTTATAAATCAGTTTTTATAAAACAAAAATAAAAATAAAAATAAAATAACTAATTGCTCACCGATAGCTTGCGAAAAGGGAGGGAAGAAGAAGAAGGCGTCGGCGGCTTCAAGGTGTTGTCCGATGGTGTCGGCGATAGGTTCGAGGTGAAGGTTGCTCGATGGTGTCGGCGGCAGGGTGTTCGAGGGTTGCTCGATGGTGTCGAGGTCTTCGGTAGTGAGGGCGGCGGCTTCGAGGTGTTGGCGGCGATGTCGGGAGGGAGGCGCGGCCGTCTAGGTTTAGGTTTTCTTTTTTTTTCTTTTTCTCGTTTCTGAATAATGAATCGGGGGGGCCAATGAAGAAGAAAAAAGGGGGGAGAAATTAAAATAATATATTTTTTTATTATTTAATTATTTAATTTTTGTAAAAAGGTTGACTTTTACATACGACCTCGAAACGAGGCCTACCGCCTGTCGTCCATAGCGTTTTACCCCCATTCTGAACACAATGGGATATGTATCGTAAGCTGATTTGATCGTTACAATTAGTTTCCGTTGAATTTACATTTAAATCCTTATATTGAATTTTAAACGTACATTCCAAATTACCGGGGTCACATACTAACTAGAAAAATTCCAGAAAAATATTTTCTAGTTTCGTATTGACGATACGGTCCTAACAAATCTAGTTTCATCGAATTCTGAGACCGTTTGAAAAATGGCCAATTTCCAGTCGATTAAATTCAACAGAAACTGGTCAAACGCGTTTTCCTTTGCCACGCTCACATATTGAATCGAAAAATTATGAAATTCGAAACTTAGCAATAGTTTGACATCCCGGACCCAACAAAAGTGGTTTCGTCGAATTCCGAGGCCGTTTGCAAAATATCAATTTTCCAGGCCTATATATTCTATATACCGACTCTTCTGAAAATTCATTCGGCCATAACTTTTGATTCCCGTTATGAAACTTCGATTTTTCAGATTCGTTAGAAAGGTATTGACTAACAGATTTAAATATTTTCAGTTTCGTTAAAATCCGTTATATTTTCCATCCTGCACCGTCAGACTTAGTTTGTATTCAAAATTTCAAACGGCCATATTATACACAATTCTATATTTTATGGAAATAGGCTATTTTAATCATTCAAATTTCTTGTTAATAACCTAATTTAAAAATTTTAAACTGGTTCACATTTTCCGGGTTATTACAATCTCCCCCACTTAAAACTTTTCGTCCTCGAAAAGGAAATAATAGTTAAGCAGGAAATAAAATGTAAATGCAAAGTATTGTAAAGGTACCTTGCACCGGAGTTAGTCAGAGATGTCCACTCTGCATTTGGGATAGGCTTGTTTAATGCTTTCCTCAGTCTCCCAAGTACAGTCTCTAGGATCACCACTCCACTGCACTTTGACTAAATGAATCTTTTTCCTCCTTAGCTCTCTAGTTTCTTTGCCAACTATCTTTAATGGATCCCTCTTGAGTGCTAATTCTGGAGTTATGTCAATATCCTGTTGTGCTGCTTCTTCCACAACAAGATCTGGATCATGAACATGTTTTCTGAGTTGAGACACGTGGAACACATCATGTACACCAGGCAACCAATCAGGTAATGAAACCCTATATGCAAGAGTTCCAATCCGTTCAAGTATAGGAAAGGGACCAATAAATCTCGATGCCAACTTCTCAGTTTTGCCAAATCTGATTACTCCTCGCATTGGAGAAACTCTTAAATAAACATAATCGCCAACGGCAAACGATATATCCCTTCTTCTCGCATCTGCATAACTTTTCTGTCGGCTCTGTGCGGTTTTCAATCGCTTCTTTATGAAATCGACTTTATCCGATGCTTCTTGAATCATATCGGGCCCTAACACAAGTCTGTTGCCAGGTTCTACCCAACATGCGGGAGATCTGCACGGTCTACCGTATAATGCCTCGAATGGAGACATTCCCAAACTTGCTTGATAGCTATTATTGTAAGAGAATTCTGCTAAATGTAAATGATCTTCCCATGAGCCTCCAAAATCGATAACACAAGCCCGCAATAGATCCTCTAAAATTCTATTCACCCGCTCAGTTTGGCCATCTGTTTGTGGGTGATAAGCGGTGCTTAGATTCAATTTGGTTCCCAATTCTTCCTGGAATGCTTCCCAGAATTTGCTAGTAAATAGGGGATCTCTATCGCTGACTATATTGAGCGGCACTCCATGTAGTTTAACTATTTCTCTGAAGTAAATCTGTGCTAGACTTTGAGCCGTTCTGTTGGATCGGACAGGTATGAAATGGGCAGTCTTCGTGAAGCGATCTACGATTACCCATATACTGTCGTTTCCTTTTCTAGTTCGAGGCAAGCCATCGATGAAGTCCATCGAGATTTGTTCCCACTTCCAACCTGGAATTTCTAATGGTTGTAATAATCCAGCCAATTTTTGCTGATCACTCTTAACTAGCTGACAAGTGGGGCATCTGCTAACATATAATGAGATATCTCTTTTCATCGCCTTCCACCAGAAGGTGCGTTTGATATCGTTGTACATTTTGCTCACCCCGGGATGGATGCTTAATTTGGATTTGTGGCATTCATCAAGCACTTCTCTTTTTAGCTCGGAGATGTCGGGAACACAAATTCTTCCTTTTAATCTCAAAACCCCCTCACTATCCACTTGGAAGCTGGAGTCTATGCCTTCATTGATCCTTTTTATCATTACCTTTACAAAATTATCCTCCTTTTGAAGGGTCGAGATTCTGTCTATTAATGAAGACGTGATGACAAAACTGGCGATGATTTCATTCTTTCTGCTGAGCGCATCTGCTACAACATTGGCTTTCCCTGGAGTGTATAGAATTTCAAAATCGTATGCCGCAAGGAATTCTAACCAACGCTGTTGTCTCAGGTTTAAATCTTTCTGGGTGAACAGGTATTTCAGGGATTGATGATCGGTGTATAGTTCGAATTTCTCGCCCAGTAAATAATGCCTCCAGATTCTTAAAGCGAACACGATAGCTAATAACTCAAGATCATGAGTAGCATAGTTTCTTTCATGCGGCTTTAGTTGACGACTGGCATATGCGATCACTTGGCCTTTTTGCATTAACACTGCTCCTAGCCCTCTAATAGAAGCATCTGTCCATACTGTCAAGTCTTGGTTACCCTCTATTATTGTCAATACCGGAGCGGTTGTCAACTTCAGTTTCAGCTCCTGGAAAGCTTCTTCACATTCGGGAGTCCATTTGAATTTTTCATGCTTCTTTGTAAGCTTTGTCAAAACTCCTGATATCTTTGAAAAATCCTGAACGAATTTCCGATAGTAACTAGCTAATCCAAGGAAACTTCGAACTTCTGTGGGCATGGTAGGTTGTTTCCAGTTTTGAATCGCTGTTATTTTGCTTGGGTCTACAGCAATTCCTTCTTTTGATACGACGTGGCCAAGGAATTTAACTTCATTCTGCCAGAAGACACACTTAGAAAATTTAGCTTTCAAGACATTTCTTCTTAGAATTTTCAACACTTGTTCTAAATGTTTTGCATGCTCTTCTTCCGACTTAGAGTAGATTAGAATGTCATCGATGAAGACTAGAACAAATTTATTCAATACACCACGGAATACTCTGTTCATAAGATCAACGAAGTATGCCGGAGCGTTACACAAGCCGAACGGCATTACTAACCATTCGTAGAATAAATCGGGACCCCTGAAGGCTGTCAAAGGAACACAGTCTTCGGCTATACGCAATTGGTGGAAACCTGTAGCTAGGTCCATTCTGGAGAATACGGTTGCTCCATTTAATTGATCTAACAGATCGTCTATTCGGGGCAAAGGATATTTGTTCTTCAGTGTTTGTTTGTTGAGATCCCTGTAATCAACGCAAAGTCTTAGAGTACCGTCTGATTTAGGGACAAATACTACTGCGGCTCCCCATGCTGAAAAGCTTGGTCTGATCAGACCTTTCCAAAGTAATTCTCGGGTTTGGCTACTTAGCTCTTCTTTTTCTTTTGGGGCCATTCTTCTTATTGGATGTACTACTGGTCGGGCATTCGGAATTAGATCAATTCTAAATTCAATTTCTCTTTGCGGCGGTAAGTTCTCTACTTCTTCAAACACATCCGCATAATTTTTCACGACCGGTATCTTTTCTATTGAAGGGGGAGTAATTTCTAAAGAAGCCCAGAATTCTGTTCTATTTATTTCTGCACCGAGGCATGGTATAGTGATATGCCCCGATTTTGTTTCAACTTTCACGATTCTTTCGGCACATCTAACTTCGGCCTTATATTTTGTTAACCATTCCAGACCAAGAATAACATCGAATTCTGATAAATCCATGACAATTAAGTGGATGGGAAACTTGTAACATGAATAAGAGATAGGCACTCTGCAGTATAAACTGAGACTAACAGAACCTCCTATCGGGTTTTGAACTTTAATCGGTTCCTTTAGGATTCTTTGTTTCAATTTTAACTTGTGTACAATTTTTCCAGAAATGAAGCTACGTGATGCACCAGTATCAAAAAGTACAGAAACAGGAATATTTTTAATAGTAAGGGTACCTCCCAAGACATCGGGTTTACCTGATCCATCGGTGATAGCTGGCGGGGTATTCCCGTCATAAACATGGGCCACTTGTGCGCTCTTCTTCAAAGGACAATTCTTGCTATAGTGCCCCTTCTTGTGGCAGTTGTAGCATTCAGCTGAGTCACTGGCCCTTGGCTTCTTTGGGGCTTTGAATACATTAGAGAAATGGCCGGGCTTCCCGCAATTGTAGCAGTTTCCTTTCGGGATTTTTGCGGGTTTTTGAGTAGCGGCCGCGGTGATGCTAGATTCGGGTTGGTCAGTTGAGGTCTTGCGCTTATTCCCTGCTTGGCTCTTAGCGCGGTCTTGGCTAGCATGCCTCTCATCCATGTCTTCGTAGTTGCAAGCCATCTCTACGAGTTCTATAAAAGAGAGTTTGATGTTGCTCATAGCTCTATCATGGTATTTTCGCTTCAGCCCAAAAATGAATCTCTTATTCTTCGCTTTGTCGGTCAAAACCAACTCTGGAGCATAGCGCGATAGCTGAGTGAACTTATTCAGATAGTCTTGAATAGAGAGGTCTCCCTGCTGGAGATTAGCAAATTGCTCCCGCATCCTCTCAAGAGCTTGTTCTGGCACAAACTTCTCATTGAATAAAGTCTTGAACTACTCCCAAGTCCGGATAGTACCAGCTGCATCCCCAGAAGTAATGGCATCCCACCACAGCTCTGCCTCTTCCTGAAGGAGCCAAATGCCAAGTCGGGCTTTGTTGTTAGTTCCCATGCCCATTCCCTCGAAGATTTTCTCACAGGTTTTCAGCCAAGCGATAGCTTCGGTCACTGTGCCAGTGCCAGTAAAAGGTTTCCCTCCAAGATTTCTGTACCTCTTAGCTACTTTGTCGAGCTCAAAGTCTTCTGGTGCTGGTGGCGGAATAATAGGACCTTCCACTACTACGGGGATATTCCCCCGTCCTCCTGCTGCATCTCCTCGGCCTCCTCGGCCTCCTTTAGCTGCTGCTGCTCGTGTAGCCATCTAATAGAACTGTATAAGCAAGAAAAGAGTCAAGCTCACAGATTTGATAATTTTCATAAATGATAATGCAAGGGAATACAAAGAAAGATAATGATGATGTACTGATCAAATTGTTTTGCTAATCTGTTTAGCTCATTCTAGGATATTGCTAATCCTATCTCTAATGAGTTACTCGCATTAGAACACTACTGATTCTATTCTGACGAGGTGTTTAATGTGTTAGATCCCGGAACTAAGGTTAACCAAAGCTCTGATACCAACTGTGACGATCCCAAAATCCGAGGGGCGGTATTAAGGATAATCATTAGGAAATAACACATTAATCATCATAGCAGAGTACAGATAATAGCAGAAACAATAAATAAAATAAATTTTTACATGGATATGACAGCGGAATCACAACATGTAGGAATATCAGAATAGCATAACGTGGGAGATACTTAGTAAAAAGAAAGGGAAGTGATCAGTCATCATCGCCAGAGGCGGAATACATACATGCAGTGACATAATAAGAGTATCAGTCTACATCGCCGAAGGCGGAATACATATACATATAGTGAGAAATACGGAAAGTAAATCAGTCTGCATCGCCAGTGGCGGAATCATAACATAAATACAGGAATGGCGGAAAATATCTAAGTCATCTCTATGAAGTCAGCCTCGCCATGAGCCAAAAGTGCATGCTATGCAGCAGTGCAGAACCAAAAACCACCTGTCACCCGTGTACTAGGCTGCCCGTGTGAAAATAAGGGCACCCGCGTTTGCAAAGTGAAACAAACAACGAGTCAGTCATGGGGACTGGTATGAGGAATCTATTTAACAGTTAAACAATAGTAATAGCAAATCATAGGACCACGCCACTTTCACGGAACGGGTTTACTCCAGTGATTGCTAGTGCATTTAAAATAGAGTAAATTCTTTTAAAACAATCGCAATGCTTTTAGAAAGAATGAAGCCATTATAAGACTCAAGTCCCAACACACAATGCAACGCAAGCCGGAGGATAGAGTTTTACCTTATAATAGCCAAATATGCTTGATACGTATAAAGAGAAATCATTTGATATTATTACTAGTGCATATATGTTTCAAAAACGAATAGCATCATAAATATCAATCATAGACGGCATGAGTGCCCCATACCACTATGTCGCCATACTAGTTCTACAATTAAGTCCGTTATTTCGTATTGGAAATTGGATTTCCGTCATGAGTCGAGGCAAGGGGCAAGCTCCTCTCCGCTTCGAGACACTCTAGCAAATGCCTCAGGACTACGCACACTGGGTATCCTGGATCTTCAGGGCCGGTCCTCACTTACGTTAGAGGATTAATTATGCCTGAACACACGTTTCCCGGTCCTTACAGACCTATAATCGAGGCGCCTCGCATTCCAACAACCACAAAGGTGAAAAGTAGATATATATGTCAGGGCTGGTAAGTCACTGACACCACCATAGCTAGAAAGAAACGTCGTGCTCTCCCTGCAGTCCGTATCCCGTTTTTAACTCATACCGGGGTGTGAGGCTCGCGAATCTACGAAATACACAAAGCTAGGCCACGTAAGCCTTGCTTCGATCATCATCCAGAAGACTTTGCTTTGCAACAGAAGCCTTGATCACAGCATCTTAGCATGCCACATAGGCAGTCCACTCCATACGATTGATTTCCATCGATATATAACCTCTGAGCTCGTACGTCTCAGAGAAGGGCGTTAAGCAAAAGAATAAATTCTCCGCCGCCAAACAGATATATATTTAACAGAGATCAGTCAGTATAGAACAAAATCCAATGTCAGACACACAGTCCATTTACAAGTCCGTCCTGGGTCTGAACGAAACCGGAGGCGTCAAATTCCTCGTATATCCGTCCAATCAACATATACGTTCAGACGGCTACTACTTCCGTCCCTTTCCGGTAGCTACTCCGGTTAGGAACCTCAGTAGCGCCCATCCAACCGATACGAAGATCGTCGGTCTTAAATCGTCTTTGCATTTTCCAATTCGAATCGCTCGATGAATTATTTGAAATGAGGGTTAGCTCGGCCTTTTCAAATAATTCACGTCATTAGAATTTAAACCGATTCTTTATATGGTTATATTATTCGACATCCATCTTTCAGTTATTTAATGTTATTTTCATGTCATACACATACAACCATCAAATATCAAACAATTCAAGCCCACTTGGTTTATTTGCAACCTATGTTGCTTATAATATTTTATAACGATTTTTCGCCATTTTTATTTATTTAAAAATGGCCATATTTAATTAAACGACGTTTCAGGTCGTTTCGTGTCACTGGCGCTGTTTTTCCCTTAATTTGTTTTACACATATCGGAAAATCTAACCGTTGGATCTTCACAAATTTTACATCATTAGGAAGGTCTTTTCAAAACGAATCCAACGATTCCAGTTTTGGGAAAATCCGACGGTCGGATCTTCCACACTAACCATTTGAAGTTACGATTTCAATTTACGAACTGCAGCGTCGTTATTCGATTAAATTTAATTATATTTATATATATATATATAAATATAATCGTTTCTGGTGCTGTTTTTCCTTAATTTTGAATTAAACATTCCAGACAATCCAACCGTCGGATCTTCACAAAGTTGGTGCCGTTGGAAAGATATCTCCAAGGCGAACCCAACGGTTGAGGTTTCGGGAAAATCCAATGGTCGGATCTTCCGCACTAGTCATTTGAAATCACGGTTTCAAAATATGAACTGCACGGCCACGTTTTGTTTTAATTCTATTTATATTTATATATTTATATAAATATAGTTCATTCAATGATTTCCATATCGTTTTCACTTCAAATATTTTTCTAACACCCTAAAATTTTGAAAAATTTCGCCATAACCTCCCCTGCACCGGGAGCATCGGGAAATCGCAAATAGCGTTCCCGGTCCTTCTAATCTCAAAAAGAAAAAGAAAAAGCCAAGCGGCTAGCCAACAGGCTCATAAAATCATCACCCAAACAAAGCAGTAAATGTGTACCTATTTGTCGGGCACAAATTTTATTCCTCTTCTCTAGCCCCTTTGCTATAACCTGTTCAATAAATATGCAGGTACATATATATACAGTTCTTATCATTTATCATCTTCTATTCAACTTCATATTTGATTTCCGTTTGGTTTAAAGACACCATTTATTCTAATGTTACATACATAGGTGCAAATCATTTCATTAGCTAATTAATGAATATTTCATCTCATATATGTTTATTTTGAACAAGTGGCTATTCTTAACACTTCACATTTCAACGATTTATGCATACAATAAAAATGTGATTTTTTATTGTAAAACAATTCATTTCAAAACACTATTCTTCTATATAGTTCAAGTTGGTGATAAAAATGGGATTTTTATCATAAAACAATTTCTTTTAAGACGAGATTATTTTACAAAGTTCATATAGTCGATAAAGGGTGATTTTTATTATCAAACAATTATTTCAAAATATGAATACCATCCAACACATGAATTTCTAATCAACGAATGAATATCAATTCAACACATGAATGTTTTCTATAGTTTCTATATATAGATACATATGTGATTTTTATTATCGAACAGTTTATTTCAAAATATGAATACCATTCAACACATGAATTTCTAATCAACGAATGAATATCAATTCAACACATGAATGTTTTCTATAGTTTCTATATATAGATAAAAATGTGATTTTTATTATCGAACAATTTATTTCAAAATATGAATACCATTCAACACATGAATTTCTAATCAACGAATGAATATCAATTCAACACATGAATGTTTTCTATAGTTTCTATATATAGATAAAAATGTAATTTTTATTATTGAACAATTTATTTCAAAATATGAATACCATTCAACACATGAATTTCTAATCAACGAATGAATATCAATTCAACACATGAATGTTTTCTATAGTTTCTATATATAGATGAAAATGTGATTTTTATTATCGAACAATTTATTTCAAAATATGAATACCATTCAACACATGAATTTTTCTATAGTTTCTATATATAGATAAAAATTTGATTTTTATTATCGAACAATTTATTTCAAAATATGAATACCATTCAACACATGAATTTTTCTATTCAATGAATAAATATAGTTTTTTATTATCGAACAATTTATTTCAAAATATGAATACCATTCAACACATGAATTTTTCTATAGTTTCTATATATAGATAAAAATGTGATTTTTATTATCGAACAATTTATTTCAAAATATGAATACCATTCAACACATGAATTTCTAATCAACGAATGAATATCAATTCAACACATGAATGTTTTCTATAGTTTCTATATATAGATAAAAATGTGATTTTTATTATCGAACAATTTATTTCAAAATATGAATACCATTCAACACATGAATTTCTAATCAACGAATGAATATCAATTCAACACATGAATGTTTTCTATAGTTTCTATATATAGATAAAAATGTGATTTTTATTATCGAACAATTTATTTCAAAATATGAATACCATTCAACACATGAATTTTTCTATTCAATGAATAAATATAGTTTAAGCATATGAAAATAATTCAAACACAAGAATATTATTCAAAATTTCGGCAGCATAACGGCAGGGTAGTTACACCGGCACCGTCCCTAGTACGGCTCCTCGCTCTACCTTAAAACCTCGCGGTTTTTGACAATGGGAATCATGCATCTAGTTCGCACGCAGGCGGCATGTATATATTTATTTCATTTCCACAAACTAATCCTATGTGGTTTCAACCAAATATTTTTCAACCACAAACGGGTATTTTTCAACCGAAATCAACCAATATCAATCACAAACAATCCCAAACAATCATTCGCTATCAATCAATTTTCAGAACAATTTCAACCAATAAATATCGTCCATGGTTTGTGGACGAGGGGCGTATATATATATATATATATATATATATATATATATATGTAGATAGATATTTATATATAGCAATTCACTTTCATTTTCAACACATATATATAATTATAAAAAGAAATTGAAGAGTGAGAAATCCTCACCAATAGCTATCCAATAACACGACTCTTCCTTTATGGAAATCTTTGTCTATTTCGTCTTCTTGTCGCTTTCGTTGCCCGTATTCTCTACATAGGTAAAAATCGAATTTTTACTATGTTATTCAATATATAAAGATCATATTCTAAAAACAAAGATTATATTTTTAATATTCCTATGATGTAAAAATTATATTTTTTATTGCTTTAAAAATATAAGAATCATACCTTACTTCTTCTACTTAACAAAAAATTCCGTCTTTTCTATTTTTAAAAATATGATCTTTATTTTTGCAAGTTCAAACCTTTTTCTTTTAAAAGATTAAACCTTTTTCTATTTCAAAGTTTAAACCTTTTTCCTATTTTAAACCTTAAAATAAAATCAGTTTTTATTTTCTTAAAAAAAATCAGTTTTTAAAATTCTTTTTAAATCAGTTTTTAAAATTCTTTTTAAATCAGTTTTTAAAATCTTTAAAAATTCAGTTTATAAATCTTTAACAAATCAGTTTTTAAAGATCTTTAAAAATTCAGAAATTAGTTTTTTTTTTAAATCATTTTATAAAACAAAAATAAAAATAAAAATAAAATAACTAATTGCTCACCGATAGCTTGCGAAAAGGGAGGGAAGAAGAAGAAGGCGTCGGCGGCTTCAAGGTGTTGTCCGATGGTGTCGGCGATAGGTTCGAGGTAAAGGTTGCTCGATGGTGTCGGCGGCAGGGTGTTCGAGGGTTGCTCGATGGTGTCGGGGTCTTCGGTAGTGAGGGCGGCGGCTTCGAGGTGTTGGCGGCGATGTCTGGAGGGAGGCGCGGCCGTCTAGGTTTAGGTTTTCTTTTTTTTTCTTTTTCTCGTTTCTGAATAATGAATCGGGGGGGCCAATGAAGAAGAAAAAAGGGGGGAGAAATTAAAATAATATTTTTTTTATTATTTAATTTTTGTAAAAAGGTTGACTTTTACATACGACCTCGAAACGAGGCCTACCGCCTGTCGTCCATAGCGTTTTACCCCCATTCCGAACACAATGGGATATGTATCGTAAGCTGATTTGATCGTTACAATTAGTTTCCGTTGAATTTACATTTAAATCCTTATATTGAATTTTAAACGTACATTCCAAATTACCGGGGTCACATACTAACTAGAAAAATTCCAGAAAAATATTTTCTAGTTTCGTATTGACGATACGGTCCTAACAAATCTAGTTTCATCGAATTCTGAGACCGTTTGAAAAATGGCCAATTTCCAGTCGATTAAATTCAACAGAAACTGGTCAAACGCGTTTTCCTTTGCCACACTCACATATTGATTCGAAAAATTATGAAATTCGAAACTTAGCAATAGTTTGACATCCCGGACCCAACAAAAGTGGTTTCGTCAAATTCCGAGGCCGTTTGCAAAATATCAATTTTCCAGGCCTATATATTCTATATACCGACTCTTCTGAAAATTCATTCGGCCATAACTTTTGATTCCCGTTATGAAACTTCGATTTTTCAGATTCGTTAGAAAGGTATTGACTAACAGATTTAAATATTTTCAGTTTCGTTAAAATCCGTTATATTTTCCACCCTGCACCGTCAGACTTATTTTGTATTCAAAATTTCAAACGGCCATATTATACACAATTCTATATTTTATGGAAATAGGCTATTTTAATCATTCAAATTTCTTGTTAATAACCTAATTTAAAAATTTTAAACTGGTTCACATTTTCCGGGTTATTACAGACTCCCTACTCCGTAGATATCCTGTGCTGGCCCACAGTAGGAGGTATCATTTCCTAAAGTGGCAAACCTTAAGGTGTGAACAACCATATCTACTGGTGTCACGGTCATCTTAGCCCCCTCTGCCCGGCTCATGCACGCACATGGCCCGGTCGGTTTGCGCCGCCGACACCGTCCGTCTCATTTGGATCCCTTATAATCAGTCAGTAAGCATGCCCCTTCTCCGCCTAGTACGCAGTTCTTTATTTGATACCTACTCCGGGTTACTGACTGAAATGGGTCCCACACAATATGATACAAGCTCTCCCTTTGTCTTGTATCCCCACTCAATTTTTCACTGACTATATATACCCGTAGGTGTCTTTAATTACATAGCCCTATGTCTGTTATGCTAACCCTAAAGGGTGTCTTTAATTACATAACCTTATTGGGTTAAGTTCGTGGGCCTATATGTAAATATTGGCCACCCCCTCTAATTTACTTAACCCACCCACTACCCATCCAATTTTACTTGACCCTAACTTAAGTTCATAATCATACAATCCTTATGGATTAAATTAGGTTAAGTAGTCCAATTCTTTACCATGTCCATTTATGGTTTATAATAGGCTAGACCTCCCACATTAGGCCTACAACATGTGGATGCTGGATATGCCGGTTGGGTACGGGTAGACTTATTCCCCAGTTTGGCCTAACCTCGTGTCATAGCCCGATTCATATTTACATACTTAGACCTCCCACATTAGGTTCAACATTAGTGGCCGTTAGATATGCCGGTCGGGTCTGGGCAGACTTCCACCACTTATGCAACCTAACCTCGTGTCATAAGTACAATTACAATTCCTAATTGTAATTACTAAACATTCCATTATAATTAATTAACTAATTAATCCTTTCCCTTTATAAGTGTTAATGCCCTGTTTATCCAATAATTTGAATTATATGTCCAAAAATGTTCATATTCAAATTATGTCAATTATTAACCCTTTTTCCCCGTTCCCTGGCTAGCGTACTCATAAACTGGTGGCATGCCTAGGCTAGACAATAGCCTAGTCATAAGCGATAATAGGAAAGATAATAGGAACATAACTAAAGTGGTCATCTTGGCATAAATATAAACTAGCATGATAATAAGGTGAATGGACATGTAATTATCATCATAACAAGGTAGTCATAAAACTGATGAACTTAGGGCAATTACTATGATGTCAAAGCAAGAATAATTGGATCTAACCATATAGATGCCCAACTATTTAGATTTAGCATAATTAGGGTGACATAGTAACATGTTTAGATCTGAAGATGGATTCACATATCAAGTTTACAACATATCCAAATTGATCACAATATGACAGGTGAAAGGTGATCTATATAAAGAACTAGATCCAACCAATGTTACAACTGTCCAATTTAATACATGTACATTCACCACAACATAGTTGCAAGTCAAGATCCACATAGGCAACATAATAGAATAACCACAGTTGTATTAGATCTAGGAAAATAGATCTATCATGTCATAGTATAGGGTTTAACACTAGCATAGAATCACAGTTTACAACATATCTAATTCACAGTCTGTCATAATTTACTTTTATTTATCTTAACCTAAAAGCAACTAGAAACTCATGGCGTTAGGTTTAGAGAATTGAGAAAGAACTGATCTTGAATTTCTGAATTTGATTTGCAAACTATGTTGTTATAGAAAACGTTTTCGTCTCAGTTCGCACCCCGGCAGCATGTGGCCTCCATGATTTCCAATGAAGAAAATAAGAGAATATGACACATATATATAGCTGCCAGACCCCCTGAAACCGAGTTCCACGTCATCCCTAGGGGTGTCGACACCCATGTGGGTGGGTCGACCCCTAGGTCGACAACCCTTAAGGGGGTTGACCCCTGTGTCGACACCCCTCTAGGGGGTCGACCCCTTAGAGTGGGAATTTTGCCGCTATTTTTCAATTTTCGAATTTGAACAGTTTTGGATAAAATTCTGACTCATCTCTGACTCATATGTGTATACATAATATTTCTACGCGTATACAAACTTAAAACCCTCATAACTTCTTTATACGGTGTCCGTTTTATGCAAACCAAATGTCTATCTTGACTAGAATTTCGAGATGGATGCAATGGTGCAATCTGTTTCCTCTAGTTCTGTATATTAAATTAATTAATATTTAATTTATTCCCTTTAATGTCATTAAAAATTAGGGGTGTTACACTTTTCCTTTGTCCTTATCATTTCAGGAGTTGGATGGTGCTCCATTCTCTATCATAAAAGCATCAAGATTATCCATCTCGACATTAGCACCTTTTTGTCATAGAAGTCTGTCCACCTCAGGGTTGAATTCGTCAAAGTCTCTGAACAAATCTCATTGTAGAGAAATTTTGAAGTTCGCTGGAATCATAAGAGATCCTGATGTCCCATGTAGAAAGGGGTTGTGATCGTCATTATCCACATCGTCTTGAGAAGCGCCGCCTCTCGAGAGGCACCAAAGCAAGTTGGCGAGTAAATTGCCACCAAGAAGCTACTGCATATTGCCACGATCAGGGATGATGCCCTATCATCAAATCCAAGGTTATGAGGGGGTCTTTGCTGATTTCTCGCTGCTGAGTGGGAATTGCCCCTGGGTTACGATTCAAGTCATTCAACCCGATCGGGTCCCCATTCTTCGAATTATTGCGTTCCAGCTTGGAGTTGAGCGTGTTCTGGTGCTCGAATATCCATTCGAGTTGGAGCTGAAGTTAGTTGTGTATGACCTGAGTTCGTTGTGATTCTTGCATTCTCATTTAGGATGTTGCACGTAGTTGTTCCATAGGCACCACTCCCATCCATGATATTCTGAATCGAAGATGCATGCTGCATGCCTGCTAATTGGTTTGTGCTAAACTCGAGCTATTGTTGCTATCTGACCAAGCCAAGTTCGACACTGTTTGCCATTCAGTTCTATCATTTCCAGCATGTTGACGATTGTTGCTTGGCCTTGCGATTCAGCGGTGGTTCCCCCAACGTGAAATCTTGAAATAGTTGAAAGTTGGCCTCAGGTTTTTCATCTCCGTACATGCAGTATCCGTTAATCATGCTTCCGTCCTTTGATTCCGGATGATGACCCGCTGTTCAGAGTATGCGGGCTAATCTTGAGGAATCATCATTTTGGTTGTAGTCTGGAATCTTGCGGAACCCCAAAGACAGTAAAAGTGCATAGAGTCATTAGGTAGTCGAGTCATGCAGCTCGAGGCTCGTATCCCATGCCTCCATCTGCGAGGATTTTGCTGAACGATGAGCATCAATCCATGTCTTTTTTTAGTCTCTAGTCTCCCATCTAAATTCCGAGGATCAGAGTCAGTTGGCAAAAGGTTAGACTAAAGTTGCCTCAAGTACTCTTGCTTGCCCCTATATCAAGGGAAAATTCATAGACAAAGAAGTTGTGATGCATCTAATTAGCATGCCAAATAGGGTTGTCCATCCATGTCTGGTCATATGTGAGCTTCCAATCAGGAAGTCATTTGGGGCTATTAAATGGATGTTCTCTCAACATCTGTTTCATGGTCCTCAAATGGCCTGCCAAGATTATAGAATAAGTTAAGTACAGGCAAATAAAATATGCCATTTGTGAATATTTTTAATTGTTATGCCCCTAGTCCGGGGTAACGGCATAAGACAGGGAGTGGTTGGATCACATCATTTTTGAATTTAGATGAAGGGAGGCATATTCTGGATAGTTAGAGAAATTTTCAATCCGTAGAAATCCTGAATGTCGCGGTCGTGTCGGATCGTATTAAGACCAGAAAGCCGACGATCGCTCAAGATCGTATTAAGGCCGGGTAGAAATCCAAGAATCCCAGGGCTTTGCTGGGTCCTTCCCAGCCGCGAGTATTAAGTCTTATGACATGTCATTGAATAATTCACTCACAAGGCCTCTTTTGGGTCGCCGCCTTGAGTCACGTAGGATGCTTATCATTGGGCACCAATGTTAGCCTTATGGACATGTCTATTTATTTGTTTTCTACTGGCATGCTGTTGTTGCGAATGCGGGCTTCGTGTTCTTGACCAGTTATCCTTTGTAAATCTGCAATCACTAAACAAAGTGCTATTGCTGAAATGTCATACATTTGCAAGTTTGTTAGATATTTCGATCGAATATATTTGTAGTCAGAGCATTACTACACTTAGTAGCAAGCAATAAATCACATCACAAATCAGATAAGGGTTTCAATTCAGTATCCCTGCAAATCATAAATCCTGCAAATAAATAGCATATCATATTGCAGCCATCGTAGGGGTGTGATGTGTGTGTATGCCCCCAATCGATGGTGAATAAAATGCCTCGCCAGTGATTGTATAGGATCGATTAGGATCGATAGTGCATTACTCCCCATATTCGGAAATGAGGAGTTCGGGCTCAGCTTTCATTCTTGCCCCCGATCCTACAACGAGGTAGGAGCCCTTTCGTGGCATTTAATTGCAATAACTTTATACTCTTCTATCGTAAGCCCAAGTTAGAGTTCGAACTCAACTTTTAATCAGCCCCTTAATCATTCAGTAGGGTAGGAGTTCATTTGTAGCGCCCAGTCCCTTGCGCCTTTATACTCTCCCGTCGAATACCCAGCGTAGAGTGGAATCAAGGCGGTCTTTTAATCGTGGTGCACCTTCATGCCTTGTGGATGCTTTATCTTCCCGTCCTTTATACTCTCTCTCGAATCTTGAGATTTAGAGTGGCTCAGGCGAACGGTCGTGTCTTCGCTTTGAGGCTCCTTTTGCACTCTATTTTCAAGAGTGGGAGTCTACCGTCTAGAGTGTCGTTCTCAAACTCGGTTCTAGTCTTTACTCCATACTTCACTCTGGCGGATGGAGCTTTTCGGGCAAGCGGTCGGATCACACTCGCCGAGGCGCTACCTCCTAATCTTCGATTTATGGGTAGAGGTGGCCATTTTTGCAATCATGAAGTCTTTCTCATCCCGTCAACTCGTGGGATGGAGTTTGGGAGGACGTCATAGTATCGTCCTTAATACTCTCTCTCAAGTCATGAGAGTTAGAGTTATGGATCGAGTGGTCTTCAATCGTGGCACGCCCATCGCACTCGTCCTAGGTTTGTACTTCTATCCAAGCTCTGGAGATTAGAGTCAGTCGGGAATATAGTCGGGAATACATTGGCCAAAGCTTTGCGTTCCTCCGATCAATCTATGCGAGGAGTGATTGGCACCAAACTTTGGGTACCTGCATCATTCATTTCACATGAGTTAGTCATATCAATAACTCAGGAAGCACGTAAAAGTAGATCGCATAATTGAAAAGTAAGCATATCAAGGGGCAGCGCTGCCTCCTTTATTCGGATTCATGTAATCTGGTGGGGTCGAGTATAGGATTGAGCCATGTGGACGATCGAGCTGCGTCCATCTGGGATCAGATTCCGACCTTGCAATGCAAATATCAATGCACATTTGTGTTGAACTTTTCCACGTGTGAGCCAAGGAGTTAATGGTCCAACTTGAGCTATACAGATTTCCTCAAACGGAGGGCGTGGCTTTGTAAACGAGCATTTTAGTCAGGCTCATTATGGTTTTGCTCCACAATTCTATATGCGGGTGTTAGAAATAAGATCGGTATCAAATTTTAGGTAACTACATCATCCACAAATTGATTCATCCAAGTTAATTACATCAATAACTCATAAAATATGAAAATATAAAAGTCATGGTTAAAGAATAATCCTGTTAAAGGAATGAATATCATTTTGTGCAAAAATGGCATTGCATGTCCTTTGCAAGTCCATTTTGTCTTGTCCCATATCCGTTAAGGAAAGGCTGCCAAAGACTTTAGCTGATGACGAATGTCTTTTCAAATTACTTAGGAGCAACAGTCCAGAGAATATATAGAGCTGGATCGGGGTCTTGAAATGGAAAAGGCGGTTAGGTAGATACTATGGGTGAATGACGAGGTCGTGTCTCCTTTGAGTCGCCTTCTTGCCCCCACGACAAGGGTAAGGATTGAGCGTCAGGTAGTCACACCTGCACCGCTAATGGTAGCACATCATTACACTAGAGCTAGGGAGGTAATTAGAAAGAGAACTATGGATCCATGCTTATGTATAAACTCTCGCGGTTTCCATGGTAGGAAATAGGATATGGCTGCTGTGGGGATAGTCGTATCTCATAAATCTATCGATATGCCTTTGATCCCACGTCAGGGACAAGCGCTGGTGCGCAAACAACCAATCAACATCCTGGCATAAGCGTTTTAAATTTTTATCTCGCCAATCTTCGGGTAAATCAAGGACTATTGATCATGCAAGCTTACGATGTATTAGCTTTGTATTGGATGATGTAATCACGAGCAATCCACGTTCGAATCTCCAATTTCCCCCAGTGATTGGGGAACGAGTTACTTGGCCGGTAGTCGATGAAAGGAGTAAAATTGTGAATCTTTGCTTTCTAACTCCAAAACGTCGTTCATCATAAGCTTCAATCACATATATCTCCCATCAAGTAAGAAGTTGATTAGTGATTTCGTCAAATCATTTAGGGTGGAGAATTCAGCAATAGGACTTGTTGGTGTCTATCTTGGGACAATCTTCCAAGGAAAATAGGCATTGTCGCCTTGCATGTCATATCTTGAGGCATAACAAATGATGGTATGCCTTTTGCTTCTCCTTGCCGAAAACATTCCGTGCTAAGTTTCTTACGGGGGTTGTCCATGACTCTCTCCCGGATTCGGTCTCCAATATGGGATTAACTTCCATCTATTCCGGACTATTGAAACTTGCTAACTTGGCCAGATTATCCGCCTTATGATTTATTATATGCGAAATATGAGATATGTTGTAATGTTCCCATCCATTCAACAACTCTTCTACATGTTCCAGGTAAGCTATGGTCGCGGTCCCTTTATTTGGAATTTCCTTTGAATCTAGAAAACAATAATATGAGAGTCACAAAAGATGTTCAACGCCGCTACTCCCCACTCCTTAGCGAGTTTCAACCTGGTAATTAGGGTGTCGTATTCAGAACCGTTGTTGGTAGCGGAAAATTCCAATCGTAAGGCATATTAAATTTACCGTCCTTCAGGAGTTATCAATAAAACACCGGCGATGGACAATCGATCATTCTTTGCACCGTCCGATTACAATTTCCAGGTGCATCTTCTTCATCTAACACATCCTCTTCGGGAATGGTAAACTCAACGATGGATTCGACTAATGTTTGCCCCCGTATGGACTTATTTAGGAGGGAATTGAGATCAAACTGGTTAAGCTCGATGTTTCATTTGAGCAGTCTCCCAGTTGCCTCAGGTCGCTACAGGACCTATCGTAGTGGCTAATCAGTGTTTATCAGAATTAGATGAACTTGGAAATAGTGGCGGAGTTTTCTCGAAGCAATCAACAAGCTGTAAGCAAACTTTTCCATCTTTGGGCAGTTGCTTCGTTAGATGTCGCCCTCTTGCATCCTAAATCTTCATCCTCTCTGGGATCTATATCTTCGGGCAAATCATCGGGGAACTCTTCCTGCGACATCTTCCTTGCTTGCTAATCCCATGCTTCAATCACACTCTATCTCATCAGAAGGGAAGCGTTGTTGGGTTCCACGCCATCTCTATTGTGTAACATATTTCATTCAACCAAATATCAAGTTCCTCCAGTAGCTTGATTGTCCAAACCATTCCCACTCCAACTTTGGTTGGGATATTTAGCAGTAGACACCAAGATGCTATGTAAGCTCTGATTTTCGCTGGAGATTCTATCATAACTGTTGTGTGAAGTGCAGAGCTAATGGATGATTCATATTTGTGTTGATCTTGAGCTCTCATCTCTTGACCGAGGTTGTATGGTGGCTGGTGAGCAGTCGATATTGCTATCATCCGAGCAAGGATCCCTAGGTCTAATCATGGCATGTCGTGGTTCAACTGATACCTAACTCTGGGCACCAAAATATGTTGATCTAACCCTTATTCGATGGCAATCAATCTCCCTCGATACGGTTAAAAGAAAACAGGCATTGCAAAGGTTATCTAAGCTATTCAGGGAGCAAACAACAAGACATATGTCTTCCACCACGTCATTTTAATGAGGTGTAGCTTTGCAGTGCTAGGATCCTTAGTTTCTTTATGATATCCCATCATTGAGGATCATGGTCGCTAAGATCATATCAACTACCTTCGAAGTAGTGCCCGGACTACTTCATATAACCGTCATTCGAGACCCGCTGATTGGATGGGTCTAAGTCGCATAAATCCGGTGATCACTACTCGTTCGGGAGCAATCATCAGTTGCATTGGGGAAATTTATACACCATTGAAGTTCCAAAAGAGGAGGCTGCTATGAGACAATCATTATCTCGTATACTATCATAGCCAGCATGTTGAATCTTTTCAGTAGCTCCTCTCGTTGAACAACATCGGTAAATAGGTGTTATGGCTCTAGGAAGAATCCCAGTCGTTTCCATTTTTGCTACCGATATCCTCAAAGTATCTACCGATCCTGGGTTGATAAGCGTTGGTGATAATTGTAGGCCCAAACGTACTTTGAGCCGATGGCCAGCCGTCAGCGGGTTCGAGCGCAGCGTGGTGGGGGTACGGTGGGCACCGCATGTTTTTTTCAATTTTGGAAGATGGAGCCTTTATGAAATGATCTGAAAAATGTATTTTTCCTAAAAACTATAAATTTTTTGGGTCGGTTCGTGATCTATGTTCACCACTGTTTTTTCCGGATCGCGGATCGTGTGTATCTCTTCGGCTCTTGATTGCTATGCGGGTCGCGATTCGCACATCCCTTCGGTTCGCGGTTCAGATCATAGCTTCAATTAGGATCGGCCTAACCTCTCCGGGTCTGGTCAAGGAGGTCACTCCGGGCCGGTTTGTGATAGCTCTTTGGATCTGAGTCGTTATCTCCTTGGGGTAGGTCGGTGGTCCCCCTGCGAGCCGCAAGCTGGGAGCTGACCACCTGCTCCGACGCGTTATCTATTAGTACTTCATTTGGTTATGAAGTTTGTGATTCCTTTGCTTTCTTCGGAGCCACAATGTTCTGATTTTGCTTAAATCACTGAATCCGTTAACATAAAAATTTTAGGAAGACACTATAACAACTCGGAATCTCGGAACCAACTTAAAATGTATTTTTAATTGATTTTAATGGATTTTAAATATTTTAAAATGATTTATTTTGAAAATTAACGATTTAAAATTTATTTAAATTGAAGTTAAAACTCATAAATTTAAATTTAATTAAAATGAACTCGAAATGGTGTGGAAGTTTGAAAATTTGGTTTTGAACTTTAATAGAATATAAAAAATTCCTTATAAGTTAGAATTTGACAAAACAAGAAACGTTAAAATCTATTTAATTATATCTTTCTAATGAATGTGAAAATTTAGGATTTTGTTTTATATATTGTAAGTTATGTCCAGTTTAAAATTTAAAATAGTCGCTATGGAATATATATATTTTATTAATATATATAAGCCCTTAAAATTAGCCATTTTGCAAACGACCTCCATTTTTGATGAAATTAATTTTGTTAGGACCATATCGTCAAAACATAGCTAGATTTTAAATTTCATAATTTTTGGATTCAGTATGTGGCCCTGGTAAATTAAAATGTACGTTGGAATTCAATATTGAATGTTATATTAATTTTGATTAAATCTGATCAAAATAGTCGAATGGGCTTATGAAACATATTCCATTGAGTCCAGAATAGGGGTATTTAGTTATGAACGAAAGTCGTTGGGGTTCTTTTGGAGATTGGAGCCATATCGGAGTAATTTGGAAATTAAATATTAATTTATATTATTATTATATATATACACGTTATAAAGCTCATAACCCTAATTCACCAACCCCGAATAATGCGCTGTCACTTAGTTTTTAGCGGCGGAAACCCTTGGATTTTTGCATCGATTTGTCTCCCAAATGTTGCGAGTTAGAACCTGAATACAAAACAAAAATTAAAGTACTATTTTAGCTCTTTAAATCCGGAGTAAAATGACCGATTTTAGTGTTCTATACTGGGAGAATTTGGGGATCGAAGTGGTTTGGTTCAGGGGTATTTTCGAGGCTGGCGGGCACATCGAGTTGACAGCGGTTCAAGGAGGTGGATGGCGGAGCGTAGGGGCGCGAGGTGGTGACTGGAGATCTTAGTCCGACGTTGGGATTGTGGCACAGCGACGGTGAAGTTTAGGGGAAGCAAATTCGAACGATGGAAGATGATTATCTAGGTTAATTAATTTACAAATTAATCAATAGTAATTCAATTATGTAATTAACTTGTAAATGGCCATAACTCGTCCAAATGGAAACAAAATTGAACGGAACTTGTTTCTATGGAATCGTGCAGATGAGCACTACAACATGGAACTGACCAGAACAGAAACAGAGCAAGTTGAAATTTTTAGCTAAATTAAACGTTCATTCCTCAATAAAATACTGACGGAGTGGAAATCAAAGTGAGAACTCTCTCACTCGAATTATTTTTACAGTTATTATATCTATGATTGAATGTGTATTTATTACCTGTGATTGCAATATTTGTTTGGTGGTTGATGGTTGTTTACAGTTTTAATATTAATATCATTATTAAACTGTGATTATAAATGTTTAAAAATTAAATGTTTATATTATGAATAATGTTCACATGGACTGTGATGTAACACTACAAGAAAACATCGATTTAGCGTCAAATATTTAGAATCGGAAATTTCTGTCGCTAATTTGCGACGGATTTCCATGTGGTTTGCAAGGGATAGTTTTTTGTTTTTTCAACTTTTTTCCTTTATTTATCACCGCCATCTTCTGTCATCCGTCACTAAGTCATTGCAAATTGCGTCAAATTACCGACAGAAAAATTCTGCCTATATTTTCCGCTGCAAATCCAGGCAGAATACCGATGAATATTTATTGAAGCTATTCTGCAGCATAATTCCAACAGATTTGCAAGAGATGTTTATATTATTTTTCTAAGATATACTTTAGTGTTATTTTTTTAATAATATTAACATGTTCAATAATTAATAATTAAATTGTTCTAATTAATGATTAACAAGCAATAATAAATAATTTACAATTTTAATAATATTATTCAGTAATCACTTATATTTTATAATTATAGTTGATAATTATATTTTATATTTTAGAAAATTGGGATCGCTACCCCGTTTCATTTGGTGTTTGCGCATTCGATATGAGGTGCGGTTCAGAGGTGAACCGGCACGAGTTGACAGATCAGTAGGAATATTCAGTTAATAATTAATATTATTATTTAATAAGCAATAATACACATAATAAAGCTATGCCAAAAAGAATACACATGATAATTAAAATTTAGAAAAATATTCAGTTTTAATTAAGAAATTAATATTCAGTTACATTTTATTTATTTATTGTATTTTGATATTTAATATTTAAAATTGATATTTAATTTACTATTTGATATATATTTAACAACTGATAATTACTAGTTATTGTTGATAATATACTATTAATGATATACACATAACAATTGATATTTAGTTACTAATATTTAATGTTAATAAAGAAGCAGTAATATTAATCCTTAATATTTAGTTACATTTGGTGTATGAGAGATGCAGTCATTAATCAATGAATAGTAGTACATATTATGGAAATCTAATGTAAAAACCATACTGCTATGCTATTGGTCCAAACTAGACAAGCGATTACTGTAAACTACAGATATAACCCCAAACCGTCAATTTTGTTGGAATCCAACGTGTTGTATTAGCAATCCGCGTTATTCCTACCAGTTTGTTCTCCATTTCTCCTCAAATTTTTTGTCTTCTCCCAAACCATAATACTTCCCCCGAATCAAAAAACAAATCCCTAATTTTAATTTAAATCCTACATTTGAAGTAATTGAAACTGAAGGCTAAATGATTGAAGGGGCCAGAGGTAGAAAGAGATAGAGGAAGAAGTTTGTCATCAGCTCAGTCAAATCCAGGGCTTCACTCCAGCTCGTCGCATTGGTACTTGGAAGCATCAAAAATAGTTGGAGGGGTTTCGCTAATTTTTACACCAAAAACCAAACTAAACGCTTTACTCTTCTAGGCAAATCGCTCCAGGTTTCTCAAAATACGATGTCATCTAGGGTTTCTCCATCTTCGTTCCACCGTGTTCGTCCTCTCGAATCAACCGCAATTTCCATCTCCTTTCATGTATAGCAAGGAGTTTCTAATCTCCATCTTCTTAGGTATGTATTGATTTTGGTTTTTCCTTTTATTAGTTTATCATGTTTCTTCCGTATTCTTAAATTTTGAATCCTTGATTTCCTTACTTTTTGATTTCTCCTTTTTTTGATGAATAACAAGGTAGGCGACATAGTTTTCTTAAATCTCAGTAGAAAGTTTTTTTTTTAGCTTTGAAATTTAATTTTAAGATCTTTCGGTAAGAATGCCATTTTATTTAATTGGTTTTCAGAGTTCACAAAAGTTGCGTTCCATACTACAATCGGTTTTGTCATAATGGGATCTGTCGGTTTCTTTGTGAAGCTCATCTTCATTCCGATTAACAATATCATTATTAGATCTGCTCGAGGTTAGTGGAACATCTGCGTCCTAACAAGCTTTAACAGTAGCAACAATCTATAACAACATCAGTAAATAGTTTAAATTTAAATCAAAAGTGTCCACTTGCTAGTAATGCAATCACTTCAAATGTTATTTGGTTCTTTCGTGTCCACGTAAATCAATACTGTCCACTTATGTTCTTGGAGGTCAACAACAATGCGTATAGCTTTTGCTTCTTTAGTCCACTTATATTCTTTTATTTTTTTGATTCCTTTAAGTTCACAGTGTAGCTTTGTAAGGGTACATTACTCATTTTTCTAAATTGTGTCAACATGTTAGTCATTTTTCTAAATGAAGTCAACTTAACAATTAACTTATCATTACTGCATTGAAACGTTGCATGGGAAAGAAAAATCATACATAATTTGAATGAGAAGGTTCATAACTATAATAGTTATTTATAAACAAGCACTAAATTTTTTCTGCCCTGTTTTGTATTTTTTTTTCCTATAATTTATTACAAGGTTATTAGATTATCAGTGAACATGTTTAATATCATTATGGAAAATTTTACCACAGCCCGAACAAAAGAAGAACTTGGTAAGATTTAATAATAGTAGTTATAGTAATTAAACTTGAGATCGGTCACAAATTCAGTAATTGTGTCAACAAATTTGGCCATCGGTGGGCATTTAGCATTTGTTTATTTGCTGATGCAAGCCATTGGTCTATTGTAAATAGCTTTGATATTTCTATTCGTAGACAATGACAGAAGGGTATGGCAAGACCTAATTCTAGATTGGGGAAAATATGGCAATGATCCACAAAATCCGGGACTAAATTGAAGAAACATATGGCAATACTGCTAAAAATATGGCACACGAATTGTAGCCATGTGTTGTTTGGTTTACACTGTTGAATCTTTATTTTTATTATTTCCTTGCAATTACATTAATTAACTTGAACCTATGTTTTTCACCCAAAGAAGGGCTGTATAAACTATGAATGTAAAATTCTATTGTGGTTCATGCTAGCTAATATATTAGTCTTCTAGATTGCTAAACAAAAATAAGGGGAAAATATATAAGATTACCGTGACAAATTCTAATATTATTATATTTGTCGATATTTCTGTATGTTTGTATAAACTATCCTTACAAAGTCACATCAAATAAATAAACATACAAAAAATGTTTAGAATCGACCATAGAAATTGATGAACAATAAGTAGTTAATATTTTTTTGAGGCCTGCTGTTCAACTTTTCAAAAAGAAATGTAAATTATTGTTGTTTTTCTTTAGTTTTAATATTATTAATTTTATTACAGTTAGACGTATATGATTATTTTTAAATTATAGGTGGCATTTGGAAACTAAATCATGAGGTCCATAAAACTTTAAATGTTCATAATGCCAATGTAATTAGATTTTATGAGTTATGGCGTCATGTTAGGTATTAAGAAGCAATGATATTCAGTGAACTTCATGTGAATTAATATGCAAGGATTATCGCATACTTCGTTTATTTTTTTCAGTTACATAAGATCAATTAGTCTATTAGTTTACTCACCTTTGTTTTCTTTATCTATTTCACGAAATATTTTGCAGCTACTGAAATGAGGATCACAATTTTGGAATCGACATATTATGAAATCCTATTGAGGAACATGCTTCAGTATTCAGGTCCTTGCTGCAAACTCAGGAGTAAGGTTAACTTCCGAAAAGATAATTCTGAAATTTAAAATAAATGTGTTGCATTTAAGAAACTGTGAACTTGGACAATGACGGGACACACAGACTTTAAAGGAAAATGAATATGAAAAAGCAATTCAGTTGTCGTGAGAACACTGCATTTTGGTGAAGTTTGAAATCATGTTCATTCTTCTCAACTGCCATCTTTCAACATTTTTTTTTATATAATTGATCTTTTCATACTGTTATGATTTGTAATATAGGTGTATTTCATATTTTGGATTGTAATATTTCGATAGAAATGTAAGCTTATTTTCATTTTGTACATGCGGGTAAGTAAAATAATAGCATAATCATATCTCCTGCCATTCATACAAATGGTTTTCTGAACTCAGTTACACAAAATAAATTTCTCATTGTTTCATTTATTAGATTCTATTTTAATAATTGGAAATAAAATTTATGTACTATATATGGATCTTGATTTGGCCAAACCCGTGTGTAGAGCATGGGTTCGCGCTTGTGTATATATAGGCAGATTAGAAGGGGAACACCGAAGGATTGCCGACTAATGATGTTAATTTAAATGTTCACATAAACAAAAATACGTCGCTAATCCTTAAGGGTTTACCGACAAAAATATTTTAAATAAAATATAATTCGTCGCAAGTCCCTTGCTAATTAGCAAGGGATTACCGACGGATTTTTTAAAAAAAAATTCTCAAAAATACATATCCATCGCTAAAACCTTGGTAAATAAATTTTAAAATAATTTAAAAATTAAAATTTTACATTGAGAGAAATGACGGAAAATGGTCAGAGAACTCACGCTAAAATCCATCGCAAAAGTTTGACACAAATACCGTCTTGAAATTTACTGACCACCCGGATCCGCAGGTAATCCGTTGCTAATGCCTTTATAGCGACGGATTACCAGTGGATTTCGCCGTTGCAAAATCAGCTTTTTCTTGTAGTGTGAACCCCACGCGGGTATTGGGACGATAATTTTACACATCGCCCAATTATTTGTTGACGATTGAAAACCCCACATGGGTCTGGGGATGATAATTAATTCACATCTCCCTTGGATTTAATTGTATGTCAACCGATTGATTGATAGACTGTTATAAGCGTTATTTAATTATTTAATGCTTATATAGTTGTAAATTACACTCTGGATGTGAATTGAATGTTTAATAGTTGTTTATCACTATCTTTGAATACATGCGATGTATGGAATCAATATAAATAAAATTATATGGTAATTAATTGAGTCTAATTCCAATTCAGAAATAAGGAATACTTTAAAATAATATTCACTAAAGAATCAAAATGTGATTTTGATGTCCGATTTTGGATGGATACGAAAATATAGAAATATGTGAAGCCGGGTTAAGTAGATATATGCCATTTTAATTCGAATGGAATTTTATGTCGGTTTTATTCATTTTATAATGAATATCGAAAAGGTTTGTTTTAAAAATCTAATATTTTGAAAATATTATCATTTTAATATTTTAATGATATGGAATATTCAATCTTGATTTAAAATTGAAATGGAAGTTGGAATCATTTTTAAAACGAATTTATAAATGACTTACAATACATGTTTTGAATGGAAATCGACGAAATATATTATATATATATATATTAAAATGACCTCAATAGAACGTATCGCGCAACGACCATTCGCAAATTTCGATCGTTGACTTTGAATTGACGTAACGGGAGATCCGACCATCGGATTCTCTTAAAACCAGAACCGTTGGGTTCGTAGCGAAAAGAGCTTTCGAATATTAATAAGAGAATTAAAATCTAACGTTTAGATTTTAGGATATGTCTAAATCAGTTTTGGGAAAGGTCGCTTTGGATGCAGTTCAGTGGCTGATATCGGACAGCGACTGTAAGGGCCTTATTAAAAATATGAATAAATTATGTAATATCATAATAAATGATTTGGAATGAAATATTCGAATTTTGCAAAGATAAAAGATATTTTTATTAGAGTAAGTTATTTATCAACTTAAGTAAAGAACTAAAAGGGATTGAAATGGTTTTAATCTAACCAGAATTTTCCAACGTATGGATTGGAATGGTTTTGAACAGAAATAATCATTTGTAACGATCCCAAATTAATTCTAAAAATTATGAAAAATTAAACTTGGCAATAATTTGACATTCCGAATCCAACAAAAGTGGTTTCGTCGAAAACAGAGGTCGTTTGAAAAATGACTATTTTTAAGGGCTATATATTTAATATTAAAAATACATTTTTAAGCAAATAATTTTCGAAACTCGAAATATATAAGTGTTTATACTTTTTAAATGCAGAAACATCATTCTGAACTCAATGGAAGTGGTTTCGAGTCCAAATTCCTTCGTATGCAAAAAGTGGCATTTTTGACCTTTATAAATTTCATAGCGACCTTTCTAAATTTTAATTTGGGCATAACTTTTGATTCCTGCTATGAAATTTCAATTTTTGGATTCGTTAGAAAGATATTTTTAAATAGATTCCAAAAATTTTGGTTTCACTAAAATCCGTTAAATTTTGCATCCTGTACGGTCTGTCAAAGTTCAAGTTTGACTTTTCAAACTACCGCGCTATTTCTAACTCCCTTTATAATTAAAATTAAATTATTCCTTCTAACTTCGATTTAATCATTATTATTTTAAATAAATTATTCTAAATATCAAAAACTCATTAAAACTACTTAATATAAATTTTTAAATTTACCCCAAACTTCAGGGTTGCTACAGTCTCCCCCTCTTAAGAACTTTTCGTCCTCGAAAAGGAACGAAGCTAAGGTTGTTTAAGTATCCTATCTCATCTTTCATTCTTTAATTTGTTTCTATAATTTTATTAGTTGAACTAACAATTACACTACATAACCATCAATCAATTAGTTGATTAACTTTTTAAATATTTATAACTTTTGTATATTCAAAAATCATATTTTCTAAAATAGATTATAATTACAAATACGTATAGTACAAGCTTGCTACTCTCAACTCATTCTAGGGCATTACTAACCCATCTCTAATGAGTTTTCTCATTCTAGGATACTGCTGATCCTATCTCTAATGAGTATTCTTATTGGATATTACTAATCCAATCTCTGATGAGTCTTTTGTTCAGTTCTAATGAGTTGTATCCCAAAGATTTGAGCTAACCAGAGCTCTGATACCAACTGTAACGGCCCGGGATTTCGCCCGACCCGATCGATCACAAAATCGACCAAGACCGTTCAAAACCCGAGTACGTTAACTTTGGGAATACAACAACATCAGAACAATAACAGCAGACATTTATTACATCATGGTAACGTAACATCTGAGTACATCGAATAAAATTACAACGGAAGATAAATTACAATATTTTAATACATTGCAGCGGAAACAATAAAATAGATACAGCGGAAGATAACTATGCTCTGGACAAAGCTTTAAGCTTCAATCCAGCATCCTGCTCAAAAGATAAATATCTGCAAAAAGCTACTCGACTGCCCGTGTGAAAAAGAGGGCACCCGAGTTTGCAAAGAGCAACAAACTACGAGTCAGTCGTGGGACTGGTATGAGAAATCTAACTTAACTAATCTAATAGTAATAGGGCAAATCCAAGGACCACGCCGCTAACGCGGAACGTGTTTACTCCAATGGATTGCCGTGCATAATTAAAGTAAATCGTTAAACAACGCAATGCCTTTTAGAAAAATGAAACCATTATAAGACTCAAGTCCCATCACACAATGCAACGCAAACCGGAGGATAGAGTTTTATTTTATAGTGGTTAAAAATGTTTGATACGTTAAAAACGGATTGAATATTATTATTAGTGTATATATGTTTCAAAACATTTTAATCATAATGTATCAATCGTAGATGGCATAGTACCCCATCCTACTATGTCGCCATACTAGTTCTACAATCAAAACCGCATGGTGTCTTATTAGAAATTGGGTTTCCATCATGAGTCAAGGCTAGGGAGGAGCTCCTTACCGATTCGAGACACTCTAGCTAATGTCACAGGATTCCCCGCAGTTAACCCTTGGATCCTGCAGGGCCGGTCCGCACATACGATTTTGCGGATTGGCAATTCCTGAACACACGTTTCCCGGTCCTATAGGACCTATCATCCGAGGCGGCTCATTCCATCATCCACATAAGTAAAATATCAGCTAGTTTAAGCACTGACACTACTTCTAGCTAGAAAGAAACGTGTTGCTCTCCCTGCGTTCCCTTCTCCCGTTTTAGACTCCACCGGGTTGTGAGGCTCGTGAAGCTACGTAATACACAAAGCTATGCTTATTCAAGCTGTGCTTTGATCGTCACCACAAGGTTCTGCTTTTCAACAAGAAACCTTGATCATTGCATCTTAGTATACCAGACTATCACTCCATATAACACTACCAATCCTTTGCCGAAATATATAAAAGGGTGTTAAGCAAGAGAATAAATTCTCCGCCACCAAACATTCATGCATTCGACAGAAAATTAATAACATGATATTTAACGGAGTACGATGTCGGACACACAATCCATTTATAAGCTTATGCTCTGGGTCTGAGCGAAAGCCAAATCCGTACAAATCAACACTACGTCCGGACAACTACCATCTTAGCCCCGTCTTGGGAGCAAATCAATCAAGGGCCTTAACACTAGTTACCCATTCGATGTGAAGATCGTCGGTCTTCAATCGCCATCTTCAATTCTTCGAACGTCGTATCATTATTTGGAATGAGAGTAAACTCGGACTTTCCAAATAACTCTCGCATATATAAATTTGAAAACCATTTCATATCATTGCTAATATTTATAACGATCTATCGCTATTTTTATTTTACTTTACATACACATCCTAAACACAACAATGTATATTTTCTTCTTCCATCCTTCAATTTACAAAAAATGTATATTTGGTTTCATTATTTTTTTCCTAATGAAAATCTATTCCTTAGAAATGTAAATTTCTAATCTTATTATTTACATTGAAAAATGTAAATTTCTATTCCTATTTTAATTTACATTGAGAAATGTAAATTTATATTTCAATATATTATTATATTGAAAATGTAACTTTTATTCTATATTCTGTTTATATTGGAAAATATAAATTCCTAATCATTCTTCTATTTCCTTTGTTTACATTGAAAAATGTAAATTCTTTAAAAATATAACTTCTATTTCAACCTTATTTACATTGAAAAATGTAAGTTTCTACATTTCCCTAATTACATATAAAAATGTAATTTCCTATTTTTCTTTTATTTATATTGAAAAACGTAACTTTTTTTTTACCGCCTCTAAAATGACGATACAAATATACATTTCATTCCTACTATTTTTATTCACATTAGAAATGTAAACTTTTCTTTTTAATATAATCTACATTAAAAATGTGACTTTTCTTTTAATATAATCTACATTGCATTAAATAATTTTGCAATGTCAAAATCTAATCTTTTCATTACATAAAAATGTAATTTTCTTACTTTAAATCTTAATTACAAAAAAATAATATAAACTTTATCTCCTTTAACTTAATTACATAAAGATGTAAATTTTCCTCCTTTATCTTAATACATTAAAATGTAACCTTTGTTTCTTTATTCTTATTTTTACATAGAAATGTAGATTATATTTCAACGTTACATTCCATTCTTTATTCTTTTATTTACATAGAAATGTAAATTATTTTTTAACGTTGCGTTCTACTCTTTTAATTCTATTCTTATGATTTCATAGGAAATCCATTCTTTTAATCACATTGAAAATGTAATAATTTACAATGCCAAAATCTTCTTTTTAAATTACATTAAAATTGTAATCAACATTATAATGTAAATCCCCTATCTTTCAATTACAATGTAAATTCTCCTTTTTAATTACAATGTAAATTGTAATTAACATTACATGTCAAATTTTGTCTTTTTAATTGGCAACGTAAAATCCTAATTTTTAATTACATTAAAAATGTACTTTTTATTTAAAATGCAAATTCTCATTCTTTAACTTCATATAAAATGTATTTTTAATTTACAATGTATATATATTCTATTCTAAATTACATAATAAAATGTAATTTTAATTTACCATGTAAATTCTTTTCTTATTTAATACATGGTAAATGTATTTTTACCATTCCCTTCTTATTACATTGATAAAAATGTAAGTTTCATTCTAATTTAAATTACATAATAAATATGTAAGTATTCATATCTTATTACCTTAATAAAGGTAAGATTCATACCTCATCATCTTAATTACATTATAAATGTAATTCATATGTTAAAATATATCATTTCCTTTCGTACATTAAAATATATCATTACATTACATACATTAATGTATATCATTACCTCTCATACTTTAAAATATATAGTTTCATCTTATAATAAACTTACGTGTGAGCATTCATTTTGATAAAAATATACTTCTCTCTTAATTTTTTTTAATGTAAATAAATAACATTAAAATCAAATCTTTCCTTTTCTTTTCTTTATTACATTAATAAAAATGTAAATCTTCCATTTCATCTTAGTTACATAAAAATGTAAAATTTTACTTATTACATTAATAATGTAAATGATTATCCTTCATATGCAAAATCATTACAACAAAATATGACTTAATTTCATATGCAATATCGCTACAACAAAATATTTCATATGCAATATCTTGGTTCAATACTACCTTTTTATATTATAATAAAAATGCATGTTCAATTCTACCTTTTTATCTACACAAAAACATGACATAGAAGAGGTTTCTTTTATTTTCAATAAAAATTTGATGAAAATTACATCGTCATGTTCTATCTTGTAATTTGACTAAAAATACCACATCAAATCCAATCTTTTTATTTCTGAAGTTAAAATCTTTTCATTTTGACAAAAACGGTGATAAATAGTATGACTTTCATTTTAACAAGAATATTAAAAATATTCTTTTTATTACAACAAAAATGATTATTCTACTTTAATTACATTAATCAAAAGGTAAGATTTTATTATCGTACAAAATCTTATCTTTAATTACACTTAAAAATGCAATTTCATTATAACGGTAAAATCTTATTTTTTTTCCCACCGTCAACTTTTCTTTTTCCATTTTAACAAGGATAAATAAAAGTGAATATTTTCATTTGACAACCATTTTAATTCCAAGACGACAATTAAAAAGAAACATTTTTATTTGTTTACTATTTCTAATTTTAAATATGGCAAATAAAAAGAAATGTTTTTTTCTTCTTTTCTAATGTGACCTTTTAACATAAATGACAAATTTCATTTCTAATGTAACTTATTAACATACATGACAAATTTTAAAAACACACAAATCCTAAGGAACCATTCGTATATATGTATATAAATCTCAAAAAAATGAGATTTTGATCGCATTGACAAACCTGAAATAATAGAACTACAATAAAGAAGTACATAGTAGCGCAACATCAGATCTGAAATAATGGATCTGGAATTAATAATAAATTTCATCGTGAATTTAGAACATAAATTTGAATCTCAATAAATATGAGATTTCAATCGTATCAACCCAAGCGAATATATCAAACACAACAGAAATACATAAATAAATAAATCCTAAATTACCATAGTGCAGAATAATATACATATAGCGATTCAGAGGCGGGAACAATAATTAAAATATAATTATTTATAAAAATAGATAGGATTTCTCACCTTGATATTAAATCAGATCTGAAATTCAGAAGTTATCAAAAATTGTCCCAATCTCTTTTGCAAAGTCACGGTTCTCTCGGATCTGAAATTATTAAATTTGGATCTCGTATAAATAAAATATCCAATTTACAAATTAATTCCAGATCTGTAACGCTTATAAGTGTGGCAAACCTTTTGTTTAATTATCTCAGATTTGTTCAAATCTTTGAATCAACATAACTCGAGCTACGATGCATGGAATTGGGAGCCGTTTGTTGGAGGATGGAGGGCTTGGAGAGGCGCATACACGCCGGGAAGATGGGGAGGTGCGGTGGCAAGGTGGTGGAGCGGCGGGCTACTAAAGGCGGCGGGTTTGGGAGGTTGACTCGTGAGCTACAGGCCACGGTTCGATGTGAAACTTGTCTAGAATCGAAGAGAATAGGAAGATCTTTAAAAAGTTTAACTATGGCCTTGTCTAATTCTTCCTAGATTAAGAGAAAAAGAAGAGAGAATGAGAGGGAGAAGGTGAGGCTGATGGGTTTCAGCGTGTGTGAGAGGATCGGGAAGAAGGATACGATGTTTGTCTCGAGAAGCGTGTATTTATATAATAAAATATTCACTAAAAGGCCCGTTTTGCAACTTACTCCCATTTCATCCCAACGACTATCATTCGTACCTATTAACCCCTATTCCCGACTCATCTGGGTATGTTCTGCAGGCCAAAACTACTGTCTTGACCCAGTTTTCTTTAATTTAAAATATTTTCTTTTATTTTTAATTCAACCGTACAAATAAATTCACCGGGGCCACAAATTAACTTCGAAAATTTCTGAAAAATATATTTAGCTATGTTTTGACGCTGCGGACCTAGGAAATTTAATTTCGTTTAATTCTGAGCCCGTTTGAAAAATGGCCTTTTTCAAATCGATTAAAATTTACCGAAATTAACCAAACTGAAATATTTTTTCCACGGCCACAAATTATTTCTAAAAATTATGAAAAATTAAACTTAGCAATAATTTGACATTCCGAATCCAACAAAAGTGGTTTCGTTGAAAACAGAGGTCGTTTGAAAAATGGCTATTTTAAGGCGTATATATTAAATATTAAAAATACATTTTTAAACAAATAATTTTCGAAACTCGAAATATTTAAGTGTTTATACTTTTTAAATGCAGAAACATCATTCCGAACTCAATGGAAGTGGTTTCGAGTCCAAATTCCTTCGTATGCAAAAAGTGGCATTTTTGACCTTTATAAATTTCATAGCGACCTTTCTAAATTCTAATTTGGGCATAACTTTTGATTCCTACTATGAAATTTCAATTTTTCGGATTCGTTAGAAAGATATTTTTAAATAGATTCCAAAAGTTTTGGTTTCACTAAAATTCGTTAAATTTTGCATCCTGTATGGTCAGTCAAAGTTCAAGTCTGACTTTTCAAACTACCGCACTATTTCTAACTCCCTTTATAATTAAAATTAAATTATTCCTTCTAGCTTCGATTTAATCGTTATTATTTTAAATAAATTATTCTAAATATCAAAAACTCATTAAAACTACTTAATATAAGTTTTTAAATTTACCCCAAAATTCAGGGTTGTTACAGTCTCCCCCTCTTAAGAACTTTTCGTGCTCGAAAAGGAACGAAGCTAAGGTTGTGTAAGTATCCTATCTCACCTTTCATTCTTTAATTCGTTTCTATAATATTAGTTGAACTAATAATTACACTACACAACCATCAATCAACTAGTTGATTAACTTTTTAAATATTTACAACTTTTGTATATTCAAAAATCATATTTTTTAAAATAGATTATAATTACAAATACGTATATTATAAGCTTGCTACTCTCAACTCATTCTAGGGCATTACTAACCCCATCTCTAATGAGTTTTCTCATTCTAGGATACTGCTGATCCTATCTCTAATGAGTATTCTTATTGGATATTACTAATCCAATCTCTGATGAGTGTTTTATTCAGTTCTAATGAGTTGTATCACGAAGATTTGAGCTAACCAGAGCTCTGATACTAACTGTAACGGCCCCAAATTAATTCTAAAAATTATGAAAAATTAAAATTAGCAATAATTTGACATTCCGAATCCAACATAAGTGGTTTCGTCGAAAACAGAGGTCGTTTGTAAAATGACTATTTTTAAGGGCTATGTATTTAATATTAAAAATACATTTTTAAACAAATAATTTTCGAAACTCAAAATATATAAGTGTTTATACTTTTTAAATGCAGAAACATCATTCTGAACTCAATGGAAGTGGTTTCGACTCCAAATTCCTTCGTATGCAAAAAGTGGCATTTTTGACCTTTATAAATTTCATAGCGACCTTTCTAAATTTTAATTTGGGCATAACTTTTGGTTCTTGCTATGAAATTTCAATTTTTCGGATTCGTTAGAAAGATATTTTTAAATAGATTCAAAAATTTTTGGTTTTACTAAAATCCGTTAAATTTTGCATCCTGTACGGTCAGTCAAAGTTCATGTTTGACTTTTCAAACTACCGCACTATTTCTAACTCCCTTTATAATTAAAATTAAATTATTCCTTCTAACTTCGATTTAATCATTATTATTTTAAATAAATTATTCTAAATATCAAAAACTCATTAAAATTACTTAATATAAATTTTTAAATTT
Source organism: Allium sativum (assembly GCA_030737875.1). Taxonomy (NCBI): domain Eukaryota; kingdom Viridiplantae; phylum Streptophyta; class Magnoliopsida; order Asparagales; family Amaryllidaceae; genus Allium; species Allium sativum. The sequence continues at coordinate 442,521,792 of CM060924.1, forward strand.
ACCTCAAAATTCAGGGTTGTTACATCATTGGAATATTTCGATATTGGATTCCGTGATTATACGAATATTGTTGAGGAATTTGGAAGATATAGACATCATTATTCCCAAAACAATATCTATTGGTTTCAGAATTTAATATTGAATATAAGCCGATATGATTTCTATTCAGAGCCTTGTATTTAATATCAAATTGGATTTTGGGTTTGTCGTGAATGGTGTCTTCAATAAACTGTTCTTAAACAAAGTTGAGAAAAGAATAAATCTTTAATTAAGATTTAGAGAAATTTACCAATTAATTAATTTAATCGGATTTGAATTGGATTTTGGGTTTATCGTGGGCGATGTTTTAAATAACATTTGTTCTTTAACCCAATTAACAGTGAAGTTATGATTTGAAATTTATAATCTCTTACTTAAGATTAATGGAATTTTCCAATGTAAAGTTTTCCAATTTAGTATATTAAATTGGAATTGAATTGAATTCTGTTTAATAATCGAGATGAACTTCTATAAAGGAAGACCATTACTATTTATGGAATTTAAAAGGCTTTGCCGCTATTCCACTTATAGTATTAATTTGATATGGAAATTTATACGATTATATAATGTTATGATTTCCGTGAATATTCCATTTTGATGGAAGATGATTTTGGGTTTACCATGAACTGTGTTTTAAATGACATGGGTTCTTTAGCCCAGTTAAAGGAGGATTAATTTCCTAAAAGTTGAATAATCATTAAGTAATAATTTTTGAGATTAAAACCAACATGGGGTTTTAATGAATCTTTAATTAGATTAAATTGTGAATGAGGTAATTAAATTTACCGAATTCAAGAAATGTTTGAGAATGGAGTACCACCAGTTTTACTCCATGCAATAGTTAAATCTTTAATTAGATTTGAACGTTAAATGGTAATTATATTTACCGATAACACAATGGGTGTTAGATATGGAGTACTGCCAGTTTTTCTCCATGGGATGGATAAGTTGGGATTGGGATAATAAAATAAATGATTACTTCGGTAAGGTTCGATAATCCCGACTAGTTTAATAAACCTTTATTTGGTTTAAATTGTGAAAAGAATATTTGAATAAAATAAGATTCTGGATTGGAATGAGGCGTATGTGGTGTTTTATAACACTTGAGCATAAGATATGCGAGTTATTTGGAATGACCGAGTTTAACACATTTTGAATAACTGATACGATGACTAAAAGTCGAAGAAGACGGTGGTTAAAGACCGGAGATCTTCACATTGTTTGGATAATTACTAATGTCTTGATTGGGCTGTACGCCCAAGACAAGGTAAAAAGTGTTGATCGTCCATACGTACTTGGAGATCGACCAAATATGCAAGGGACTCTCTCCTGTATTGGACATATGGGACGAGGAATAAGGTGCCTCTGGTTTCGTTCAGACCCTGAACGGACTTGCAAATGGATTGTATGTATGACATTGTATTCCGCGCTGTATTCTTTGATCTCTGCTAAATATATATCTATTTGGTGGTGGAGAATTTATTCCCTTGCTTAACACCCTTCTCTGAGACGTACGAGCTCAGAGGTTATATATTGGTGGAAACTAGTGGTATGGTATGGATTCACAATGTGGCATGCTAAGTTGCATGGTTCAAAGCTTTTGTTGAAAAGCAGAGCTTTGTGGTTGATGATCAAAGCACGGCGTTAAGTAGCGCAGCTTTGTGTATAGCGTTAATTCGCGAACCTCACACCCTGACGTGAGCTAGAAATGGGGGAGGACCGTAGGGAGGACATGCATTTCTTTCTAGCTAGGAGTGTTGTCGTGGTATGAGCCCAGACATTTTACTTATGTGGATGATGGATAGCGAGGTACCTCGGATATAAAGCCGACTAAAAGGCTTAAGTGACAGGTCCAATAGGACCGGAAAACGTATTGTTCAGGAATAACTACTCCATAAACGTTAGGTATGGACCGGCCCTACCGCTCTAAGGGATGCATGTTGTGAAACCCTGGGACATATGCTAGAGTATCCCGAAGTTGGATGAGGATGATCTCTTGCCTCGGTTCATAGATGGAAACCCAATTTCCAATACGCGACTTTCGGTTTTAGTTGTAAACCTATATGGCGACATAGTAGGATGTGGTACTATGCCATCTTTGATTGTTACATTTATATTTGAAGTTGATTTTAGCTTATAGTAATAATAAAAGATAAATTTTGCATATCAAGAATGTTTGGCCATTATAAGGTAAAACCCTATCCTATGGTTTGTGTTTGCATTGTGTGATGGGACCTGAGTCTTATAATGGCTTCGTTTTTTCTTTTTAGCATTGCGCTGATTATTTTATGGTATTCTTGGGAGAAAACCCGTTCCGTGTTGTACGGCGTAGTCCCTTGCTTTATCCAACTTTAAAATAAAGTTAATAACTATTTTAGTTCTCACACTAGTCCCATGACTGACTTGAAGTTTATTGTTTCCACCTAAACTCTGGATGCCCATATTTTCTACACGGGCAACTAGTAGTTTTGGTCTTCGCAGATATTTGTTTTCACACGATCCTGGATTACAGTTGGAGCTATATTCGGAATGCTTTGTATCCATGTATTTCTTTCAATTGTCGTAGTTGATGTTTTCCGCTGCACATTATATTCGTGTATTTTATTTCCGCTGATTATTTATTTGTACTCTGATATCTTGTACTTTGATGTAAATTACTGTAATAGCAATGAAATATTCTCATGTTTGTGTTCTGATGCATCGTACTCTCAAAGCAGTCTGCCTCCTTGTTTGGTTTAGGCCGGCCGGGATTTGGGGTTGTCTCAGACATTCTCTTTTAAAGTCTGGTACAAAATTGGAAATAGTGGGAAAAGAACTGGTTAGATGTTGTTCAATGAAAACTTCTAATGAACCATAGAAGAAAATTCAAGCATGTCTTTATAATTTTGTCATCGGATAAACTAAATAATATTTAGTTTTGCATTATGAAAATAACCATAAATTTGTTAGTAGCACATAAATAAAACCTGACATGAACTTCTTTAAGGGATCTAATATATTTCTATTTTCCTCTACTATTTTTGTAGGCTATAATTTGATGTAGTAAACAGGCTGAATCATTAAATGACGGAATGCAAAGGGTATCTTCCCTGCAGCTATTGTACTTTACGCATATGTCGTAATACGTTTCTTATGAAAAGATTACAGTCATGGACCATTTGGCCAACTTAGGGTACATTAATCTTATTAAGATTTTGTTTAATTTTGCACTCTTAACGTATAGTAAAAACGATGATAGAGTAGGTGAAAGTAGTATAAAATGCCAAATAAATTTCAATGTTTGATGATATGTACCTGTAACAACCCGGAAAATCAGAACCAATTTAAAAATTTTAATTTGGCTATTTTAGTGAATTTTGAATATTTAAAATGAATTATTTTAAATAATAATGATAAGAAATCTATTTTGAATAAAATTAGAATGTATATATGTGTTTGGATCGAAGTTATAACGAATATATTTATTTTAATTATAAAACAAGGCCTGAAATGGTGCGGTAGTTTGAAAACTTGAATTCGAACTTTGACTGACTGTACCGGATGCAAAATAAAATGGATTTTAGTGAAACCAAAAATATTTAAATCTATTTATGAATATCTTTCTAATGAATCTGAAAAATCAAAATTTCATAGCGGGAATCAAAAGTTCTAGCAAAATGAATTTTCAGAAAGGTCGCTATGGAGTTAATATAGCCCTTGAAACATATTCGACGAAACCACTTTTGTTGGATCCGGAATGTCAAATTATTGCTAGGTTTCAAATTCCATAATTTTTGGAGTTAATATGTGAGTGTGGCGAAGGAAACTGTGCTTGGTTAATTTCATTCAATTTGGATCGACCAGAAAATGGCCATTTTTCAAACGGTCTCAAAATTTGACAAAACTAGTTTTGTTGGGACCGTATCGTCCAAACATAGCTAGATTCATTTTTCTGAAATTTTTGGGATTTGTATGTGGCCCCGGCAAATTAAAATGTATGTTCAAATCCATATTTGAATGTTTTATATTTTAATTTTAAGAAAAACTGACTGAAACAGTCGAATGGGGCTATGAAACATATTCCATTGTGTCCGGAATGAGGGTATTTACCTAAGAACGACAGTCGTTGGTTTTGGATTGGAGTTCGTTTGGAGAAACGGAGATTTTTGGAATTATAAATAGCACAGGCCAATCAGATTTTAAAAAAGAAGAAGAGAAAAATCACTTTTTCTCTCCCCGTAAGCTACTATCGAACGGTGGAAATGGATTTCCACCTTCTCTCTTCGTTTTCTCCCTCTACACTCCGAATTAGCTTCCACTCCAGTCGAGGATTTTGCAGAGCATCTCCAGATCTTCAAATCCATATAAGTAGCACCCTCCTTGTCGTGTCTTCCTCGAGTTTCGCGCCTCCAAAGATCCCGACTTCATCTCGCCGCTGCCGACGATCCAGACCACCGAAGTGGGCCCCACTTCAGGCGCACGTGCGCGACTCCTTCCTCTTCGTTGCTGCGAAGGCCGATCGTCCAACCACTTCACCGTTTGCACGAAAATTCAAAATCTAGTTTTAAACGAATTAGCTGAGGTACGAACTTTGTTTATTTTAACTGATTTCAACAAATAAAAATCATATCTTTTTGCTATCTGTTCGAAACCAGTGAAACAAGAGACAATGGACTCGTGTGGACGTCTTCTACATTCTAGAACAGACTGGAGAATTTTTGGAGCTTCCTACAATTTTTGGAGGAGTTGAACCCAATGTGCGATTTCTAAATTATAAACGATATGGAATGGGGATGTATAAATTATATGATCGATATATAAGTTATATAAGCATTGTACACCTCATGTATAAGCGTTGTATAAGTTGTATGTGCGCTGTATAAGTTATATATACGTTGTAAAAATCATATGTGCGTTGAATGGAATTGAAATGATATTGAAATGAAATAAATATATGTATATATGTATATATATATATATATATACACATATACTCCCCTCGTCCACAGACCATGAACGATATATATTGGTTGTGATTGTTTGGATTTTGGTTGGCATGAAATTTGGTGAATATTACGAATGGTTGATTGTGGTAGAAAATAAATAGGATTAGTTTGTGGGAAAATTCATCTGCATACGAACTAGATTATCGAAATCCCCCTTGTCAAAAGCTGCGAGGCTTTAAGGTAGAGCGAGGAGTCGTACCCGGGATGATGCCGGTTTTAACTACCCTGCCGTTATGATGCCGAAATTTTCTGAAATATTCCTGTGTTTGATTTATGTTCATGTATTGAAATATATTCATGTGTTGAAAAAATATTCATATGAAGAATAAATAGTTTGAATGATAAAAATCACATTTTTATCATGTATATGAATATATAAAATATTCATATTTTGAAGTAAATTGTTTTAACAATAAAAATCACATTTTTGTTATATATATATATGAATTGCTAAAACATTCATGTTTGAAACAAATTGTTAGAACGATAAAAATAACATTTTTATTGTATGTATGAAATATATAAAATCTTCATTTTTGAAATAAATTGTTTTAACAATAAAAATCACATTTTTATTATATATATGAATCGCTAAAATAATCATGTTTCAAATAAATTGTTTTGACAATAAAAATCACATTTTTATTATATATTTGAAGTGTTAAAAATAGGTATGTGTTGAAATAAATATTTGTTGGACAAAAATATTATCTTTATTACATATATGAAATGAAATGGTTTGAAAATCGAAGAACGAATTATATATATATATATAATTAAAATAAATCAAAAAACGAAGCTGTAGTTCGTATTTTGAAACAGCGATTTTAAACGATTATTGCGGGAGATCCGACCGTCGGATTTTCCCGAAACCGAAATCGTTGGGTTCACTTTGAAAATATCTTTCCAACGATACCAAATTTGCAAAGATCCAACGGTTAGATTTTGTGAAATGTTTAATTCAAATCTGAAGAAAAAAAGCACCAGAATGGAATATATTTATATATATATAAATATAATTAAAATAAATCGAATAACGATGCTGCAGTTCGTATTTAAAATCGTAATTTTAAACGATTGTACCGGGAGATCCGACCGTCGGATTTTCCCAAAACTAGAACCTTTGGGTTCGCTTTGAAAAGATCTTTCTAATGATATAAAATTTCTAAAGATCCAATGGTTAGATTTTTAGATATGTGTAAATCAAATTTAAAGAAAAACAGCGCCATGGTCGTGTTATGGCCTGAAGCGTCATTTAAATGAATGGGTTATTCTTAAATAAATAAAAATAGCGATAAATCGTTATAAAATATTATAGACGATATGGAATGGAAATAAACCGAATTTACTGGAGTTATTGGATATTTGATGGTTGAATGTGTTTGACGTGAAAATTACATTAATGAACTGAATTATGGATGTCAAATAATTTAACCATGAAAATGAATTGATTTGAAATTCTAAGTATACGTGAATTATCTGAAAAGGCCGAGTTAATTCTTATTTCAAATAACTGATCAATGGTTGGAAGTCGAAGATGTGAAGACAGTGCAAGACCGATGATCTTCACATCGAATGGATGATTACTGATGCCTTTGATTGGAGTTGCTGCCCTGAAGGGGTTACAGTGGTGGTTGTCCGGACGTACTTGTTGATCGTTCGGATGTGCTAGGGCCGCTCTCCTGTATTGGATACGGGAGAGGAATAAGGTGCCTCCGGTTTCGTTCAGACCCAGAACGGACTTGTAAATGGATGTGTGTCTGACGTTGTAGATTGACAACGTGGCATATGGAGTTGCTGTGATCAAGGATTTTGTTGAAAAGCAGGACCTTGTGGTTGATGATCAAAGCATGGCTTTAAATCGCTAGCTTCGTGTTTAGTATTGATTCGCGAGTCTCACACCCCGGTATGGACCAGAAACAGGAGAGGACTTCAGGGAGGACATGCGTTTCCTTCTAGCTAGGAGTGGTATTTTGGGTTTTACACGCCCGGACATTTTACTTATGTGGATGATGGATAACGAGGCACCTCATTTATATCGGTCGCTACAGGGCTGATGGTTTGGTCGATATATGACAAATTTACGCCCCATTGGGCGGGGAAACGCAGAGTTCAGGCATTTTAATCCACTCCGTGTGGACCGGCCCTTACGATCCAAGGATCACTCGAGCTCTGATCTTGAGACATGGTAGGTTAGATTGTCTCGAAGCAGTAAGGACGATTCCTTTTTTTGGTTCATGATAGAAATCCTATTTTCAAATATGACATCGTGCGGTTTTGATTGTAAACCTATATATGGCGACATGATATATGGTACCCATGCCGTCTATGATTGATACTTATGATTGAAATTGTTTCTGAAACATATAAACTCTAGTAATAATATCAAATGCTTTTGTTTTATACGTATCAAGCATATTTTGGCCATTATAAGGTAAAACTCTGTCCTCTGGTTTGCGTTGTGTGATGGGAACTGAGTCTTATAATGGATTCATTTTTGTAAAAAGCATTGCGATGTTTTAAATGATTTATTTGTTTTAAGCACCGACAATCCAATGGAGTAAACCCGTTCTATGTTAGCGGTGTGGTCCTCTGATTGGCCTTATTATAAAATAAGTTAAGCAGATTTCTTATACCAGTCCCATGACTGACTCGTAGTTTGTTTCACTTGCAAACTAGGGTGCCATATTTTCTACACGGGCAGCCTTGTATTCAGGTTTTAGCAGACTCTTTTTGGATAGCTATGGAGCTGAAGATGGATTCTATCGCTTCTTTCTTTTTATGTTGTTCAACTCCTGTTGTACATATTATGTTTTGATTCCGCTGTAGACATTTTATGTAAAGCTGATACTGTATTTTGTACTAAGTATGATCCTGTTATACTGTGTATCTTTGATGATTATTATTTCCAGTGTAATTTGATGTACATTATCTGGTGTATTTATATATTTCTGTTCTGCTGTTATTTGTTTATGTGTTATATTCTAAAGATTACCCTTTCCACCGTGGAACGGGGGTTTGGGGTCGTCACAGTACCGATGTTTCATAAGATAAGTTACTACATCATTTATCACTAATATAATTATATATTATCAACCTCGGACATATGTAATCATCTGCAGATCAGGTTATTGCCAGCAACCCATTTTCATTTAAAATATAAGTATATAAATATGCTTCTTGTCAAAACTAATTATGCATCCCACTATTTTCCTATTGCATGCCAGTATACCATTCATGCACGTGGCAAGTTATTTAACTATTATATTTGATTTTCACTTTCAACAGATGGAACCCTTATTAAAAATCATTATCACAACTATAGATGAAACCGTGCTAGGCACAAGGATTGCAGCGTATTTTGCATCAATAAAAATTGTTGAATCTTATGGGTTGTAGTTATCTAGGATACTAAATGTGCTATTTCAGCTTGTCATGGATGATCCCTTGATCATTCCCTTTAGTTCCCCTTTGTTAATTTGGCTTGTATTTCATCTATTAACAACGTGTAAGTATCAATTCAAGTTTACTTTAAACTAATATCAATCAAGTGTACTTCAAAATAATAACAATATGTGTTGATTTTAAAGCAATCACGGTGTGCGGGTGCATTTTCTAAATACTGAATTCATGTTGTTGTTGTGAGAAACCCCACCGATGCAAGAAAGAAAATTTTCAAAGGACGTTAAAAAGAAACGCTAATGTGCAGTGTTGTATGCTTACATCCAGTGTTGGACGTCAATAAAAGCCCATTCACATTTTACAAAACTATTGCCAAACAGCCAGAAGTATATTTTCATGAGTTGGGAATGCAATAAATTACAAACTTTTTACATAAACAAAGGACAACGCTATCCATGTGCTTAATAGCATTTGAGCATTGGTACACTTTAAGCTTTAAATGAAAAAAAAGCCAATGAAGAAGCAACCACCGCAAAACCAAAGCCAGTGCAGTTGTTAATAGTTGTGCAAGGAGCAAGTTCCTTTCTATTTCCTCCTAGATGTAGCTATGGAAGTTCTTTCTTCCCTCATCACTAGGCGTAAGTGTGGAGATTAGTCTATTCGAAGGTATAAGTTTAGTTCAATACATAAGCATCTTGAGATATTAGGTCTAGAAGGTCACTTACCTCGTCTCAAAATTATTCATGTAGCTGGAACTAAAGTAAATGGTTCAACATGTGCATTTTTTAAATCTATTTTAACACTGTGGTTATCGGTCTGGACTATTTACGTCACCACATCTGATCGATCTAAGGGGAAAATACCATATAAATGGGCTAAATGTACCCGAAGAAAGGTTTCTACTTCACTTTTGGGATTGTTGGAACCAGTTAAAGGAAAAAATTGGAAATGATATACAGATGCCTCCACTATTCTAGCTCCTCACTCTAGCATTTAAGTTTTTCTTGTCTGAAAAGGTTGATGTTTCTATTATTGAAGTGGGCATTGACGGGAGGTTGGTCTCAACAAATGTGATCACAGATCCCATTATGTGTGGTATTACTTCTCTGAGCTTGAATCACACAAAAATATTAGAAAATAACAATGCTTCAGGAAAGGAAGGGATATTCAAGTCCAATGTTCCTGCGTTTACAGCAAAACAACTATCGTAAGTAATGACTGTTCTAATGGAGAAAGAATTAGAAATGAAGATTCCATTAAAAATTGCTTCTCCACTTTCATCAAAATTTCTTAATGGAGTAATCCTTGGATTAGCTAGAGATCACCAATTTTTTAATGCTTGTCTTGCCACTGAACTATGTAAATGTTGGCTTCAAAGAACTGGAAATCAAGATTTTCTTTCTAATGGTGATAAGAAGTCTTCAAAAAAAAAAATGTCATTTTGTAATTTTTAACTGCAAAACAAACCAAAGCATTTGACAGAAAGAGTTCGGTGCACTTTGTCTTTACAACATAACCAAAATTATGTGAATTGGACAATATTATGTGTTAACCCCGTTGTGAAAACGCGGTTCAAAATCGTGAAGTACGTACGAGTGTTGGCACGTGTCTACATTTAATTCGCGACATCGCTTAGCACGTGATTTTCATTGGCTCGCTGGAACTTTGGGCTCGTCTGCGTCTTAAGGTCGTTGGCATTTTAAGTCGTTAAAATGACTAGGCTCTCACTTGCAAACTGTTCATTGGGCATTTCTAGACCGCACACAGTATGCTCCAGATCATTATCTCTAAAAGCATGAAGACAGCTCTCTCCAAAACAAAGCAGGATTTAGCCCGCAAGTCTTGGTTCGTGAAAGCTCTTTAGCTCATTCTAGCGATGATCCTTTAGGTTGCTGAGCCATAACTGTTGTTAGCTCGTTAAGTGCATTTGGAGTACATGATGACAGCTAGCAACATTGGGAGTTTATTTTCTTTAGAATGCAACTGTTGGAATGGCAAGCTAAGACCACTAATGCTTTTAGATCGTGAGTGCATGCTCGCTACAGTTGTAAAGCGGAAAGGACATGCTGTCACGAATCAAAAAGTGGACCTTGTAGGGAACGAGTTAGGCCATGCTATGCCTAAAATTCTATGATCCTTTCAGGTTGTTCCTCCTGCAAATGAGATGGTCCGCTTCTTTAGATCGTTACTCCTTTTAGTACGTGAATTGTGGCAAGGAAAATGGACAAGTTTCACACAATTTCTTTAGGTCGTTGCTGAACAGGCTTTTAGCTCACCAATGGTTAGCTCGTTGGGTGGTGAAATTCTTTTTAGTCTAGATGCAAGCTTTAGACCGCAAGTTACTTTAGGTCGATGGACCTATGCTTTAGGTCGTAAGACCTGGTTTAGGTCGTTATTCCTTTTTTAGATTGTGCCAGCTGAATGCAACTTCGGGTCGTCTACCTCATTTAGCCTGCAAGGCTTTAGCTCGTCATGCATGTATAAACTAGGCATGCAAACCTTCAAGCGGCTTTGGACCGTGAGCATTTGTTTTAGGTCGCTCCTGTTGCAGATGAAAGGATATACATGTGGTGATGGTTTAAGCATGTGAAAACGTTTTTCATGTTTATGTCGCAAAAAGCATTCCAACTCGTGTATCTTCTTTAGTCCACACGTTTTAGGTCGCATGCTTTCCTCATAAGCCAGGAGGAAGTGTTGGCCTGCAAATGCATGAACTTGTTTATGCCGTTGGAGGTATAAAAGAAGATATTTCAGACCGCCAACTCACCGCCAACCTAGCGCCAACTGCTCACATATATTTACAAGTGTGCCACTCCATACCAAATCTCAACTATAAATACCCATCTTCTCCATCATTAGGGGGGGGGGCTAATTTCATTCCAACGAGGAGATGCCGCCAAATTCCAAGCTCCATTCTAACTTCGTTAATGGCTTCCCTGGATCATGCAACTCTTCTCCAACTTCATGCGGATCAAATTCATTCCTATGATCATTAAAGCTATCTCTAATTGGATCTAAGCTCTTTGGATCTCATTCAAGATACTCTCCTTCTTTCTCCGACATGAAATGGATCTCCAACCGTCATTGCTCCTGTTCAATGCACGGATTTAAAATCACTTTCATGATGGAACCAAGGAAGAGCATATAATTAAGTGATCCAATCCGTTCCTTCTCGAATCTAAGTGTGACCTAAAGCATAAAGTGAGCAAAAAGTGGAGAATTATTGTAAAAGAGATCGAGTGTAATAAACGAGATGTATAATATCATAAACTTTGTAATCCTCTCCGTAATAATGAAAAATGATTGAAGAGTGGATGTAGATTCACGTTGAATTGAACCACTATAAAAATTCTGTGTCTTTTACTTGCTTTTATGCCTTTATTTTGTGGTTGTGGCCCTTTTTATTTTCTAACCGTATTTTGTGAAGTGCACAATTGCACCTTTAGTGTTGATTCAAATTTTAAAATCAACATTTGGCACCCACAGTGGGGCAGCGTTCGCATCTCCTTCCTTTACGCCTCTCTCAATCTTAAGGAGTGTTGCTTCCAAAGTTGAAAACCATGTCCGAAATAATGGCGATCCGAGACATGAAAAACATTCATGCCACATGCGGTGCCGTAATCTAATCGTCTCCGCTCCTATTGCCATGTTCATGCCGCTATTCATATACTGCAAATGTCTCCATGACATGACTCGAGCATCAAATTCCCGTAGATCACGTTATTTACTTCAGTACCATTTAGTTCGTAAATCAATGTAGTAGCTTATGGGACATGCACGTGTGGAGAAGAGAAAATTCAAGCATTATGTTTCTTTGGTACAAATGCAAATTCAATTGTACATGCATCATGTGCAACTACCACTCAAATATGACATATAGAAGCACATGGAAATCAGTTGCATCCCATGAAATGCATGGATGTGAACGACAAGTATAGTGTGGAATGGATTCTGCAACATTAAGTTAGATCAGTTCATCTCCGATGTTGAGACAATACACGACAGGCAAGGGAACATAACGTGAAGTGAATGGGCATAATACTGATACGTTATAACTCTTTCAGCATCATAATCCAATACGTTTGCCTATATCGTACGTGATCAGCTCTCCAACATTGGGATGGTCAAGCAGTAGACTATAGTCGCTCACACACATACTGATCGGACCACTCGCACAAGGTGCTCACCATTGCTAATTGCGTCGAACGAGCATGTTGTCTTACCAAGTTGGACGCTCATACGCCACAATGCTGATGGGTAGAGCACCACCTGAGAACGTGATTGAGCAACTTTAGTTCGAACGAGTCAAACATAATTTTTTTCCAAAATTCCACTAAAGGGGCACCTCCCGAAAGGAGAGGTCCGAGGCCTTGATTCCATAATTGGGACCGCTTGTTAACTCAGGCATCCAGTAAAAGAATCAGCGTCTATCCCGTGGAATGATACAAATAAATGCATACTTCTAAAAGAACACAATCGGAATGTTGATCGAAAAGGATAAGCCGCGGCAACATCTCGGAGAAGAAACGACAAAGTTAAATCACCATCACCTGACATGAAAAGGAAGAATACATTGATTCTGCAATTCAATCCGATATCATTTACATCGTCAAACATAACCTGGAATTAGGTCCTCATAGCATGTCATCATGGTTCAAGTCTGGTTCGAAGATAAATGAGGTTCACCTTGACTAATCATTCTCTCCATCTTGCATCATCATCATTAGCAACCTTCGATTGGGCAAGTTGACACGTTGCCATTTCCATGCACTCAGTAGCTCAATGTCAGCCGAATCGATCTCATTCCAAATGGAAACTTCAAATGAAGCTCTAATGGATGTTGATCAGGCTCTCATGAACAAAATGAATGTTCTTCTAAGTGCTCAAGCCAAACCCGCTGCTCCTCGATAGATCCATATCAACCTTGAAGAGAAGACAGATCTGGTTGCTTCTAATCAAAATTACCACAATGGACCGGAAAATGTTGGAGGTTCGACAAACGATGAAGACGGTGCTAACGTCAAAGGCACCAATCCACATGCTAAAAGTCATTCCGACCGAAATAATCGAAAGCTGGCTAGTCCCGCACAAGGGGCACTTCATCGATTCTTGAACCGTGATAAATTGCTAAGGCAACAATCCAGTAATGAATTCGAAATTGGCCCTACGGAGCAACACAACACTGAAGAGTATATCACGAACATGACAAAACATATCATGAAGAAGAATCAAGCTCGCAATGACGGTTGAAATGAATGGGACTTCCCTCCAAGTGAAACTCCATTCATCGAAAGGGTCCTTTAAGCATAATGTCCATAGGAGCTCACTCCTCCTATCCTACCTCCATACAATGGCTTTATTGATTCGAACTACTTCCCATTCAGATAAGAGTAGCAAATGAATGCAACTAGAGTAATGGATGAGATGGGATGCACATACCTTCCCCTCTACTTAAAAGGCGCTGCGTCATTATGGTTCGCGAAGCCGCTGCCTAAGTCCGTAGACCAGTCCTTTGATCCGACAAAAAAGTTCAAAGAGCATTTCTACTTATAGACTACCAAAGCAGAGGATGCTAAAACGCTCTCGTCAAATAACCAAACCCTAGGAAGAAGGGAAGGACACTTGGATACTATGAAATATAGCTCTATGGGTTTAACAAATCTGCAGATATAGAGGCATCCATTTGTATAATAATAGCCAGACATTTCCACACAAAAATCCAACCAAAAACCTTAAAGAATGTTGATGGAATTGAGATTCCAGAAGTTTGACTTGGTGACCAATTGCGACATTTCTCTGCATAATGCACTCTTCGCATCCCAGGGGAAAACTCATATATTTCCTTGTAATCGTAACCCTCCTATGGTAAAAGGGAGGGAATACAACAGGATATCAATTTGGTTACTAATGCATTTTTATTTCGATCTTATATTTGTGAAATTTTCATTAAAACAAATTGAAAGATAATCACTAATGATCGAGTAAATGTTGCAGATCAATCAAATGAACCTTGCCCCACCATGAACCAGTAAAGTCTTGCAACTCTTGCCATGCATTCAGACCATGATAACTCAAAAGTCATCTGTTGCATTATCCATCAAAGGAAGTACCTCACGAGAGTGCCTCCCTCATGGAACGATGCAATAGCATGTAACACCGCATGGCAAAACTTGCAAAACGGCATTCAGTTGTAAGGATAGGGGCATATATCCAATTCGAACTCCGGAAAATCTGAAACTACTCGGTTCCTGGGGCACAGCAAACCGTACCAAGGTTGAAGGGGCTTGGTCAAATCATGGACACCATCATAAATCCAGGACCATGGATGATCCCGATCAGCTCCTATCTCATCAATAAGAGAACTTAGCAGAGCCTGGTGATCATTGAAGCGCATCTCGATTGGGATAGCTTATGCGCCCATTGCTCAATACTCAAAACATCATTCGCAACAAATACGAAGGTGTGGAGCACAACCTGGCAAATAAGGAAAACGGGTGCTGAACGGTCAAATGATGTAGCGTCCGGACTACAAACAAAGTTGTAAGTTTCACCGGAGGGGCATCTTCTTATCGCAAGGTCCCTGGCCCTAGTTCTAACAAATCGTGGTAAAGCCCGATAAATGAACTAGCGCCTGCCCCGTAAAACAGTGCAACCCAAAACCAAAGACCTCCCTGAGGGGAACCCAGTTGATCATCAGTGCCATAATTACATGGCCCGATTACGACTAACACTGGGCATTTAAACCAACGACCTCTCCGAGGGGCACCCAGTTGATCATCAGTGCCATGATTACATGGCCCGATTACGACAAATAGTGGGCATTTAAACCAAAGATCTCCCCGAGGGGCACCCAGTTGATCGTCAGTGCCAAGATTACATGGCCCTATTACGACACACACTGGGCTCATAAACCAAAGACTTCCCCGAGGGGCACCCAGTCGATTGTCAGTGCCATTAATACATGGCCCGATTATGACAAACCCTGGGCTTCAAAAGACCTCTTCGGAGGGCATCCGATCAGATGTTGGGTCTTCCAAATCCAACTATTGATTCTGGGTCTTCCAAATCCAGTTACTGACAAACTTCAAAAGACCTCTTCGGGGGAATCCAATCAGATGTTGGGTCTTCCAAATCCAACTATTGATTCTTGGTCTTCCAAATCCAGTTACTGACGAACTTCAAAAGACCTCTTTGGGGGCATCCGATCAGATGTTGGGTCTTCCAATTCCAACTATTGATTCTGGGTCTTCCAAATCCAGTTACTGACGGACTTTCAAAGACCTCTTCGGGGGCATCCGATCATATGCCGGGTCTTCCAAATTCGGTTAGTGACGGACCCAAAGACCTTCTCAAAGGCGCCCTACAAATCCTACAAGTAGCTGAGTCACTCAGTCACAACGGATAACAGGTTTACCAATATCTCTTCAGCGAGATGAAAAATAGGACCCCTCCAGGGGCAAAATGTTCGAATCTAATCTCTGAAAGGCCTACATTGCCAGGCTAACAAGAAAAATGATTGAATATATAAAATATAAGACCTCTCGAACAGGGGTGCAAAAACAGAAATTCATCCCCATATAAAGGTATGAGTTGGATCGGCTAGACCAGGAAACCTTTAGTCATGATCATGCTAAGAAATTTAACAATGGCAAAGGCACATGACCAAAAGATTCCAAATGAAGTCGGTCACAAAATGTCATGCCTAACCTTTAGAGTTTGTGACAAACTTGGTATGGAGGCGTTATCACCGCATTAAAGAAATTTAATAATGCGGTCTTCTTAAACATACCACAAATTCATCACAATCGTAAATCAAAAGTTCAGCATCTACAAGGGTTTCCCTAACCAACAAAGTTGAGCCTTAAAATGGATATAGCAAACTTGAAAACTTCGATACCGTGATAAGTGCAAAGGTGATTGTTCGCGGAAAAGAAGTCTCAAAAGTTATTTCAGCCAAATTCAAGGAAGTCCAACAGTGAAATTGGTTAAGTAAATCCAGCTAATAATGATTCGTGGCTACAATGAAAACCCAGTTTACGAAAAAATACCATGAAATCATTTCAATACTGAACATTGCAATAACAAAAGACTTGTAAAACATAAAGAAGATAAGTGCATAGGCAGAAAAATATGCTAAAGGTGAAAGCTAAAGTAATGAGTAAGAGAAGGGTTCATTACACCAAAAGTAAGTCTTAGCAAAGTTCACCAGCATAATAAGGTCCAAACACCTTTTCAATGCAAAATTTCTGGTGGAATTTTCCAATGTTGCATCTCCATTAGAGGCTGGAGCATCCAATGCTTTGGGCACACAACGAAAAGAAGGAAGAATTCCTAGGGAAAGAAAGGATCAAGTTGGTGCAAGTAATCTGAATTCACGGAGGAACCGTTCTATGATAAGAAACTTCTTAGTTTTCTCTTGCTCGTCGATAGCCTTCAAAAACTCAAGCCTATAGTCAGCTGCTAAATTCGGGTTTCCAAGATACATTGTCATGCTCAAAAGCTCTAAATAAGCCGATGAAAGCAAAATAGTTTCCCCAGCAAATTAGAAGTTTTTAGTGCGACAATCTAAATCATGGAAATTTGGCAAGATTGGTCGCATTTATTTTGCGCAATTCCTTGGCTTTGATAAAAGAGTAACATGACCATACTAAGAATTAGACAATATCCGGAAGACATATCATGGATTCACCATGTCATGGAAATAAACGAAAATCCGATTTGTACTCAACAAAAAGGCAAATATACTCAGAAGTACATAAACCAAAGTATGCAAACAACGGGAAATCCACCCTCAGAAGCTCCTCAAGAAGACTTTGCCTTCAAATAAGAGCATCCGAAAACTACGAGAGAAAAAACTGATATGGGCAAATGCAGAAATAATGCAAGAAGCAATTCACTAATGTATGACATTCAAATTCCAAAAACCTAGTTCCAAGGCTCGAGGTCCTCAGAATGAATACTGTGAAAGCATTTAATAAAATGCACAACTTATTAAGTGATGCATAAGGCTACTCAGTTTACAAAAAAACCTGCGGTTATGATTACTCAAAAGGATTGGCAATGAACTTGAGTCATGCTGATTGGGGCTTCACTAATAATTGAGCAAGCTGGGAGGTCAAATTCGGAGTTTTGTCAGACAAATTGTCAGTCGACAACGAATTTGCTGCTGAATGTGCGCAAAATCTATTCATTACAAGCTCTCCAAAAGGTCGCTTATGCAAAGGGAAACCTTCCAATGAAACTGAGTTAGTGTTAAACCACCGTCCATCGAAATAAGGCAAAAGGCACAAACAAAGACAACTTGTATCACTGTCTTGTTCAGGAGTTATGTGTAAATTCAAACTCAAATTTCTGAGTCCGACCAAATCATTGCAGCAAAGTTAAAAGGCGGACAATCACAAATTGTCAGAAGGACGATGGATAACCAAAAATCAAAAACTTCTCCAAGAAGAAGATAAGTCACAACTACGAATTTCATATATATGAAATATCGGGCAAGTCAGTTAGAATAATAGCACTTGAAATCCACAGTCGAGTTATGTCGACTGATCGATCTTAAGTGTCAACATGAATCCAAGTGAGAGTGTCGTATTTTTGCAGACAATATTCAATAAATTTTAAATCATTGAATAAAACGAGTCTATGAAAATACTTCATTCAAATGAAAATTCTTTGTACCTATTTGTCTAACCGACTAATCTGTTTTTGATTTGGGCAGTCAATAACAAAATATTAGCTCAGAAATACGCAATGTTTTTGTTGTAAAACAGGTTGTAGCAGTAAAAAATAGCTCGAATGAAAACCGAGGCAGTCAAACCCTAGCACAACATTGTAGAACAACATACTTTGAAATTTAAAATTGAAGCATCTACAAATAACAGATGCAAGTTTCAAATCAGATCAAACAAGCCAAGAGATGTCAACAATAGCGTTTATTTCGAAGCCCGCATTTTCCACAAGCAGAAAATACAAGCTTCGAGGGGCAAATGTTAACCCCGTTGTGAAAACGCGGTTCAAAATCGTGAAGTACACATGAGTGTTAGCACACGTTTTGAAACACCCAACCTCTGTTAGGGTCACTCACAAAGGGAATGCCCTAATTTTGGTGGAGGTTTATAAGTATAAGTCACAGATACACAAGACAGATATAAATACATATATTTTTAAACAGCGGAAACAACATCAACTTTTATTTCATCAAAATACGTGTTACACAAACCATACCATAATTGTCTTACAATACTTCCAAAACATTACATTTCCATAACTATCTTGATTTTCAAAGAAGCATAAAACATAAATAAAGCAACAAAATCCCTATAATGATATCCAAAGCAATGATCCAAGCCAAAGAGATCCAAACCGTACATCTACTGTCTTCAAGCTTGCAAAAGAGTCTGACTAGGCTGAGTTGTTTCCTCCCTATGGACCTTGGGGGGTGGGGACAAAAGAAAAGAAGACGAAAAGAAAAAACGGAGTCAGACATAAAGTCAGAGTAAATCTAGTGACTTTTCAGTATGTGAATAAGAAAAGGATATGATAGACATAAACTGAAAACATGATAGTATCATAACTAAGGGAGTGTAGTCTAGAATCGAATATACTATCGAACCCACACTATATCTCTGCATTTACTAGTATTACTCTAACCGGCACCCCATGCTGAGGGTGAAGTGATCCTTTTTGTTTTCTAAAGATCGGCTCCTACTTGCACGTGTGTCTTACGGCTACCCCAAGAAGTGTAGATACCTATGCTGGTCCCACCATGGGGTGTATCAAGACCCATGGTGGCGGCCCCGACACAATTACTAGAAGGCATAGGATATACTACTGGTGCCCCCAGTGCCCTGCTTATCTGCTCCGGAGTGCGTGCACAACCGCACACCGTTAGACCTACACTGTGCACCTAACATTGCCGTTATTTGACCGCTTACAATTAGCCCAGTAATCGTGCCCCACCCTGCCTAGTTTCAGGGTACCGTTGATACCTAAATTGGGTTACTGCTGAAACGGGTCCCTATGTTACCAGGGTTTTCTAGTCAAACATGTTAAGTGGTTAAGTGTATGTATATACCTAACCCCCACCCATTAGTATTTGTTAACATGTTGAATCTTTGGTTAATTGTTTTCAGTTGATTTAACCCTACCACCTGTCCTTAGCCTTTTAGAGCACCGACCACTCACATTAGATAGATATCACTACGGTTACTGGATGTGCCGGTTGGTTCCGGGCAGGTTTACACCGTAGTTCAGTCTAACCTCGGGTCTTTATTGGGCTCAATGTTTAACCACCCACATTGGATAGGTATTGTTGTGACTACTGGACAACCGGGAGGGTCCGGGCAGGTTTATGTCACAACTCAATCCAACCTCGGGTTAAACATGTCGTCTTTTCTAGATTTACATATTTCATTATTTATGTAAATGTCATGTCATCTTTTAATTTGGGTATAACAATTTATACCGCAAAAATGTCACATTCGTTGGCACGCGCCAAACATGCCAACATATTTATATCATGTTTTACACCCAACGCTATTACCCTCGTTTGTACGTACTAATGTTGGGCTCGACGCAATTCAGCCCAACTTGATAAACGTGAGAAAAGGGGGAATTCAGAACATATAATATTTCTATGATACATAGAAGGTGTAGCGCATGAACTTGCAAATTGGCGTTAACATAAACATTGGAGCATGTGAACTTGCATTCAAAATTGGCATACAACTAAATGGGTGTCACATAGGATGGCATATGTAGACTTATACAAACTTGGGTTTTAACATATTAACTTGGCATAACGTCGAACACAAAACTAGCATGTTGTAAATTAACCCAAAATGTCCAAATCTAATATATAGTCTATTTCCACATGAACTTGCATAGTTTATGTAGCCCAAACTGCATTTAACATAGTTCTAATCATACTTGTAATGGATCTATGATGTATACATAAGTTCTGAGTCATGTAGCATAAAGGATCTCAGATCTAGGATGTGTTTACATAAGTATATGGCCCATGATATCAACATAAGCATAAAGGGGATATTAACATAAACATGAGAGGGATCTAATCATAGACTTTGCCACAAAACTTGCAATTACCATCACTTTCATATACAAACGTATAATAAACTTGCATCGATCCATTTATGCCACAAATCAATCCACCAAAAACAATCACGATAGAAACATTACAATACACAAGATCTACATCATTATAATGATACAATTTTATTCCCAATTAAATCGTATCACATCATAATTTTTTTCAAATTCTGAAAGACCACTATACTTACAACGTGTGACGAAATCTTGTTTTCTGATTTATGATTTCTGAATTTGGAGGTGCTCTCCTTTGGGTAGCAATTTGTTGATTGATTTGATTAGACTTTAATTTGCTTCTTAGTTTGATTCTTGGCGGCTACGATCAACTCCTTCCTGACAGCATGACGACTCCTCTCTTATTTTCTTATGTGAATTAGTTGAGTCTTAGTGTGTATTTATAGAGTTTTCAAGTTAATTTGAGCCGTCAGATGCAAACAGGGAGGGAAATCAGACCGGACAACACACCAGAAGTCGAATTAGGGTCAGACACACCTGGTCAGGCCGACCAGGCAAGTCGACCTGCAAGTCGACACCCAAGTCGACTGCGCAGTCGACTTGGGGGGGCCAAGTTGACTGCCCAGTTGACACTAGTGTCGACCTGGTCACTGGGCGGGAATTTTCCCGTCCAGCCCAGTTTGAACCCGAATTTGAATTTTAAACCTGTTCTGAGCTGTTTTTGAATTTCAAATTTATTCTGAAACTTCCGGAGATCATAACTCCTTCATACGGAGTCCGTTTCACGCAAACTCGGACTCTATCTCAACCAGAATTCCGAGATGAACGCAATGGCGTAAGCCATTTCCCTTAATTCTTTCATTAGAATTAATTATACTTTAATTTATGAATTTCACTTTTATAGAATATATGGGGTATTACGACTGATTCAGTTGACCTCCTAAATGCGAATCATGTAGGTGTCATGAATCCATTATGTATGCAATTTTTTTTTCCTACTCATAATTCTACATGAGTGCACAACAATTCATACAGATGCGATAACCATATGATAACATATAAAATTTCAACCACATATGAACGAGAATACATTTATGCATATGCAGTATGAAGTGACTGAGCCGATCTAAAACCTAGGGTGTGTGTGTATATGCATCCACGAGCAACCACTAGCAATCACTTGCAACCACTTGCAGCCATAATCCATAACATGTTTTCAAATACATGTTTGCATCCATTTGTTTTCTACCTAAGGAGTTAAGGAGAAAGGGCCGAGGAAATATGCCTAAAAGATAGATAAGCATAACCTAAGGAAAAAGAGAGATCAAAAGATGTACCCTCAAAAAGAAAAGGGTAGGCTGCGCGTATTCTAGCCTCAGTTTCCCAAGTCGCGTCTTCCTCGGCGTCGCTCCACTGAACTTTGACGAGCTTGACTTCGCGGTTGCGTAGCTTTTTCACTTCAGTTCCTAAGATGCGTGTTGTAACTCTTCTCACAGTTGCTTCACGTTCCACTTCGGCTTCTTCTAGAATGCTAGGCTCTACTATTTCAGCAGACTCGTGTAAACACTTCCGGAGGTGAGAAACATGAAAGACGTTGTGAACTCCGACCAGTTTTTCAGGTAGCTTTAATCTATAGGCCATCTTCCCAACCTTCTCGATGATAGGAAATGGTCCTACAAATCTCGGTGCTAGCTTTCCAGTGGATCCAAAACGAACAACGTTCCTTAGAGGAGATACCTTAAGAAAAACTCTGTCCCCAACCTCAAACTCAAGGTCGGTCCTTCTCTTGTCGGCGTAGGATTTCTGTCTATCTTGGGTCGTCTTCATCCTTCTTCGAATCAAGTCCACTTTTTCTGAAGTTTCTCTAATCATGTCTGGACCAAGAATAACCTTATATGTAGACTCCCACCAACAAGTTGGTGACTTGCACGGTCTTCCATACAATGCTTCGAAGGGTGCCATGCATATGGTAGCTTGGAAGCTATTGTTGTAAGCAAACTCCACTAAGGGAAGGTGATCCTCCCATGTCCCTCCAAAGTCTAGAACGCAAAGTCTCAAAAGATCCTCTAAAACTCTATTCACCCTTTCCGTCTGTCCATCGGTCTAGGGGTGATAGGCCGTGCTCAAACATAACTGTGTGCCTACAGCTTCTTGCAAACTTCACCAAAACTCGCTTGTGAAGATAGGGTCTCGGTCACTAACAATGCTGGAGGGTATCCCATGGAGTCGAACTATCTCCTTGATGTAAAGAGACGCCAGGGATGAGGCGGTCCTTCTACTCTTGACAGGTAAAAAGTGGATGCTCTTAGTAAGCTTATCCACTATTACCCAAATGCTAGTATTGCCTCTTCTGGGCCTAGGCAGCCCATCAACGAAGTCCATTGAAATGTTATCCCACTTCCACTGTGGGACCTCTAGGGGATGAAGTAGTCCTCCAGGCTTCTTCTGTTCCGCCTTGACCTGTTGGCATACTATACACTTAGAAATGTAATCTGCCACGTCCTTCTTCATGCCGTTCCAAAAGAAAACTCTTTTCATGTCCTTGTACATTTTGTCTCCGCCTGGATGTATTGTCATCTTGGAATGATGTGCTTCCTTGAGAACCTTCTTTACCAATTCTCTTGCTTGTGGGACGCATAGTCTTCCGTCGCGTCTCAGCCAGCCTTTATCATCAATAGATTATCTGATGAGGTGACTAGAAGTCTCACCCCTAATTAGCTTATCAACCACTTCAACTAGCTGAGGGTCTTCGCGTTGTGCAATCCCTATTGTATCCAAAAGAGTAGGGCGCACCTCTAGAGATGCTAACAAACCCGGTACGAGATCAGACGAGGGCCTAAAGTTAAAACTGGCTATATACTCTAGGCTTTGCCTTTCTACAAAGAGTGGGCTTAGGGTCAGTTTCTTTCTACTCAAGGCGTCTGCCACCACATTGCCCTTTCCCGGAGTATAGGAAATCTCGAAGTCATACGAGGCAAGAAACTCCATCCATCTATGTTGCCTCAAGTTAAGATCTTTCTACGAGAAAAGATATTTTAACGATTTATAGTCAGTGTAAAGTTCGAACTTCTCACCTAGGAGATAATGTCGCCAAGACTTAAGTGCAAAGACGATGGCGGCTAACTCAAGATCGTGGGTCGGGTAGTTCTTTTCATGAACTTTCAATTGCCTTCCAACATAAGCTACTACCCTCCCTTCTTGCATCAAGATAGCGCCTAGCCCTGTCCCACATGCATCTGTATAAACTGTGAACATCTTGCTTCCGTCTGGCTGAGTTAGGACTGGGGCTGTTGTAAGAGCCCTTTTTAGGCGTTGGAAAGCCAACTCGCAATCCAAGTCCCAATTGAACACTAGATTCTTCTTTGTCAGCCTTGTGAGTGGAGCTGAGATTTTCGCAAAATCCCTTATGAATTTTTGGTAGAAGCCTGCTAGTCCTAGAAAACTTCGGACCTCAATTGCATTCTTTGGTGCCTTCCAGTCTTGCACCGCAACTACCTTCGCGGGGTCTACGGCCAGCCCTTCTTTAGATACTACATGCCCAACAAACCTTACTTCTTCTCTCCAAAAGTGGCATTTTGAAAATTTTGCCTTTAGCTGATGTGCTCAGAGAGTATCCATGATTTCCTTCAGATGTTGAGCATGCTCTTCCTCACTTTTTGAAAAGATCAAGATATCGTCTACGAAGACAACCACAAACTTGTTGAGGAATTCTCTGAACACTCTGCTCATTAGGTCCACGAAATAAGCGGGTGCATTCGTCAGGCCGAAAGGCATGACAAGCCATTCAAAGAAACCGTCTGGGGTTCTGAACGCCGTTTTATCAATACTATCTTCAGCCACTCTTAGCTGATGAAACCCAGTTGCTAGATCAAGTTGGGAGAAAACCGACGCGCCTACAAGCTGATCAAACAAATCGTCGATTCGGGGAAGAGGGTGCCTATTTTTCTTGGTCAACTTGTTTAACTCCCTATAGTCAACACAGAGGCGAAGCGAACCGTCTGCTTTGGTTGCGAACACCACTGGAGCACCCCATTCTGAAATGCTCCTTCGAATGAACCCCTTCTCAAGAAGTTCTTTAACCTGCTTACTAAGCTCCTTTCTCTCTTTTGGAGCCATATGTCTGACAGGTAAAGCTACGGGCTTTGCGTTATCCACAAGATAGATTCGAAAGTCTATTTCCCGCTTCGGAGGTAAGCCTTTCACCTCCTCGAAGACATCCGGATATTCCCGGACTACTCTAACCGACTGCAAATTCTCGTCAGAAGCATCAAGCGACTCTAGATAACTAAGCATAACAACATTCAAAGGGTTACAGGAAATTTCTAGAGTGTTACCAAGTCGAGTCAAGAGTCTAACTACTCTTTTCTCACAATCAAGAATGGCACCGTTACTGGATAACCAGTCCATGCCTAAGATCAAACCATTTCCCGAGAAGCCTAGAACAAAGGCATTACAACTAAACTCAACACTGAGAATAGAGATTTTCAAACCCAAACAAACCATTGACAAGTAAGCGGAGCCCCCAATTGGATTTGAAACTACTAAGGGATCCTCAACCATACTAGTGTCTAGATGCAGAGATTCTACTAAAGCAGATGAAATAAAGGAGTGTTATGCACCAGAGTCAAAAAGTGTGCGAACTGGATGATCATAAAGATAGACTACACTTTCTACATAAATATTACTACCTCACTCCTGTGGAGGTGCTGTCAGAGCATGAACTTGACCTCCTGAAGTAGATCCAACTTTCTGCCCCTGTCCTTTCTTCTTTGGGCAGTCCTTAGCTTGGTGCCCAGTCTCTCCGCAATGAAAGCAACCACCCATCTTTTCCTTCTTCTTCCGATAGTCTTTCTCTATATGTCCAACTATGCCACAGAAATGGCACTTTCTCTTCTCACGGGACTTCTTGTTCTTTCCTCCTTTCTTAAAGTCTGTCTTCTTAGCTTGTAAACCTTCTTTCTTTTCCTCAGCCTTAGTCTCCTTCTTGCCGTGGTCTTCCTCATGTAGCAACGCCATGTCCACCAAGCTTTCATAAGTCGCTCCCGTGGACACATGGGTCATGGCAAGGCTGTGTATAGGCTCATTCAGACCTTTGACGAAGCGAAGCACCTTCTTGTGTTGGGTATTTACTAAGTCCAGCCCAAATCTGGCCAGCTGATTGAACTGATTGATGTACTCTCTGGCCGTCATGCTTCCCTATTTAAGATTCAAGAACTTCTCTATTTGCAGGCTCCTTTCAGCTTGGGAGAGGAATTTCAGTTCGAACCTTGTCCTAAAATCATCCCAAGTTTCCACTGCCCTCTGAGCATTAGTGATCTCCCACCAATAGGAAGCTTCATCTTTGAGCAACCACACTGCTAGCTGTATCTTTTGCTTATCATCAACTCCGAAGATGTCAAACAGATCCTCGGTCTCCTTTTGCCAATTTCTTGCTCCTACAAAGGGTTTAGTTCCATGGAAGTCTTTTCCACCCATAGACTTGAAGTCTCTACATGTTTTGGCAAAAGCATTTCCAAGGGGAGGAGCAGGAGGAGGAGGAACTGGTGCTACTGGGGGAGGAAGGATATCTGCCGGGCCCGCGCCATTTGCGGCCCTAGCTTCTAAGAACCTCCTAAACCAACCGGGTATTGGTAATCCTTCAGGAATGTTAAGGTCTCCAGACATGCTGAAACAGAAAGGAAAGATTCAAAACGAAGGATAGAGAGAGATAGTACACATGGCTTTGGGGGATCATGCCTTTTAAAATATAACACTTTTTTTAAAAAAAATGCTTCTTTAAACTTTCTTTTGAAAATAATATCAAAAACTTTATCTTATCTGGTGAACCTATGCTCTGATACCAAGTGAAACACCCCACCTCCGTTAGGGTCACTCACAAAGGGAATGCCCTAATTTTGGTGGAGGTTTATAAGTATAAGTCACAGATACACAAGACAGATATAAATACACATATTTTTAAACAGCGGAAACAACAGCAACTTTTATTTCATCAAAATACGTGATACACAAACCATACCATAATTGTCTTACAATACTTCCAAAACATTACATTTCCATAACTGTCTTGATTTTCAAAGAAGCATAAAACATAAATAAAGCAACAAAATCCCCATAATGATATCCAAAGCCATGATCCAAGCCAAAGAGATCCAAACCGTACATCTATTGTCTTCAAGCTTGCAAAAGAGTCTGACTAGGCTGAGTTGTTTCCTCCCTGTGGACATGGGGGGGGGGGGGACGAAAGAAAAGAAGACGAAAAGAAAAAACGGAGTCAGACATAAAGTCTGAGTAAATCTAGTGACTTTTCAGTATGTGAATAAGAAAAGGATATGATAGACATAAACTGAAAACAGGATAGTATCATAACTAAGGGAGTGTAGTCTAGAATCGAATATACTATCGAACCCACACTATATCTCTGCATTTACTAGTATTACTCTAACCGGCACCCCATGCTGAGGGTGAAGTGATCCTTTTTGTTTTCTAAAGATCGGCTCCTACTCGCACGTGTGTCTTACGGCTACCCCAAGAAGTGTAGATACCTATGCTGGTCCCACCATGGGGTGTATCAAGACCCATGGTGGCGGCCCCGACACAATTACTAGAAGGCATAGGATATACTACTGGTGCTCCCAGTGCCCTGCTTGTCTGCTCCGGAGTGCGTGCACGACCGCACACCGTTAGACCTACACTGTGCACCTAACATTGTCGTTATTTGACCGCTTACAATCAGCCCAGTAATCGTGCCCCACCCTGCCTAGTTTTAGGGTACCGTTGATACCTAAATTGGGTTACTGCTGAAACGGGTCCCTACGTTACTAGGGTTTTCTAGTCAAACATGTTAAGTGGTTAAGTGTATGTATATACCTAACCCCCACCCTTCAGTATTTGTTAACATGTTGAATCTTTGGTTAAGTGTTTTCAGTTGATTTAACCCTACCACCTGTCCTTAGCCTTTTAGAGCACCGACCACTCACATTAGACATATATCACTACGGTTACTGGATGTGCCGGTTGGTTCCGGGCAGGTTTACACCGTAGTTCAGTCTAACCTCGGGTCTTTATTGGGCTCAATGTTTAACCACCCACATTGGATAGGTATTGTTGTGACTACTGGACAGCCGGGCGGGTCCGGGCAGGTTTATGTAACAACTCAATCCAACCTCGGGTTAAACATGTTGTCTTTTCTAGATTTACACATTTCATTATTTATGTAAATGTCATGTCGTCTTTTAATTTGGGTATACCAATTTATACCGCAAAAATGTCACATTCGTTGGCACGCGCCAAACATGCCAACATATTTATATCATGTTTTACACCCAACGCTATTACCCCCATTTGTACATACTAATGTTGGGCTCGACACAATTCAGCCCAACTTGATAAAGTGAGAAAAGGGGAAATTCAGAACATATAATATTTCTATGATACATAGAAGGTGTAGCGCATGAACTTGCAAATTGGCGTTAACATAAACATTGGAGCATGTGAACTTGCATTCAAAATTGGCATACAACTAAATGGGTGTCACATAGGATGGCATATGTAGACTTATACAAACTTGGGTTTTAACATATTAACTTGGCATAACGTCGAACACAAAACTAGCATGTTGTAAATTAACCCAAAATGTCCAAATCTAATATATAGTCTATTTCCACATGAACTTGCATAGTTTATGTAGCCCAAACTGCATTTAACATAGTTCTAATCATACTTGTAATGGATCTAAGATGTATACATAAGTTCTGAGTCATGTAGCATAAAGGATCTCAGATCTAGGATGTGTTTACATAAGTATATGGCCCATGATATCAACATAAACATAAAGGGGATATTAACATAAACATGAGAGGGAACTAATCATAGACTTTGCCACAAAACTTGCAATTACCATCACTTTCATATACAAACATATAATAAACTTGCATCGATCCATTTATGCCACAAATCAATCCACCAAAAACGATCACGATAGAAACATTACAATACACAAGATCTACATCATTATAATGATACAATTTTATTCCCAATTACATCGTATCACATCATAATTTTTTTCAAATTCTGAAAGACCACTATACTTACAACGTGTGACCAAATCTTGTTTTCTGATTTCTGTTTTCTGAATTTGGAGGTGCTCTCTTTTGGGTAGCAATTTGTTGATTGATTTGATTAAACTTTAATTTTCTTCTTAGTTTGATTCTTGGCGGCTGCGATCAACTCCTTCCTGACAGCATGACGACTCCTCTCTTATTTTCTTATGTGAATTAGTTGAGTCTTAGTGTGTATTTATAGAGTTTTCAAGTTAATTTGAGCCGTCAGATGCAAACAGGGAGGGAAATTAGACCGTACAGCACACCAGAAGTCGAACCAGGGTCAGACCCACCTGGTCAGGCCGACCAGGCAAGTCGACCTGCAAGTCGACACCCAAGTCGACCTGCAGGTCGACACCCAAGTCGACTGCGCAGTCGACTTGGGGGGGCCAGGTCGACTGCCCAGTCGACACTAGTGTCGACCTGGTCACTGGGCGGGAATTTTCCCACCCAGCCCAGTTTGAACTCGAATTTGAATTTTAAACCTGTTCTGAGCTGTTTTTGAATTTCAAATTTATTCTGAAACTTCCAGAGATCATAACTCCTTCATACGGAGTCCGTTTCACGCAAACTCGGACTCTATCTCAACCAGAATTCCGAGACGAACGCATGGAGTAAGCCATTTCCCATAATTCTTTCATTATAATTAATTATACTTTAATTTATGAATTTCACTGTTATAGAATATACGGGGTGTTACACGTTTACATTTAATTCGTGACTTCGTTTAGCCCGTGATTTTCATTAGCTCGATGGAACTTTTGGCTCATCAGCGTCTTAAGGTCGTTGGCATTTTAAGTCGTCAAAATGACTAGGCTCTCACTTGCAAACTAGTTCGTTAGGCATTTCCAGACCGCACACAGTATGCTCCAGATCGTTATCTCCAAAAGCACGAAGACAGCTTGTTCCAAAACAAAGTACGATTTATCCCGCAAGTCTTGGTTCGTGAAAGCTCTTTAGCACGTTCCAGCAACGATCCTTTAGGTTGCAGGGCCACAACTGTTCCTAGCTGGTTAAGTGCATTTGGAGTACATGATAACAGCTAGCAACGTTGGGAGTTTATTTTCTTTAGCCCACAACTGTTGGGATGCTAAGCTAAGACCACCAATGCTCTTAGATCATGAGTGCATGCTCGCTACAATTGTAAAGAAGAAAGGACATGCTGTCACTAATCAAAAAGTAGACCTTGTATGGAACGAGTTAGGCCATGCTATGCCTAAAATTCTATGATACTTTCAGGCCATTCCTCCTGCAAATGAGATGGTCCGCTTCTTTAGATCGTTACTCCTTTTAGTACGTGAATTGTGGCAAGGAAAATGGACAAGTTTCACACAATTTCTTTAGGTCGTTAATATATAGGCTTTTAGCTCACCAATGATTTATCTCGTTGGGTGGTGAAATTCCTTTTAGTTCGCATGCAAGCTTTAGACCGCAAGTTACTTTAGGTCGATGGACCTATTCTTTAGGTCACTTGACCTATGCTTTAGGTCGTTAGACCTGGTTTGGGTCGTTATTCCTTTTTTAGATCGTGCCAGCTGAATGCAACTTCAGGTCATCTACCTCATTTAGCCTGCAAGGCTTTAGCTCGTCATGCATGTATAAACTAGGCGTGTAAACCATCAAGCAACTTTGGACCGTGAGCATTTTTTTAGGTCGCTCCTGTTACAGATGAAAGGATATACATGTGGTGATGGTTTTAGCATGTGAATACGTATTTCATGTTTAGGTCGCAAAAAGCATTCCAGCTCGTGTATCTTCTTTAGTCCACACGTTTTTGGTTGCATGCTTTCCTTACAAGCCAGGAGGAAGTGTTGGCCTGCAAATGCATGAACTTGTTTAGGCCGTTAGAGGTATAAAAGAAGATATTTTGGACCGCCAACCTAGCGCCAACCACTCACACATATTTACTAGTGTGCCACTCCATACCAAATCTCAGCTATAAATACCCCTCTTCTCCATCATTACGGGGGAACCTAATTCCATTCCAACGAGGAGATCCCGCCAAATTCCAAGCTACATTCTAACATCGTTAATGGATTCCATGGATCATGCAACTCTTCTCCAACTTCAGGCGGATCAAATTCATTCCTATGATCATTAAAGCTATCTCTAATTGGATCTAAGCTCCTTGGATCTCATTCAAGCTACTCTCCTTCTTTCTCCGACATGAAATGGATCTCCAACCGCCATTGCTCCTCTTCAATGTACGGATTTTAAATCACTTTCATGATGGAACCAAGGAAGAGCATATAATTAAGCGATCCAATCCGTTCCTTCTCAAATCTAAGTGTGATCTAAAGCATAACGAGAGCAAAACGTGGGGAATTATTGTAAAGGAGATCGAGTGTAATAAACGAGATGTATAAGATCATAAACATTGTAATCCTCTCCGTAATGATGAAAAATGACTGAAGAGTGGACATAGATTCACGTTGAATCGAACCACTATAAAAATTCTGTGTCTTCTACTTGCTTTTATTCCTTTATTTTGCGATTTTGGTCCCTTTTATTTTCTAACCGTAATTGGTGACACAATTGTACCTTTAGTGTTGATTCTAATTTTGAAATCAACATTATGTAAATGAGATAATATATGATATTTAATTAAGTTTATATTCAAGTTACAATAGCAGATTTATTTATAAACGAAGTTTGAACGTATTAATTATAATATAATTATAATCGAGCTCATAATGTCGCGATAGTTCGTAATATTACATTTTGGACTTCAAATGAATATACAGGGTTCATTATAAGTCCGATTTATATGAAACAAGAAACGTTGAAATCTATTGAGTTATATTTTTCTAATGGAAGTGAAAAATCAAGATTTTGTCTCGAAAATTATGGGTTATGTCCCAATCAAATTTCCAGAAAGTTGCTATAGAATCAATTATAAACCATAACAATTTATCAAATATAAAAAATTATCGTTTTCAAATTTTAACAAGATTTTTGAGATGTATACTTAATTTAATTTATAGAATTTTTCTGCAATTTTTAAATTGGGAAATAAACAACTTTTCCGTTTGACGTAATTCGCACCCTATATCAGTATTTTTGGAACTTCACAAAATAAATTAACTTGCTTATTTTATTATATTTTTGAAATCGTGGCATATCGCTTGACATGATCATATTTTTATTTTTGTCCATAGTAGTCCATAAGTGAACATAGTTTTATGTAACGAGGCGCACTGAACTTAAAAAAACATATTATAATCTTATATTTTCGTGGCCACCAAGCAAAGCAGTACCTTGACTAATCTACTATTCAGTACATTCCGGTCTAATGATATTGTTATATCTGAATACATATAATAGCTGAAATTGGATAGTAAATGTGACGACCGCCCATAACCCCCGCACTATACAAGAGAAATAATGCGCTGAAAGATGTGCAAGGCTATCATGGACGATCATCAGAGTAGGTAAACACAAGTGGAACCTTCGTAAAACTCACAGCGCAAGGATAAAATATAATAGAACATATACAACAGGTAGTAATAGTGAAGCAGATACACTGGACTTCCATACAACTAGAAAGTAAGATCCACAAACTTGGAAATAGTGTTTATACAAAGTTGCCTCACTACATCACTCAGAAAAGCAAACAGCGGAAATCCAATTATTAGCTAGTAGTAAAACTGGTACATGGGCCTCCTTCTCGCCATCGATCAGCATCGTCGTCCTCACTAAATCATTATCTGTCATGTGTTACTTAGTCTGCCCATCCACAATCGGATGAACAGCCCAAGGTAATAAGAGGATACATAAAACCTTGAGTCAGACAACAGTCTTAGTGAGTGATAAAACATTTAACAACTTCAACAATAAAGTGTATGAGAGGGGATAGATAAACATACTAATCTACCCATGACACCAAAGAAGAACTCAACCTTATCTTCCCCACATCGGACAGTGATAGCCTTTACAATCCATTCAACCAAAGGAAAAACAATTCATACATGGAAACCAGAGCAACCATTCAATCATGGAAAACACACATAACATCCAGATTATATAAGTCCCACATAGAACAACCAATCATCCATGAATGACTCTGGCTATCACCGCCAATCCTGCTTTGAAACCATCTCTAATCGTATGACGACCAACCTTGCCATATGTCAAGGGCTAATGGTAACCCCAGTTCTAGCATAAACTCCATATGTCCAACCTTGACAATGTCCAACCTTGACAACTAGGCCTTTCAACGATACCCAAGGTACTCGACCAGCAACCTTCCGGTCTATTGGGTGCCCCCATCGTACCCCTGTTTTGAGCCTGCTAGAACTTAGGACAACGATGACTTCTCGGCCTTCGCATCTCTAGTCATCCAACCTTGACGACATTTCATAAAAATGATGTAAATCTCACCAAAAACCATTAAAATGAACATATGATTAAAATGAGAGATCTAACTAACATAAACATGTTAAAGTGACATGAAATTAACGATTAAAAACTTGTTAGATTAGATCATAGGGTGATGCCTATGAAAATGAACATGTAATGGTGTAAATCTATGGTAAAACATCCCAATTTGATGAGAAACATGCACAAACACTCATATACTTCATTGCATTCATGTGAGAGATGTAAATCACTCACCAATTAACCAAAACAAAGAAAAATCGAAGAAATAGAATCCAGACAGTGAAGAGATAGCTCCTAGCCCTTCGATTTGATGAATCCTCACTTGAAATGATGTAGATCTAGCCTCCAATGGTGTAGATCTATGATTTCCCTCCTTAGATTTGGATTTTTAATGGTGGAAAGGTGCTAGAGGAAGAAGGAGATCAATGCCTCCAAATGAGAGAATGGGAAAATAAACCTTTTCCCTCCACCCTCACCCCCTATTTATAGGAATCCACCATCCCACTAATGGGCCTCCCCAATTCAGCCCATTAGGCTCTCTAAATCTGAACAGCCAACTGAAAAACCTTAAAACAGCGATTTCTCCCAAACCACTGAGCCAAATCCTTAATGTAACCACACTTCGGAAAGGTAGCCATCAATTCCTTTCCAATGGCACAGGTCTCACCCTCTGAATCCATCCAAGTCAAAAGTTATGCCCTGTACAAGGCTGACAGGGGCAAAATGGTCAGAAACAAAATCGGTAAAAATTACGGACATGTCTCACATCCCCATAAGCAACATATTAAATGATGAGAATGATTCAACCCCCAGAGAATGAAATAAAAATATTTTACGATCTTTCGATACGTAAAATGCGGGCTGTTACAGTTTGAAACTTTCGCAAGTCTCAAGACATTAGTAATACACATGAATATTTGAACATGCCTGCCCGCCGACCTACATTTCTTTAGATTAATGCCTTAAGCTTCAATCGCAAGCCACTACAATCCTTCTTACTGAAGTAAACAAACCGTACTATCTCAACCTATCGTTGAAATATTTTCCCCTATGTTGTACTTCACGAAACGATGTTAAGCATATCCTTTCCTTCTCCTGTATATAACAATGAGGCACATCTCTTTGTTTTTGTTTCCATGGTCAAAACAATGAAGCAAGTTTATTTTTTTATTTTTTTTATTTGCTACAAGAAAGAAAGCATATCAAAATTCGTGGAAGTAGTATCTGTTGTTTGCAAATCTGAGATCGTATCTTAATTGAGGAGCGAAGATAACACCGTTGTGATTTTTTCCTAGAATAAAAAATAAAATAAAATGATCGCTCTCTTTGTATAGCATGGATGTGTGGCATGGACGTGGCACATGATTGAGTTGCGAGTTCCAAACCGAGGTGAGGGACGGGTAGAGTTCGGGAGGATGGAGAAGTCAGTGAAGTCAGATAGGAAGATAGTTGTTCGAAAGGGGAGAAAGGATGGAAGTTTGGCAATGGAGTTTGAAATAATATAAAAGGGAGAAGTGTGTTTTGCTAAACAATGAGGAAGAAGCACTACTATTTGAGGCGGCTTTGGTTATTATCGTGCATGGGGAGAAGAAGTTGGGGTTTATAAGAAATGGGTTGGGTTGTGGGGGTATGGCAAGATAAGGGGCACATATGGGATAAGTGTTTCCCATGTTTGGGTCTGGGGTGCAGTGTGTATAAAGGGGAAAATTTAGAAAGATCAGGAGAAGAGGTATTTGCGTATTGTATGGGAGGAATAACAGTGTATAAACGGTGGAGGAGAAGCACTGTTCAAAACAAGGGATGGGTTGCATTTTTTTTTGAGAAGATGGATGGTGATTTTAAATTGATTAAGGGTTGAGCGAGATCAAGGACGTAGAGCAGGGTGTCTCTGGAAATGGCGGGTTGGGAAAAACTAAAGATGAGCAGTTTCCAATAATTACCGAGGAAGAAGAGTTTCAGTATGCGGATCGAGTATTGAGAGGTGCGGGCGAATCAGAACGCATATGGGCCAATTTAAATTGGTAAAGCCCAATTATAAAAGAAACTAGTTTAATTTAATTTAAAAAATATATTAAAACAGGTAATGCTTATAATTTACTCGTTCTTTATCAGAATTGCGCAAATTTTGATCCATTAGGATCATATAGATGCAGGCTACACAATGAAGCTAGTTTGGAGCTGTTTGGAGCTCATTCGAATTTAGGATGAATTAAAACGTATGATATAATCAACAGAACATTAATCGTTATTCAACGATTAACGACCAAGGTGAGTAAACTCACTAACTCTATCTATTTTTATAATTTTATAAACATTATTTAAATTGATAAATAATGATTGAATGTTCATGTGATGGTGTTTTAGATGATTTGCTAATTAATTGGATAAAATAATGTATATTGTTATATATATATATATATTTTTGATTGAATACTGATTTTGTTTATTATAGATTTCATATTGATATAAAATTGGGATTATTTATATTGATTAACATCTGTAGATACAGGAAAACAGCTTGGAGGAATCCAACTGGATTCCTCAACAATTATATTGTTGTTTTTCATATATTTCCTTATATGATGCGACAAATAATCTATGGTTTATTATTGTGTGATCGGGATGTTAGAAAAACATTGACCCGGAAATAATTGGTATCTAAATACCGTACACTATATTAGAAAATGGTTCGAGTTATAAAAAGGGAAAATTTTATTTTTAAATAGAAATCGAATTTCAGATGGACTAGAATATAATAACTTGTTTTAATAATTAGGAAATAAAAGAATGAATATATAAAGCGAAAATTGGAAAATTGTTTCAAACGAAAACGATGAAATTTATTTCTATGTTCGAAATGTAAATATAATTGAAATAAACCAATAAGGATTTATAATTTGATTTCGACTATGTTAGATATTATAATGATAATTCATTTCATAAATTATAGATTATAAAACTTAGAAATTGACATGATAGTTAATATTTGGTTTAAAAACCCATACTTTATAATCAAAGGCGTAATCGATATTTAGTTATAAACTTAATATATAATTAACAAGGAGTTGACTTGTAAATGGAGCTTTTGAAATGGAATGTGAATTTATAAAAGAACTAGTTAGATAGAATTTCAAACTGTAATGGTATTTATTATTTAAATCAAGATTTGATTTAATAAAAAGAGTCCAGATTTCTATAGAGGAATAATATTCACGTTTAAAGTGAATAATGATTTAAAAGAAAACGGTTTGGAAATTAGAATGAATATAAAGGAAATTGGTGATTCTTTGAAGTGATAAATTCAAAGGTGAATTTAGAAGTTGAGCTGACCCGAAATAGTGAATTTATTCTGACGTTCGGAACGATAATCGAATTGAGATTATTCGAAAGAGAGTTATAGGCTGAAATTCGATTATACTGAATTCAGGAAGGTATTATTTACTTTTCGTTTTTAATTAAGATTTATTTAATTAAATATTATTTATTTATCAAAATAAAGAATCAAAGTTATATGTTAAATTTAAATACTTTGGAAATGTTTCCAAATATAACAAGAGATGTTTTCTAAGTATAGAAATGAAATGATGTTTAAATTTAAGAATGGAGTTAAGGAAATTATAAACTAACTGGAGATTAGTTATGTTGAAGGGCTTTCTGAGTATCCATCTAATGTTGGTTTCAGCCTTCGGGGTTGCTACTTAGGGAGCTGTTCTCTTGCTAGTTTACGGTTAGGGACTGATGGATGTAAAAGAATAGTGATGCATGAATAAAATATGGAAATGTTTTCCAATGTTAATAACGTATATTTTTGAAATACAGGAAATAAGGAGTTGTGAATATATGGAAACGTTTTCCAAGAAATCGTGAGAGGCTAAACGATTTTGGAGAAATAGTTGGATGGAGATATTAAAAGGAAATTGGGAAATGAATAAATTATTGATAAATTTATTTAAAGATTATTGTTTGCATGGATGTTTTCCTTTGATAGTTAAATCACCGACTATCAAAGTTTTTGACTATTTTTCCGTTGTCAATACGGAGACACTGAGATCTTAATTATTATTTGAAAACCACTCCGTATGGGAATTATCGTTGCGAATCATACTTGACGAAGATAATTGAAGACGGAGTTTGTACAAGGGCTGTTATGGGAATCCTAGGTAGAAATTTCCTAAGATGGATTTACATAACAGTTCCTTCAATTTGTCTAGTCTTCGGGCAACGTTTATAGACGAATGTCTGATAGAGTGCACCTAATAGATTGCGTAAGTTGATCTCTTCAAACGTATTTATGTTGGTGGCAGAGAAATTCCTTTCTCTTAGCTTTATACCCATGGTATTTCTAGGGAAATCAATTTGTGATTTGGCGGGTTTGACGATGTGACATTCAAAGTGAATGCTGGCCAGATGTTCCAAATGATAAGTTATGACCTCAAGCCTCATCAGCCGGGAAATGACAAAAGTCGGGCATGCAGCATGGCTAATTGGGTCGCACCCAGTTAGGGTATATTGTCACCATCTAAAGAATATTCATTATTTTCTTCTTTTCGCTTCTATATCTCCCGAGAACGGTTATGTTGGTATATCAACCGTAAGGTGAAAATATATTCGGAACGTTCAAGCGAAATGAATGGCCGGTCATATGTGGACGGGTTACAAGATGTTCTTGTTGAACTCCAGTGTATCCCCTCTAGAGTACACTGATCGGAAGGTGGTTCCATACCTTGTCATAGTGGGAAATCCATTACCCAATAAGAGCCTGTGGTTTTAATTGTATATTATATATGTGGAGTGTGAGATGTAAGCGTTCCGCCAAATTCCTATTTACTTGTATTAGACACTATTATAATATCATAATAATATTGTTTTAAAGGAAATGTTTTAGGTAATTGTAAGGTAAAAACCATCCGTGTTTATGTGTGGATCGGTCTTACGATTATCATTTCTTTTAAAAGGATTTTTAAAAGTTAAACCAAGTGATTGGAGTTTACACAACCAGTCCCATG
This sequence comes from Allium sativum, assembly GCA_030737875.1. Taxonomy (NCBI): domain Eukaryota; kingdom Viridiplantae; phylum Streptophyta; class Magnoliopsida; order Asparagales; family Amaryllidaceae; genus Allium; species Allium sativum. The sequence goes on from CM060924.1 coordinate 442,559,766, forward strand.
ACTGACCTAAAGTTTTTTTTTCGTTTTATCCTAAACCCTTGGGTGCCCAAATTTGTACGGGAAGTCAAGTAGTCGGGATTTTACAGATACATAAAGGGCATAATATGGTATGTATATACAATTTGTATTTCAAAGTTATGTTATATAATATATTTTATTCGTTCCGCTGTGAGATTCGTGTTTACTCTGATTCAGTTTGGTGGTGATCTTCTTCTTCTTCTATTCTAACTTTCTTTCTATTCTTCACCCTCTAACTTGTATTAATGGTTTGGTATTTTCAATACTTGAATAGTCAACATAGGGTTTGTGTTGATTTTCGAGGTCGAAATTCCTTGGGTAGTTATAGTGCTATCTGTAATGACCTGCATTGGCAGAGGTATTATAATTAATTTATTTAATTATATAAACGGTGATTTGTGAATTTAATGATCGTTGAATTAAATAATGGTGAATATTTAATTAAAATAATAAATTAAATAATATATTTAATTCTGAAATAATCAGAATTGCCTGAAATGACGATATGGTGTGAACCGGATCATCTGTGATATTTAATTCAGCTTGGAATTGAATTTGAATAACAAATATATTTAAATAACGACAGTTTGAACGTATAATTATATTATAATTAAAATCGAGCATGAAATGGCGCTGCAGTTTGTAAATTGGCGATTCGAACTTCAACTGAATGTAAAGGATTCGTTTTAAGCCGGATTTCTGTGAAACAAGAAACGTGTGGAGCTGGTGGAGTATATCTTTCTAGTGGAAGAGAAAAATCGGGAATTCGTCGTGTAGATTTTGATTCATGTCCAAATCAAATTTTAGAAAAGTCGCTGTGGAATTCCTTTATAATTTATAAAGGAATTATTTATATTTTAAAAAGGAATTTCAATATAAATCGAATATCGGGTTGACCCTGATTGAAATATCGAGTTAGAAATTCATATAGGATTTTCTGAACTGTATGGTATTCCATTGTGGATATAGACGATAATATTTATTTTTAAATATTAAATTTAATTATATTTAAATATATTTATATATTTAAATAGGCTATTTAGAGCTTTAAAAATAGCCACTTTTGCAAACGACCTCGGAATTCGACGAAACTAATTTTGTTGGATCCGCAACATCAAATTATTGCTAGATGTCAAGTTTCGCGATTTTTCGTATTATTTTGTGAGCATGGCAAGCTAAAACGTCAATGAAATAGAAAAGGAATATTCCAGGAATATACCTTGACCTTATCCTATATAATCACTTTAACGTTCTAACCTAAAACCATTTCCTCAAACATCATTTTTCCGCCGCTGTTGTTTCTCATCCTCCAGGAAAATAATTCATTCTTAAAATCAAGATCAATTCCACCGAAAATCATTAAATAGAAATAGTTATATGTTCGAATTCCTCATCTGATTCTCATCAATTCCATGCCAGTTTCAGGGTGTGCGATTCAGTTTAGTCGAGCTCGACTTTTGTATAGAAAACTAGGGTTTAGTTAAATGGGAAACTTAGTCTTCGATTAGAGAATGTGAGGGTTGTTTTGGGTTCGGGGATGAAAACCGCACTTGCTTGAGTAATTTTGAAGAGTGCAGTGGAATAGTGGGTTTCGTGACCTCCTGCTGTCGTGAGTGAGGGTGTACGCGAGGTGTTTGAGAGGAGTGATGGGTATGAGGGTGTAATTGTTTTTGACTTTCACGAAGAAGAGGGGGTATTCTCATATGAGCAGGGGTCACGGCAGTGTAACAGGAGGTAGTTAAGGAAGATGTTGAGTTTGATTGCTGAAATGGTTTGGAGCTAATACTGGAAACAGGTGAAAGGAGATTAAAGGGAGGGAAGTATTGTTATTGTTTGGTTTGAGTTTCCATTGGGTTCTGTTTTGCACGGAGGTGTTTGCTGCGAGTTTTTCATTTGGGAGTACTGATGAGTTGAGGAGAAGCGAAGCAGCGATAAGGGACGGATTTGTTTTCTGGAGTCGTGACATCCGGTGAGGAAAGAGGAAAAGGGGATACAGGAGTGTGGAATTGGGAGTAGTATGGTAGTGGCCACGGGTTTATTCTGTCATGGGTCGGTTTCATAGAAGTGGTCAGCCCAAATAAACAAAGAGGGAGAAACATGGTTGAGTTCGGGGGTTCATTGAGGACAAACGAGATGTAGATGGAGGAACAACCAGAACTGAGTCTGTTCTTCCTGGGCGCTACTTGTAGAAGAAGCAGTAACGCTAATCATGTGGATTAACATTAAACATGGTAATAAAGTTTATAAATTATTTTCAGGTAATAGTCAATGATATTTAAATCGAGTTAAAAGTATAATTATCTCATCTTATATCAGAATTAGACGAAGTCGATAACATTGGAATCGTAACGACGATGTATACGTTATGCAACCGGCTTGGAATCTATTGGAGTTCACTACAATTTATAGCGAAATAAATTTGTCCAGTGCGAATCAACCACCGTATTCGTTATTTAACGATTGACGACAATGTGAGTAAATCTCACTAACTCTGAACAGTTTATAATTTCATGTTATATTTTTAGAACTGTTAAATAGTGGCTGATTGACTGTATGTTGACTATTCTATTGAACTGCTAGTCAGTTAGTTGAATTTCTATATTGATTCTGTTTAACAGAATATATCATATGGAACTGAAAGTGATGTTATCTATATTGGTTAACATATGTGATGCAGGGAAACATGTTGGAGGAATCCGACTGGATTCCTCAACATTTATTTTACTATTTTTCATATATTGTGATATATGATGTGATATATAATCTGTTGTCGATTATATGTGTTTGGGCGATATTGAGCATCGTGATTTGATATGTTGAATACCATAACATACCGAAATGTTGATAAGGGAATATTTTCAAAGTGATATTTGAAATAAAATATTTATAAATGGAATATTTATAAATAAGAAATATTTATAAATTGGAATATTTATAAATAGGAGATATTTAGAAAAAGGGAAAAAACGTTATAAAAAGGAAACTGTTATAAGAAGGAAATCATTTTTTTAAGTGGAGAACCGTTACTAAAAGTAAATCTTTAAAATGAATAAATGTTGTTAAAAAGGAAATCTTTATAAAGCGAATAAAGGAGTTAAATCGAATATGGTATTCGAAAGGAGTTAAATCGAATATGGTATTCGAAAGTAGTAAATCGAATTAGTTATTCGAAAGGAGTTAAATCGAATATGGTATTCGAAAGTAGTAAATCGAATTAGTTATTCGAAAGGAGTTAAATCGAATATGGTATTCGAAAGCAGTAAATCGAATTAGTTATTCGAAAGGGATTAGTCGAGTCGAGTCAGTTGAATAGAGTAATCGAATATTTGTTATTCGAATTAGAGTTAACCAGTTAGAGTTAAACCAGTTAGAGTTAACCAGTTAGAGTTAACCAGATGGAGTTAAACAATTAGAGTTAACCAGTTAGAGTTAAACCAGATGGAGTTAATCAATTAGAGTTAACCAGTTGGAGTTATTCGAATAGAAAGTAAAAGGAGTTAATCGAATATAGTTTATTCGAATAGAGTAAAAGGAGTTAATCGAATATAGTTTATTCGAATAGAGTAAAAGGAGTTAATTGAATATAGTTTATTCGAATAGAATATAGGAGTTAATCGAATATATAGTTTATTCAAATAGAGTAAAGGAGTTAATCGAATATAGTTTATTCGAATAGAATAAAGGAGTTAATCGAATATATAGTTTATTCAAATAGAATAAAGGAGTTAATCGGATATAGTTTATTCGAATAGAGTAAAAGGAGTTAATCGAATATATAGTTTATTCAAATAGAATTTAAAAGAGTTATCGAATATAGTTTATTCGATAGGAGTTAAGTGAATAGAGTTAGAGTTAAATCAAAAGAGTTAAGTGAATAGAATAAATTGAATAGAGTTATCGAATATACCTTATCGAAGGAAAGAATTATCGAATAGAAAAGATTTGAAAGAAAGGTTAAGTAAGGAAGTTAGTTAAAGAAATTTAAAGTGAACTTTGCCTATTTCGGGGTTAGAAATGTTGTTTAGTTAAGGTCTGAGAGGTGGTTCTACCCCAACTTGATTGGCTTCGTTTTTAACTAAGGAATGGTTATGGTTCGGCAGTAAAGGATGGTAAAAGTGAATTTAATAATTAAAGGAAATGGTTGAGTTGGCATAGTGATGTTTTTATCTAAACACCTGCTTAATCCAACGTAGGAGTTTTAGAAATGTTTTCCAAACAAGAACCAGAAATGTTTTCTGATAAAGAAAACAAGAAATGGAAATGTTTTCCAATGGTAATAACATATATTTTCTAAATTTAGAAAATAAGAAATGTTGAATATAGGGAAACAGGAGATGAAAAATGAACTAAGGAGATAAATGTTAAATGATGGTTGATCGATATAATTTCCATCTGGAAATAATTTTGTTGTTTGCACACATGTTTTACTTTGATGGTTAAATCACAGACTATCGAAGTTTTGACCATTTTAACGTTGTTAATATGGAGAGACCGGTTGGATTATTATCCAAAGAACCACTCTGTATTGGCATAAGCGTTACAAATCATATATGCCAAAGATAATTGAAGACGGAGTAAAGTGCAAGGGCTATTGTATAAGTCTTAGATAACCGTGTCTAAGATGGATGTATTGAATAGTGCCTTCGGTTCATCATGTTCCTGGATGACTTGTATGGACGGATGTCTGACAGAGTATTTCCAGACGATCACGTATATTGATTTCTCCAACCGTACCAAGAGTGGAAGCGAAGAAGGAAACTTCTTTTAGCTAACACATAATGTATTGTTGTAGACGTCAATCGGTGATTTGATGGATTTGACGATGTGGCATTCAAAGTGAATCTGATGTGATGATAAGGCATAACCTCAAGCCTCACATCCGGTAAATGACAGAAATCGGGCAGGCAGCATGGCTAAGTCGGTCGCACCGAAGTAGGGTGTATAATCACCTGATCTAGAGTTTCATTTATTTCTAAAAATCTATTGTTAATGCTGTCCCATTCGGGAAACGGTTGTTGATCCCAACCGTTGGTGATATACATTCGATACACTCAAGCGAAATGAGTGGTCGGTCATGTGTGGCTGGGTTGCAAGATGTTCTTGTTGAACCCAGTGTATTCCTCTCTAGAGGTACACTAGCGAAAGGTGGTTCCATACCTTGTCATAGTTGGAAATCCATTACCCAATACGTGCTTGCGGTTTTGATTGTATACTATATATGTAGAACGCGAGATGAAAGCGTTTCTGCTAGATGATTATTATACTGTGGTTGATAGACATTATTATAATATCAAAAGCTTTTGATATAAAGATAATTTGGATTCTCATAAGGGAAAAACCCGTTCCGTTATACGGCGTGGTCTTATGAGATATCATTTACCTATTTGAACTGTTTTACTCACACCAGTCCCATGACTGACCCGGAGTTTATTTTGTTGTTTTCCCTGAACTCTTGGGTGCCTAAATTTGTACGGGCGGTCAAGTAGTCGAGATTTTACAGATACACTTGAAGAGCTGGAGTAGAAGGCTTCAGGATTATATAGCTATAGTTATTTCCGCTGTGTTGTAAGTGTTGTACTTTGATAATGATGTATATTCAAGTACAGATGTATATTTCAAGTTATGTTATATATATTATATGTTATTCGTTCCGCTGTGAGGTTCGTGTTACTCTAATGTTGTGTTCTTCTTCTTCTTCTATTCTAAGATTCTATCTTATCTATCCTCACCCTCTGTTTCCTTTATATTAATTTCCTGATTTTCAGTTTAATTTGGGGTTGGACTTGTGTTTTTGGTCAGCTCAAATTGGACCGGATTTTTGGGTGATTATAGTATCAGAGCTGAAGATTAAGTGATTACCATGGCACTGTGGCGTGACTCAGTAGAGATGGGGTCAGTAATACCCTAGATTGAGTATTAAGTGTATATATATGAGAAAGAATGCTTGTAGATATTATAAAAATGATTTTATATTGTGGAGATTTATTGGTTGAGTGGCTTATGAATTCTGGTTAGGGGTGTATATCGGGCGGACCGGACCGGACATTCTGGTGTTCGAACTCGGACCCGAACATGAATCGGACGAGCTCACGTCCGACTTGTTAAATTCCGGACAAAAATTTTTTGTTCAAACTCGACCCGACAATGATTTTAGCCGTCCGTGTCCGATCCAATATGCTCGTCCGTACAGTCGGACAAGACACGGACCGGGTCGGACAAACTGTGAACTTGCATTGAATTACAATTAGTCTGAATTATGAGAACCATAATCTCATGCAAAACGTTAAAGCAAAAAAGGCAAAGGCAAGACATATTAACAATGCTAAACACACTGGCTCAGTCGCTCAGAATACAAAACACGTACAAGTCAAAAGTCAATACAAAACATGCACAAGTCAAAAAACTCACCATTACCACTCTTAATTAAAAAAAACTCCATGATGATTCCATTTCCATATAGCAAATAGAACCACATCCACATAACTAGAAAAATAGACAAAGTTCATGGTTCACCAAACATTACACAGCACGTACAGTAACAAATCAAACTTAAAAGTACTTTAGCATTTAGCAACTCTAACATCATATATAATAATGAAGAGCCTTCTGCAAATAAAAACCATTGTCCCCAAAAGCACGCAAGCTTGTCATGCACATCCCAAAAAATGAAGAGCCTTTCTGCACATCCCAAAAAATGTAAAAATATATATGAATTAACAATCAAATTAATATATTAGTTGTCATGCAAGCTTTTATCCATCAATTTGATATTTCTTTCGAGGGTGTTACATGGTAACCTATATTGTAGTGTAGTGTACATTAAAGTTAGTCATGCATCTAAATCTCCACCAAGCAGTTTTACGTGAAAGGTAAAACCAACACTTATTAACCAATGATGTGCCTATTACATGCCTTGCACTCGGTCAGAGACCCTGAATGCATAAGTCAATAATTTTTCTAAATATCACCTACCTGTAAGCATTGAAGGCACTAGATGTGCACCGTACCATGCTTCTTGATTAGGCTAGACCTTTTGTAACTCTAAGTTTTGTTTGCTTATGGTGTTTCTATGTGCATATGTGGTATACATGGACATTCGAGAAAAAAGGTCAAAGTAGATATTCATTACTGACTCAAATAACAAACTTGCTTGTTAATTATGTGCAGTTCAGGTTAGATGACCTTATTGGCTAGTATTTACTCATTATCGAGTACTGAGTACACCCATTCTTATAATCTACTCCATGATTTAGTGGCTGCACTGTTGCATCTACATCTTCTACAACCGATGATTTTAGAGGGGAAAGTGTTCCGAAATTTAAGAACTCTTGGTATGTGCTGTGTTGTTTCTTAATTACTCCAAATCATGTGTAACATTTTCTTGTTACTTGGGCAATTAATTATTTATCTATACACATTATGGCAATTGTAGTGTATGTAAACGAACATATAATTATGGACTCAGATTTTATGTCATGTGTGAACCTAGGAAAATTAAATTATGGACTCAGATTTTATGAAAAAAAAAAAATTGACCATTCATTGTGTTCTCATTATAAAACTGAATAGATACATCAATATAAAAGACATCAAAATTAAGGTATTAAAAAGACTTTTACCTTTCCACTCATCAATAATTCTGTCCAAGCTATTCAAAACTGATTAATTCCATATCATTCTGATCACAAGTTCCAACCTGAAAATATTATGGGACAGTAATACTATAAACAGTGGATATTCAATAAAATATTATGCATGGAAACACAAACATATATAATTCTAACCTCCAAACTCTTCAAAGCAAACTTAGAGCGCAACCAATCTCCGCTGCAAATTAAAGCTTCTACAGTTTCGGGTTTGAGAGAACTTCTGTACTGGTCCAAAACTCTACCACCGGCACTAAATGCAAATTCTGAAGCAACACTACTAATTGGAATGGTTAATATATCTCTAGCCATTATTGATAAGATTTTATATTTAGAAGCGTTAATTTTCCACCATTCGAGTACGTTAAAAGAATCTTCCAAATCATCAAATTTATAACGACCTTCTTTCAGATATAACTCAAGTTCAGATTGTGTAGTCTCAACTACATCTGATTCCTCAGCCCATGTTTCAAACTCAGTCCTACCTTTTGTCCTTTTCCGCTTAGAAGTGTTTGTATCACTTCCCTTTCTTAGCTTATAAGCATTATCAGTTGCTGCACCAGATGCATACTCAAAATATAATTCATCCAGCGAATTCATAACAAGTTTTATATTTTGTTCGGATTCAGATTTAGGGTAAATCATAGGAAAACAAAACTCTATAAGCTTCATCTTGTATCTCGGATCTAAAATTGCAGCAACAGATAACAACAAATTGCAATCTCCCCAATACTTATCAAATTTATTCTTCATTTTATCTACCATTCCTTTCATGAAAAAGGAACCTTCGTATTCTAATGACTTCTCATTTAACGTCTGCTTAATTTTCCAAAGTTCTGGAAGGAATAGGTTAGAAGTTGGATAAGTTGCACCAGAAAATATATTTGTCGCTTCACTAAAGACCTCCAAAATCTTACAAATAGAGTCTGCTCTATCCCAGTCCATTGTAGATGGAAGCCAAATGTAAGATGGATCTCTTTCTTGATACATAAAAAAGACCTTTTTAAATTGTAAAGCGCACTCAAGCATTGCATAAGTCGAGTTCCAACGGGTAGGAACATCAAGTATTAAACGTTTAGATATGGGAAGTTGCAATTGTTTAACGATGTCTGCAAATTTATGTAGGCGCTGAGGTGACATTTTAAAGTATTTCACACTTTCACGAATATTTTGAACCACTTCTCTAATCTCATTCAACCCATCTTGCACTATCAAATTCAACACATGCGCACAACACCGAACATGAAAAAATTTACCTTTAAAATAAAGTTTTCCTTTCAAAGCGAAGTTTTCTCTCAAATTTCTAACAGCAACATCATTTGAAGATGCGTTATCAAGTGTAATTGTGGACACCTTATTCTCAATACCCCAATCTAAAAGGCAAGAAAAAATTGCATCGGCAATTGCAAGTCCAGTGTGAGGTGGTGGCAAAGTAGCAAAATTTAAAATACGCTTTTGCAATTTCCATTCGGAGTCAATAAAATGACAAGTTAAGCACATGTAGCCTATTGTTTGGTTCGACGTCCATAAATCAGAAGTTAAACTTACTCTACTAACTTCTTTTAAAACCTCCTTTAACTTCTTCTTTTCAGATTCATACAACTTCATGCAATCACTTTTAATTGTTACTCGCGACACCTTCTCAAACTCCGGATTTAATGCTTGACTATATAATATAAAAAACTCATGTTCAACCATTTTAAAAGGGTATTCATGCACAATAATCATTGTAGCAAGAAGTTCTCTTATTTTCTCTTTGTCATACTTATGGAGAGCGAGTTTTGCAATTACCCCAGTATCAGAGGCCTTTTCTTTAAGGAAGTCTCTGCCTAACAATCTTTGATGGTTTTCTTTAGCAATACGTACTCTACATTTATTTAGATGTCTCTTAAATGTAGTTGTGCATCCATCTATAGTTCTGGTTAACTTTTTATCACAATGAATGCACTTCGCAAATAATTTAACCTTACCATCTTTACCTTTTTCTTCAGTCTTCTCAAACTCAAGCCAAACATGAGACCTCATTTTTCTGGACTGCTTATCATCTCCACCAACATTATCAACAACTGCTCTAGTAGTAGTTCCATCAGCAGTTTCAATTACTTTGCCATCACCAGGATCATTTGCTGAGCTCTTCTCTTTCGTATTTTCATCTTCTACATTGAGGATAAGCTCTGTTTGATTATGATCAACAACTATTGGTTCTTGATATTTTTCATTGTCTATCAAACCTTTTGAACCTATTAAGAAATAATACATACAATAATATCAGCAAATGATCAATGAATATGAAACAAACAAAGAAGAATTAACAACTATGCATTTTCTCTGCACAAAAAAAAGAAAGAAATTTACTTCATTGTAAGGACAAGGACCAAAGAGGAAATAATATCCCTAACTGGTTGCTACTAGCTAGAACAGTGGACAAAAAAATCTAAAATATTGACAATCACAAATTCAGCAAAGCTAATATCAGATCCCATAAGTAGAAGCAGAAACAAAATTCAAATAATTATTGAAATACCCCCAAATAAATCGTGGAATCATACCGTTCCATTAATAAATTTGTCTAAACAAAACTGAAATACTCACTTTCTGATTTTGAAGAAGCCATGGCAACAGATCGAAGGAGCACGAGAGAGGTTTAACCGGGTCGATTTGAAATTGTGTCCTGAAATACTCACTTTCTATCGCGGACAGTAGAAATTGTATCCTGGATTTTTCGATTTGATGATTTATAGTATTCTCTAATATGTTGCAGAGAAATTGAAACATCTTAATCGAAGGGATCTATGGAAAATCGAGATTGCGGAAGCCGATGGGTTTTGTATAGAGAAATTAAACGTTATTTGAAGTTTGATTTAATGAAGAGAAATAAAAGGGGAACATATGATATCTCTTCTCGATAGAAGGAAAGTAAATATAAATAATTTATTACTAGATATCTTAAAAGATATTTGCTGCATTAATTATAGCCGCATGGGGAGCCGTATAAATGTCTCAGCTTTGGACCTTCCCAACCAACGAAATGTATACACGACCACAAGCTATTCAAAACTGATTAATTAAAAACCTGGAAAACAATTATATCAATGTTCACGGACAACATTCGAACGGACCACAACATGACCGAGCTCGTGTCCGTAATTTTGATCGGACCAGTATTGATGTTCAAACCCTACCCGTTTTTTAAACGGACCGTACATCGGTCGAGCCATTTTTCGGGTCGGACCAGTTCGAACATCGGACATTCGTACAAAATTTACAGCCCTAATTCTGGTCGGCGGTGGGGTACCACAATATCGATAGGGATTTCTAAACACTTGAATACAATGAACCGACATGATATGTTTTAAAAAGACGGTAAATGAAATAGTTTTTATCCAAAATATATTTTTATATAAAAAATATATATTGAAATTACTACAGTATATTGGATGTGTTGGTTGTTATTATAATTGAGTTAGATTATAATTGAGGTGGTTAATCAGAATTCGTATTAGTATAATATATTAAATCAAACGGATCAAATCTGAATCTAAAATAGATTTGGAATTAAAACTCTGGAAACTGGAAAAAAATGTTGTAAATGGATTTTGGATTTAAAATATGTGGAAATTTTAAGACCCTGGGTGAATTTGTAAATGTTTTCTAATATTTTGAAGGATATTTTGAAAGAAAATTCAAAATAGAAGTGTTTTAAAATAAGTTTAGAAATGATATAGTATTGAACTCACTTCGATCATTGGAAAATAATTCTGATGATGATGGTCGCATCATCAGTGTTCATTTTCGAGTTCTAAGTGACAGATTATTACCAAAGATTTTGTTTTTGAATTATTTTAAGAAAACAAGTTGTTTTGAAATTCCAGAAAAGGATATTTGATTTTTGGAAAAGCTAAGCTTTTTGAAACTCCAAGGTAAAGTTTGTTTGAATTAAAAACAAATTAAATAAAAAATTGTAAACGCAAATTGGAATTGAATTAAAACCAGTTAAGTAGGAATTTAATTGGAGTAGAATTTAACCTAGTTGAGTAATTGGATTTTGGAATGGGATTGGATTATTGATTAAGAATTTGGAATTTGAATTGGAACTGGAGTTTGAGAATGGAAGGTGGCTTGGATTTAAGCGAATATTGGATTTAGAGATAAACTAATTGGAAATCGATTGAGAATGCATGAGTATATGCTGAATTGATAACATATGGATGTGATAGAGTAGGATGCCCAACAAAAGGTACAAGTTTATATTGCATATGAGTTTGAGATTTAAGAGCCTATTTGGCAAGTCGCTTAGCTGTTTGATTTTCTTTTGGACCGGAGAAGGTCTAAAGAGGCGAGTTGTAGATGTACCGATTGAGCCATGCAAAGGAGACATTGGCGAATTTTTTTGGGAATTTAGGGTGTTAGAAAATTTTAGAGTTTTTGAAAATTTTCATTAGTAAGAATGAATTAATATTTTAATCAAAATTAATCGGTTCAGTTGAAACTGAAATTAATAAATAAAACAAAAGATTCATAACCTAGTCAATAACATTCGTAGCATTTTCCTATCTTAGTAATTTCGAGGACGAAATTCTTTTAAGGGGGAAGGATTGTAATATCCCAGAATTTTAACGATTTAATAATTAATTAATTTAATTATTTTAATATAGTGGTTTGATAATTTAAATGGTTAAAATTCAAATATTTTGAATATTTAATTTAAATATAAATAATGTGATAATATATTTAATTTACGAAATTGTCAGAAATAGTTAAATTTACAATATTGCGTGAATTTGATAATATATATTATTTAATTAAGTTTATATTCAAGTTATAATAAAAATTATTTATAAACAAAGTTTAAATGTATTAATTATAATATAGTTACAGTCGAGCTTGTGACGTCGCCGCAGTTCGTAATATTGCATTTTGGACTTTAAATGAATATACAGGTTCATTATAAGTCGGATTTCTTTGAAACAAGAAACGTTGGAATCTATTGAGTTATATTTTTCTAACGGAAGTGAAAAATTGAGATTTCGTCTCGAAAATTGTGAGTTCTGTCCCAACCAAATTTCCAGAAAGTCGATATGGAATCATTTATAAACCATAATGATATATTAAATAATATAAATTATCGCTTTCAAATTTTAACAAGATTTTTGAGATGTATACTTAATATAATTTATAGAATTTTTCTGTAGTTTTTAAATTCGGAAATAAACAACTTTTACGTTTAACGCAATTTGCACCCTATATCAGTATTTTTTGAACTTCACAAAATAAACTAACTTGCCTATTTCATTATATTTTTGAAATCCTGGCGCATCGCTCGACATGGTCATATTTTTATTCTTGTCCATAGCAGTCCGTAAGTGAACATAGTTTTATGTAACGGGGTGCACTAAACTTAAAAAATATATTATATTACTTATATTTACGTGGCCACCAAGCAAAGCAGTACCTTGCATAATCTACTATTCAGTACATGCCAGTTTGAAGATATTATTATATTTGAATACACGTAAAAGATGAAAATGGATAGTTTGAAACTTTCGCATGTCTCAAGAGATTAGTAATACACATGAATATCAGAGCATTCCTATGCCAGCCGACCTACATTTCTTTAGCTTTAGGCCTCAAGCTTCGTTTGCAAGCCACTATAATCCTTCTTACCGAAGTAAACAAACCGTACTAGCTCAGCCTATCATTGAAATATTTCCCCCTATGTTGTACTTCACGAAATGGCGTTAAGCTTATCCTTTCCTTCTCATGTGTATAACAACGAGCTACATCTCTCAGTTTTTGTTTCCATGGTCGAAACAACGAAGCCGCTTTTTTTTTCTACAAAAAAGAAGTCATATCAAAATTCGTGGAAGTAGTATTCATTGTTTGCAAATCCGAGATCGTATCTGAATTGAGGAGAGAAGATAGAACCTTTGTGATTTATTTCCTGGAATAAAAAATAAAACAAAAAGGTTGCTCTCTTTGTACAACATGGATGCATGGCCATGGACGTGGCTCATGATCAGGTTGCGGGTTCCAAACATAGGTGAGGGACGGGTAGAGTTAGGGAGGATGGAGAAGTCGGTGAAGTCAGATGGGAAGATAGTTGTTCGAAAGGGGAGAAAGGATGGATGGAACTTTGGCAATGGAGTCTGAAATAATATTAAAGGGAGCATCGTGTTTGTTAAGCAAATAGGAAGAAGCACTATTGTTTGAGGAGGGTTTGGTTATTAGCGTGCATGGAGGGGAGTGCTGCATGTGGAGAATTCGTTGCGATTTATAGGAAATGGGTTTTGGGGGTATGGCAAGATAAGGGGCATGTATTGGATGAGTGTTGGTGAAAGTGTCTAAGCAGCGGTTGGATTGTATATAATGGAGATGAATATGATAGAATGTATATAGCAAAGTAGTAGTAGTACGTAAAATCACACAGTCGATTTTATACTGGTTTGGACCATTGTCCTACATCAAGCCCCAGACTTCCTTCTGGTATTTCACTAACACTAAAATCCTCACTTTACCCAGAGGAACAAGTTCACAATTACCTGAATAGCCGAACGAGATTTCTTGCCTCAACCGCTGAAGAGGACTTTCTCAATACAGAATAATTGATGACTTATGTGTGTTCTTGTCAACACGGATATGTCAATATGAGGTACACCCTTCCTATAGTCTATCCTTGATGATAATGTGAAGCTTGTGAAAGATTATGAAAGATTAAAATCGCAAATATTTGTAAATAGAATGCTTTTAGAGATTAGAGTGCTTTGAGTAAGATAGAAAGAGCTAGAATAGAATTCGGTGATTGGATTAGTTAATCAAGTCACTATTTATAATATACGAAGAGTTATAACTAATCACGAAGAGATTTAATCAAGAGAAATGAATTAGAAAGTTGCGACTCTTCATAATAAGTTGCAACCCTTCGTAATCAGATGTCTAAATATAAATTTTAGACGTCTCTTTTGAATTGAAAAATAAAACAACAAGGAAATAGTTCATTTCAGAGCAGATTCAGACTTCTTAAAAATTTAGAATAGACGTTTGAATATTATGTGAATTTTAAATCTGTTTCCGTAAACAGACATATGTCTGAAATATTTCAGAAGTCTGTTTTCTGAGCAAAACTTATTCCTTGCTCATTTCAATGTGAAAAGTATATATATATATAAATAAATAAAATATGTGTATGTGATCATCAAGGAATACTTTAACATATAAATCTAAGACTAACAGACTCTTACAACATATATAATCTTCATTTTGTGTTCTTGAATCTGCTTGTCGAATATCTTCCTGCAAAACAGAGTTAGTTGATATAGTATATATGCTTGTGTATAGTTCTCATAGTCAAAATGCTATATAGCGAGATTTAACATTCTTCCCTTTTTTGACTAATGACAACTATATAAGCTCCCTCTGTCAATATGCATATATTCATTACTTGTTTCTCTCCCTTTGTCATTGACAAAAAGGGATACTTATGAAATATCCATATTAGACACATAATCACACCATAAACACAGACATATAATAGATAAGCATAACTGTTTGGACATATCATATCACATAATAGATTTTTGTGCTGAAATAGAGAGATAACTACCAAAAAATATTACACACCACTTAGTTAAATTAAAAGTTTCTAGTCAAAATATGTAAACCACCATATTATTAACCAAGCTTACCAATCCTCGGAAGTAGAAGCCACAATAGTTGTTCCACCGTCTTTAGGAGAGCCTTGTTTAGAACCAGTATCGGGAACTTCTTCGGCCAAAATAGATGACCATTGAAACAGAGCCGGAGCATGAGCTTGGCTAGAAGAAGTCCCGGTGCAAGAAATTGTTCCCCATATTTTGTTCAAAAAGCCTTTGATGGAGTCAAATTTCTTGTTTGTTTGTTTTTCAAAATGCTTTAAATCTTTATGAATTTTAGATTGATTGCGTGATAGCGTAAAGGCTTGCTTAGAGGAAGTGTCAGGAGAAACGACTTGAACTCCTTCTTCTTTATCTTCTTCCCTAAGTTGACAGCGATGAGAAGGCTTGGGTATAAGAGCTTCTGGCTGAGATGCAACGTGTTGGGTCCATGTCTCTAAAGACATATACTCCAAAGTTGTCGGATTAGGATTAATATCCATGCGCTTTAAGGTTTTTAAACAAATTTCCTTAATGCTTAGAGACGGATCATCGGGTATGGTTATCTCACAAGCAGTAAGAATTCGAGTAATGTAAGCGCCGTAATGAATAGTCTTGTACTTACGCTTATAAGTAATATCCATCCATTCGCCTAGAATGATTTTTGCCTAATTGATTTGCTTATCAGAGTATAGGGCATATAAGGCTTGGAAATCAAGTTTATAGACCTTTTCATAACTTCCTTTGCGGGGATGGATTGTTTGGACCAATATTTCGTTTAATAATCAACCTTGTAGTCGTAGATGAGTGGAGGTAAGTTCATGCATATTAATGAGATTATCAGAAAGGAACTTGTGTGATATCTCATCCCTTGTAGTCATATCAACTTCTATCGTATCGATATCATGCCCCTGCAAAGCACATTGCTAAATTTGACCTAATCGTTGAATTGGGAGAATAATACGTTTTCCACATACTCAAGACCAAATACAATCCTTTTTGTTTTTGAGGTCTTGTATGATCAAGGTTTAAGTTTGGTAAAAACAACTTTACGAGCAAAGGATAAATTTTGACATTATTTTTGTTAAAATCAACTAAGAGATTCGAAGTTATAATGTCGAGCATATTGTAGAATTCGATTATTAGAGAGAGAATCAAACTTAACAAAAGCACCTTCAAAGAATTTGGAATCTTTCATTGCCTTGTATTTTGGCTTGGCGATATCATCCCATAGCCATTTTTGAATTAATTCGTCGGAAGGAGGATTTGATTCTACTTCTCTTGTATGTTTACCTCGATTTGCCATGATTTTGTGGTAAAAAGGTGAAGTTTTTAAGTGAATTTGAGAATTGGGGGCTATGGTTTTTATAGGAGGTAAAAAGATGGAATGGTAAAAAGTAAAAATATGAAGAGTTATGATGGTTGGTAATAGGCATGTCCTCTTTTTAAAAAACATTTCTATTCGAATTCAGACGTCTGAATTTTAAAAATAGGCATCTGTTTTTTCTTCGTTTTGAACCCATAGGAAAATAGTTCATTTTTGTGTGAATTCAAACGTTTGTTTATTTCAATTCAGACGTCTGTTTTTTATGTTATAAAATACATGTTCCAAGAATCAGATGTCTGAAAATTGAGTCAGGCGGCTGTTTTTGATAAATTTGGAATTAGCAAGAATATAGTTCATTTTAACTATATTTTAGATGTTTGTCTTGTTTGTGTCAGACATCTGTTTGTCATTTAAAATTTGTATACCTTTTACTCAGACGTCTGTTTAATTTAAATTAGACGTCTGTTTATATAAATTTTTGTAAAGTTGACTTTGTTTATGATAACGAAATTTATTTTATATATAAATAGAGAATAGTGCCAATAAGACAAGTTAAATATTAAAATATAAACAATAAATAATATTAAATGAGAGTTAATTTTTAGAAGGCGGAGTCTTTGTCGGTGTTGAAAAACTTTTTCCTTCATTTACTTTGTAATTCTTATCCCAAGAGTTTGGACTATACGATGGTCGCCGGGGAGAGAAGTTATAGTATTTCTTTGTAGTATTAACCGGATCTTTGTTGGTTCGATAGGATGAGGAAGGATCAATAAGGTTTGGTGGAATCAGTAAGGGTGAAGTAACATCCTTCAATTTTGGACCACAAAATTTATAAATCGTTTTTTTGAGAAGACTTAAACGAGTTGCAGTGACCTTATGCTCGAAATAGAGTTCTTTTTTAAGGGCTATTAGCTCTATTTGATAGTGATGAATCTCATCCACTTTTCTTTTTGTATCCGGTGATGTGAATAGCACTCTTTTTGCCTTCTTTTCATCCGAAGTGAATCCTGTGTGATATTTCTCCATTGATATTGTGGTTCATTTCTAGGAGTTGGCATGGCAAATTGCGGAGTATCGGACGAACTATCCGTTGTGAACGTAATATTAATTGAGGAATTCGAGTTGTTCGAAGACATAGTTGTTTTATGAACTTCTTTATACTTTGTGTTTTGATTTGTTGTAAAAAGACATAAGCTTATATATGTAAGATTAAAAGAAAATATGTGGTTGGTATTTCAAAAGGTTTTAACCAGACAAATACTTAAGCATAGTGAGTAATTTTAGGAAGTAAGCTAAATTTGGCTAGTAGGTTAAACATGAATGTGAATTTGCCATAAATTTTTTTTGAAGTAATATTATATTGAACTATGTATCTTTAACTGACATTATCCCTAATTCGCGTCTTAGTTTAATAAAAGTATTTTATAATAGTGGTTGCTGAATATGTCGGCAATCTGATTTTCAGTTGAAATATATTCTAAATTTATAATATCTTTTTCTATGTTATCACGTAAAAAGTGATGACGAATGTCAATATGTTTAGTTCGTGAATGATTTATAGGATTTTTAGATAAGTTTATTGCACTAGTATTATCACAATATATTGTTGATTTTGTTAAATTTACTCCAAAATCTTTGAGTGTTCGTTGCATATAAATCACTTGTGCACTAGCTAAAGTAGCAGATATGTATTTTGCTTTACATGTAGAGAGTGATACACAATTCTGTTTCTTGCTAAACCAAGATACAAGTGGTTTTTCAATGAAATGGCATGTACCAGTTGTACTTTTTCTATTCGTCTGGGATCCACCAAAATCAACATCACTGTAAGATATTAATTCAAATGGACATACTTTCGGATAAAAAAGAACGAAATCCTTAGTGTTATTAAGATATCTTAGAACCTGTTTCACTTCTCTCAAATGTGATTCTTTAGGATCTTCTTGAAATCTTGCACACAAACATACACTCATCATTATGTCTGGACGGCTTGCAGTTAAATAAAGTAATGAACCAATCATACTTCTATATAGTTTTTGATCAACACTTTTTCCCTTTTCATTTCTTTCAAGATGAGCTGTAGTAATCATAGGAGTTGGCTTTCCATAAGTGTTGACTAAACCAAAATGTTTAATTAGATTATTACAATATTTTTCTTGATAGATAAAAATACCATTTGAAACTTGTTTAATTTGTAAACCAAGAAAATATGATAATTCTCCCATATGAGGCATTTCAAATTCATTTGTCATAATTGTAGAAAATTCATTACATAAGTTTTCGTTAGCTGAACCAAAAATAATATCGTCAACATAAATTTGTACAATTAAAATATCTTTATTTATATTTTTAATAAATAATGTTTGATCTGCTTTTGCAATTCGAAAACTAGAATTTATTAAATAACTTTTAAGTCTTTCATACCAAGCACGAGGTGCTTGTTTTAAACCATATAAAGTCTTTTTAAGTTTGTAAACATAATCTGGATTTTTTTTCATATATAAATAACGGTGGTTGTTCTACAAATACATTTTCTTTAATAAAACCATTTAAGAAAGCACTTTTAACATCCATTTGATAAAGTTTGAAATACTGAAAACAAGTGTATGCTAAAAGAATGCGTATAGCTTCAAGTCTTGCTACAGGTGAAAGTGTTTCTTCATAATCAATACCTTCTTCTTGATTACAACCTTGTGCTACTAACCTGGCTTTATTTCTTGTAATATTTCAAAGTTCATCAGCTTTATTTTTATATACCCCTTTTGTACCAATAACTGATTGATCATCTGGTCGAGGTACTAACTCCCAGACATTATTACGTTTGAATTGATTTAATTCCTCTTGCATAACTACTATCCAATAATCATCTATAGAGGCTTCTTTTGGATTTTTGGGCTCAATAGTTGACAGAAATGCTACATGACCCATTTGATTTATTTGACTCCTTGTTCGAACGTGTGAATCAATGTCTCCAATAATGTTTTGTGTAGTGTAACACCCTGTAATTTTAAAATATCAAAACTGACAAATTTAAGAATACTTAATTTTTAGAAGAAGAATTAAGTGAAATGGGTTACACCACTGCGTTTTTCTCGGAATTCTGCTTGAGATAGAGTCTGAGTTTGCGTAAAATGGACATCATATGAAGAAGTTATGAAGCTCGGAAGATTTAATGTTTAAAGCTGTAAAACAAGTCGACCGCCCATTTTTCACCATTCGACCGTTTACAAGTCGATCGCCAATTTATCACCAGTCGACCAACTTTAAGTAGAAGTGAAAGCTGTCGACTGGTTGAAATTGGCCAGTCGACTGGTTGATTCTGGATAGTTTCCTGATGACATGTTTTTCTAATTTGAGTGGTTCGGATGGTTCCTAATCAAATCTAAAGGTACTAATTCACCTAATACACCTATAAATAAACACCTAAGCCTAACCCTAATCTCTTCAACCCTAATCCATGGCCCCTCCATGCTGCTGCTCCAACTCAAATTAATTTAGCTTTTCTTCTTCGACAATAAAAGTAGAGATTATTCAAGATCAGAATTGCTACAACAACGACTAATTCTCTTTTCTAAGAATTCTATCGCTGTGAGTTTATGTTACTTTCACATATAATTAAATTAAAAAGTAATTGTGATAGGATTGTAAATTGGATCTAATGTTTATGTTTGTAAATAAGATGAATCATATCAAGTTTTGTAATTTGTTATCCTTCAGATTCATACCCAATTGCTATTATTATATGCCTGTCTAATCTATCTTATCGTTATTCCTTTCACATGCCTGTTTATATGTTTATACCAATTTTGATGTTCGATTTTCTTCCCTTCTTTGTAACGGCCCGTATTCTACACATCATAGGATTGTAGAATATTTATTTCTTTCCCGTATGAAGTCATATGGTCATGTAACTTTGGGAAACATCCATCAGAGTCATTTCCCATGTTCATGATTTTTGTCGATTTTTAAATGACCATTTTGCCCTTAGTTGGTACTGTTTTGGCCATAACTTTTGATTGGAAAGGAATTTTGACCTGAAACCTCTCCCATTGGATTCGTTTGATGGTTTACCTTTCCGTAGAGTGGTCATAATAGCCAAACGGACTTACCATTTGGGAGATATGGCTGAAATAAGGTTTGGAGGGTGAAAAACTGCTTAACCGGGCCAAATTGGGTGATTAGTGAGTAGGCCCATAACCCATTTCGGAATTAGGGTTATGGGGAGGCTGAAATGAGATAGAGGATCATTCCATTTCAGTTTTCTAGCCTCCACTTATCACCAAGAAACCCTAAAAATGGCCTCCAACCTCTAAACCACCTCCAAATCACCTTTTGGTTAAGGATTTGGCTTAGCAACCCCTAATCAAGGAAGATCTACACCAAAGCAACATTGGATCTGCTATTTAGCATTAGGATTCACATCAAATCAGAGATTTATTTCAGATCTTAGTTTATTTTGTGGCTAAGGTGAGTGATTTGCATAGTTTTGCACTAATTATGGCTAATTAGGGGTGATTAGTGTTAATTAGCGAATTTAAACATGATGAAATTCTGGAAAAATGTTTATAAAATTCGGAATGATGTTTTAGACCTCTGATATGAATTTGGGTTAATTTGGTTAAGTTTTTCTAATCTTATCATTAGTTTTGCTTAAACATGCTTAAGGGAAAATATGGGGTTTTGGCTATGTTTGATCCATTTTGACATGTTATATTGCTGTTTTGGTGTTTATGGTCGATTTTATATGTTGCTATGACTGTTTGGAATGTTTTGTGATTGTTTAGAAAAGTTAGATTGGTCGAAAACATCGTCGTATGGCGTAAATAGCTCGCTGGAAAAGTTGCAGGGATTTGGACCGGATCGGATCGCATCCCCACACCACGACCCCTAGGATCGGATCGCATCCCCACACTCGGACCGTGGGGTATGACCACGATCCGCACACCTGAAGCGTGAGGAATGACCACGATCCCACACACGGACCGTGGGGTAGAACCACGATCCCCACACTCGGACCGTGGGGTATGACCACGATCCCACACACGGACCGTGGGGTAGAACCACGATCCCCACACTCGGACCGTGGGGTATGACCACGATCCCACACACGGACCGTGGGGTAGAACCACGATCCCCACACTCGGACCGTGGGGAAGGACCACGATCCCCACACTTGGAGCGTGAAGATGGAGCACGATCCGCACACCTGAAGCGTGAGGAATGACCACGATCCGCACACCGCGACCGTGAGGGAAGATGACGAACCGTGCACATCTGAACTGAAGTATGGACATGAATGGAAGCATGGAGCTAGGGACCGAATGATGACCGATCTGAAGAAGAATAAAAACCCGAGATGCAAAGGTAGTCCAATATGGGAAGTTAGAGCTCAGGATCCAATTGGGAACCGATGAGTTCACTTCATGGTTGGACTTTGCTGCGGGACGTGTGCTAAAGAGTTGTCGACGTTCATAACTTCGATTCACCACTAAAAATGAAGGATGGCTACTTATCAGTGCAGTAGGGTCATTATGACTTGAGGGGTAAGGTGATGGTAGCAAGACTACGTTATCAGTGCAGTAGGGTCATTATGACCTGAGGGGCAAGGTGATGCGTAGTAAGACTATGAGCCAGCGCAGATGGGGTGAATAACTCCATGGGGCAAGCGGACATAGTAAGGATTAGTAAGGTTATGAGCCAGCGCAGATGGGGTGAATAACTCCATGGGGCAAGTGGACATAGCGAGGAATTAGTGGCTACGTTATCAGTGCAGTGAAGCCATTTATGACTTTATGGGGCAGAGTGATCGTAGCAAGATATGTTGGGTGATCGAAGTGGTGAATATCGTATGCTTTACGCACTGAGTGAGAGATGTGAGGATGGATGCTATGTTTGATTGTTTGCCATCATTATGACATGCACACCTCCCCCACCTCCGTATCTTTACACTGTTTGATATGGTACCTTAGAGTGTTGTACAGTATGTAGTGCTAACTCTTTGGTTGCAGGTCCAGGTTCAGGTATGTTTTAGTCTACCAGTTATTGTTCTCTTTAGATGCTTATCGCTCATACCAGGCTTTATGTCTAACCCAGAGTTTTATGTCTCGTCTTATTACTCTGGGTGCTCACACGAGCAGACTAGAGACAGGTTAGCTGGTGGTGCGCGAGTAGCTGATTCGGAGGCGGGCAGGAGGCTTCCACGTATGATATATATATACACATTCTCCCTGTGTCGTTGGTGGTCGCTACTTGGGCATTAGTAGTGTACCTCCTTTATCTTATTTTTGCTTTGAGACAGTTTGAAAGTTGTAATAAGCTATATTTTGGATTTTTGCTGCTATGATGCTTAGTTCTGTTTTTAGCTTATGCACTGTCTCTCCTGTTTTATGTCAAGTATGTTATTATTATATTTTGTTCTATGCGCTGTGAGACATTCTACAGGTTCTTTGTATGTTCATTTCCCTCTTCCCTTTCCTTCTCACGACCCGTTCCGTGCTAACTGGACATGTGTACAGCGCACTTTTGGAGTAAATGTCGGTTGGTGCGGGGCGGGCCGTCACATTCTTCTTTTCCTTTTTCCTTTTGATATTAGACTAACTTCGAGCCTATGCATATTACGTTGAGATTTACGTACGAATAACATTGGGATGATTGGGAAAAGTTTGGGAAATATGTAAAAAAATTAGATTCGACATAAATTGTTGATAACTATGAAATTGATTTGGGCATAATTTGGTACAACTTGTATACATGGAATTGTAGGTATAACTTGAATTAGCATTATAAGCGTAACTGGAAATTATGGGCAATTGGAATACATTAATTGAAGATTTGAAATTGGGCATGAATAAAAGCAAAAGATAATGAATGCCTAAGGCACAAGGTTAGATTGGGTTGCGGTAGAAGTCCGCCCGGAATCGCCCGGCATATCCAGCAATCGCAAAATGGCAATCTAATGTGAGAGGTCGAAGGCAGAAAATAGAAGCGTAATAGTGCTAAGACACGAGGTTAGATTCGTATTGCGGTAGAAGTCTGCCCGGAACCCTCCGGCAAATCCAGGAATCGCAAACGGTAATCTAATGTGGGAGGCCTTGCACAATTACAGATATAATGAATTAATGAACACTTAACCAAGATAAGACATGTGGTAAGACATGGGTATAATAAAGGGGTTAAGTGGGTGACATGGGTAGCATGTGAAACATAATTAAGAGCACTTAACCATTATGAGACATGTGGTAAGACATGGGAGTAATAAAAGGGGTTAAGTGGAAATCCTAGTGTTGACCAAGCGTAGGAGGGAAGCTTGTGTCAAGTATGAGGACCCTTTTCAACCAGCAACCCATTTTTAGTATCTATATAAGCTCGAACTAGTTCAAGGATGGGACACACTTACTGGGGTTGATTGTAAGACGTCAAAAGAGTAAAGAGCGATGTCAACGCAAGTCCAATGGAGTCATGTGCGTGCGTGGGTCCAGGATGGTAGGTAAGACGTTGTTGCATCGTGTAGGTATAAGCCGTGCATTTTAGTAGTATCGGGTTGCCATTTTAGGGAGTGATACACCTTATTATGGGGCCAGCACGGGTATCTACGAGTTAGGGAGTCGATGGAATGGGGAGGGTATTGGGTACAACTAGTGGGGGTAGGAGCAAGTGGGCACCTACGAGAGCAGCTAGGAGTACACGAAGCTACCATTATTATGATTAGTAGGGAGGGATCACCTTTTAGTATGAGGCTAGTATTGGTGCAGTGTAGGAAATATCTTATAGTGGTTAGAAGCGCAATTGATGTTATACCTTATTCATCTTGTTGACCTTGTCATACTTGCTTATGTTATAGTCATTTCTTATATCCAGTTTATGCTCTTATCCTGTTACTTTACTAATTATATTGTTAAAGTCACTGGACTCGCCAAACTTTATATCTGACCCTTTTTGTTTCGCCTCTTTTCTTTCCTTTCCCTCCAGGTTCTCAGGGTGGGATTAGCGAGGCTTGATTTGGATTTCTCTCTCTCTCTCTCTCTCTACTGGAAGTGCTGAATGTAATGCTCAGCTTTGTTTCTCTTTCATATTGTATTTTGGAATGGGATTATGGTTTTGCTTTTATGTACTCTGATAATAATTTTGTTCAAGATGGATATTTGTATACTTAGCTTTAGTATGTGGTTTTGATGTTGTTACCAAACATGTTTTGCTTTTCCGCTGCAATGGATAAATTTGAAAATTTTAAGTACCATTTTATATATCTGTTTTGTGATGTTTGTTCTATACTCTTATAACGCTCCGTGAAAGTTAATGCATTCCCTTAGTGAGTGACATTAATGGACGTGGGGTGTCCCACGTGGTATCAGAGCTGAAGGTTACCAGAACAGATAAAAGATTCTGAAAACCGTTTTCAAAAGAATTTTTTAAAAAAGAAGTATTTTCAAAAACATGTTTTAAAGAAGGTATTTTCAAGAGAAAGGTTTATTATGAAAAACATAATCCCCAAAAGCCATATATCTTTCTTTCGATTCTCTATTTTTAATCTCTTCCTTTTTTTTCAGCATGTCTGGGGAACCCGATATACCTGAGGGCGTATAGATACTAGGCTGGTTCAGAAGGTATCTGGAGGCTAGGGCTACTGCCGCAGGCCCATCAAACGTTCCTCCTCCCCCAGCTGCAGCCGTTGCACCTCTTCCTCCGCGTGTAGATGCTTTTTCTAAGATATGCAAGGACTTTCGTGCGATGGGCGGAAAACTAATTCATGGTACTGAGACTTTCGTCGAGGCTAGAAATTGGGTCAAGGAAGTGGAGGACTTGTTTGGTATCTTTGAGGTAGACGATGGAAGGAAGGTTCAACTAGCTGCTTGGTTAATGAAGGATGAAGCTTCATTTTGGTAGGAGGTCACGAATGGAGAACGTGCAGTGGAGACATGGATGGATTTCAGACAGAGGTTCGAGTTGAAATTTCTTTCACAAGCAGAAGAAAGTTTATACATAGAGAGATTCTTGGCTTCGAAACAAGGAAATTTGTTTGTTAAGGAGTATGTTAACAAGTTTAATCAGTTGGCGAGATTTGGTTTAGAGTTGGTGGACACGCCGCATAAGAAAGCCTTGAGATTTGCTAAGGGCTTGAACGAACCGCTTCACGGGTTGGCCATGTCCCACATTCCTATGGGGGATACTTTCGAGAAACTTGTTGATATGGTGTTGATAAGTGAGGAGGAGAAAGGTGCTAAAATGGATAGGACACAGGATAAGAAAGTGGATCCAAAGAAGGCATAACAACAACAAAAGAATGGCGGTAAGGATAACAACGGCTAAGAGAAAAGAAAGTGTCACAATTGTGGAATACCTGGCCACTTAATGAAAGACTGTAGAAAGAAGAAGAAGCCTGACTGTTACCATTGAGGCGAGGCAGGACATATGATTAAAGATTGCCCGAGGAGGCAAGGACAAGGGCAGAGGACAAGTCCTACTTCTGGAGGGCAGGTTCATGCTCTCATGGCACCGAGGCAAGAAGGAGGTAGAAACAATTCTGTCAAAAGTTTGATTTTCCTTTTTGATCATCCTGTTCGAACTTTGTTTGATTCTGGCGCTTCACATTCGTTTATATCTGCTTCGTTAGTTGAAGCACTGCACCTAAATACTAGTTTAGTTATGGATCCCATTGTAGTCTCAAATCCTATTGGTGGTTCGGCTCATTTATCTATGATTTGACGGGATTTGAGAGTGTCTATCTTGGGCGTTAAGTTTGAATGCAATGCCTATGTTCTTGGTTTCATGGGCTATGGTTTGATTCTAGGGATGGATTGGCTAGCCAGGTATGGTGCCATCCTAGACTATGAAAGGAGGGTAGTTAGACTGTTGACTTATTGTGGAAGGACCCTTGATATTTTTTGTGACCCTAGGAGTTCAGTGATGCTTAGCTACCTAGAATCACCTGACGCATCCATCGATGATTTGCAATCTGTTCGAGTAGTCCGCGAGTATGATGACATCTTTAATGAGGTTCGGGGTTTACCCCCGAGGCGCGAGATAGAATTCCGTGTATACTTAGTAGATAATGCAAAGCCAGTTGCATTGCCAGTGCGCCACATGGCTCTGAGAGAGAGAGGAAGGAACTTAGTAAACAAGTAGGGGAGCTGCTTGAGAAAGGGTTCATAAGATGAAGTATTTCAGAATGGGGTGCTCCAGTTGTTTTTTCTACGAAGGCGGACGGTTTGCTTAGATTATGCGTGGACTATAGGGAGCTAAATAAACTCACGAAGAAAAATAGACATCCATTGCCGAGGATAGATGAATTGTTTGATCAGTTGGTTGGTGCTTCAAGTTTCTCGCGGTTGGACTTAGCTATAGGATTTCATCAGTTGAGGGTAGCCGAGGATAGTATAGATAAGACTGCTTTTAGGACTCCCGACGGTTTCTTCGATTGGCTCGTCATGCCTTTTGGTTTGACAAATGCACCCGCATATAGACTTGATGAGTAGGGTGTTTAGGGAGTTTCAAAACAAGTTCGTAGTAGTCTTTGTGGACGATATCTTGATATTCTCTAGAAGCGAGGAAGAACATGCCCTACATCTTAGGGAAGTCTTAGAGACCCTTCGAGCATATCAACTCAAAGCTAAGTTCTCCAAATGTCATTTATGGAGGAAGGAAGTGAGATTCTTAGGACACGTGGTCTCTAAGGAGGGGATAGCAGTGGATCCCGCGAAGGTGGAGGTAATCCAAGATTGGAAGATTCCTAGGAATGCAATGGAAGTAAGAAGTTTTCTAGGGTTGACGGGCTATTATAGGAAGCTCATTAAGGACTTTGCGAAGATATCAACCCCACTTACACGGTTGACGAAAAAGAATTTGACCTTTTCTTGGGATGTGACTATGACGATGCTTTCCAACATTTAAAGAGGGCTTTGACGACAGCTCCAGTTTTATTTTTGCCGGATGGGAGTAAACCATTCACCGTGTATACCAATGCTTGTGGGACAGGGTTTGGCGCACTTTTGATGCAAGAGGGAAGGGTGATATGCTATGGTGGAAGGCAGTAGAAGGCCCATGAGAAGAATTACCCTACCCACGACTTAGAGTTAGCTGCCATAATTTTTGCGCTTAAGTCTTGGCGTCACTATTTGCTTGGAGAGAGGTTTGAGTTGTATACAGACCATAAGTCACTAAAGTACTTGTTCTCTCAAAAATATTTAAACTTGAGGCAACAAAGGTGGATGGAGTTCTTGGCATCCTACGATTTTGAGATTGCATATACCCCTGGCAAGGGTAACGTCGTGGCTGACGCCTTGAGTAGAAAGAGGTTGACTTTGAGTCCTTTGTTCGTAGAGTGGCAGAGTTTGGAGTACATATCTACCTGTGATTTTAGACCCACTTTAGATTATGTACTTGGTTTGTTGGCATCGTTAGAGGGCGACCTACGCTTTTGGGACAGATAGGAGCGACACAGCGAGATGACCCTCAACTGATAGAGATAGTAGACAAGCTTATAAGAGGGGAGTCTTCAAGCCATCTTAGTACGTATACTATAGATGAAAAAGGTTGGTTGTGTAGGGATGGGAAACTTTGCGTATCACGAGACGAAAGCTTGAGGAAGACAATCCTTGAAGACGCACATTGTTCTAAGATGACCATACATCCCGGTGGTGACAAGATGTATATGGACATGAAGCGAGTTTTCTTTTGGGTCGGAATGAACAATGATGTGGCTGAGTTTGTTTCTAGATGCTTAGTGTGCCAGCAAGTCAAGGCTGAGCAAAAGAAACTTGGTGGTTTTCTTCACCCTTTAGAGGTTCCACAGTGGAAATGAGAAAGCGTTTCCATGGATTTCGTCGATAGGTTGTCGAGGTCAAGGAAGGGTAATACGGGGATTTGGTTAGTAGATAGACTTACCAAGAGCACCCATTTCATTCCTGTTAAGCGTAAAATAACAGCGGCATGGTTAGCATCTATTTATCTCCGAGAGATAGTTCGTCTACACAGCATACCTTCTAGTACGTAAGCGATCGAGATCCCATTTTCACTAGTGAGTTTTGGAAGAGCTTGCAAGAGGCGGTAGGAAAACAATTGTGTTTGAGCACCACTTATCATCCTCAGACAGACGGCCAAACAGAAAGAGTGAATCAGATTCTAGAAGATCTTTTTGGACTTTGGAGGGACATGGGAGGAACACGTTCCACTAGTAGAGTTCGCCTAGAACTACAACTATCAGACTAGTATTGGCATGGCACCTTTTGAAGCTCTACATGGACGACCTTGCCGATCACTGGCTTGTTGGTGGGAATCTACGGTTAAGATTTTTCTTGGTCCCGAGATGGTTAGGGAAACCTCGGAGAAGATAGACTTGATTCGAAGATGCATGAAGACGACACAAGACCGGCAAAAGTCATACGCTGATAAGAGACGACCCGATCTTGAGTTCGATGTTGGAGACACGGTTTTTATTAAAGTGTCACCACTGAGGAACGTAGTTCGATTTGGATCTATAGGGAAATTGGCACCAACATTCATAAGGCCATTACCCTTTACAGAAATAATTGGACAGATGGCCTACAGAGTGAAGTTGCCTGAGAAGCTTAGTGGTGTTCATGACGTATTTCACGTGTCGCATTTGCGGAAGAGTTGACATGATACCGCGGAAGTAGTAGAGCCGAGCATGCTTAGGGAAGTGGAAGTAGAGCGAGATGCCACGATTAGACGAGTTCCTACATGCATCCATGGATCGGAGGTCAAGAAATTACGCAATCGAGAGGTCAAGTTGGTTAAAGTCCATTGGGGAGATGATTAAGGAGACGCGACTTGAGAAACGGATGACAAGATACGTGCGTCGTACCTTTCCTTTTTGAGGGTATATTCTTAACTTCTCCTTTTTCTACCGCTTTGTTTATACTCATTCTATCGTTTAGTATATCTTCTCGATTGTATCCTCGATCTTTAAGTAGAAAATCCTATGGTTGTAAACATGTGTTTGAGACATGTTATGTTTGGTGGATGCAAGTGTTTGCTATTGCTTGCTCGTGGATGCATTTACACACACATTAGGCACTAGATTGGCTCAATCAGTTTCATATTGCATATGGATGAGTGTGCATATTTAAATTAATGGATGTATATTGAATGTGTTATCATATGGATGTTGCATTTGGATGAATGGTTGTCCACTCGTATAGAACTGATATGTATCGTTAGGATTCTTTGGCATACATAATGGATGCATGGCACTATCATGATTTGCATTAAGGAGGTCAGCTGAATCAGTAGACCGCATGATTTTGCATTAGGATAAGGACATATACACACACTTTGCATATGTTCATGAAAGAATTAGAAATCTTTTAAGGACAATGGACACCCGAGATTTATGGATGATTAGATGGATGATGGATGGTAGGACATACATTCTTCTTAACTTGGAGATTTCGGGGACAAAATTCTTTAAGTAAGGGAGAATGTAACACCCTGTAATTTTAAAATATTAAAACTGAGAAATTTATGAATACTTAATTTTTAGAAGAAGAGTTAAGTGAAACGGGTTACACCATTGCGTTCATCTCGGAATTCTGCTTGAGATAGAGTCCGAGTTTGCATAAAACGGACATCGTATGAAGAAGTTATGAAGCTCAGAAGATTTAAAGTTTAAAGTTGTAAAACAAGCCGACCACCTATATTTCACCATTCGACCGTTTACAAGTCGACCGCCCATTTATCACCAGTCGACCATTTTTAAGCAGAAGTGAAAACTGACGACTGGTTGAAATTGGCCAGTCGACTGGTTGATTCTTTACGGTTTCCTGATGACGTGTTTTTCTAATTTGAGTGGTTTGGATGGCTCCTAATCAAATCTAAAGGTCCTAATTCACCTAATACACCGATAAATAAACACCTAAGCCTAAACCTAATCTCTTCAACCCTATCCATGGCGCCTCCATGTTGCTGGTCTAACTCAAATTAATTTATCTTTTCTTCTTCAATAATCAAAGTAGAGATTATTCAAGATCAGAATTGCTACAACAACGACTAATTCTCTTTTCTAAGAATCCTATCGCTGTGAGTTTATGTTACATTCACATGTAATTAAATTAAAAAGTAATTGTGATAGGATTGTAAATTGGATCAAATGTATATACTTGTAAATAAGATGAATCATATCAAGTTTTGTAATTTGTTATCCTTCAGATTCACACCCAATTGCTATTATCATATGCCTGTCTGATCTATCTTATCGTTATTCATTTCACATGCCTATTTGTATGTTTATGCCAATTTTGATGTTTGATTCTCTTCCCTTCTTCTTTTCCTTTTTCCTTTTGAGATTATGCTAACTTCGAGCCTAAGCATATTACGTTGAGATTTATGTAGGAATAACGTTGGGATGATTAGGAAAAGTTTGGGAATTATGTAATAAAATGAGATTTGGCATAAATTGTTGATAACTATGAAATTGATTTGGGCATAATTTGGTTCAACTCGTATACATGGAATTGTAGGCATAACTTGAATTAGCATTATAAGCATAATTGGAAATTATGGGCAATTGAAATACATTAATTGAAGATTTGAAATTGGGCATAAATAAAAGGAAAAGATAATGAACGCCTAAGGCACGAGGTTAGATTGGGTTGCGGTAGAAGTCTACCCGGAACATCCCGGCATATCCAGCAGCCGCAAAATGACAATCTAATGTGAGAGGTCGAAAGCAAAAGAAGCATAATAGTGCTAAGACATGAGGTTAGATTCAGATTGCGGTAGAAGTCTGCACTTAACCGCAAACAGTAATCTAATATGGGAGGTCTTGCACAAATACGGATATAATGAATTAATGAACACTTAACCAAGATAAGACAAGTGGTAAGACATGGGTATAATAAAAGGGTTAAGTGGGTGACATGGGTGGCATGTCGAAAATAATTAAGAGCACTTAACCATTATGAGACATGTGGTAAGACATGGGAGTAATAAAAGGGGTTAAGTGGGAAATCCTAGTGGGGACCAAGCGTAGGAGGGAAGCTTGTGTCAAGTATGGGGAACCTTTTCAACCAGTAACCCATTTTTAGTATCTATATGAGCACGAACTAGGTCGAGGACGGGAAACGCTTACTGGGGTTGATTGTAAGAGGTCAAAAGAGTAAAAAGCGATGGCAACACAAGTCCAACGGAGTCATGTGCGTGCGTGGGTTCGGGCTTGTAGGTAAGACATTGTTGCATCGTGTAGGTATAAGTCGTGCATTTTAGTAGTATTGGGTGGCCACTTTAGGGAGTGATACACCTTACTGTGGGGCCAGCACGGGTATCTACGAGTTAGGGAGCCGATCGAATGGGGAGCGTAGTGGGTACAACTAGTGGGGGTAGGAGAAAGTGGGCACCTACGAGAGCAGCTAGGAGTACACAAAGCTACCTTTATTATGATTACTAGGGAGGGATCACCTTTTAGTATGAGGCTAGTATTGGTGCGATGCAGGAAATATCTTGTAGTGGTTAGAAGCGCAATCGATGTTATACCTTGTTCATCTTGTTGACCTTGTCATACTTGCTTATGTTACAGTCATTTCTTATATCCAGTTTATGTTCTTATCCTGTTACTTTACTAATTATATTGTTAAAGTCACTGGACTCGCCAGAATTTATGTCTGACCCTTTTTGTTTCGCCTCTTTTCTTTACTTCCCCCCGGTTCTCAGGGTGGGATTAGCGAGGCTTGATTTAGATTTCTCTCTCTCTCTACGCTTGGAAGTGATGAAAGTAATGCTCAACTTTGTTTCTATTTCATGTGGCATTTTGGAGTGGGATTATGGTTTTTCTTTTATGTACTCTGATAATAATTTGTTCAAGATGGATATTTGTGTACTTGGCTTTAGTATGTGGTTTTGATGTTGTAACGAAACATGTTTTGCTTTTCCACTGTAATGAATAAATTTTGAAATTTTTAAGTACAATTTTATATATCTGTCTTGTGATGTTCTGTTCTATACTCTTATAACATTCCATGAAAGTTAATGCATTCCCTTTGTGAGTGACATTAATGGACGTGGGGTGTCACATGTAGGGTGATCTCGTAAAATTCTGGGAGGTGATCTAATTTGTTCTATGGAATTATTTTCAGTATTTTCAAGACTAGCATTTTCAATACTTTCATCATCATCTTTGCTATTTATATTTTAATCAAAAATTTTATCAAAAGATACATGTAAAGATTCTTCTATAACATTAGTGCGCTTATTGAAAATACGATAAGCCTTACTACGTTCTGAATATCCAACAAAAATCCCATGATCAGCTTTTGGATCAAATTTTCCGAGTTGATCTTTAGTGTTAAGAATAAAACATTTAGAACCAAAAACTTTAAAATAAGAAATGTTTGGTTTTCTTCCATTAAAAAGTTCGTAAGGTGTATTTTTAGTTAGAGGGCGAATGGAAATTCGATTTAATACATAACAAGCAGTTGCTACAGCTTCTGCCCAAAATTGTTTTGGTAAAGTGCTTCCATTCAATAAGGTTCTAGCACATTCTTGTAAAGTTCTATTCATTCTTTATACAACCCCATTT
Source organism: Allium sativum (assembly GCA_030737875.1). NCBI lineage: Eukaryota > Viridiplantae > Streptophyta > Magnoliopsida > Asparagales > Amaryllidaceae > Allium > Allium sativum. Next base: position 442,592,913 of record CM060924.1, read on the forward strand.
TGTTGTGGAGTTCTAGGAAAAGAAAAAATATTATTTATTCCTTTCTTTTTACAAAAATGTTCAAAAGATTCATTCTTGAATTCTCCATCGTGATTGCTGCGAATGTATTTAACTTTTAGATCTTTAGAATTTTGAATCCTTTTGATAAAATCTTTAAAATGTCAAAAAGTATCACTTTTATTTTTCATAAAAATAGTCCATGTATATCTTGAAAATCATAAAATATTACAAATACGTACCGATTATGATTTAAAGATTGAACTTGAGTAGGACCAAATAAACCCATATGTAATAATTCTAACCGTTGTAAGTTGAAATAACCTTTTTAGATTTAAAAGAAGATATGGTTAATTTTCCTATTTGACAATCTTCACAAAGATTTTTCACTTTAAAATTTATTTTAGGTAAACCTTTTACTAACTCATTTTTTGAAAGTCTCTGTATAGTTTTAAAGTTTATATGGAAAAAACGCTTGTGCCATAACCAAGAATCGTTGTTATTGGCTATTAAACACATTTCTTTATTATTATTAACTTTCATATTTAAAACATAAATATTTCTATCTCTATTTCCTTCAAAAATAAGGTTTTGATCTTACTACATTTATTTTCAGAAAATGTTATTTTAAAACCTTTGTCGCATAATTGACTAATATTAAGTAAATTATGTTTTAAGTTTTAAACTAAGGAAACATTAGTAATAAGGGGTAAATTTGAAATACCATAGTTGCACACATCTCCTTTGCCAATGAAAAGGCCTTTTTAGTTATCTCCGAAGGTAACAGAGCCACCATCAAAGTATGAAATATTGGTAAGCATACCTTTGTCTCTAGTCATGTGTTTTGAGCAACCACTGTCTAAGATCCATTTTTTATTTTTGAGCGGGACCTATAAAAATATTAATAAGCACATTGGTACCCACCTTTTGATAGGGTCCTAAGAGTTAGATCTTAGGAAACCAAACCCAAGTGGGTTAAGTATCCCTTTTATACAAATAAGTTTTATTATTATGAACATATTCCATAGACTAATTGATATGTTTGTTTCAAATCAAACTACTGTTAGTTTTTGGAACCCATATCTCAATTTTAACAATCTTCTTGGTGTATTTACTTTTATCTTTAATTTATGAATCAATTTTCCTCTTTAGTTTTTCATTTTCCTTTGGAGTAATTTTTGATTCTTTTCTAAATCCTAAACCATTTTTATTTGAAGATGGTCGAGAATTTTCTATAATCCTTGATAAATTTTCTCTACCCTTTGTAACATCCCGTATTTTTACGGTATAATAATTAATTTATTTAATTATTTAAATAGTGATTTAGAGATTTAAATGGTTGTTTAATTAAATAATATTGAATATTTAATTAATATAAATAATAGAATAATATATTTATTTCCGAAATTGTCGTAAATAGTAAAATTCGCAATGTTGTGTGAATCACACAATTTAACTAATTTAATTTAGTTTAGAATTGAATTATAATAACGATTCTATTTAATAAACGACATTAGAACATATATATTATATTATAATTATAATCAAGCTCAAAATGGCACGACAATTCGTAATTTGGCGATTCGAACTTTAAACGAATATACAGAATCCATTTTAAGTCGGATTTCTCTGAAACAAGAAACGTTCGGAGCTGGTGAAGTATATTTTTTAATGGAAGAGAAAAATCGAGATTTCATCGTGTAGATTGTAAGTTATATCCAAATCAAAATTTCAAATAGTCGCTATGGAATCGTTTATAAACCATAATAATATATTTAATTTTAATTAAATAATGGCTTCAAATTTAGAAAGGATCTTTGAGGCATAGGTATAATTTAATTTTTAGAATTTTACTGTAATTTTATTTAAATTTGGAAAATAAGCCACTCTGCCAATCATCGATCTCCGTGAGTTCAGAAAAGAAGAGAGGTCACGAAAACTGTAACGACCCAGGGATTTTCGACCTAAAAAATCGGCATAAACTCAAAGTCGACTATTCAAGCATCGAAAATCCCTGGGTCGTTACAGTGGGTTTTATAATTATTTCCTTTTATAAAACCCTTTCATTCTATAATTATTTCCTTTATATATACTTAGAAATTTCCTTTATGATTCCAGTATTTCTTATGGTATTTAAATTACCAATAACAAGACCAGTGTCATCAAAATCAATCACATATTATATATCACATCATATATCACAATATATGAAAACAGCATTATAAATATTGAGGAATCCGGTTGGATACCACTGTAACGAACGTGGATTTTCAACCTAAAAAATCATGACAAAACACCATGTCTACTATTCGAACATCGCAGATACAAGATCATTAATAGAAGGAAGATAGAGGGTGAGAAATAGAAAGAAAGAAATTTAGAATAGAAGAAGTAGACTACAACCCAACAGAATCAGAGTAAACACGAATCTCACAGCGCAACGAATAAAATATATTATATAACAACTTTTGAAATACAAAACTATAACTGTCTATACATACCCCTATCACATAACATCACAGCGGAAACAGACTCTATATATCTAACTCTGAGGCCTCCTGCTCTGAGCTCCTCCAAGTATATCTAAAAAATCCTGACTACTTGACTACCCGTACAAATTTGGGGACCCAAGAGTTTAGGGTAAAACAAAATAAACTCTAGGTCAGTCATGTGGCTATGTGAGTAAACTCTAATCACTTGGTTTAACTTTTAAAATCCTTTTAAAAGAAATGATAATCATAAGACCGATTCACACATAAACATAGACGGTTTTTACCTTACGATAACCCAAAATATTTCTTAAGATCAATATTTTTTGATATTATAATAATGCCTAAATCAAGTTAATAACAATATAGTAGAACGCTTTCATCTCACGCTCTACATATGTAATATACAATCAAAAACCACGGGCTCTTGTTGGGTAATGGATTTCCAATTATGACATGGAATCACCTTCCAATCAGTGTACTCTAGAAGCGATACACTGGAGTTCAACAAGAACATCTTGTAACTCGGCCACACATGACCGGTCATTCATTTCGCTTGAATATTCCGAATATATTATCACCTTACGGTTGTTATACTAACATAACCATTCCCGGGAGATACAGAAGCGAAAGAAGTAAAAAATATGAATATTCTCTAGATGGTGACAATCCACCCTAATTGGGTGCGAACCAATTAGCCATGCTGCCTGCCTGATTTTTGTCATTTCCCAGTTGATGAGGCTTGAGGTCATAATGAAACTTTTTACGCTTCATCTACTTTGAATGCCACATCATCATACCCACCAAATCACAAATTGATTTCCCCAAAAATATCACGGGTATAAAGCTAAGAGGAACAAATTTCTCCGCCACCAACGTAAATACGTTTGAAGTGATCAACTTACACGATTTATTAGATATACTCTGCCAGACATCCGTCCACACACATTGTCCTGGGACTAGACAAACCGAAGGCACTATTCGGTAAATCCATCTCAGGCAATTTCTACCTAGGATTGCCAGAATAATCCTTGCATAAACTCCGTCTCCAATTGTCTTCGATATATTTGATTCGAAATGATAATGCCCATACGGAGTGGTTTTCAAATAATAAAGCTGATCTCGGTCTCTCCGTACCGACAACGGAAATGGTCAAAAACTTTGATAGTCGGTTATTTAACTATCAAAGGAAACATGTGTACAAACAACGGTCGCATTTCTAAATGGAAATCTTACTGATCAATTGTCAATCAACACTGACCCCTTTTAATTGATTTATAAATAATCATTTCAAAACCATTTTAAATAATTCCATTTTGAAATTACTTCAAAATATTTTTCATAGTATTTGAAAAACATTTTCAAATCACCCAGGATCTTAAATTTTTCTTATATAATCCAAAATTCATTTCACATACTTTTCCAAGTTCCAGAATTATAATTCCAATTCTGTTGTAAATTCAGATTTAGTTCATCTGAATTTATATGTTATATTTATATAAATTCTTATTGGTTATGATACCACTGTAACGAACGCAAATTTTCAACCCAGAAAATCAACATAAAACCCAGGTCAATTATTCAGGCATCAAACATTCCAGATCATTAATAGAAAGAAGTTAGAGGGTGAGAATAGATAAGATAGAAAACGAGAATAGAAGAAGAAGAACATAACAAAATGGAATCATAGTAAACATGAATATCACAGCGGAACGAATAAAATATATTATATAACATAACTTTGGAATAAAACCAGTATCTGTATACAATACTATTTTCAGATACTTGGAAAGCGTTCCACTAGATAACATAACATTGGAATTCAGGTGTCGAATCCCCCGGGTCGTTACAGTGGGTTATATTTTCGTATAAAAGGAAACGAACAGTAGCGTAGACAACAACTATTTTCCTTAAGCACAAAGTGCTCCTAATTTTCTTCTCCTTCTGCAGAGTAGAGTAGCTTCCATTTTTCACACAAAGCGTTCAACTGAAGCCTCCAGCTTTGATACCACATTAACTATCCGGTATTTCCGATGCTTGAATAGTCGACATTGAGTTTATGTCGATTTTCTAGGTTGAAAATCCCTGGGTCGTTACACCCTTATTGAAGTTAGATACATTCTTAGAAATACACTAACTTATTTTGAATACTTCTATTTTCCAATTCTAATTCTTTTATTTTGGTTTTTAAGATGTGATTCTCAGAACTAATTTCGTCATTCTTTACCTTCTGAGTTTCAATTTCTTGACTCAGAAGTGAAAGCTGACTATCTGAATTTGAAAGAGTCTTTTGAGCTTTTTCAAGTTCTTCTTCTAAGATTATTTTTTCATCTTTTAGCATGTCTTTTTCAAATTCAGCTTTATTCTAATTTTCACGAGTTTCTTTATGTTTTTTCCTAAAAGTTTTTATAATGTTTAAAAACTCAGCATTAACTTCTACTAAATAATCGTAAGACAAATCACTTACTTCAGATTCTTGAGCCCTAAAGCACACATTAACTTGTTCATTTTCACTATCACTGCCTAATGAATCTGAATCTGAGTCGTCCTCTATAACAAAAAAAGCCTTCTTTTTGAATTTCTCTTCCTTATTCTTGTTGTTGAAGTTCTTATGATTTTCTTTCATTTCTGGACAATCCTTTACCATGTGACCTTTCTTGTGACAATTAAAACATTCTAAATTTGAGGATGAAGGTTTGCATGAGGTATTCTTCTTGAAATTTCCTTTTCTGTATTTTAGAAATTTCTTAAAGTTTTTGGCAATAAAAGCTAGATCTTCATCTTCTGATTCAGATTCTTCTTTATTGGCATGAAAAGCTACATTCTTTTTCTCTTGAGCTATTTCCCTTTTTTCTTGAAGATTTACTTCATAAGACATGAGGTTACCTATGAGTTCTTCTGGTTCCATAGCTAATAAATCATTAGCTTCCTCAATGGCTAGTACTTTTCTTCCCCAATCATCAGTTAAAGAGTTTATCACTTTTGATACAATACCAAAGTCACTGTAATTTTCTCCCAGTCCTATCAATGCATGTAGAATGTCTTGAAATCGTGAATACATTACATTGATTGTTTCATTTTGTCTCATTTTGAAGTTCTGGAATTGGTTTTTGAGCATAGAAATCTTTGTTTGTTTGACTTTGCTTGTTCCTTCATGGCTAGTTTTGAGTGTTTCCCATATTTGATATGCTGATGTACAGATGCTAACACGATTGAATTCGTTTCTATCCACGACAAAGTATAGCATATTCATAGCTTCGCCATTTGCATTTGCTTCATCTTTTTGAGTTGTTGTCCATGCTGAATATTCAGCGGTAGGTGCTGTAAATTCTTTTTGAGTAGCATTCCATGCACCAAAACCACTTACTTGCATATATATCCTCATTCTTGTAGCCCAATAGTTGTAGTTTAGTCCATTGAACAAGGGTGGACTTTGAGTAAATTATCCTTCGGAAAATATAGTTGAGCTAGTACTTGGATTATTCTCCATTTTATCAAAGTATCAAATAACGGTGTTACGGTTATAGGATGACCTTCCTCTGATACTAACCTAAAGTGTCTAAGCAGCGGTAGGATTGTATATAATGGAGTATGAATATGATAGGATGTATACAACACAGTAGTAGCAGTAAATAAAATCACACAGTCGATTTTTACTGGTTCGGACCACTGTCCTACGTCCAGTCCTAGACTCCCTTCTGGTATTTCACTAACATTAAAATCCTCACTTTACCCAAGGAACAGGTTCATAATTACCTGAACAGTCGAACGGGATTTCTCGCCTCAACTACTGAAGAGGACTTTCTCAATACAAAATAATTGATGACTTATTTGTGTTCTTGTCAACACGGATATGTCAATATGAAGTGCACCCTTCCTATAGACTTTCCTTGATGATAAACGTGAAGCCTATGAAAGATTATGGAAGATTAAAATCTCAAATATTTGTAAATAGAGTGATTTTAGAGATTAGAGTGCTTTGAGTAAGATAGAAAGAGTTAGAATTGAATTTGGTGATTGGATCAGTTAATCAAGTCTCTATTTATAATATATAAAGAGTTATAACTGATCACGAAGAGATGTAATCAAGAGAAATGAATTTGAAAGTTGTGCCCCTTCATAATAAGTTGCAATTCATCATAATCAGATGTATGAATATAAATTTTAGATGTCTGTTTTGAATTGAAAAATAAAACAACAAGAAAATAGTTCATTTCGGAGCAGATTCAAACGTCTGAAAAATTCATAATAGACGTCTGAATATTATTTAAATTTTAAATCTGTTTCAGCGAACAGACGTCTGTCTGAAATATTTCAGACGTTGGTTTTCCGAGCAAAATTTATTCCTTGCTCATTTCAATGTGAAAAGTGTATATATATATAATATGTGTGTATGCATGTGATCATCAAGGAAGACTTTAACATATAAATCTAAGACTAACAAACTCTTACAACGTATATAATCTTCTTTTTTGTGTTCTTGAATCTGCTTGTCGAATATCTTCCTGCAAAATAGAGTTAGTTGATATAGCATATATGCTTATGTATAGTTCTCATAGTCAAAATGCTATATAGCGAGATTCAACATTTGGGTCCTGGATGCATTGTACAGAAATGGGAAAATTAAGAATATCAGGGGAAGAGCTGCTTGCGTGTTCTATGGGAGGAACAATAGCGTATAAATGGTAGAGGAGAAGCACTGTTCAAAATAAGGGATGGGTTGCAGTATTTTTTCTAAGAAGATGGATTGTGATTTTAAATTGAGTAAGAGTTAAGCGAGAGCAAGGACGCGGAGCACGAAGAATTTGAAAATGGCGGGTTGGAAAAAAATAAAGATGAGAAGTTTCCAATAATTATCGGGGTAGAAGAGTTTCAGTATGCAGATCGAGTATTGAGAGGTACGGGCGGATCAGAAGCAAATTGGAACGATTTAAATTGGTATAGCCCAATTAAAAACTTAGTTTAATTTAATTTAAATAATATATCTAAAAAAGTAATGCTTATAACTTACTCTTTCATTATCAGAATTGCACAAATTTGGATTCGTTAGTTTAGATGCAGGCTACACAATGAAGCCGATTTAGAATTGTTTGGAGCTCGTTTGAATTTGTAACGAATTAAAACGTCTGCTATAATCAAAGGAATGTTAATCGTTATTCAACGATTAACAACTAAGGTGAGTAAACTCACTAACTCTGACCATTTTTACAATTCTATAAACGTTATTTGATATTGATAAATAATTATTGAATGTTTGAGTGATGGTTGTTTGGATGATTTGCTAATTAATTGGTTTAAATAATATATGTATATATATAATTTGTTGTTTGAATACTAATTTTGTTTATCATATATTTCATATTGATATAAAATTGGGATTATTTATATTGATTAACATTTATGGATGTAGGGAAACAGGTTGGAGGAATCCAACTGGATTCCTTAACAATTATATTGTTGTTTTTCATATATTTCCTTATATGATGTGACAAATAATCTGTGGATTATTATTGCGTGATTGGGATGTTGGAATAACATTGACCTGGAAATAATTGGTATCTAAAAACCGTAAATTATATTCAAAAATGGTTCGAGTTTTAAAAAGGGAAAATTCTATTTTTAAATAGAAATCAAATTTCAAATGGACTAGAATATAATAACTTGTTTTAATTATAGTAGTTTGATTTATAAACGAAGTCTAGAAATGAAGTGGATTTATTATTATTTAATAATTAGGAAGTATAAGAATGAATTTATAAAAGGAAAATTGGAAAAATGGAAAATTGTTTCGAAAACGACCAAATTTATTTCGATATTCGAAATGTAAATATGATTGAAATAAACCAGTAAGGATTTATAATTTGATATCGGCTATGTCGCATATTATAATGATAACTTATTTTAGAAATTATAGATTGTAAAATTTAGAAATTGACAAGATAGTTAATATTTGGTTTAAAAACCCATACTTTATAATCAAATGTGTAATCGAAATTTAGTTATATACTTAATATATAATTAATAAGGAGTTGACTTGTAAATGGAACTTATGAAATGGAATATGAATTTACAAAAGAACTAGGTAGATGGAATTTTGAACTATAATGGTATTTATTATTTAAATCAAGATTTGATTTAATAAAACGAGTTCAGATTTCTATAGAGGAATAATATTCACGTTCAAAGTGAATAACAATTTAAAAGAAAACAGTTTGCAAACTGGAGTGATTATAAACGAAATTGGTGAGTCTCTGAAGTGATAAATTCAAAAGTGAATTTAGAAGATGAGCTGTCTTGAAACAGTGAATTTATCCCGACGTTCGGAACGATAATCGAATAACGATTATTCGATAAAGAGCTATAAGCTGAAATTCGATTATATCGAATTCAGGAAGGTATTATTTAATTTCATTTTTGATTAAGATTTATTTAATTAAATATTATTTATTTATCAAAATAAAGAATCAAAGTTATATGTTAAATTTAAATATATTGGAAATGTTTCCAAATATAACCAAAGACGTTTTCTAAGTATAGAAATGAAATGATTTTTAAAGTTAAGAATAGAGTTAAGGAAATTAGAAACTAACTGGAGATTAGATATGTTTAAGGGCCTTCTCAGTATCGATTTGATGTTGGTTTCGGCCTTCGGGGTTGGTACTTAGGTCTTACTAGTTTATGGTTAGGGACTAATGGATGTAAAAGAATAATGATGCGTGAATAAGATTTGGAAATGTTTTCCAATGTTATAACGTATATTTTTGAAATATGGGAAATAAGGAGTTGTGAATATGTGGAAACGTTTTCCAAGAAATCGTGAGAGGCTAAACGAGTTTGGAGAAATAGTTGGGTGAAGATATTGAAAGGAAATTGGGAAATGAACAAATTATTGATAAATTTATTTAAAGGGGCTCAGTATTGGTTGATGGTTGATCGATATAATTTCCACTTGGAAATATGATCGTTGTTTGCATGGATGTTTTCCTTTGATAGTTAAATCACCGACTATCAAAGTTTTTGACCATTTTTCCGTTGTCAACACGAAGAGACCAAGATCAGAATTATAATATGAAAACCACTACGTATGGGCACTAGCGTTGCAAATCAAGTATGACGAAGATAATTGAAGACGGAGTATATGCGAGGATTGTTCTGGCAATCATAGGTAGAAACTACGTAAGATGGATTTACATTATAGTGCCTTCGATTTGTCCAGTCCTAGGACAACATGTATGGACGAATGCCTGACAGAGTACACCTTATAGATCACATAAGTTGATGTCTTCAAATGTATTTACGTTGGTGGTGGAGGAATTCGTTTCTCTTAGATTTATACCAGTGGTATTTTTGGGGAAATCAATTTGTGATTTGGGGGTTTTGACGACGTGGCATTCAAAGTGAATGGTGGCCGGATATTCCAAAAGATATGTTATGAGCTCAAGCCTCATCAGTTAGGAAATGACAAAAATTGGGCAAGCAGCATGGCTAAGTGGGTCGCAACCAATTAGGGTGTATTGTCACCAACTAGAGAATATTCATTATTGTTCTTCTTTTCACTTCTGTATCTCCTGAGAACGGTTATGTTGGTATACCAATCGTAAAGTGAAAATATATTTGGAATGTTCAAGCAAAATGAATGGCTAGTCATGTGTGGATGAGTTACAAGATATTCTTGTTGACTCCAGTGTATCCCCTTTAGAGTACACTGATCGGACGGTGGTTTCGTACCTCGTCATAGTGGGAATTCCATTACCCAATAAGATCCTACGATTTTGATTGTATATTATATTTGTGGAGCGTGAGATGCAAGTGTTCCTCTAGATTGCTATTTACTTGTATTAGACACTATTATAATATTAGAATAATGTTGTTTTAAAGGAAATGTTTTGGGTTATCATAAGGTAAAAACCATCTGTGTTTATGTGTGGATCGGTCTTACGATTATCATTTCTTTTAAAGAGAATTTTAAAAGTTAAACCAAGTTATTGGAGTTTGCTCACACCAGTCCCATGACTGACCCAAAGTTTATTTTGTTTTATTTTACCCTGAACTCTTGGGTGCCCAAATTAGTACGGGCAGTCAAGTAGTCGGGATTTTACAAATACGTGGAGGAGCTTTGAGCAGCAGGCTTCAACATTAGATATATATAAAGAGTTTATTTCTGCTGTGATGTTATGTGTTGTACCCTGAAATAGTATGATATATAGATTGTATTTCAAAGTTATGTTATATAATATATTTTATTCGTCCTATTGTGAGATTCGAGTTTACTCTGATTATGTTCGATGGTGATCTTCTTCTTCTTCTTTTCTAATTTTCTTTCTTTCTGTTCCTCTCCCTCTAACTTCTTTCTATTAATGGTGCGGTATTTTCGGTACTTGAATAGTCAACATGGTGTGTTGATTTTTAGGGTCGAAAATCCTTGGGTCATTACAGATAGGGTGAGGGCGTTCTTTGGAGTCAGACCGTGCAATCTGAATTGATTAACTAGTTCCGTGGCATTGGTCGAAGTTGTTGATAGAGTGGAGTGGAAGACGAGAGCACCAAAGAAGAGCTATGCCTGATAAGAAGACTGGGAAGCATTTGCACTTGACTCCACTCATAGCGGTTTAGGAAGGGACAAGGATCAGTCGTGCCATCATGGAATGCCATAGCATGTTGAAGCGTCGGGGCCACTCGGCTTTGTGTACGATCCTAATGAAGGGATTACGCCTCAAATGGGTTTCCCATGAGTCATTGGTGTTCCCTTGCATTTCTCTCATGATCCTTTGGACCATGTCGGGGAAATATGCTGGGTGAGCATCTTCTTGTCGAACCCACTGGTTTTGACGAACTTCAAGAGTTTTGTTCCGTGGATATTTTCTGTGATGCACATCCAGGTCATCATCGTCCATGTCGTCGACATCGCTGGTCTGGTTTTGGTATGGCTGGTGAGGTTGAGCGGGCTGGTGTGCATCCTGATCCGGAGGTATTTGGGCCGATCGATTTACCAGAAGCGTAGGCCTATGATTCTGAGCGGCGATAGTTGGGTTTGGTCGAGGAGGGGGACAGTTACTCGGACTCAGTTCATTGTTGATAATCAACGGGAGCGGTCACGGTACTATGTTCCCTCGCTGTAAGCGATGGTAGTTCGATCACCATTTCCATTTTCATTATCGTTTCTATTAGTATGAGCGTTGGAGCGGACGACAACGTTGTTCATAAGGCTGAACCTCCTTCTTTGATGTGGGTCCGTTTATTCGGAAGAAGAGATTTCCGAGATAGTATGTCACGGCTGGGCGTTGTTTTGAGCTAGATGAAGTCGAGCAACAATGTGTTGACTTTCTTGGAGTTGGCGCATACGGTCGATGTTATTTTTTAGCACTTGATTGAGTTCAAGAGCTCTACTTTCATACATTTTATTAAGCACGTGGATCTGCGCTTGGGTTACGTGGGCTTTGGGGTCCACAGGGAGAAGGGTATCGATTTCGTCTGGGATATCCGTCGGCTGAGGTTGCTGAGTTGTTCTGGCTTCGGCTGCAGCAGAAGTGCCGATCATTTGATTCTTTGTTCGCTTAACCATTGTAATCGGACCCAACGACAGGTTATGAAAGGAACCTAAAGCGCGTCGAAGTTAAGATGGAGACGTGCGACAAAAATGCGAATCCAAGTTTTCTCAGTGAAAGTAACAGAATGTTGATGGAAAAATATGTTGTAAACACCCAAGATTCTTAATTACTTAAGAATATAGTTTCACGTGGAAATATAAGCGCAGAAAGCAGTAAATAATACGGTTGATTTATAGTAGTTCGATCCCGCGAGGGGCCTACGTCCACTTTGGAATAGTCAATGATATCTTATTAACAATAAAGAGTTACAAGCTTAGGATTATCTCATGATATTCTTTTACAAGCATTACTAAGTATTTTGATGTCATAATCACTATATATAAATATTAGGAAAAATTCACTTTTATCCTTCTTCTTCCTCAATGCAAGGATACCATTGAGGTCACTTGGAGCTCTTAAGAGGTGTCAAACCGACCAATTTCTAACCCCTTTAAAGTATGAGCTTGGGGGTATTTACAGTGGAGTGGTTAGGTGGGAGTACGTAGGATATGGGGACCACAACAGTACATTTCGTATCCCTGGAGCCATGCCTTTGGAATTTCGGATCCCTCCCTTCGTGCATAGAAAACTCGTATCCTACTCTAGGGCTCTGAATTTCATACCCCTTGGGGTATGAAATTCATACTCGTGGGATACGAATTTCGTACCCTATGGGGTACGAAATCCGTACCCCGTGGGGTACGTTGAATGTACTTGTATCTTGGACTCGGATACGAAGTAGGAAGTCTTGAGGGGTTCGAGCATGCTCTTGTAGGATACGAAGGCTTCAGGTTTGAACTTGTGGGGGTGTGAAGATTCTAGTACGAACATGTGTGAAGTTGGAGGGGTCCATACCGAGGGATGGGAGGATTGAGGGGTACGAAAATGTGGCATATGCATGGTATTGAGCAGTTGTGAAGTTCCTGAATATATGACTTCTTCTGAGCTCGTATCCTCGACCTTTTTGCGATACTTCAGACTTTAATGTCACGCGATGTGTTGAGTCGAGCGTGTCTTGTGTACTTTTGGGAACCGTACCAAAGGCCAGTTAACAATTTCCTTACTTTGGAAATGTCGTTTTATATTCTCAAACTCTTTTGTATTCCCTTTACTTTGGAGATATCTTTATATATTGACAAATATCCTTTATATTTCCTTTACCATCACAAAATAATATCATCTCTCGATAATAGTGAAGTCATTCAAGTTGGGGTATCCTATTTACCTCTTAGACCTTGATCGACAATGTTCTTATCTTGAGATAAATAAAAGTTCGTAACTTCAAAACTTATGCCAATTTCAATATTAATTTCATTCGCTATTACAATTTAGATATGGTTTTATGACCCACTTCTCGTGTCCTTTTCATAATTCAATAAACATCTTCCTTGTATTTTTAAAATCTATTTTTACTACAATCGTCCAATTAAGTAAATACTTATTTTCTTTAAACTCTTTTATATACTTCGTTTTGTAAAACTTAGGGAGAACCCATTTATAACCCTTCCATTAAGATCTCATTATAACTCGATCAACTTCATCATTAACTAAAATGAAAGTAGCTACCTATGTTATTAACTCAAAATAGAAAAATTATTTTCTTTTAAAAGGTTATTAAAATAATAGTTAATTTTATTATTAAAATTCTTGATAACTATCTTGAAATATTGTTAATTAAGAGATTAATGAACTTTTAAGGACATACGTTAAGCTTAATGATTGTCCGTAAAAACTATTTCAAAAAATCAAATTAATCTAATAATTAATTTCAATTAAAACATTTGACTTAGTCAACTAGTAAATGTCAGTTAACTCGTTAACTGATTGTCATTAATCCTTCCTATTAAATTAATTGATAATTTACTTAATACCTCTTAATTGCTTTCTCAAAACAATTATTTCAAACTATTGACCGTTGGGTTAATTTCTGACTTTATTGCTCTTAAAACTGATTAAAACGTCAAACCAAATCATTTATAATTACTTATAAAAATCAATTATAAAATAATAATTTATTAAATTTGTATTATATATAATAGAATTTAAAATCTTACTTTAGAAAATAAACTTTATAACTTCAATTGCGTTAATTCACCCGATGACAAATCAACTCTAAAAAGATAGGTTTAGGTCATTCGCTGCTAATCACTTAATCAATACGGTCTATTGATTAAAACCACAACAATCGTTGAATTCCAATAAAACGATCAATATCTAACCAACAGTCAACATCCAATCAGGATATAACCTTACTTGGGATAGACAATTCATATATAAATTAGCTTAAAACAAATAACATTTAATTTATTTGAGGAATCCAGTTGAATACCTCTAACTTGTTCTTCCCTGCATCACAGCTCATATTATCATATTACAATAGTATAAAGCATTTAAATGATTGAATTATCAAAAAACATCGATCAACAATGAACAATAATCAGCTATAGCATCCAATCATCCGATTTATATTATCAATGATAAATTTTAGTCACATGAATTTAATCGCATCATAGAATTACAGAAAGCTTGAGAGTTAACTTGCCATTTCATTTTTAATCGACGATTTGCGTTTTTCATTTGATTTTAATCAAGCGTTCAAAACAAAACGAAATCCCAATCGCTTCCGATCCCAACTAAACTAGCTTAGCAACGTAGTATTCTGCAATGCGATTCCAATGTTTTTTGTTTTGTTGAATTTTGTATATGTATGAACGAGATATGCTAATTACAACTTTTAAATAAATTGAAGCATCATTAGTAATTTAATTAACGTTAATTACTTAATTAAGTTAACCACCCACTCGTAATCCTTTTTCAACCCAGTTGAAACCTGACTCCTCGACCTCGGAAAAACATGACTCACCCAAACGCCAACCATCGCCTCAATCGACCACCGGACCGGATCCCAACACCTGCTCCGTCCTCGCCGATACGAGCAAAGCCGTCACCGACCATCTTATGTCTGAACCCTTCTTCGTTTGCCCAGAAAACCAGCTAGAACAAAATTCGCACGCACCCTACTTTCTCACTCCACACACCGCCTTCCACCACCAAATCACCATCGCCAAGACCGCCAACCTCCCCTGCTTCTTTCATCTTCAGAGACCCCAGCCGCATACCTCCTCCATCGCCGGTAATCAACAAAAATATGTTTGAAGCCTTCAAAACCAACCAACTCCGATTAACTCAACACCACCGTCGCCACAGGTGGTTTTAGGCCACCATGCCACCACCAATCGAAAACCCTGCTTCCCCTCTACAAGTTTGCTTCAGGTCCCCTCACCCGAAACCTCACTATTTTCACGCAAATCGAGAAATAACAAAACTGCCATATCTTTGTGGTTTCGAAGATTCCGGCCACCCTACCTCTCAGTTGGTCATCAAATTTCACTATAGTCGGCCTCACCATCCTTAACAACTTTTCAGTTAATGACTTTCGCCAATTCCTTACAGATTTGAAGTTAAAAATTAAAGTTTGAAATTGGACTAAAATGTAAAATAGAGACTGTTGATTTGGAAATTTGGGGTTATGGTTAGAGTGTTTATATAGAGGAGATTTTTTTTTACTCTGTAGTGACTCATGAAAATTTACTGAAAATGAATAAAGATATTTAAGTTTATTATGTTTTAGTTCATTCGTACCTATCACCATTTCCGTTTGACGTTTATTCATTCGTATGATCATATACGAACTCCAATTGCGATGAAAAGGACATTATGCTTTGGTTTGACATTCTGGACCCAATGAAACTTTTGTAACAACCCGGAATTTCAGAACCAATTTAAAATTTTGATTTATGCTATTTTAAGGAATGTGGGAATATAAATTGGTTATTTTTGCTAAAATAAAATATGAGAATAATTTTGAAATTTGTTTTTATATTTTATTTGACTTAAAACAAACTTAGTAAAATTATTCAATTTATTTATAAGCCTTGTATTTGAAAATTTTGGAAACTCGATTTTTAAGATCATCGCATTGCCCTTAAAAAGCAAAATTTTGCTAGCATGCTCAGAATTCAATAAGACCAATTTTGTTGGATTCAAAATAATAAATCATGGCTAGATTTCAAATTTCGTGGGAAACAAAGTTAGTATGTGGCCATGAGGGGCAAACCCGTTTGGAGAAAAAACTGCTGTCAGTTTAGAAAGGAACGTTATTGAGATGACTTCAGAATTCAAATACACTATTTTTTCCGGATGCGTATCGTTGAATAATGATAGAATTTATAATTTCATAATTTTTGGAGTTAGCGTGTGGGGTACAAGAAGAAAATGTACCCTAAAATCGCATTTTTGAAGCTAATTCGAGCATAATTGAGAAATTAAACGGAATGTCAAACGAACTCGGAATTCTATGAAACTTGATTCGTTGGGTTCATAATTATGTATATTATCTTGTGCCTAAATTTCATGGAAAATGGGGATCGTTTGTAGTTGCATAATCAAAGAGAGATTGAGATAGAAATTAGTAGATAATCACTTTTCTTCTTTTCTCTCTTCATTATTTTCCTCCTTATTTCCAAAAAATGGTGACCACCCCCTAGTTGCTTCCGCTATCGCCCCCACCCCTATCGTCGGCCTCCACCAGCGCCTCCTTCTCCCTCCAGCGCCACTTCCTCTCCTCTCTCTCCTCCTTCCTTTTCTACAAACCCTAAACCCCTTTCCTCCACCTCCCCCAAACCCCACCACCGCCGCAACCACCTCCCCTCCGACATGCGCCACCTACCCCACTGCCTGTAGCCACCCTCCTTCGGCCATGTCTCCATTTCACCAAAAAACCCTCTCTTGCAAAATTCCAGTTTTGCAAAAACAACCCCCTTCCTTCTTTGCTCAATAACTTTCTATCCGTGCATTTCTGGTCAAGGCCCTATAAACGAAATTCATAGATCTCATTTATCTCTACAAAATGAACATATCAAAATCGAATTTTGGAATTCAGAGCTGCTCTAAAAATATAACTGAAGTTTACTGGCCTGGAGCTGTTTTCGGTAAATTCTCACGAATACGAGCATTTTCGAAAGAAAGTGCACTAGTGAAAAGTTGTCCAGAATGGCACTTCCGTGTTGTTGATCAGGTTTGGTGAAGATTGGAGGTCGTATGCATTCTGTAGAGCCAGAATGGTGAATTTGGGTTGAGGAGACTGATAATGGCAAGTGCGCGGCGAAAATTCTACATAAGAAGTGTCGTGGTGTTTAGTTTAACTATTGGGTGAGAACTCGCTCACTAAATTATTATTTTATGTTATTATATCATAAATAGTTATACGGTGCTTGGTAGCTCATATCATAGTTATTTGCAAACCCATGGATGAATTGTTGACTTGTTGTGTAATGATTTGATTGTGAATTTGAAATGTTTAACATGTTAAAAATAATGTTAATATTATTGTGGTAGTTGAAATTTGATATAAATACCCATTTATAATTTAAACAGTGTAAATTAGTTAGTTTGAAACATTATTCGAATTGAATTAGAAATGATTAAATTCATGAATCAGTAATGAATTTAAATTGCTTGTTGTTGGTTGAAAACCCCACACGGGTCTTGGGATGATATTTCACTCACACATCTCCCTTGTGTGAAATTGCGATTAATCGGTTGATTGAGGGATTTATGTGAGCATCAATTATTTGATTGAAGCTCATATGAAAATAAAATGCACATTGGATGTCATTTTGGATGTTAATAGTTGTTTACAACTATTGTTAGATATATATGATGAATGTAATTCATATAAATATATTTATATGGATATTGTTGAAATTTTATTCCAATCTGGAATAAGTGTGAATATTCTTATAATGTAATATTTAATGAAGATTAGAAGTTTGGTTTTGATGTCCGATTTTGATGAACACAAAAATATAAATATATGAAGCCAAGTTAAGTAGAAAACACTAATTTACTCAAATGGATTTTTATATCGATTTTATTCATCTTTATAATGAATATCGAGAAGAATGAATTTCAAAATTTGACATTTTGAAAATATTATCATATTGAGATCATAGTAAGATGCATGTTGAATTTTTATTTAATATTGAAATGAAAATTGGAATCGTTTTTAAATGAATTTATAAACGTTTAATAAGATATGTTTTGAATGGAAATCGACGAAATATATTATATATATATATATGGTTTGAATAGGAAGAGTCGCACAGCGACTGTTCGCAAAATACGACCATGAACTTTGAATTGACCTAACGCGAGATCCGGCCTTCGGATTCTCCTAAAATCGGAACCATTGGGTTTGTACTGAAAATATATTTCAAATGAATATAAGAGGTTTAAAATTGAACGGTTAGGTTTTAAAATATGTCCAAATCAGTTTTTTGAAAAGGTCGTTATGGATGCAGTTCGGTAGCCGATAATAGAAACCGACAATAAGGGTCGTAATTAGATTATTAAAAATATCTGAAAATTTTGTAAAATCGTAATAAATGGTTTGGAAAGATTTTGGATGAAATATTCCACATTTGAAAAGATAAAAGATATCTTTATCCGAAGGAACTAGTTGATAAATAGAATAACGATCCAATGATTTTTTAAAATAATAAATTGGATTTGCAAACGGTTTTGTCATAACCAAAAGTTTCCAACTTATAAATTGGAATTAAATGGAGAATGAGATTTTTGGATTTGTCGTGAATGGTATTTTCAGTAATACTGTTCTTGAACCCATTTAGGTATGGAATGAATCTATTAATTAAGATTTAGAGAAGTTTTCTATTTTATTTAATTAAATTGGAATTGAATGGAATTTGAGTTAATAATAATCGAGATGATTTTCTGTGAAGGAAGACGTTTACTTCCCAATTGATACGCCAACCCATCGCTGTAACATAGTTGATGTTGAATCTTACGTAAGGGCCAACTTATACAACTTTCAGGCATCAAGATACGTTTAAGACGTGGATGATTATCATAAGAGATTCCCAACATATCATAAGATTCCCGTTCTTGAAAATCAGCAATGCGAATTCTCCCAATTTGTGACCTACCATATGATCTATTATATAAATAGGTAAATGTTACTTTCCATAATGATTGGAGCAGACAGCAACAATCGTTTCATTGAACTCTCCTTCATGAATAGCCCGTCGTCTTATAACCTAAGGCGACCTCTTCAAGAGGCGAGCGTAAGCGAGGTCCGACCAATCCAGTACTAAATTACTTTGCTCCCCTCCTTCCCGTCCCAGAAGATCACTTCACTTCTGGTTCCACGGGGATTCTTACTCCACTACAGATATCAACCTTCTTTCTTCGAGGAGCTTAATCAACAACACTTCCAACGCCTGAGCTAATTTCAATTAATTACTTATTTTCTAAAATTAATGCATGTCGCCTAGATTTCTTTTTTTAAAAGTGAATGTGGTGGTTGGGTCGAGGTGCTCCACTTAACTCCTTCAGAAGATTGAGTAACATCATACCATGGAGAGAAATTCATGGAAACAAGACGGAACGAACAGAAGGTTGTCGCTTGCGCCAAAAATTAGGACACATTCTGGGAAAATGAGGAATTGCAAAAGAAATTTTTCAACAGAGAGAAGTTCCATCCCAGTCATAGATGGAAGGAAGATAATTTCATTCTAATTGAGGGGGCTTGGCCAGATGAAGAGAAAAAATCAGCAACTTTGGAGGTTACCCGTGCTCTTCTCAGCTGTAATGGTATTAGATGATACATGATTATCTATGAGGGGACGTATAATTTATAGACTTCGGAACAATGATTCGACTGAAAATGAGACTACTAATGAAGGTTACAGATTCGGTCAACCTCTGATAAAAAAGATAGACCTTGGTTCAGACGACACAAGAAAATGGAGTCTTTTCTTCAGTCGAATAGAAGATTAGGAAGACTTATAATCCTTCCGATACAGCCAGAGAATGCAGCTCCTTATGAGTCGACTTCCTGTGCACTTCCAATATCTATTATAAATGGTTCAAATTTCCATGAAGATTCCACATAAAATGGAAGATGATTTTGGGTTTATCGTGAACGGTGTTTTACATGACATTTGTTCTTTAGCCCATGTAAAGACAAGATTAATTTCCAAAGGTTGAATAACCATTAAGTAATGATTTTTGAAGATTAAAACTAAGTTGTGTTTCAATGAATCTTTAATTAGGTTGAAATGTAAAAAGAAGTAATTAAATTTACCAAGAACGAGAAGTATTCGTAATGGAGTACCACCAGTTTTACTCCATACGATAGTTAAATCTTTAATTAGCTTTGAAACGTCAAGTGGTAATTAAAATTACCGATAACACGATGTGTGTTAAATATGGAGTATCACCAATTTTGATCCATTGGATGAATAGGTAGGGACTGGGATAATGAAATAATGATTACTTTGGTAAGGCTTGGTAATCCCGACTAGTTATATAATCCCTAATTTTGTTTAAGTTGTGAAAATATATAATAAAATCATTTGCAATGGTTTTCAAATAAAGATTTAAACATGAGGTCTAAATGAATTAAAACCTTTGATAAAATTAATGGGAACCTTTTCCCAGAGTTATGAATATTTGGATAAAAGAATATTCTGGATTGGAATGAGGCGTGTGATGTGTTTATATATCACTTGATTATAAGATGTGCAAGTTATTTGAAAAGACCGGGTTTAACTCATTCTGAATAACTGTTACGACGATTAAAAGTCGAAGATATTGAAGATGATGCAAGACCGACAATCTTCACATCGAATGGATTACTATTGATGCCCTGGATGGAGTTGCAGCCTTGAAGGGGTTATAATGGTAGTTGTTCAGATGTACTTGTTGATTGTTCGGATATGCAAGGGCCTTTATCCTGTATTGGACATATGAGATGAGGAATAAGGTGCCTCCAGTTTCATTTAGACCCAGAATGAACTTATAAATGGACCGTGTGTCTGACTTGAATTTCATTACATATTGACTGATTACTATTAAATATATATCTATTTGGTGGTGGAGAATTTATTCTCTTTCTCAACACCCTTCTCTGAGACGTACGATCTTAAAGATTATATATTAGTAGACATCATTTGTATGGTATGGATTGTCAATGTGGCATACTGAGATGCAGTGATCAATGCTTTTGTCGAAAGGTAGAGTCTTGTGGATGATGATCAGAATATGGATTTAAATAGCGTAGCTTTGTGTATAGCGTTAATTCGAACTTCACACCCCGATATTAGTCAAAAAGGGATGAGGGACAACAGGGAGGGCATGTGTTTCTTTCTAGCTAGAAGTGGTATCTTCTTATGGAGCCCAGACATTTTTATTTTTATGGATGATGGATAACGAGGCGCCTCAGATATGATTGGTCGACGTACTGACCATTCTGGAGGTCCGATAGGACCGAGAAACGTGTTTTCAGGAATAACCAATCCACAAAAGTACGTGTGGACCAGCCCTGACGCTCCCATGGGTTACTAAGGGCATGATCCTGAGACATGCGCTAGAGTGTCTCAAAACCGGCGAGGATGATCCCTTGCCACGACTCATAAATGGAATCCAATTTCCAGTATGTGACTTTTTGGTTTTAGTTGTGAACATGTATGGCGACACAGTAGGATGGGGTACTATGCCGTCTATGATTGATACATTTATATTCGAAGTTGTTTTCTATACTATGCACTTATAGTAATATAAATATGATTCGTTTTAAACGTATCAAGCATGTTTGGCTATTATAAGGTAAAACTCTATCCTTCGGCTTGCGATGCATTGTTTGATGGGATTTGAGTCTTATAATAGCTTCATTTTTCAAAAAAGCATTGCGTTGTTTTGTTTTAAACTGATATTCATGCAGAGTAAACCCGTTCCATGTCATACGACATGGTCCAGTGATTTTTCCCAACTTTTAAAGTAAAAATTAAGTAACTGTTTTAATTTCTCACACTAGTCCCATGACTGACCCACAGTTTATTGTTTTTGCCTAAACTCTGGGTACCCATATTTTCTACACGGGCATCTAGTAGTTTTGGTCTTACAAATATTTATTTAACAGGATCCTGGTTTACGGCTGGAGCTATATTCGGAAAGCTTTGTTTCTGTGTATATCTTTCAGTTGTGTTAGTTAATGTATTTCCGCTATGCATTATATTTGTACATTTTATTTCCGTTGCTATGTAAATTATTAATCTCTGATATTATTTTTCTAGTATTTATTCTATAACACCCGTAATTTAAAACGTGACATAAGAGATAATTAAATAATAATTAATCTTTAAAAGAAGAATTTGGTGAAACGGGTTATGCTATTGCATTCGTCTCGGAATTCTGCTTGAGATAGATTCGAGTTTGCGTGAATCGGACTCCGTATGAAGAAGTTATGGAGGCTAGAAGTTTTCAAGTTTAAGAAGAAACAAAATTAAAATAATTAAATAATTAAAGCAGATTCGAATTTCAAAACTTCAGAAAACAGCTGAGCGGGAAATTTCCCGCTCAAGGGTGTCGACATAGGTGTCGACCCCCCTAGGGGTGTCGACATGGGTGTCGACCCCCCTGTAGGGTCGACACCTGCGAACTGATCTAGACAGTGACGATTTTCTGAGGTGTTAGGGAATATGTGTCATGTTCTGGTTGGCTCTCTTGGGTTTGGATGGCTTTGATGACACCTAGGTTGACCGAAAGGCCCATATTAATACTAAACTTCTATATAATCACCCCAAACCTCAACCCTAGACCTCACAACCCTAAACTATGATGCCGTCATGCTGTTCATCTACAAACTAACCTAGCTACCACCATAACAAATCAAATTCTAGATTAAAGATAAAAATATAAGAGATAAAGATTCAAAGCCTAGGAATTGCGAAAAGGAATTCTAGAACAACAACGAACGAATCAACGCCTACATCTACGTATTAGCTTAGCAACTTCAGAAATCAGATCCTAGAATTCAAGATCCGTTTTATGTGAGTGCAGTTACTTACACAAATAATTGTTTAAATGTAATTGTGATGAGTTATGAATTGGACTGTATGAAAATGTTTGTAAATCATATAAAATTTATGTCTTTGCAAACTATATTTTGATTATGCTTGATTTGATTCATTATATGCAAGTTATGTTCTATGTTAGTTCATATGCCTAATTACGTATGCAAGTTATGTATGCAAGTTTGCTCGATCTATGAAACTTATGAAAGATTATATGCTAGTCATGTTCATACATGTAAGATCATATTTTATATATTCATATGTTTAGATCTACATGTTTATATGATTAGATCCATATCAGTCCATATGTTTAGAACTATATGTTCATATGATTAGATCTACGTGTCTATATGATTAGATCCATATTAGTCCATATGTTTAGAACTATATGTTCATATGTTTAAATCCGTACAAATTTGTGTTTAGATCCAGACCAGTTCATATGTTTAAATCCGTGCAAGTTTATGTTTAGATCCATGCTAGTTCGCACTCAATATGTTGATTGGATCTATTTTTATATGTTTACTAGATTTATGCCGTCTTAGATCTATATTGTTTATGCCAGTTATGATATCATGTGCTTCTTCCCTTTTTCCTTTTTTTATGAGTTGGGCTAATTGCGAGTCTAACGTATCACATGAACTATACGTACGAACGACGTGGGAACATTGGGGAAAAGTTTAGGTAAAGGTTGAATATTATGTAATTGGCATAAAAACGGGTTGTAATCATATAATTAATTTTGGGCATAACTTGAAAATGTGGCATAACTTGAATTGACCACACTTATGGATAATTTACATATAAACTTGGACATAAATGGTAAATATGTAAATTGGCTAAAAGATGAACGTGCCTAACCCGAGGTTAAATTGAGTTATGGTGTAAGACTGCCCGGAACTGCCCGGCACATCCAGCGACCGCAACAACATAGATTTAATATCAGAGGTTAGCGCATTAAGCCCAAAAACCCGAGGTTAGAATGAGTTTGCGGTAGAAGTCTGCCCGGAACCGCCCGACACATCCAGCAACCGCAAACAACAGTTATAATGTGAGAGGTTGGTGCTTTAATGAATAAATTAAAGCTAAGGAACATACATGCTAAGAATGGAAAGGTTAAGTAACATATGAACAGGCGATACTTAACCAATACAACATGTTTGGTGGGTGGGTTAAGTTAACATGGACAAGAAGACAACTTAACCAATATTACATGAACAAAGTGGATAGGGTTAAGGCAAGCCTAACCATAATACATTTGAGTTTGATAAGGGGAAGGGTTATGTAAATCCTGGGTAAGTGGGTAATATTAGTATATATAGGCCCACAAACTTAACCGTTAAATAAACATGCGTGAATCAGTGAGAAGGTTAAGTAACATATGAATAGGCAACACTTAACCAGTACAACATGTTAATTAAGCAAATGGGTGGGGTTAAGTTAAATTGAGAACACTTAACCATTATAACATGTTGAATAGGAAACCCTAGTAACGAGGACCCATTTCAGTAGTAAGCCACATAGATGTATCATGGTACCCTAAGCTAAGCAGGGTGGGGCACGATTACTGGGCTAATTATAAGCAGTCAAAATAGCGGCCGGTGGTGTAGTAATGTAGGTTCCGACGGAGTATGGGCGTGCACGTGCTCCGGAGTGGAAAAAGGGCATCAGTAGTATACACTGTGCATCTTGAATCGTGTTGGGTTGACATCACGAGAATTGATACACCCCATGATGGGGCCAGCACAGGTATTTACATATAAGCTGGGCCGAATGACACAAGTAATGAATACATACAAGCGAGGTCGAATGATACAAGTTATAAATACATGCGAGTTAGGGAGCCGATCGAACGAGGAAGGTAGCGGGTACAACTCGTGGGGGTAGGAGCAAAAAGGGGCACCTACGATAGCGGCTAGGAGTACACAAAACCACCATTATCATGATTAGTAAGTGGGATCAACTTTTAGTATGGGACTAGTAAGGGTGCGATGTAACTAGTAATGATACGGTGTTACTAGCATTGGTGCAGCGTAGTAATTATCCTGTAGTGATTAGAAGCGCAATTAACGTTATATCTTATTCTCTTGTCTGTTTTGTCATGCCTGTTTATTCTACAGTCATTTCTTGCTTTCTAGTTTATGTTCTTATCCTGTTACTTTAATGATTATATTGTTAAAATCACTGGACTCACTAGACTTATGTCTGACCTAGTTTGTTTTGCCTCTTTTATTCCTCCCGCCCCCCAGGTTCTTAGGGAGGAAATACTCAAGCTTAGTTCAGATATCTCTTTCTTCCATCTTGAAGTTGAAAGGTGTATTGCTTGCTTTGATTTTGCGTATGGAATTTTTCTGTTGGGGGTTATGGCTTTAAAATTATGTACTCTGAAGGTTTTGTACAAGACTGATATTATGTACTTGATTTTGGTATTTGGAAATGTAATCAAACTTATTTCTGTTTCCGCTACAATAAAATAACAAAATTTTCAAGTACTACTTTTTCTGTCTTGTAATATTTTGTTCAGTTTCCTTATAATGCTCCATGAAACTTAATGCATTCCCTTTGTGAGTGACATTAACGGACGTGGGGTGTTACACGTGGTATCAGAGCTGAAGGTTACCAGAATAGATAAAAGATTTTGAAAACCGTTTTCAAAAGTATTATTTTCAAAAACATGTTTCAGAGAAGGAGTTTTCAAGAGAAAGATTTACTATGAAAAACATAATCCCCAAAAGCCATATATATATCTTTCGATTCTTTGTTTCGAATCTCTTCCTTTTTCCTTCTTGAGTCTCTTTCTCCGTGTTTAGGTGCCTTTCCTAAGATATGGAAGGACTTCGGTGCGTGTAACACCCCATGTCAATTAATGTCACTCGCAAAGGGAGTGCATCAATGTCCATGAGGCGTTATTATTGTATAGAACAACTAAATTACAAGAATAAATAAATAAAACAACACAGCGGAAGGTAAAACTTATTTCATAGCATCATAACTCAAAACAAGCTTACATAAGTAGTCTCCAAAACCATTACAACAGGATCAATAGTCTTTTTCAAAAACTTCAAAGTACATAAAGAAGCAAATACTTAAATAACATAAATGAATAAATCCCCACTGAGCATAAGCAAAGCCATAAAGATGAGAAAATCCAAAGCGATACATCTACGCTCTTCAAGCAACTGAAAGAAATCGGCACTAAGCTGTAGTATTCCCTCTTTGCAAACCTGAGGGGGGGGGGAGGAAAGAAAAGAGGTGGAGACAAAACGGGTCAGACATAAAGTATGGGGAGTCCAGTAATTTTAAAAAATAATAGGTAAGGTAAATGATCAAGACATAAATAGGCCTCATGATATGGCTGTAACATAGACAAGGTAGATAAAAAGGATGGACAAGATGATTCCGTTCCTAAGTACTAAGACAATCCTACACCTTGGCTAAGTGAACAACCCTCCAGATACTAACCCCGAAGACCGAAGTCAACATCAGACTAGCACCCGAAGGACTATCCAACTCAACCAACATGTATTTCGTTACACCGCACTTTGGCTAAGTTACACCACATTACTTAATTACACCACACATCTACTAGTCTCTTTTACTCAAGGTTGATCCCTTCCCACTAGCTGTACCCACCTGACAAACTTGGTAATTACTTGTACCTAGCTGCTATTGTAGGTGCCTGCTTGTTCCTACCACCGCTAAGGTACCCTTACTCTAACCATTTGATCGGCTCCCTAAACCTCGTAGGCACCAGTGCTGGCCCCACAGTGGGGTGTATCACTCCCCAAAGTGGCAACCCTGATACTAACATGAAATGCACAGCCATACCTACACGATGCAACAATGTCTTACCTACCAGCCCGGACCCATGCACGCACATGAACCCGTTAGACTTGTGTTGCCACCGCTATTCACGTTTTGACCTCTTATATTCAAGCCCAGTAAGCGTGCCCCAACCCCGGTCTAGCACCGGGCCCAATTAGATACTCAAACGGGTTACTGGTTGAAACGGGTCCCCATCCGACACAAGCCTCCCACCTATGCTTGGTCTCCACTAGGTTTTTTTTCCCACTTAACCTTTTTAATCTAAATATCCATGTCTTACACATGCTACGGCTAAGTCCATACTTACATGTCATAATTTGCATGTCTTATCTTATTCCGGTTAAGTCCATATTTACATGTCATAATTTACATGTTACCCCACTTAACCCCCTAACCATACCCATGTCTTATTATGGTTAGTATTCCTTAATTCATTCCTTATGACGAACGGTGCATGACCTCCCACATTAGACCGGACAATCTTGTAACACCCCGTATTTCTGTTAACACTAAAGTTACTAATTTAAGAATAACCAATGCTTAATATAATAAATGTGTAGAGGGGAGATGTATCTAATGTGCATACAAATTTAATAATAAATGTGTAAAGGGGAGATGTATCTAATGTGCATACAAATTTAATAATAAATGTGTAAAAGGGGGATGTTTCTAATGTGCATACAAATTTAATAATAAATGTTAATAATGTACATTAAGAAAGTAATTGTGAACATAATTGGCTTCTCTTTAGAACAGATGGCTTTTATTAACCTTGGCTTCATTGACGACTCAAATTAACTTGCAATCCTATATAAACAGCCCCCTAGTCTCCTTCTCTTTGCACCATTCTTCTCTAACCTTATGCTGCACAAATTCTTGATGGTCATGGCTTCTTCTTCTTCCTCTAAATTTAAATAAATAGATTAAAATAAAATATAAATCAGTACGAGGATATCCTACTTAAGTCTTTCAAGAGAAGATTCAAAACAAGTTAGGATTCAAGTAAAGATTCAACGGCTTCAAGCAACGTTATCTTTCTGTTCTTTTCTAGATCCAATCAATGTAAGTCAGTTACTTTTTAGATTTGAACGCCTTTTCTATTCGTGACATGAAATTAAAAGAATATAAGAAATATGCCTCATCATTTCATTGAATCTGTGCTTGTTTATGACTTTGGATCTGATTCTTGATTATGGCCTAGAACACATTGTGACTAAATTGCCAATGCTTAAGATTATGACTATGGAACTATGGCCTTTGAAACCATAAGCCTTTGACTATGAACATAAGCCTTTGACTATGAACATAAGCCTTTGACTAGGAGCATAAACCAATGCCTATGACTATGACAAGGACAATAGTGGATAATTACCTATGATTCATGAACATGATATTATTGCCTAGGATTATGACTGTGAGATTGGATCTAAACTTGATTATCTATTCAGTTTATTCTTAATTATCCTTGGATCTTGATTATGGGAATTTATCTATTAAGTTAGATCTACCCATATACTTGAACCTATGTTATTTGTTCAACCCTTTTTATGTCATAATATTATCAGATCTATAGGCCTTCGATGCTTTAATCAATTTATTCAGTATAATTTGTTAGATCTATGATTAGTGAATTATCATCTTCTGCCAGTCGTTATGTCTATCTTTTCATGGCATTTTGGTTCATTCCCTTTTTATCCACGAATCTAGATTTATCTATAATCTAGGATGAAATCACGATTACACGAACGATGGGAATACGATTTGGGCAAATCATAAATTTGACTTAAACATGGTTGTAAACTTGGAAATTGGCATAATGTGGAACATGAACATAATTATGATTGACATAATTTAGAACATGTATTATGGCATGTTTATTAAAACGCAAATTTGAAAATTTGACATGAATTATGGAATATGTAATTTGACATATTAAATTTAGTATTGGCAAGTAAGCTAAGTTTTAGGTGTAAACGGTAAACTAGAATAATAATTCTAGTCTTGCCATAAACTGTAAATTAGGATGTTAAATCAGAATTGGGTCAATTAAAGTTAATTTGGCATAATAAGTATATTAGCACAAATTTTGAATTTAGTCATAATTGTGAGTAATTGTCATGTTTAGAATAATCATGGTTAGTGACACTTAATTTGGTATAATTTACATACCAAAAACTATAAATATGATATACAGGGAAAATGGGCCATAATAATAAATGTTGACAATGTACATTAAAAGAGTAATAATGGAATAAGTAAATTAGGGAAAATTTACTTATAGAATTTATCCTAAATGAGAAAAGTAAATTTAGACAATACGAACATGCTTAACCCGAGGTTGGATTGAGTTGTGATGTAAACCTGCCCAGACCTGTCCGGCTGTCCAGTGATCACAACAATACCTATCCAATGTGGGAGGTTAAGGCATTGAGCCCGATAAAGGCCCAAGGTTAGACTGAGTTGTGGCGTAAGACTGCCCGGAACCAACCGGCGTACCGGCAGCCACAACAATACCTGTCTAATGTGAGTGGCTGGTGCTTTAATAAGACAATTAAAGTTAAGCTAGAATGGGAGGGTTAAGTCCATTAGAACACTTAACCAACTTAACACAGTTAAGTTAGAACGATAGGGTTAAGTTAATTAGAACACTTAACAAACTTAACATGGTAACAAGACAAGATTTGTAGGGATTAAGTAACTAAGAAAAACACATAGCCAATTTAATATGTTAACCAGACTGGAAAGTGGGGGTTAAGTAAATTCAATACACTTAGCCAATTTAACATGTTAACTAGACTAGAGGTTGGGGATAAGTAAAGTTAATACACTTAGCCAATTTAACATGCTAACTAGACTAGAGGTTGGGGTTAAGTAAATTTAATACACTTAGCCAATTTAATATGTTAGATGGACTAGACCGTAGGGTTAAGTAAGCTTGAAAACTTAACCATCAGAGTGTGATAAATTAATAGGGTTAAGTTAAAAACATGAAGGGACAATACTTAACCATTAGAACAAGTTAATCAAACCAATGTTAGGGTTAAGTTAACTAAGGGAACACTTAACCGTTATAACATGTTAGTTAAAACAGATATGCAAGGTTAAGTTAAGAAGGAACACTTAACCAATACAAGATGAATGGGTAGGGTTAAGTAAATACTTAACCAATATAACTTGATGCTGGTACGGTTAAGTCAACGTGAATTACTGGTAACACTTAACCAGTTTAACCTGACAAATGAATAGGTTAAGTTAACTTGCATCGACTAATGACACTTAACCAATCCAACTTGACGAGAAAGAGAACTAAGTAGTAAACCTTAGTTAAAAGGACTAACTGGTAAACCTTAGTTAAGAAAACGATGATTCAGGAAACTAAGTGGTAAACCTTAGTTAGGAAAACTAAGTAGTAATTCTTAGTATAACACGAGGAGGAGCGAACGTCCATCTGATCTTAAAGAAGGCTCCAACGAATTGGGTTACGAAGCCCGAGGCTTCGAGGGGACGTGAGGGTACTCTTGGTATCCCTCTGTGAGGCTGCAGATGATCCTCCTGGGCTCACAGAGGTTAAGGTCTGCGTTAGGAGAACCAAGGGTATGCCTTGGTTGCAATTTAAGGCAACCTAAAGACTAGGGTGGACCAGCGTGATTCGGCAAGACCAGTAGCCCTGTGATAGCAACTCATCGTCTACCTACCATCTTGAGTCAGTCGAGATACGTAAAGCGGAAAGGCGGAGAACTCCAAAAGACCATATACTTGCTATCTAGTTATGGGTGAGGATGGCCATAAGACAGTGGGGCATAGGGGGCCTGCGTATAGTTCTCAATTTTTCAAGGGTGGCCTTTCATTAGTTGAGGGAGGGGTCAGGTGGGACCATAGCCACTGGAAAAACAGACCTTACCATCTACATCGGCAAATATCTGAAAGCTCCCGACCGAGTTCCGTGTTTCTAGAATAGCCCTGCCACGGGACTCGGGTCGCACATTTCAGGACATGTGCATCTAGACAGCGATAAACAATTCGCGACACATACGTGGGGAAAGTCTAGGAACATATACCACTCTAGGTAGTGTGCCCTAGACTAGGGGCATCGTTCGACATGTAGTGTAATCCCTAGTTGGACCTAGGTGGCATAAACCCTGAATCTGTGAAGCATTAGATAAGTCGCGTAAACCCGAGTGGAATCTAGGAAGCACTTTGATATTAAACCCTAGATTAGATCTAGGTAATAAATAATAAATGTACGCCTAAAGGCAACCACAATTACTGGGATTGGGATCGCATTATCATTTTAGACAGATTACAAGTTGGGACACTAGATAGGTGGTGCAGAGACATAGAAACAATAATAACAAGTTAATAGCAAAGCGGAGAAAGTATTAAAGCATATCCAGTTTATCTTGTCTTAGCATATCTTGTGTTAATCTTATCCTATCTTGTTGGCCCTATCATCATGGTATTGTCTTGTATTCAGTTAATTCATGTCGTTTTGTTTTTCTTGTTCACATGCTAGAAGTAACTGAACTTACCAGACTTTATGTCTGACCCAGTTTTCTTTCATCTTCTTTTCTTCCGTCCCCCCCCCCCCCCAGGTAGTTAAGGAGGGAATAGTATAGCTCAGGTTAGATTGGATCGTCACTCTTCCCAAGCTCGAAGATTCTTTGACAAAGTGCTTTGGACTCTCTTTCTCTGCTGCTATGGATGGCTTATGCTACATTGGGGAATATAAATGTTATTTTATGCTTCTTTATTTTGTAAGACAGATGATACTCTGATATTGGAAAACAATTGTTGTACAAACTATTTTATCAATAAATTAAAGTTTTATTTTCCGCTGTTTTAATTTTGTCTGTCTTGTAATTTATCTGCATCTTTTACCCTAAATGCTCCACAGAACTTAGTGCATTCCCTTTGTGAGTGACACTAAAGGATGTGGGGTGTTACACTTGGTATCAGAGCTGAAGGTTACTGGATCAGATAAAAATTTGAAAAAAATTATTATTTTCAAACAGTTTTAAAAGAAGCATTTTCAAAAGAAAAGTTTTGTTTTAAAGGCATATTCCCCGAAAGCCATATGCACTATCTTCTGATTCTCTGTTTGAATTCTTGTCCCCTTCTTTCTTGAGTCTCTGGGGCTCCTGGCTTTCTGGGAGGTAACCTCATCGAAGGGCGAAGTAGTGACCGACTTCCATGTATAACCGTAGTAGTTTCACCTGCGGCTAGTTTTCTTTCAAGCTTAGTAGGGTTTTCTGTACGATGGAGGCAGCTTTCGAGAGATTTGTCAACATGATTACACACGAAAGAGGATGAGGATTTTGGCTAAGGAGCACAACCCAAGGATGAGGAATTCATGGATGTAGACTTGGCTCACGAAGGAGGAAAGGATTATTAAACCTAAGACAAGAGGAAGTATCTTTACTATGGCAGAATAGGGCATATAATTAAGAACAAAGGACAAGATTTTCAGAAGGGCAAGTACATGCTTTCACCACTAAGCGTACCTAGGAGAAAGGTAGTAAAGTTCTGTTGGAAGAGTCTAGCTTTTCTGTTTGTACTCTTTCTTTTGGTTTTAGCACTTCACATTTGTTCATATTTGCTTCCATAGTTGAGTCTCTGCACCTTAGTACTTGTATAGTAAAAGATCCCAACTAGTGCTCAAGTGTTTGGTTGTTTTTGCTTAGATCATCTCACGTAGATCATCCAAATTCGGAGGAGACATTCCTCGGGTGCTTGTCTGATATTGGTTTAGGCCTTTGGGGCTTGTACTTGAGGGATGTCGAGTTCGACTAGGATGGTTTGCTTGAGAGATGAATAGTTGTGGCAGGCGCTCTATATAGAGAAGGACTAACCTTAAGAGAGGTAAAAAGTACGTAGTGACCTTTTGACCCTCATAGTTATGGCATGATGGATAAGCTAAGAGGAGAGACCTCTGATCATCCTAGTATATACACTCAGTATCATGGTTGACATTTGTTTATTTTGGAAATGGAGGTCAAGAAACTTCGCAATCGTGAAGTTGAATCTGTTAAGGTACAGTTGAGTAAAGCTCAAGAAGACGTGATACGGGAGATTGAAGATAAGGCATACGCGCCTCATACCCTTTTTCTTAAGGGTACATCCTTGATTCCTTTTTTTAGGAATTCTATGCATACTAATTTCTAGCTTTTAAGGTATATCCTCTAGGACGTATCATCGATCCTTAGGTAGATACCCTTTTGGATGTAAACATGTATTTGAAACATGTTATGGTTGATGGTTGCTAGTGGTTGCTCGTGAATGCATATACACACGTATTAGGCACTAGATCAGCTCAGACGCCTTCATATTTCATTTACATATATGTATTTGTTTATGAATTGAACTTAATGTGTTATCATATGGATGTCGCATTTGAGTGAATGATTGTGCACTCATATAAAAATAATATGTATCATTAGGATTTGCATACATATTGGACGCATGGCACTGACATGATTTGCATTAAGGAGGTCAACTGAATCAGTAGACCGCCTGATTTTGCATCAGATAAAGACATGTACACACACTATGCATATGAACATACAAGCATTAGAAGTCTTTAAGGACAATGGATGCCTGTGTTTGATGGTTGAGTAGATGGATGATTGGATGGTAGGATTTACATTCTTCTTGACTTGAAGATTTCGGGGTCGAAATCCTTTAAGGAGGGGAGAATGTAACACCCCGTATTTCTGTTAACACTAAAGTTACTAATTTAAGAATAACCAATGCTTAATATAATAAATGTGTAAAGGGGAGATGTATCTAATGTGCATACAAATTTAATAATAAATGTGTAAAGGGGAGATGTATCTAATGTGCATACAAATTTAATAATCAATGTGTAAAGGGGAGATGTATCTAATGTGCATACAAATTTTGATAATAAATGTGTAAAGGGGGGATGTATCTAAAGTGCATACAAATTTAATAATAAATGTTAATAATGTACATTAAGAAAGTAATTGTGAACATAATTGGCTTCTCTTTATAACGGATGGCTTTTATTAACCTTTGCTTCATCGACGGCTCAAATTAACTTGCAATCCTATATAAACAGCCCCCTAGTCTCCTTCTCTTTGCACCATTCTTCTCTAACCTTATGCTGCACAAATTCTTGATGGACATGGCTTCTTCTTCTTCCTCTAAATATAAATAAATAGATTAAAATAAAATATAAATCAAGACGAGGATATCCTGCTTAAGTCTTTCAAGAGAAGATTCAAAACAAGTTAGGATTCAAGTAAAGATTCAACAACTTCAAGCAACGTTATCTTTCTGTTCTTTTCTAGATCCAATCAATGTAAGTCAGTTACTTTTTAGATTTGAACGCCTTTTCTATTCGTGACATGAAATTAAAAGAATATAAGAAATATGCCTTATCATTTCATTGAATCTGTGCTTGTTTATGACTTTGGATCTGATTCTTGATTATGGCCTAGAACACATTGTGACTAAATTGCCAATGCTTAAGATTATGACTATGGAACTGTGGCCTTTGAAACCATAAGCCTTTGACTATGAACATAAGCCTTTGACTATGAACATAAGCCTTTGACTAGGAGCATAAACCAATGCCTATGACTATGACAAGGACAATAGTGGATAATTACCTATGATTCATGAACATAATATTATTGCCTAGGATTATGACTGTGAGATTGGATCTAAACTTGATTATCTATTCAGTTTATTCTTAATTATCCTTGGATCTTGATTATGGGAATTTATCTATTAAGTTAGATCTACCCATATACTTGAACCTATGTTATTTGTTCAACCCATTTTATGTCATAATATTATCAGATCTATAGGCCTTCGATGCTTCAATCAATTTATTCAGTGTAATTTGTTAGATCTGTGATTAGTGAATTATCATCTTCTGCCAGTCATTATGTCTATCTTTTCATGGCATTTTGGTTCATTCCCTTTTTATCCACGAATCTAGATTTATCTATAATCTAGGATGAAATCACGATTACACGAACGATGGGAATACGATTTGGGCAAATCATAAATTTGACTTAAATATGGTTGTAAACTTGGAAATTGGCATAATGTGGAACATGAACATAATTATGATTGACATAATTTAGAACATGTATTATGGCATGTTTATTAGAACGCAAATTTGAAAATTTGACATGAATTATGGAATATGTAATTTGATATATTAAATTTAGTATTGGCAAGTAAGCTAAGTTTTAGGCGTAAACGGTAAACTAGAATAATAATTCCAGTCTTGCCATAAACTGTAAATTAGGATGTTAAATCAGAATTGGGTCAATTAAAGTTAATTTGGCATAATAAGTATATTAGCACAAATTTTGAATTTAGTCATAATTGTGAGTAATTGTCATGTTAAGAATAATCATGGTTAGTGACACTTAATTTGGTATAATTTACATACCAAAAACTATAAATATGATATATAGGGAAAATGGGCCATAATAATAAATGTTGACAATATACATTAAAAGAGTAATAATGGAATAAGTAAATTAGGGAAAATTTACTTATAGAATTTATCCTAAATGAGAAAAGTAAATTTAGACAATACGAACATGCTTAACCCGAGGTTGGATTGAGTTGTTATGTAAACCTGCCCGGACCCGCCCAGCTGTCCAGTGATCACAACAATACCTATCCAATGTGGGAGGTTAAGGCATTGAGCCCGATAAAGGCCCGAGGTTAGACTGAGTTGTGGTTTAAGACTGCCCGGAACCAACCGACATACCGGCAGCCACAACAATACCAGTCTAATGTGAGTGGCTGGTGCTTTAATAAGACAATTAAAGTTAAGCTAGAATGGGAGGGTTAAGTCCATAAGAACACTTAACCAACTTAACATAGTTAAGTTAGAACGATAGGGTTAAGTTAACTAGAACACTTAACCAACTTAACATGGTAACAAGACAAGATTTGTAGGGGTTAAGTAACTAAGAAAAACACTTAGCCATTTTAATATGTTAACCAGACTAGAAAGTGGGGGTTAAGTAAATTCAATACACTTAGCCAATTTAACATGTTAACTAGACTAGAGGTTGGGGATAAGTAAAGTTAATACACTTAACCAATTTAACATGCTAACTAGACTAGAGGTTGGGGTTAAGTAAATTAAATACACTTAGCCAATTTAATATGTTAGCTGGACTAGACCGTAGGGTTAAGTAAGCTTGAACACTTAACCATCAAAGTGTGATAAATGAATAGGGTTAAGTTAAAAACATGAAGGGACAATACTTAACCATTAGAACATGTTAATCAAACCAATGTTAGCGTTAAGTTAACAAAGGGAACACTTAACCGTTATAATATGTTAGTTAAAACAGATAGGCAAGGTTAAGTTAAAAAGGAACATTTAGCGAATACAAGATGAATGGGTAGGGTTAAGTAAATACTTAACCAATATAACTTGATGCTGGTAGGGTTAAGTCAACGTGAATTACTGGTAACACTGAACCAGTTTAACCTGACAAATGAATAGGTTAAGTTAACTTGTATCGACTAATTACACTAAACCAATCCAACTTGACGAGAAAGAGAACTAAGTAGTAAACCTTAGTTAAAAGGACTAAGTGGTAAACCTTAGTTAAGAAAACGATGATTCAGGAAACCAAGTGGTAAACCTTAGTTAGGAAAACTAAGTAGTTGTTTTTAGTATAACACGAGGAGGAGCGAACGTCCATCTGATCTTAAAGAAGGCTCCAACGAATTGGGTTACGAAGCCCGAGGCTTCGAGGGGACGTGAGGGTACTCTTGGTATCCCTCTGTGAGGCTGCAGATGATCCTCCTGGGCTCACAGAGGTTAAGGTATGCGTTAGGAGAACCAAGGGTATGCCTTGGTTGCAATTTAAGGAAACCTAAAGACTAGGGTGGACTAGCGTGATTCGGCGAGATCAGTAGCCCTGTGATAGCAACTCGTCGTCTACCTACCATCTTGAATCAGTCGAGATACGTAAAGCGGAAAGGCGGAGAACTCCAAAAGACCATATACTTGCTATCTAGTTATGGGCGAGGATGGCAATAAGACAGTGGGGCATAGGGGGCCTGCATATAGTTCTCAATTTTTCAAGGGTGGCCTTTCATTAGTTGAGGGAGGAGTCAGGTGGGACCATAGCCACTGGAAAAACAGACCTCAGCATCTGCATCAGCAGATATCTGAAAGCTCACGACCGAGTTCCGTGTTTCTAGAATAGCCCTGCCATGGGACTCAGGTCGCACATTTCAGGGCATGTGCATCTAGACAGTGATAAACGATTCGCGACACATACGTGGGGAAAGTCTAGGAACATATACCACTCTAGGTAGTGCGTCCTAGACTAGGGGCATCGTTCGACAGGTAGCGTAATCCCTAGTTGGACCTAGGTGGCATAAACCCTGAATCTGTGAAGCATTAGATAAGCCGCGTAAACCCGAGTGGAATCTAGGAAGCACTTTGATCTAAAACCCTAGATTAGATTTAGGTAATAAATAATAAATGTACGCCTAAAGGCAACCACAATTACTGGGATTGGGATCGCGTTATCATTTTAGACAGATTACTAGTTGGGACACTAGATAGGTGGTGCAGAGACATAGAAACCATAATAACAGGTTAATAGCGAAGCGGAGAAAGTATTAAAGCATATCCAGTTTATCTTGTCTTAGCATATCTTGTGTTAATCTTATCCTATCTTGTTGGCCCTATCATCATGGTATTGTCTTGTATTCAGTTAATTCATGTCGTTTTGTTTTTCCTTGTTCACATGCTAGAAGTAACTGAACTTACCAGACTTTATGTCTGACCCAGTTTTCTTTCGTCTTCTATTCTTCCGTTCCCCCCCCCAGGTAGTTAAGGAGGGAATAGTATAGCTCAGGTTAGATTGGACCGCCACTCTTCCCAAGCTCGAAGATTCTTTGACAAAGTGCTTTGGACTCTCTTTTTCTGCTGCTATTGCTGGCTTATGCTACATTGGGGAATATAAATGTTATTTTATGCTTCTTTATTTTGTATGACAGATGATACTCTGATATTGGAAAACAATTGTTGTACAAACTATTTTATCAATAAAGTAAAGTTTTATTTTCCGCTGTTTTAATTTTGTCTGTCTTGTAATTTATCTGCATCTTTTACCCTAAATGCTCCACAGAACTTAGTGCATTCCCTTTGTGAGTGACACTAAAGGATGTGGGGTGTTACAAGTCTTACGCCCCAAACCGGGTCTAACCTTGTGTTACCCATTGTTATGCCTACAATTCATGCCTTTGACCTCTCACATTAGACGTCCAATTGTGGCAGCTGGATTTGCCGGGTGGTTCCGGGCAGTCTTACACCACAATTGCGCCTAACCTCGCGTCAAAGGTTTATTAATAATCGTATTTCACCCAAATCCCAATTTTCATGTCATGTGTTTCCAATTCAACAAATAATTATGTTTACACTTTTTTCCTATTACAACTTGTCACTAGTTACACTAATAGGAAAATAGGTGGAAAGAACAACACTGGTCAAATTTTAGATTTAAGGACGTGACTTTGTTTTTTACATCAGAAGGACGCGCAACATATATTTTTGACTGAAGGAAATTTATTTCGACGTCAGTCTTCTTCGATTATGCTGTTGCCACCTCTCCTAGCCCCAAGCACCGTACCCCCAAGCACCGCCGCTGCCTCTCCAAGCCACCGTCGCCGCTTCTCTAAGCCGCCGCCGCCTCTCTAAGCGCTAGCCGTCATTCGATCGATCAACGCCTGGAATCGTGTATTTTCTGTCAAATTTGATCGATCCATCTCAAATCGTATATTTTTTGTCAAATCAAACGAGTTTTTCATTCATGTTGTGATTTGCGATTTTTAGAGAAAGAAATTATGCTGCTGTGATTTGTTTCGACTGATTTTGGTTTTTGCCTAGGATAATGATATATGAAACTATCATTCCTACTGCCTGTGATTTGAATTTTGCTCCATAATATGTCCATTTTAGTTTGATGTCCTTATATTTTATGCTGATTTGCTTTTTTGTTAGTTTATCGCTGTTTATTGAATTTACTCAAGTGTGACGCAAATATTGTCTGATTTTTATTCTATTTGATTTTCTCTGTTGATTGTGTATGTGGTTATATTATCATTTGTTACAGTATAATGCTAGTTGTATATATCATTTCATTTATATTTCATATTGATTGTATGATGCTTGCTGTGTGACTTGTTTCTGTTTGATTTACTCTATTGATTGTGTGTGGTTTTATTATTCCCTGATTGTGTTTATATCATGCTATGTCTGTACATCATTTTTTTCCAGATGTAATTACTCAAATGTCATATTAAAGTGAACAAACATTATAGAATCTGAAAAATAATAGATGAATATAATGTTGTTTTTTCAAAGTGAACTAGCATGTATATAATATGATGAATGATATTTGAATATAGCATTATATTTTTAAACTACTATAGTATATGTTGAATATACAAAATAGCATTTGAATTTAGCATTGAAAATTTTAAAGTAAATTAGAACGTGTAGAATATACCAAATGATAGTTGATTTTTTTTTAAGTGAAATATCGCGTGTAGAACATACTAAATGATGTTGAATATAACATTGTATTTGTAAAAAGAACTAGCACATATGGAATATGGTAAATGATAGTCAAATTTAGCATTTTAGTTTTTAAGATGAATTCGCATGTATGAACGTGCTAAATTATAAATGAATTTAACATTGTATTTTTAAGTTGAGCTGGTAAGCATAAAATTTGATGAATGATAGTTGAATCTAGCATTGCATCTTTTAAAGTGAGCTAGCATTATAATAGTTGTATATGATTATATTAAAAAAAAAACTAGCATGTATATAGAATTATATTATAAAATTGAATAGAGCATCATGTATAGTAAGGTAAATAATGCTTGAATATAGCATTATTTAAAAAAAAAGTAATAACATGTGTAAAACATACAACAAATGATAGTTGAATTTAGCATTGTATTTTTTAAATTGAAATAACATGTGTAAAATATGTTGCATGACAGTTAAATATATCATTATATTTTTAAAGTGAATTAGGTGTATAAAATATGAAAAATGACAGTTGTATATATATTATATTTGTAAAATGAACTAGCGCATGTATAAAATATGATAAATGATAGTTTAATTTAGCACTGTAATTTTTAGAGTGAAATAACATATGTACAATATGCTAAATGATAGTTGAATGTATTTTTTAAAGTGAAATAACATATGTACAGTATGCTAAATAATAGTTGAATATAACGTTCTATTTTTAAAGTGAGCTGTCATGTATAAAATATAATAAATGATAGTTGAATTTATCATTTGTATCATTGAAGTGTGTTAGCACGTGTAGAGTTTGCAAAATAATGTTTGAATATAGCATTTGTTAGTAAAATGAACTAGCATGTATAGAATATAACAAATGATAGTTGAATTTAGGATTGTATTTTTTAAAAGGAACCAGAGCGTTAAAATATGTTAAATGATATTTGAATATAGCATTAATTTTTTTTTTCAAATACAATAGCAGATTGACATCGTTGACTTGAACGGTGGCGGCTAGGGTTGGAATGAACGATGATGATAGCTGAATCTTGGACGGCGATGGCTAGAAAGCAGTGGCTAGGGTTTGGTTAAACGACGGTGGCGCTTGCTAGGTTTGGACGGCGGCGATTTCTAGGGTTTGTATAGAATACAATCTTAGACGGCGGCGATTGCTAGGTTTGGGACAGCAGTGGCTGGGGGCGGCAGCTTGAAAGGCGGCAGCCAGGGTTGAGGCGGCAGCTACGAAGAGAATGGCGGCTGCAAAGGCGTTGATGACGACGATTGATTTGGCTGGAACAAATCGCGTGTGTCCTTCTGCTTAATTTCTGAAACTTACGTCCTTGATTTAAAATCCGCTTTCAAGTATTTCCTTAAGACTAATTTACTATTACACTAATTACATATTAATTAGCCTCAATTACAAATTTGCAATTATAGGCAATTTCATCAATCCGATGTAATTCATACCCAAATATGCCAATTTCACATATTATCCAATTATCCAAAATATCCAATAATATCCAATTTTCCATATTTCACATATTCCCATCGTTCGCACGTATTTGCATTCGTGCGTATTTTTAACATAGGCTCGAAGGTAGCCTAGATCCAAAAATAAAAGGAATAGGGATAAGAAGAGAGAATCAAATCACAGAAAATTGGAATTAACACAACATAATAAAGGGGCATATAAACTGTCATAGAGGCATAATGACAAATTCAACATGAATAAACTGATAAAAGGTATGAACTTTACGTAGAAACATAGGCATATGATGACATGAATCAAAAAGGTGAAGACTTGGTGAGATTTACATTGCAAACATATATGAATCCTTTTTACAACTTTTCATGTTACTTTAAATCCCATTAAATTTGTGAAAATAACTGTACTCACCTTTCGCGGTTAAAGAATAGAATTATGCACTGAAATTGGTGTAGAAACGTTGTGGTGTTGCTGATTTATCTTCTTGAATTGTTGTAGAAGCTTTAATCTTTAATTTGAGTTGAAGTTGAATGCTTGCAATTCGAGTTAGAGGCGGCGGCTAGGGTTCAAGAGAGAGAGATTGGCAGCATAATGGTGTATTAGAAATTATTTTATGAATTAGGGTTAGGTTGATGACATATTTATAGGTGTAGGAAGTTATTTAGGCCTTAGGATTAACCCTAGAACTGATTTGGACCATCAAAAATCGTCCCAGGCCCAAAAATCGCACCATGCACAAAACTGGCCGAACCAGGTTCGACCTCCCAAGGGAGGAGGTCGACCCCCAAGTCGACCTGGGGGTACCCAGGTCGACACCATGGTTGACCTCCCCCCTCTGGAGGTCGACCTCCATGGTCGGCCTGCTCACACACACACACACACACACACATATATATATATATATATATATATATTTTCTTGTTATCTTCCGAGGGTCATATCTCCTTCGTCCGGACTCCGTTTTTCGAAAACTTGGACTCTATTCTTTGCAGAATTCCGAGACGAACGCAATGGTGCAACCCGTTTCCCTTCATTCCTCTTTTAAAAAGTAAGTGTTCTTAAATTTAGTTAACTCAATCATTCAAAATTCGGGGTGTTACATTCTCCCCTACTTAAAGGATTTCATCCTCGAAATCTCTAAGTCAAGAAGAACTATCCTACCATCCAATCATCCATCTACTCAACCATCAACCACTAGCAACCATGGTCCTTAAAAGATTTCTAATACTTTTCATGTACATATGCATAGTGTGTGTATATGTCCGTATACTAATGCAAAATCAGGCGGTCCACTGATTCGGTCGACCTCCTTAATGCAAATAATGATAGTGCCATGTATCCATCTTGTATGCAAAGAACCCTATACATATCATTACTAAATGTGTGCACAACCATTCATTTAAATGCAACATCCATATGATACACACATTCAATGTACATTCATTTTACTAAATACATCCATTTATATGCAATATGCTATATGAAAGTGACTGAGCCGATCTAGTGCCTAAAGTGTGTGTATATGCATCCACGAGCAACCACTAGCAAACACTTGCATCCACATGCATCCACTATTCATAACATGTCTCAAACACATGTTTCAACCATAGGACTACCCTATCTAAAGGTCACAGATACTAGCGAGAGGACATACTAAAGATAGAAAAAGTGCAAGCTAAGCGATAAAGTAGAAATTAAAAGAAATACCCTAAAAAAGAAAAGGGTACAATGAATGCATCTTCTCATCCGTCTCCCAAGTAGCGTCGCTCTCATCATCTCCCCATTGCACTTTGACTAGCTTGACCTCTCGATTCCTCAACTTCTTAATCTCTGACCCAAGAATGCACGTAGGAGCTCGTCGAATCGTCGCATCACGCTCTATCTCCACCTCTCTAAGCGAGCTCGGCTCTACCACTTCCGCGGTCTCATGCAAGCATTTCCTCAAATGTGATATATGGAATACGTCGTGTACACCACTAAGTCTCTTG
Source organism: Allium sativum (assembly GCA_030737875.1). Taxonomy (NCBI): domain Eukaryota; kingdom Viridiplantae; phylum Streptophyta; class Magnoliopsida; order Asparagales; family Amaryllidaceae; genus Allium; species Allium sativum. Next base: position 442,635,784 of record CM060924.1, read on the forward strand.
GGCAACTCCACTCTATACGCCATCTGTCCAATCCTCTCCTTAATAGGAAACAGCCCTACGAACCTTGGTTCTAACTTCCCAACGGACCCAAAGCGAACAACATTCCGTAATGGAGACACCTTGATAAAGACCATGTCCCCAATATCAAACTCAAGATCTGTCCTCCTCTTGTCCGCATATGATTTCTGCCTATCGTGCGCCGTCTTCATCCTCCTTTGAATCAAATCGATCTTTTCTGAAGTCTCTCTAATCATATCGGGCCCAAGTAAGATCTTATCCATAGACTCCCACCAACATGTAGGTGAACGACAAGGCCTTCCATAAAGAGACTCAAAAGGTGCCATGCCAATGCTAGACTGAAAAACTATTATTATACGCGAACTCTACCAAAGGAAGATGCTCCTCCCATGTACCTCCGAAGTCTAAAACACATAGCCTCAAAAGGTCCTCTAGAATGAGATTCACCCTCTCGGTCTGGTTGTCCGTCTGAGGATGATATGCGGTGCTCAAACATAACTGAGTCCCTACCGCCTCTTGCAAGCTCTTCCAAAACTCGCTAGTAAAGATAGGATCGTGATCGGTCACTATGCTAGAAGGAACACCGTGCAAACGAACTATATCTTGAATGTATACGGAGGCTAACCATGGAGCAGTCCTCTTACTCTTCACGGGAATGAAATGGGCACACTTAGTAAGTCTGTCTGCCACGACCCAAATCCCCATATTACCCTTCCTCGATCTCGGTAACCCATCAACAAAGTCCATCGAGACACTCTCCCACATCCATTGTGGGACCTCCAATGGGTGAAGCAACCCATCGGGCTTCTTTTGCTTTTCTTTTACTTGTTGGCACACCAAGCATCTAGTGACAAACTCGACCACATCCCTCTTCATACCGGCCCAAAAGTAAACTCGTCTCATGTCCATGTACATCTTGTCCCCGCCAGGATGAATGGTCATCTTCGAACGATGTGCATCATCAAGAATGGTCTTCCTCAAGTTTTCGTCCCGTGGTACACAAAGTCTACCATCCCTACGTAACCAACCCTTATAATCTAGGGTATACCTACTGAGATGGCTCGATGGCTCCCCCCTTATGAGCTTCTCTACTAACTCAACCAACTGTGGGTCATCTCGCTGTGCCTCACCAATCCGTCCCAAAAGCGTAGGTCTGACCTCTAAGGATGCTAGCAAACCGGGTACAAAGTCAATGGAAGGTCTAAAGTCAAATGTAGAGATAAACTCTAAGATTCACCGCTCAACAAACAACGGACTCAAGGACAACCTTTTCCTACTTAAGGCGTCTGCCACCACGTTACCCTTGCCAGGGGTATATGCTATCTCGAAATCATAGGGCACTAAGAATTCCATCCACCTTTGCTGCCTTAAGTTCAAGTCCTTCTTAGAGAACAAGTATTTTAGCAATTTGTGGTCTGTGACCAATTCGAATTTCTCGCTAAGAAGATAATGGCGCAAATACTTAAGCGCGAAAACAATAGCGGCCAACTCTAGGTCATGTGTAGGGTAATTTTTCTCATGCACTCTCAACTGCCTTCCTCCATAGGCTATTACCCTCCCCTCTTGCATTAAGACTGCGCCTAGTCCTGTCCCACAAGCATCGGTATAAACGGTAAATGGCTTACTCCCATCTGGCAACAATAAGACTGGGGCTGTGGCCAAAGCTCTCTTTAAACGTTGGAACGCATCATCACAATCTACGTCCCACGTGAAAACTAGGTTCTTCTTCGTCAAGCGTGTCAATGGGGCTGATATCTTTACGAAGTCCTTGATAAACTTCCTATAGTAGCCAGCCAACCCCAAGAAACACCTCACCTCAGTAGCATTTTTAGGGACCTTCCAAACTTGGATGGCCACCACCTTCGCGGGATCCACAGCTATCCCTTCTTTGGAAACCACGTGCCCTAAGAATCGCACTTCCTTCCTCCAAAAGTGACATTTAGAAAATTTAGCTTTAAGGTTATGCGCTCGAAGGGTCTCCAACACTTCCCTAAGATGTAGGTCATGCTCTTCCTTGCTCTTAGAAAAGATCAAGATGTCATCCATAAAGACCACCACGAATTTATTAAGGTACTCCCTAAACACCCTACTCATCAAGTCAACAAAGTATGCGGGGGCGTTTGTCAAACCGAAGGGCATCACAAGCCACTCATAGAAATCGTCCGGAGTCCTAAAGGTAGTCTTGTCTATGCTATCCTCAGCCACTCTCAACTGATGGAAGCCAGTGGCTAAGTCCAACTGCGAAAACACTGAGGCGCCAACTAACTGATCGAAGAGATCGTCAATCCTCGGCAGTGGGTGCCTATTCTTCTTAGTAAGCTTATTAAGTTCTCTATAGTCCACACAAAGTCTAAGGGACCCATCCGCCTTCGTGGCAAATACTACTGGAGCACCCCAATCCGATATACTACGTCTTATGAATCCCTTCTCAAGCAACTCCCCTACTTGCTTATTGAGCTCCCTCCTCTCACGAGGAGCCATGTGGCGTACTGGCAGAGATACTGATTTTGCATTGTCTACAAGGTAAATACGAAAGTCTATCTCACGTTTTGGGGGTAGACCCCTTACCTCATCGAAGACATCAACATATTCACGGACTATACGAAAAGAATGTAAATCATCATTGGATGCGTCAAGTGACTCAAGATAACTAAGCATCACCGATCCTCTAGGGTCACAAGTAATATCAAGGGTCTTTCCACTATGAGTCAACAATTTTACTACCCTTTGTTCACAATCTAGGATAGCACCATACCTGGCTAGCCAATCCATCCCTAGAATAAACCCATAGCCCATGAAACCAAGCACAAAAGCATTACATTCAAAACCAACGCCTAAGATAGACAATCTCAAATCCCTACAAACCATGGAGAGATGAGCCGACCCACTAATAGGATTTGAGACTATAATGGGATCCACAACGAGACTAGTATTTAAGTGCAATGTTTCAACTAATGATGTAGAGATAAACGAATGTGATGCGCCAGAATCGAATAAAGTACAGACAGGATGATCAAACAAGAAAATCAAACTTTCGACAGAGCTTTTTCTACCTTCTTCCTGCCCCGGAGCCATGAGATCGTGGATCTGCCCTCCCGAAGTAGAACCTGCCCTTTGCCCTTGCTTCTTAGGACAGTCCTTCACAGCATGACCTACATCACCACAATGATAACAAGCGAACTTCTTCTTCTTCCTACAGTCTTTCTTCAAATGGCTTGGTATCCCACAGTTGTGACACTTCCTCTTTTCTTTACCACCTTTCTTTTGTTGTTGGGCTTTCTTTGGATCCTCCTTCTTATCTTGCGGCCTAAAAGTACTTACACCCTTCTCTTCTTAATGCATGTATGCCATATCAACAAGCTTTTCATACGTAGCCCCCATTGGAATGTGGGATATAACCAAACTGTGAAGCGGTTCATTTAGGCCCTTTGCCAACCTCAAGGCCTTCTTGTGAGGCGTAATCACCAATTCTATCCCAAATCTCGCCAACTTATTAAATTCGGTCACATACTCCTTCACGGTCAAGCTTCTCTGCTTCAATGTCAAGAACCTCTCCATGTACATACTCTCCTCAGCTTGAGAAAGGAATTTCAACTCAAACCTTCCCCTAAAATCTTCCTACGTCTCTATAGCACGCTCTCCATTAGTAACCTCCCACCAAAACGAAGCTTCGTCCTCCATCAACCAAGCAGCCAATTGGACCTTCCTACAATCGTCCGAATCGAAAATGCCAAACAGATACTCTACTTCTTTCAACCAGTTTCTAGCTTCAACGAACGTTTCAGACCCACTAAAAGGTTTTCCACCCATCGAAACGAAAGTCTTTACATATCTTGGAGAAAGTTCCTCCACGCGGAGGAACGATTGGAGCTGGGGGAGGAGGAGGAGGAACGTCGGCCGGACACGCGGCAGCGGCCCTTGCCTCGAGATATTGACGAAACCAACCGGGTACGTGAACACCCTCTGGTATCTCAGATGCTCCAGACATGCTGAAAATAAAAAAAAAGAGTTTCAAAACAAGGGAAGCGAAAGAGAGATATATGGCTTGTGAGGATCATGCTCTTTAAAGTAAATTTTCCTTGAAAATAGCTTCTTTAAAACAAGTTTTTGAAAATACTTTCTAGGAAAATAATACTTTTGAAAACACTTTTCAAAACTTTTTATCTTTTCTTGTAGCCATAGCTCTGATACCACGTGTAACACCCCATGTTAATTAATGTCACTCACAAAGGGAGTGCATCAATGTCCATGAGGTGTTATTGTTGTATAGAACAACTAAATTACAAGAATAAATAAATAAAACAACACAGCGGAAGGTAAAACTTATTTCATAGCATCATAACTCAAAACAAGCTTACATAAGTAGTCTCCAAAACCATTACAATAGGATCAATAGTCTTTTTCAAAAACTTCAAAGTACATAAAGAAGCAAATACTTAAATAACATAAATGCATAAATCCCCACTGAGCATAAGCAAAGCCATAAAGATGAGAGAGTCCAAAGCGGTACATCTACTCTCTTCAAGCAACTCAAAGAAATCGGCACTAAGTTGTAGTATTCCCTCCTTGCAAACCTGAGGGAGGGGAGGGGGGAAGGAAAGAAAAGAGGTAGAGACAAAACGGGTCAGACATAAAGTCTGGCGAGTCCAGTAATTTTAACAAATAATAGGTAAGGTAGATGATTAAGACATAAATAGGCATCATGATATGGATGTAACATAGACAAGGTAGATAAAAAGGATGGACAAGATGATTCCGTTCCTAAGTACTAAGACAATCCTACACCTTGGCTAAGCGAACAACCCTCCAAGTACTAACCCCGAAGACCGAAGTCAACACCAGACTAGCACCCGAAGGACTATCCAACTCAACCAACATGTATTTCGTTACACCGCACTTTTGCTAAGTTACACCACATTACTTAATTACACTGCACATCTACTAGTCTCTTTTACTCAAGGTTGATCCCTTCCCACTAGCTGTACCCACATGACAAACTTGGTAGTTACTTGTACCTAGCTGCTATCGTAGGTGCCTGCTTGCTCCTACCACCGCTAAGGTACCCTTACTCTACCCATTCAATCGGCTCCCTAAACTTCGTAGGCACCTGTGCTGGCCCCATAGTGGGGTGTATCACTCCCCAAAGTGGCAACCCCGATACTAACATGAAATGCACGGCCATACCTACACGATGCAACAACGTCTTACCTACCAGCCCGGACCCATGCACGCACATGAACCCGTTGGACTTGCGTTGCCACCGCTATTCACGTTTTGACCTCTTATATTCAAACCCAGTAAGCATACCCCAACCTCGGCCTAGCACCGGGCCCAATTAGGTACTCAAATGGGTTACTAGTTGAAACGGGTCCCCATCCGACACAAGACTTCCACCTATGCTTGGTCCCGACTAGGTTTTTTTTCCCACTTAACCTTTTTAATTTAAATGTCCATGTCATACACATGCTACGGTTAGGTCCATACTTACATGTCATAATTTACATGTCTTATCTTATTCCGGTTAAGTCCATATTTACATGTCATAATTTACATGTCACCCCACTTAACCCCCTAACCATACCCATGTCTTATTATGGTTAGCATTCCTTAATTCATTCCTTATGACGAACGGTGTAACACCCCACCTCCGCTAGGGTCACTCACAAAGGGAATGCACTAGGTTTGGTGAAGCATTATCGAGGTAAACATGCACAGAAATATTACAAGACAGAACATATATAAAACAGCGGAAGTAAAACAAATTTCATTACCTTATAAAATAAGGTCTAAAGCCTTTTTCATCAGAATAATTCAAAACCTGTCTTGCAATAGTAAAGAAGCATAAAACCTTTTCATAAATTATTCCCCAAAATAAAGTGGAGAAGCAACCATAGCCAAGAGAAGACCAAGCTATACATGATGACCTTCAAGCATAAGAGGTCCGAACTAAACAACATCATTTCCTCCCTGAAAACCTGGGGGGAAACGGAAGACAAAGAGGCGAAACAAAACGAGGTCAGTCATAAAGACTGGTAAGTCCTATCTATTTCCAGTATAAAAACAGGTAAAGGTAACATGACATGCATAAACTGAAAGTAAACATAAGGATGTCGACAAGATAGATACGCTAAACCAAGATAACTGGATGAACTACTGTAGCAAGATAAACTAAGGTATCATGATAACTACGGTGTCAAGATAAATCAAGGTATCACATCGTCAGGTTTCTATCAAGTATACTATCTCAAGGTATCTATCATGTATAACATCCCCCGGTATTTATCATGTATATTTACTCTGCACCTCTCGTACTAGTATCCCAACCCGCGTCATGTGTTAACTATGAATGTCCCTTGCCCCATGTCATGTAATGGTCCATGTCAACCTAATATATAGCATATGTAGGTGTTTCCCAACTCGTATGTTTCTTTCCATGTATAAGTTCAGTCCTTTGCCGTAGGCTGTACGGGCTTTCCCATGTAAATCTATACCACCTCAACGTAGTACCATTTTATCCTTGAGGTTGTTTTGGACTGCTTCCCTTGATCTTGTTAGGTTTTCTTACCATGAACTATCGCGTGTTCACTTAGGATTTATGCCACCTAGGACCACTAGGGATTATGCTACCTAATGAACGTTTCCGTGTCTCGGTTTGGGTTCAAGTCACCTAGGGCCACTAGGGATTATGCCACTCGTCAACCGCGCCTTTTATCCCGCGTAAGTATCGTGAATCGTTTTCCATGTCTAGACGCACATGTTCCTCAATGTGCCATCCGAGTTCCGTGCCAGGGCAAATCAAGAAATACGGAACTCGGTCGGGAGCTTTAAGTCGTCTGCTGATGCAGATATCATGGTCTGTTTTTGTATCCATGGCTATGGTCCCACGTGACCCCTCCCTCAACTACTGAAAGGCAATCCAAGAAAAATCATGTATGAGAACCACATCCCGGCCCCACTATAGCCCCACTTTCCTATGGGCCAACCTCACCCATGACTCGATAGCAAGAACATGGTCTGTTGGGGGTTCTCTGCCTTTCCGTTCGTACACGATTGACTAAAGATGGTAGTTAGTCAACGACGCGCTATCCAGGGCAAAAACAAGAATCGTCGACTCCACGCTAATCCATCCCAGTCTTTAGGTCGCTCGCATAGCAACCAAGGGATACTCTTGGCTCTTCTACCGCAGACCTTAACCTCTGTGAGGCCAGGTTTCATGAACCATCTGCCACCTCACAGAGGGATACCAAGAGTACCCTCACGTCCCCCGAAGCTGCCGCTTCGTCACCCAGTTCGTTGGAGCCTTTATCCAAGTCGGATAATTTTCTCCTCCTCGTGTCTTTAAGCGATGACCTACCGTATCAGGTTACTCATCTATCTGTGAACTGGTCCAAATCTCTTGACTAAGAATTATTACTTAGTTTCCTAAACTAAGGTTTACCACTTAGTCTCCTTTCCCGTTATCCTTGTTAATCCTGATTTTCCACCTAGTCCCCTGAGCTAGGGTTTTGTCTAATGGGTTAAGTATTGTCATTTAAGTTCATGACTTAACCTGCCTACGAATCATGTCAATATTTGGCTAAGTATTCAAGTCCAAGACCTAGCCCTACAAGTTGGTTAAGTATACCAAGAAGCTCATGACTTAACCCTATTCAATCATCAAGTCAAATTGGTTATGTATTTGTTTATCTTAACCCTATCAGATTATCGTATTAGATTGGTTAAGCATAGATTATCTTAACCTCATCGGATTGTCGAGTCAGATTGGTTAAGCATAGGTTAACTTAACCCCATCCACTAATCGTATTAGAATGGTTAAGTATATTTAAACGGTCTTGTGACTTAACCCGATCAAGTTCTCATATTAGATTGGTTAAGTATGGTTGCTTAACCTCATCAAATCATCATGTATAATTGATTAAGTATAAGTTACTTAACCCTATTAAATTATCATGTTAAGTTGGTTAAGTATTGGTTACTTAACCACATTGAATTACCAAGTTTAGATTGGTTAAGTGTTTAACTTAACCCCATCGAATTACCGTGTTTAGATTAGTTAAGTGTAGGTTACTTAACCCCATCTAATTACCGTGTTTAGATTAGTTAAGTGTAGGTTACTTAACCCCATCTAATTACCGTGTTTAGATTAGTTAAGTGTAGGTTACTTAACCCCATCTAATTACCATGTTTAGATTAGTTAAGTCTGAGTTACCTAACCCCATCTAATTACCAAGTCGGATTAGTTAAGTGTAAATTACCTAACCCCATCCCCTAATTGTCTTGTTTGGTTAAGTGTCATTAAGAAATCAAGTCCGGTTCCACTTAACCTACCCATTCGTGTCATATCGGTTAAGTGTCATTAGTCAAAATTACTTAACCTTTTCATGTGGCATTAATTAAATTAATGCACCCCAACCTCTTACATTAGACTTTGTTGTGGTTACTAGTTAAACCGGGCGGGTCCGGGTAGATTTACACCACAACCTAGTCTAACCTCGGGTTTTAAGTGCTATATGACCAACTACTCACATTGGGTCCTATTGTTTGTAGCCACTAGTTAAGTCGGGCGGGTCCGGGTAGATTTATGCTACAAACTCAACCCAACCTCGAGTTGGCCACTTTCATGTTTGGTCTAGTGTCATATTACACTTACAACCCACACGTGTCTAGTTTCGAGTCCCATGTTTACCCCACATGTCATGCCCACATTTAGGTGTATCATAAGTGCCATATTTTCATGAAATCCCATGTCAAATTATCATGTCATAATCACGCACGTCTAACCTACCCCAAATCGTGTTTCCAACCCAATTAAAAGCGAGTCAACATAGTAAGGGCACTATGCTACATATTGGCCTCAAAACATGCACGATGTCAAAAAGGGATTGGCCACAAACATGCATGGTATCATAAGGGGTTTGGCCTCAAAATATGCATAGCATCATAAGAGAATTTGGCCACAAGCATGCATAGTATCATAAGGGAATTTGGCCACAAACATGCATAGTATCATAAGGGAATTTGGCCACAAACATGCATAATATCATAAGAGAATTTGGCCACAAGCATGCATGATAACATAAGGGGTTTTGGTTCATTTACATGCATAAGCCCCAAATCATATTCATGTGCATATTTCACAAGTCAAATTGGTTTCAAGTATTCATGCCAACATTCCGCAAGTAAAGTTTCAATCTTTCATGATGGACTAAGTTAAACATAACATAAGTGGCATGATTTAGTCACTAAGCATAGCCAAAAGCCATAGGTTCAAGCAAAAGAGGCATGACAAGGTTCATATAGGCTAGCATACTTAGTTTAATCTCGTTTTATTCCATGCCATCATTAAAACTACCGTTTAGATCTAGAAGTAGCTAGAACTTACATAGTGTGGCAAGAGATTTAGGAGCATGAATCGTCTTGTCGAAGAATCCATGTTGAGATGATGATCAAAACCCTTGATTTGGTGTAGAAAGCTTGCACCTTCGTCTTGAATCTAGTTTGCAAGCACAAGCTCTTGAATTTGGGGATGGAGGCCATGATCAATGTAGATTTGGGCAGCACTTCGTTGCAAGAGTGATTTGTGAGGGTTTAGGGTAGGCTTAGGGGTCTTTTTATAGAGATTAGGACTAGTTTAGGCCCTTAGATTAACCCTAGGATAGATCTGAACCCTCAAAATCCGTCACAGGCCCATAAAACATGTCTTGAGAAACAAGTCAGGTGCACCCAGGCCCAAGTGGTCGGACCACCCAGGTCGACAGGGGTGTCGACTGGGCAGTCAACACCACCTGGGGGGTGTCGACTCCCAAGTCGACTTGGGGTGGCGGGAATTTTTCCCGCCTCTTCTGCTTGGCTGAATTTGAAATCTGAATTCAAATTTGAACTGTTTTTGAACTTCAAATTTTCTGAAAACTTTGACGGGCCATAACTTGGTCATACGGACTCTGATTTTCGAAAACTCAGACTCTATTTTGCGTATTTTTCCGAGACGAACGCAATGGCATAGCAAGTTTTCCTTGATTCAGAATTTATAATTAAATTCTGTCTTGATTCTCGTCTTAGCATGTTGTAGAAATCCGGGTTGTTACATCCTCCCCAACTTAAAGGATTTCGTCCCCGAAATCTCCAAGTTAGGAAGAACGTATCCTACCATCCATCATCCATCTACTCAAAACATCATCCACAGGAAACCATGGTCCTTAAAAGTTTCCTAATGCTTTATGAACACATGCAGAAAGTGTGTGTATATGTTCCTTAGCTAATGCTAATGATTAGGCCTGAATGATCTTCCTAATGCAAAATATGTTTAGTGCCATGAATCCAACATGTATGCAAATAGTCCTAGTCATATAAGTACTATGTTTGTGCACAAACATTCATTCATATGCAACATCCGCATGACAACACATTTACTTTCAAACAAGTATAAATACTCGTGCATATGCAATGCAAAATGTGAGTGCGTCGATCTAGTATCTAACGTGTATTCGCGCATCCACGAGCAACCACTTGCAACCATTTGCAACCATATCAATCATAACATGTTTCAAATACATGCTTACATCCATAGAGTTCTACCTAAGGTTCCCAAGATAGGATCGAGAAGATAAACAAGACAAACTCCTTACGGGGTTTGCAACAGAAACAGGACCGAGAAGATATCCACCAAGCGATAGCATACAAGCAAGCTCTACAGGAGAACCAGGGATCAACGATATACTCTTAAAAAGAGACATGATGCGCACATCTAAGCCGCATTTTCTTGAGCTTAATTCCACCGTGCCTTGACCGCCTTTGACTTCATGATTTCGTAGCTCCTCGATTCCTATTTCCAAGGTGTGAGTTGTAACTCATTTCACTGTCGCCTCTCGTTTCACTTTCACTTATTCTTTCCCTAGTATGCTCGGCTCAAACATATCTGCGTACTCATGCAAGCTCCCCAAAATTCACTAGTGAATTCTGGATCTTGTTTACCGATGCCAATCCATCTTACCACGTGCACTTACTAGGGTGATTCCTATAGCCCATGCTTAAGCAGAATGAACCATCCGCCTTATTGGCGAACATTACTCGATCGGATCAGAGATTTCCGATAAATGCATCAAGAGATTCTAGGTAACTAACCATGACAAAACCCAAAAGGTTATACAAGACTTCGAGGGTATTACCAAGGCAAGTTAAGAGTTTAACTACCCTCCTCTCAAAACCGAGAATGGCATCCCTTACTGGATAACCACTTCATCTCTAGAATCCATCCATAGCTCAACAATGGAAGCATTGCTTCTAATCTCAACACTTGGCATAGACGTTCTCAAATCCAAACAAGTCATGAATAAATGGACCGACTCTCCAACCAGACTTTGGGACTAAAGTGGGATCCTCTACTATGCTAGTACTAAGGTGCAGAGACTTAACCATCGAGGCAGACTTACATGATGCGATGATCAAAACAAAGTCTGGACGGGATGATAGAAAAGAAAGGCTAAACCTTTAACAGAAACGATACCATCCCTCTTAGGTACGCTAGAAATGAGGGCATACAATTGCCCTCTCGCTGATCTTATCCTTATCCTCCTTTGTGGATCCAGCCATACCAACAAGTTGCTTATTCTTAAGCTCGTGTCCTTTATCCTTGCTCTTATTATCCCTTCTTATAACTTCGGTAGCAGGTCTCTCGAGAACTTCCTCCATCGCATGAGAAAACACTTACGTAGCTAGACAAGGATTAGTCGCAGTTAAAACTACTGTGACTACAGATGGAGGAAAGAAAGGAAAAGAGGTTCAATCAAGGAGACAAAGGATAGTGCTAATGGCTTTTGGGGAATAACCTTTAAAAACTTTTCTTGAAAAATGCTTCTGTGTATTTCTTTCAGTTGTGTTAGTTGATGTATTTCCGCTTTGCATTGTAAATATACATTTTTATTTCTGCTGCTATGTAATTTATTCTCTGATTATTGTATTTTTTCCACTGTGTAATAATTATTCTTACTATGATATTCTTGTAATTTGATGTAAATTGTTGTAATAGCAATGAAAAGTGAGCCTATTTGGGTTCCGATGCGTTGTGTTCTCAATGCAATCCGCATTCCCATTCGGTCTAGGATGGGCGAGGATTTTGGGTCGTGTCAGGCGTGATATCAGAGCTTTGGTTTACAAAGCTCGAGAACCAGACACATTAGAACCGAACGAAAGATTTCATTAGAGATAGAATTAGTAACATTTTATTTAAGAATACTCATTAGAGATAGGATCGGTAGTATCCTAGAATGAGAAACTCATTCGAGATGGGGTTAGTAATGCCCTAGAATGAGTTGAGTGTGGCACATTTATAAGTAACGTATTTGTGATTATATGTATAATCCTATCTTACAAAAAATATATTTGAATGTATAAAAATTATATGTTTAGAAAGTTAATTAATCAATTCATTTTTGTGTGATTGTTTGATTTCCGATTTGATTTCTTATGACATCTGATTTAAATAAGTTAGACGGAATCTTTAGTAATTTTGGACATCGAATATACAAACACACTTGTTATTTAATTTAATTGAGTTAAATTAAACTGAATTGCAAGTCTAGTTAGAATTGTATATACATACATATATATGTTCAGCAGGTTAATGGCTTAGCGTTGAGTAGAATTGCGTGCCCGATAAATAGGTGCACCTTAATGAGTTGGTTGTGTGATTTTATTATTTATTATAACTACTATGAGTGATTTGGATGCACTGTGATAGTTGTTCTATGTGAAATTTAAAACATACATCGTAGGCTAGTAACAAATAAATTATGGATCACACCGCATATCATACAACTGAAGATAGCATAGCATATCATATTCCATATAAGCATTTGGCACTTATGTGATGAGGTTTGGATTACCATATGAGCAAGATTCTTGTATGGCGAGGACTGAATTATAGGTTGTAACACCCTGAATTTTCTGTGTTTATTAAAGTAATGAATTAAAGAATACTTAATTTTAAAAGTGAGAATTAAGATAGTCCTTACCGAATTCGAGACTCTCTAGCCCAAGCCTCCGGAACAGCCGCAACTGCACCTTGGAGCGTCAGGGCCGGTCCACTCGATGTGGATTATAGTGCATGAACAATCCGTTTCCCCGCCCTATGGGGTGTAAATGAGCCAACGAATGACTCCATCAGTCCCGGATCGACCGATAATTCCAAGGCGCCTCGCAACAGCAACAACCACACAGGTGAAAATAATATGAATGTCAGCCAGTTTAAGCACTGACACCACCTCCAGCTCAAAAGAAACGCATGTCCTCCCTGAGGTCCTCTCCCGTTTCTGGTTCATACCGGGGTGTGAGGCTCGTGAATTCACGTTATACACAAAGCTATGCCACACAGGCCGTGCAACTGACGTCTATAAATCACACAGAATGAAATCCAACGTCAGACACACAGTCCATTTACAAGCCTGTTCTGGGTCTGAACAAAACCGGAGGCACTATATACCTCACATACCCATCGATCTCCAAGCACGTCTGGACGATCACCACTTATTATCTATATTTCGGGATGCCTCCCAATCAAGACATCAGTTACCATCCAACCGAGGTGAAGATCTCCGGTCTTCAAGCAACGTCTTCATCATCGACTTCTTATCGCCGATCAATTATTTGAAATGAGATTTAACTCGTCCTTTTCAAATAATTCACGTATATTTAGAATTTAAATCAATTCATTTCAATGGTTAAATTATTCGACAACAATTCACGCCAAACACATTCAACCATCAAATATCACATAAACCGAGCAAATTCAGTTTATTTCCATTCCATATCGTTTATAATATTTTATCACGATTTATCGCTATTTTTATTTATTTTAAAAATAGCCATTTTATTCAAACGACGCTTCAGGCCATAACGCGACCGTGGCGCTGTTTTTCTTCAGATTTGATTTACACATATTTGAAAATATAACCGTTGGATCTTCACAAAATTTATATCATTAGAAAGATCTTTTCAAAACGAATCCAACGGTTCCAGTTTTGGGAAAATCCGATGGTCGGATCTCCCGGTACACTCGTTTGAAGTTTCGATTTCAAAATACGAACTGCAGCGTCGTTATTCGATTTAATTTAATTATATATATATATATAAATATAATCGAGTCTGGCGCTGTTTTTCTTCAGAATTGATTTGAACATTCCAAACAATACAACCGTTGGATCTTCGCAAAGTTGGTGTCGATGGAAAGATATTTCCAAAGCGAACCCAACGGTTTCGGTTTCAGGAAAATCCGATGGTCGGATCTCCCGCACTAATCGTTTGAAATCACGGTTTCAAAACACGAACTGCAGCTTCGTTATTCGATTTAATTTAATTATATATATATAATCTATTCTTCGATTTCAAGACCATATTCTTTTCATACATTTGATAAAAATGATATTTTTATCCAACAGACCTTTATTTCAACACTTCACTATTTTTAACAATTCATGTATATAATAAAAATGTGATTTTTATTGTAAAACAATTTATTTCAAAACACAACTATTTTATATAGTTCATATAGATGATAAAAATAGGATTTTCATTATAAAACAATTTCTTTCAAAACACGACTATTTTATATAGTTCATATAGATGATAAAAATAGGATTTTTATTATAAAACAATTTCCTTCAAAACATGAATGTCGTTCAACACATGAATTTCTATTCAACACATGAATTTCTATTCAACACACGAATATAGTTTCAACACATGAAAATAATTCTAACATATGAATATTATTGAAAATTTCGGCAGCATAACGATAGGGTAGTTAAAACCAGGACCGTCCCTAGTACGGCTCCTCGCTCTACCTTAAAGCTTCGCAGCTTTTGACAATAGGGATTTCATGCATCTAGTTCGCACGCAGGCGGCATGTTTTTTTTTCCTTTTCCACGAACTAATCCTATGTGGTTTCAACCAAATAATTCTCAACCACAAACGGGTATTTTTCAACCACAAACAATTCTAATCAACCATTCACTATCAACCAATTTTCACATCAATCACAACCAATAAATATCGTCCATGGTATGTGGACGAGGGGCGTATATCTATATATATATATATAAGTATTTCACTTTTATTTCAACGCATATATAATTATTACAACGCATATATAACTTGTACATCGAACATACAACTTATACAACGCTTATACATGAGGTGTACAACGCTTATATAACTCATACTTCGAATATACAATTTATACATCGTCATTTCCATATAGTTTAAAATTCAGAAGTCTCACATTGGGTTCCACTCCACCAAAAATAGCAGAAGGCTCGGAAAAATATCCGGTCTCTTCTAGAATGTAGAAGACGTCCACACGAGTCCACTGTCTCTTGTTTCACTGAATTTCGACAAGAAACGAAAAATATACAATATTTATAGTGAAATCATAAACCGTAGCGCTTTAAAGTGCTATATAATAGTTTAAAATTAAATCAGTCGTTACCTCTCTATTTTCTTCAAAACTAGGTTTGCGATTTTCGTGCAATCCGTGAATCGATAGGACGATCAGCCTTCACCACGAAGAAGAGCAAGGAGAGGTGCGCCAGGGGACCCTAACCGTGATGAACTCGACAGTGAAGTGAAGGCGGGGCGGTGCTCGACAGATTCGAACTTACTGGCCACGATTCTCTGTATATACTCAATGATTTTTCGCAAATCGGGTATAGATTGAAGATCTCGAGGAGTACAACAGATTTCCCAACTGGAGGGCTTGATTCTGATGCGTGGATAAGAAGAAATCGAGGAGAGAAGGAAATTGCAGCTTCCATCATTCGTTACAGGGGTTTGTCGGGTTTGGAAAAGTTGACCGGCCAATGAGAAATTTCCTTTTTTTTTAAAAAAAAAGTTCGAAAATACCCCTTGTCTCACTCGAACTCCAATCCAAACCCAACGACTGTCGCCCCCAGCTAAATACCCCCATCCCGAACACAATGGGATATGTTTCGTAGGCCCATTCGACTGTTTCAGTCTATTTTTCTTCAAATTAAAATATAAAACATTCAATATCGAATTTGAACGTACATTTCAATTTTTCGGGGCTACATACTGATTCTAAAAATTCCAGAAAAATAAATCTAGCTATGTTTTGATGATACGGTCCCAACAAAACTAGTTTCGTCGAATTCTGAGACCGTTTGAAAAATGGTCCTGTTCTGGTCGATCCAATTTAATAGAAATCGATCAAACACATTCTCCTTTGCCACGCTCACATACTAGCTTCAAAAATTATAAAATTTGAAACCTAGCAATAATTTGACATCCAGGATCCAACAAAAGTGGTTTCGTTGAATTCTGAGGTCGTTTGCAAAATGGCCATTTTCACGGGCTATATAAACTCTATAGCGACCTTTCTGAACATTCATTTGGCCATAACTTTTGCTTCCCGCTACGAAACTTCAATTTTTCAGATTAGTTAGAAAGATATTCACTAACAGATTTAAATATTTTTAGTTTCACTAAAATCTGTTTTGTTTTGCTCCCGGTACAGCCAGTCAAAGTTTGAATTCAAATTTTGAAACTACCGTGCCATTTCAGGCCTTGTTTATTATTAGAAATAATTATATTCATTTTCAAACATCGATTCAAACTTACTTTTCGTCGTTATTATTTAAAATATTTATTTTAAATATTTTAAATTCACTAAAATAGCCCGTTTAAAATTTTTAAATTGGCTTAGATTTTCTAGGTTGTTACAATCTCTCCCACTTAAAAAATTTCATCCCCGAAAAGGAACAAAGTCGAAGGTTGTTTAATTAACCAACTCAACTTTCAATCTGGCTTCCATTCTCCAACTTTTCAGTTTCTGAGAATTTTCAAATTCTTCAAAAATTTGGCTAACACCCTAAATTTTCGAAAAATTTCGCCATAACCTCCTTTGTACGGGGAGGGGTTTGGAAATTTATTGGGCCGTATTAGGTACCCAATAAATCCTAATAAACATGCACATATTTATAGTGATATATTCTGTTGTCCGCAGGGGAGTGTGTATAGATCATAACTCCAGAGAATAAATTCTCATCACCCTATAAATGGTTTTTTTTGCCTTAATGACCAGAGAGACGTGTTTATTGTCATCTCCAGACCCGTGTGGGGTTGTTATTAATCTTGCAATTTACCGTTACATTTTATATGGTCCATATCAGTCATCAGTTCAACCTGTAATATATAGTCATCGCCATACAAGCCTCTCGCTCGTATGGTAAATCTTCAACCTCTCACACAAGCTCCAAATGCTTATGTGGTATATGATGAAGTATGCCCATCTTCGAGAAGTATGCCATGTAGTGTAGTTCAAAATTATTTGTTACTATCCTATGGCGACGTTTATTATTACACACAGAACAACCAACACTCCGCATCCAATGACATTCACATGAGTTGATATAATAATTAAAATTGTGCATCCAACTCATTAAGGTTTACCTATTTGTCGGGCACACAAATAAATTCTTTACTCAACAGCTAATCCATTTACCTGTTCAAACATATATAATGCACATGTATATATTTCTATCTATTTTTAAATCAGTTCAATACATGATTTTACCGAATAAATTCTACCATTCATTCTCTTATTGATTAAATTAACTATCGTTCTAATAATTTAATTGATCATATCCACTGTCACACAACACAAACAACAATTAATTTGTTTTTAACTTTTCAAAAATAAACTAATCGATTCATATACTCTTTTAAAATAATCAGACTATAGAATTAAAAGTTTACATCCATGAAAAGAAAATAACAACAAAGTAGAGAACATAATGGAAATTTCAAAATATGGTAAATGTACCTTGCACCAGTGTCAATCAGAGATATCCACTCTGCACTTAGGATAGGCTTTCTTAATGCTTTCCTCTGTTTCCCAAGTACAATCTCGCGGATCTCCACTCCATTGCACTTTGATTAAGTGAACCTTCTTGTTCCTTTGTTCTTTGGTTTCTATACCAATAATCCTTAGCGGCTCTCTTCTCACAGCCAATTCTGGAGTAATTTCTATATCCTGTTGTGCGGCTTCTTCCACAACCAAATCTGGATCATGAACATGCTTTCGAAGTTGAGAAACGTGAAATACATCATGTACTCCAGGCAACCAATCAGGTAATTGAACTCTATAAGCGAGGGTTCCAATCCGTTCTAGTATAGGGAATGGACCAATAAATCTGGGCGCCAACTTCCCAGTTTTTCCAAATCGAATCAGTCCTCTCATCGGAGAAACCCTTAGATACACATAATCACCAACAGAAAAAGCCAAATCTCTTCTTCTCGAATCAGCATAGCTCTTCTGTCGGCTTTGAGTGGCTAGTAATCGTTTCTTAACGAAATCGACTTTGTCTGCAGCTTCGCGAATCATATCAGGTCCCAATACAAGTCTATTACTAGGTTCGACCCAACAAGCAGGAGATCGACACGGTCTACCATACAATGCTTCGAATGGTGACATTGTTAGGCTCGCTTGGTAGCTGTTGTTGTATGAGAACTCATCTAAATGTAAATGGTCTTCCCATGATCCACCAAAATCAAGTACACAAGCTCGCAATAAATCTTCCAGTATATGATTCTCCCTCTCAGTCTGACCATCTGTCTAAGGATGATAGGCGGTGCTTAGATTCAGCTTTGTTCCCTAAATATTGGATCTCTATCACTAACTATACTGATCGGGACTCCATGTAGCCTAACAATGTCCTTGAAATATATCTGTGCCAAACTCTGAGCAGTTCTGTTCGATCTGACAGGTATGAAATGGGCGGTCTTCGTGAAGCGATCTACGATCACCCAAATACTGTCATTTCCTTTCCTGGTTCTGGGAAAACCATCTATGAAGTCCATGGAAATATGTTCCCACTTTCAACCTGGAATGTCCAGCGGTTGCAACAATCCAGCCAGTTTCTGTTGGTCGCTTTTGACTTGTTGGCAAGTAGAGCATCTGCTAACATATAAATAAATGTCTCTCTTCACCGACCTCCACCAGAAAGTGCGTTTGATGTCATTATACATTTTGCTCACTCCTGGATGGATACTAAGTTTTGACTTGTGGCATTCATCCAACACTTCCTTCCGGAGTTCAGCAATGTTAGGAACACAAATTCGACCCTTTAGCCTTAGAATCCCTTGGTTATCAATTTGGAAACTCAAGGGTTCGCCTTTCTGTATTCTTTCTTTGATCCTTTGAATGAAGTGATCGTCCTTCTGAAGAGCAGATATTTTATCGACCAATGAAGTCGTAATAATAAAACTGGCGATCATTACATTCTTTCTACTTAGCGCATCGGCCACAACATTGGCTTTCCCTGGAGTGTACAAAATCTCAAAATCGTATGCCGCAAGGAATTCTAGCCAACGTTGCTGCCTCAGATTCAAGTCTTTCTGGGTGAACAGATACTTTAGCGATTGATGATCTGTAAACAGTTCGAATTTCTCACCCAGAAGATAGTGCCTCCAGATTTTGAAAGCAAATACGATAGCTAATAACTCAAGATCATGAGTAACGTAATTCTTTTCATGTGGCTTCAGTTGACGGCTGGCATAAGCAACAACTTGGCCTCTTTGCATTAATACTGCACCAAGACCTTCTCTAGACACATCTGTCCAGACTTTCAAGTCTTGATTGCCATCAATAATGGTTAACACTGGAGCAGTTGTTAATCTTAATTTCAGCTTTTGAAAAGCCTCCTCACATTCTGGAGTCCACTTGAATTTTGTGTGCTTCTTTGTAAGCTTTGTTAACTGACTAGATATCTTCGAAAAATCTTTAACGAACTTCCGGTAATAACTAGCCAATCCAAGAAAACTTCGGACTTCTGTGGGAGTACTAGGCTGTTTCCAATTTTGAATAGCGGTGATTTTACTTGGATCCACAACAATTCCGTCTTTTGATACAACGTGGCCAAGAAACTTTACTTCATCTTGCCAGAATATACATTTGGAAAGTTTAGCTTTCAATACATTCCTTCTCAGAATTTGTAGAACTTGCTCCAAATGTTTTTCATGTTCGGCCTTTGACTTAGAGAAGATTAGAATATCATCAATAAAAACTAGAACAAACTTATTCAAGACTCCTTTGAACACTCGATTCATCAAATCGACGAAGTAAGCTGGAGCGTTACATAAGCCGAACGGCATTACTAACCACTCATAGAATAAATCGGGACCTCTGAATGCTGTCATAGGAACACACTCTTCGGCAATACAAAGCTGATGGAAGCCTGTAGCTAGGTCCATCCTTGAGAATACATGTGCACCATTCAATCGATCCAGCAAATCATCAATCCATGGCAATGGATATTTGTTCTTTAATGTCTGTTTGTTCAAATCATGATAATCCACATATAGTCGCAGAGTACCGTCAGACTTTAGGACAAATACCACTGCTGCTCCCCAATCATAGAAACTAGGCCTGATCAGACCTTTCCATACAAGCTGTCGCGTTTGATTATCAAACTCTTCTTTTTCCTTCAAGGTCATTCTTCGAATAGCGTGAACTACTGGCCTTGCATTTTGAACCAAAGAGATTTTGAAATCAATTTCTCTCTGCGGAGGTAAACTAACAACTTCTTCGAACACATCTGCATAATTCTTTATGATAGGAATATCTTTTATGAGGTTCGGAATATTCTCTGTGACTACAGGGATATTTTCTATTGGAGCAGGAGAAACATCTAGAGCTGACCAAAAGTCTTTTCTATCTGAATTCGGGCCTTCACATGGTATGGTTATATATTTCCCTGATTGGGCCTTTGCCTTAACAACTCTCTCGGCGCATTTAACCTCTGCTTCATATTTGGTTAACCAATCCAATCCCAAAATAAGATCGAATTCGGTAAAATTCATGACGATCGAGATGGTAGGAAACCGATATCGGGAAAAAGAGACAGGCACCCCACATACCCAACTAAGATCGAGCGAACCCCCAACCGGATTATGGACAGTGATGCGTTCTTTGAGCCTTTTCAATCTCAAATCCAACTTCTTAACTACATTCTTTGCAATAAAGCTTCACGACGCGCCTATATCAAACAGTACCTTAACTAGAATGTTTTTAACATTAAGCGTGCCTTCCAAAACATCAGACCTTTCCTAAGCAGGCGAAGATGCAGGCATTTCTGCCACTTCATTTACATGCATTGCTTCAGGTATTCTGAATAGCGGGCAGGCCTTTAAAAGATGACCAGTCTGATGACATCCACCACATTTTCTATTCCCTTGAAACTTCTTACTGGATTTAGATTCATCCTTCTTTCGTTTCTTTGAAGATCTGCAATTTCCTTGCAAATGCCCTTGCTTATGGCAGTTATTGCATGTGGCGGTCATTACTGGTTCTTTCTCAGATTTAACCCTTTTTCTCCTAGCTTTGAGCTTCTCACTGACCTCAGGCATCGTACTGGCCTCAGGACTATCAGTTTCAGACTCACCTTTATTACTAGAACTGACTTCCTCTTCGTAGCACAACATACCTTTCTTATTGAGATCCTCATACTGGTAAGCCATGTATATCATTTAACAAAAAGGAAGCTTCACATGCCCCATTACTTTACTTTGGTACTTTCTTTGAAGCCCGTTAATAAACCTCAGATTCTTCCTCTTCGGATTTTGAATTAGATGAGGGGCAAAATGAGAAAGTTCATTGAATTTCTTATGATATTCTGGAATGGTCATATCTCCTTGTATCAGATAAGAGAATTCATCACATAACCGCTCAGTTGCTTCAGGAGGAGTAAATCTTTCTAGGAAAATCACTTTAAATCTATCCCAGGTAATATTACCTTCTGGATTATCCTCAATAATCAAATCCCACCAGAACAAAGCTTCGTCTTTGAGTGCCCAAGATGCCAGTAATCTTTTCTTGTCATCTCTCAGCTTTAAACGATCAAAGATTTTCTCAGCAGAACAAATCCAAGCTTGTGTTTTCACAATAGATTCTTCGCCCAAGAATGGTATTCCACCCAGATTTCTATATTTCATAAATAGAGCTTCTATATCTGGGTCAGTATTACTTCTTCTGTTTCTGGCACTCATTTTCTAGTACTTTTGTAAATAGCAGATCAAGTGTCAGGTCAACAGAAAAGATATTTTAAAGCATAGAGACATATACTTGAATGTAAATGCAGCTATCAAGGTGTTATATCATTTTGTTATACTCACACTAGGATATTACTAATCCTATCTGTAATGAGTTATTCGTCCTAGAACACTACTGGTTCTATTTCTGAAGAGTTCGTTCATATGTTATATTCCAGAACTAAGCTTAACCAAAGCTCTGATACCACGTTGTGACGACCCCAAATCTCGTACGACGGTGGCAAGGGTAATCTTTGGAATATAACACATAAACAGATAATAGCAGAACAAAATTTAAATAAATACACCAGATAAAGCACAAATAATACACTGGATAAACATAATCATCAGAGTTACACGGTATACAGGATCATACTTAGTACAAATACAATTCAGTTATACATAAATGTCTACAGCGGAAAATAAAACATAACATGTACAACAGGAGCTGAACAACATAAAAAGAGATAAATGGTAGAATCCATCTTCAACTCCAGCTATCCAGAAAGAGCCCGCTTAAACCTGAACACAAGGCTGCCCGTGTAGAAAAAGGGGCACCCGAGTTTGCAAGTGAAACAAACTACGAGTCAGTCATGGGACTGGTATGAGAAATCTACTTAACACGTTTTAATAATATGGATAATCACAGGACCACGCCACTTTCGCGGAACGAGTTTACTCCATTGGATTGCCAGTGCTTTCAAACAAGTAAATCTTTTAAACATCGCAATGCTTTTTATAAAAATGAAGCCGATATATGACTCAAGTCCCATCACACAATGCAACGCAAACCGGAGGATAGAGTTTTACCTTATATCGACCAAGATATGCTTAATACGTGTAAGTAAAATCACTTAAAATGTAAATTTTGTCCTTTAATTCTTAATCAGACTCCAACTGTAAAATAGTAAGAGAACAATTCCCTAAGTATTAACCCCGAAGGCCGAAACCAACATCAGACCAATACCCAGGAAACCGCCCATCTTAGCTCGTTTCCAGTTAGTTTCTAATTTTATGTACAATCATAAATATCAATCATAGACGACATGAGCGTCACATGCCACTATGTTGCCAAATATAGGTTTACAATCAAAACCGCACGATGTCGTATTTGGAAATTGGATTTCCGTCATGATCCATGGCAAAAGATAGTCCTTAACGAATTCGTGACTCTCTAGCCCGAGCCTCCGAAACAGCCACAACTGCACCTTGGAGCGTCAGGGCCGGTCCACTCGATGTGGATTATAGTTCCTGAACAATGCGTTTCCCCACCCTTTGGGGCGTAAATGAGCCAACGAATGACTCCATCGGTCCCGGATTGACCGATATATCCGAGGCGCCTCGCAACAGCAACAACCACACAGGTGAAAATAATATGAATGTCAGCCAGTTTAAGCACTGACACCACCTCTAGCTAGAAAGAAACGCATGTCCTCCCTGAGGTTCTCTCCCATTTCTGGTTCATACCGGGGTGTGAGACTCGCGAATTCACATTATACACAAAGCTATGCCATACATGCCGTGCTTTGATCATTAACCACAAGACTTTGCTTTTCAACAGAAGCCTTGATCATTGCATCTTAGCATGCCACATAGGCAATTCACGCCATGCAACTGACGTCTATCAATCACACAGAATGAAATCCAATGTCAGACACACAGTCCATTTACAAGTCCGTTCTGGGTCTGAACGAAACCGGAGGCACTATATACCTCGCATACCCATCGATCTCCAAGCACGTCTGGACGATCACCACTTATTATCTATATTTCAGGATGCCTCCCAATCAAGACATCAGTTACCATCCAATCGAGGTGAAGATCTCCGGTCTTCAACCACCGTCTTCATCATCGACTTCTTATCACCGATCAATTATTTGAAATGAGATTTAACTCGGCCTTTTCAAACAATTCACGTTTATTTATAATTTAAATCAATTCGTTTCAATGGTTAAATTATTCGACAACAATTCACGCCAAACACATTCAACCATCAAATATCACATAAACCAAGCAAATTCAGTTTATTTCCATTCCATATCGTTTATAATATTTTATCATGATTTATCGCTATTTTTATTTATTTTAAAAATAGCCATTTTATTCAAACGACGCTTCAGGCCATAACGCGACCATGGCGCTGTTTTTCTTCAGATATGATTTACACATATCTGAAAAATCTAACTGTTGGATCTTCACAAAATTTATATCATTAGAAAGATCTTTTCAAAACGAATCCAACGATTCCAGTTTTGGGAAAATCCGACGGTCGGATCTCCCGGTACACTCGTTTGAAGTTTCGATCTCAAAATACGAACTGCAGCGTCGTTATTCGATTTAATTTAATTATATTTATATATATATAAATATAATCGATTCTGGCGCTGTTTTTCTTCAGATTTGATTTAAAAATTCCAGACAATCCAACCGTTGGATCTTCGCAAAGTTGGTGTCGATGGAAAGATATTTCCAAAGCGAACCCAACGGTTTTGGTTTCGGGAAAATCCGGTGGTCGGATCTCCCGCACTAGTCGTTTGAAATCACGGTTTCAAAACACGAACTGCAGCTTCGTTATTCGATTTATTTTAATTATATATATATATAATATTCTTCGATTTCAAAACTATATTCTTTTCATACATTTGATAAAAATGATATTTTTATCCAACATACCTTTATTTCAACACTTCAATATTTTTAACAATTCATGTATATAATAAAAATGTAATTTTTATTGTAAAACAATTTATTTCAAAACATGACTATTTTATATAGTTCATCTAGATGATAAAAATAGGATTTTTATTATAAAACAATTTCTTTCAAAACACGACTAATTTATATAGTTCATATAGATGATAAAAATAGGATTTTTATTATAAAACAATTTCTTTCGAAACATGAATGTCGTTCAACACATGAATTTCTATTCAACACACGAATATAGTTTCAACACATGAAAATAATTCTAACACATGAATATTATTGAAAATTTCGGCAGCATAACAGCAGGATAGTTAAAACCGGGACCGTCCCTAGTACGGCTCGTCGCTCTACCTTAAAGCCTCGCAGCTTTTGACAATGGGGATTTCATGCATCTAGTTCGCACGTAGGCGGCATGTTTATTTATTTTTTCCCACAAACTAATCCTATGTGGTTTCAACCAAATAATTCTCAACCACAAACGGGTATTTTTCAACCACAAATAATTCTAATCAACCATTCGCTATCAACCAATTTTCACACCTATCACAACCAATAAATATCGTCCATGGTTTGTGGACGAGGGGCGTGTGTATATATATATATATATATATAAGTATTTCACTTCTATTTCAACGCATATATAATTTTTACAATGCATATATAACTTATACATCGAACATACAACTTATACAACGCTTATACATGAGGTGTACTATGCTTATATAACTCATACTTCGAATATATAATTTATACATCGTCATTTCCATATCGTTTATAATTCAGAAATCTCACATTGGGTTCCACTCCACCAAAAATAGCAGAAGGCTCAGAAAAATATCCGATCTCTTCTAGAATGTAGAAGACGTCCACACGAGTCCACTGTCTCTTGTTTCACTGAATTTCGACAAGAAACGAAAAATATATGATTTTTATAGTGAAATCATCAACCGTAGCGCTTTAAAGTGCTATAGAATAGTTTAAAATTAAATCAGTCGTTACCTCTCTATTTTCTTCAAAATTAGGTTTGCGATTTTCGTGCAATCCGTGAATCGATAGGAAGATCGGCCTTCACCACGATGAAGAGCAAGGAGAGGCGCGCCAGGGGACCCTAACCGCGATGAACTCGACAGTGAAGTGAAGGCGGGGCGGCGCTCGACAGATTCGAACTTCCTGGCCACGATTCTCCGTATACACTCAATGATTTTTTGCAAATCGGGTATAGATTGGAAGATCTCGAGGAGTACAACAGATTTCCCAACTGGAGGGCTTGATTCTGATGCGTGGATAAGAAGAATCGAGGAGAGAAGGAAATTGGAGCTTCCCTCGTTCGTTATAGGGGTTTGTTGGGTTTGGGAAAGTTGACCGGCCAATGAGAAATTTCCTTTTATTTATATATTTTTAAAAGTTCGAAAATACCCCTTGTCTCACATGAACTCCAATCCAAACCCAACGACTGTCGTCCCTAGCTAAATACCCCCATCCCGAACACAATGGGATATGTTTCGTAGGCCCATCCGACTGTTTCAGTCTATTTTTCTTCTATTTAAAATATAAAACATTCAATATCGAATGTGAACGCACATTTCAATTTGCCGGGGCCACATACTGATTCTAAAAATTCCAGAAAAATAAATCTAGCTATGTTTTGACGATACGGTCCCAACAAAACTAGTTTCATCGAATTCTGAGACCGTTCGAAAAATGGCCCTTTTCTGGTCGATCCAATTTAATAGAAATCGAACAAACACATTTTCCTTTGCCACGCTCACATACTAGCTTCAAAAATTATGAAATTTGAAACCTAGCAATAATTTGACATCCCGGATCCAACAAAAGTGGTTTCGTCGAATTATGAGGTCGTTTGCAAAATGGCCATTTTCACGGGCTATATAAACTTTATAGTGACCTTTCTGAAAATTCATTTGGCCATAACTTTTGCATCCCGCTACGAAACTTCGATTTTTCAGATTCGGTAGAAAGATATTCACTAACAGATTTAAATATTTTTGGTTTCACTAAAATCCGTTTTGTTTTTCTCCCGATACAGCCAGTCAAAGTTTGAATTCAAATTTTGAAACTACCGCGCCATTTCATGCCTTGTTTATAATTAGAAATAATTATATTCATTTTTAAACATCGATTCAAACTTACTTTTCGTCGTTATTATTTAAAATATTTATTTTAAATATTTTAAATTCACTAAAATAGCTAGTTTAAAAATTTTAAATTGGCTCAGATTTTTCGGGTTGTTACACCGTATGAAGAAGTTATGGAGTTCAGAAGATTTCTAGTTTAATCAGAAATTAAATATAAATATATAAATAATAATTAAATATCCTAAACCAAGTTCAAAATTCGAAATTCAAGTAGAATAGGCTAAGCGGGAAAATTCCCGCTCAAGGGTCGACCCCCTCAAGGGGAGTCGACATAGGTGTCGACCGCCCTATAGGGGAGTCGGCATAGGTGTCGACCCCCTCTGTAGGGGTCGACTCCTGCATTCAGATCCAAACAGTGACGAATTTTGACCTGTTGCTGAGTCACTATGGCATAGGTGGCTGTTTCTGGATAACTCTATCTTGTTTGGATGGTCCTGATTGCTCCTAGGTTGATCTAACGGCTTACATTAGTTTAAACCTCTATAAAAGCAACCCCAAGCCTCAACTCTAAATCACACAAAAATTCATTCCAAGAGTCATCATGCTATCCATGGTCAACTTAGAGTAGCCGCCACACTTCTCCAACTAAAAGGCAATTTAGAAGCTACGAATCAAATCTAAATTAGAGAATCGATAGTTTACTTCAAGGGATAGCTATTCAGTTTAGGAATACAGATCCCAGAAAACAAAACTGTTCTTTTTTTTTGCAAATTTAGTTATCTTTTAGATGTGAACAAATTAAAGTCACGATTTGCAATAAAGTGAAAACCAGAACTGTGCCTAGTTGTATGATAATAGTGATGCTGATTCATGTCTATTCTTGTGACAATTCTATCATATATGCCTGTGAGACTATTGCGGTTTATGAACCTATTATGTTGTATAGTAATTTGGGAATGAAGCTATCATGTTGTATATAAGTTTGGTGTTTCGATCATGTTATGTTACATGCAAGTTTTAGGCTAAGTCATGTCATATATGCCTAAATTTTTAGATCCACATGCCTCTATGTTAGATCTATGTTAACTTGATTCAACCTAAATGCAAGTTCACATCTACATGCCTAATTCAGTTTGTGTATTTCTATGTAAACTCCTATTTATATGCTTATGGTTCATGTTGAGTGGATCTAAATCGCAAGTTCACAATTAAATGTATATTGTTCCATGCCAAATTCAAATGACATATGTTTAGTTGGATCCATATTATGCTTGTTGGAATGTTACATGTTCCTTCCTTTTCCCCATTTGTTTATGAGTTAGGCTAAATTGCGAAGCCTAACATTTTATGTGATTTATGCGAACGTATAACGGGGGTAACGTTGGGAAAACAATAAATTACATATTATTGGCATAGTTTGATAGCATGAATGGTATAATTTATATACCTAAAAATTATAAACATGAATTAAGGGATAAATGGGCATGACTTGATTGACAACAAATTTGGGGATAATTTACATAAAAACCAAAAAGGTTAAATATGTAAATTAAGCAAAAGACGAATATGCCTAACCCGAGGTTAGATTGAGTTACAGTGTAAGACTGCCCGGAACTGCCCAGCACATCCATCAACCGTAACAATATAGATCTAATGTGTGAGGTTAGCGCATTAAGCCCAAGAGAACCCGAGGTTAGACTGAGTTGCGGTGTAAGACTGCCCAGAACCGACCAGCACATCCTGCGACCGCAACAATACCTGTCTAATGTGAGTGGTTGGTGCTTTAATGAATGAATTAAAGCTAAGAAAGGAATGGTATTGTTAAGTTAATTAAGCAACACTTAACCAATACAACATGTTAACTAAACTGATAGGAGGGGATAGGTAAATTTGAGAACACTTAACCAATTTAACATGTTGATTAGGAAACCCTAGTAACGGGGACACATTTCAGCAGTAACCCACATAGATGTATCATGGTACCCTGAACTAGGTAGGGTGGGGCACGATTACTAGGCTGATTATAAGCGGTTGAAACATCGGCGGATGGTGCATCAGTGTAGGTTCTGACAGAGTGCGGGCGTGCACGTACTCCGGAGTGGAAAAAGCAGGCACTGGGCATCAGTACTCATACACTGTGCATCTTGAATTGTGTCGGGTTGCCACCATAGGATTTGATACAACCAATGGTGGGACCAGCACAGGTATCTACAATCAAGCAGGGCCGAATGACACAAGTAGTAAACATATACGAGTTGGAGCCAATCGATAAAGGGGATCACTTAGTTATGAACATGTGAGGCTGGCCGAACAACAGTTAGTAGGTGCAGAGAAACGGAAATGGGTGCGATAGTATATTCAGTTCAAACTGCCTTATCTTGGTTTATGTTATCTTGTTATTCTGGTATTGTCCTATTTTCAGTTTATTCCTATCACGATCCTTTTTCTTGTTCACATGCTGAAAAATCACTGGACTTACCAGACTTATGTCTGACCCATTTTTCTTTCGTCTTCTTTTCTTCCGTCCCACCCCAACCCCCAGGTCCGCAGGGAGGGAATACTCCAGCTTAGTTCAGACCTTTTGCAAGCTTGAAGAGAGTAGATGTATTGCTTGGACTCTCTTCTTGGGCTATGGCTTTGGATTCACTCTTAATGGGGATGTATGCTACTTTATTGTTGTTTTATGCTTCTTTATGTTTTAATCAAGACAGAGATTTTGTTGTAATAATTTGGAAGTTGTTTTGAGACAGTTTGGTTGTAATGTTTTGAGTGATCCACGTGCTTATGAAATAAATTTATTTTTTCTGCTGTTTATATGTCTGTCTTGTAAATTATCTGTATCTTTTACCTACAACACTCCACCGAAGTTAAGGCATTCCCTTTGTGAGTGACCTTAACGGAGGTGGGGTGTTTCACTTGGTATTAGAGCAAAGGTTTACCAGATCAGATAAAAGTTTTTGAAAACTAATTTTCAAAAAGAAGTTTAAAGAAGCATTTTTCAAGAAAAAGTGTTGTTTTTATTTTGAAAGGCATAATCACCAAAGCCATATACGCTATCTTTCTATCCTTTGTTTTGAATCTTTTTTTTTCAGCATGTCTGCGGATCTTAACCTTCCAGAGGGCGTGCCGGTACCTGGCTTGTTCAGAAGGTACCTAGAGGCTAGGGCTAATAACGCAGGCCCAACAAACGTTCCTCCTCCCCCAACTACAGCGGTTCCTCCTCCTCCTCCTCCGCGTGCAAATGCTTTCTAAAAGATATGTAGAGACTTTCGAGCCATGGGTGGAAAGAACTTTAATGGAACTGAATCATTCATGGAAGCAAGGAACTGGCTCAAAGAAACTAAGGATTTGTTTAATATCTTTGAAGTGGACGATAGGCAGAAGATACAGTTGGTCGTATGGTTGCTTAAAGATGAAGCTTCTTATTGGTGGGAAGTTGCCAATGCTGAGAGACCAGTTGAAACTTGGGAGGATTTCAGAATGAGGTTTAAAATGAAATTCCTCTCACAAGCTGAATGAAGCCTACAGATGGAGAAGTTCTTAGCTCTCAAACAGGGAAGTATGTCAGTCAAGGAATACGTCAAGCAATTCAACCAGCCGGCTAGATTTGGACTAGAGTTAGTGAACACTCCACATAAGAAGGCTCTCCGTTTTGTTAAAGGGTTAAATGATGTAACACCCCGAGAATTCTATAACTGTGAAATTCATGAATTAAAGTATAATCAAATTCAAATCAAAGAACTAAGGGAAACGGGATACGCCATTGCGTTCGTCTCGGAAAAATACGCGAAATAGAGTCCGAGTTTTCGAAAAACGGAGTCCGTATGAAGAAGATATGGCCTTCGGAAGTTTTGAATTAAATTTAAAATTCAAACAGAATAAAATAATTAAAAATCGGGCCCAGTGGGCCAGGGCGGATAAACACCCGCCTAGGCCACCCAGGTCGACTGGGCTGTCGACTTGGGCTACCCATGTCGACAGGGCTGTCGACAGCCCTGTCGACAGGGGTGTCGACCTGGTCGAGCCCAGTCAACCTGGCTGGCCAGGTCTGTGTTTGGTCGAATTTCTGTGGTCTGCTTTGTCATTAGGGCTAGGTGGCGGGTTCTAATTGGTCTCTCTATCTAATGAATGGCTACGATCTAACCTAGCAACATCAATGGTCCTAATCAATTCCTAACCTCTATATAAACAACCCTAGACTAAACCCTAATCTATTCATTCAAATTAAGAACATAGCCGCCATGTTGCTGAGGAACGACTAAGAGTAGCCGCCGACTAGAGAGAGAATTAGAAAGAAAGTTCTAAAGCCTAAAGCAATTCAAGCAACCTAAAGCCAATCAATTCAACAAAGGAATCATATCTCTTAATTAGAGAATTCGCCGCAACCATTGTAAGTAGAGTATTACTTTGGTATGAATAAACAACTGTATTGATTTGTATGCTTGAATTGGGATAATAAAGTAGTTCATATTTGTGCAAAATTATGTTATTCATTATAAAGAACTACATGCGGTAGTTCTATGCAAGTATACGTTTGGAATATTGCGCAAATTATGTAATCTATGTTGAAGCTACATGTATGTAGTTGATTGAAATTCATGCAAGTTTGGGGCTTTGTTATTATGCCATCATGATGTATATTTTTGTGCATAAATCATTTTGCAAGTAATTGAAACAAGTTTGGTTGTTATAGTTCATATGAAACTATGTTGGAATTTTGACACCATAATCTATGTATTAAGTCATGCTTTTGCAAACTTATGAATATGGCTAGGTTAGACTCAAAAATCCCTTTTTGCAAGTTTAAAGCAAACACCATGATTAGGAATATTTATGCATAAGTATATTTATATGTGATTAGACTTAAACCGTGATTAAGTTGATCTATGCTTCTGTGTTAGTAACAAAGTATCCCCTTTGTAAACATGTAGAAACCTTATGAACATGACTTGTTTATGTTTATGCCATGTTTATGCTAAAAAGTATTTATGCCATGCTTATGTTTGACATTATGCTATGCTTATGCTAGAAATACTTATGACATGCTTATGTTTGACATTATGCCTAAATAAGAATATAGGTTCATGTTGTAGTTAAACCTATGCAAGTTCACATGCTTTGATTCATGTCACCTATGCTACCACTATGCAAGTACACCAATTTCTATTTTGTATTTCCAACGTCGTATTGCAAGTTCATGCGCTCACCTTCCCCTCTTTGTGTATGTAATCACGCTTTAAGCCTCCCCTTTCGCATGGCTAAATTGGGATTTAAAAGGCTAAGCCTAATATATATATAAACGGACGTGTAAAACGGGGGAAAATAACGTTGGGTTAAAATTAATTAATGAATGAAAATATAAAATAGAAGGGCCCAAATTCAAGTATGGGTTGGGCCCATGGTTGGTGTAACCTTTACACCATTAACTTAATAATGGGCCGCAAATATTTACATATAAGAAATAAAGAAGAATGACAAAATATGTAAATGTAGAACATACGATGTGTTTAACCCGAGGTTGGATTGAGTTGTGATGTAAACCTGCCCGGAACCTCCCGACTGTCCAGTAGTCACAACAATACCTATCCAATGTGGAAGGTTAAACATGGAGCCCAACAAGGACCCGAGGTTAGACTGAGTTGTGGCGTAAGACTGCCCGGAACCAACCGGCAACAGGCAGCCACAACAATACCTGTCTAATGTGAGAGGTCAGGGCCTTAATAAGACAATTAAGGCTGAGTCAGGATTGTTAGGATCAAGTAAACTAAAGACTTAATCAAAATGGAACATGCTAAACGGACTGGTGGGGGTTAGGTTAGAAAACACTTAACCAACTTAGCATGTTGGCTAGAGATAGAAAACCTAGTAACGGGGGACCCTTTTCAGCAGTAACCCTAAAAGGTGTATCAGGATACCCTGAAACTAGGCAGGGTGGGGCACGATTACTGGGCTGATTGTAAGAGGTCAAAGCGACGGCGGTGGTGTAGCAGTGTAGGTTCTAACGGAGTGCGGGCGTGCACACACTCCGGCGCAGAAAAATAAGGCACTGGACACCAGTAGCATACCTGTGCACTCTAAGGTTGTGTCGGGTTGCCACTATGGGACTTGATACACCCCATGGTGGGGCCAGCATAGGTAACTACAGACATCGGGGGCCGTAAGACACATGTAATTATGCGAGTAGGAGCCGATCATCATAGAATGGATCACATCACCCTGATTATGGGGTGCAAATTGGAAACTAGTATATGGGTTCAGAGATTAACATGGGGTACGATAGTATATTCGACCCTAGACAACTTAACCAAGTTTATTGTGCTTGCCCACTTCTTGTTTATACTTATCATACCCAGTTCTTTATTCATAGACAAAATAGTACTAGACTTACTCAGGCTTTATGTCTGACTCTATTTTTCTTTCGTCTTCTTTCTTCCGTTTCCCCCCCCCCCCCAGGTCCTCAGGGAGGGAACACAGCAGCTTAACCAACCTCAACATCCAGCTTGAAGAAGAGAAATGTATTGCTTGGACTTTCCTGTTTTGAACTATGGCTTTGGACAATCCACTATGGGGCTTTGGCAGTTTATCTATGTTTTATTTATGCTTCTTTAAATAATGTACTCAAGACAGATTATGAAAGTGTTATGTTATGTTTTTGGAAAGGATATTGTTGTAACACGTATTTGACTTTATGAAATAAAAGTTTGTTGTTTTTCCGCTGTTTACAAATATGTGTTCTTATATCTGTCTTGTATATCTGTGACTTGTACTTATAAACCTCCACCAAAATTAGGGCATTCCCTTTGAGAGTGACCCTAACGGAGGTGGGGTGTTTCACTTGGTATCAGAGCATAGGTTTACCAGATAAGATAAAAAGTTTTGAAAAATTATTTTCAAAAAGAAAATTTAAAGAAGCATTTTTAAAAAGAAAAATATTATTTTATTTTAAAAAGGCAAAGTCCACTCCCCAAAGCCATAGGTACTTTCTCTTATCCTTCGTTTTGAATCTATCCTTTTTGTTTCAGCATGTCCCAAGAACTTAACTTGCCGGAAGGGGTACCAATACCAGGTTGGTTTAGACGGTTCTTAGAAGCAAGGGCCACTCAGCCAGGTCCTACCATTCCTCCTCCCCCAGCGGAAGGAAATCATCCAGCTGCAGCAGCACTTTTTCCTCCACCTCCTCCTCGGGGAAACACTTTTGCTAAGATATGTAAAGATTTTAAAGCTATGGGAGGAAGGGATTTCCATGGAACTGAGTCCTTCGTAGCAGCTAGGAATTGGCTGAAAGAAACGGAGGACCTATTCATCATCTTTGAGGTAGAGGATAGACAAAAAGTACAACTGGCGGTGTGGCTATTGAAGGGCGAGGCTTCCTACTGGTGGGAAGTCACTAATGCTGAAAGACCAGTGGAGACATGGGAGGACTTTAGGGCAAGGTTTGAGACCAAATTTCTCTCAGATGCAGAAAGAAGTTTGCAGTTAGAAAAATTCTTATTTCTTAAACAAGGGGACAAGACAGTCAGAGAGTATGTGAATCAGTTCGATGAGCTGGCTAGGTTTGGGCTTGACCTAGTCAACACCCCGTACAAGAAGGCTCTCCGTTTCGTCAAAGGGTTAAATGAGCCATTACACAGTTTGGCCATGACCCATATACCCATGGGGGCCACGTATGAAAGATTGGTGCAAATGGCATTGCTGAATGAGGAGGATAAGGGCAAGAAGGAGACAAAGGCAGAAAGCTCTCAAGGGAAGAAAGAGGGTTTGCAGCCTAAGAAGGCGGACTTTAAGAAAGGCGGAAAGGGCAACAAAGAGAAGAGGAAGTGCAATTTCTGTGGCAAAGTGGGGCACTTAGTAAAGGACTGCCGGAAAAAGAAGGCCAAGGAGAATGGTGGGTGCTTTTCTTGCGGTGAGACAGGCCACAGGGCTAAGGACTGCCCAAAGAAACGAGGACAGGGGCAGAGGGCTGGATCCACCCCAGGGGCACAGGTTCATGTGCTAGAAGCGCCACCTCTGCAACAGCGAGGTATAAATACTTCTGTAGAAAGTGTAGTTTATCTTTATGATCACCCCGTTCGAACTCTATTTGATTCTGGCGCATCACACTCCTTTATCTCGTCTGCTTTAGTAGAATCTTTGCACCTAAAAACTAGTATGGTAGAGGACCCCTTAATTGTTTCAAACCCAATTGGGGGCCCAGCTCATTTGTCTATGATCTGTGTGGGATTAAAAATTTCTATCCTAAGTGTAGAATTTCTATGTAGTGCCTTTGTTTTGGGCTTTTCGGGGTATGGTTTGATTTTGGGTATGGATTGGCTATCCAGTAATGGGGCCATCCTTGATTGTGAGAAAAGGGTTGTTAGGCTCCTAACCCAGCTCGGTAATACTTTGGAAATTTCTTGTAATCCCTCGTATGCGGTTATGCTTAGTTATCTTGAATCGCTAGATGCCTCTGTTGAAAATTTGCAATCAGTTAGAGTGGTCCGGGAATATCCGGATGTCTTCGAAGAGGTGAAGGGCTTGCCTCCAAAGCGGGAAATAGACTTCCGCATATATCTAGTAGATAATGCAAAGCCCGTTGCGTTGCCCATTAGACATATGGCTCCACGAGAAAGGAAAGAGCTCAGTAAGCAGATTAAAGAGCTTCTAGAAAAGGGGTTCATTAGGAGGAGCATTTCAGAATGGGGCGCTCCAGTGGTGTTCGCTACAAAGGCGGATGGTTCACTCCGTCTATGTGTTGACTATAGGGAGCTCAACAAGCTAACGAAAAAGAATAGGCACCCTCTCCCTAGAATTGACGATTTGTTTGACCAGCTTGTAGGAGCGTCTGTTTTCTCCCAACTCGATTTAGCAACCGGTTTTCATCAGCTAAGGGTGGCTGAAGATAGCATCGATAAAACGGCGTTCAGAACCCCAGACGGTTTCTTTGAATGGCTTGTCATGCCTTTCGGCTTGACAAATGCACCTGCGTACTTCGTGGACCTAATGAGTGGGGTATTTAGAGATTTCCTCAACAAATTCGTAGTGGTCTTCGTAGATGATATCCTTATCTTCTCAAAGAGTGAAGAGGAACATGCTCAACACTTAAGGGCAATCATGGAAACTTTGCGAGTCCATCAACTAAAAGCAAAATTCTCCAAATGCCACTTTTGGAGAGAAGAAGTGAGGTTCCTTGGGCACATAGTATCCAAACAAGGGTTAGCAGTGGACCCTGCGAAGGTAGTGGCGGTACAGGATTGGAAGACACCAAGGAATGCAACTGAGGTTCGAAGCTTTCTAGGACTAGCGGGTTTCTATCGAAAATTTATAAGGGATTTTGCGAAAATCTCAGCTCCGCTCACGAAATTGACCAAGAAGAATCTAGTGTTCAATTGGGATTTGGATTGCGAATTTGCTTTCCAACGACTGAAAAGGGCTCTTACAACAGCCCCAGTTTTGACGCTGCCAGATGGGAGCAAGATGTTCACTGTTTATACGGATGCATGTGGGACAGGGCTAGGCGCCATCTTAATGCAAGAAGGAAGGGTAGTAGCTTATGGCGGGAGGCAGTTGAAGGTGCACGAAAAGAACTACCCAACCCACGATCTCGAGTTAGCCGCCATCGTCTTTGCACTCAAGTCTTGGCGACACTATCTCCTAGGTGAGAAGTTCGAACTTTACACTGACCATAAATCGTTGAAATATCTTTTCTCGCAGAAGGATCTTAACTTGAGGCAACAAAGATGGATGGAGTTTCTTGCCTCGTACGATTTCGAAATCTCCTACACTCCGGGCAAAGGCAACGTAGTGGCAGACGCGTTGAGCCGAAAGAAATTGACCTTAAGCCCGTTGTTTGTTGAAAGACAAAGCCTAGAGTTTATAGCCAGTTTCGACTTTAGGCCTTCCTCCGATTTCGTACCAGGCTTGCTAGCATCTCTCGAAGTGCGCCCAACTTTAGTGGATTCGGTAGGGGCAGCACAACGCGAAGACCCTCAGCTTGTGGAAATAATTGATAGGCTAATTAGGGGTGAGACTTCAAGTCAC
This sequence comes from Allium sativum, assembly GCA_030737875.1. Classification (NCBI taxonomy): domain Eukaryota; kingdom Viridiplantae; phylum Streptophyta; class Magnoliopsida; order Asparagales; family Amaryllidaceae; genus Allium; species Allium sativum. The sequence continues at coordinate 442,672,719 of CM060924.1, forward strand.
CTCAACAGATACTCCATCGACGATAGGGGTTTGCTAAGGCGAGACGGAAGACTATGCGTCCCACAGATAAAAGATTTAGTAAAGAAGGTTCTCGAGGAAGCACATCACTCCAAGATGACGATACACCCAGGCGGAGATAAAATGTACAAAGACATAAAGAGGACTTTCTTCTGGAACGGCATGAAAAAGGACGTGGCAGAATTCGTTTCTAAGTGCATGGTGTGCCAACAGGCTAAGGCAGAACAGAAAAAGCCTGGCGGACTGCTACATCCTCTGGAGGTCCCGCAGTGGAAGTGGGATAGCATCTCAATGGACTTCATCGATGGGCTGCCTAGGTCTAGGAGAGGCAACACTAGTATTTGGGTAATAGTGGATAGGCTTACTAAAAGCGCCCACTTTTTACCTGTCAAAAGTAAAAGAACTGCCTCATCCCTAGCATCACTTTACCTCAAAGAAATCGTTCGACTCCATGGAATACCATCTAGCATCGTTAGTGACCGAGACCCCATCTTCACCAGCGAGTTTTGGCGGAGTCTGCAAGAAGCAGTAGGAACGCAGTTATGCTTAAGCACAGCCTATCATCCCCAAACCGACGGCCAAACAGAGAGAGTGAACAGAGTTTTGGAAGACCTTTTAAGACTATGCGTCCTTGACTTCGGAGGGACAAGGGAAGACCACCTTCCTTTGGTGGAATTTGCCTACAACAACAGCTATCAAGCAACCATCGGAATGGCGCCCTTCGAAGCTTTATATGGAAGACCGTGCCGATCGCCCACTTGTTGGTGGGAGTCCACGGATAAGCTCATACTTGGACCAGACATGATCCGAGAGACTTCAGAGAAAGTAGACTTAATACGAAGAAGGATGAAGACGGCCCAAGACAGACAAAAGTCCTATGCCGACAAGAGGAGGACCGACCTTGAATTTGAAGTTGGAGACATAGTTTTTCTCAAGGTATCACCGCTAAGGAACGTTGTTCGTTTTGGAACCACAGGAAAACTGGCACCAAGGTTCGTAGGTCCATTCCCTATCATCGAGAAAATTGGGAAAATGGCCTATAGATTAGAGCTACCCGAGAAGTTGGCTGGAGTTCACAACGTTTTTCACGTTTCACATCTCCGAAAATGTTTACATGAGTCAGCCGAGGTGGTAGAGCCAAATATCCTCGAAGAGGCCGAAGTGGAACGCGAAGCAACCATAAGAAAAGTTCCAACCCGCATCTTAGGAACGGAAGTGAAGAAGCTACGCAACCGCGAAGTCAAGCTCGTCAAAGTCCAGTGGAGCGACGCCGAGGGAGACGCGACTTGGGAAACTGAAGCTAGAATCCGTACAGCCTACCCTTTTCTGTTCGAGGGTACATCCTTGATCTTTCCTTTTCCTTAAGTTGCGCTTTTATCTATCTTTTTAGGTATCTTTCCTCGACCTTATCTTTTAGGTAGAATCTTTTTGGATGAAAACATGTAGTTGAAACATGTTATGGATGATGGTTGCAAGTGGTTGCAAGTGATTGCTAGTGGTTGCTCGTGGTTGCATATACACACACAATCTAGGTTTTAGATCGGCTCAGTCACTTCATATTGCATATGCATATATGTTTGCATTCGTATGTGATTGAACTTTAATGTGTTGTCATGTGGATGCTGCATTTGTATTGAATGATTGTGCACTCATGTAGAATCAAGAATAGGAAAATTTGCATACATAATGGATTCATGGCACTTACATAATTCGCATTAAGGAGGTCAACTGAATCAGTAGATCGCCTGATTTTGCATTAGATAAGTACATGTACACACACACTTTGCATATGATCATGAAGCATTAGAAGTCTTTTAAGGACAATGGATGCTCATGTTTAATGGATGAGTAGACGGATGATTGGATGTTAGGATATACATTCCTCCTAACTTGAAGATTTCGGGGACGAAATCCTTTTAAGTGGGGGAGAATGTAACACCCCGAGAATTCTATAACTGTGAAATTCATGAATTAAAGTATAATCAAATTCAAATCAAAGAACTAAGGGAAACGGGATACGCCATTGCGTTCGTCTCGGAAAAATACGCAAAATAGAGTCCGAGTTTTCGAAAAACGGAGTCCGTATGAAGAAGATATGGCCTTCGGAAGTTTTGAATTAAATTTAAAATTCAAACAGAATAAAATAATTAAAAATCGGGCCCAGTGGGCCAGGGCGGATAAACACCCGCCTAGGCCACCCAGGTCGACTGGGCTGTCGACCTGGGCTACCCATTTCGACAGGGCTGTCGACAGCCCTGTCGACAGGGGTGTCGACCTGGTCGAGCCCAGTCAACCTGGCTGGCCAGGTCTGTGTTTGGTCGAATTTCTGTGGTCTGCTTTGTCATTAGGGCTAGGTGGCGGGTTCTAATTGGTCTCTCTATCTAATGAATGGCTACGATCTAACCTAGCAACATCAATGGTCCTAATCAATTCCTAACCTCTATATAAACAACCCTAGACTAAACCCTAATCTATTCATTCAAATTAAGAACATAGCCGCCATGTTGCTGAGGAACGACTAAGAGTAGCCGCCGACTAGAGAGAGAATTAGAAAGAAAGTTCTAAAGCCTAAAGCAATTCAAGCAACCTAAAGCCAATCAATTCAACAAAGGAATCATATCTCTTAATTAGAGAATTCGCCGCAACCATTGTAAGTAGAGTATTACTTTGGTATGAATAAACAACTGTATTGATTTGTATGCTTGAATTGGGATAATAAAGTAGTTCATATTTGTGCAAAATTATGTTATTCATTATAAAGAACTACATGCGGTAGTTCTATGCAAGTATACGTTTGGAATATTGCGCAAATTATGTAATCTATGTTGAAGCTACATGTATGTAGTTGATTGAAATTCATGCAAGTTTGGGGCTTTGTTATTATGCCATCATGATGTATATTTTTGTGCATAAATCATTTTGCAAGTAATTGAAACAAGTTTGGTTGTTATAGTTCATATGAAACTATGTTGGAATTTTGACACCATAATCCATGTATTAAGTCATGCTTTTGCAAACTTATGAATATGGCTAGGTTAGACTCAAAAATCCCTTTTTGCAAGTTTAAAGCAAACACCATGATTAGGAATATTTATGCATAAGTATATTTATATGTGATTAGACTTAAACCGTGATTAAGTTGATCTATGCTTCTGTGTTAGTAACAAAGTATCCCCTTTGTAAACATGTAGAAACCTTATGAACATGACTTGTTTATGTTTATGCCATGTTTATGCTAAAAAGTATTTATGCCATGCTTATGTTTGACATTATGCTATGCTTATGCTAGAAATACTTATGACATGCTTATGTTTGACATTATGCCTAAATAAGAATATAGGTTCATGTTGTAGTTAAACCTATGCAAGTTCACATGCTTTGATTCATGTCACCTATGCTACCACTATGCAAGTACACCAATTTCTATTTTGTATTTCCAACGTCGTATTGCAAGTTCATGCGCTCACCTTCCCCTCTTTGTGTATGTAATCACGCTTTAAGCCTCCCCTTTCGCATGGCTAAGTTGGGCTTTAAAAGGCTAAGCCCAATATATATATAAACGGACGTGTAAAACGGGGGAAAATAACGTTGGGTTAAAATTAATTAATGAATGAAAATATAAAATAGAAGGGCCCAAATTCAAGTATGGGTTGGGCCCATGGTTGGTGTAACCTTTACACCATTAACTTAATAATGGGCCGCAAATATTTACATATAAGAAATAAAGAAGAATGACAAAATATGTAAATGTAGAACATACGATGTGTTTAACCCGAGGTTGGATTGAGTTGTGATGTAAACCTGCCCGGAACCGCCCGGCTGTCCAGTAGTCACAACAATACCTATCCAATGTGGGAGGTTAAACATGGAGCCCAGCAAGGACTCGAGGTTAGACTGAGTTGTGGCGTAAGACTGCCCGGAACCAACCGGCAACAGGCAGCCACAACAATACCTGTCTAATGTGAGAGGTCAGGGCCTTAATAAGACAATTAAGGCTGAGTCAGGATTGTTAGGATTAAGTAAACTAAAGACTTAATCAAAATGGAACATGCTAAACGGACTGGTGGGGGTTAGGTTAGAAAACACTTAACCAACTTAGCATGTTGGCTAGAGATAGAAAACCTAGTAACGGGGGACCCTTTTCAGCAGTAACCCTAAAAGTTGTATCAGGATACCCTGAAACTAGGCAGGGTGGGGCACGATTACTGGGCTGATTGTAAGAGGTCAAAGCGACGGCGGTGGTGTAGCAGTGTAGGTTCTAACGGAGTGCGGGCGTGCACACACTCCGGCGCAGAAAAATAAGGCACTGGACACCAGTAGCATACCTGTGCACTCTAAGGTTGTGTCGGGTTGCCACTATGGGACTTGATACACCCCATGGTGGGGCCAGCATAGGTAACTACAGACATCGGGGGCCGTAAGACACATGTAATTATGCGAGTAGGAGCCGATCATCATAGAATGGATCACATCACCCTGATTATGGGGTGCAAATTGGAAACTAGTATATGGGTTCAGAGATTAACATGGGGTACGATAGTATATTCGACCCTAGACAACTTAACCAAGTTTATTGTGCTTGCCCACTTCTTGTTTATACTTATCATACCCAGTTCTTTATTCATAGACAAAATAGTACTAGACTTACTCAGGCTTTATGTCTGACTCTATTTTTCTTTCGTCTTCTTTCTTCCGTTCCCCCCCCCCCAGGTCCTCAGGGAGGGAACACAGCAGCTTGACCAACCTCAACATCCAGCTTGAAGAAGAGAAATGTATTGCTTGGACTTTCCTGTTTTGAACTATGGCTTTGGACAATCCACTATGGGGCTTTGGCAGTTTATCTATGATTTATTTATGCTTCTTTAAATAATGTACTCAAGACAGATTATGAAAGTGTTATGTTATGTTTTTGGAAAAGATATTGTTGTAACACGTATTTGACTTTATGAAATAAAAGTTTGTTGTTTTTCCGCTGTTTACAAATATGTGTTCTTATATCTGTCTTGTATATCTGTGACTTGTACTTATAAACCTCCACCAAAATTAGGGCATTCCCTTTGAGAGTGACCCTAACGGAGGTAGGGTGTTTCAAATGAGCCACTGCACAGCATAGCTATGTCCCATATACCTATGGGTGCGAATTATGAGAGACTGGTGGACATGGCATTATTACAGGAGGAAGAAAAAGATGGCAAGAAAGAGACAAAGGTGGAAGTACCTCAAGATAAGAAAGTGGAAGGATCATAGAACAAGAAGACGGATTCCAAGAAGGGCGGGAAGAACAACAAACCCCGTGAAAAGAGGAAGTGTAATTTTTGTGGCATTCCTGGACATTTGATTAAGGACTGAGGAAAGAAGAAGAGAAAGATGGGTGGTTGTTTCCGGTGTGGTGAGACAGGACACATGGCTAAGGACTGCTCAAGAAAGCAAGGGCAAGGGCAGGGAGCTGGATCTACTTCTGGAGGGCAGGTTCACGCTCTCATAGCACCTTCGCAAGAATGAGGTAGAAATATTTCTGTTGAGAGTTTAGTTATTCTTTTTGGTCATCATGTTCATACACTCTTTGATTCTGGCGCATCGCACTCTTTTATATCTACTGCTTTAGTTGAATCTATGCACCTAGACACTAGTATAGTAGAGGATCCCTTTGTTGTTTCAAATCCAATTGGGGGTTCGGCTTATTTATCAATGATTTATTTGGATTTGAAAATTTCTATACTAAGCGTTGGTTTTAGATGTAATGCCTATGTTTTGGGCTTCATGGGCTATGGGTTGATTCTAGACATGGATTGGTTATCCAGTAATGGTGCCGTCCTCGTTTGTGAAAAGAGAGTGGTTAAACTCATGACCCACCTTGGTAACACTCTCGAAATATCTTGTAATCCTATGAACTCTGTTATGCTTAGCTATCTAGAATCTCTTGATGCGTCTGTTGAGAATTTGCAGTCTGTTAGAGTAGTCTGTGAATACTCGGAAGTATTTGAAGAGGTGAAGCGCTTACCTCCAAAGCGGGAGATAGACTTCCGCATAAACCTTGTTGATAATGCAAAACCCGTTTGACACATGGCCCCAAGAGAGAGGAAAAGAGCTCAGCAAGCAAGTTAAGGAGTTTTTAGAAAAGGGGTTTATAAGGCGGAGTATTTCTGAATGGGGTGCTCAAGTAGTATTCGCAACCAAAGCAGATAGTTCACTTCACCCATGCATTGATTATAGGGAGCTAAACAAGCTGACGAAGAAGAATAGGCACCCACTTCCCAGAATAGATGACTTGTTCGATCAGCTTGTAGGTGCATTGGTTTTCTCCCAACTAGATCTGGCTACTGGGTTTTATCAGCTAAGAGTGGTTGAAGACAGCATTGATCAGACATCATTCAGAACCCCGGATGGTTTCTTCGAATGGCTTGTCATGCCTTTCGGCTTAACAAACGCACCCGCTTATTTCGTTGACTTGATGAGCAGGGTGTTCAGCGAATTCCTTAATAAGTTTGTGGTGGTCTTCGTGGACGACATTTTGATTTTCTCGAAGAGTGAGGAAGAGCATGCTCTGCATTTAAGGGAAGTCATGGATACTCTTCGTGCACATCAGTTAAAAGCCAAATTCTCCAAATGCCATTTCTGGAGAGAAGAAGTAAGATTCCTTGGAAAGGTTCCACGGAATGCTACTGAAGTCCGAAGCATTCTCGGGCTAGCGGGCTTCTACCGAAAGTTCATTAAAGACTTTGCGAAAATCTCAGCTCCCCTTACAAGGTTGACAAAGAAGAACCTAACTTTCGCTTGGTATTTGGATTGTGACATTGCCTTCCAACGTTTGAAAAGGGCTCTAATAACAGCCCCAGTTCTGACATTGCCTGATGGGAGCAAAATGTTTACCGTATACACAGACGCATGTGGTACAGGATTAGGCGTTGTCTTGATGCAAGAAGGCAAGGTTGTTTGTTATGGAGGAAGGCAGTTGAAGGTACATGAGAAGAACTACCCAACTCATGATTTGGAGCTAGCTGCCATTGTTTTCTCTCTTAAATCATTGCGTCATTACCAGCTAGGAGGAAGGTTTGAATTGTTTACTGACCATAAATCGTAAAGTACCTCTTCTCATAGAAGGATCTAAACTTAAGACAACAAAGGTGGATGGAGTTTCTTGCCTCGTATGATTTTGAGATTTCTTATACCCCTGGCAATAGCAATGTGGTAGCAGACGACTTGAGTAGAAAGAAGCTGACCTTAAGCCCTCTCTTTGTAGAAAGGAAAAGCTTGGAGTACATAGCAAACTTTGACTTTAGACCCTCCTCTGAACTTGTACCTGGTTTGTTAGCATTGCTAGAGGTGCAGCCTACTCTTTTGTACTCAATAGGGACCACACAACGTGAAGACCCTCAGCTAGTTGATGTAATGGATTAGCTAATTAGGGGTGAGACTTCTAGTCACCTCAATAGATACTCCATCGATGATAAGGGATGGCTGAGATGGGATGGAAGACTATGCGTCCCACAAGCAATGGATTTGGTGAAGACGGTTCTCGAAGAAGAACACCATTCCAAGTTGACCATACACCCAGGTGGAGACAAGATGTATAAAGACATAAAAAGGGTTTTCTTCTGGAATGGCATAAAGAGGGATGTAGTTGAATTTGTTTCTAAGTGCATGATATGCCAGCAAGTCAAGGCGAAGCAGAAGAAGCCTGGTGGTTTGCTTCATCCTCTAGAGGTCCCACAATGGAAATGGGATAACATTTCGATGGACTTTGTTGATGGGTTGCCTAGGTCAAGAAGGGGCAATACCAATATTTGGGTAATAGTGGACAGGCTCACTAAAAGCGCTCACTTTATAGCTGTTAAGAGTAGAAGGACTGCCTCGTCTTTAGCATCCATTTATCTAAAAGAGATAATTCGACTCCATCGGATACCCTCCAGCATAGTGAGTGATCGAGATCCTATCTTTACGAGCGAGTTTTGGAGGAGCTTGCAAGAGGCCGTGGGCACACAGCTATGCTTAAGCACGGCCTATCACCCCCAAATCGATGGTCAGACGGAAAGGGTGAACAGAGTATTAGAAGACCTCTTGAGATTGTGCATTCTTGATTTTGGAGGGACATGGGAGGATCATCTTCCTTTAGCAGAGTTCGCTTACAACAATAGCTACCAAGCCACCATAGGCATGGCACCCTTCGAAGCTTTATATGGAAGACCATGCCGATCACCATCTTGTTGGTGGGAGTCTACAGACAAGCTCATACTTGGGCCAGACATGATTAGAGAAACTTCAGAGAAAGTGGACTTGATACGAAGAAGAATGAAGACTGCCCAAGACAGACAGAAACCCTACGTAGACAAAAGAAGGACCAACCTTGAGTTTGAGGTTGGAGATAGGGTGTTCCTTAAAGTATCTCCCTTGAGGAATGTCATTCGCTTTGGGTCCGTAGGAAAGTTGGCACCAAGATTTTTAGGACCATTTCCTATCATTGAAAGGATTGGGACGATGGCTTACAAAGTAGAGCTACCCGAAAGACTGGCTGGAGTTCATAATGTTTTTCATGTTTCTCAACTACGAAAGTGCTTACATGAGTCTGTGGAAGTTGTGGAGCCAAGCATACTAGAGGAAGCAGAAGTAGAACGAGAAGAGACTGTGAGAAGAGTTCCAACTCGTATATTGGGTAATGAAGTCAAAAAGCTATGCAACCGTGAAGTCAAGCTTGTTAAAGCTCAATGGAGTGACGCTGAGGAAGACGCGACTTGGGAAACTAAGGACAAAATACGTGCAGCCTACCCTTTTCTTTTTTAGGGTACATCCTTGATCTCTTTTTCCTTAAGTTTATGCATGCTTGTATCTACCTTTTAAGTATATCTCCTCGGTCCTATTCTTTATCCTTATGTAGAAACCAATGGATGTAAACATGTATTTGAAACATGTTATGATTGATGGTTACAAGTGGTTGCTAGTGGTTGCTCGTGGATGCATATACACACACATTAGGTGTTAGATCGGCTCAGTCACTTTCATATTGCATATGCATATATATATTTGTATATGGATTGAACTTGGTGTGTTATCATATGGATGTTGCATTTGTATGAATGATTGTGCACTAGTGTAGAAAGAATGATTAGGAATAATTGCATACATAATGGACTCATGACACTGACATAATTCACATTAAGGAGGTCAACTGAATCAGTAGACCGCTTGATTTTGCATTAGATAAGGACATGTACACACACTATGCATACATTCATGAAAGCATTAGAAGTCTTTTTTTAAGGAAAATGGACGTATGTGTTTGATGGTTGAGTAGATAGACGATTGGATGATAGGATATACGTTCTTCTTGACTTGAGGATTTCGGGGACGAAATCCTTTAAGGAGGGGAGAATGTAACACCCTGAATTTTCTATGTTTATTAAAGTAACGAATTAAAGAATACTGAATTTTAAAATTGAGAATTAAGGGAAACGGGTTACGCCATTGCGTTCGTCTCGAAATTCTGCTTGAGATGGAGTCCGAGTTTGCGTGAATCGGACTCCGTATGAAGAAGTTATGGAGTTCAGAATATTTCTAGTTTAATCAGAAATTAAATATAATATATAAATAATAATTAAATATCCCAAACCAAGTTCAAAATTCGAAATTCAAGCAGAATAGGCTGAGCAGGAAAATTCCCGCTCAGGGTCGACCCTCCCAAGGGGAGTCGACATAGGTGTCGACCCCCCCTATAGTGGTCGACTCCTGCATTCAGATCCAAACAGTGACGAATTCTAACCTTTTGCTGAGTCACTATGGCATAGGTTGCTGTTTCTGGATAACTCTATCTTGTCTGGATGGTCCTTATTGCTCCTAGGTTGATCTAACGGCTTACATCAGTTTAAACCTCTATAAAAGCAACCCCAACCCTCAACCCTAAATCACACAAAAATTCATTCCAAGAGCCGTCATGCTGTCCATGGTCAACTTAGAGTAGCCGCCATTCTTCTGCAATTAAAAAGCAAGTTAGAAGCTACGAATCAAATCTAAATTAGAGAATCGATAGTCTACTTCAAGGGATAGCTATTCAGTTTCAGAATATAGATCCCAGAAAACAAGACTGTTCTTTTGTTTGTAAGTTTAGTTATCTTTTAGATGTGAACAAATTAAAGTCATGGTTTGTAATAAAGTGAAAACTAGAACTGTGCCTAGTTGTATGATAATAATGATGCTGATTCATGTCTATTCTTGTGACAATTCTATCATATATGCCTGTGAGACTATTGCGGTTTATGAACCTATTATGTTGTATAGTAATTTGGGAATGAAACTGTCATGTTGTATATAAGTTTGGTGATTCGATCATGTTATGTTACATGCAAGTTTTAGCCTAAGTCATGTCATATATGCCTAAATGTTTAGATCCACATGCCTCTATGTTAGATCTATGTTAACTTGATTCAACCCAAATGCAAGTTCACATCTACATGCCTAATTAAGTTTGTGTAGTTCTATGTAAACTCCTATTTATATGCTTATGATTCATGTTGAGCGGATCTAAATCGCAAGTTCACAATTAAATGTATATTGTTCTATGCCAAATTCTTATGACATATGACTAGTTGGATCCATATTATGCCTGTTGGAATGTTACATGTTCCTTCCTTTTCCCCTTTTGTTTATGAGTTAGGCTAAATTGCGAAGCCTAACATTTTATGTGATTTATGCGAACGTATAACGGGGGTAACATTGAGAAAATAATAAATAACATATTATTGGCATAGTTTGGTAGCATGAATGGTATAATTTATATACCTAAAAATTATGGACATGAATTACGGGATAAATGGGGCATGACTTGATTGATAACAAATTTGTGGATAATTTACATAAAAACCAAAAAGGGTAAATATGTAAATTAAGCAAAAGACGAATATGCCTAACCCGAGGTTAGATTGAGTTATGGTGTAAGACTGCCCGGAACTGCCCGGCACATCCAGCAACCGCAACACATAGATCTAATGTGAGAGGTTAGCGCATTAAGCCTAAAAGGACCCGAGGTTAGACTGAGTTGCGGTGTAAGACTGCCCGGAACCGACCGGCACATCCAGCGACCGCAACAATACCTGTCTAATGTGAGTGGTTGGTGCTTTAATGAACGAATTAAAGCTAAGACAGGAATGGTAGGGTTAAGTTAATCAAGGAAACACTTAACCAATACAACATGTTAACTAAACTGATGGGTGGGGTTAGATAAATTTGAGAACACTTAACCAATTTAACATGTTGATTAGGAAACCTTAGTAACGGGGACCCATTTCAGCAGTAAACACATAGATGTACCATGGTACCCTGAACTAGGCAGGGTGGGGCACGATTACTGAGCTAATTATAAGTGGTCAAAACAACGGCAAATGGTGCGTCAGTGTAGGTTCCGACGGAGTGCGGGCTTGCACGTACTCCGGAGTGGAAAAAGCAGGCACTGGGCATCAGTAGTCATACACTGTGCATCTTGAATTGTGTCGGGTTGCCACCATAGGATTTGATACAACCAATGGTGGGACCAACACAGGTATCTACAATCAAGCGGGGCCGAATGACACAAGTAGTAAACATATACGAGTAGGAGCCGATCGATAAAGGGGATCACTTAGTTATGAACATGTGAGGCTGGCCGAACAATAGTTAGTAGGTGCAGAGAAATAGAAATGGGTGCGATAGTATATTCAGTTTAAACTGCCTTATCTTGGTTTATGTTATCTTGTTATTCTGGTATTGTCCTATTTTCAGTTTATTCCTGTCATGATCCTTTTTTTTGTTCACATGCTGAAAAATCACTGGACTTACTAGACTTATGTTTGACCCATTTTTCTTTCATCTTCTTTTCTTCCATTCCCCCCCCAGGTCCGCAGGGAGGGAATACTCCAACTTAGTTCAGACCTTTTGCAAGCTTGAAGAGAGTAGATGTATTGCTTGGACTCTCCCTTCTTGGGCTATGGCTTTGGATTCACTCTTAGTGGAGATTTATGCTACTTTATTGTTGTTTTATGCTTCTTTATGTTTTAATCAAGACAAAGATTTTGTTGTAATAATTTGGAAGTTGTTTTGAGACAGTTTGTTTGTAATGTTTTGACTAAACCACGAGCTTATGAAATAAATTTAGTTTTTCCACTGTTTATATGTCTGTCTTGTAAATTGTCTGTATCTTTTACCTACAATGCTCCACCGAAGTTAAGGCGTTCCCTTTGTGAGTGACCTTAACGGAGGTAGGGTGTTTCACAGGTTGTACTGAGGACCGATTATGGATTCAATAATTTATTACGGTGAATTGTAAGATTTAATAAATAAACATAAACAGGTCTTGAGATGACAAGAAAATGCACACGTCACGTCCCTCTTGTTTTAATTTTAGTGTGTGGGTATGAGGGGAGCAGGGATTATAAAATATTATGGGTGTGCACATTTGTTATGTATGAGATATATATGATTTATCGGGTACCTAATACAGCCCAATAAATTTTTTAGAACCACCCCGTACAGAGGAGGTTATGGCGAAATTTTTCAGAATTTAAGGGTGTTAGCCAAATTTCAGAGAAATTTGAAAGTTCTTAGAAACTGAAAGGTTGAAGAATGCAAGCCAGAATGAAAGTTGAGTTGGTTAGTTAAACAACTTTCAGCTCCGTTCTTTTTCGTGGACGAAAAAGCTTTAAGAAGGGGAGGTTGTAACAACTCGTATTTTTGGAACCAATTTAAAATTTATTTTAATTGATTTTCATAGGAATTAAATATTTTAAATAATTCATTTTGAGAATAAACGATTTAAATTTATTTAAAATGAAGTTAGAACTTATAAATTTATTATTTATGTATAACGAGCTTGAAATTGTGCTGTAGTTCGAAAATTTAGATTTAAACTTTGAATGAATGTATAGAATTCAATATAAATCAGAATTTGATGAAACAAGAAATGTTAGGTTCTAATTAGTCAAATCTTTCCAACGAATGTAAGAAATTGAGTTTTCATGTTATGAATTGTAAGTTATGTTCAAATTAAAATTTAGAATAGTCGCTATGGAATTTATAAGCTTTGTTTTTGAAAATTTCAAAAACTCGATTTTTAAAATCATCGCATAGGCCTTAAAAAGTACAACTTTGCTAGGAAGCTCAAAATTCGATGAGATAATTTTTTTTCGATTTATAATTACAAATCATTGTTGAGTTCCAAAATGCGCATCGAACGGAGTCAGTATGTGGCAGTGCAAAGCAAAACCATTTGTTCAAAAAGAGGCAGTCACTTTACAAAGGAACATTATAGAGACAATCTCATAATTCGATTCCCTTTTTTTCTGGATTCGTATCGTTAAATAATGCTTAAATCCAAGTGGCCATGATTTTTGGAGTTCGACGAAACTTGATTCGTTGGACTCATCTTGACGTGTATTATATCGTATCCAAAATCCGCGGCAAATAGAGATAGTTTGCAGTTGGGGGATTCAGAGACAAATGAACATATAATCACTTTTCTTTCATTCATTTTCTCACTTCTTCCTTCCTCCTCTTTCTTCCTCTTTTCTTAAAAATGGAGACCTCCCCCTTTACACTTGCTGCCACACCCCTCCTCCCTCCTCTCGCCGCTGATCAGCCCTCCCCCCTCCTCCTCTCCTCTCTCTCATCATCTTTCCCTCTTACATTCACAAACCCTAGATGCATTCCACCACCAATCACCTCCTCTCGCGCCGCCACCACCAACCCCAGTCCATGTCATGCCCCCTCCGCAGCCTTAGTCCCCTTGGCCATGGGCCCCATCTTGGCCAAAATCTCCTCTTTTCACAAAAATTTCGTTTTACAAAAACAACCCTCCTCTTCTTTCCTTAATAACTTTCTATCCGGGCATTTCTGGTCGAAACTCCATAGTACCAAAGTTGTAGATCATGTTGTTCTCTTCGATTTCGATATATCACAATCGAATTTTGGAGTTCAGAGCTGCTCGAAAAACATGTTTGAAGTTTGTGGTTATTGAGTGAAGATTCACGATTTCTGACGAATTGGAGCATTTTTAGAAGAACGCCCGCTAGGCGAAAGTTGTCCGAAATGACGCGTTTGTGCTACTGACAGAGTTTGGTGAAGATTGGAAGCCGTATGCAAATTCTAGAGTTGGAGAGGCGAATTCGAGTGCGAAAAGCGACAAACGGTGAAAGCGCGGCGAAGAATTTTCTACATTAGAAGAGTCGCGATGAATTGTTTTAGCTTATGGGCGAGAACTCGCTCACCAAAATATTATTGTTGGGCTATTATGTCATGATTAGTTTCGTTATGCATTTTAGGTTGCAAGTTAGAAATTGCATCATGTAATTATTTTGGAGTTCAACACTTGAATTATTCACAAATCATTTGCATTAGAAGTGTTGTATGAATATGTGACACTCACATTTCATACGATGTGGGTGGAACGTGTGGCGGCCTTAAATGGCATTAGATAGTTGAGTATTTATTCATATTTATTTATGATTACGGTGTGTGCATGCATTGTATGAGAGTGATGATTCATTAATTAATTGTTGTTGGTTGAAAAATCACACAGGTATTGGGATGATATTTGACTCACACATCTCCCTTGTGTGAAATTTCGGTTAATCGATAGATTGACATATTTATTTGAGCATCAATTATTTGATTGAAGCTTACATAAAAATAAAATGCACATTGGACGTCATTTTGGATGTTGATAGTTGTTTGCAACTATAGTTGGGTGTTTATGATGAATGTAATCTACATAAATTTATTTATGTGGATATTGGTTGATATTTTATTCCAATTCAGAATGAACATGAATATTTTTAAAATGTGAAATTCAATGAGAATTAGAAGTTGATTTTGATGTCCGATTTTGGATGGACACCAAAATATAAATATATGAAGCGGAGTTAAGTAGAAAACGCTATTTTAACTCGAAGGAATTTCTATTTCGATTTTATTCATTTTTATAATGAATTTCAAGAGGATTGAATTTCGAAACATGACATTTCGAAAATGTTATCATTTCTAGATCATAATAATATGCAATGTTCAAGTTTAATTTACACTGGTGATAGAAGTGAAATCATTTTAAAATGAATGTAAGAACTTTTTATAAAATACGTTTTTAAATAGAAATCGACGATATATATTATATATATTTAAATGGTTTGAATAGAATGCGTCGCGCAGTAACCGTTCACGAATTTCAACCATTAACTTGAAATGGACTTAACGGGAGATCCGACCGTCGGATTCTCGTTAATCCAGAACCATTGGGATTGTATCGAAAAGATCTTTCCAATGAATGTATGAGATTTAAATTTGAATGGTTAGATTTTAAAATAAATTCAAATCAGTTTTGAAAAAAGTCGTTGTAAATGCAATTCGATGATTGCACATGAAAATCGACTGTAAGGGCCTTATTAAAATAATTAAAAATATGAATAAATAATGTAAAATCATATTAAATGATTTGGAAAGATGTTAGATGAAAAATTCCATATTTGAAAAGGTAAACGATATTTTTATCCAAATGAACTAGTTAATAACTAGAATAATAATCTAATTATTTTTAGAAATGATAAATTGGATTTGGGTTTTTTGTGAATGGTATCTTCGTTAATACCATTCTTAAACCCAACTATGAATGGAGTTAATCTTTTAATTAAAATTTGAAGAAAGTTTTTCCAATTTATTTAATTAAATCGGAATTGAATGGAATTCGATTAATAATAATCGAGATGAGTTTCTATGAAGGAAGGCGTTTACTATTTATGGAATTTAAAGGCTTTGCCGTTATTCCCCTTATAGTATTGGTCAGATATGGAAATTTATATCAATTATAAATTGTTCAGAATTCCGTGAAGATTTCATATTGATGGAAGATGATTTTGGGTTTATTGCGAGCGGTGTTTTAGATGACATTTGTTCTTTAACCCAAGTAAAGGCGAGATAAATTTCCAGAAGTTGAATAATCATTGAATAATGATGTTCAGGATTAAAAATGAACTAGAGTTTTAATAAGTCTTTACTTAGATTGAAAAGTGAAAGAGATAATTAAATTTATCAAATAAGAGAAATGATTGAGATGGAGTACTACCAGTTTTACTCCATGCGATAATTGAATCTTTAATTAGATTTGAAACGATGAATAGTAATTAAAGTTATCGATAACACTACGGGTGTTAAATATGGAGTACTACCAGTTTTGCTCCATGGGATGAATAGGTTGGGGTCTGGGAATAATAAAATAAATGATTACTTCGGTAAGGCTCGATAATCCCGACTAGTTTGATAAACCTTAATTTGGTTCAAGTTGTGAAAAGATAAAATAAAAATCTTTGAAACGATATCAAAGGAAGATAAAAATAAAAGTTTAAAAGAATTTATCTTTGACAAAATTAAAGGGAATCTTTCCCAAAGATAATGAATATTTAAATAAAAGAATATTCTGGATTGGAATGAGATGTATGTTATTTTTATATATCACATGGTTATAAGATGCGCAAGTTATTCGGAAGGGCCGGGTTTAACCCATTCTGAATAACTGTTACAATGACTAAAAGTCAAAGATATTGAAGACGGTGCAAAACCGATAATCTTCACATCAAATGGATTACTACTGATGCCCTTGATTGGAGTTGCAGCCTTGAAAGGGTTATAGTGGTAGTTGTCCGGACGTTATCGATTGTTCGGATATGCAAGGGCCTCTCTCATGTATTGGACATATGGGACGAGGAATAAGGTGCCTCTGGTTTCGTTCAGACCCAGAACAGACTTGTAAATGGACTATGTCTGACATTGTATTGTATGTTATATTCGTTGATCTCTGCTAAATATATATATCTGTTTGGTGGCGAAGAATTTATTCTTTTGCTTAACACTCTTCTCTGAGACGTGTACGAGCTTAAAGGTTATACATTGGCAGAAATCAATCTTATGGTGTGGATTGACAATGTGGCATGCTAAGATGCAAATGATCAAGGTTTTTGTTGAAAAGAGGGGCCTTGTGGATGATGATCAAAGCACAGCTTTAAGTAGCATAGCTTTGTGTATAGTGTTAATTTGCAAGCCTCACACATGGTATGAGTCAAAAATGGGATAGTGACTGTGGGGAGTGCATGCATTTCTTTCTAGCTAGAAGTGGTGTCATGGTATGGAGCCCAGAAATTTTTACTTATGTGGTTGATGGTTTGCAAGGCGCCTCGAATATAGAGCCGACTAAAAGGCTCGAGTGATATGTTTGATAGGACCGGGAAACATATTATTCAGGAATAAATAATCCTCAAACGTGAGAGAGGACCGGCCCTAAAGATCCAAGGGTTGCCCATAGGCGTGATCCTGGGACTGCTAGAGTGTCTCAAATAGGTGAGGAGACATCCCTTGCCTTGACTCATATATGGAATCCAATTTCCAATACGCGACTTTTCGGTTTTAATTGTAAACCTATATGGCGAGATACCAGGATGGGGTACTGTGTCGTCTATGATTGATACATTTATATTTGAAGTTGTTTTTGATACTATGCACTTATAGTAATATCAAAATGATTTGTTTTAAGACGTACCAAGCATGTTTGGCAATTATAAGGGAAACCTCTATCCTCTGGTTTGTGTTGCATTGTGTGATGGAACTCGTGTCTTATAATAGCCTCAATTTTCCAAAAGCATTGCGTTGTTTACAAATTGTTTTATATCAGAGTATTCATGGGAGTGAACCCGTTCCGTGACATACGGCGTGGTCCCATAATTTACCCTATTTAAAGTTAAAGTATAATAAATGTTTTAAGTTCTCACACCAGTCTCATGACTGACCTGGAGTTTATTGTTTTCACCTGAACTCTGGGTGCCCATATTTTCTACACGGGCAGCTAGTAGTTTTGGTTTTGCAAATTTCTATATAACAAGATCCTGGTCTATAGCAGGAGTTATATTCGGAAAGCTTTGTATTCGTTTATTTCTTTCAATTGTGTTAGTTTATTTATTTCCGATGTGCATTGTATTTATACATTTTTATTTCCACTACTATATAATTTATTTTCTGATAATTGTATTTTTTTCCGCTGTGTAATAACTGTTCTTACTCTGATATTCTTGTAATCTGATGTAAATTATTCTAACAGCAATGAAAAGTCAGCATGTTTGGGTTCCGATGTGTCGTGTTCTCAACGCAATCTGCGTTCCTGTTTGGTCTAGGCTGGGCAGGGATTTTGGATCGTGTCATATTGGGTGCCTAATATAGCCCAATAAATTTATTCAGATCAACCCGTACAAGGGAGGTTATGGCAAAAAAATTCAGAAATTTAGAGTGTTAGCCAAATTTCAGAGAAATTTAGAAGTTCTTAGAAACTGAAAAGTTGAAGAACTCAAGCCAGAATGAAAGTTGAGTTGGTTAGTTAAACAAATTTTAGCTTCGTTCTTTTTCGAAGATGAAAAAGTTTTAAGTGGGGGATATTGTAACAAACCGGGGTTTCAGAACCAATTTAAATTTTGATTTAGGCTATTTTAAGGAACGTGGGAATATAAATTGGTTATTTTGCTAAAATAAAATTTGAGAATAAGTTTGAAATTAGTTTTTATATTTTACTTGACTTAAAACAAACACAATAAAATTATTCAATTGATTTATAAGCCTTGTATTTGAAAATTTTGAAAATTTGATTTTAAAATTCATCGCGTAGCTCTTAAAAAGTGAAATTTTGCTAGCGAGCCCAAAATTCGACGAGACCAAATTCGTTGGATTCAGAATAATGGCTAGATTTCAAATTTCATGCGAAACAGAGTTAGTATGTGTCCATGAGAGGCAAACCCATTTGGGACAAAACTGACTGTTAGTTTTCAAAGAAACGTTATTGAGACGATCTCAGAATTCGATTACACATTTTTTCAGATTCGTATCTTCAAATAATGATAGAATTCAAAATTTTATAATTTTTGGAGTTAGCATGTGGGCGTACTAGAAGAAAATATACGCAAAAATCGCATTTTTGAAGCTAATTTGGGCATGATTGAGAAATTAAATGGAAGGTCAAGGGAACTCGGAATTCTAATAAACATGATTCTTTGGATTTGTAATTCCATATATTATCTTGTGCTTACATGACAAATGGAGATCGTTTATAGTTGGGAAATCGGAGAGGGATGGAGATAGAAATTAGCACATAATCATTTTTCTTCCTTTCTCTCTTCATTATTTGCCTCTTCCTCTCTTCCTCCTTCTTTCCAAAAAAATGGTAACCTCCCCCTAATTGTTGCCGCTGCCGCCCCCAACCCCCATTGTCGGCCTCCACCAGCGCCTCGCCCTGCCCTTCGGCGCTACCTCCTCTCCCTCCTCCTTCCACTTCTACAAACCCTAAAACCCTTTCCTCCGCCTTAGCCACCTCCCTCAGACCCCACTACCACCGTAGCCACCTCCACTCTGACCTGCGCCACCTACACTGCCGCCTGCAGCCACCCTCCTCCGGACCTGGTCCACATTTCACCTAAAAACTATCTTTTACCAAATTCCCATTTTGCAAAAATAACCTCCTTCCTTCTTTGCTCAATAACTTCAATTCGTGCATTTCTAGTCAATGCCCTATAAACGAAATTCGTAGATCTCATTTTTCTCCATGAAATGCACATATCAAGATCGAATTATGGAATTCATAGCTGCTCTAAAAATGCAACTGAAGTTTGCTGGCCTGGAGTTGTTTTCGGTAGTTTCTTGAGAATCCGAGCATTTTCGGAAGAAAGCGCACTGGTGAAAAGTTGTCCGGAATGCCGTTTTCGGATTGGTTACCATGTTTGGTGAAGATTGGAGGTCGTATGCATTTTGTAGAACCAGAATGGTGAGTTCAGGTCGAGAAGAGCGATAACGGCGAGTGCGCGGCGAAAATTCTAATAAGAAGTGTCGTGGTGTTTGGTTTAACTATTGGGTGAGAACTTGCTCACTAAATTATTTTTTAAGTTATTATATCATAAATTGTTATACGGTGCTTGGTAGCTCACATCACAGATGTTTGCAAACCCATGGATGAATTGTTGACTTGCTGTGTAATGATTTGATTGTGAATTTGAAATGTTTAACATGTTAAAAATAATATTAATATTATAGTGGTAGTTGAAATTTGATATAAATACCCATTTATAATTTAAACAGTGAAAATAAGTTAGTTTGAAACATTATTCGAATTGAACTAGAAATGATTAAATTCATGAATCAGTAATGAATTTAAATTGCTTGTTGTTGGTTGAAAACCCCACATAGGTCTTGAGATGATATTTGACTCGCACATCTCCCTTGTGTGAAATTGTAGTTAATCATTTGACTGGTGGATTTATGTGACGTCAATTATTTGATAGAACCTCATATGAAAATAAAATGCACGTTGGATGTCATTTTGGGTGTTGATAGCTGTTTACAACTATTGTTGGATATATATGATGTATGTAATCCATATAAATTTATTTATATGGATATTGGTTGAAACTTTACTCTAGTTTGGAATAAATGTAAATATTTTTATAATGTAATATTAATGAAGATTAGAAGTTTGGTTTTGATGTCCAATTTTGGATGAACACGAAAATATAAATATATGAAGCCTGGTTAAGCATAAGCATTTTTATACCGATTTTATTCATCTTTATAGTAAATATCGAGAAGACTGAATTTCAAAATTTGATATTTTGAAAATATTATCATTTTGAGATCATAATAAGATGCAAGTTCAATTTTGATTTATATTGAAATGAGAGTTGAAATCCTTTTTAAACGAATTTATAAACGTTTTATAAAATGCGTTTTGAATGGAAATCGATGAAATGTTATATATATATATTTGAATGGTTTGAATAGAATGAGTCGCACAGCGACCGTTCGTGAATTTCGGCCATGAACTTTGAATTGACGTAACAGGAGATCCGACCGTCAGATTCTCCTCAAACCGGAACCGTTGGGTTCATATCAAAAATATCTTTTAAATGAATATAAGAGGCTTAAATTTGAATGGTTGGATTTTAAAATATGTCCAAATCAGTTCTGGGAATGGTCGCTATGGATTCAGTTCGGTGGCCGATATTGGAAATCTACTGTAAGGGCCTTAATTAAATTATTAAAATGTGGGAAAATTTTGTAAAATCATAATAAATGGTTTGGAAAGATTTTGGATGAAATATTCCACATTTGAAAAGATAAAAGATATTTTTACCTGAAGGAACTAGTTGATAAATCGAATAATGATCCAATCATCCAATGTTTTTAAAAAATAATAAATTGGATTTGTGAACGGGTTTGTCGTTACCAGCGTTTTCCAACATATAAATTGGAATTAAATGGAGAATGGGATTTTTGGGTTTGTCGTGAATGGTATTTTTTTGCAATACTGTTCTTGAACCCATTTAGGAATGGAACGAATCTTTTAATTAAGATTTAGAGAAGTTTTCTAATTTATTTAATTGGAATTGAATGGAATTCGAGTTAACAATAATCGAGATGATTTACTATTAATGAAGGCATTTTCTATTTATGGAATTTAAAAGGTTTCACCGCAATTCCACTTATATTATTAGTATGATACAGAAACTTATATCGATTATAAATGGTTCAGATTTCCATGAAGATTCCATACAAAATGGATGATGGTTTTAGGTTTATCGTGAACGTTGTTTTACATGACATTTGTACTTTAACCCAAGTATAGACAGGATTAATTTCCAAAGGTTGAATAACCATTAAGTAATGATTTTTGAAGATTAAAACTAAGTTGGGGTTTTAACGAATCTTTAATTAGATTGAAATGTAAAAAGAGGTAATTAAATTTACCAAGCACGAGAAGTATTCGAAATGGAGTACCACCAGTTTTACTCCATACTATACTTAAATCTTTAATTATATTTTAAACGTCAATTGATAATTAAAATTACCGATAACACGATTTGTGTTAAATATGGAGTACCACTAGTTTTGCTCCATGGGATGAATAGGTTGGGACTGGGATAAATGAAATAAATGATTACTTCGGTAAGGCCCAATAATCCCGACTAGTTATATAAACGTTAATTTGGTTTAAGTTGTGAAAAGATATAATAAAATCATTTGCAATGGTTTTCAAAGAAAGATTTAGACAAGTGGTTTAAATGAATTAAAATCTTTGATAAAATTAATGGGAACCTTTTTCCAGAGTTATGAATATTTGAATAAAAGAATATTTTGGATTGGAATTAGGAGTATGATGTGTTTATATATCACTTGATTATAAGATGCGCAAGTTATTCGGAAAGACCGGGATAACCCATTCTGAATAACTGTTACAATGATTAAAAGTCGAAGATATTGGAGACGGTGCAAGACCGACAATCTTCACATCGAATGGATTACTACTGATTCCCTGGATGGAGTTGCAGACTTGAAGGGGTTATAGTGGTAGTTGTCCAGATGTACTTGTTAATTGTTCGGATATGTGAGGGCCTCTATCCTGTATTGGACATGAGATGAGGAATATGGTGTCTCCGGTTTCGTTTAGACCCAGAATGCACTTTTAAATGGACTGTGTGTGTCTGACATTGAATTTCATTACATATTGATTGATTGCTATTACATATATATTTATTTGGTGGCGGAGAATTTATTATCTTGCTTAACACCCTTCCCTGAAATGTACGAGCTTAGAGGTTATATATTAGTAGACATCATTCGTATGGTATAGATTGTCAGTGTGGCATACTGAGATGTAGTGATCAAAGATTTTGTTGAAAGGCAGAGGTTTGTGGATGATGTTCAAAACATAGCTTTAAATAGCATAGCTTTGTGTATAGCATTAATTCGCGAACTTCACACCCCGATATTAGTCAAAAACGGGATGAGGGACAACAGGGAGGACTTGTGTTTCTTTCTAGCTAGAAGTGGTGTCATGGAATGGAGCCTAGACACTTTTACTTATATGGATGATGGATAGCAAGGCGCCCCAGATATGATTGTTCGATATACTAACCATTTAGGCGATCCGATAGGACTAGAAAATGTATTTTTAGGAATAACCAATCCACAAAAGTAAGTGTGGACCAGCCCTTCTAAGGGTTACTGATGGCGTTACCCTGAGAAATACGCTAGAGTGTCTCGAAACAGGTGAGGATGATCCCTTGCCTCAACTCATAGATGGAATCCAATTTCCAATACATGACTTTTTGGTTTTAGTTGTAAACCTATATGGTGACATAGTAGGATGGGGTACTATGCCATCTATGTTTGGTACATTTATATTCGGAGTTGTTTTCTACACTATGCACTTATAGTAATATCAAAATGATTGTTATAAATGTATCAACCATGTTTGGCAATTATAAGGTAAAACTCTATCCTTCGGCTTGCGTTGCATTGTGTGATGGGACCTGAGTCTTATAATAGCTTCATTTTTCAAAAAGCATTGCGTTGTTTTGTTTTAAACTGATATTCATGCAGAGTAAACCCATTCTGTGTCATACGGCATGGTCCCATGATTTTTCTCAACTTTTAAAGTAAAGATTTAACAATTGTTTTAAGTTCCCACACCAGTCTCATGACTGGCCTAGAGTTTATTGTTTTCGCCTAAACTCTTGGTGCCCATATTTTCCACATGGGCAGCTAGTAGTTTTGGTTTTGCAGATATTTATTTAACAGGATCCTGGTTTACAGCTGGAGCTATATTCAGAAAGCTTTGCATCTGTGTGTTTCTTTCAGTTGTGTTAGTTGATGTATTTCCCCTGTGCATTGTACTTATACATTTTATTTCCGCTGCTATGTAAATTATTAATCTCTCATATTATTTTTCCATTGCGTATATTAATTATTAGTACTATGATATTCTTGTACTCTGATGAAATTTTTTGTAACAGCAACGAAAAGTTCTATTGTTTTGTGTTTCGATGCGTCGTGTTCTCATACAATCCGTGCTTTTTCGTCTCTTCGGAGATCGGGGGAATTCAGAGTGTAACAGTTTGGTATCAGAGCTTTGGTTTACAAAGCTCGAGAACAAGACACATTTGAAATGAATGAAATAATTCATCAGAGACAAAATTAGTAACATTCTATTTAAGAATACTCATTAGAAATAGGATCAGTAGTATCCTAGAATGAGTTTCTCTTTAGAAATGGGGTTAGTAGTGCCCCAGAATGTGTTGAGAGTGGCACATTTATAAGTAACGTATTTGTGATTATTATATAATCCGATTTTGACAATAAATTTTTAAGTATATAAAAATTATATGTTTGGAAAGCTAAATAATCAATTTATTGTTTGTGTGATTGTTTGATTTCCTATTTAATTACTCAGGATGCCTGATTGAGTTAAATTAAACTGAATTGCAAATTTAGTTAGAACTGGATACACACACACACACACACACACACACACACACACATATATATATATATGTATATGTGAAGAAGTTTATAGATTTGATGCTGAGTAGAGAAATAAATTGTGTGCCCGACAAACAGGTGCACCTTATTTAGTTGGTTGTGCAATTTTATTATTATCACTATTGTGAGTGATTTGGATGGGCTGTGATGGTTGTTCTGTGTGAAATTAAACATATGCCATAGGATAGTAACAATAATTATGGACTACACGGCATAACATATTACTAAAGATAGCACAACATAGCATATTCCATTTAAGCATTTGGTGCTTATATGACGAGGTTTGGATTAACATATGAGCAAGATGCTTGTATGGCGATGACTGAATTACACGTTGAACTGAGGGCTGATTATGGACTTTATAACATATAACGGTAAATTGTAGGATTTAATAACAAACCCTATACAGGTCTTGAGATGACAAAAATACACACATCTCTCTTGTTTTAGTTGCGGCACGTGGGCATGGGGGGAGAAGGGTATGTAAATCATAATGAGTGCGCACAATTGATTTGTATGCAATATATTGATTTATTGGGTACCTATACGGCCCAATAAATTTGTTCAGATCAACCCGTACAAAGAATGTTATGCCGAAATTTTTCAAAAATTTAGGGTGTTAGCAAAATTTCAGAGAAATTTAGAAGTTCGTAGACATTGAAAAGTTGAAGAACTCAAGCCAGAATGAAAGTTGAGTTAGTTGATTAAACAACTTTCAGCTCCATTCTTTTTCGGGGACGAAAAAAGTTTTAAGTAGGAGAGAATGTAACAAACCAAGATTTCAGAACCAGTTTAAAATTTTGATTTAAGCTATTTTAAGGAATATGGGGATATAAATTGGTTATTTTTGCTAAAATAAAATTTAAGAATAAGCTTGAAATTTTTAATATATTATTTAACTTAAAACAAACTTAGTAAAATTATTCAATTGATTTATAAGCCTTCTATTTGAAAATTTTGAAAATTCGATTTTTAAAATCATCGCATAGCCCTTAAAAAGTTTATTTTGCTAGCGAGCTTAGAATTCGACGAGACCAATTTTGTTGCATTCGGAATAATAAGTCATGGCTAGATTTCAAATTTTCGTGAAATAAGGTTAGTATGTGGCCGTGAGAGGCAAACCCGTCTGGGAAAAAAATGATAGTCAGTTTACAAAGAAACATTATTGAGACGATCTCAGAATTCAATTACACTTTTATCCGAATTCGCATCGTCAAATAATGATAGAATATAAAATTTCATAATTTTTGGAGTTAGCATGTGGGTGTACAAGAAAAAAATGTATGCTAAAATCGCATTTTTGAAGCTAATTTGAGCATAATTCAAAAATTAAACGGAAGGTCAAACGAATTCGGGATTCGACGAAACTTGATTCGTTGGATTCGTAATTCCGTATACTGCCTAAATTTCATGGCAAATGGAGAAAGTTTGTAGTCGGGCAATCAGACAGAGATAGAGATAGAAATTAGCATATAATCACTTTTCGTTCTCTCTTCATTATTTTCCTCTTTCTCTCTTCCTCCTTCTTTCCAAAAATGGTAACCTCCCCCTAGTTGTTGCCGCTCCCCCCCCCTCCCCCCCGTCGGTCTCCACCAGTGCATCCCACCCCCCCACCCCGGCGCTACCTTCTCCTCCTCTCTCCTCCTTCCCCTTATACAAACCATAAACCCCTTTACTCCACCTTAGCCACCTCCCCCAGACCCCACCTCCACCGTAGCCACCTTCCCTCCCACCAGCGCCGCCTACCCCGCTGCTTGCAGCCACCGTTCTCCGGCTGTGGTCCCCATTTCACCAAAAAACCCTCTTTTGCAAAATTCCCGTTTCTCAAAAACAACCCCCTTCCTTCTTTGCTGAATAACTTTCAGTCCGTGCAATTCTGGCCAAGGCCCTAAATGAAAGTCGTATATCTCAATTTTCTCTATGAAATGCACAAATCAAAATCAAATTTTGGAGTTCGAAGATGCTCTAAAAATACGACTAAAGTTTGCTGGTTTGGAGGTATTTTCGGCAATTTTTCGCGAGTCCGAGCATTTTCGGAAGAAAATGTACTAGTGAAAAGTTGTACGGAATGGCGTTTCCGTATTGGTGAACAAGTTTGGTGAAGATTGGAGGTTGTATGTAGTCTGTAGAGCTAGAATAGTGAATCCGGGTTGCGGAGAGCGATAACGGCTAGTGCGCGACGAAAATTCTACATAAGAAGTACTGCGGTGTTTGGTTTAGCTATTGGGTGAGAACTCGCTCACTAAATTATTATTTTATGTTATTATATCATAAATTGTTATACGGTTCCTGGTAGCTCACATCACGATTGTTTGCAAACCCATGAATGAATTGTTGATTTGTTGTTGTGTTATGATTTGATTGTGAATTTGAAATGTTTAACATGTTAAAAATAATGTTAATATTATTGTGGTAGTTGAAATTTGATCTAAATACCCATTTATAATTTAAATAGTGAAAATTAGTTAGTTTGAAACATTATTCGAATTGAATTAGAAATGATTAAATTCATGAATCAGTAATGAATTTTAATTGATTGTTGTTGGTTGAAAACCACACACGGGTCTGGGGATGATATTTGACACACACATCTCCCTTGTGTGAAATTGCGGTTAATCGGTTGATTGACGAATTTATGTATGTGTCAATTATTTGATTGAAGCTCATATGAAAAAAAAATGCATATTGGATGTCATTTTGGGTGTTGATTGTTGTTTACAGCTATTGTTGGATATATATGATGAATGTAATCCATATAAATTTATTTATATGGATATTGGTTGAAACTTTATTCCAATCCGGAATAAATTTGAATATTTTTATAATGTAATATTCAATGAAGATTAGAAGTTTGGTTTTGATGTCCGATTTTGGATGGACACGAAAAAATTAACATATGAAGTCGAGTTAAGTAGAAAACACTATTTTAAATTGAATGGATTTTTATATCGATTTTATTTATCTTTGATTTATAATGAATATCGAGAAGACTAAATTTCAAAATTTGACATTTTGAAAATATTATCATTTTGAGATCATAATTGTAACACCCCGTAATTTGAACATAAAAATTCACAAATTAAAGTATACTTAATTAAGTGAAATGGGTTGCGCAGAGAAATATATATATATATTGATATATATATATATAATTGAAAATTTAATAAATAAATATGCAAAAATGTTCAAAACAGCGAATTGGGAGAGGGGAATAACCGAACCGGCCGATTTTTGAGGTCGACCCAAGCCCGTTGGGTCGACTAGGGGTTAATCCAGGGTGTTTGGCTGTCAACCCGTGGGCCGATTCGTTCGAATGCAGATTTTGCATTTGAATAGTTCTCATGGTTCAACTTTAATCTAAAGGCCCTAAATGGTTCCTACATGTGACTTCTTCCCCAAGACTTGCTTTAAAGGCTAGGATTGGTTCTAGGGTTTATCCTATGGCTAAAACTATCCTAGTCTTCTATAAAAAGACCCCTAACCCTCTCCTAAAACCCTCATAAATTGATCCTACAACTAAACTATGCCAAAATGATTCCTCATCATGGCCTCCACTTCAACCCATGGCCTCCATCTTCTTCTTCATGATAGCTTAAGTGTTCTAAGCTAGTTTCAAAGTAAAGGAGCCTCTTTTATTCATTCATGAGAGATTCTATGATCATTTGAGTGATTTCATGTTTGTATGAGAGTTCATAAGTTGCATTCTAGCCAAAGTTGCAACCTTTTCTTGACCAAAAAGCAAGGATCTTGCATGAGAGCTCATAAGCTTCATTCAAAGCCAAAGTTGAAACCTTTCTTCTTCAAAGCAAGGATTTTTATTGATATTTGCTCAAGGGTTTCATTTGTAGCTTGTTCTTTTGGGGTTTTTGGGTGATAGCATGAATGGCTTCGTCTCAATCTTTGTTTTATATGTTGATTTGTGCCTTCATAGCATTGTAAGCCCCCTCCTACTCTTAGATATTAACTATAAAGTTAAATGAATGTTGCAAGTTTGGGTTTGATCATTAAGTATGATACATGCTATCATGTTATGCAAGTCTATAAAGTCATTACCTTGATCTTGTGGGTTAAAAGCTATAACCTTTATGTTGAAATGTTGCATTATGCAACATGATAACCCTCATAACCTTTAGGTTAACATGCATATAAAGTCATAACCCTTATGTGATGTTATATGCGAGTTACTTGTCATCATTTCATGTCATCTATGACCATGTATCACCTATTTGCCAAGTTTGAATGTTATGCATGTTTTTGAGGCTTGACAATGTAACATGCAAGTTTGTGAGCACATTTATGCCTCATTTCCACCATGTTTAACTTGTGGCCTTATACCCTTTTTGTCATGCCTTTGCCAAGTTCCTTCTTTAAATCCATTATGCGTTTTTGTGAATGTATATGCGAGTTTAAAAGCGTTGGGGTTAGGT
Organism: Allium sativum; assembly: GCA_030737875.1. Classification (NCBI taxonomy): domain Eukaryota; kingdom Viridiplantae; phylum Streptophyta; class Magnoliopsida; order Asparagales; family Amaryllidaceae; genus Allium; species Allium sativum. The sequence goes on from CM060924.1 coordinate 442,701,515, forward strand.
TATGGGGAAACTTTAATGACATGAAACATGATTTGGGTAAGTTGGTATAAACGTGACAACATGTAACTTTGGCTATGAGCATGGGACTTGGAAACTTGACACATATGGGTTGTAAGTGTAACAAGACACTAGACCAAACATGAAAATGGCCAACTCGAGGTTGGGTTGAGTTTGTAGCATAAATCTACCCGGACCCGCCCGGCTTAACTAGTGGCTACAAACAATAGGATCTAATGTGAGAAGTTGGTCATGTCGCACTTAAGACCCGAGGTTAGACTAGGTTGTGGTGTAAATCTACCCGGACCCGCCCGGCTTAATTAGTAACCACAACAAAGTCTAATGTGAGAGGTTGAGAGTGCATTAATTAAATTGATGCCACATGATAAGGTTAAGTAAATTTGACTAATGACACTTAACCGATATGACACAAATGGGTAGGTTAAGTGGGACCGGGCTTGATTTCTTAATGACACTTAACCATACAAGACAGTTAGGGTATGGGGTTAAGTAATTTATGCTTAACTAATCTAAACACGGTAATTAGATGGGGTTAAGTAACTAAGACTTAACTAATCTAAACACGGTAATTAGATGGGGTTAAGTAATCTATACTTAACTAATCTAAACACGGGAATTCGATGGGGTTAAGTTAAACACTTAACCAATCTAAACTTGGTTATTCAATGGGGTTAAGTAACCAATACTTAACCAATTTAACATGATAATTTAATGGGGTTAAGTAACTTATACCTAACCAATTATACGTGATGATTTGATGAGGTTAAGTAACCTATACTTAACCAATCTAATAGGTGGACCTGATAAGGGTTAAGTCACAAGACCTTTTAAGATTAGGCTTAACCATTGTAATACGATTAGTGGATGGGGTTAAGCTAACCCATACTTAACCAATCCGACTCAATAATCTGATGGGATTAAGATAATCCATGCTTAATCAATCTAACATGAAAATCTGATAGGGTTAAGTCATGAGCTTCTTGGTACACTTAACCAACTTGTATGGCTAAGCCTTGAACTTGAGTACTTAGCCAATCTTGACATGATTTGTAGGCGGGTCAAGTCACGAACTTAGATAACAACACTTAACCCATTTGACAAAACCCTAGCTCAAAGGACTAGGTTGGAAATCGTAGTTAACAAGGATATCGGAAAGAGGGGCTAAGTGGTAAACCTTAGTTAAGGGTAACTAAGTAATAATTCTTAGCTAAGGACATGGGACTAGTTCATAAAGAGATGAGTAACCTGGTACGGTAGGTCATCGCTTAGTATACGAGGAGGAGCAAGTTATCTGACTAGGATAAAAGCTCCAGCGAACTGGGTGACGAAGTGAAAGCTTCGGGGAATGTGAGAGTACTCTTGGTATCCCTCTGTGAGGTGGCGAGTGGTCCATGAAACCCGGCCTCACAGGGGTTAAGGTCTGCGGTAGAAGAGCCAAGAGTATGCCTTGGTTGCTATGCGAGCGACCTAAAGACTGGGATGGATTAGCGTGGAGTCGACGATACTTGATTTTGCCCCGGGATAGCATGTCGCCGACTACCTACCATCTTTAGTCAATCGTGTACGTACGGAAAGGCAGGGAACTCCCAAAAGACCATATACTAGCTATCAAGTTATGGGTGAGGTTGGCTATCTGGAAGTGGGCATCGATGGGCCTTAGTGTAGTTCTCATACATGATTTTTCTTGGATTGCCTTTCAGTAGTTGAGGGAGGGGTCACGTGGGACCATAGCCACGGATACAAAAACATACCTTGATATCTGCATCAGCAGACGACTTAAAACTCCCGACCGAGTCCCGTATTTCTTGATTTGCCCTGGCACGGAACTCGGATGGCACATTGAGGAACATGTGCATCTAGACATGGAAAACGATTCACGATACATACGTAGGATAAAGGGCGCGGTTGACGGGTGGCATAATCCCTAGTGGCCGTAGGTGGCTGAACCCAAACCGAGACACGGAAACGTTCATTAGGTAGCATAATCCCTAGTGGTCCTAGGTGGCATAAATCCTAAGTGGACACGCGATAGTTCATGGTAAGAAAACATAACTAGATCAAGGGTAGCAGTCCAAAATAACTTCAAGGATAAGACGTTTACATGGGAAAGCCCGTATGGCCTACGGCAAAGGACTAAACTTATACATGGAAAGAAACATACGAGTTGGGAAAACCTACATATGCTATATATTAGGTTGACATGGACCATTACGTGGCGTTGGGCAAGGGACATTCATAGTTAACACATGACGCGGGTTGGGATACTAGTATGAGGGGTGCAGAGCAAATATACATGATATATATACCTTAGGATGTTATACATGATAAATACCTTGGGATAGTATACTTGATAGAAACCTGACGATGTGGTACCTTGATTTATCTTGACACCGTAGTTTATCATGACACACTCGTTTATTTTGGTACCGTAGTTCATCCTGTTATTTTGGTTTAGCTTATCTATCTTGTCATCATACTTATGTTCATCTCAGTTCCTCATGCCAGTTAACTTTACTAGTTTATATACTGATAGTAGATAGGGCTTACCAGTCTTTATGACTGACCCCGTTTTGTTTCGCCTCTTGTCTTCCGTTTCCCCCCAGGTTACAGGGAGGAAATGCTATTGTTAGTTTGGACTTCTTCTGTTTGAAGGTCATCACGCATGGCTTGGACTTCTCTTGGCTATGGCTACTTTACTGTTTTACTTGGGGAATAATTTATGAAATGGTTTTATGCTTCTTTATTATTGCAAGACAGGTTTTGATGTATTTTGATGTAAAAGGCTTTTAGACCTTATTTTATAAGGTAATGAAATTTGTTTTACTTCCGCTGTTTTATATATATATATATATGTTCTGTCTTGTAATATTTCTGTACATGTTTACCAATAATACCCCTCTAAAGCTAGTGCATTCCTTTGCGAGTGACCCTAGCGGAGGTGGGGAGTTACATTTGGTATCAGAGCCGAAGGTTACCAGACTGGACAAAAGTTTTTAAAAACCTTCTGAAAACTATTTGAGAAACCGTTTACAAAGAAGCATTTTTCAAGAAAAGTTTTTAAAGGCTATTCCCCAAAAGCCATTAGCACTATCCTTTGTTCCCTTGATCGAATCTCTTTTCCCTTTCTTTCCTCCATCTGGAATCACAGTAGTTTTAACTGCGACTAATCCTTGTCTAGCTACGTAAGTGTTTTCCTGTGCGATGGAGGAAGTTCTCGAGAGACCGGTTACCGAAGTTATAAGAAGGGATAATAAGAACAAGGATAAAGGACGCGAGCTTAAGGATAAGCAACTGTTGCTATGGCTTAGTCCATCAAGGAGGACAAGGACAAGATCATCGGAGAGGGAAATTGTACGCTCCCATTTCTAGGGTACCTAAAAGAAATGGTACCGTTTCTGGTAAAGGTTTAGTCGTTCTTTTCTATCATCCCGTCCAGACTTTGTCTTGACCATCGTATCATTTAAGTCTGCTTGGATAGTTGAGTCTCTGCACCTTAGTACTAGCATGGTAGAGGATCCCAGTTTTTGTCCCAAAATCTGGTTGGAGAGTCGGTCCATTTATTCATGACTTGTTGGATTTGAGAACGTCTATGCTAAGTGTTGAGATTAGAAGCAATACTTCTATTGTTGAGCTATGGATGGATTCTAGGGGTAAAGTGGTTATCCAGTAAGGGATACCATTCTCAGTTTTGAAAAGAGGGCAGTCAGACTCTTGGCTTGCTTTGGTAATACCTTCGAAGTCTCGTGTAACCTTTTAGGTTCTGTCATGGTTAGTTACCTAGAATCTCTTGATGCATTTATCGGAAATCTCTGATCCAATCGAGTAACGTCCGCCAATAAGACGGATTGTTCATTCCGCTTAAGCATGGGTTATAGGAATCACCCTAGTAAGTGCACGTGGTAACATAAATTGGCATTGGTAAACGAGATCCAGAATTCACTAGTGAATTTTGGAGAGCTTGCATGAGTACGTAGATATGGTTGAGCCAAGTATACTAGGGAAAGAATAAATGAAAGTGGAACGAGAGGCGACAGTGAAAAGAGTTCCGACTCATACCTTGGAAATAGGAATCAAGGAGCTACGAAACCATGAAGTCAAAGGCGGTCAAGGCACAATGGAATTAAGTTCGTGGAAATGCGGCTCAGACGCGCGCATCATGTCTCTTTTAAAGAGTGTATCTTTGATCCTTGGTTCACCTGTAGAGCTTACTTGCATGCTATCGCTTGGTGGATATCCTCTCGGTCCTATTTCTGTTACAAACCCCGTAAGGAGTTTGTCTTGTTTATCTCCTCGATCTTATCTTGGGAACCTTAGATAGAACTCTATGGATGTAAACATGTATTTGAAACATGTTATGATTGATATGGTTGCAAATGGTTGCAAGTGGTTTCTCGTGGATGCGCGAATACACGTTAGATACTAGATTGACGCGGTCACGTTTCATGTTGCATATGCACGAGTATTTATACTTGTTTATGGATGAAATTGAATGTGTTATCATGCGGATGTTGCATATGAATGAATGTTTGTGCACGCATATAGTACTTATATGACTAGGACTATTCGCATACATGTTGGACTCATGGCACTAAACATATTTTGCATTAGAAAGATCATTCAGGCCTGATCATTAGCATTAGCTAAGGAGCATATACACACACGTTCTGCATATGTTCATATGACATTAGAAATCGTCTAAGGACAATGATGCCAGTGTTTGATGGTTTGAGTAGATGGTTGTTTGGTTGGTAGGATACGTTCTTCTTGACTTAGAGATTTCGGGGACGAAATCCTTTAAGGAGGGGAGAATGTAACACCCCGTAATTTGAACATAAAAATTCACAAATTAAAGTATACATAATTAAGTGAAATGGGTTGCGCAGAGAAATATATATATATATTGATATATATATATAATTGAAAATTTAATAAATAAATATGAAAAAATGTTCAAAACAGCGAATTGGGAGAGGGGAATAACCGAACCGGCCGATTTTTGAGGTCGACCCAAGCCCGCTGGGTCGACTAGGGGTTAATCCAGGGTGTTTGGCTGTCAACCCGTGGGCCGATTCGCTCGAATGCAGATTTTGCATTTGAATGGTTCTCATGGTTCAGCTTTAATCTAAAGGCCCTAAATGGTTCCTACATGTGACTTCTTCCCCAAGACATGCTTTAAAGGCTTGGATTGGTTCTAGGGTTTATCCTATGGATAAAACTATCCTAGTCTTCTATAAAAAGACCCCTAACCCTCTCCTAAAACCCTCATAAATTGATCCTACAACTAAACTATGCCAAAATGATTCCTCATCATGGCCTCCACTTCAACCCATGGCCTCCATCTTCTTCTTCATGATAGCTTAAGTGTTCTAAGCTAGTTTCAAAGTAAAGGAGCCTCTTTTCTTCATTCATGAGAGATTCTATGATCATTTGAGTGATTTCATGTTTGTATGAGAGTTCATAAGTTGCATTCTAGCCAAAGTTGCAACCTTTTCTTGACCAAAAAGCAAGGATCTTGCATGAGAGCTCATAAGCTTCATTCAAAGCCAAAGTTGAAACCTTTCTTCTTCAAAGCAAGGATTTTTATTGATATTTGCTCAAGGGTTTCATTTGGAGCTTGTTCTTTTGGGGTTTTTGGGTGATAGCATGAATGGCTTCGTCTCAATCTTTGTTTTATATGTTGATTTGTGCCTTCATAGCATTGTAAGCCCCCTCCTACTCTTAGATATTAACTATAAAGTTAAATGAATGTTGCAAGTTTGGGTTTGATCATTAAGTATGATACATGCTATCATGTTATGCAAGTCTATAAAGTCATTACCTTGATCTTGTGGGTTAAAAGCTATAACCTTTATGTTGAAATGTTGCATTATGAAACATGAGAACCCTCATAACCTTTAGGTTAACTTGCATATGAAGTCATAACCCTTATGTGATGTTATATGCGAGTTACTTGTCATCATTTCATGTCATCTATGACCATGTATCACCTATTTGCCAAGTTTGAATGTTATGCATGTTTTTGAGGCTTGACAATGTAACATGCAAGTTTGTGAGCACATTTATGCCTCATTTCCACCATGTTTAACTTGTGGCCTTATACCCTTTTTGTCATGCCTTTGCCAAGTTCCTTCTTTAAATCCATTATGCATTGTTGTGAATGTATATGCGAGTTTAAAAGCGTTGGGGTTAGGTTATGGGGAAACTTTAATGACATGAAACATGATTTGGGTAAGTTGGTATAAACGTGACAACATGTAACTTTGGCTATGAGCATGGGACTTGGAAACTTGACACGTATGGGTTGTAAGTGTAACAAGACACTAGACCAAACATGAAAATGGCCAACTCGAGGTTGGGTTGAGTTTGTAGCATAAATCTACCCGGACCCGCCCGGCTTAACTAGTGGCTACAAACAATAGGATCTAATGTGAGAAGTTGGTCATGTCGCGCTTAAGACCCGTGGTTAGACTAGGTTGTGGTGTAAATCTACTCAGACCCGCCCGGCTTAATTAGTAACCACAACAAAGTCTAATGTGAGAGGTTGAGAGTGCATTAATTAAATTGATGCCACATGATAAGGTTAAGTAAATTTGACTAATGACACTTAACCGATATGACACAAATGGGTAGGTTAAGTGGGACCGGGCTTGATTTCTTAATGACACTTAACCATACAAGACAGTTAGGGGATGGGGTTAAGTAATTTACGCTTAACTAATCTAAACACGGTAATTAGATGGGGTTAAGTAACTAAGACTTAACTAATCTAAACACGGTAATTAGATGGGGTTAAGTAATCTATACTTAACTAATCTAAACACGGGAATTCGATGGGGTTAAGTTAAACACTTAACCAATCTAAACTTGGTTATTCAATGGGGTTAAGTAACCAATACTTAACCAATTTAACATGATAATTTAATGGGGTTAAGTAACTTATACCTAACCAATTATACGTGATGATTTGATGAGGTTAAGTAACCTATACTTAACCAATCTAATAGGTGGACCTGATAAGGGTTAAGTCACAAGACCTTTTAAGATTAGGCTTAACCATTGTAATACGATTAGTGGATGGGGTTAAGCTAACCCATACTTAACCAATCCGACTCGATAATCTGATGGGATTAAGATAATCCATGCTTAATCAATCTAACATGAAAATCTGATAGGGTTAAGTCATGAGCTTCTTGGTACACTTAACCAACTTGTATGGCTAAGCCTTGAACTTGAGTACTTAGCCAATCTTGACATGATTTGTAGGCGGGTCAAGTCACGAACTTGGATAACAACACTTAACCCATTTGACAAAACCCTAGCTCAAAGGACTAGGTTGGAAATCGTAGTTAACAAGGATAGCGGAAAGAGGGGCTAAGTGGTAAACCTTAGTTAAGGGTAACTAAGTAATAATTCTTAGCTAAGGACATGGGACTAGTTCATAAAGAGATGAGTAACCTGGTACGGTAGGTCATCGCTTAGTATACGAGGAGGAGCAAGTTATCTGACTAGGATAAAAGCTCCAGGAACTGGGTGACGAAGTGAAAGCTTCGGGGGAACGTGAGGGTACTCTTGGTATCCCTCTGTGAGGTGGCGAGTGGTCCATGAAACCCGGCCTCACAGGGGTTAAGGTCTGCGGTAGAAGAGCCAAGAATATGCCTTGGTTGCTATGCGAGCGACCTAAAGACTGGGATGGATTAGCGTGGAGTCAACGATACTTGATTTTGCTCCGGGATAGCATGTCGCCGACTACCTACCATCTTTAGTCAATCGTGTACGTACGGAAAGGCAGGGAACTCCCAAAAGACCATATACTAGCTATCAAGTTATGGGTGAGGTTGGCTATCTGGAAGTGGGCATCGATGGGACTTAGTGTAGTTCTCATACATGATTTTTCTTGGATTGCCTTTCAGTAGTTGAGGGAGGGGTCACGTGGGACCATAGCCACGGGTACAAAAACAGACCTTGATATCTGCATCAGCAGACGACTTAAAGCTCCCGACCGAGTCCCGTATTTCTTGATTTGCCCTGGCACGGAACTCGAATGGCACATTGAGGAACATGTGCATCTAGACATGGAAAACGATTCACGATACATACGTGGGATAAAGGGCGCAGTTGACGGGTGGCATAATCCCTAGTGGCCCTAGGTGGCTGAACCCAAACCGAGACACGGAAATGTTCATTAGATAGCATAATCCTTAGTGGTCCTAGGTGGCATAAATCCTAAGTGGACACGCGATAGTTCATGGTAAGAAAATATAACTAGATCAAGGGTAGCAGTCCAAAATAACTTCAAGGATAAGACGTTTACATGGGAAAGCCCGTATGGCCTACGGCCAAGGACTAAACTTATACATGGGAAGAAACATACGAGTTGGGGAAACCTACATATGCTATATATTAGGTTGACATGGACCATTACGTGGCGTTGGGCAAGGGACATTCATAGTTAACACATGACGCGGGTTGGGATACTAGTACGAGGGGTGCAGAGCAAATATACATGATATATATACCTTGGGATGTTATACATGATAAATACCTTGGGATAGTATACTTGATAGAAACCTGACGATGTGGTACCTTGATTTATCTTGACACCGTAGTTTATCATGACACACTCGTTTATTTTGGTACCGTAGTTCATCCTGTTATTTTGGTTTAGCTTATCTATCTTGTCATCATACTTATGTTCATCTCAGTTCCTCATGCCAGTTAACTTTACTAGTTTATATACTGATAGTAGATAGGGCTTACCAGTCTTTATGACTGACCCCGTTTTGTTTCGCCTCTTGTCTTCCGTTTCCCCCCAGGTTACAGGGAAGAAATGCTATTGTTAGTTTGGACTTCTTCTGTTTGAAGGTCATCACGCATGGCTTGGACTTCTCTTGGCTATGGCTACTTTACTGTTTTACTTGGGGAATAATTTATGAAATGGTTTTATGCTTCTTTATTATTGCAAGACAGGTTTTGATGTATTTTGATGTAAAAGGCTTTTAGACCTTATTTTATAAGGTAATGAAATTTGTTTTACTTCCGCTGTTATATATATATATGTTCTGTCTTGTAATATTTCTGTACATGTTTACCAATAATACCCCTCTAAAGCTAGTGCATTCCTTTGCGAGTGACCCTAGCGGAGGTGGGGTGTTACAATAATAAGATGCATGTTCAATTTTGATTTAGACAGAAATGAAAATTGGAATTGTTTTTAAACGAATTTATAAATACTTTATAAAATACGCTTTGAATGGAAATCGATGAAATATATTATATATATATATTTACATGGTTTGAATAAGACGAGTCACAAGGACTGTTCGCGAATTTCGACCATGAACTTTAAATTGGCATGAGATCTGACCGTCAAATTCTCCTAAAACCGGAACAATTGGGTTCGTATCGAAAAGATTTTTCAAATGAATATAAGGGATTTAAATTGAATGGTTGGATTTTAAAATATGTCCAAATCAGTTTTGGAAAGGTCGTTATGGATGCAGTTCGGTGGCCGATGTTGAAAACCGACTGTAAGGGCCTTAATGAAATTATTAAAATATGGGAAAATTTTGTAAAATCATAATAAATGGTTCAAAAAGATTTTGGATGAAATTTTCCACATTTGAAAAGATAAAAGATATTTTTATCCGAAGAAACTAGTTGATAACTAGAATAATGATCCAATGATTTTTTTAAATAATAAATTGGATTTGCGAACGGTTTTGTCATAACTAGAAGTTTCCAATATATAAATTGGAATTAAATGGAGAATGGGATTTTTAGGTTTGTCGTGAATGGTATTTTCATTAATGTTGTTCTTGAACCCATTTAGGAATGGAATGAATCTTTTAAGTAAGATTTAGAGAAGTTTTCCAATTTATTTAATTAAATTGGAATTGAATGGAATTCGAGTTAGTAATAATCAAGATGAGTTTTTGTGAAGGAAGGCGTTTACTATTTATGGAATTTAAAAGGCTTCACCGCTATTCCACTTATAGTATTAATCTGATACGGAAATTTATTTCGATTATAAATGGTTCAGATTTCCGTGAAGATTCCGTATAAAATGGAAGATGATTTTAGGTTTATCGTGAATGTTGTTTTACATGAAATTTGTTCTTTAACCCAAGTAAAGACAAGATTAATTTCCAAAGGTTAAATAATCATTAAGTAATGATTTTTGAAGATTAAAATTAAGTTGGGTTTTTAATGAATCTTTAATTAGTTTGAATTGAAGAAAGAAGTAATTAAATTTACCAAGCAAGAGAAGTATTCGAAATGGAGTACCACTAGTTTTACACCATACCATAGTTAGATCTTTAATTTGCTTTGAAACGTCAAGTGGTAATTAAATTTACCGATAACACGATGTGTGTTAAATATGGAGTACCACCAGTTTTTCTCCATGGGATGAGTAGGTTGGGGTTGGGATAAATGAAATAAACGATTACTTCGGTAAGGCTTGATAATCCCAACTAGTTATATAAACCTTAATTTGGTTTAAGTTATGAAAAGATATAATAAAATCATTTGCAATGGTTTTCAAAGAAAGATTTAAACAAGTGGTTTAAATGAATTAAAATCTTTAACAAAATTAATGGGAATTTTTTTCCCAGAGTTATGAATATTTGAATAAAAGAATATTCTGGATTGGAATGCGGTGTACGATGTGTTTGTATATCACTTGATTATAAGATGCGCAAGTTATTTGGAAATACAAGGTTTAACCCATTCTGAAAAACTGTTACGATGATTAAAAGGCGAAGATATTGAAGACAGTGCAAGACTGACAATCTTCACATCGAATGGATTTACTATTGATGCCCTGGATGGAGTTGCAGCCTTAAAGGGGTTATGGTGGTAGTTTTCCGGACGTACTTGTTGATTGTTCGGATGCAAAGGCCTCTCTACCTGTATTGGACATATAGGATGAGGAATAAGGTGCCTCGGGTTTCGTTTAGACCCAGGACGAATTTGTAAATGGATTGTGTGTCTAACGTTGAATTTCGTTACATATCGATTGATTGCTATTAAATATATACCTATTTGGTTGAGGAGAATTAGTTCTCTTGCTTAACACCCTTCTCTTACACGTACGAACTTAGAGGTTATATATTGGTAGACATCAGTCGTATGGTATGGATTGTCAAATATTGAGATGCAGTGATCAAAGCTTTTGTTGAAAAGCAGAGCTTTGTGGATGATGATCAAAGCATGGTTTTAAATAGCACAGCTTTGTGTATATCGTTAATTCGTGAACTTCACACCCCGGTATGAGTCAAAAATGGGATTAGGGACAATAGGGAGGACATACGTTTCTTTCTAGCTAGAAGTAGTGTCATGGTATGGAGCCCAAACATTTTTACTTATGTGGATGATGGATAGCGAGGCGCCTCGGATTTGATTGGTCGACATACTGACCATTTTGGAGGTCTGATAGTACCGAAAAACGTATTGTTCACTAATAACCAATCCACAAAAGTAAGTGTGGACCGGCCCTAGCGCTCCCAAAGGGGTACTAAGGGCGTGATCCTGAGACACACGCTAGAGTGTCTCGAAACCGGTAAGGATGATCCCTTGCCTCGACTCATAGATGGAATCCAATTTCCAATATGTGACTTTTCAGTTTTAGTTGTAAACTTATATGGCGACATAGCAGGATGGAGTACTATGTCGTCTATGATTGATACATTTATATTCGAAGTTGTTTTCTACACTATGCACTTATAGTAATATCAATATGATTTGTTTTAAAGGTATCAAGCATGTTTGGCTATTGTAAGCTAAAACTCTATCCTCCGGCTTGCGTTGCATTGTGTGATGGGGCCTGAGTTTTACAATAGCTTCATTTTTCAAAAAACATTGCATTGTTTTTGTTTTAAACTGATATTCATGCAGAGTAAACCTGTTCCGTGTCATACGGCGTGGTCCCTTGATTTTTTCAACTTTTAAAGTACAGATTTAATAACTGTTTTAAGCTCTTACACCAGTCCCATGACTGATCTAGAATTTATTGTTTACGCTTAAACTCTAGGTGCCCATATTTTCCACACAGGCAACTAGTAGTTTTGGTTTTACAGATATTTATTTAATAGGTTCCTGGTTTACAGCTCAAGCTATATTCAGAAAGCTTTGTATCCGTGTATTTATTTCGCTTGTGTTAATTGATGTATTTCCACTTGCATTGTATATACATTTTATTTCTGCTACTATGTAAATTATCAGTCACTGATATTATTTTTCCACCGTGTATATTATTTATTCGTACTCTGATGAAAATTGTTGTAATAGCAATAAAAAGTTCTGTTGTTTTGTGTTATAATGCATCGTGTTCTCATACAATCGCGCTTTTCCATCTCTTCGGAGATCGTGGGAATTCACAGTGTAACAAATTATTTCGTCGATATTCGAGTCCCTTTGCAAAAATAGCGCTGGTTTGAGTTCAAATTTCGATTTATTTATATTTTAATTTATGTATTACCACAAAATAACTTTGATTGGCGCAAAACTTGAAATCTGTTAATAAGTAGTCATTACGGATTTAGTAAAATATGTTTCGTTGAAATCTGAGGTCATTTGAATAAGAACTTTTTTTAAAGGTCCAAATTAAAATTGATATAAATCATAAAAATCAATATAATAATAATAAATTATTATCAGATAAAATTTCATATAGCTTCAAAATAAACTATTTCTGGTTTCAAACATTTAAATTCCAAGTTAAAACGATATTAAATTTACAATAAATTCCCTTTATTTGTCGTTGTGGTTTATAAATGATTCTATAGCAACCTTTTGATAATTTGATTTGGGCATAATTAAAAATCCATAAGATGAAATCTCCATTTTTCTCTTTCATTAGGAAATTATTATCCAATAGATTCGGACGATTCTTGTTTCACAGAATTCCGATTTACATTGGATCATGTACGTTCAATAGAAGTTCAAAACGTAAAATTACGAACTACCAGGATGCTGCGGCTCATTAAATTATAAATTATACGTTCAACTTCATTTAATAAACGAATTCGTTAGTATAATTTCAATCTAAACATCATTAAATCCTTTGATGTTGCCCAATTCATACTACATTGCAAATCCCACTTATTTTGACTATTTCAAAGTATATTATTATTTTATTATTATTAACTTAATATTCAAAATCATTGAATTCAAGCTATTTAAATTACAAGTCAACGTTTAAAATAATAAAGTAAATTAAATATTTTATCACTAAAATTACGAGATGTTACAAGCATCATGCAACATCCACACGAAGGAGGGAGGAGCACCATATGATCTTAGGGAACGCGGTCGCTGAGGACGCTTGTAGGTCATGAGCTGGAAGCCGGCGGCACTGAATCGAAGTTCGAAGGGTTTGGAGGCAGAGCTGGAAGCGGCGGCGGTGGTAGAGGAGGGGAAAAAGACGGATTGAACGGTGAAGATAGACTAGGGTTTTCCTAGACGAACTTTTTTGTTACCGGCATGAGAAGTCAGTTCCGATATTGATTCTTGTATTCGAAGTTCAGAATGAACTCTTCAACCTTTGATTATTATTATTTTTTTGTCAAATTTAAAGAACGTTAATTTCACTAGTTTAATGGTAGTAAGTGTTGTTTTTCAAGTTTGCAATGGTGGTACAAGACCCAACATCAGTCTTCTAACCATTTTGTGTTTCTTCCTCCTGCTTTGTCCTTGTGTACATAACTTTGGACTATGATTTTCTTTTTAGGCCTAGGCCTCAGTCTGTACAAGGCCGACCGGCAGGGTTGATAGTGTTGTTATAAAAGGGCACTGTTGATTTATCCATTGCTACACCTAGCAAGAGGGTTAAAAGATGGTTTTGTTCATCTTAAAAAATAAGAATAAAATAGAAAATGGAGAATAGAAAATTTGTAGTAAAAGCACAGCAACGGACGAACAAGACGAGCTTCAATGCTCAAGCAAACTGGTCGAGCCAAGGTGCAAACATAAGACAAATGTTGTGAAGCACAAACAAATATATTTGGCTTTATTTTCATGTGAGCTCAAGTCTTGTAAAAGGTAAAATGGATGCAATATTTCATTTCTTTAGCACAGATACATGCATTTCATTAAAATAGTATACATGCATTTTTAGCTAGGTAATTTATAAAGTTGCATTGGAAACAGCTATCACCTAATAGTAGGAAACAACTAAACAATTACAAAATAGTCAAATTTAAAATATCTTATTGGAAATATAAAATGCAGAAAAATATGAATGTCATGTCGAGCACTTACAATTGTGCCAAGCATGGGCTAAACAAATTTTGTTAGTTTTAAATATAAATCCAAATACATACATAGAATATTCTAGTCTATAAATATCAATCTTTCAGTCTTCCTCAACCGCATTCATTTCCCAGAACCATGGCACATATCCAATCACATTTCCTAGTATTCATTTTCCTTCGTTCATTTTCGAATATCTCTATAAATGCAGATTTCTACAATGATACATTCTTCAACCGGTGGTTCCAAAACACTGCAATATGGGGCGTAGAGAAGGCGAATATCTTGCTCTGATGCTCAACAATGTTTCAGGTAAACGTAACACCGTACACCTTCATTACACTGAAGATCATAGCTTTTATTAATTTCTAAATATATATTAGGCTCTGGAATTGAAACTAGAAAAGAATACTTGTTTGGAAGTATAGAAATGCAGATAAAACTGGTCGAAGGGAACTCCGCTGGGACTGTGACAACATACTACGTAAGCCCTCAAAACCATACCACATATCAAAAAAGAAAGTACTACTTTTTACTAACTTGTAGTCTTATACAATCTTCCTCTACATGCAAAGCTATCATCTAAAGGAAGCAATCATGACGAATAGACTTTGAGTTCATTGGTAACAGATCAGGGCAACCTTACATCATACAAACAAACGTGTACACACAAGCTGTAGGCAACAGGGAGCAACAATTCTACCCATGGTTCGATCCAACCATCGATTTTCACAACTATACCATACACTGGAACCCTTACCAGATCGTGTAAGCTCTTGAGTGTAACATTTTATAATATTGAGTTTTGTTGTGTAACTGTTAATCTTTTGTTGTATGTGCAGGTGGTTAGTAGATAGCATACCGATTAGATTGTTCAAAAATCATGAAAGCATAGGGGTAGCATGCCCGAAAAGGCAGGCGATGAAGGCATATTCGAGCATATGGAACGTGGACTATTGGGCAACAAGAGGAGGACTGGACAAAATAGACTGGACTGGTGCACCTTTTATAGCAAGGTATCGGCAACTACGGCTTAGGGCTTGCGAGTGGAAAGGAGTGAACAACGCAGATGAATGTGAAGCTCCAGGTAACTGGTGGAGTCAGGAAGAGTATAGTAGGTTGAGTTATGCACAGATGGGGGAGTTGGAATGGGTAAGAAGTAATTACTTGATCTATGAGTATTATGGTGATACTGCCACGTTTAATGGGTTGTTTCCTCCTGAGTGTTCTCGCTGATCGTTTTTTTGTTGATTGTATTTCATGTTGGTAATTTTTATTCTAATCCACAGTTTTACTGAGTTAATCCACCATTTTACTTTAATAAGTTAATCGACAACTATTTTGTAATTTAATTCACAAGCGGATTAACTTAAAGATTTCACCATATTATATAGTTAACAATCGAGTTTGTGCTTCTTGTTTTTTAAATCATCCATCTTGTTTTTTTTTCTTCTTTCACGGCTTCAACAAGCCACTGGTCATCATCATCGTTTATTAGTCTTGAAGAAAGCCCTTGATTTCCTGCAATTTCCTTAGTACTGTAACAACCATCTACCTCATCAAGATGTAAACGACTTCTCTTCTCAGACATGTTTCTATCAATTTCTCAAGATTTCAGAAAATAGCTAACTACAATTATATGTCATAATGGTGATATTAAAAAAAATACAATTTTGTATAAAATTAATCAAATTCAAAAAAAAAAATTTGAAAGTTAAGCGCAAAATTTTATTACTACTATAGAATTTACATGGTAAACAACTTCTAGTTAGTACATAACTAACCCTTACAACAACCAGCTACTTATAGACTAGCTATAGCTTCACGTGACCAAAAAACTATGTATGATGAATCAAAAAAGCTAACAATTATAGACTTTCTTCTTATCATATTACATATAAAAAAATGGAGAAACCAGCCTGCTCATCTTAAAACTGCATCATCAGGAAGCCGCAATTATCAAATGCAGATATTAACAAACACAGTAGCCACATCAAACCTTGCTGTAGGAAATTTCAAAAAAATAAAATAAATAAACTACTTACTGTTATGTTGAATTACTCCGCTTAACACCTAGGCTTATATTTAGATGCTAGGATTCCAGTACTAAGAAGATGACGGAAAACGCACAGAATAAAATGGAGAAGAAGAGAAAATATGTACGACTTTTTTTGTGTGGATACACTGAATAAAATTTAAGTTTCAGTAAAAGTCAACAATCCTTTAAAACAGGGTGGATTAACTTACTAATAATGTGGATTAGATAAAAATTACCTTTCATGTTTGGCTTGTCTTGACTGTTGGATTTTGATTGAGAGTGCACTATAAATGTTGTGTTTACATATTGATTTGTTTTTCTTCGCATTTCTATGCAAGAAGAGAATCTTACTGCATATTCGTAAGCATATTGATTAATCAAATAATAATTACCTGATAGGGGTGAAATATCATATTTTTACCTATATATTGGAAGTAAAATACCTTTGAATTTATTTTAGTCTTTTTAATATCAATAAACAATTCTACTGAAAGAGAAGGAAAAGTCGGGGGGGGGGGGGAGTTCAAACGGCAGATAAAACCGAAACGATACTCTCTTTTGCAAGGCACAACAATTGCGAAATCAAAATCTAGCAATAATGTTCCCTCTGAATTACAAGCTCCAACACAAGAAATACACGAAATTAGTTAGCTTTTGAGTATTAGAATATGCAAAGAGCGGCTTATATTTTACACTATGTTACACGTTGCTTTTACATAGTTGTATATAGCCTGTTGTCTTTTGAGCAGTGCTGTGATACATGGGTCGTACTAAAGCGTGTTATGCTGTATATAAATAAAGACATATCGTGTACAGTTTGATTCATCAATTCATAATACAAACTTTTACATTCTGAAAAATATCTGATTACTCTAACATGGTATCAGAGCCATTATCTTCTTAACAGCAATTCTTGATATGTATTTCTCTTTAAAATCTCTTTAGCGATTTAAGCACAAGAGGGGATTGATCGAAGATCAATCATCATCATTGGGCATATGCCGTCCTCACACAGTTGATTTCAGATCAACTGCACCGGTTGCGACAGTTACCTTCAGCCTCTATGGTTCTCATCACCGTTGTGTCGTCCTTGATCATCAAATACAAGGTTAAACCTTGTATTTGAGTGACCCGATCAGAGTGCGATTCTTGAAGCAGTTCTTGACTGCTTTTTATCTTTGTTCCATCCCTTTTAGCCCTCTTTTCCGTCAGTTGTCCTTCAATCATGGCTGGAACCGATGCCTCATCTGCGTCACCAGCGTTTTGCAAAAACTGGTCAGTCAACTGTCGATTTCACGTAAGAATTAATCAAACTAACTATTAAACCGCAAAGCCAACTTAACTCGATTCAATTGGACGAATCAAACTTCTTGCTCTGGAATCTGCAGATTGAAACGACAGCAAAATGTTATGGACTCGAGGAATACTTATATGGTTCGAAAATGATTCCTACAAAATATGTAAGAGATTCCAAAGAGAAACTTGTTTTAAATTCAGAATTCACTACATACCAAAGACCAGACAATTTGATAATCTCCCGGATCATGTCATCAGTGGGCACAAATTTGCTGCCAACTACTCGGTTGTAATTCTTCTCATGATATTTGGGCAACATTAGATAGAGTTTTCACCTCTCAATCCTCTTCAAGAGTTCTCCACAACAAAAGGCAACTTCAAAATATCAAGAAAGAGAATGCAACCATGAATGAATATCTCAAGATGGTAAAGAACTTGTGTGATCAATTGGCCTGCACTGGCCAAAAGATCACAGAGAATGAACAAGTTCTTTACATTGTGAGTGGTCTCGATGATGATTACGAAGCAGTGGTTGCATTCATAGCATCAATAGAGCCAACTCCTTCACTATAGAGTGTATACTCAATGCTTTTAAGTCATGAAGGCAGAATTCAGCAAAAGAAAGAAGTGAATACTAAAATTAACCTGACCACCAGCAAACTCAAGAATCATGATCAGGGAAATAACTCAAAGAATCAGTCAAATACTTACCAGAGAGGTGGACAACCTGGTAAAGGATGTGGAAGATCTGGTAGAGGAAATAATAACAGACCTAAGTGCCAGATTTGTGACAAGATTGGCCACATGGAAAACAGATGTTATTTTAGATTCAACAATAGCTACAACACTAGTCAATCAAGAAGTAATAATCAAAATAATCCTGTAGCAAACATGATTAATAGTCAAAGTGATAATAAAAGCACACAAGAATCTGGAAATGAGTCAGCCAGTGTTTTTGATGCTCAAGATAATGCATGGTATCCAGATTTAGGGGCCATAAATCATGTGACCAACAACTTAAACAACCTTAATCTCGAAAACAGGGAATATAGAGGTAAGCAATCCCTATCTATGGGTAATTGCACCACTGCCTATATTACACACACTGGTCACACATGCATTAAGGATACTAGACAATTATTTCTAAACAATCATTTAAGGGTACCCAATACCAGGAAAAATCCCATAAGTGTGTCACAATGTGCTAGAGACAACAATGTTTCATTTGAATTCTACCCAAACCATTGCCTAGTTAGAGATCTTATAACTTAGTAAATTCTATTGCAAGGTAATGACACAACAAAAGAATTCTGAATTTCCTACGCCAATTTGGCATAAGTACGGCATAGGGAATCAAATTTCCCTACGCCAAAAAAGAAGTTGCAAAACAACTCATTGCAAATATTTCCCTATGCCATCCCTACGCCTACATGCTTACGCCATCCCTACGTCAAGTTACCCATGCAAAATTCCCTACACTGTCCCTACGTCAAGTTTCTTACACCATCCCTACGCCAAATTCCCTACGCCATCACTACGCCAAGTCCCCTACGCCGTATTCCTACGCATTCCCTACACCAAGTTTCATATGCATTCTTACCCATTCCATACGCATTCCCTATGCCTCCGTATACCAAAATTCAATATGGTTATTTTATATTTATCTTCATCTACCACATATCATAATAAAACCGAACATATGAAAAATCGTAACAATATATGTCAATAAAAACATTGATGTAAAATAAATATCATGGTCAAATTACCATAAACTTGCTACAAATGTATTTAAAACAAATAATGCCCAACAAACAATAAATAAAGTTGCTACATAACTCAAACATGGTTGTTTCATCTAATTCAAACATCATGTAATGTACCTTATACAAATAGAACATCAAACGCACTACAAAAATAAGAATAACTCATAAAGTACGTCATATATGCGATTCTTGCTCCCGCCTTAACCCTAGTATAAACTCTTGCACATAACTCATCTCTGCATGGAATCTAAACCCCCTTGTAGTTTGTTAATCGTGACATTCATTTCTCTTTGTCATCTGAAACTCCAAACCTAGCAGTGTATGTATTGTCTCCGTATATCTATACATAATTTTTTTAATTCAATTAGCACAACGAATAAATTTTATAATACAATTTGCAAAATACAATTAAGTAAAACAAGCCTTATGGATCAGTTCTAACAGACCTTTAAGCTTACAAAATACAAATAATTGTTATAAACATTGAACAAAAAATTGAAAGGATTGAAGAAGAAGAAATTGTCCAAAGTTTAATTAATCGATCCAAATTTAAATGTGTGACGTTGTCTTGAACTTCAAATTCAAGATAAAGTAGTGAAACTGCAATGAGGTTAAGTCATCCCCAAAAAAATAAAATTAAATGTGTAATTTTCATGTTTTGTAATCTACTTTTCTCCAACAGTCCCCATGGAACTACATGTATATTCAATATTGAGCTTAGGATTTCAGACACATAAAAAATATTAGCACAAAGTACAAGGCTATTAAATATTTACCCTTCTTGCATAGTAACATATTTTCTCTATTTTAGCGTTATTGAATTCGGAAAGATCTTAACAGCGATGTGTTGTTTTATCAATTTTATCTCCAGGATAGTAAATTATGTTCATAAATATTTTGTCCAATGTCAGAGTTCATGAGTAGATTTTCCAAAGGCTCTGTTTCATTGAGCCTTTCGGCTCAGTTCATCGAGCCTTAAGGCACTGTTTTAACTGCGCCGAAAGGCTCAGTTAAAACTGAGCCCAAAGGCTCAGTTTCGCGAGCCTTTCGGCTCAGTTTTAACCGAGCCTTACGACTCAATGAAGTTGTATGGCTCAGTTTCAATATATGCTTTTTAGCTTTGATTCTCTGCATTTTTCATACATATCTAGCGTCCCTTCAATTTGTATTTCATTAGACAAGTTTTTTCATATATTGCATAACAAATATTACATAGTTGATTTTGCATTTGGTAAGAAGTATTTATTTAATAATATTAAATTTACTAGTTCAAATAAAGTTTTGTGCTTAGCAATACTATTTTTTACTGCGGATAATCCACCAAAAGCACTGGTTTGTTTTGAAATTTTTATGATCGCTTCCCTTATTTTGAAAAAGCTAATTCCAGAATACCCAATGCACTATTTCCCTATAAAAATAAATAGAATTAAGGTTTAAAATATTTATCACTGAGTAAATATTTGAAAGTTGACATATGTCTGCCGAGTTATTTGAGTAAGTGAGTAACAATAGTGGATATTCTCAGGTTTTGACTTAAACGCTTTAGTTAAATCAAGAGAGGTAACACTGATGAATACCTTCGCATTCTGTTTGTATGGCAAATTTCTCTATTGTGGTCAATGTTGTATGGAAAAATACTCACCTAGTTGAACCAATTTCGAATATTACATGTATTATATATGATGATAAACTAACAAGATAAACATAAAAAGATAACAAAAATAAAAACAGGGCAGACAATAATATTTTTAACTTACGGTATCATCGTAAGATCCGATAACAAATTCTCTGCCTGTTGGACAATAGCCATTATCCATCCTGAAATAAAATGGCACACACTACTTATTTAACTTGAACATACAAACCAAAAAAAAAGGAGCAATAGGACTTTGGATTTACGAGTTACATACACTGTAGAAACATGATCTCTGTGAACACACTTGGCTTCTTTTAATTTTCTAGCATCATAGCTATAACATTTGCAATCTTCATTTGCCTGTGCCAGCAAAAGTTTGACATAAATTTGGACGATAAGAATATATAAGCATGATTAAGGAAAATAGTTGGAGCATGATTAAAGAAAAAGATATAGTAATCAATAAAGAATCTAATTATGCAAAGCTAAAAGTATACGGTGACACAAGGCTCAAAATATTTGAATGAATACAAATTTTTCATACGTTCAGCTGTAAAATTCATTCATTCCATCAACAATAATGGAATGTTCTTCCAGTGTCCTTTCTTAGCACTCTAATGTAGAGCGTTAATTTAATTAGTAACTAAACGTCTCCTTAATGAATTGTGTATCTCAGCTTGTCAGAAGAACAAAGGGTGCTTACTTTATAAACTTGACTAGTGATCAAAGTATGGTTCCCTTTTCAATTCTGATGGTTTAAATGTTTCATGCATGTACATTGCGCAGTAACATATAAGCACTGTAATGCTCTAAGATAAAAGTCTTTCGCTAAACCATTTTGGGTCTAGGAAATTGCAAGTCATTATTGTTAACCAGATGTGTGCGTATAGATTTATTTTTATATTTTTGTGGAAGGAGGAAGATAGAAAATATTTCAATTTGAATTTGTTGTCCATGTTGGAATCTATGAAATCTTTCAGTCTGATTTACCTTTACATTTCCTTCACTATTTCTATATGTAGTAGACCGTAGCATTCTCATCTATGTCTCGTTTAAAAAATAAAACTCCTTTGAAACCTATAGATAAAAAACTATAATAATGATACATCAATGGTAATATCACTTTGGAATCCTCCACACCCTCTTTCTTCCATCCCATATTGTCATGCAACTTAAACAAGAATAGCCTAGAATGATTAGAACTTAAACATAATATTATGAGCAATTTTATAAATTACACCGAATCTCACCATTTTGGACAGTATAGAATAATTCAATTGAATCAATTCCCTTTCATAATAGAAATATAGACAGTAAACGCATGAATATCAGTTAGTTTTCTTGTTGTTAGTTGAAGCTGGAGAACTGGAACAC
Organism: Allium sativum; assembly: GCA_030737875.1. NCBI lineage: Eukaryota > Viridiplantae > Streptophyta > Magnoliopsida > Asparagales > Amaryllidaceae > Allium > Allium sativum. The sequence continues at coordinate 442,723,890 of CM060924.1, forward strand.
ATTTTAGTATAGACCTCCTAAAATTTATTTTGACCGAATAATCATAACTAAAATTGCAATAAAAAAAGTACATGCATCACTTCATAATTATGTTAAGATGGACTAATAAAAAATAGGACAGCCATTTTATATTCAACATCTAAGTTAACCTAAATCCAATAATCATGTACTAATAACATAAATGAATGATTCTGTCAAAATTAAAACAGTTTATGTGTAAATAAATAACAATGTAGTCCTAAATTCAGAATAAATTGGTAAAGCAAGCAAATGGAAGGAAAAACCTAGAAAGCTCGTACCTTAAAAAGGCAAAGGTCTGATTAAATATACGTATAGAGAAAAATAAATATCATAGGTGTGTAGAGAAGGCCGGGAGGAGGCGATACGATGATACTTACTTGATTTGAATGAATCGAGGGCGATACAACGCTAGTAGAGGAGGCAGCGGGGCTATGGCACAAGTAGAGAAGACAGGGAGGCGGCGCGGTGGCACTATTGAAGGTGGGGGAAGTGCGGTTGAAGGGGAGGCGCGGTGAAGATGATTTAGGGTTTTTCTTTTTCTATTTTTAATCTGAAACCACGATGGAATGGAAACAAGAGAGAGCGGCTGTTTTAGTGGGTTGAACGGGTATGGTTGTTTAGTGGACCACGATTTCAGAGCCCATTTAAATAAATTCCAACCTGTTTAAAAGGCATAGGAAATGAGTAAGGAATTTCCTACGCAATACCTACAGCTTCCACATATTTTCACGTCTTTCCTACGCTGCGCCTACGCTACGTAGGGATGACATTAGGAATTTTGGGTTGGAAAATTGTCCTCTTTTTTGTAATGTGAACACAATGGATTATACAAGTTTGATGTTGACTTAAGAAATTATTCCGACCTTAACCATGATTTTGGATGTAGCATTTCTGAACTGAAAAAGGATGAAAATTGTAAGATCTTTGACATTTGGTACTGTAAACTAGGTCATCCTAGTAAGAAAATTGTAAATCAGATTCTAAATAATAGTGATATTGTAATTAGTATTTCTGAGTATTACTTCTGTTCATACTGCAAACCAGGAAAGAGCCACAAATTAATGTTTCAAAACTCTGAAACATCTTACAGTAAACCACTTGAGCTCGTTGCAGTGGATTTATGCGGTCTAGCCTTAGTGACCACTGATTACAAATATAACTATTATATATCTTTTATTGATGTGTATTCAAGGCATGTTTGGATTTATTTTATGAAATCAAAATTTGAGACTTATAGTGCAGCAATTAAGTTCATCACAAATGTTGAGAATCAGCTAAACAACAAAGTCAAAGTTCTCCAATCTGATGGAGGTAAAGAATTCCTACCTTGAAAAGATTTTTTCAAGGGCATCACACACAGGTTACATGCCTACAAATCTCTGAGCAAAATGGCCTAATAGAGAGGAAGCATAGACATATCGTCGAAACATGACTAACACTGCTGGCTCAAGGATCATTGCCACTTAAATTTTGGCCAGATGCTTTTGCTATAGCAGTGCATCTTATGAATAGCCTTCCTACCAAAGTACTTGATCTTAAATGTCGTATTGTTTCCTTGACGGGTACTCGAGCTATAATCAAATCCCTATTGCTCTTGAGGGCCAAGAGATAACCACTTTCACTTGTCCCTTCGGTACATTTGCATACCGTCGTATGCCTTTTGGTCTCTGTAATGCACCTACAACCTTTCCGAGGTGCATGATTAGCATTTCTTATGATATGATCGAGCGATTTTTTGGAAGTTTTCATGGATGATTTTTCCATCTTTGGGGATTCTTACATTGAGTGTTTACATCACCTTGATCTTGTTCTTAACCGTTGCAAAGATAAACACTTGACTCTTAATTGGGAAAAATGTCACTTCATGGTCTAACATGGCATTGTTCTAGGACATGTCATCTCTAATAATGGAATAGAAGTAGACAAAGCCAAAATCGAAGTTAACCCATTCCTAAATCCGTTTAGGACATCTGATCCTTTTTAGGTCATGCTGGCTTTTACCGTCGCTTTATAAAGGATTTTAGCAAAATCACTTTACCTTTGACTAGTCTTCTTGGTTAGGATGTTGCTGTAGACTTCAATTCTGATTGCATTCTTCATCTTTTAAGCATCTCAAAAATGAACTTGTCTCTGCTCCTATCATCTGCTCTACCAACTGGAAGCTGCCTTTTGAAATCATGTGTGACGCCTCAAATTTCGCTATAGGCGCTGTCTTAGGATAACGCATCGATAACATTGTTCATGTCATTTACTACGCGAGTAAGACTTTGAACGACGCTCAAATCAATTATATGACCACTGAAATAGAACTCTTGGCAGTCTTTTTTGCTTTAGAAAAATTCAGACCTTATCTAATTGGCTCACACATCACTGTTCATACCGATCACTCCGCACATATGTACCATTTTTAATTAATAAAAATGAATATGAAAAATGAAAATATCATTTTATTGTAAATGCATATATTAGAATTTATATGCAAAATGAAAATATCATTTTATTGTAAATGCATATACTAGAATTTTTATGCAAAATGAAAATATCATTTCATTGTAAATGCATATATTAGAATTTATATGCAAAATGAAAATATCATTTTATTGTAAATGCACATATTAGAGTTTATATGCTTTAACACCACATGTCCATTAATGTCACTCTCAAAGGGAATGCATTAACTTTCATGGAGCATTATTAGTGTATAGAACAGAATATAACAAGACAGATACATATATTGGTACTTCAAAAATTTAAAACAACTTTTACTGCAACGGAGAAATAGTTTGATTACAATAACTTCATAAACCAACAGTAAACCCAAGTACACTTAATATCCATCTTGACAAATTGTTTTCTGAGTACATAAAGTAAAAAGCATAACCCCAACACAAGTAGCCATAAAAGAGATGAGCTGAACTTTACTTTTAGCAATCCAAGCACTTCCAAAAGAGAGAGAAAGATATCCAAGACCAAGCTCCACTAGGACTAGTCCCACCCTAGGAACCTGGGGGGAAGGGGGGAAAGGAAGAAAAAAAGGCAAAAACAAGGGGGTCAGACATAAAATCTGGCAAGTATAATAACTTTAACAATATAATTATTAAAGTAATTAGGATAAGGCATAAACTGGTAAAACAAGGTATGACTGTGAAACAAGTGGGCATGACAAAGCAAACAAGAGGAATATTCTGGCGTTAATCTCGTTCCTAATCACTATAGGATAATTACTATATTGCACTAGTACTAGTTACCTTTGAAGTTGATCCTGCCTACAGAACATAATAATGATAATAGTAGTTTTGTGTACCCCTATCTGCCTTCATAGGTGTCGCCTGCCCCTATCTCCACTAGTTGTACCCACTACCCCCATGTGATCGGCTCCCTAACTCGTAGATACCTGTGCCGGTCCCACAGTGGGGTGTATCACTCCCCAAAGTGGCAACCCGATGCCACTAAAGATGCATGACTTATCTGCACGATGCAACAACGTCTTACCCACCAGCCCGGGCCCACGCATGCACATGACCCCATTGGACTAGCGTTGCCACCGCTAACCCGTTTTGACCTCTTACAATCAAAGCTAGTAAGCGTGTCCCGTCCTCGATTTAACTCGAGCTCACAAAGATATTTAATGGGTTACAGGTTTGAAAAGGATCCACATACTTGACACAAGCTTTCCACCTATGCTTGGTCCCCACTAGAACTTCCCACTTAACCCCTTCTTATTCATGTCTTCTTACGTGTTTTGAACTTGGTTAAGTGTTTCTAATCATATTTCACATGCCACCAAGGCCACCCACTTAACCCCCATGTCCCACCACATGTTTATCTGGTTAAGTGTTACTTAATTCATTAGAACCGTAACCTTGTAAAGACCTCCCGCATTAGACTATCGCTTGTCGTTGCTAGATTTGCCGGGCGGGTCAGGGCAGTCTCATACCGCAAACGAGCCTAACCTCGTGTCTTTACAATTGTTACGCATTTAATTCGTGTCTTTGACCTCTCACATTAGACTACCGTTTGTGGTTGCTGGATTTGCCGGGTGGGTCCGGGCAGTCTTATACCACAAACGAGTCTAACCTCGTGTCTTAGGCGGTTAATTATTACACATAATTATTTAACCCCAAATTGGATTAATATCCCTATTCAAATTTGTCAATAAATTCCAAATTTATTTATGTCCATAATTGTCACCTAAATTATGTCCATAATTTCTGGTATATAATTTATACCAATTAATGTCTCAAATTAATTATATGCCTTTTAAGGCCATTTTATGCCAATTCACAATTATGTATATTCAATATTTTCCCATTGTCCCCACGCTAATCGTACGTTTTGATATGACATATGTTAGACTCGCAATAGTCCAACTTATAAAAGAAAAGAAACATCACAACTTGCATAACACATAAAATAGATCTAAGAATCATGACATAAGTTTACATAGCCAATAACTTGCATAGGCAATACACAAATTTGCATAAACTATCATGGATCTAAATATAGATCTAAACATAAAGATGTGAACTTGCATATATGGATATGGTTTTCCTATAACTTGCATATGAATTTCATTCAAACTAGCATATGATTCACATAAAAACTAGCATAGGCAATGGGCCTATAGAACATAAATTTGCATAACTATGTACTACCATGGATCTAAATATAGATCTAAACATAAAGATGTGGACTTGCATATGGATCTAAACATGTAAATTAATGTCACATGTTTTGCATAAAAACTAGCATATGTATCTACATGATTCACATATGAACTTGTGTATAGTCCACCTACAGACTTGCATAAGATTCTCATGTGTTTTAACATCCAAAACTTGCATAAAATTCAAAAACTAGCATATGATTTAACACCCCAAACTTGCATAAGATTCATATACATATGATTTAACACAAATTTACATAAAATGAATCAAGTTAAACATGTACAATTGAACATATGAAATAGATCCACAATAACAAAACTGTCAACCATCGCATCGCATGATTCAAAGTCATATTCTTGTAATCCCAATTATAACTTATCACAATTAAATTAATTAATTATTTTGTGAAAGAAATTATACTCACAAACAAAAGAATAGTATTGTTTTTCTGGGATCTGTGTTCTGAAACTGAATTGCTCGCCTTTGATGTAGACTAATTGTTATTCTAATTTAGATTAGATTTTGATTCTTGCTTCTATCTTATTTTTGAGTTGAAAGAGAATGGCGGCCACTCTAGGATCTCCATTGACGGCATGGCGGCTCTTGGTATGAATTAGTGTGATTTTAGGTTGAGAGTTAGGTTGCTTATATAGAATTTTAATTAATTAAGAGCCGTCAGATTAACCTAGAAACAATCAAGACCATCCAGTTAAGATAGAATAATACCTCAGCCCTAATGACTTAGGAATGAGTCAAAACTGCGTCATCTTTCAGATCTGCCCGGGGGGGGGGGGGGTAGTTCGACCCCCTGGTCGACCTGTATAGGGAGGTCGACCCCCTAGTCGACCTGGCCTTGGGCGGGAATTTTCCCGCCCATCCCGCTTCCCTGTTTTGAATTTTAAATTTCAAACTTTTTGATTCGAGCTGTTTTTAATTTACTTAAATTCTGAAACTTCGTAAGGCCATAACTTCTTTATACGAAGTCCGATTCACACAAATTCGGACTCTATCTCAAGCAGAATTCCTAGATGAACATAATGGCATAACCCGTTTCCCTTAATTCTCACATTTTAATTTTAATATTTAAAATCACAGGGTGTTACATTCTCCCCTCCTTAAAGGATTTTTCCCCCGAAATCTCCAAGTTAAGGAGAATGGATATCCTAACATCTAATCATCCATCTAATCAACCATCAAACACAGGCATCCATTGTCCTTACAATATTTCTAATGTTGTATGAACATATGCAAAAAGTGTGTGTATATGTTCCTTATCTAATGCAAAATTAATCGGTCTACTGATTTAGTTGACCTCCTTAATGCAAATCATGATAGTGTCATGCGTCAATTATGCATGCGAAAGAATCCTATCGATACATATTATTTCTACATGTATGCACAACCATTCATCAAAATGCAACATCCATATAATAACACAACCATTATACATCCATTAATTTAGATATGCACACACATTTATATGCAACATGAAGGTGATTGAGCCGATCTAGTGCCTAATGTGTGTGTAAATGCATCCACGAGCAACCACCAGCAACCACTTGCATCCATTTGCATCCACCAAACATAACATGTCTCAAACACATGTTTGCAACCATAGGGTTCTTCCTAACTAAAGATCGACGATGTCATCGCAAAGATAATACTAAATGATAGGACAAGTATCAACAAAGCGGTAGAAAAAGGAAAAGTTAAAAACATACCCTCAAAAAGGAAAGGGTACAGCGTACGCATCTTGTCTTCCGTCTCCCAAGTCGCGTCTCATTGATCGTCTCCCCATTGCACTTTGAAAAACTTGACCTCTTTGTTGCGTAGCTTTTTGACCTCTGATCCGAGAATGCGTGTAGGAGCTCGTCTAATCGTGGCATTGTGCTCTACTTCCACTTCTTCGAGCGTGCTCGGCTCCATCACTTCCGCCGTATCGTGTAAACACTTACGCAAATGCGAAACGTGAAACACGTCATGAACACCACTGAGCTTCTCTGGCAACTCTACTCTATACGCCATCTGCCCAATCCTCTTTGTAATTGGGAAGGGTCCTACGAACCTTGGTGCCAACTTCCCTACCGATCCAAAACGGACTACGTTTCTCAATGGTGACACCTTAATAAAAACCATGTCCCCAATATTGAACTCAAGATCGGTTCGTCTCTTATCAGCATATGACTTCTGTCGGTCCTGCGCCGTCTTCATTCGCCGTCGAATCAGGTCTATCTTCTCCAAAGTCTCCCTAATCATGTTGGGTCCAAGCAAAACCTTGTCTGTGGATTCCCACCAACAAGTAGGTGATCGGCACGGTCATCCATAAAGAGCCTCAAAAGGTGCCATGCCAATGCTAGCCTGAAAGCTATTATTATAGGCGAACTCTGCTAATGGAAGACGTTCTTCCCATGTTCCTCCAAAGTCTAGGATGCATAGCCTCAGAAGGTCTTCTAGAATCTGATTCACTCTCTCGGTCTGGCCGTACGTCTGAGGGTGATAAGAGGTATTTAAGCATAATTGTGTTCCAACCGCCTCTTGTAAGCTTTTCCAAAATTCGCTTGTGAAAATGAGATCTCTATCGCTTACAATGCTAGAGGGTATGCCGTGCAGACGAACTATCTCTCGAAGGTAAACAGATGCTAACCATGCAGCGGTCCTTCTACTTTTAACGGGAATAAAATGAGCATTTTTGGTAAGTCTGTCTACAGTTACCCAAATCCCCGTATTACCCGTCCTTGATCTTGGTAACCCATCTACAAAATCCATGGAAACACTTTCCCATTTCCACAGCAGAATCTCTAAAGGGTGGAGCAAACCACCGGGCTTCTTTTGTTCCGCCTTGACCTGTTGGCACACTAAACATCTAGAAACGAACTCAGGCACGTCCTTCTTCATTCCGGCCCAAAAGAAAACTCGCTTCATATCCCTATACATCTTGTCACCACCGGGATGTATGGTCATCTTAGAGTGATGTGAGTCTTCAAGAATTGCCTTCTTCAAACTCTCGTCTTGTGGTACGCAAAGTCTCCCATCTCTACGCAGCCAACCTCTCTCATCTATAGCATATCTATTAAGATGACTCGAAGACTCCCCTGCTATAAGCTTGCCTGCTATCTCAACCAACTGTGGGTCATCCCGCTGTGCCTCTCCAACTCGCCCCAAAAGTGTAGGTTGCACCTCTAACGATGCCAACAATCTGGGTACGTAATCGACAGAGGGTCTGAAGTCAAATGCAGATATATACTCCAAACTCTGCCGCTCTACGAAAAAAGGACCTAAAGTCAACTTCTTTCTACTTAAGGCGTCGGCTACAACGTTACCCTTGCCGGGGGTATATGCGATCTCAAAATCGTAGGATGCCAAAAACTCCATCCACCTCTGCTGCCTCAAGTTTAGGTCCTTCTGAGAGAATAAGAACTTTAGCGACTTATGGTCTGTATACAACTCAAAACTTTCGCCAAGCAAATAATGACGCCATGACTTAAGCGCAAAAACTATGGCAGCCAACTCTAAGTCGTGGGTAGGGTAATTTTTCTCGTGGGCTTTCAACTGCCTTCCACCATAGCATATCACCCTTCCCTCTTGCATTAAAACTGCGCCAAGCCCTGTCCCGCAAGCATCGGTACATACTGTGAATGGCTTACTCTCGTCTGACAAAACTAAAACTGGAGTTGTTGTTAAAGCCCTCTTCAGACGTTGGAAAGCATCGTCACAGTCAACATCCCAAGCAAAAGTCAAGTTCTTCTTCGTTAACCGAGTGAGTGGGGCTGATATCTTCGTGAAGTCCTTAATGAACTTCCTATAATAACCAGCCAGCCCTAAAAAGCTTCTTACTTCTGTTGCGTTCTTAGGAACCTTCCAATCTTGGATCGCCACCACCTTTGCAGGATCCACAGCTATCCCTTCCTTAGAGACCACGTGTCCTAAGAACCTCACTTCTTTTCTCCAAAAATGGCATTTGGAGAACTTATCTTTAAGTTGATGCGCTCGTAGGGTCTCTAAGACTTCCCTAAGATGTAGGGCATGCCCTTCTTCATTTTTAGAGAAAATCAGGATATCGTCCACAAAGACTACCACAAACTTGTTTAGAAATTCCCTAAACACCCTACTCATTAAGTCAACAAAGTATGCGGGTGCATTCGTCAAACCAAAAGGTATGACGAGCCACTCGAAGAAACCGTCAGGAGTTCTAAATGCAGTCTCGTCTATACTATCTTCAGCCACCCATAGCTGATGAAACCCTATAGTCAAATCCAGTTGTGAGAAAGCCAAAGCACCCACCAACTGATCAAATAAATCATCTGTCCTCGGCAATGGGTGTCTGTTCTTCTTTGTGAGCTTATTCAACTCTCTATAGTCCTTGCACAATCTAAGTGAACCATCAGCTTTCATAGCAAAAACGACTAGAGCACCCCACTCCGAAATACTTCTTCTTATGAACCCCTTCTCAAGCAACTCTTTCACTTGCTTACTGATTTCTCTTCTCTCTCTCGGATCCATGTGGCACACTGGTAATGCAACTGGCTTTGCATTATCTACTAGGTATATTCGAAAGTCTATCTCGTGCCTCGGGGGTAAACTTCGAACTTCATTGAAAACGTCACTATATTCACGGACCACACGAACAAATTCCAAATCATCATTGGATGCGTCAAGGGATTCTAGGTAGCTAAGCATTACCATACCTCTAGGGTCACAAGAAATATCAAGGGTCTTTCCATAATGAGTCAACTATCTAACTACCCTTCTTTCACAATCTAGGATGACACCGTATCTAGCTAGCCAATCCATGCCTAGAATCAAGCCGTAGCCCATGAAGCCAAGAACGAAGGCGTTGCATTCAAAACCAACGCCCAAGATAGACACTCTCAAATCCCGGCAAATCATTGAAAGATGAGCCGAACCACCAATAGGATTTGAGACTACTATGGGATCCGTAACTAGACTAGTATTTAGGTGCAGTGTTTCAACTAACAAAGCAGATACAAACGAGTGTGAAGCGCTAGATTCAAACAAAGTACGAACAGGATGATCAAACAAAAAAATTAAGCTTTCAACGGAAATGTTTCTACCTCTCTCCTGTCCTGGTGCCATGAGAGCATGAACCTGCCCTCTTGCCTGTCCTGGTGCAATGAGAGCCTGAATCTGCCCTCCAGAAGTGGACCCTGTCCTTTTCCCTTACCCTTGTTTCCTCGGGTAGTCTTTAATTAGATGTCATGCCTCTCCACAGTGGAAGCAGCCAATCTTCTTCTTTTTCATACAGTCCTTGCTCAAATGGCCTGGTGTCCCACTATTAAAGCACCTTTTCTTTCCTTTGCTATTGTTATTCTTACCACCTTTCTTGTTTTGCTGTTGTGATTTCTTGTGATCCCCTTTCTTCTCCGGTGCCTTATTAGAATTAGCACCTTTCTCCTCTTCATGCATAAGCGCCATGTCAACCAATCTCTCAAAGGTAGCCCCCATCGGAATGTGGGTCATAGCCAATCCGTGTAGCAGCTCATTCAAGCCTTTAACGAACCTCAGATCCTTCTTCTCAGGTGTGTTCACCAAGTCTAAGCCAAATCTCGCCAACTGATTGAACTTGTTGATGTACTCCTTTACTGACAAAATTCCTTGCTTCAATGCTAAGAACCTCTCCATATATAAATTTTCTTCTACTCATGAGACAAATTTCATCTCGAACCTATGCCTGAAATCCATCCATGTTTCCGCTGGACGCTCCCCATTCGTGACCTCCCACCAATTGGACCTTCGTTCCATCTTCTATCTTGAAGATACCAAATAAATCTTCCACCTCCTTAAGCCAATTTCGAGCTTCAACAAACGTCTCTGATCCGTGAAAAGGTTTCCCGCCCATTGCCCGAAAATCTTTGCATATCTTCGAAAAAGTATTAACGCGAGGCGGGGAAGGAGGAGGAGCGACTACAGCTGGGGGAGGAGGAACATTTGCTGGGCCTGTAGCAGTGGCCCTAGCTTCCACAAACCTTCTAAACCAGCCTGGTATCGGTATGCCCTCGGGTATCTCAGGTTCCCCAGACATGCTGAAAAAGAAAAAGGAAGAGATTCAAATCGGATAATCAAAGGAAAGATATATGGCTCTTGGGGGTTATGTTTTTAAAACAAACTTTTCTCTTGAAAATACTTTCCTTAGAACATTTTTTGAAACTATTCTTTATAAAATGCTTTTGAAAAACAGTTTTTCAAAATCTCATATCTGTTCTGGTAACCTTCAGCTCTGATACCACTTGTAACACCCCACATCCATTAATGTCACTCTCAAAGGGAATGCATTAACTTTCATGGAGCATTATTAGTGTATAGAACATAATATAACAAGATAGATACATATATTGGTACTTGAAAATTTTAAAACAACTTTCATTGCAGCGGAGAAATAGTTTGATTACAATAACTTCATAAACCAGCAGTAAACCCAAGTACACTTAATATCCATCTTGACAAATTGTTTTCTGAGTACATAAAGTATAAAGCATAACCCCAACACAAGTAGCCATAAAAGAGATGAGCTGAACTTTACTTTCAGCAATCCAAGCACTTCCAAAAGAGAGAGAAAGAGATCTAAGATCAAGCTCCACTAGTACTAGTCCCACCGTGAGAACCTGGGGGGGAGGAGGAAGAAAAGAGGCGAAAACAAGGGGGTTAGAAATAAAGTCTGGCGAGTATAACAACTTTAACAATATAATTACTAAAGTAATTTGGATAAGGCTGGTAAAACAAGGTATGACTATGAAACAAGTAGGCATGACAAAGAAAACAAGACGAATATTCTAGCGTTAATCTCGTTCCTAATCACTATAGGATAATCACTATACGACACCGCTACTAGTCACCTTAAAAGTTAATCCCGCCTACAGAACATAATAATGATAATGGTAGTTTCGTGTACACCTAGCTGCCTTCATAGGTGCCGCCTGCCCCTATCTCCACTAATTGTACCCACTACCCCCATGCGATTGGCTCCCTAACTCGTAGATACATGTGCTGGTCCCACAGTGGGATGTATCACTTCCCAAAGTGGCAACCCGATACCACTAAAGATGCACGACTTATCTGCACGATGCAACAACGTCTTACCTACCAGCCCGGGCCCACGCACGCACATGACCCCATTGGACTAGCGTTGCCACCGCTAACCCGTTTTGACCTCTTACAATCAAACCCAGTAAGCGTGTCCCGTCCTCGATTTAACTCGAGCTCACAAAGATACTTAATGGGTTACTGGTTTGAAAAGGGTCCCCATACTTGATACAAGCTTTCCACCTATGCTTGGTCCCCACTAGAACTTCCCACTTAACCCCATCTTATTCATGTCTTCTTACATGTTTTCAACTTGGTTAAGTGTTTCTAATCGTATTTCACATGCCACCCAAGGCCACCCACTTAACCCCCATGTCCCACCACATGTTTACCTGGTTAAGTGTTACTTAATTCATTAGAACCGTAACCTTGTAAAGACCTCCCGCATTAGACTATCGTTTGCGGTTGCTGGATTTGCCTGGCGGGTCAGGGTAGTCTTATACCGCGAACGACCCTAACCTCGTGTCTTTACAATTGTTACGCATTTAATTCGTGCCTTTTATCTCTCACATTAGACTACCGTTTGTGGTTGCTGGATTTGTCGGGCGGGTCCAGGCAGTCTTATACAACAAACGAGTCTAACCTCGGGTCTTAGGCGGTTAATTAATATACATAATTATTTAACCCCAAATTGGATTAATATCCCTATTCAAATTTGTCAATAAATTCTAAATTTATTTATGCCCATAATTGTCACCAAAATTATGTCCATAATTTCAGGTATATAATTTATACCAATTAATGTCTCAAATTAATTATATGCCTTTTAAGGCCATTTTATGCCAATTCACAATTATGTATATTCAATATTTTCCTATTGTCCCCACGCTAATCGTACGTTTTGATATGACATATGTTAGACTCTCAATAGTCTAACTTATAAAAAGAAAAGCAACATCACAACTTGCATAACACATAAAATAGATCTAAGGATCATGATATAAGTTTACATAGCTAATAACTTGCATAGGCAATAAACAAATCTGCATAAACTATCACGGATCTAAATATAGATTTAAACATAAAGATGTGAACTTGCATATATGGATATGGTTTTCCTATAACTTTCATAGGAATTTCATTCAAACTAGCATATGATTCACATAAAAAACTAGCATTGGCAATGGGCATATAGAACATAAATTTGCATAACTATGTACTACTATGGATCTAAATATAGATCTAAACATAAAGATGTGGACTTGCATATGGATCTAAACATGTAAATTAATGTCACATGTTTTGCATAAAAACTAGCATATGTATCTACATGATTCACATATGAACTTGTGTATAATCCACCTATAGACTTGCATAAGATTCTCATGTGTTTTAACATCCCAAACTTGCATAAAATTCATAAACTCTCATATGATTTAACACCCCAAACTTGCATAAGATTCATATACATATGATTTAACACAAATTTACATAAAATGAATCAAGTTAAACATGTACAATTGAACATATGAAATAGATCCACAATAAAAAAACTGTCAACCATCGCATCACATGATTCAAAGTCATATTCTCATAATACCAATTATAACTTATCACAATTAAATTAATTAATTAATTTGTGAAATAAATTATACTCACAAACAAAATAATAGTCTTGTTTTCTGGGACCTGTATTCTGAAACTGAATTGCTCGCCTTTGATGTAGACTAATTGTTATTCTAATTTAGATTACATTTTGATTCTTGCTTCAATCTTGTTTTTGAGTTGAAAGAGAACGGCGGCTACTCTAGGTTCTCCATTGACGGCATAGCGGCTCTTGGTATGAATTAGTGTGATTTTAGGTTGAGAGTTAGGTTGTTTATATAGAATTTTAATTAATTAAGAGCGGTCAGATTAACCTAGAAACTATCAAGACCATCCATTCAAGATAGAATAACACCTCAGCCCTAATGACTCAGCAATGAGTCAAAACAGCGTCATCTTTCAGATCTGCTCGAGAGGGGGGGTGGGTAGGTCAACCCCCTGGTCAACCTGTATAGGGAGGTCGACCCCCTAGTCGACCCCTCGGTCAACCTGGTCTTAGGCGGGAATTTTCCCGCCCAGCCCGCTTCCCTGTTTTGAATTTTGAATTTCAAATTTTCTAATTCGAGCTGTTTTTATTTATTTAAATTCTAAAACTTCGGAAGGCCATAACTTCTTCATACGAAGTCCGATTCACACAAACTCGAACTCTATCTCAAGCAGAATTCCGAGACGAACGCAATGGCGTAACCCATTTCCCTTAATTCTCAAATTTTAATATTTAAAATCATGGGGTGTTACATATGCAAAATGAAAATATCATTTTATTAACAGTGCATATATTAGGATTTATATGCAATGTTAAAATATCATTTTTTTAACAATGCATATATTAGAATTTATATGCAAAGTTAAAATATCATTTTATTAACAATCCATATAATAAAATTTATATGCAAAGCTAAAATAACATTTTATTAACAATGCATATATTAGGATTTATATGCAAAGTTAATGTATCATTTTATTAACAATGCATATATTAGAATTTATGTGCAAAGTTAAATTTTCATTTTATTAACTGTAACACCCCACGCCCATTAATGTCACTCACAAAGGGAATGCATTAACTTCCATGGAGGTTATAAGTGAATATAGAACAGAAAAATTACAACAAGACAGATAATAAATAGTACTTGGAAATCTAAAACTTCATTTTATTGCAGCGGAAATTAAACATGTTTGTTACATCATAAAACCATAGATCATAACCAAGTACAATATCCATCTTCATAAAAACAAAATACATAATCCCATTACATAAATAGCCATTAAAAAGATAACAAGCTGGACTTTACTTCAACGGTCCAAGCTTTCCAAAGAGAGATGAAGCAATTCAATCAAACTCCACTAGAGCTGGGCCCAACCTGAGGACCTGGAGGGGGAAAAGGATAGAAATAGAGGGGGTCAGACATAAAGTCTGACGAGTATGATAATTCTAACAATACTATTATCAAAATAACTAGACTAAGGCATAAGCTGGAAAACAAGTAAATGTCTACGAACTCTTAGGAAGATAAAGATAGCGTTTAAGATAACGGTAAAGGCACACCTAATTACTAACGAATGATTACTACACTGCACCGCACATTACTACACTGCACCACACCAGTCACCCTATTGTTTGATCCCACTTGCTTCACACAGAAACTTTATAAATAGCCTTACGTACCCCTAGCTGACTACATAGGTGCCGTCTGCCCCTATCTCCACTAGGTGTACCCCACTACCCACTTTCGATCGGCTCCCTACTCGTAGATACCCGTGCTGGCCCCACAGTAGGGTGTATCACTCCCCTAAAGTGGCAACCCGATACAACTTGAGAATGCACGGCTTATACCTACACGATGCAACAATGTCTTACCTACCAACCCGGGTCCACACACGCATACGAAACCCATTGGACTTGCGTTGCCACCGCTCCCCGTTTTTGCCTCTTACAGTCGAATCCAGCATGCGTGTCCCGTCCTCGACTTGGGTCGAGCCCACAAAGATACGTTTGGGATACTGGTCGAAATGGGCCCCCACAAGCTACCCACCTAAGCTTGTCACTAGTATATCCCACTTAACCCTCTTAGTCATGTTCATTTACATGTGTGTTTGGTTAAGTCTTACTAATCGTAGTTCACATGCCACTAAGGGCACCCCCTAGATTCCTCATGCCACCCAAGGCACCTACTTAACCCCCATGTCCCAACTTACATGTTTATCTGGTTAAGTATTTCTTAATTCATTCAGGCCATAACCTCATAAAGACCTCTCACATTAGACTAGCATTTATGGCAGCTGGATTTGCCGGGTGGGTCCGGGCAGTCTTATACCATAAAAGAGTCTAACCTCGTGTCTTTACAACCGTTATGCTTTAGTTTAGGCCTAGGACCTCTCACATTGGGCTGACATTTGTGACCACTGGATTTGCCGGGCGGGTCCGGGAAGGTTTACGTCACAAACGAGTCCAACCTCATGTCCTAAGCATTGATTAACACTTAAAATCTTTTACCCCAGTTTTAATAATTCCCTATTCAAATTATTAATTAAGTCAACTTTTAATGATATCCATAATTGACTCAATTATGGCCATCCACTTATGGCATGCAAAATCATATCAATTGCACCCCAACTTTTTAATATTAAATCCTTAATATTACCCCTACCCCACGTTTATACGTTCGCTTATTCAACGCATAATATAGGCTAGACTTGTATAGTCTAACACCTAGCACAAAGGTAAATTATCACAACATATAGACAATTAAAATAAATCTAATCATAATAGGGGTGAAACTTGCATAAACTACACATGTTAAGGATCAAAAGGTGTCAACTTGTTAAATGTCTCAATTTATATGATATGATCATGGCCCAAATCTATACATAAACTTGCATATGGGGTTTTTAGGCAACATAATGATGGTGTGAACTAGCATAGGATATCACATATGTCATAGCATAATTCTAGATGTCATAATAGATGTCTTGGCATATGTTCATAACTTTTCTAATCAATCTAACTTGCATATGTGACTTGTCATATAGATCAACATAACCCAAACATGATGATTTAATTAATATGAACTAACTAGCATAGATGGTAACATCATGGCCTTTTTAACATGTATGATTCATCACAACTTAGCATAGAAACTTTCAACATACATAACATCATCATAGCATGATTTACAACATATAAGATATCATCATCACATAACATTGGATTTACAATATACATGATAGCAAAAGGGGTTTACAACAACATATATGATAATTCACATCATCTACTCATAATCCATTCAGAACTCAACCTAATTAAAATGATAATAATCTTGTTAAGATCATCATACTCACAATTTAGAGAAGAAAAGAGAGAGTTTTGCTTTGCTTTAGGGTTGAGAGAATTAGAATTGAATTTGCTTTTCTTCTTTCCTAGTTGGCGGCGGCTCCATTGATTTCCATGGCGATGGTATGACGGTAACTATTCTATTTTAATTAGGTTTAGGGTTAGCATTAGGATGTATTTATAGGTGTAGGAAGTTATTTAGGACCATTAGATTAACCCTGAACCATGAGAACCAATCAAATGCAAAATCTGCATTTGAGCGAATCGGCCCACGGGTTGACAGCCAAACACCCTGGATTAACCCCTAGTCGACCCAGCGGGGCTTGGGTCGACCTCAAAAATGGGCCGGTTCGGTTATTTCCCCTCCCAATTCGCTGTTTTGAACTTTTTCGCATATTTATTTATTTATTTTTTAATTTATATATATATATATATATATATATATATCAATATATATATTTCTCTGCGCAACCCATTTCACTTAATTCTTTTCTAAAAATTAAGTATACTTTAATTTGTGAATTTTAATGTTATAAAATAACGGGGTGTTACATTCTCCCCTCCTTAAAGGATTTCATCCCCGAAATCTCCAAGTCAAGAAGAATGTATATCCTACCATCTAATCGTCCATCTACTCAACCATCAAACACCAGCATCCATTGTCCTTAAAAGACTTCTAATGCTTTAATGTTTATGTGCACAGTGTGTGTATATGTCCACATCTAATGCAAAATTAGGCGGTCTACTGATTCAGTCGACCTCCTTAGTGCAATTCATGATAGTGCCATGCGTCTAATATGTATGCAAAAGATTCCTAATGATACATATTAATTCTATATGCGTGCACAACCATCCACCCGAATGCAGCAACTATATGATAATACAACCATTATACATCCATTTTACTAAATACATCCATATACATGCAATATGCAATATGAAGTGACTGAGCCGATCTGGTGCCTAATAGTGTGTGTATATGCATCCACGAGCAACCACTAGCAAACACTTGCATCCACTTTGCATCCACCATACATAACATGTCTCAAACACATGTTTCAACCATAGGATTATCCTAACTAAAGGTCAAAGATACTAGCGAGAGGATATACTAAAGATAAGATAAGTACAAGCTAAGCAATAAAGGAGAAATTAAAGGACATACCCTCAAAAAGAAAAGGGTATCGTGAACGCATCTTCTCTTCCGTCTCCCAAGTAGCGTTGCTCTCATCATCTCCCCATTGCACTTTGACTAGTCCGACCTCTCGATTCCTCAACCTCTTGATCTCCGACCCAAGAATGCGCGTAGGAGCTCGTCGAATTGTCGCATCACGCTCTATCTCCACCTCTCTAAGCAAGCTCGGCTCTACCACTTCCGCGGTCTCGTGCAAGCACTTCCTCAAATGTGACACATGGAATACGTCATGTACACCACTAAGTCTCTCGGGCAACTCCACTCTATACGCCATCTGTCCAATCCTCTCCTTAATAGGAAACGGCCCTACAAACCTTGGTGCTAATTTCCCAACGGACCCAATGCGAACAACGTTTCGTAATGGAGACACTTTGACAAAGATCATGTCCCCAACTTCAAACTCGAGATCTATCCTCCTCTTATCCGCATAAGATTTCTGCCTATCCTGTGCTGCTTTCATCCTCCTTCGAATCAAGTCGATCTTCTCCGAAGTCTCCCTAATCATATCGGGCCCAAGTAAGATCTTATCCGTAGATTCCCACCAACATGTAGGTGAGCGACAAGGTCGTCCATATAGAGCTTCGAATGGTGCCATACCAATGCTGGACTGAAAGCTATTATTATATGCGAACTCAACCAATGGAAGATGCTCTTCCCATGTACCCCCAAAGTCAAGGATACATAGCCTCAACAGATCCTCTAGAATGCGATTCACCCTCTCAGTCTGGCCGTCCGTCTGAGGATGATATGCGGTGCTCAAACATAACTGAGTCCCTACCGCCTCTTGTAAGCTTCTCCAAAATTCGCTAGTGAAAATAGGATCGCGGTCGCTCACTATGCTAGAAGGAACACCATGCAAACGAACTATCTCTCGAACGTATATAGAAGCTAACCATGGAGCAGTCCTCTTACTCTTCACGGGAATAAAATGGGCACTCTTAGTAAGTCTATCTACTATAACCCAAATTCCCGTATTACCCTTCCTCAATCGCGGTAATCCATCCACAAAATCCATCGAGATGCTTTCCCATTTCCATAGTGGAACCTCCAATGTGTGAAGCAACCCACCGGGTTTCTTTTGCTCCGCTTTTACTTGTTGGCACACCAAGCATCTTGCGACATACTCGGCCATGTCTTTCTTCATGCCGGCCCAAAAGTAAACTCTCTTCAGGTCTTTGTACATCTTGTCCCCGCCGGGATGAATGGTCATCTTCGAACGATGTGCTTCGTCAAGAATAGTCTTTCTTAGGTCATCGTCTTTTGGTACACAAAGTCTACCGTCCCTACGTAACCAACCCTTATCGTCTAGGGTATACCTACGGAGATGGCTTGATGACTCCCCTCCTTTGAGTTTTTCTACTAACTCAACCAACCGCGGGTCGTCTCGCTGTGCCTCGCTAATCCGTCTCAAAAGCGTAGGTCTGACCTCCAAGGATGCTAGCAAACTGGGTACGAAGTCAACGGAAGGTCTAAAGTCAAACATCGAAACGAATTCTAAACTTCGCCGCTCAATAAACAAAGGACTTAAGGATAATCTTTTTCTACTTAAGGCGTCTGCCACCACGTTACCCTTGCCAGGGGTATATGCTATTTCGAAGTCGTAGGACGCTAAGAACTCCATCCACCTTTGATGCCTTAAGTTCAAGTCCTTTTGGGAGAATAGGTATTTTAAAGACTTGCGGTCAGTGAATAATTCGAATTTCTCGCCAAGAAGATAATGACACCAAGACTTAAGCGCAAAAACAATAGCGGCCAATTCTAGGTCATGTGTAGGATAATTTTTCTCATCCGCTCTCAACTGCCTTCCACCATAGGCTATTACCCTGCCCTCTTGCATTAAGACTGCTCCTAGTCCTGTCCCACAAGTGTCAGTATAAACGGTAAACGGCTTACTCCCGTTTGGCAATATTAAGACTGGGGCTGAAGTCAAAGCTCTCTTCAAACGTTGGAACGCATCATCACAATCTATGTCCCATGTGAAAACTAGGTTCTTCTTCGTCAAGCGTGTCAATGGAGCTGATATCTTTGCGAGGTCTTTGATAAACTTCCTATAGTAGCCAGCCAACCCCAAGAAACTTCTCACTTCTGTAGCATTTTTAGGAACCTTCCAATCTTGGATGGCCACCACCTTCGCGGGATCTACAGCTATCCCTTCTTTGGAAACCACGTGTCCTAAGAACCGTACTTCCTTCCTCCAAAAGTGACACTTAGAAAATTTAGCTTTAAGCTTATGCGCTCGAAGAGTCTCCAACACTTCCCAAAGATGTAGGGCATGCTCTTCTTCATCCTTAGAAAAGATCAAGATGTCATCTACAAAGACTACCACAAATTTTGTAAGGTACTCCCTAAACACCCTACTCATCAAATCAACAAAGTATGCGGGGGCGTTTGTCAAACCGAAGGGCATCACCAGCCATTCATAGAAACCGTCCGGAGTCCTAAAGGCAGTCTTGTCAATGCTATCCTCAGCCACTCTCAACTGATGGAAACCAGTGGCTAAGTCCAACTGCGAAAACATTGAGGCGCCAACTAACTGATCGAAGAGATCGTCAATCCTCGGCAGTGGGTGTCTGTTCTTCTTAGTAAGCTTATTAAGTTCTCTATAGTCCACACAAAGTCTAAGGGACCCATCCGCCTTCGTGGCAAATACTACTGGAGCACCCCACTCCGATATACTTCGTCTTATGAACCCCTTCTCAAGCAACTCCTTCACTTGCTTACCGAGTTCCCTCCTTTCACGTGGAGCCATGTGGCGTACTGGCAAAGATACTGGTTTCGCATTATCCACAAGATATATTCGAAAATCTATCTCCTGCTTCGGAGGCAAGCCCTTCACCTCCTCAAACACATCCGAATATTCTCGGACCACTCTAACAGATCGTAGATTTTCCTCAGACGCGTCAAGCGATTCTAGATAACTTAGCATAACCGAATTTATGGGATTACAAAAGATTTCGAGAGTGTTGCCAAGGCGAGTCACGAGCCTAACTACTATCCTTTCACAATCAAGAACGGCCCCATTTCTGGATAACCAATCTATTCCTAAAATTAGCCCATAGCCCGTGAAGCCCAACACATAAGCATCACATCTAAATTCAGCGCTAAGTATGGAAATTTTCAAATCCAAACACATCATAGACAAATAAGCTGAGCCCCCAATTGGATTCGAAACAACTAAGGGATCCTCTACTAAACCGGTGTTTAAGTGCAGTGATTCAACTAATGATGTAGAGATAAATGAATGTGATGCGCCCGAATCGAATAAGGTACGGACAGGATGACCAAACAGAAAAACTAAGCTTTCAACAGAAATGGTTCTACCTTGTTCTTGCAGCGGTGGGACCGCGAGAGCCTGAACTTGTCCCCTTGCCTGCCCTGGTGCCATAAGAGCCTACACCTGTCCTCCTGAGGTAGCTCCTGCCCTCTGCCCCTTCTTTGGGCAGTCCTTCACTAAATGTCCCGCATCGCCACAATGAAAACAACCTGTCTTCTTTCTCTTTCGGCAATCCTTGCTGAGATGGCCTGGTGTCCCACAGTTAAAACATTTCTTCTTTCCCTTGCCGTTATTGTCTTTACCACCCTTCTTGTTTTGCTGTTGTGGTTTCTTCTGATCCCCCTTCTTCTCGGGTGCCTTATCAGCTTTAGCGCTTTTCTCCTCATGCATAAGCGCCATTTCTACTAACTTCTCAAAGGTGGCCCCCATAGGGATGTGGGTCATAGCCAACCCTTGCAATGGTTCATTCAAGCCATTCACGAACCTCAGCGCCTTCTTCTCCGGCGTATTTACTAAGTCCAAGCCAAACCTTGCTAACTGATTAAATTTATTGACATATTCTTTCACCGATGAGCTTCCTTGCTTCAATGTCAAGAACCTTTCCATATATAGATTTTCTTCTGCCCTTGAGAGAAACTTCGCCTCGAACCTACGTCTGAAATCCACCCAAGAGTCAACAGGACACTCCCCATTAGTGACCTCCCACCAAAACGAGGCCTCTCCCTTCATCAACCAAGCTGCTAAACGAACTCTCTTCCCTTCTTCTACTTCAAAGATTTCTAGTAATTCTTCCACCACCTTAAGCCAATCTCTAGCTTCCACAAACGTTTCTGACCCTTGAAATGGTTTTCCACCCATAGCCTTGAATTCCTTGCACGTCTTTGCAAAAGTATCTATGCGAGGAGGAGGAGGAGGAACGGGTGCAACTGGTGGTGGAGGAACATTGGCTGGACCTGCAGCGGCCCTAGCCTCCAATAGTCTCCTATACCATCCTGGTATCATTACACCGTCGGGTAGATTAAGATCTTCAGCCATGCTGAAACGAAAAAGGAAAGATTCAAAATGGAGAATTCGAAAGATAAAGATATGTGGCTATTGGGGATTATGTTTTTCTTAAAAACTTTTCTCTTTAAATTTCTCATTAAAACATGTTTTTGAAAGGACTTCTTCCAAAAATAACTATTTTTCTAAAGTATTTTTATCTGTTCTGGTAACCTTAAGCTCTGATACCACGTGTAACACCCCACGTCCATTAATGTCACTCACAAAGGGAATGCATTAACTTCCATGGAGGTTATAAGTGAATATAGAACAGAAAAATTACAACAAGACAGATAATAAATAGTACATGGAAATCTAAAACTTTATTTTATTGCAGCGGAAATTAAACATGTTTGTTACATCATAAAACCATAGATCATAACCAAGTACAATATCCATCTTCATAAAAACAAAATTCATAATCCCATTACATAAATAGCCATTAAAAAGATAACAAGCTGGACTTTACTTCAATGGGCCAAGCTTTCCAAAGAGAGATGAAGCAATTCAATCAAACTCCACTAGAGCTGGGCCCAACCTGAGGACCTGGAGGGGGAAAAAGGATAGAAATAGAGGGGGTCAGACATAAAGTCTGACGAGTATGATAATTCTAACAATACTATTATCAAAATAACTAGACTAAGGCATAAGCTGGAAGAAAAGTAAATGTCTATGAACTCTTAGGAAGATAAAGATAGCGTTTAAGATAACGTTAAAGATAACGGTAAAGGCACACCTAATTACTAACGAATGTTTACTACACTGCACCGCTCATTACTACACTGCACCACACCAGTCACCCTATTGTTTGATCCCACTTGCTTCACACAGAAACTTTATAAATAGCCTTACGTACCCCTAGCTGACTACATAGGTGTCGTCTGCCCCTATCTCCACTAGGTGTACCCCACTACCCACTTTCGATCGGCTCCCTACTCGTAGATACCCGTGCTGGCCCCATAGTGTATCACTCCCCTAAAGTGGCAACCCGATACAACTTGAGAATGCACGGCTTATACCTACACGATGCAACAACGTCTTACCTACCAGCCCGGGTCCACACACGCATACGAAACCCGTTGGACTTGCATTGCCACCGCTCCTCGTTTTGGCCTCTTACAGTCGAACCCAGCATGCGTGTCCCGTCCTCGACTTGGGTCGAGCCCACAAAGATACGTTTGGGATACTGGTCGAAATGGGCCCCCACAAGCTACCCACCTAAGCTTGTCACTAGTATGTCCCACTTAACCCTCTTAGTCATGTTCATTTACATGTGTGTTTGGTTAAGTCTTACTAATCGTAGTTCACATGCCACTAAGGGCACCCCCTAGATTCCTCATGCCACCCAAGGCACCTACTTAACCCCCATGTCCCAACTTACATGTTTATCTGGTTAAGTATTTCTTAATTCATTCAGGCCATAACCTCATAAAGACCTCTCACATTAGACTAGCATTTATGGCAGCTGGATTTGCCGGGCGGGTCCGGGCAGTCTTACACCATAAAAGAGTCTGACCTCGTGTCTTTACAACTGTTATGCTTTAGTTTAGGCCTAGGACCTCTCACATTGGGCTAACATTTTTGACCACTGGATTTGTCGGGCGGGTCCTGGCAGGTTTACGTCACAAACAAGTCCAACCTCGTGTCCTAAGCATTGATTAACACTTAAAATCTTTTACCCCAGTTTTAATAATTCCCTATTCAAATTATTAATTAAGTCAACTTTTAATGATGTCCATAATTGACTCAATTATGGCCATCCACTTATGGCTTGCAAAATCATATCAAATGCACCCCAACTTTTTAATATTAAATCCTTAATATTACCCCTACCCCACGTTTATACGTTCGCTTATTCAACGCATAATATAGGCTAGACTTGTATAGTCTAACACCTAGCACAAAGATAAATTATCACAACATATAGACTATTAAAATAAATCTAATCATAATAGGGGTGAAACTTGCATAAACTACACATGTTAAGGATCAAAAGGTGTCAACTTGTTAAATGTCTCAATTTATATGATATGATCATGGCCCAAATCTATACATAAACTTGCATATGGGGTTTTTAGGCAACATAATGATGGTGTGAACTAGCATAGGATATCACATATGTCATAGCATAATTCTAGATGTCATAATAGATGTCTTGGCATATGTTCATAACTTTTCTAATCAATCTAACTTGCATATGTGACTTGTCATATAGATCAACATAACCCAAACATGATGATTTAATTAATATGAACTAACTAGCATAGATGGTAACATCATGGCCTTTTTAACATGTATGATTCATCACAACTTAGCATAGAAACTTTCAACATACATAACATCATCATAGAATGATTTACAACATATAATATATCATCATCACATAACATTGGATTTACAATATACATGATAGCAAAAGGGCTTTACAACAACATATATGATAATTCACATCATCTACTCATAATCCATTCAGAACTCAACCTAATTAAAATGATAATAATCTTGTTAAGATCATCATACTCACAATTTATAGAAGAAAAGAGAGAGTTTTGCTTTGCTTTAGGGTTGAGAGAATTAGAATTGAATTTGCTTTTCTTCTTTCCTAGTTGGCGGCGGCTCCATTGATTTCCATGGCGATGGTATGACGGTAACTATTCTATTTTAATTAGGTTTAGGGTTAGCATTAGGATGTATTTATAGGTGTAGGAAGTTATTTAGGACCATTAGATTAACCCTGAACCATGAGAACCAATCAAATGCAAAATCTGCATTTGAGCGAATCGGCCCACGGGTTGACAGCCAAACACCCTGGATTAACCCCTAGTCGACCCAGTGGGGCTTGGGTCGACCTCAAAAATGGGTCGGTTCGGTTATTTCCCCTCCCAATTCGCTATTTTGAACTTTTTTGCATATTTATTTATTTAATTTTTATATATATATCAATATATATATATATATATATTTCTCTGCGCAACCCATTTCACTTAATTCTTTTCTAAAAATTAAGTATACTTTAATTTGTGAATTTTAATGTTATAAAATTATGGGGTGTTACATTAACAATGCATATATTAGAATTTATATGCAAAGTTAAAATATTATTTTATTAAAAATGCATATATTAGAATTTATAAGCAAAGTTAAAATAACCTTTTATTGGCAATGCATATATTAGAATTTATACGCGAAGTTAAAATATCATTTTATTGACTATACATACATTAGAATTTGTATGAATTAATTTTTATTGTCAAACATGCCTTAAAACTTTATACAAATAAAATATTCCTTTTTATTCACTAAAGTTAAAAATAGAAATACAAATAAAAATTAGCTTTTTATTTGTCATGAATTAGAATTTGTATGAACAGGTAGATATGATATGCCAATAAAACATTCTTTTATTTGGCATGTTAAACGCGTTAGTGGAATTGTCTAATGGTTTATATATATATATATATAAATTAAAATTAAACGAATCGCGCCAGTAGTTCGTGTTTCGGAATCGTAACTTTAAAACGATTATTCCGAAAGATCCGACCGTCGGATTTTCCCAAAACTGGAACCGTTAGGACCACTTTGGGAAAATCTTTCCAACGGTATAAATTTTGTTAAAATCCAATGGTTAGATTTCGAAATATGTTTAAATCAAATTTTGATAAAAATAGCGCTAGGGTCGCGCTATTGACCCGAAGCGTCATTGAATTATATTAAGCTATTTCTATATAAATAAAAATAGCGATAAATCATTATTAAATAATATTAACGATATGAAATGGTTTTAAATTATATATATGCGAGAATTATTTGAAAAGACCATGTTCAATCTCATTTCAAATAATTATACGACGATTTAAATTGAAGATATTGAAGACGGTGGTTGAAGACCGATGATCTTCACATCGAATGGATAAATACTGATGCTCGGCATTGGTTAGCTCCTAGTAAAGGGTTAAAGTTGTGGTTGTCTGGACGTACTTGTTGATTGTACGGATAAGCGAGCACCTCTCTTTCGTATTGGACAAACGGGACGAGGAATATGGTGACTTCGGTTTCGTTCAGACCCAGAACGAACTTGTAAATGGATGTGTGTCTAACATTGGATTTCATTCCATGTAAATTGATTCCTACTTAATATATATCTGTTTGGTAGCGGTGAATTTATTCTCTTGCTTAACACCCTTCTCTGAGACGCATGAGCTCAGAGGTTATATACTGGTAGTTATCGATCGCATGGCGTGAATTGTCAATGTGATATGCCTAGATTCAATTGATCGAGGCTTTTGTTGAAAAGCAGAGCCTTGTGGTAGATGATTAAAGCACAGATTATTTCGGCATAACTTTGTGTATAGCGTTACCTCGTGAGCCTCACACCCCGGTAAGAGTCAGAAAGGGGACAAGGGAATGCAGGGAGTGCACCCGTTTCTTTCAAGCTAGAAGTGGTATGAGGGTTTTGCAAGCCCTGACATTTTACTTATGTGGTTGATGGATTATGAGATACCTTTGATTTATTGGTCGATAGTGACCAAATTATAAGTTCAATAGGACCGGGAAACGTGTGTTCAGGCCTAACTAATTCACTAAGGTATATTTGTGGACCGGCCCTGCAGGATCCAAGGGTTCACTACGGGGGAACCTGAGACATTGCTAGAGTGTCTCGAATTAGTAAGGAGATCGTCCCTAGCCTTGACTCATGACGGAAACCCAATTTCCAATACGACATACGGTTTCGATTGTAAACCTATATATGGTGACATAGTAGGATGGGGTACTATGCCGTCTAAGATTGGTACATTTACTCTGAAGTATTTTAAAACTGATTAGACACTAATAATAATATTAAAATATTATTTTCCACGTATCAAGCATGTTTGATCATTATAAGGTAAAACTCTATCCTCCGGTTTGCGTTGCATTGTGTGATGGGACTTGAGTCTTATAATGATTTCATTTTTCTAAAAACATTGCGTTGTTTTGAATAAAAATTTATTTAACTTATGCACTGGCAATCCAATGGAGTAAACCCGTTCCGGTTAGCGGCGTGGTCCTGTGATTAGCCATATTGTTAGATAAGTTAGGAAAGATTTCTCATACCAGTCCCATGATTGACTCGTAGTTTGTTTCACTTTGCAAACTTGGGTGCCCTCTTTTTCACATGGGCAGCCAAATGATAGGTTTAGGTACTTATGCACATATGCTGGATGGGAGCATGCTTATGGGATGCAGATGAAGATCATTTTTACCTTTTTTTCTTCTTTGAAACATTTAGACATCCTTTATTTATGATGTTCTTGATGGATATTGAGACTTGTTTCTTTTTGCTGAGACTTCTATTTGCTAAGTTGTATCCTGTAACTGTGCTACTCTGATGTTGTGATGTTGATGACATTCTTATTTCCGCTGCAATGATTTATGTTTTTTGATGTTATCTGAGATCTACTATTGTTGTAATTATGTTATATTCCAATGATTATCCTTGCTTTTATATTTTGGAAGTTTGGGGTCATCACAGTTGGTATCAAAGCTAAAGGTTAACCTTAGCACTGGAGTATAACATATTTAAAACAATTTGTCTAGATAGAATCAACAGTATTCTAAGGCGAGTAGCTCATTAGAGATAGGATTAGTAATGTCCTAGAATGAGCACAGCAGAATAGCACATATTAATAAGTCATTACATCATTATCATCTTTCCAAATGTCTCTTCTTTTAACCTTTCCTTTAAAATTATCATTTTGTTAGTCTGACTCTTTCGTTGATGGTACAGAACTAACTAGAAAATGAGCACTAGAGCGAGAGAAAGAGCGGGAAGCAGAGGTGGAGCCAGAGGACCAGTAAGAGATGAGACTCCCACCGCTCAGAGGCAGCCCACTCCCGAGGCTGTAACACCACCACCTCCACCCCCATAACCTTTTGACTTGGACAAGGTGGCCAAGAAGTTCAGGAATTTAGGGGGCGTGCCATTCACCGGGAGAGAGACAGTGATAGAGGCATAGGCATGGCTAAAAAACTACGAGAAAATATTTGGAGGCCTGGAATTAGAAGACCACCGCAAGCGCTTTTTGGCATCATGGTTGTTGAAAGATGAGGATGAAAATTGGTGGGATACTGTCATAGTTGGAAATAATGAGGCTGACGTGTCTTGGGCCAAATTCAAAGAACTCTCCAACGAGAAGCTTATTCCACCGCAGGAAGTAGAGCGTCTCCACGATCAATTTGCCAACTTGTAGCAAGGAGATGTGACTGTTTCAGAATATGTGCAGAAGTTTGAAGAACTCTCACGCTATGCTCCAGAATTAATTCGGGACCCAGTCCAGAAGAACAAAAGATTCATTAATGGCCTCTCCAGGATATATCTAAACAGAGTCACAGCACACATTAAGCTCCCATTTAGTGAGGTGATCAAGATGGCTTGCCTATATAAGGACAATGACAGAAATTCACAGCAGGATAGGGAAAAAAATCAGAATAATAACAAAAAGGAAGCAAGCTGACAAGAAACCAGAAGCGAGAAATTCTTCTACCGCCAAGCCTCAAGGAAGTAAAAGAGACAAATCCAAAGTGAGATGCTTTAATTGTCAGAAGATGGGGCACTTCGACTACGAATGCCAAGCTCCAAAGAGGCCAAGGAGAAATGAGTCTGGACCTAGTTAGAGTTCTCAGGATAAGAGGGAGTGCTACAATTGTCATAAGAAGGGGCACATCAAGCCAAGCTGCCCGTTGCTGAAGAATCCTCAAGTGGCTCATGTATATGATGGAGCGGCTGCACCAGCTTCTTCCGAGGGAGCAGATAAACCCGATGTTTTAGGAAGTACTCTTAATATTAAAAACATTCCTATTACAGTATTATTTGACACTGGTGCATCACGAAGCTTCATTTCTAGTGATACGATTAAAAAGTTAAAGCTGGAACCAAGAAAACTTAAAAAATTGATTAGAGCCCATAGTCCGATAGGAGGTTCACTTATTCTCGATCAGTATTGTAGAGTGCCTGTTTCTTATTCTTATTTCCAGTTCCCTTTTAATTTGATCATCATGAATTTCTCCGGGTATGATATCATACTTGGAATGGATTGGCTAACAAAGTATGAGGCTGAGTTACTTTGCGCTGAAAGAATAGTCAAAATTAAAACCAAATTCGGGGATAGTATTGCTATACCATGCCACGGCTCAGCCACAGATAGGAAAGAATTCTGGTCTTCTCTAGAAGTTACTCCTGCTTCTATTGAGGATATTCCTGTTTTCAAAGATTATGCAGATGTGTTTGAAGAAGTTGATAGCTTACCTCCGCGTAGAGAAATCGACTTCAGGATTGACTTAATTCAGAATGCAAGGCCCGTTGTGCATCCTATTCGGAGAATGACACTGAAAGAAAAAGAGGAGCCGAGCAATCAAATTAAATAGCTTTTTTGGAAGGGTCTGATCAGGCCTAGCTTCTCAAATTGGGGTGCAGCAGTGGTGTTTGTCCCAAAGTCAGACGATACCCTCAGACTATGTGTGGACTACCGTGACCTCAATAAGCAAACGCTAAAAAATAAATATCCGCTGCCGCGTATTAATGATATATTGGACCGCTTGAAAGGAGCGCAAGTATTCTCTAGGATGGACCTAGCTACAGGTTTCCACCAATTGCGCATTGCCGAAGAATGTGTTCCTTTGACAACTTTCAAAGGACCGGACTTATTCTATGAATGGCTAGTAATGCCGTTTGGCTTATGTAACGCTCCAACCTACTTTGTCAATCTGATGAACAGAGTATTTCAGGATGTCTTGAATAAATTCGTGCTGATTTTCATCGATGATATCTTAATCTTTTCTAAATCCACTACTGAGCATGAAAAGCATCTAAAAGAAGTTTTGGAGGTTTTGAGAAGGAACGTGTTAAAAGCCAAATTATCTAAATGCATATTATGGCAAGAAGAAGTAAAATTCCTCGGCCATGTTGTATCAAAGAAAGGCATTTCGGTAGACCCAGGCAAGATCTCAGCCATCCAAGTTGGAAGCAGCCTAGCACTCCTAAAGAAGTCAGAAGTTTCATAGGATTGGCTGGCTATTATCGAAAATTCGCTAAAGGTTTTTTTGAAACTATCTTGTCCATTGATGAAGCTGACTAAGAAGCATACAAAGTTTATTTGGACACCTGAATGTGAGGAAGCTTTCCAAGAGCTGAAATTAAGGTTGACCACTGCTCCCGTGTTGACCATTATTGATGGCAATCAAGATTTGAAAGTCTGGATAGATGCTTCTATTGAAGGTATTAATGCGGTGCTAATGCAAAGGGAAAAAGTAGTTGCATATGCTAGCCGTCAGTTGAAACCACATGAGAAAAGATACCCCACTCATGATCTTGAGTTAATGGCAATCATATTTTCTTTAAAGATATGGCGGCACTATCTCTTGGGTGAGAAGTTGGAATTATATACTGATCACAAATCCTTGAAGTATCTGTTCACCCAAAGAGACTTGAATTTGAGGCAGCAACATTGGTTAGAATTTCTTGCGGCCTATGATCTGGACATCCCATATACTCCAGGGAAAGCGAATGTTGTAGCCGATGCGCTCAGTAGGAAGAATGCGGCCAGCACCAATCTTATCATCGCCAGTCTTATCATTACGCCTACATTAATTGATAAGATCTCTGCTCTTCAAAAAGATGATAAATTCATTC
The DNA here is from genome assembly GCA_030737875.1 of Allium sativum. Taxonomy (NCBI): domain Eukaryota; kingdom Viridiplantae; phylum Streptophyta; class Magnoliopsida; order Asparagales; family Amaryllidaceae; genus Allium; species Allium sativum. Next base: position 442,754,733 of record CM060924.1, read on the forward strand.
AGATGATTAGCGGGTGAGTTCGAAAGGGCGAAGCGTCAAGCTTCCAAATAGACAGCAAGGGGACCCTTAGACTGCAAGGGCGAATCTGTGTGTCATATATTCCTGGGCTAAAAAGAGAAGTTATGGATGAATGTCACAAATCTAAACTCAGCATCCATCCAGGAGTAAGCAAGATGTATCATGATCTTAAGCGCACCTTTTGGTGGAAGGCGATGAAGAAAGACATTTTGTATATGTTGCTAGATGTCCCACCTGCCAGCAAGTCAAAAGCGATCAACAGAAGCTCGCAGGATTGTTGCAACCGCTAGAGGTTCCAAGTTGGAAGTGGGACATAATTTCTAGGGACTTTATTGATGGCTTGCCCCGAACTAGAAAAGGGAATGACAGTATATGGGTGATTATAGATCGTTTCACGAAGACTGCCCATTTTATCCCTGTCAGATCTAATAGAACAGCTCGAAGTCTGGCGCAGTTTTATTTCAGAGAGGTTGTTAGACTACATGGAGTTCCTAGTATCATAGTTAGTGATCACGATCCGATATTTGCCAGTAAATTATGGGAAGCATTCCAAGAAGAGCTAGGGACAAAATTGAATTTGAGGACCGCTTATCACCCTCAGACAAATGGCCAGACTGAGAGGGTGAATCGCATATTAGAAGAATTATTGCGAGCATGCATTCTTGATTTTGGTGGGTCATGGGAGGATCACTTGCACTTGGTTGAGTTCTCTTATAATAACAGTTACCACGCAAGCTTGCAGATGTCGCCATTTGAAGCATTATATGGCAGGCCATGCAGATCTCCCGCATGTTGGGTGGAACTAGGCAATCGATTAGTATTGGGTCCCGACATGATTTGTGAAGCATCAGATAAAGTTGAATTTATTAAGAAGCGACTACTGGCTGCTTAGAGCCGACAGAAGAGCTATGCAGACCCGCGAAGAAGGCATTTAGAATTCTCTGTTGGCGATTATGTGTACTTGAGGGTTTCCCTGTTGAGAGGAGTAATTCGTTTTGGGAAGCCGAGATTCACTGGTCCATTTCCTATTCTCGAAAGGATTGGAACTCTCGCTTATAAGGTGCAGTTGCCTGACTGTTTGCCAGGGGTGCATGATGTATTCCATGTATCCCAGCTCTTGAAGCATGTACGTGATCCAGACTTGATTATAGAGGAAGCAGCACAACAAGATTAGGAGATTACCCCGAGCTTAGCAGTAAGGAGGGAGCCAGTGAAAATTGTTGGCAAAGAGACCCGAGTTCTGAGGAACAAAAGAATCCACTTAGTCAATGTGCAGTGGAGCGGGAATCCTAGAGACTGTACATAGGAGACTGAGGATATATCAAACAGGCTTATCCCAAGTGCGGAGTGGACATCTCCGAGTAACTCTTGTGTTGAAATACATTTACAATATGTTGCATTTTCCATTTTGTTTCCTATTTTACTATTATTTCCTCTTTGGGGACGAAAAGCTTTTAAGTGGGGGAGATTGTAATAACCTGGAAAATCAGAACCAATTTAATTTTTTTATTTTGGCTATTTTAATGAATTTTGAACAGTTAAAATAATTTGTTTTAAATAATAATGATTTATAATTTATTTAAGTCGAAGTTAGAACGAATATATTTATTTTATTTTAAAAGGAATTAGAAATTGCATGGTAGTTTGAAAATTTGAATCTGAACTTTAACTGAATGTACAAGATTCAAAATAAAACAGATTCTAGTGAGACCAAAAACATTTAAATTTGTTTAAAAATATCTTTCCAACGAATCCGAAAAATCGAAATTTCATAGCGGGAATAAAAAGTTATGGCCAGTTGAATTTTCAGAATAGTCGCTATGGAATTTAATATATGGCCATTATACAAATGACCTCCGTTTTTGACGAAACTACTTTTGTCGGATCCAGAATGTCAAATTATTTCTAATTTTAATTTTCCATAATTTTTGGAATTAATATGTGAGCGGGGTAAATAAAACTATGATTCGATAATTTTTGTTGAATTTAATCGACTGTTAAAAGGCCAGTTTTCAAACGGTCTCCAAATTCGACGAAATTTGTTTTGTTGGTATCGTATCGTCAAAACATAGCTAGATTTATTTTTCGGGAATTTTTGGAGTCCGTATGTGGCCTCGGTAAATTAAAATGTACGTTCAAATTAAATATAAATTGATTTATATTTAAATTTAAAGAAAAACTGTTCGAAACGATCGAATTGGCTTACGGGACATATCCCATTGTGTTCGGAATGGGGGTATTTAGCTAGAAGCGACAGTCATTGTGTTTGATTTGGAGTACGTGGCATTTAACCCTAATTTTTGAATTAAAATTGAATAAAAAAATAAAATAATTATTTTATTATAAATACTCTAAGAATACATAACCCTAATCCCCTAGACGTATGGCCGCCGCCCCACTTCTTGAATGGCCACGCTCGTTCTATTTTAATTCGCTAATCAAATCCAAACAATACCGAATCAATACATGGATTCTAAACAGAAGTCAGAGAGCTTTCTTTCCTCTTCAATATCATACGGTTATGACCGGACATGGATCATCGGGTTGGCCAGGGTGGAGCTCCAAAGTTACAGCGTTGGGGTTGGCTTTCGTGGGTCCAGGGAGCTTCGAGATGGGTGGTGTTCACGGTGGGGGAAGGTGGTTCCATGGTCGTCGACGTGGGATGATCAGATCAGGATCCGACCCCTCCGGTGGTGCGCGGTTCGAGGAGGAAGGTGACGATGTTTGGGTTCGTTAATACCAGAAAGGAGCGGCCTTGGAAATTGAATGAAGAAGATGTAAATTATTTTAATTATAAAATTCATTATATTATTTAATGTAATCAAATACTCAAAAATCTATAACTCATTCAAACAGAAACCAAATCCGACGAAACTGAAAGCGTTGAAATCGGGTTGACAAGAGCTACAACATAGAATAGTCTAGAGCTGAAACAGAACATGTTGGAAATTCATCCAAAAGCCAATATGAGAAATTCTATTCTTTTTATTACATAATTGAAATTTATTAATCATAATGGTAATATGACTCATACGTTGTAATATTCTGCTGTTTTTTCATACGTGATTTGATCTGTGATTGGTATGTTATGTAGATCTGAAAGAATTAACATTTGTGTTAATTAGAGAACGGATAAACAAAAACCATCATCTTTGTTTATTAGATTTGTGGAATCAAAGAATTGACATTTGTGTTAATTAGAGAACGGTTAAACAAAAATCATCAACTTTGTTTATTAGATTTGTAGAATAAAAGAATTAACATTTTTGTTAATTAGAAAATAGTTAAACAAAATTTATCATTTTTGTTTACTAGTTTAGTTAAAAATGAAAATATTCATTTTTGTCAAAATAGTTTAGTTGAACAAAAATGAACATTTTGTCAAATTAGAATTGTTAAATTATAATTGTCATGTTTAAGAAATTAGAATTGTTAAATTATAATTGTCATGTTTAACAAATTAGAATGGTTAAATTATAAATGAAAATTTTGTCAAATTAGAATGGTTAAATTATAATTGTCATGTTTAACAAATTAGAATTGTTAAATATTGTTAACGGTAAAATTTACATTTTATCTTATATGTAGAAAAGATTATAAATGTTCATTTGTCTGAAATGAAAATATGTTAACGATAAAATTGACTTATCGTATATGTAGAAAGATTAAAATTGTTCATTTGTTTGAAATGAAGATATGTTAACAATAAATATTCACATTTTTATTGTATGTAAGAAAAGATTAAAAATGATCATTATAGAAAATAAAAATATGTTAAGAATAAAAACCACATTTTTATTGTATAAATAGAATGTGTAGAAATGATAATTGTTTTGAAATAGAGATATGTTAACAAATAAATATTCACATTTATTTATCATATTAAAGATTGAAATTTGTGTACAAATAAATATTCACTTTCATTTGTTATGTTAAAGACAGGAATTTGTATGAAAATAAATTATTTCTTTTATTTGTCATTAGAATACATAGAAAAATGTGTACAAATAAATTATTCTTTTATTTATCATTGGAATACATAGAAAAATGTGTACAAATAAATTATTCTTTTATTTGTCATTGGAATACATAGAAAAGTTTAACAATAAAAATTTACATTTTTTATTATATGTAAGAAGTAATGAGAAATGATCATTATTCGAAATAGAAAAGTTCAACATGGAAAATTTACATTTTTATTGAATGTAAAATGAATCATTAAAAAGATGTATCATTTGATAAAATATGTTAACATAAGAAATTACATTTGTTAATGTAAAATGAATCATTAAAAGATGTATCATTTGATAAAATAAGTTAACATAAGAAATTATATTTGTTAATGTAAAATGAATCATTGAAAAGATGTATCGTTTGATAAAATATTTTAACATAAGAAATTACATTTGTTAATGTAAAAATGTGAACAATAAAATATTCTTTTATTGTATGTATGTGAAATGTAGAAATTGTATAGAAAATAAAATATCTTTTTATTGTATTGATTGATTGTTTGGATTGTGCTCGACCAGTTTATGAGCAAAATATGCTTTTACATTTAGCGGGTTGGGTAAAAAATATCTATATGCTAACACCTTGTGAAACACTTCACTATTTGACTATAAGGTGTTTTAGCGATGTTGTTTGTTTCAAAATTTAATAAATGATTTTGAAATGAGTTTTCTTAAGTAAAAAAGAAATGTTATTCCCGATTTTGGACAGGGAATGTTTTATAAAACAGAAAGGATTTCGAGGACTACACCCGATGATTTCGAAATGATTTGAAAGTAGAAATATATATATATATTTGATTATACTTGTGATTATGTTGTGAAATGATTTTCCCTACTTCGGGATATAAAACGATTTAGCAAGTATGTGGCTGAAGATGTGGGTGACCCGAAATTGACTAACAGTGTGAGGACGTGCATGTCTTCCTCAATTGGTGGGATGGTGCATTGTCAGTGTAGCCGTTAGGTGCATATATATATATATATATATATATATATATATATATATATATATGTGTGTGTGTGTGTGTGTGTGTGTGTTTGTGTGTATATATATGTAACACCCCACGTCCGTTAGTGTCACTCACAAAGGGAATGCACTAAGTTTTGTGGAGCATTTAGGGTAAAAGATGCAGATAAATTACAAGACAGACAGAAATTAAACAGCGGAAAATAAAACTTTGCTTTATTGATAAAATAGTTTGTACAACGATTTCTTTACAATATCAGAGTATCATCTGTCTTTCAAAATAAAGAAGCATAAAAATACATTTATATTCCCCAATTTAAGCAAGAGCCAGCCATAGCATATGAAAAGAGAATCCAAGCAAAACTTCGGCAAATCTTCAAGCTGGGAAAGAGTGACAGTCCAACTTAACCTGAGCTATACTATTCCCTCCTTTACTACCTGGGGGGGGGGGGGGAGGGAATGGAAGAAAAGAAGACGAAAGGAAAACAGAGTCAGACATAAAGCCTGAGTAAGTTCAGTAACTTCTAGCACGTGAACATGGAAAAACAAAACGACATGAATTAACTGAATACAAGATAACACCAAGATGATAGGATCAGCAAGATTAGACAAGATAATCACAAGGTATGCTAAGATAAGATAAACTGGATAAGCTCTAATACTTTCGCCGCTTCACCATTTCCTTGTTATACGGATTTCTATTATCTCTGCACCACCTAACTAATGTCCCAACTAGTAACACTAACGTGATCCCAACCCCTGTATTTTCCATCGCCTTCAGGCATCCATTTGTTTATTTGTTACCTAGATTTAATCTAGGGTTTTCTACCAAGTGCCTTCTAGATTCAACTAGAGTTTACGCTATCTGCTGATCGCTTCTCGGATTCAGGATTCATGCCACCTAGTCCAACTAGGGATTATGCTACCTGTCAAACGATGCCCCCAAGTCTAGGACACACTACATAGAGTGGTATATGTTCCTATACTTCCCCACGCATGTATCATGAATCGTTATCGCTTGTCTAGATGCACATGTCCTGTAATGTGCGATCCGAGTCCTGTGACAGGGCAAATCAAGGAATATAGAACTCGGTCGGGAGCTTTCAGATATCTGCCGATGCAGATGCTATGGTCTGTTTTTATTCCAGTGGCTATGGTCCCACTTGACCCCTCCCTCAAATAATGAAAGGCACACCTAGTAAAATGAGAACTATACGCCGGCCCCCGGTGCCCCACTATCCTATGGCCATCCTCACCCATAACCAGATAGCAAGTATATGGTCTTTTGGAGTTCTCCGCCTTTCCGCTTCACATATCTCGATTGACTGAAGATGGATAGTAGACGACGAGTCGCTATCACAGGGCAACCGTTTGCTCGCCGAATCACGCCGGTCCATCCTAGTCTTTAGGTTGCCATGTGTTGCAACCAAGGCATACCCCTGGTTCTTCTACGTAGACCTTAACCTCTGTGGGCCCAGGCGGATCATCTGCAGCCTCACAGAGGGATACCAAGAGTACCCTCATGTCCCCTCAAAGCCTCGGGCTTCGTAACCCAATTCGTTGGAGCCTTCTTTCTACTCAGACGGACATTCGCTCCTTCCTGTGATATACTAAGAATTACTACTTAGTTTTACTAACTAAGATTTAGCACTTAGTTTCCAGAATCGTTGTTTTCTTAACTAAGGTTTACTACTTAGTTCCCTTTCCCGTCAATTTGGATTGGTTAAGTGTCATTAGTCAATTCAAGCCAACTTAACCCTCTTCATTCATCCTGTTATACTGGTTAAGTGTTATCAGTAATTCATGTTGACTTAACCCCACCACAAACCAAGTTATATTGGTTAAGTATTTCTTATTACTTAACCCTACCCGTTCACCCTGTACTGGTTAAGTGTTCCTTTTTAACTTAACCTTGCCCAACTATCTTAACTTACATGTTATTAATGGTTAAGTATTATCCCTTCATGTTTTAGACCTAACCTCATTCCTTTATCACAACCTGATGGTTAAGTGTTCAGGTTTACTTAACCCTACAGTCTAGCCTAGCTAACATATCAAAATTGGCTAAGTGTGTTAGATTTTACTTAACCCTAACCTCTAGTCTAGTTAATATATTAATTTGGCTAAGTGTATTAACTTTACTTAACCCCTACAAGTCTCGTTTTGCTACCTTGAGTTTGGTTAAGTGTCTCTATGGACTTAGCCCTCCCATTCTAGCTTAACTGTGTTAAATTGGTTAAGTGTTCCTATGGACTTAACCCTCCCATTCTAGCTTAACTGTATGGCCCTAACCCCACCCACCAGTCTGGTTATCATGTTGAATTGGTTAAGTGTCTTAGTGAACTTAACCCTACCATTCTTGTTCTAGCTTTAATTAAATAGATTAAAGCCACGACCACTCACATTAAACAGATATTGTTGCGATTACTGGATGTGCCGTTTGGTTCCGGGCAGATTTACATCGCAACTCAGCCTAACCTCGGGTTAGGCCTATTCGTGTTTTCTAGTTCAAAGGGTTTTTGATTAATTTTCAAATCAGGTTTTGAAAGTAACCATCCCGTCCGTCGGATCAGTTAGGGATAGCCAGGGAGAGCAGGAAACTTGTATTTTCCAAACTCAAGCCTAGACACTATCCTCTCTGTCACCCTAGAACTTTCTGGCTTATTATTAAAAGAGATGTCGTTAATAAACCTTTAATTTGTCTAAATTCACATTTCCTCATTCAGGCCAAATTCTATAAGTAAATTATTTCTAATTTACTTATTTCCTAATTACTCTTTTAATGTTAAATTGTCTACATTCATTCTTATGGCCCATTTCCCTTTTTAAATCATATTTATGCTTTTTGGTATGTGGACTATACCAAATTAAGTGTCACTAACCATGATTTTGCTAAACTGCCGATTACTCCCAATTATGGCCAATTTCATATTTATGCCAATATACTTACCGTGCCAAATTAGCGAATCCAATTCCGGTTCAACATTCTAATTCTAGACTTATTACTCTAGTTCACTATTCATGTAAATGCTAGATTTACACGTCAATACTAGATTCAAATTACACACATTATAATTCATGTCAAATTTATCCAATTTGTATTTCTATGAACATGTCATAATACATGTTCCCAATTTATGCCAATTTCCAAGTTAAACTACGTTTTTAGTAAATTTCATATTTTGCCCAAACCGCATTCCCACCGTTCGTATAATCGTGATTCAGTCTAGATCATAAACAAAGCTAGGTTCGTAGAAAATAGGGAATGAACCAAAGATGCTATGCAAAAGATAGACATACTAACTGGCATAAAAAGGGTTGAATAACGACGTCGATTCAAGAACATGGGTAGACCTAACTTAATAGGTAAATTCCCAAGGTCTAAAACCAAGAATAGACAGAATAGGGACGTAGGTTCAAGAACATGGGTAGACCTAACTTAATAGGTAAATTCCCAAGGTCTAAAACCAAAGATAACCAAGAATAGACAGAATAGATGATCGGGTTTATACCTAATTTCATAGTCACAAAACTTAAGCAACACTTTCCTAGTCATGAATCACAGGTGTTTAATCACAGATGTCCTTGTTATGTCATAGGCAATAGTTTATATTTCCTAATCAAAAGCATAGGCTTAGTCAAGGAAATAATCCTCATAGTCACAGTCACAGTCATAGGCAATGTCCATAGTCATAGGCAAATGTTCATAGTCATAGGCAAATGGTTTTAAGGTCCATAGTTTCATAGTCACAGTCTTATTTGTCCTCGAATCATAACAGTTCTTAATTAGATTCAAGAGTATAGGCACTGATTCGAATAGAGAGAAAGAGATTTGGCATATTCTTTTATTCCTTTAATTTCATGTCACGAACAAAGAAAACATTCAAATCTAGAAATAACTGACTTACAGAGATTAGATTAGAATAGAAAGATGGAATTTCGTAGAAAAACAGTCGTTGTAGTCGTTCGAATCTTCACTTGAATTCTAGCTTGAATCTCCTCTTTGAAAGTCTTTGAGTAGCACCTCCTCGTCTTGATTTATTTTATATATATTATTTTATTTATTATTTAATTAAGAGGAGGAGAGGAAGCCATGTTCACTAAGAATCTTTGTAGCATAAGGGTAGAAAAGAATTGTGAATAGAGAAGGAGACCAGGGCTGTTTATATAGTGTAGAATTCAACGAATTGGGTCAGAATAGCGTCTAGATACAGAAGAAGGAACTTGGTGCAGAAAGCTGGAAAAAGCGAGGGGGGGGGGGGTCGACCCCTAGGTCGACTACCCAGTTGACCTGGGTGACCCAGGTCGACTACCCAGTCGACCTGGGTGCCCAGGTCGACTGCCCAGTCGACCTGGGTGCCCAGGTCGACTGCCCAGTCGACCTGGGTGCCTTGGGCGGGAAAATTCCCGCCCTGCCCAATCTGGGTCTGTTTTTGAATTTCGAACTCGACCAGTTTTGAAATCTGAACTTCGCTGAATCTTCCGGAAGCCATATCTTCCTCATACGGACTCCGATTTACGCAAACTCGGACTCGTTTTCATGCAGAATTCCAAGACGAACGCAATGGCGTAGCCCGTCTCCCTTGATTTTGAATTTAACTTTTAATTCTGCCTTAATTTGTAAATCTTAGTGTTACAGAATTACGGGGTGTTACATTCTCCCCCACTTAAAAGGATTTCGTCCCCGAAATCTTCAAATTAGGAAGAATGTGTCCTACCATCCAATCACCCATCTATTCAACCATTCAACCACAGGCATTCATTGTCCTTAAAAGATTTCTAATGCTTTCATGTTCATATGCATAGTGTGTGTACATGTCTTTATCTAATGCAAGATCAAGCGGTCTACTGATTCAGTTGACCTCCTTAATGCAAATCATGTTAGTGCCATGCGTCTAACCATGTATGGAAGCATCCCTAGTCATGTAAATACTACATGTGTGCACAACCATTCATCCATATGCAACACTCATATGATAACATATCGAGTTCAATTTACAAACAAATACATATCTGTAAATGCAATATGAAAGCGTCTGAACCGATCTAGTGCCTAATACGTATGCATATGCATTCACAAGCAACCATTAGCAACCACTTGCAACCATCAACCATAACATGTTTCAAATACATGTATACATCCATTGGCTTCTACCTAAGGATCGAAGATACGACCTAGGTGATATACTTTGGAAAGAGAGAAACAATTATGCATAAATCTCATAAAACAAAGAAATCAAGGATGCACCCTCAAGGAAAAGGGTATGATGCTAGTATCTAGCCTTCTTGTGCTTTACTCCACTGTATCTTAACTAATTTAAATTCACGATTGTGAAGTTCCGGATCTCCATTTCCAAAATAAACAGATGTCAATCATGGTACCAGGTATACATACTAAGATGATTAGAGGTTTCCCTCTTATCCGCCATGCCATAACTATTCATCTCTCCCGCAAACCATCCAAACCGAACTCGACATTCCTCAAGTACAAGCCCCAAAGGCCTAAACCAATATCAGACAAGCACCCAAGGAATATCTCCCCCGAATTTAGATGATCTTCGTGAGATGATATAAGCAAACTCGATAGCTATTCTCAAATCCCTACTAACCAAAAATAAACTGGTCGGACCACCAATTGGATTTTAGACTCTAGTGGGATCTTTCTACTATACAAGTACTATGGTGCAGAGACCCAACTATGGAAGTGGATATGAACAAATGCGAAGCGCTAGAAACTAAGGAAATAGCACGAACAGAAGACTAGACTCTTCCAACCGGACTACCTTTCTCCTAGGTACGCTTGGTGGCGAAAGCATGTACTTGTCCTTCTGAAAATATCATCCTCGTCCTTGCCCTTATCCTTAAGTATATGCCCTATCGTACCCTAGTAAAGATACTTCCTCTTGTCTTAGGTTTTATAATTTCTTCCTCCTTCGTGTGCTCAGTCTACATCCATGAATTCCTCATCCTAGGGTTATGCTCCTTAGCCAAACTCCTCATCCCCTTCCGTGTGTAGTCATGTTGACAAATCTCTCGAAAACTGCCTCCATCGTCCGGAAAAACCTATAAGCTTTGAAAGAAAACTGCCCGTAGGTGAAACAACTACGGCTATGGATGGAAGCCGGGCACTACTTCGCCCATCGATGAGGTTACCTCCCAGAAAGCCAGGAGCCCCAGAGACTCAAGAAAGAAGGAGACAAGAATTCAAATAGAGGAAGAGAAGATAGTGTGTATGGCTTTGGGGAATATGCCTTTAAAACAAATATTTTCTCTTGAAAATGCTTCTTTAAAAATCGTTTTGAAAATAATTTTTCAAATCTTTTATCTGATCTGGTAACCTTCAGCTCTGATACCACGTGTAACACCCCACGTCCGTTAGTGTCACTCACAAAGGGAATGCACTAAGTTTTGTGGAGCATTTAGGGTAAAAGATGCAGATAAATTACAAGACAGACAGAAATTAAACAGCGGAAAATAAAACTTTGCTTTATTGATAAAATAGTTTGTACAACGATTTCTTTACAATATCAGAGTATCATCTGTCTTTCAAAATAAAGAAGCATAAAAATACATTTATATTCCCCAATTTAAGCAAGAGCCAGCCATAGCATCTGAAAAGAGAATCCAAGCAAAACTTCGGCAAATATTCAAGTTGGGAAAGAGTGACAGTACAACTTAACCTGAGCTATACTATTCCCACCTTTACTACCTTGGGGGGGGGGGAACGGAAGAAAAGAAGACGAAAGGAAAACAGAGTCAGACATAAAGCCTGAGTAAGTTCAGTAACTTCTAGCATGTGAACATGGAAAAAACAAAACGACATGAATTAACTGAATACAAGATAACACCAAGATGATAGGGTCAGCAAGATTAGACAAGATAATCACAAGGTATGCTAAGATTATATAAACTGGATATGCTCTAATACTTTCGCCGCTTCGCCATTTCCTTGTTATACGGATTTCTATTATCTCAGCACCACCTAACTAATGTCCCAACTAGTAACGCTAACGTGATCCCAACCCCTGTATTTTCCATCGTCTTCAGGCATCCATTTATTTATTTGTTACCTAGATTTAATCTAGGGTTTTCTACCAAGTGCCTTCTAGATTCAACTAGAGTTTACGCTATCTGCTGAACGCTTCTCGGATTCAGGATTTATGCCACCTAGTCCAACTAGGAATTATGCTACCTGTCGAACGATGCCCCCAAGTCTAGGACACACTACCTAGAGTGGTATATGTTCCTATACTTCCCCACGCATGTATCGTGAATCGTTATCGCTTGTCTAGATGCACATGTCCTGTAATGTGCGATCCGAGTCCTGTGACAGGGCAAATCAAGGAATACAGAACTCGGTCGGGAGCTTTCAGATACCCGCTGATGCAGATGCTAAGGTCTATTTTTATTCCAGTGGCTATGGTCCCACTTGACCCCTCCCTCAACTAATGAAAGGCACACCTTGTAAAATGAGAACTATACGCCGGCCCCCGGTGCCCCACTATCATATGGCCATCCTCACCCATAACTAGATAGCAAGTATATGGTCTTTTGGAGTTCTCCGCCTTTCCGCTTCACGTATCTCGATTGACTGAAGATGGATGGTAGACGACGAGTCGCTATCACAGGGCTACCGTTTGCTCGTCGAATCACGCCGGTCCATCCTAGTCTTTAGGTTTCCATGTGTTGCAACCAAGGCATACCCCTGGTTCTTCTATGCAGACCTTAACCTCTGTGGGCCTAGGCGGATCATCTGCAGCCTCACAGAGGGATACCAAGAGTACCCTCATGTCCCCTCGAAGCCTCGGGCTTCGTAACCCAATTCGTTGGAGCCTTCTTTCTACTCAGACGGACATTCGCTCCTTCCCGTGTTATACTAAGAATTACTACTTAGTTTTACTAACTAAGATTTACCACTTAGTTTTCAGAATCGTTGTTTTCTTAACTAAGGTTTACTACTTAGTTCCCTTTCCCGTCAATTTGGATTGGTTAAGTGTCATTAGTCAATTCAAGCCAACTTAACCCCCTTCATTCATCCTGTTATACTGGTTAAGTGTTATCAGTAATTCATGTTGACTTAACCCCACCACAAACCAAGTTATATTGGTTAAGTATTTCTTATTACTTAACCCTACCCGTTCACCCTGTAATGGTTGTGTTCCTTTTTAACTTAACCTTGCCCGTCTATCTTAACTAACATGTTATTAATGGTTAAGTATTATCCCTTCATGTTTTAGACCTAACCTCATTCCTTTATCACAACCTGATGGTTAAGTGTTCAGGTTTACTTAACCCTACAGTCTAGCCTAGCTAACATATCAAAATTGGCTAAGTGTGTTAGATTTTACTTAACCCTAACCTCTAGTCTAGTTAATATATTAATTTGGCTAAGTGTATTAACTTTACTTAACCCCTACAAGTCTCTTTTTGCTACCTTGAGTTTGGTTAAGTGTCTCTATGGACTTAGCCCTCCCATTCTAGCTTAACTGTGTTAAATTGGTTAAGTGTTCCTATGGACTTAACCCTCCCATTCTAGCTTAACTGTATGGCCCTAACCCCACCCACCAGTCTGGTTATCATGTTGAATTGGTTAAGTGTCTTAGTGAACTTAACCCTACCATTCTTGTTCTAGCTTTAATTAAATAGATTAAAGCCACGACCACTCACATTAAACAGATATTGTTGCGATTACTGGATGTGCCGTTTGGTTCCGGGCAGATTTACATCGCAACTCAGTCTAACCTCGGGTTAGGCCTATTCGTGTTTTCTAGTTCAAAGGGTTTTTGATTAATTTTCAAATCAGGTTTTGAAAGTAACCATCCCGTCCGTCGGATCAGTTAGGGATAGCCAGGGAGAGCAGGAAACTTGTATTTTCCAAACTCAAGCCTAGACACTATCCTCTCTGTCACCCTAGAACTTTCTGGCTTATTATTAAAAGAGATGTCGTTAATAAACCTTTAATTTGTCTAAATTCACATTTCCTCATTCAGGCCAAATTCTATAAGTAAATTATTTCTAATTTACTTATTTCCTAATTACTCTTTTAATGTTAAATTGTCTACATTCATTCTTATGGCCCATTTCCCCTTTTAAATCATATTTATGCTTTTTGGTATGTGGACTATACCAAATTAAGTGTCACTAACCATGATTTTGCTAAACTGCCGATTACTCCCAATTATGGCCAATTTCACATTTATGCCAGTATACTTACCGTGCCAAATTAGCTAATCGAATTCTGGTTCAACATTCTAATTCTAGACTTATTACTCTAGTTCACTATTCATGTAAATGCTAGATTTACACGTCAATAATAGATTCAAATTACACACATTATAATTCATGTCAAATTTATCCATGCCATAATACATGTTCCCAATTTATGCCAATTTCCAAGTTAAACTACGTTTTTAGTAAATTTCTTATTTTGCCCAAACCGCATTCCCACCGTTCGTATAATCGTGATTCAGTCTAGATCATAAACAAAGCTAGGTTCGTAGAAAATAGGGAATGAACCAAAGATGCTATGCAAAAGATAGACATACTAACTGGCATAAAAAGGGTTGAATAACGACGTCGGTTCAAGAACATGGGTAGACCTAACTTAATAGGTAAATTCCCAAGGTCTAAAACCAAGAATAGACAGAATAGGGACGTAGGTTCAAGAACATGGGTAGACCTAACTTAATAGGTAAATTCCCAAGGTCTAAAACCAAAGATAACCAAGAATAGACAGAATAGATGATCGGGTTTATACCCAATTTCATAGTCACAAAACTTAAGCAACACTTTCCTAGTCATGAATCACAGGTGTTTAATCACAGATGTCCTTGTTATGTCATAGGCAATAGTTTATATTTCCTAATCAAAGGCATAGGCTTAGTCAAGGAAATAATCCTCATAGTCACAGTCATAGTCATAGGCAATGTTCATAGTCATAGGCAATGTCCATAGTCATAGGCAAATGTTCATAGTCATAGGCAAATGGTTTTAAGGTCCATAGTTTCATAGTCACGGTCTTATTTGTCCTCGAATCATAACAGTTCTTAATTAGGTTTAAGAGTATAGGAACTGATTCGAATAGAGAGAAAGAGATTTGGCATATTCTTTTATTCCTTTAATTTCATGTCACGAACAAAGAAAACATTCAAATCTAGAAATAACTGACTTACAGAGGTTAGATTAGAATAAAAAGATGGCGTTGCTATGATTCGTAGAAAAACAGTCGTTGCAGTCGTTCGAATCTTCGCTTGAATTCTAGCTTGAATCTCCTCTTTGAAAGTCATTGAGCAGCACCTCCTCGTCTTGATTTATTTTATATATATTATTTTATTTATTATTTAATTAAGAGGAGGACAGGAAGCCATGTTCACTAAGAATCTTTATAGCATAAGGGTAGAAAAGAATTGTGAATAGAGAAGGAGACCAGGGCTGTTTATATAGTGTAGAATTCAACGAATCGGGTCAGAATAGCGTCTAGATACAGAAGAACGAACTTGGTGCAGAAAGCTGGAAAAAGCGGGGGGGGGGGGTCGACCTGGGTGAACCAGGTCGACTACCCAGTGGACCTGGGTGCCTTGGGTGGGAAAATTCCCGCCCTGCCCAATCTGGGTCTGTTTTTGAATTTCGAACTCGACCAGTTTTGAAATCTGAACTTCGCTGAATCTTCCGGAAGCCATATCTTCCTCATACGGACTCCGATTTACGCAAACTCAGACTTGTTTTCATGCAGAATTCCGAGACGAACGCAATGGGGCAGCCCGTTTCCCTTGATTTTGATTTTAACTTTTAATTCTTCCTTGATTTGTAAATCTTAGTGTTACAGAATTACGGGGTGTTACAATATATATATATATATATATATTGGTTCGATTAGGGTGCGTACTACCCGGTCCTGAGGGAATATGACCGATATTCGGTTCACATACTTGTTCTGTATGCACTGTTATGTTTTGAAATTCATATTTCCAAATGTTTTGTTTTGAAATCCCGAAGTGAAATCTACTTTATTATAAAAGCTAGATATGTATTTCAAATGATTTGAAATAAAAGAAATCGGGAAATAAAGTCCAAAGAAATAATTTCTGTAAAGTGAATTGGATTTTGAAATCTAAGTCTAGGGATTAAGCCTAAATGGGTAGATTAAGGAATTGCATGTTGATTGATGCATTGTATATCCATATGTTTATTTATGGTTGATGTTTATGCACTGGCAATCAAATGGAGTAAGCCCGTTCCGCGTTAGCGTCATGGTCCTGTGATTGACCTTATTATTAAATAGGTTAAGTAGGATTTCTCATACTAGTCTCATGACTGACCTGTAGTTTGTTTCACTTGCAAACTTGGGTGCCCATATTTTCCACACGGGCAGTTGAGTAGCTTATTTTGCAGATATATTGAGCAGGATTCTGGATCGAAGCTTAAAGCTATGTCCAGAGCACTGATAGCCTTCCGCTGTGTTAGTTATTCGTTGCTGCTACATTGTATTACAATTATTGTAATTTAATCTTCCGATGTGGTATTTATATTCGATGTACTCTGATATTCTATACTCTAATGTAACATTATTATGATGTTATAAAAGTCTTCTGTTATTTGTTCTGATGTGTTGTATGCCCAAAGTTAGCGTATTCGGGTTTTTGAGTGGTCTTAGTCGATTTTGCGATCGATTATGTCTGGGCAAAATCCGTATCGTTACACCCTCCAAATAAATATCATCAAATTTCAGTCGTTCATCGTATTAACATGGTCTTTCAACTCTTCACTTTAATATTCAGCCTCCTCATTGTCCAAAGCATCATCAGTAGATTCTGACATCATCTCATTCTGCGTATACTAAATTTGTTTTTTTGCTTACGATCTACAGAAAAAAATATCATGCAAAAAATTGTTAAAAAAACTAGAAGTAGAAAGAACCTGATGATGATAATGATACAATAGAGCTAGAAATATGTATATTGTATAGGGGGAAGCAGAAGAAGTTGTTTAAAACTACATTTTTAATATCATTTAAACAGATTATCTATCATTTTTTTGACAAAAAATATAACCGGAAAATACTGTTAAGAAGTATGAAATTCGTAGTTCCCGACATTGTCACAAGTATACTATTAACCAAAATAAAGAATGAATAAGTCTACATGATACCTTGTGTAACGTCTCGGATTTCGCCCGGACCCAATCGATTGCAAAATCGACTAAGACAGTTCAAAACCCAAATACGTTAACTCTGGGAATACAACATATTAGAACAACAATAGCAGACTTTTATAATCATTACAATAATGTTACATCAGAGTACATAATATCAGAGTACATCGAACACAATTACAACGGAAGATAAATTTACATGAATTTAATACAATAAATAGCGGAAGACTTCTATGCTCTGGACACAGCTTTAGGCTTCGATCCAGAATCCTGCTCAAGAGATAAATATCTGCAAAAAACTACTCGACTGCCCATGTGGAAAAGAGGGCACCCGAGTTTGCAAAGTGAAAAAAACTACGGGTCAGTCATGGGACTGGTATGAGAAATCTAACTTAACTAATCTAATAATAAGGCTAATCACAGGACCACGCCGCTAACGCGGAACGGGTTTACTCCATTGGATTGCCAGTGCATAAAATAAAGTGAATCGTTAAACAACGCAATGCCTTTTAGAAAAATGAAACCATTATAAGACTCAAGTCCCATCACACAATGCAACGCAAACCGCAGGATAGAGTTTTACCTTATAATGGTTAAAATATGCTTGATACGATAAAATGGATTTGATATTATTATTAGTGTATATATGTTTCAAAAACATTTCAATCATAATGTATATATATGTTTCAAAAACATTTCAATCATAATGTATCAATCATAGACGACATATTACCCCATCCTACTATGTCGCCATACTAGTTCTACAATCAAAACCGCATGAGGTCGTATTGGAAATTGGGTTTCCATCATGAGTCAAGGCTGGGGAGGAGCTCCTTACCGATTCGAGACACTCTAGGTAATGTCTCAGGATTCCCCGCAGTGAACCCTTGGATCCTGCAGGGCCGGTCCACACATACGATTTTGTGGATTGGCAATTTCTAAACACATGTTTCCCGGTCCTATAGGACTTAATATCCGAGGCGCCTCATTCCATCATCCACGTAAGTAAAATGCCGGGCCGTGTAAAACCCAAACACCACTTCTAGCTAGAAAGAAATGTGCTGCTCTCCCTGCATTCCCTTCTCCCTTTTTAGACTCCAACTGGGGTGTGAGGCTCGCGAAGCTACGTTATACACAAAGCTGCGCCTAAACAGGACGTGCTTTGATCATCAACCACAAGGCCTGCTTTTCAACAAAAGCCTTGATCATCTGCATCTTAGCATGCCACATTGTCAATCCATACCGTACCATTGATTCCTACCAATATATAACCTCTAACTCGTACGTCTTAGAGAAGGGTGTTAAATACCAAATAGATATATATTTAGCAGAGATCAACGAATACCGTATAAAGAATACTACGTCAGATATACAATCCATTTTCAAGTCCGTTCGGGGTCTGAACGAAACCGGAGGCACCTCATACCTTGCATTTCCGAACAACCAACAAGTAGTCTGGACGGCCACCATTGTAGCCCCTTCAAGGTAGCTACTCCAATCATGGCGTCAATGGTAACTCATCCATTCGACGTGAAGATCGTCGGTCTTCAATCACCGTCTTCAACTCTTCAACTTAGATCGACGAATAATCATTCGAAATGAGATTGAACTCGGACCTTTCAAATGATTCTTGCGTATATATCATTTCAAATCATTTCTTATCGTTAATATTAATTTATAACGATTAATCTCTATTTTTATTTATATAAAAATAATTGAATTTTATTTAACAACACTTCATGTCAAGGCGACCTTGGCGTTGTTTTCACCCAAATTTGTTTTACAAATTTCTCTATATCTAACCGTTGGATTTTAACACAATTCATATCGTTGGAAAGATCTTCCCAAGGCGAACCTAACGGTTTCAGTTTTGGGAAAATCCGATGGTCGGATATTTCGGTATAATCAATTAGAAGTACAATTCCAAGGCATAAACTACCACGCTCGATTCGTTTGATTTTAATTTCTATATATATACTTATATATAATTCCGTCATCCATTTCATTTCACTATATTTTGATAACATCGAATAGACCTATTTGTGCATATAATATCGAGGTATAACATGGCGCACAATTATGTTTATTTTTATTATAATTCACATACACATGCTATATCCAACAATGTATTTTTTTCTTTCATCTTTCAATTTACACCAAATGTATATTTGGTTTCATTATTCTTTTTAATGAAAACCCATTCCTTAAAATGTAAATTTCTAATCCTTTTATTTACCAAAAAAAATGTAAATTTCTATTATGTAAACTTAAATTTCAAAATATTATTATATTGAAAATGTAACTTTTATTTCATATTCTATTTACGTTGGAAAATGTACATTCCTAATCATTCTTTTATTTCTTTTGTTTACATTGAAAATTGTAAATTCTTTTATTTACATATAAAAATGAAATATAATTTCTATTTCATCCTTATTTACTTTGAAAAATGTAAGTTTCTATATTTCTCTAATTACATATAAAAATGTAACTTCCTATTTTTCTTTATTTACATTGAAAAATGTAACTTCTTCTTACCGCCTCTAAAATGATGATAAAAATATATAATATTTATTCTATTCTCTTATCGCATCTAAAGTGATGATAAAAATGTACATTTCATTTCTACTCTTTTTATCGCATCTACAATGACGACAAAAATATACATTTCATTTCTACTCTTTTTATCGCATCTAAAATGACAATAAAAATATACATTTCATTTCTACTCTTTTTATCGCATCTAAAATGATGATAAAAATATACATTTTAATTCTATTATTTTTATTCACATTAAAGATGTAAACTTTTCTTTTTAATATAATCTACATTAAAAATGTGACTTTTCTTTTTAATATAATCTACATTACATTAAATAAATTTGCAATGTCAAAATCTAGTCTTTTCATTGCATAAAAATGTAATTTTCTTACCTTAAATCTTAATTACATAAAAATATAAACTTTAACTTAATTAATAAAAATGTAATTTTCTTCTTTATCTTAATTTACATGATAAATGAAAATTTTTCACCTTTAACCTAATTCACATGGAAATTGAATTAATTACATAAAAATGTAATTTTCTTCAAATTTTCTAACAAAATGTCATTTATATTCTAATTTACATTTTGAATGTAATTTTCCTTTTCATTGCTTATTTACCTAAAAAGTAAATTTTCCTCTTTCATTGTTTATTTACCTAAAAAGTAAATTTTCCTCTTTCATTGTTTATTTACCTAAAAATGTAAATTTCCTTTCTAATTTCCTTTATTGAAAATCTGTTTACATTAAAAAGGTAAATATCATATCTAAATTCTTTTATTGAAAATCTATTTACATAAAAATGCAAATATCACTCCTTTATTCTTCTAATGGAAATCTAAGTCTCCACTTTTTAATTACATAAAAATGAAATTTTATCTTTCTATAAATCTAATTACATATAAATGTATTTTTCATACTTTTAAATTTGCAATGTAAATTTTAATACTTTAATTACACATAAAAATGTAATTTTATTTACTATGCAAATTCTTCTTCTTTAATTACATAAAAAAATGTAATTATATTTTACATGCAAAAAAACTTATTCTTTAATTACATTTAAAAATTTAATTTTATTTACAATGTAAATCTTTAATCTTTAATTTCATATAACAATGCGATTTTATTTTCAATGACAAAATCTTATCTTTTTAATTACATAAAAATGTAATTTTTATTGCGGTGTCAATCATTTTCATTTCTAATTTAACACATAATGGTGTAAATAATGTCATTTTCAATTTAACACATAACGGTGTAAATAATGTCATTTCTAATTTAACACATAACGGTGCAAATATTCATTTTCAAACAAATGTAAATTTCTTTTTTTTAAACAAACAAATTATCTTTTTACATTTAACAAAACAAAGACAAAAATGATACCTTCGTACATTTGCAAAATAATGACAAAATGATGTCTTTGTACATTTTTCAACTAAAATCAATGAAAAATGTTATTTTTATTATTTCACCTAAAATCAATGTTAATGTTATTATTTTCTTTTTAACAAAATATGACGGTGAAATATAATGTCGTTTCTAAATAAACACGTGACAGTGTAATATAATATCGTTTCATAATTAACACAACAATGTTATCTTCTGTTCTTTATCTCATTACACAACAAAAATGAAATTTTTGATCTTTATTTCATCCCACCCAAAAATGAACTTATTAACAAAGTTGTTTCTTTTCATTAACAAAGTTACCACTTTTCATTAACAAAGTTAATACTTTTAATTATACACAAAACAAGTTACTTTTAATTATACACAAAACAAGTTTCAATCTTTTATTATACACAAACAAGTTTCAATCTTTTATTGTACACAAACAAGTTTCAATATTTTATTAAAACAAAAGTTCCAATTTTTTTTATATAAAAACAACAGTTAACCTTTTCATATAAAGACAAAAGGTGAAATCTTTATTTAACCACAAAAGGTAAAATCTCTTATTCGACAAAGAAAAGTAAATTCTTTTAGTTTGCAAACAAAAGTTAATTGTTTTCATTTACAACAAAAGTTAAAAAAATTCTTCTTTTTTACAAACAAAAGTAAATTCTCTTTACTAACAAACAAACGTGAATTCTACTTGTTAACCAACAAAAGTTAAATCTTTTTAATTAACAAACAAGGTTATATCTTTTTAATTTGCAAACAAAATTACAAATTTTAATTTACAAAACAAAATTGTAATCTTTTTATTTTTAAAACAAAGGAAAAATCTTTTAATTTATTATTGACATTGATTCAAAACAAAAATCAGATCTATCACTCGGATTCAAACAATGGAAATTTCTGGTTATACAAGACCAGATATATTACATACAAGCAATACAATCAGTCACCAATAACAAACAGTAAAATTTAATTACAACAATCATAGATTCGATTATATAAACATGTGTATATGCAATTCAAACAACAAGGAGAAAAATATATTTTCAAAAATAAAAATCTCACATCGTTATTGAGTTCTGCGCTGTTCAGATCCAAAATTTGTCAGAAATTCAACTTGCTTAGAATCAGGTCTAATCAGTGCCATCGCGTAGATCTCGGTCTCACGATCGTGGCGCACCTAAAATCGTTCCGTTTCGAGTTCGTATGAGCAAGAAATGGATTAAACAAGATTGGAAAATTTTGAATTAAAATAATTAGTCAACCTAAGTTTGAAAAAGTCAACCTTCTCTCCATCTTCCTCCCAACGTTGCCAAGGCTGTTCCTTTTGTTATTTTGAACCCATTACCTTCTAATCTAGGTTTGCATTTAACTCGAGATTTATAAGGCTTGAAGATGATCGGGAGGTGGCATATCGAAGAGCTAGGGGAGGGGTTGGTGCGCCTAGGGAGGTGGAGGCCACGATGGGACCATGGTGGTGCGGTGGGTGCTGTTTGGCCGCAGGTAGGGGGTGTTTTTCCTCAAAATTCGAGCACTTTTGGTTGATCATAACCGTATGGATGGAAAGCTTATCGAAATCCCTACAAAATTGGCTAAAGAACTGAAGGATTTCATTAAGTGGATTGAGAGATATTGAGGAGGGAAGTTTGGAGCTCTCTTGGCCATTGACGAAGAAGATGGCAGCCGGAGCAAATAGATTAGGGTTAGGGGTTTTGTCATTTAGTGAATATTTATATTATTATATTCACTAATTACCCATTAAGGCCCGTTTATCAACTTTGTCAGATTTTAGCCCAACGACTGTCATTCCTACCCATTAACCCATATTACAGACTCATCTAGCTATGTCCCGCAGGCCCAAACGACTGTCTTGACCCAGTTTTCTTTATTTTAAAATATTTTTACTTTTATTTTTAATTCAACCGTACGAATAAATTTACCGGGGCCACAAATTAACTTCGAAAAATCCCGAAAAATATATTTAGCTATGTTTTGACGCTGCGAACCTAGGAAAATTAATTTCGTTCAATTATGAGCCAATTTGAAAAATGACATTTTTCAAGTCGATTAAAATTGACCGAAATTGACAAAACACAAATCTTTTTGCCACGGTCACAAATTAATTCTAAAAATTATGAAAAATTAAACTTAGCAATAATTTGACATTCTGAATCCAACAAAAATGGTTTCGTCGAAAACAGAGGTCATTTGAAAAATGGCTATTTTTAATATTAAAATATGTATATATATAAAAATCCTACAACGACTATTCTGAAATTTAAACTGGGCATAACTTTTGATTCCCGCTATAAAATTTCGATTTTTCGGATTCGTTGGAAAGATATTTTAAAAGAGATTCTAATATTTTTGGTTTCACTAAAATCCGTTAAATTTTGCATCCTGTACGGTCAGCCAAAGTTCAAGTTTGACTTTTCAAACTACCGCGCTATTTCTAACTCCTTTTATAATTAAATTTAAATTATTCATCCTAACTTCTATTTAAATAAATTTTTAATCATTATTATTTTAAATATATTATTTTAAATATCAAAACCCATTAAAATTAGTTAAAATAAATTTTTAAATTTAACCCAAAATTCAGGGTTGTTACACCTTGAATAGCAGAAGGCACAAACCTAATATTGATACATAACATGACCCAAGTCATAGCAAAATCCCACAAGGCATGTTTGCTGCTCTATAATAGAAAAATCCTCTCCACTGTGTTTTATTCAACCACATAAACTTGAAAAAATATATGGTTCAACCCATTGGTCCACTTAACCTTTGCAATTTTGGAATACTACTTTAATCAAATTCGGTGCAGGTATGATGTCATTGTCTTCCATATTTTGTCTGCCATAATAGGTGTAAGCATATTCCATGAATTCTGTTGGTAATTGTAACAACCCGGAAAATCAGAACCAATTTAAATTTTTTATTTTGGCTATTTTAATGAATTTAGAATATTTAAAAATAAATAAATTATAACGACTAAAAATTTATTTAAATCGAAGTTAGAACAAATATCTTTATTTTAAATACAAAAGGAGTTAGAAATAGCGTTGTAGTTTGAAAATGTAACTTTGAACTTTGACTGAATGTACATGATTCAAAATAAACCGGATTTTAGTGAAACCAAAAATATTTAAATTTGTTTATAAATATATTTCTAATGAATCTGAAAAATCGAAATTTGATAGCGGGAATCAAAAGTTATGGCCAGTTGAATATTCAGAATGGTCGCTATAGATTATAAATATAGCCCTTAGAAATAAACATTTTGCAAACGACCTCCATTTTTGATGAGACCACTTTGGTTGGATCCGTAATGTCAAATTATTGTTTGGTTTCAAATTTCATAATTTTTGGAGTTGATATGTGAGCGTGGCAAAGGAAAACGCGTTTGGTAATTTCAATTTGAATTGGATCGACCAGAAAATGGCCATTTTTCAAATGGTCTCCAAATTCGACGAAATTAATTTTGTCAGGACCGTATCGTCCCAACATAGCTAGATTTATTTTTCGGGAATTTTTGGAATCAGTATGTGGCCCCAGCAAATTAAAATGTACGTTCAAATCCATATTTGAATGTTTTATATTTTAATTTGAAGAATAACTGACTGAAACAGTCGAACGGGCTTACGAAACATATTCCATTGTGTACGGAATGGGGGTATTTAGCTAGGAGTGACAATTGTTGGGTTTGATTTGGAGTTCGTATGTACTGAGGGGTATTTTCATATTTAAATAAATTAAAAATAAATATAAAATCCATTACCCAATCAGAATTCTTCTTCCATTTTCCGCGTTGACTCCTTGTAACAACCCAGATTTCGCCCGACCCCAATCGATCGCAAGATCGATCAAGACCGTTCAAAAACCGCGTACGTTAACTTTGGGCATACAACACATCAGAACAACAACACAGACTTTTATAACATCAATAATAAATGTTATATCAGAGGACATAATATATCAGAGTACATCGATAAATAATACAGCAGAAGATACATTTAAAATAAATTAAATACATTGCAGCGGAACTAATCTCAGCGGAAGGCCATCAATATTCTGGACCCAGCTTCAGACTTCAATCCAGGATCCTGCTTAACTATATCTGCAAAAGCTACTCAACTGCCCGTGTAGAAAGAGGGCACCCGAGTTTGCAAAGTGAAACAAACTATAGGTCGGTCGTGGGATCGGTGTGAGAATTCTATACTTAACTCACCTAAAAAGTGGGCTAATCACAGGACCACGCCGCTAACGCGGAACGGGTTTACTCCATTGGATTGCCAGTGCATAATTAAAGTAAATCGTCAAATAACGCAATGCTTTTTAGAAAAATGAAACCATTATAAGACCCAGGTCCCATCACACAATGCAACGCACACCAGAGGATAGGGTTTTACCTTATAATGGTCAAAAGATATTTACGATTTACATTTTTAATGTAATTAGAAATAAATAGATGAACATTTTTAATCTATTCTATATATACGGTAAAAATGTAAATTGTGTGATATCTTTTGACCATTATAAGGTAAAACCCTATCCTCTGGTGTGCGTTACATTGTGTGACGGGACCTGGGTCTTATAATGGTTTCATTTTTCTAAAAAGCATTGCATTATTTGATGATTTACTTTAATTATGCACTGGCAATCCAATGGAGTAAACCCGTTCCACGTTAGCGGCGTGGTCCTGTGATTAGCCTACTTATTAGGTGAGTTAAGTATAGAATTCTCACACCAGTCCCACGACTGACCTGTAGTTTGTTTCACTTTGCAAACTCGGGTGCCCTCTTTCTACACGGGCAGTCGAGTAGCTTTTGCAGATATAGTTAAGCAGGATCCTGGATTGGAGTCTGAAGCTGGGTCCAGAATATTGATGGCCTTCCACTGAGATTAGTTCCGCTGCAATGTATTTAATTTATTTTAAATGTATCTTCCGCTGTATTATTTATCGATGTACTCTGATATATTCTGTACTCTGATGTAAAAATTATTATTGATGTTATAAAAGTCTGTGTTGTTGTTCTGATGTGTTGTATGCCCAAAGTTAACGTACGCGGTTTTTGAACGGTCTTGATCGATCTTGCGATCGACTGGGGTCGGGCGAAATCCGGGTCGTTACACTCCTCAAACCCGTTGCCTTCCTCACGAACGATGGAAACCACTTCCTTGCTTCTCTCCTCTTTTACTTCCAAATGGCTCAATAAAATCGCGAGCTTCTGTTGAGGATTTTGGAGAGCGTCTCGCAAGATTCAAATCCATACCTGGCACACCCTCCCTCGTCGCGTGTATCTCGAGATCTGAGCTCGTGAAGTCCGCCACTTTGGACCGCCGTCGTGCCTCCTCTGCTGCTTCGATATGAGCGCCACCTTTAGCCGTGGGTGCGCAGTTCCAAGCCCTTCGATGCTGTAAAACCCGATCGGGCTGAAGTGCTATGGATTGAGTGGTAATTCGAAACCTAGTTTCGAAAGTTTTCAGAAGGTATACAGTTTGGTTTTAATTAACTGATTTCAACACTTTAAAACTGTCGTAAAGCTAGTTAATCATATGAAAATCATATCTTTAACATATGTTGTCGAAATCCAGTGAAACTAGGGACATTGGACTCTTGACGACGTCTTCTACATTCTAGAAGAGACCAGAGAATTTTTGGAGCTTCCTACAATTTTAGAAGGAGTGCAACTCAATGTGAGATTTCTAAATTCAAATTTGAATTGAATAGAAATATATAAATTATATAATCGATGTATAAGTTATATAAGCGTTGTATATCTCACATACAAGCGTTGTATAAATTATATGTACGATGTATAAGTTATATATACATTGTATAAATCATATGTGTGTTGAATGGAGTTGAAATGAAATTGAAATGGAAATAAATATATTTATATACATATATATATATATGTATATGTATATATATTCCCCTCGTCCACAAACCATGGACGATATGAATTGATTGTGATTGGCGTGAAATTTGGTTGATATTGCAAATGGTTAATTATGGTTGTTTGTGGTTGAAACAAAATTGGATTAGCTTGTGAAAAAATTCATTATGATATGAAAAATGGTCAAAATGTTTAGATCATTGAAATAAGCCCCTTAGGGAACGCTGCGAGGCCTAAGGTAGTGCGAGGAGCCGTACTCGGGACGGTGCCGGTTTTAAACCCCCTACCGTTATGCTGCCTAAATTTTCCAAAATATTCTTGTATTTGGATTATATTCATATGTTGGAATATATTCATGCATTGATAATTTATTCATTATTGAAATAAATTGCTTATATAATAAAAATCACATTTTTATTAAGCATATGAAGTTTATAAAATATTCATCTGTTGAATAAATGGATTGAACAATAAAATTAACATTTTTATTATGAATATGAAGTGCTAAAAACCTTCATGTGTTGAATACAATATTGGAACGATAAAAATATCATTTTTATCATGTATACGACTCACTAAAAATACTCATGTATGGAAATAAATATTTGTTAGCTACAAATATTATATTTAACATGTTTATGAACTAAATAAAATAGTCACGAGTTGAAATATATTTTTTTTCGGCAAAAATATCACTTTTATACGATGTATGGACTGTTAAAAATAACCAAAGGTTGAAATAAATATTTGTTGTTTGAAAATAATGTTTTTAACATGAATATGAACTGTTAAAAATAACGAAAGGTTGAAATAAATATTTGTTGATTGAAAATAATATTTTTGTTAACCCCGTTAGTTCAACGCAGTTCAAGAAAATTATTGCTAACAATATAATACGCAACGAACTGGATAGCTTTATAAAATATCACTCTGGTGCCATGATCTTAAGTCTCTTACACGACATGAAATTAAGGCGTTCAGCGCGCCATGATGACCGTTACACTCAGGCCGTTAATCCGACATGACGACATGTCGAGTAGGTTGAGCCATTCGACTTAAGTCGTTGGAGCGACATGATTCATTCCGTAAGCCGCAAGTCGTACTAGGCATTCATACAGTTATCAGATCCAAGTCGCATGGATTAACCATGTCGTGGCAGTAAATATGGAGACATGCTGACACAACAATGTTAAAACGGAATGCCATAAACACGACATAATGGAAATCCATATATACGGAATATAGTTAGTTTACAAAAGCATGCATATGTTTAAGAGTTCGTTCATATTTGCTGAGCTGTCGTGGGTGATAATGGTTCCACATCGTTCATTTAAAGATCATGCAAAGTCATCAGGTCACTAGTTAATCCTGGTTAAGCATGTCGTGACAGCTCTATTCCGCATGTTATGGGTAGCTGAGCTTCTCCATGTCGTGCAAACCATCCATGTCGCTCAGCAGTTCATGTTATGCCAAGTCGTTAGTTTATGCGACATGATTTAAGTCGTGGACCACTTGCCAGCGTGAGCTTTTGTATACCACTAGTTCTCCCTATAAGGCTCATCCATGTCGTAAGCACTCCAGGTTGTTCATGTCGTTCAAGACAAGTCTTGGGATACAGGAAAGGCTGTAGGAATTCATGTCGTTAATGGACTCACACAAAAGAAAATGGTCCACATGTTATAATACTTAAGTCTGAAAGAAAACAAACGACCGCGTAATATATATTTGAGGCATTATAATTTATATATGTAGAACGGGTGCAACATCTTGGTGCTACATGGTTCGTTATGTGCTTAGCCCATGTACTGTTGGATCGTCATGATTTAAAATCACATATATTCAGAGAGGCTATTATATTCATTCCGCAAAAGTCAACTCACAAGCTCCATGTCGCATGCCGCAACAACACATAACAGAGGCAGCTCGTTTCACTTGAAGGGGTTGGCACTAGTTGTAAAGTAGGAGTGACAGGCTGTCATCACAAGGGAAGAAGCATGCTGATGCTCAAATGTCGCATATTGGCATGTCGTTGGCCATATTAATATTAGTAAAGTCGTTGCCTATTTAAGCTGCTACGACATGGAGTAAAGGGGCAACCGTGTTATGGTGCCAGCTCATATCGTCATGACGTATGAAACGAGTCATGTCGGACTGAGCCATGTCGAAATTGAGTCATGGCAAGTTGGAGCCATGGCGAGTTGAGTCATGGCGTTTTTCTGTATAATTACAGAATTGCCACCTGGGCTAAAATCACCTATAAATACCCCTCATAATTCATTTGGGGGGGAGGGGACCGAAAATTGATTCCTACAAGGAGACTCCGTCAAATTCAAAGCTCATCTATAACTTCTTTAATGGCTTTTATGAATTCATCAACACTTTTCTAACTTTATGAAGATCAAATCCAAGTCGATGATCATGAGAGCTTTCTACAATTGGATCTAAGCACCTTCAATCTCATTCAAGCTACATAATAAATCTCTCAAGCAATTTCATATCTTCTCTAATACTCTCCAAAGTCTAAATCAAATGCTAATTCACTATGAAATCTATGAAGATCATGGGAAAGGATCGAAGCACCCAAGTGGTTGAAGATTCATCACAAAGCTAAACTACTTTCCTTTTCTTCACCAAATTCAAGTGAAAGTAGAATGTCAAGAGAGAGAAAAGAGAGTTAAAATAGAGAAATGGTTGTAATGAGGGAATATTCATATGTTGTAAGCTTGAGTATCATAATGAGAATTGATTGAAAGTGGACGTTGATTCATAGAGAATAGATCCACTATAAAAATTCCTTTGTGTTCTTACTTGCTTTTATACATTTATTTTGCGAGTTCGCGGTTCCATATTCTTACCGAATAGGTGAAGTGTAACTTTTACACCTTTGGTGTTTGATCCCAAATTTGGAGCAAACATTTGGCGCCCATCGTGGGGCAACGCTCGCATATCCTACCTCTTCTCGCACTCTTCCAAGGTTAAGATCCTCGCATTGAAGTTCTTAACCGTATCCTTCTCCTAAATTATGACTAAATCAAAGAAGACCGTAAGTAAAGATGTTGGAAATGCCGATGATGTTGCTAATGAAGAGACATCGCTTACTAACCGTTTCGATGTTGGTGAAAACTCGATAAGTGGAGCTGGCGTGACTAGAAATGAACTAAATGCCGCTATTGCCAACGTGAACCGCCGAATTGAAACTTCAAATATAACTTTGATGGATGCTAATGATGCTCTAATGGAAAAAATAAACGCTCTTCTAAATGCTCGACCAATCCAAGCCCCTCCAAAAGTGCATGTGGATCTCGAGGAGAATGATAAATCGCCCGCTTCCGATCATAACCGCAACGACAATATGGAAGACGATTACGATTGGATAAGGGGTAGAGATGAAGCTAATATCAAAGAATTGAGATCAAAAGCTAAGTTCCATTCCAAAGAGAATGCCCGAAAAGCCGCTGATCCTATCATGGGGGCACCTCTTCGTAGAGAAGGCAAAGGGCCTAAGCTCTCTAATCGAGATCATATGCCTAGGCGAACATTTGGTAAAGAGCTCAGCTTCACAGAGCACCATAGCACCGAAGAATACATTTCAGACATGATAGAACGAGCCATGAAAAAGAATTAAGCTAGCAAGGACGACGAAAGAGAATGGGACTTCTCTCCCGATAGGACTCCATTCACCGAAAGAATCATTGGTGCAGAATGTCCGAAGAAGTTCAATCCTCGGACTCTACCTCCGTATAACGGTCTCGTTGATCCGAAATATTTCCTATTCAAATATGAATGGCATATGAGTGCAGCTAAGGAGACCGATGAGATGAGATGCACGTACTTTCCTCTCTACTTAGAAGGTGCCGCATCACTATGGTTCACAAAGCTGCCACCCAAGTCCATCGATCGATTTTCTGACATCACCAAAAAGTTCAAGGAGCAGTTCCGCCTCTATGCTACTAAAGCCAAGGATGCTATAACACTTTCAACAATGAAGCAAAATCCAGGGGAAACTGTCAAAGCCTTCCTCAGTCAATTCAATGTTGCCTTGTCTGAAGTGAGGAATCCAGAGCCACGCATAATTCTCATGGCTTTACTCGACGCTATAGACAAAACAAGCGAATTCGGAAGATCGATAAAGATGAAGGAACCGACCATGTTTGACAAGTCCTATAAGAAATCATAGGAGTACATGAGAGTGGACGACAATCCTATACCCCTTTAGGTCATTGATGGCAAACAACTCCTTGAAGCTCCTAAAAATACAACTGTCCAATCTAACCAGAAAAATAATCAGGGACAGAAGCGAACCAATGATGGGAACGACAACAAGACTAATAAGAAGTCCTTCCTTTTCAACTCATCAGAGCTAACGCCTTTGAATGACACTCCTGAAAATATCTATCGTGCAACAAAAAGTTCTGAAGAGTATGAAGAGCCAAATCTGATAAGGGTAAGCGATAAAGCAGCAAACTAGGGGAAGTTCTGCATATTTCATAAGTAGCCTTGTCATAGCACTAATGAGTGCCGACACCTGAAGAACCTCATTGAGGAGTTGATCAGGAAAAACAGGTTACAACAGTATGTAAAGAATCCACAAGCCATGAATCCTTCTGCTGCTCCCCAAGGACAAGGGGCATCAAATGATCAGTTTGGCCCAAGCAACGTAGCTTCTGCACAAATCATACCAAGGCCGATTATCAACTGATAACAACTGATCGTGCTCCTATTGCAGTGGCTCGGAATAAGCGATCAACGCCGCTACATCTTTACTTCATGCACTATTTTTCGCTTTAGTTCATGCTTTACTTGGTGTTTTACTTTCTGTTATATAAAAAACTTTATGTTAACAGTCTGTAATAATCTGCAAGTGATGCACTGAACATTAGCTCTATGACTAAGAGCATATCTATTTGAATGAATTTCCTGCTTGCAAAGTTATATGTCAAATCAAAACTTTCTTAAAAGATGGTTTCATATTGCAGGTCATTTTGCCGAGCGCTTGTTCCTGAAACATCGCGACCCCAACAATGCTAGCTCAAGGGCCGAATGTTGTAAACATCAAAATGTACAAATGAAAAATAGGAAAAGCACTGCCTTGAAAAGTGAATGGGAAAGTCGCAAAGATTCAAACATCGAGCAAGCGCCACGACAAACAAGCCCGAGAGCTGAAACTTTTATCGAAGGGGCACTTCCCTAAGTGGGAGGTTCAGAGCTTCAGTTCCTAAACTAGAATAGCATGCTAAGTCGAGCATCTGACAAAGGGACTGATGGACGCCCCGCGAAACGATATAACAGCCACCAAGATCGTTTGCGTAGCATCTGGAATCCCCAGATGTGAAGAACGAAAATCCATTTGCATAGCATTTGATATGATCAAAACATGAAGAATGAAAATCCATTTGCATAACGTTTGATATGATCAAACGTGAAGAATGAAAATCCATTCGCGTAGCGTTTGATATGATCAAACGTGAAGAATGCAAATCCGTTTTCGTAGCGTTTGATATGATCAAACGTGAAGAATGCAAATCCGTTTTCGTAGCGTTTGATATGATCAAACGTGAAGAATGAAAATCCATTTGCGTAGCGTTTGATATGATCAAACGTGAAGAATGAAAATCCATTTGCATAGTGTTTGATATGATCAAACGTGAAGAATGAAAATCCATTTGCGTAGCGTTTGATATGATCAAACGTGAAGAATGAAAATCCATTTGCGTAGCGTTCGATATGATCAAAATTGAAGAATGAAAATCCATTTGCATAGCGTTCGATATGACCAAACGTGAAGAATGAAAATCCATTTGCGTAGCATTCGATATGATCAAACGTGAAGAATGAAAATCCATTTGCGTAACGTTCGATATGACCGAACGTGAAGAATGAAAATCAATTTGCGTAATGTTTGATATGATCAAACGTGAAGAATGAAAATTCATTTGCGTAGCGTTTGATATGATCAAACGTGAAGAATGAAAATCCATTTGTGTAGCGTTTGATATGATCAAACGTGAAGAATGAATGAAAATCCATTTGCATAGCGTTTGATATGATCAAACGTGAAGAATGAAAATCCATTTGCATAGCGTTTGATATGATCAAACGTGAAGAATGAAAATCCATTTGCGTAGCGTTTGATATGATCAAACATGAAGAATGAAAATCCATTTGCGTAGCGTTTGATATTATCAAACGTGAAGAATGAAAATTCATTTGCGTAGCGTTTGATATGATCAAACGTGAAGAATGAAAATCCATTTGCATACCGTTTGAAATGATCAAACGTGAAGAATGAAAATCCATTTGCGTAGCGTTTGATATGATCAAACGTGAAGAATGAAAATCCATTTGCGTAGCGTTTGATATGATCAAACGTGAAGAATGAAAATCCATTTGCGTAGCGTTTGATATGATCAAACGTGAAGAATGAAAATCCATTTGCGTAGCTTTTGATATGATCAAACGTGAAGAGTGAAAATCCATTTGCGTAGCGTTTGATATGATCAAACGTGAAGAATGAAAATCTATTTGCGTAGCATTTGATATGATCAAACGTGAAGAATGAAAATCCATTTGCGTAACGTTTGATATGATCAAACGTGAAGAATGAAAATCCATTTGCGTAGCGTTTGATATGATCAAACGTGAAGAATGAATATCCATTTGCGTAGCGTCAGATATGATCAGAGGTGAAGAATGAAAATCCGTTCACACGACATCTGATCATTTTAGACACGACAGAATTATTGGGCACTAAAACCCGAAGTCTACCCTTAGCGGGTGCATAACACGTAAAGTCCTTACTGGAGGCACCCAATTGATTGTCAGAATCAGAAAGCATCTGATCCAATCACGACAAACATTGGGTTTTGACCAAAAGCTCTCTCTGGGGCACTCCTTCTAAAATTGCCGATGCTTGGATTAATCAGTACAATTGAATGGAAAAAGTCCCCAAATGACTGAATTAACCAAGCTGGATTGTAAACAGAGTTTGAATTTTAACCACTTAACTTGCATAGTGTCTGAAAATCTTAGGTACGACAAGTATTAAATTTCAGCCCAACCACGGGCATGAAATCCGGGGCACTTCCCATGGAGAAGGCTAATGATGACTCCCTAAACAGGGGGCATGAATACCAAAACTTCTTAAGGAGGAAACAGAAAATAAATCACAAATGCATATTTCTCAAATGAGAAATATCATATACCATCATATAATTTATAAAGCGATAATGTTTGAAATCCACAGTCGGCATAGTCGATTGGTTCATTTCAAGCATTAACACGAGTTCAAATTAGAATATCGTATTTGCACAGACAGTATTCGACAAGTTATAAACCGTTGAATAAAATAAATCTTGTGCAGATACTTTATTCTATTCAAAATAAATTCGCTATAAATCATTTTCTTAGTGATTAACTAATCCACCATCGATATGGACGGTCGATGGTGAAGTATAAGTTCAAAATCGCCAAGCACTTGTTTTGATTACAAAACAGGTGACACGGAGCATATGAATTCAAAGAACGATTCATTATAGAAAGACAAAAAGCTACAACAGAATCTCAATGCAAATTATGTTTATTTCGAAGCCCGCATTTCTTGCAAGCAAGAAATACAAGCTTCGAGGGACAAATGTTAACCCCGTTAGTTCAACGCAGTTCAAGAAAAATATTTCTGACAATATAATACACAACGAACAAGATAGCTTTATAAAATATCACTCTGGCGCCATGATCTTAAGTCGCTTACATGACATGAAATTAAGGCGTTCAACGCGCCATGGTGACCGTTATACTCAAGCCGTTAATCCGACATGACGACATGTCGAGTAGGTTGAGCCATTTGACTTAAGTCGTTGAAGCGACATGATTCATTCTGTAAGCCGCAAGTCGTACTAGGCATTCATACCATTATCAGGTCCAAGTCGCATGGATTAACCATGTTGTGGCAGTTAATATGGAGACATGCTGACACAACAATGTTAAAACGGAATGCCATAAACACGACATAATGGAAATCCATATATACGGAATATAGTTCGTTTACAAAAGCATGCATACGTTTAAGAGTTCGTTCATATTTGATGAGCTGTCATGGGTGATAATGGTTCCACATCGTTCATTTAAAGACCATGCAAAGTCATTAGGTCACTAGTTATTCCTGGTTAAGCATGTCGTGACAGCTCTATTCCGCATGTTATGGGTAGCTGAGCTTCTCCATGTCATGCAAACCATCCATGTCGCTCAGCAGTTCATGTCATGCCAAGTCGTTAGTTTATGCGACATGATTTAAGTCATGGACCACTTGCCAGCGTAAGCTTTTGTATACCGCTAGTTCTCCTTATGAGGCTCATCCATGTCGTAAGCACTCCAGGTTGTTCATGTCGTTCAAGACAAGTCTTGGGCTATAGGCAAGGCTGTAGGAATTCATGTCGTTAATGGACTCACACAAAAGAAAATGGTCCTCATGTTATAATACTTAAGTCTAAAAGAAAACGAACGACCGCGTAATATATATTTGAGGCATTATAATTTATATATGTAGAATGGGTGCAACATCTTGGTGCCACGTGGTTCGTTATGTGCTTAGCCCATGTACTGTTGGATTGTCATGATTTAAAATCACATATATTCAGAGAGGCTATTATATTCATTCCGCAAAAGTCAACTCGCAAGCTCCATGTCGCGTGCCGCAACAACACATAACAGAGGCAGCTCGTGGCACTTGAAGGGGTTGGCACCAGTTGTAAAGTATGAGTGACAGGCTGTCATCACAAGGGAAGAAGCATGCTGATGCTCAAATGTCGCATATTGGCGTGCTGTTGGCCATATTAATATTAGTAAAGTCGTTGCCTATTTAAGCTGTTACGACATGGAGTAAAGGGGCAACCGTGTTATGGTGCCAGCTCATATCGTCATGACGTAAGAAACGAGTCATGTCGGACTGAGTCATGTCGAAATTGAGTCATGGCGAGTTGGAGTCATAGCGAGTTGAGTCATGGTGTTTTTCTGTATAATTACAATATTGCCACCCAGGCTAAAATCACCTATAAATACCCCTCATAATTAATTTGGGGGGAGGGGACCTAAAATTGATTCCTACAAGGACACTCCGTCAAATTCAAAGCTCATCTATAACTTCTTTAATGGCTTCTTTGAATTCATCAACACTTTTCTAACTTCATGAAGATCAAATCCAAGTCGATGTTCATGAGAGCTTTCTACAATTAGATCTAAGCACCTTCAATCTCATTCAAGCTACATAATAAATCTTTAAAGCAATTTCATATCTTCTCTAGTCCTCTCCAAAGTCTAAATCAAATGCTAATTCACTATGAAATCTATGAAGATCATGGGAAAGGATCAAAGCACCCAAGTGGTTAAAGATTCATCACAAAGCTAAACTACTTTCCTTTTCTTCACTAAATTCAAGTGAAAGTAGAATGTCAAGAGAGAGAAAAGAGAGTTAAAATAGAAAAATGGTTGTAATGAGGGAATATTCATATGTTGTAAGCTTGAGTATCATAATGAGAATTGATTGAAAGTGGACGTAGATTCATAGAGAATCGAACCACTATAAAAATTCCTTTGTGTTCTTACTTGCTTTTATACGTTTATTTTGCAAGTTCGCGGTTCCATATTCTTACCGAATAGGTGAAGTGTAACTTTTACACCTTTGGTGTTTGATCCCAAATTTGGAGCAAACAATTTTTAACATGAATATGAACTGTTAAAAAGAACGAAAGGTTGAAATAAATATTTGTTGATTGAAAATAATATTTTTAACATATATATGAACTGTTAAAAGTAACGAAAGGTTGAATAAATATTAGTTGATTGGAAGTAATATTTTTAACATATATATGAAGTATTAAAAATCATCATGAATAGAAATAAATATTTATTCGCTAAAAATATTATTTTTAGCTTAGATATGCGTATATATACACATTGTTGAACAGGTTATGGATTAGCTGTTGAGTAAAAATTTATTTGTGTGCCCGACAAATAGGTACGTTTTTATGAGCCTAAGGCTGGTCGCTTGGAATTATTCTTTTCTTTCAAAGATTTATGAGCCTAAGGCTGGCCGCTTGGCAATTTCCTTTTTTTAAAAGATTTATGAGCCTAAGGCTGGCCGCTTGGCAATTTTCCTTTTTTTTAAATGATTTATGAGCCTAAGGCTGGCCGCTTGGCACTTTTTGTTCTTTTAGATGGATGAGAGCCCTGCGAGGCGAGTTACGGATTTCCAAACCCCTCTCCGTACAAAGGAGGCTATGGTGAAATTTTCCAAAATTTCAAGGCATTAGCCAAAATTTTGAAGTCGAAACGATTTAGAAATCGTCGAATGAATTATATATATATAATTAAAATAAAACGAATAACGACGCTGCAGTTCGTGTTTTGTAATCGTGATTTCAAATGATTATACCGAGAAATCCGACCATCAGATTTCCCCGAAACTGAAATCGTTGGGTTCACTTTGAAAATATCTTTCCAACGATATAAAATTTGTTGAGATCCAATGGTCAGATTGTGTGAAATGTTTAAATCAAATCGGAGGAAAAACAGCGCTAGAATGAATTATATATATATATATATAATTAAAATAAAATGAATAACGACGCTGCAGTTTGTGTTTTGAAATCGTAATTTTAAACGATTATTACGGGCGATCCGACCGTCGGATTTTCGCGAAACCAGAACCTTTGGGTTCGCTTTGGAAATATCTTTCCAATGATATAAAATTTGTTGTGTGACGACCCGCCCCGCACCAGCCGACATTTCCAATGAAAATGCGTTGTGCCGATGTCCAACCAGCACAGGACGGTCGCCATAGAAGATAATTTACTGGTGAACTAACAAAGAACCTGTAGAATATCTCACAGCACATAGAATAAAATATAGTAATAACATACTTAACATAAAACAGGTGAGAGAGTGCATAAGCTGAAAACTAAACATCATAGCAGTGGAAAATCCAAATACAGCTTATGTTCCACATCATCATCATTACAACTTCAAAACTGTCTCAAAAGTAAAAGAAAGGGAAGGTACACTATGAATGCCCAAAGTAGTGTCCAGCAGCGACACAGGGAGAATACCTATACATATCATACGTGGAAGCCTCCTGCTCGTCTCCGGTACAACTACTCGTACATATCACCTAACATGTCTCTAGTCTGCCTGTTTAAGAGCACCCAGAGTAATAAGAAGAGACATAAAACTCTAGGTCAGATAAAAGTCTGGTATGAGCGATAAGCATCAAATCATAACAATAACAGGTATACTAAACCATACCTGGACCTGCAACCAAAGAGTTAGCACAACATACCGCTCAATACTCTAAGGTGCCACTAAACATAAGGTGTAAAGAATATGGGGGTGGGGTGTGCATGACATAGTGATGGCAAACAATCAATCATAGCAACCATCCTCATGTCTCTCACTCAGTGCGTAAAGTGTACGATATCCACTACTTTGATCACCCTATTCCTTGCTATGATCACTCTGCCCCATGGAGTCGTAATGACACCACTGCACTGATCCATATCCACTAATCCTTTGTTATATCCACTCTTCCCCATGGAGTCATGATGGATCCACTGCACTGGCTCATAGCCTTGCTACGATCACTCTGCCCCGTGGCGTAATAACTACCCCACTGCACTGACACATAGCCTAACATCCGTCTTGGTGGTGATTCAAAGCTATGGACATCGATAACCCCTTAGCACACGTCCCGTAGCAAAGTCCAACCATGAAGTTAACTCGCTGGTTCCCAAATGGATCCTGAGTATAAGCTTTCCATTGGACTACCTTTGCATCTCGGGTTTTGGTCTTCTTCCCCGGATCGGTTCGAACTTCCCTTTTTCTTCACTTCGGATTGTACTCCCCAAGGTCGTTCACTCCGGATCGCGAGTGACCCTTCGGGTCGGTTCGTGAGCTCCTTCATCAACTTGGAATCAGTTTGGTTCATGAGGGCATCTCGTGGCTATTATAGGGATCGAGTCCCATATGATTCGTCGTACTCCTCTTCTGGTTAGATCGGTTTGGAAGTGATCACTCGGGTCGGGTCAGGTCGGTGTGGCACATGCTCATGAGAGGCGGATCGGGTCGGAGACTTCTGGTGTGAGCGGTTCGGTTCGGATAGGGTACTCCGATTTGTGATCCTCCTTGGCCATCAGTTCACGAGCTTCCAGGCGGTTTGGATTGTGGGTATCGTCTGCGAGTGGTTCGGTTCAGCGGGGAGTAGGGGGATCCGATCCGGTCCCTGTAAAATTCCTGCAGCTTCCAGTGATTGTTTATATGCCACTCGACGACATTTTCGACCATTCTAACTATTCTAAACAATCACAAAGCATACCATACAGTCATAGTAACCTGTAAAATCGACCATAAACATCAAAACAACAATCTAAAATGTTCATATGGATCAAACATACACAAAAACCCATGTTTTCCCCTTAATCATGTTTAAGCATAACTATCAATAGGATTTACAAAACTTAACCAAATTAACCAAATTTTCTAACAAAGGTCTAAAATAACGTTTCAGAATTTGTAAATATTTTTCCAGAATTTAATCATGTTTAAATTCGCTAATTAACACTAATTAGCCATAATTAGTGTAAAAGCAAGCTAATCACTCACCTTAGCCACAAATAAAATACCAAATCTGGAAATATCTCTGTTTGGACGCAAATAGCAATGCAACACAACAGATCTACCTCGATTCTTGTGCTAATCCGCTTTGATTTGATGTAGATTTGGCTTAATTAGCGATTAGAAGGTGATTTGGGGTGTTCTAGAAAGTGGAGGCCATGGCTAAACTTGAAGGAACAAAAAGTGGCAGCTGGAAAATGATAGAAACTGAATTTCCTAACCCTATCAGCCTTCCCAAAACCCTAATCCCGAAATGGGTTATGGGCCCACACCTTAATCACCCAAATTAGGTCCGGTTAAGCAGTTTTTCATCTTCCAAACCTTATTTCAGCCATATCTCCCAAACGGTAAGGCCGTTTGGCTATTGTGACCACTCTACGGAAAGGTAAACCATCATCCGGATCTAACGAAAGTGGTTTCAAGTCAAAACTCCTTTCCAATCAAAAGTTATGGCCAAAACAAGATCATCTAGGGGCAAAATGGTCATTCAAAAATCGGCAAAAATCATGAACATGGGAAATGACCCCGAGAGTTGTCTCCCAATGTTACATGACCATACGACTTCGTATGTGAAAGAAATAAATATTCTATGATCCTTCGATGCGAAGAATACGGGTCGTTACATGTTGAGATCCAACGGTTAGATTGTGTGAAATGTTTAAATCAAATCATAGGAAAAACAGTGCCAGAATGAATTATATATA
Source organism: Allium sativum (assembly GCA_030737875.1). NCBI lineage: Eukaryota > Viridiplantae > Streptophyta > Magnoliopsida > Asparagales > Amaryllidaceae > Allium > Allium sativum. Next base: position 442,795,098 of record CM060924.1, read on the forward strand.
TAGAATGAAAATAAAACGAATAATGACGCTGCAATTCGCATTTGAAATCGTAATTTTAAACGATTATTACAGGAGATCCGACCGTCGGATTTTCCCAAAACCAGAACCGTTAGGTTCGCTTTGGAAAGATCTTTCGAACGATATAAAATTCGTTAAGATCCAATGGTTAGATTTTGCGAAATGTTCAAATCAAATTTGGACGAGAGCAGCGCTAGGGCCATCGAATGACCTGAAACGTCGTTCGATGGAAATGGACTATTTTTAAATAAATAAAAATAGTGAAAAATCGTTTTAAAATATTTTAAACAATGTGGAATGGAGATAAACCGATTTTACTTGGTTTATCAGATATTTTGATGGTTGGATGTATTTGACATGAAAATTATACTAATGAACTGAAACGTGGATGTCGAATAGTTTAACCAATGAAAGAATTGATTTGAATTCTATATATGCGTGAATTATTTGAAAAGGCCGAGTTAATTCACATTTCAAATAATTGATCAACGATGAAAAGTCGAAGATATGAAGACGGCGGTTGAAGACCGAAGATCTTCACATCGTTTGGATGATTACTGATGTCTTGATTGGGAGGCATCCCAAAACAAGGTAATAAGTTGTGATCGTCTAGACGTACTTGGAGATCGGCCGGATATGCGAAGGCCTCTCTCCTGTATTGGACATACGAGACGAGGAATAAGGTGCCTCCGGTTTCGTTCAGACCCATAACTGTCTTGTATATGGATGTGTGTATGACGTTGTAGATTGACAATGTGGCATGCAAAGATGCTGTGATCAAGGCTTTTGTTGAAAAGCAGAATCTTGTGGTTGATGATCAAAGCACGGCTTTATTATAGCATAGCTTTGTGTATAGCGTTAATTCGCGAGCCTCACACCCTGGTATGAACCAGAAACTGGAGAGGACCTCAGGGAGGACATGCGTTTCTTTCTAGCTAGGAGTGGTGTCAGGGTTTTGCAAGCCCTAGTGTTTTACTTATGTGGATGATTGAAAGCTAGGCGCCTCGGTTATATCGGTCACTGCGGTGCCGATGGATGGTTTGGTCGATATATGACCAGTTTACGCCCCATAGGGCTGGGAGACGTATTGTTCAAGCATTTTAATCCACTTCGTGTGGACCGGCCCTGACGATCCAAGGGTCACTCGAGCTCTGACCTAGAGACATGGTAGGCTAGATTGTCTCGAAGTCGGTAAGGACGATCACTTGCCTTGGTTCATGATGGAAATCCAACTTCCAATACAACATGTGTGGTTTTGATTGTAAACCTATATATGGCGACATGATATATGGTATCCATGCCATCTATGATTGATTGATTATGATTGAAATTGTTTTTTTGAAACATATATGCACTAGTAATAATATCACATGATTTTGATTTACACGTGTCAAGCACATTTTGGCCATTATAAGGTAAAACTCTATCCTTCGGTTTGTGTTGCAATGTGTGATGGGACCTGAGTCTTATAATGGCTTCATTTTCTTTGAAAAGCATTGCGATGTTTAAATGATTTACTTGTTTTAAGCACTGGCAATCCAATGGAGTAAACCCGTTCCGCATTAGCGGCGTGGTCCTGTGATTGGCCTTATTATAAAATAAGTTAAGTAGATTTCTCATACCAGTCCCATGACTGATTCGTAGTTGTTTCACTTTGCAAACTCGGGTGCCTCCATTTCTACACGGGCTGCCTTGTATTCAGGTTTTAGCAGGCTAATTACGGATAGCTATGGAGCTGAAGACGGATTCTATCATTTCTATTATGTTGTTCGGACTTTTTTATGTATATTATGTTTGATTCCGCTTCAGACATTTTGTAACATCCCGCATTTTTATCGGTTTGTATTTGAATATTTAAATCAGTTTAAATATTGAATTCGTAATATAAGTGGATTTATATATTAATTAAAAGAGAGTTGAACGTATAAAAATATATATTAAATATAATCGAGCCCGTAATATCATGGCAGTTCGTAATTTAACGTTCTGAACTTCAAATGACTGTACAGGATCCGTTATACATCGGATTTCTTCGAAACAAGAAACGTTCGAATCCATTGAACTTTATTTTTAAAATGGTAGTAAAAGATCGAGATTTCAGATTAAATAATGTAAGTTATGCCCAAATTAAATATATTCAGAAAAGCAGCGGCATATTCGTTTATGGCCTTAACGGTTATTTGAATATATTTAAATATCGAATTCTAATTTGGACAAGATTCTTTTGAGACGCAGTTATAATTTAATTTTTAGAATTTTACATTAATTTTTAAATAATAAAATGAGCAACTTTTGATTTGGAGTATTTTGCACCTTATATCAATATTTTAGGATTTCACAATATGAGTTAACCTAACGATATTATTATATTTTTAGGATCATGGCACCTTGTCTGTCATGACGAGATTTTAATTTCTGTCGGTAGTTGCTCATACGAAAGCAGAACTTTTCACAATAGTACCCGTATAAAAATATCTATCCTAACATATATACAATCCTATAGCTTCATGCCGACACTAAAATACGTTAACATAAAAGTACCTATTCAAGCCTAATTCAATATTGTACAGTTGATGTTGATGAAATAGTACCATACCTGTTGGATCTATATTAACCCTAGAGGGGGAGGGTGAATAGGGTTTATCACAATTTTTAACTGAATTAAAAATCTAACGAGATATATAATAATAAACAGATTACAGAATATAGCAGAAACAGAAATGCAGAAAATAAATCACACACAGATATACCCAGCTTCGGCAAAACCCTGCCTACTGCTGCATTTCTAAGGTTTCTACTAGGTGATAGAACAGATCCCGCATACAAGACCATGTACACACGCAAACCCTGCTCCTATTCTATCCCTACGCTCAAAACCGTAGACTGATCGATATTCGCTCGATCAGATTTCCCCTGATTACAACCCCGTAACCAGTAACCCAGATTTTACAGACTGTGTAAATTGTCAGTCAACTCCTTGACTGAAAATCCTAGTATTTTACAGACACTAGAAACTGGTTGTTTGTTTACAAAGATGACAGAATTAAAAAGCAACAAAACAAATTGAAAAATACCACAAGCTAAACCCTAGGAGTCAAAATAAAAAGGGTCATCCCCTTTTAAAATTAAAAACACTTAAGCCTTTGATTTCTTGGCCGGCCCATTTGCAAATTTTCAAACCCGTTCATTTGATTCTTCAAAAAACATGGCGGCGCTCTATGAAACTCTAGGGTTTGAGATTTCTCCCAAATTCGATCGATTTCTTGTGAAAGATGAATCTCTGATGGCTTAGCTCGTCTGATTTGGAATTGCTCTCTGGCTCTTTGTCTCATCGATTTGGAGTGGATCGAATCCCTCTGAAAAGAAACGTGAGTTTCTCTGAACTTTTAATCTCTGCTTGAAAATTGTGTTGTTTTGTTTTTCGATGCTGAAACCGCCTATGATGATATTGGTGTTAAATAGGATTAAGAAATCCTTTAATTGAGCTCTGATTTCGTGTATGTGGCTTGATCTGAGGTTGCGGTTTTCCCTTTTTGAAATTCTGATAAAAATTGCTTCTTGCGTGTACAAATGACTTGATGAATTTCTGCGTTGCTTTCCCCTTTCGATTTGGTCTGTATTGATTTGAGTGCAATGAAGTAATTCTGGAAATATACTTTGTTGTCCCCTCTTTGTTGCCGTGAATTTACAATTAAATTTGCTTGGCTAGAATTGCTGATTTTATTGAAATAAATCAGGAAATGGATTGTCCCTGAATTATGTTGATTTCTCGAGTTTCCCCTTTTGTTGATTCTTGATAAAATGGTTTGATTTGTTTCCAAATAATCTCCTTGCATGTAATTTGCATCAAAGAACACTTTTCTATGAAAAGTTGAAATCGATTATACCCTTGCCTTAAATATAATTCCAGAATGATTGATGAATTATTGATTGTTAAATTTGCCGAGACTTCCTGAAATAAAACAAACAGTTTCTATCTAAAATATGGAAACAGATTGAAAAAGATTTTTCTTCCTTAAACTCTGGTCACCAATGCTGCTCACTGATTTGTCCCTGATTTGCATGTTTCCTCTTTTTAATTCTCTTGATAAGATCGACTTGAATGATTATGGCAAAACAGGAAAAATATCTGCTGTATTTATCCTTGCATGTTTTTCATCCTTTGTTTCGAATTCCATGCATGGTTTTAGGAATTAAAACAATTCTTGTCCCCCCACTGTTGAATTTCAAATTGCCTTGAAAACATTATATATTTGGAAACCTGAAATGAATATTTTCCAAAAACTTTTTGCTGTTAAAATGAGCCTTGATTGCTCATTTACAACAAATTTTAAAATGAGACTTTTCCTTGAACTGCTGCATGTATACTCCTTTGTATCTTTGAATAGAATCGACCATGTACCTTCATTGTTTGCTGTGTCACTTTCTTGTTTCCACGTATACATGTATACTGTCCCATGATTTGTGATGCATCATGTAACCTACTTTACTTTTGCTGCATCTTCATAATGCCTTGCAATCTGCCTTGTTCTTTACTGTCTCAGAGTTGTATTCTGCATTTGATTTCATGTAGACAAAAACTTGAATGAGATTCTCTATGCTGTTATGAACTCAACCATGCTTGTATACATGCTATTTTATTGTGCTTTACTTTTACACTTTCAGTAGTCTCCGTTCACAAAGTACCACAGATGCTCATACTGCCTTGTGCATCATGGTTTGTTGTGCATGTGTGTGACCACTTGGCACTTGCTTGAAAACTGTTTTGATCCAGGCTAACATGCAGTTGTATATTTGTCTTGGTCCATGTAACACTTTTGCTTGCTCACTTGAGTATGCTGCACTTTTGTCTCTTGCATTTGTGTATCCATTTGGCCGACTTCTTCTATGTGCTCGACCACCCTAATTTGTTTGAACTTGCCATTCATTCACGTGAACTTGGGTTTATACACTTGCACTCCATTATCATTTGCCTTTGGCTTGAGTATTTGCTGGCTTGCATTCCATGTTGCCACCTGAAACAGATTGTGTACTCGACCATGTATACATATATACATTCTTTCTTGATCATTCTTGTATACTTGCCTTATTGCTATACCATGTATTCATCCAAACTGAAAATGTACCCATGCTGAAAACTGAATTTGTGTTGTGCCACTGTCCTGAAATGTTGAATTTATGCTTGTGCTCGACTTTGTGTATCTGCCTCCTTCTTGGCTGTGTGAACATGACCTGAGTGCACCTGAAACTTGTATTCGACCATGCTTATTTACCACTTGTATTTGCATTGTTTTTGACCTGACTCTTGGCTGTCTTGAACATGGCTAGCATTGTCCACTTGAGCCACTTGCTCGACTACTTGGCTTTGTTGACTATGTTGACTTGGCTTGATGATGACTGTCATTTTTATTTGCGCACTTGAAATATATATTATTTTATATCAGCAGACTGCTGCTTGAGGCTGGTCAGAATCAGCTAGTTTGACGCTTGTCTAATCAGCAAACCAGTGTGGCAAGTTGAGGCTGATCAGTGGGTACTAGATGAATACAAATCAGATCGAGTCAGAAAAATGATGAGAAACACACCAGAAAACCGAGGCAAATAAAATTTTTAAAAAATTAAAATTTATATTCGTATGTGTTCAGTATTATTTCTATTGCAGTGTACCGTGTGTGTGTTCATTTGTATGACAAGTATGAAGACAGAACTGACTGTATGAAGACTGGACTGGACTGAAGCAGAAGTCAGAAGATGAAGACTGTGTGTATACAACAGTGTCAGTGTAGTCGAGTGAATGTATAAATGAAATTGTAAACAGAGTGTGAGTGTCGTACTGAGGAGCTGTGTATTGAAATTGTACTGTTATTTGTATTTAAACAAATTTGTTTGAAATAAAAATATTACTTTATTGTTGTCAAACAAATCTGTCTAATTTATCCAGTTTATTTACAGTACAGTGTTCAGTGAATGTTCAAATAGTGGAGCTTTAAGATTATACTGTTTATTGAAAAAAAAAAATTAATAAAATATTGTGTATATTTGAATTTCTGCACAGTTATTTTATTTAAATATAAATATAATATTCCAGTTTGTGATGTGATATATAAAACAGTACGATTTCAAACACATTAATAATAATATTTATTTGTTTGTTATCATCAAACAAAAATCATATAATTGTGTATACAACACCGTTATATACAACAATCTCCCGCTTTTGATGATGACAAACAAATAAAAGATTTTGAGCATTATAAATGTGTTTGACAATGAATCTTGAACTCTCCCTATTTATTAGCCCCCCTACAACAGAGAACTCCCCCTATAACTGTGCACGAGTGAAGTGAAAGAATTTAATAAATTTTCAAAATTAAAAATATTTATAAAATATTCACTCATAAATCAAAATCTAATCCATTCTCCCCCTTTTGTTATCATCAAAAGGATACAGAGTTTAAAATACAGATGAAAAACGACTAAAAATATTATTTCAGCTTAAGAGGAAGAACGACCATCATAAATATCAATCAGTCAAACAAAAATCATAATAAACTGAGAACTAGTGGCATATTTCACATTTCAGATAATGACGGATTTACGATGAAATTTATATAGACATGGAGAGTTATAAAAATGATTTCCAATTATTTTCAGAGAATTTTATATATATAAAAAAAACACAAAAAGCAGTGATGGATTTTGACTATAATTAATAATTCAACTTAAGTGAGAAAATCGAATAATCTCAAATCCCAATACCTATCAATCAACAAATCATAATACGTCATAAGATTTAACACATTTCACAGATTAGAAGATGGATTGATAGGCTGGTTTTTATACACAGAGGAGAATTTCAAATTTATAGCACATTTTCCTTTTCATTTATTTATTTATTTTTTTTTTTTTTTTTAAGAGCACACTGACCACGCATAACAAGAGCATGGATTTTTAAATGGGACCAGTCACTACTTAAATTATAAGTTGTCTCATAACCATGCATGATCAGAGCTTGGATTTTTAAATGAGATTAGAGACACACTTATGCATTAATTATATTTATTATTTTTCAGCTTTAAAAAAAAACTCCTCGGTATATGCAACCAATATGAAAGATAGAAATGTGGTAGGTACAGAAATGGACTGTGAAATAAATTTCCAAATTAATTATATTATAAAATATGCTCGACTGTACCGGGATTATTGAAAATTTCAATTATCACTAATTCTGAATAATAATATAGTCCCATTTCTATCATGAATATTTCCACTGTTTATTCAAAAATAATTTTATAAAATATTAAACTCTCCACATCAATATACAATCATGATGAATGACAGAATGATGAAAGATAATGAAGATGGTCATGAAATAATTGCCAGTTCAAAGATATTATAATTTCTGTTCAAGCATCATGAAAATCTAAATAAAATCTTCTCTTGTTGTGAAATATACTGTAGTCATAACTCATCACAATTTTAAAAATCTGATAACAATTTTGATGAATTATAAATACTACACAAATTAGATATTGATTTTAATTTCTGAATGAATAAACAATAAATAATTTTAAAATTGAAAATCAATTACCAGAGGAATTTAGGGAGATATATACACCATAAAGAATATATACAAAAAATATTCAACACTTCCAACTGATACCATATGGTGTCTCTATTTACGAGGAATTTTAACATGATACTGAACAAGAATGTCATAGACAAAAGAATTATTAAGTACAAAGCCCAAGCAGACGAGATAATAGATTATGCACATGTATCAGAGCAGCACAGAAAAAAGTTTCAAATCATACTTGTCAAGGTCACATAATATGATTCATGATCCAAGATTAGAAATACTGTTTATTTGAAAAACATTTGAGGAATATGAATAGCTCTAGATTCAATGAATCGATCACACCAAATTTCAACTTCAAAATATGTGTGAGATTCAATAAATCAATAATTCCAAATGATTTTAAATAAAACTTCAAGCCAGTTGATCATGAAATAACAGTGAGTTACAAAATCAAATTTTTGACGAATTTTTCACAAGAAATCTCTGACAAGCACAAGTGAAATATTCAGATTATTTACATCAAGTTTGAGAATTATTCATGATCCTAAAATTAAGAAATAATTTATTTGAAATCACATGAATCAATGTCAAGTTTGAGATATAATGAATTATTCACACAAGATTGGTAATTTCAAATTCAAGTGGTGTGTGATATTCAAAATATCAAGAATTTCAGATGATTTCAAATAAACAGATTCCAAAATAAAATGATCATGAATGAATATAAATATCACGATGTATCACTGATTTAAGACAATTTAACATATTCAAGTCAATCTGAAAATTTCTGAAATTATCACAACTGATAAGTAACAAGAATGTACTGTAATGAGTATAGTATTTTAAGCGTTTCCAAAATGAATTGGAAGAAACTCATAACAGCACAAGTGTGAAATTTCATTAATTATTCAGATCTTCAAAAATTTAGAATTCAAAATAACAGTGTTCAAGATATGATATTAATGCTTCAGCACTGTTAAGAATTCAAAAAAAATAAACTTCAAAAACTATTGTAGATATTTACAGAAATAAATTCAAGATCTGGAAAAGATTAAAAATATTAGAGTTTTATACACATGAAGTGAATTTCCAGATAATATGAATTCTACAATTGGAAGTTTAAGACAGCCCAGAACAAGAAGAATATGGAAGTGACAAATCAAATAAGAACAAACAAATAAACCGAAGGAGATAGAAGAAGAAATAACCAACAAAAATATTTACAAAGGTGGGTTTAGAGATCATACCAGAATCCAATGTAAATCAGAATCTATAACTCAACAAGTTTGGCTAAGGAACTTAAAAAAATCAATGACATGAAGCTGTTTGATTCCAATTTCTCTCTTGCAAAACAGCTCCTCAGCCTTCTCCGGCTCCTAACAATTTATAGTATCGAGTGGTCTAACAAAGTTTGTAAAACCACTCACAGTTGTATTCATATGTTTTGGTATCCAGACTTGTTTATATAACAAACCATTAGAATTAACTTTCGTACCCTTAGGAAACCAAATCTGTTTGAACTTGACGAAGCCCGTTTTAGTTTTTGGGATCCAAGAATGTTTAAATGGTTTATTATAAAACGATTTCTCATCAAAATTTTGATTTAAAAAGCCTTTGAAATTTTTAGAGTTCAAATTTTCAAAGCAGTTCTTTCCAAAACAGTTTGAGGGATTTTTCAAATCATTTGAATTTTGTTTTCCAAAAACATCATTTTTCCCGAAGCCAAGACCAGATTTATTTCCAATAGAAACTTGGTTTTGTAACAGCATATTCAACGATTTTTCCCCGTTAGAAAATTTATCCAAAGTTGATTCCAATCGTTGAATTTTGAATTTTAGATCACTATGTTCTTTTAATAAATTTGAGCAATTATTTATCGCGATCTTCTGTTCAGCATTAGACTGTTTCAAAACCAAATTCTCATTTTCAAGCAATTTAATTTTGGCTTGGGATTCGGAAATTTCAAGTTCAAATCGTTTTTGTTTTTCAGATTCAAAATTCTTGGATTTTTCAATCTCATTTTCAAGTTCTTTCAAAACCAAACCACTTTTCACCAAATTTTTATTTTTAGCAATTTCAAATTTGGAATATATATCTGTTTTAAAATTTTCAAATTCCTTTTGCAGAAGGTTATTTAAATTTGATAACTCGGTCTTGTTCTCATTTAAGATCAAAATTTCATCTTCAAACTTTTGAATATTTTTATTGAGATGAACAAGAATGGTTTTCAATTTCAAACAATTTTTGCAAACTGAATTTGAAGAATTTTTAATATATTCAAGTTGTGATTCCAAATCATCAATTTTGCTAGTCAACTAAAAATTCTTAGATTTCAGAGACTTATTTTTCAGTTGGAGTTTATCAATAGATCTCGTTAAATCAAGACACATGTAAACTAGATCTTCATATGAGAAATTCTCCGTTTTAGCATTTGTTGATTCTCCATCATCTGATTCATCTGAAATTTCATTTGTAAATCCTGTTAAACAGAACTCTGAATCTGAGTTGACTTTCTCGGGTTTTGAGCAACCGTTGTCAGATCTTCCATACTTCGTATTGAGAGTATCCCAGATTTTCTGTGCAGATGAACAATGGCAGATAAGATTAAACTGTTCAGTACTAAGATAATCGAATATAATTTTCATAGCACGGGTATTGAAAGTAATATCTACACTATCAAATCCATTGATAACAACATCCCAATATTTAATATTAACAGATTTCAGATAAAGTTCCATTTTGGATTTCTAGTTTGAAAAATCTGGTCCGTTAAAAATAGTGGAGATGAACTGGACTAACTCTCTATCGACTGACAACTAGGAATCACCATTACTCTAGAGTTAACAGAATTCCTGCTCTGATACCACATGTTGGATCTAGATTAACCCTAGAGGGGGGGTGAATAGAGTTTATCACAGTTTTTAACTGAATTAAAAATCTAACGAGATATATAATAATAAACAGATTACAGAATATAGTAGAAACAGAAATGCAGAAAATAAATCACACACGGATATACCCAGCTTCGGCAAAACCCTGCCTACTGCTGCATTTCTAAGGTTTTTACTAGGTGATAGAACAGACCCCGCATACAAAACCATGTACACACGCAAACCCTGCTCCTATTCTATCCCTACGCTCAAAACCGTAGACTGATCGATATCCCCTCAATCAGATTTCCCCTGATTACAACCCCGTAACCAATAACCCAGATTTTACAAACTCTGTCAACTGTCAGTCAACTCCTTGACTGAAAATTCTAGTATTTTACAGACACTAGAAACTGGTTGTTTGTTTACAAATAAGACAAAATTAAAAAGCAACAAAACAAATTGAAAAATAACACAAGCTAAACCCTAGGTGTCAAAATAAAAAGGGTCATCCCCTTTTAAAATAAAAACACTAAAGCCCTTGATTTCTTGGCCGGCCCATTTGCAAATTTTCAAACCCGTTCATTTGATTCTTCAAAAAACATGGCGGCGCTCTATGAAACTCTAGGGTTTGAGATTTCTCCCAAATTCGATCGATTTCTTGTGAAAGATGAATCTCTGATGGCTTAGCTCGTCTGATTTGGAATTGCTCTCTGGCTCTTTGTCTCATCGATTTGGAGTGGATCGAATCCCTCTGAAAAGAAACGTGAGTTTCTCTGAACTTTTAATCTCTGCTTGAAAATTGTGTTGTTTTGTTTTTCGATGCTGAAACCGCCTATGATGATATTGGTGTTAAATAGGATTAAGAAATCCTTTAATTGAGCTCTGATTTCGTGTATGTGGCTTGGTCTGAGGTTGCGGTTTTCCCTTTTTGAAATTCTGATAAAAATTGTTTCTTGCGTGTACAAATGACTTGATGAATTTCTGCGTTGCTTTCCCCTTTCGATTTGGTCTGTATTGATTTGAATGCAATGAAGTAATTCTGGAAATATACTTTGCTGTCCCCTCTTTGTTGCCGTGAATTTACAATTAAATTTGCTTGGCTAGAATTGCTTATTTTATTGAAATAAATCTGGAAACGGATTGTCCCTGAATTATGTTGATTTCTCGAGTTTCCCCTTTTGCCGATTCTTGATAAAATGGTCTGATTTGTTTCCATATAATCTCCTTGCATGGATTTTGCATCAAAGAACACGTTTCTCTGAAAAGTTGAAATCGATTATACCCTTGCCTTAAATATAATTCCAGAATGATTGATGAATTATTGATTGTTAAATTTGCCGAGACTTCCTGAAATAAAACAAACAGTTTCTATCTAAAAACTGGAATCAGATTGAAAAAGATTTTTCTTCCTTAAACTCTGGTCACCAATGCTGCTCATTGATTTGTCCCTGATTTGCAAGTTTCCTCTTTTTAATTCTCATGATAAGATCGGCTTGAATGATTATGGCAAAACAGGAAAAATATCTGCTGTATTTATCCTTGCATGTTTTTCATCCTTTGTTTCGAATTCCATGCATGGTTTTAGGAATTAAAACAATTCTTATCCCCCCACTGTTGAATTTCAAATTGCCTTGAAAACATTATATATTTGGAAACCTGAAATGAATATTTTCCAAAAACTTTTTGCTGTTAAAATGAGCCTTGATTGCTCATTTACAACAAATTTTAAAATGAGACTTTTCCTTGAACTGCTGCATGTATACTCCATTGTATCTTTGAACAGAATCGACCATGTACCTTCATTGTTTGCTGTGTCACTTTCTTGTTTCCACGTATACATGTATACTGTCCCCTTATTTGTGATGCATCATGTAACCTACTTTACTTTTGCTGCATCTTCATACTGCCTTGCAATCTGCCTTGTTCTTTACTGTCTCAGAGTTGTATTCTGCATTTGATTTCATGTAGACAAAAACTTGAATGAGATTCTCTATGCTGTTATGAACTCAACCATGCTTGTATACATGCTATTTTATTGTGCTTTACTTTTACACTTTCAGTAGTCTCCGTTCACAAAGTACCACAGATGCTCATACTGCCTTGTGCATCATGGTTTGTTGTGCATGTGTGTGACCACTTGGCACTTGCTTGAAAACTGTTTTGATCCAGGCTAACATGCAGTTGTATATTTGTCTTGATCCATGTAACACTTTTGTTTGCTGACTTGAGTATGCTGCACTTTTGTCTCTTGCATTTGTGTATCCATTTGGTTGACTTCTTCTATGTGCTCGACCACCCTGATTTGTTTGAACTTGCCATTCATTCACGTGAACTTGGGTTTATACACTTGCACTCCATTTTCATTTGCCTTTGGCTTGAGTATTTGCTGGCTTGCATTCCATGTTGCCACCTGAAACAGATTGTGTACTCGACCATGTATACATATATACAATCTTTCTTGATCATTCATGTATACTTACCTTATTGCTATACCATGTATTCATCCAAACTGAAAATGTACCCATGCTGAAAACTGAATTTGTGTTGAGGCCACTGTCCTGAAATGTTGAATTTATGCTTGTGCTCGACTTTGTGTATCTGCCTCCTTCTTGGCTGTGTGCACATGACCTGAGTGCACCTGAAACTTGTATTCGACCATGCTTATTTACCACTTGTATTTGCATTGTTTTTTACCTGACTCTTGGCTGTCTTGAACATGGCTAGCATTGTCCACTTGAGCCACTTGCTCGACTACTTGGCTTTGTTGACTATGTTGACTTTGCTTGATGATGACTGTCATTTTTATTTGCGCACTTGAAATATATATTATTTTATATCAGCAGACTGCTGCACTGTGTTGAGGCTGGTCAGAATCAGCTAGTTTGACGCTGGTTCTGATCAGCAAACTAGTGTGGCAAGTTGAGGCTGATCAGTGGGTACTAGATGAATACAAATCAGATCGAGTCAGAAAAATGATGAGAAACACACCAGAAAACTGAGACAAATAAAATTTTTAAAAAATTAAAAATTATATTCGTATGTGTTCAGTATTATTTCTATTGCAGTGTACTATGTGCGTGTTCATTTGTATGACAGGTATGAAGACTGAACTGACTATATGAAGACAGGACTGGACTGAAGCAGAAGACAAAAGATGAAGACTGTGTGTATACAACAGTGTCAGTGTAGTCGAGTGAATGTATAAATGAAATTGTAAACAGAGTGTGAGTGTCGTAGTGAGGAGCTGTGTATTGAAATTGTACTGTTATTTTTATTTAAACAAATTTGTTTGAAATAAAAATATTACTTTATTGTTGTCAAACAAATCTGTCTAATTTATCCAGTTTATTTACAGTACAGTGTTCAGTGAATGTTCAAATAGTGGAGCTGTAAGATTTATACTGTCTATTGAAAAAAAAATTATATTTAAATAAAATATTGTGTATATTTGAATTTTCTGCACAGTTATTTTATTTAAATATAAATATAATATTCCAGTTTGTGATGTGATATATAAAACAGTACGATTTCAAACACATTAATAAAAATATTTATTTGTTTGTTATCATCAAACAAAAATCATATAATTGTGTATACAACACCGTTATATACAACAATACCATGCTGTATATATATATATATATATATATATATATATATATAAGAACTAACCTAAATGCGTCTTCACATCAAATACTTACACCCTAAGGTACTTATATAAAAACAAATACATTTCTTAAGAACTAAGTTTCAATACCTACCAATTGGTGCGCGGGATATAGGAAAAATATAGATATACAGCGCCACCCATTCTTTAAAACATGCCGACAAAGAATCATTTCTTACACGATCCCATAAATCACGTTGATTTAAGTTAAGCCTATGACAAGGTAAAAACGTAGGATCTATAAACCTAACTTCTACACTAAATGTACCTACCCTATGTATACCCTCCCTATTATTACTTCATAACAAAGAAAGATCTGCCTCATGTAATCCAATCACTGTCAGCCTACTTATCTTCACAGTTACATCACATAGTATACCTCATATCTCCATACTGCAATTAAATGTCCTGTGACATTTTTTTCAAAACCTATATGAAGAGTGGATCTAAGGAAATGACCACACGAGATGTCTTAAACCAATGCAAACCCATCCTGAAAACCTACCTACGTTATATTCCTTGGCGATGAAGGATACAGGTCTATAAATATGGATGCTTCATTAGAAAGCTTCATGCAAGAAACATCTATTTAGAGTCTTCTTCTCAAACTGACAGTTTTTCCCATTTCTTTCCTCTTCTCTACTAAATTGTAAAATACACCAAACGTATTACCCATTAGATCTTCCTCTCTGCCTATAAATAGAAGCAACCATATTTACACCCATTTCAAAACCCGGAGATAAAGATCAGATCCATGATAGTATGAAGTCCATGGAGTTTTACAAGTTATGTTCGAGCACGAATATATCATGGGTTTTAACGAAAGACGTGGGAGGAAGCCGAGTTTTATGGGACGATGAACATGGTCATGCAGAGGGTTTGTTGCGAGGGGAAGAGCGAGTTCTACAGTGCACTGGAGGGGTTCATTCTCGTTTGAAGGGCATAGAAGAAGGGGGCGCGGTGATGTTTTGAAGTGAGTAACTGTTTTGATGCAGCAAACAAAGGACGACTGTGTTGTTTTGTGTTTTCAAATGGGGACAGAAGGAGCGAGCTATTACAGAGAGGAGCAAGCATGACTGTTGAGGAATGATAATAGGGAAAAAAACGTGGGGTCTATGAGTGCAGGCGGAACTGTTGAAGATGGAAACTTGTTTAAACAAAGTAAAGAGACGTGTGTACACTGAAGTGGGACTTATACATGTGAACTGTTTAAACAGGAGGAGTTTCATTGGTTCGTTCATGCATTGGCGTTAGATTTAGTACATGGGTATGCACGAGCTGCGGGAAAGCATTTCTGGAGAACATAATGTACATTTTTGAGGGCAAGTAGGCTGATGATATGTATGGGGAAGGAAGAGCGGTGGACGAGGAGAAAATGGCATCTAGGTGGGTTGATTTTGTGAAAGAATGGGATCCAACAAGAGCAGAAATGTTTTGGACATGGCAGGGAAAATGGTTACTGTAACTCAGCGTGTTTTAAGTGGATGGGGTATAGTAGCGTTGGAGGAAGAGATGTTGTCGGTGTGCTTATAGTACTAGCAAGTTTGGGCCGGATCAAAAGACGAAGGCAAGTTGAAAGGAAGGGGATGTCTAATGTTACATGCGGTTTTAACGTGAGCAGTAACAGTGTGGTTATAGGGGATAATTACTAGGAGCTAAGGGGTGTCTCTTGATGGAGAAAAAGCATTGTTATTTTATGTGGGTCAGTAGAGAAAAGTGGCGACAGGCGTGCCACTGACATATGTTGGACAGTGGAATTGTCACTGTTTGGAGTCGGGTTAAAACACATGGAAAGTGGTTGCGCGGAAACCAGTAGTGCATGCGTTCTGTTCGGCCACCGTGAATAAGGCGAGCTGCAGTGTACAAGAGGCGCAACAAAGAGAATTGGTGAATGGGAGGGATGAACTGTTCGTTTGGGGCAATTTGAAGCACGGTTGGATTATGGAAAAATTAAACGCTTGGTTTAATCGACTGACGCAAATTGTTATTTAATGGTTAACGTGCAAAGGTGAGTAAATTCACTAACTCTGATCTATTTTAAAATATTATAAATATTGGTTGAATGTTGTGTGATGGTCTTTTAGGTAAATTACAGTAAAATGGGTTGAAATATATATCGTTGCATATGTGCACATCATTGGTTGGATACTGATTTGACTAACTTCTATGGATGCGGGAAACCGGTTGGAGGAATCCAACCGAAATCCTCAATATTTATATGTACTGTTTGTTTATATTATTTATATACACACTGTTTGAACCCAAATGACATTGAAACCCTGTATGAATATTGATGTTGAATGAAAATTCAACATTATTTTGATAAATGATATCGATTTAGAAGGTGACGACAGTCGACCATAAACCCATCTTTTTGTTAAAAAGGTAAATCTACCGTCAGGCAAATCAATGAAGTTAAATTATAAAAAATTTATTATTAAATAATATTATGTTTAAACTTAAAATAGAAGTTCTATTATGAACATTTTATTGTTCATTTTATAAAGAAAATATAAATGATTGTTTGACTTTTAAATAAAGTTTATAAAGCTATAATTATCTTGCAAGTTAATATTTTTGGACAATTATTTCTAAACAAACAATTTAGAAATAATTAGATTAATTATATTAATCTAATGGTAAGAAGCAATTAAAACCAGTTAACGAATGAACTGATGGTTTGAAGTTGTATTGAAAATTGATTATTTAATAAATTGATTAATGCTAATGACTTAGCGAGAAATTGATCAAAATTAATAAGATTTCTTATTAATTACTTTTCAATTAATGAAGTCTAAATGATTATGGAACTGAGTACAAATAGTTATTATTTATTTAAGAAACCAATCTGTATGAAGTAAACTGTTTATTTCAGTAATGATGAAGTTAATTACTATTTAATTATTTTAATTAAAGCAATTATTTCTTAAATGGAATTCATTTAAGATGGTATTAAGTTGGTAATGAGATGTTTTACCTGAATTAAATAATTCGAATGAAAGAGAATTAACAGAAGACAAAGAGTGTTAAAGAGTTTTGGAAAAGGAGTTATAAATAGAGTTGTATAACAAGATTGAAGTGAAGGGTTAATATTTAATAAAAATACCCATAAACAACAAAAATTTCAAAGCAAGTATATGCGTTATAAAACTATGTTGAAAAAGGAAACAAGAAATACAGTTTGATTAAGATTATAAATAATAAGGGGTTAGAGTTACGAACTTATATCTATCTAAGATAAGAATGTTGTCGATCAAATTCTGAGAGGTAAATAAAATATCCCAATTTGAATGACTTCACTATTATCGAGGAATGGTATCAGTTTGTAACGAAAAGAGATGTCAAGATTAGTTATAAAAGGGATATTGCCGCGTATAATAAGTCTTTGAACTATAACGATAAAATAACTTTGTTGACTAGGCTTAAGCGTGACTGTTATGTCGAGACTAGTTATAAAGGGGATATCGCAGCACATTGAGAGTTTTGAACTGTAACGATAAATTTATGTTGTTGACCAAACTTAAGCATGAATTTTATGTATAACACTATTAGGAATTGGAACTATAATCCAATGATGTCGAATATATTAAAGTAAATTATTTTTAGGAATTATAATCTAATAGGATAAGTTAATATTTAGTTTTGAACCAATAGATTAGAATAAGGATATGTAATCAATATTTAGTTATAAACTTGATATTGATTTAGCAAGATGTCGACTTAGAAACAGAGTGTTTAAAGTGGAATGGTAATATAAGATTATGAAAGAGTTTTCGATAAACGAGATAAGGATAATTATTACTTGTGACAATCCCAAAACCCCGTGACACGGTGTTAAGGATAATCATTGGAATATAACACATCAATCATCATTAGCAGATCACATATAATAGCATAAACATGAAAATAGAATAATTTACACACATATGACAGCGGAATCATATAGATATTATCACATCAGAGAGCACAGTGCAGGATACAACTTAGTGCATAATGATACATAATCAGTCACCATCGCCAGAGGCGGAATCATACATAAAGAGTACACAAAATAAATATCAGTCTACATCGCCAATGGAGGAATCATAATATATATACAATAATGGCGGTAAGAGTTGAAGTCAGCACGGTGTAGTCAAGCCTCGCCATGAGCCAAAAGTGCGCCAGATACCTGTAACTAGGCTGCCCGTGTGAAAATGAGGGCACCCGAGTTTGCAAGGTGAAACAAACTACGAGTCAGTCATGGGACTGGTATGAGAAATCTACTTAACTTATTAACCACAATAATAAGCCAAATCAAAGGACCACGCCACTTTCGCGGAACGAGTTTACTCCAATGAGTGCTAGTGCATGAAAATAAAGTAAATGATTAAATCATCGCAATGCTTTTTATAAAATGAAGCCATTATAAAACTCAGGTCCCATCACACAATGCAACGCAAGCCAGAGGATAGAGTTTTACCTTATAATGGCCAAAAATGCTTCATACGTATAAAACAAAAGTGTTTGATGTTATTACTAGTGCATATATGTTTCAAAAGCAAATTCAATCATAAATATCAATCCTAGGCGGCATAGCTACCATCTACTATGTCGCCATACTAGTAATACAATCACATTCGCATATTTCGTATTGGAAATTGGATTCCTTCATGAGTCGAGGCAAGGGGCAAGCTCCTCTCCGTTCGAGACACTCTAGCAAATGCCTCGGGACCGCACACAACAATCCCTGGATCCTCCAAGGCCGGTCCTCCCTTACTTTTGAGGATTAGTTATTCATGAACACACGATTCCCGGTCCTTACAGACCTATAATCGAGGCGCCTCGTATTCCAACAACCACACAGGTGTAAAGTAGATATAAATGTCAGGGGTGGGAGGTCACACAGACCATGCTTTGATCATCAACCACAAGACTTTGCTTTGCAACAGAAGCCTTGATCATATGCCACTTAGGCGTGCCACACAGCCAATCCACTCCATGCGACTGATTTCTATCAATACATAACCTCTGAGCTCGTACGTCTCAGAGAAGGGCGTTAAGCAAGAGAATAAATTCTCCGTCGCCAAACAGATATATATTTAACAAAGATCAATCAGCATAGAACAAAATCCAATGTCAGACACACAGTCCATTTACAAGTCCGTTCTGGGTTTGAACGAAATCGGAGGCACCAAATTCCTCGCATATCCGTACAATCAACAATATGTTTGGACGGCTACTACTTCAGCTTCTTCACGGTAGCTACACCAATCACGAGCATCAGTAGCGCCCATCCATCCAGTGTGAAGATCGCCGGTCTTCAACCGTCTTCGACTTCTCAACGTCGATCGATTATTTGAAATGAGATGAACTCGGCCTTTTCAAATAACCCACATATATTTAGATTTTCAAATCAATTTATCACATGGTTGGACTATTCAACATTCACATTTTAGTTCTTTAGTTATAATTTTCATGTTAAATACATTCAACCATCACATATCAAGCAAACACAACAAAATTGGTTTATTTCCACTCTATATCGTCAATAGTATTTTATAACGATATATCGCCATTTTTATTGATTTAAAACGGCCATATTTAATTAAACGACGATTCAGGTCATGCCGATGCACTGGCGCAATTTTTCACTAAATTTGTTTTACACATATCTGAAAATCTAACCGTTGGATCTTCACAAGGTTTATGTCATTAGAAAGATCATTTCAAAACGAATCCAACGGTTTCAGTTTCGGGAAAATCCGACGGTCGGATCTTCCACACTAGCCATTTGAAGTTACGATTTCAATTTACGAACTGCAGCGTCGTTATTCGATTTAATTTAATTATATATATATATATATATATATATATATATATATATACATATATAATCGTTTCTGGCGCTGTTTTTCTTCATATTTGAATTAAACATTCCAGACAATCCAACCGTCGGATCTTCACAAAGTTGGTGCCGTTGGAAAGATATTTCCAAGGCGAACCCAACGGTTGCGGTTTCGGGAAAATCCAAAGGTCGGATTTCCCGCACTCGTCGTTTGAAATCACGGTTTCAAAACACGAACTGCACGGCCATGTTTCGTTTTAATTTTATTTATATTTATATATTTATATAAATATAGTTCCTTCAAAAATTCCTATATCGTTTTCACTTCAAATATTTCACTAACGCCTTTAAATTTTGGAAAATTTCGCCATAACCTCCTTTGTACGGGAGGGGCTGGGAAAATTCTCAAATAGCCACACGGGCGTCTCATGTCAAAAAGAAAAAGAAAAAGCCAAGCGTCTAGCCAACAGGCTCATAAAATCAACACCCAAACAAAATTGTAAATGTGTACCTATTTGTCGGGCACACAATTTTATTCCTCTTCTCTAGCCTCTTTGCTATAACCTATTAAATAAATATGCATGTACATATATGCAATTCTCATCACTTATCATTTTCCATTCAACTTCATATTTGATTCAATTTGGTTTAAAAACACCATTCGTTCTAATGTTGCATGCATAGGCAAAAATCATATCATTAGCTAATTAATGAATATTTCAACTCATGCATATTTATTTGAACAAGTGGCTATTTTTAACACTTCACATTTCAAAGATGATAATTTTGGCGGGCTAAAATATATTTCAACACATGACTATTTTATTTAGTTCCTATGCATGTTAAAAATAATATTCCTTTCACAAATATTTATTTCAATGCTCGCATATCTTTAGCATATCACATATATGATAAAAGTGATATTTTTATCATTTAAAATATTTATTCAACACATGAATGCTTTCAACACTTTATAATTTCAATAAAAATGTAATTTTTATTGTTCGGTCTTTTTATTCAACACATGAACTTTTCCAATACACATTTTTCAACACATGAGCACCTCCACACATGGATATTTTATATATGTTGTTCATATAAGGAGGGTGAAATTTTTATTGTTGAAACTATTTATATATAAGGCGAATATTTTTCATACTTCATATATATTATAAAAATGTGATTTTTATTGTTTACACACTTCATTCATTCCCACATGAATTTAATTTTCACACATCACTTTTCAACACATGAACATTTCCACACATGGACATAGTTTCAACACATGATTTTAATTTCAACGCATGAAGATAATTTCAACATATGAAAATAATTCTAACACATGGATATTATTCAAAAATGCGGCAGCATAACGGCAGGGTAGTTAAAACCGGCACCGTCCCTAGTACGACTCCTCGCTCTACCTTAAAACCTCGCGGTTTTTAACAATGGGGATTCATGCATCTAATTCGCACGCAGGCGGCATGTTTTATTTTTATTTCCACAATTTTTCCAATTCATTTCAATTACCAATGGGTATTTTTCAACCACAACCAACCAATATCAACCACAAACAATTATTCAACCATTCGCATTTTTCATCCAATATTTCACACCAATTCAAAACAATAAATATCGTCCATGGTTTATGGACGAGGGGAGTGTATATATATTATTGCTATATTTCACTTGCATTTCAACACATATATCAACTATCCTATGCATGTATAATTCATACTTCGCTTATATAGCTTACGCCATGCATGTACATGAGGTATACAACACGTGTGTAATTTATATTTCGCTTATATAATTTATACACGACATTTTCCATTCAAATTCATTTAATTTAGATTTCTCACATTGGTTTTCGGAGTGCTAAAAATCATAGATGACTCAGAAAAATCCGCGATCTCTTCTATGTGGTAGAGAGCTTCCTTGCGGTCCCGATGTTTCCTATTTCATCGAATTTCGTCAACACACCATAAAGGTTTGATTTTTCAAAGTGCAAACATAAAAAAGAACTCACCTTTCACGATGGTTCAAAATTAGGGTTGCGGTTTTCGCGAAAACCGAGGCACGATGGGATGATCGGAGAGTACAGCGTGGAAGAGGGAGGAGAGGGGAGTCGGTCGGTGGTGGTCGGAGGTGGTTCGGTGGTCTCTGGCGATCGGAGCGGCGCTGGGAAGTCGACGACTTGGAGGGCTCGATTCAGGCGATACGGTGGTCGAGGGGTTGTGATGGTTGGTCGGATCTGAAGAGGAGGAGGAGGCGCGTCGACGGGGATAGGTGGCGGCGTCGGCAGAGGGCTGAGGCGGCGGCGATTTGAAGGGGAAGTGGCGATCGGTTTTCGTCGTCGATCGGGGAAGAGAAAAAAAAGGGTTTCGCGTTTTTTTTATTTTTTTAAAATAATGAAAGGAATTTTTCCATTGGCCCGTGGTTTTATTATATTTTAAAATACTGTTTCTCCACACGGACACCAATTCAAACCCAACGACTGTCGCCCCTAGCTAAATACCCGCATCCCGGACACAATGAGATATGTTTCGTTGGCCAATTCGACTGTTACAGTCAGTTATTTTTTAAATTAAATTATAAAATACATTTCAATTTGCCAGGGCCACAAACTGATTCGAAAAATTCCAGAAAAATAAATCTGGCTATGTTTTGACGCTACGGTCCAAACAAAATTAGTTTCGTCGAATTCTGAGATCGTTTGAAAAATGGCCATATTCTGGTCGATCCAATTTAACAGAAATTGACCAAACACATTTTCTTTTGCCACGCTCACATACTAGCTTCAAAAATTATGAAATTTGAAACCTAGTAATAATTTGACATCCCGGACCCAACAAAAGTGGTTTCGTCGAATTCCGAGATCGTTTGCAAAATATCAATTTTCCAGGGCCTTCTGAAAATTCATTCGGCCATAACTTTTGATTCCCGTTATGAAACTTCGATTTTTCAGACTCGTTAGAAAGGTATTCACTAACAGATTTAAATATTTTTGGTTTCTCTGAAATCCGTTATATTTTCCACCCTGCACAGTCAGTCAAAGTTTGAATTCTAATTTTCAAACTGACTCACTATTTCTAATTTACTATTTTATTGAAATATTCTATTTCAATTGTTCAAATTCCTTTGAAATGACCAATTTAAAATTCTTAAATTTGGCTCGTATTTTCCGGGTTGTTACATTACTTGAATAAAGAGTTATTCGATAAAGGTGTTCAGATTTTTATAACAGAGATGATATTCCCATTTTAAAGTGAATAATGCTTTAAAGGTGAATGTTTGGCAGATTAAAATGTTTATAATGAAATTGGAAATATTTTCCAATGTAGATATGGTATATTATCTAAGTGTAGAAAATAAAGAATGTGGAAAGAATGGAAATGTTTTCGAACATTAATAACGTATACAACTGGAACAGAGGAGAATAAGAGTTTATAATAACTGGGAATGTTTTCCAAGAAGTGTGAAAAGGCTAAAACGGGGTTTAAGAAATATCTGGTAAGATATGGGAATTCGAATAATACAAACGAATGTTAGATATAAAGTGCCTGTAATTGTGTGATGTTTAGTTGTACATTTGAATGAATGTTTGTTTTTACTTCGAATAATACAGTATTTTGACCATCGTTGTCAAAACGGAAAGACCGGTTGGAATTATTTTCCAAAAACCACTCCGTATAGGCATAAGCGTTGCGAATTAAATTATGCTGAAGACAATTGAAGACGGAGTGAAATGCAAGTGTCGTTCTGTTCCAGAATGGTGTTTTCTGTTTGTCCAGTCCCAGGATGTGACGGCCCGCCCCGCACCAGCCAACATTTCAATGAAAGTGCGTTGTGCCAATGTCTAACTAGCACGGGACGGTCGCCAAAGAAAGGAAAGGAAGGGTATTTGAAATAACAAGGAACCTGTAGAATGTCTCACAACGCATGGAATAAAATATAATAATAACATACTTGACATAAAATAGGTGAGACAGTGCATAAGCTGAAAACTAAACATCATAGAAGCGGAATATCCAAATACAACTTATGTTCCACATCATTATTATTACAACTTTTGAAAACTGTCTCTAAAGAAAATAAGGAAGGTACACTACTAATGCCCAAAGTAGTGACCAGCAGCGACACAGGGAGAATATCTATATATATATATATATATATATATATATATCATACGTGGGAGCCTCCTGCTCTAGCTGTACCGGAGACGAGCAGGAGGCTCCCACATATGATATATATAGATATTCTCCCTGTGTTGCTGCTGGTCACTACTTTAGGCATTAGCAGTGTACCTTCCTTATTTGCTTTAGAGACAGTTTTCAAAAGTTGTAATAATAATGATGTGGAGCATAAGCTGTATTTGGATTTTCCGCTGCTATGATGTTTAGTTTTCAGCTTATGCACTATCTCACCTGTTTTATGTCAAGTATGTTATTATTATATTTTATTCCATGCGCTGTGAGACATTCTACAGGTTCCTTGTTAGTTCAAATACCCTTCCTTTCCTTTCTTTGGCGACCGTCCCCTGCTGGTTAGACAATGGCACAACGCACTTCCATTGAAATGTCGGCTGGTGCGGGGCGGGCCGTCACAGTGGATGATATACACATAAATGTGTATATTTTATCCGCATATATATCTTATTTTATCTTTTAAATAATTTATATTGTGTATTTATAGCTGTGTTTTCAGATTGATGACAAGAATCATGGTTTAGAGCATTTGATGAATAAAGCATGAAGAATTTGCTGAAAAAGAGTGAAGTTAAAATTACAAAAGCTTGAAGAGTTTAAAGCTTGAAGAACGGTTGCAAATAGAGTTCAGTTGGGTAGATTTAGCTCACTAAAGACTCATATTGTGTTCACATTGGCTCAATTGCAGACCATTTCACTCATGTAGCGTTCACATTAGCTCCTCTGCAAGGCTTCTCATTCATGCACTGCACGCGTTCACACTGGCTCACTTACAAGGCCTCTTACTCTACAACCCCGTTCACACTAGCTTATGTGTTATTAGGGCTAATTCTTTAGTCCCACATTATGGAATTTGCCAAGTAGCCTTTGTCATATCAGCTATAAATACACTCTATCTCATTCATTGTAAAAGACACTTAGTTTTATTCTGTAATCCTTTGCTTGGAATAAAACTCTTCTTTCTCTCATCTATTTAGTTTTTATTTGCATTTTATTTATGTTCATGTCTGTTATTTTCTTTTTATATTCTTTTCTTTTAGCCATGTCTAGCTAATTCTCTTTGATTAGGGGGTGATGACGCTAATAGATATGATTCAACATGAATCACATAGCCAATAGATGAGGACTTTATACATGTAGATCTGGATTTGAATCAAGGGTTAGATCTGAACCTTCATACCCTGTGTCGTTTAAGAGCTATGCTCCTTCACAGGGTATATTCGTGTTCGATCTAACAATTATCAGATTTAGATCTAATTTTAGGTTTTTAGAAATTAATCTGTGAATCTGTCCTGATAGTCTATGGTTGTTTAAGAGCTCAGCTCCTGCATAGGCTATGCTTGTTGTTATTTACTTATTTGTTTCTAAGAATCTATTTATCGTTGATTCGTGTTTGTGACAGAAACATGAATTAAATCTATATTTATTTGTTGGCTATTGATGAGCGTGAATCTAATCTATGTCATTATCCCCTAATTGCTTTCTCTTATTAGATAAATCTCTCTTTTTTTATTTAATTGCTGTTATTTTCTGTGTTTTCAGTCAATCAAAATTCTGGAATAACTTGATTGGATTTATTAATTAAAATATTTTTGGTCCTAGAGTTCGACACCCTCTACAACAATCCTTGTTGTTTAGGAAAACCGAACGGATTTTACAGTTGTTTACAATTGTCTAATTTGTTCGCAAACACTGGACAACTTGTATGGACGAGTATTTGATAGAGTATACCTAACTAATCACGTACAATTTATCTCTTAAAGGGACTACATATGGTGGCGGAGGAATTCGTTCCTCCTAGCTTTTTATACCCGTGATATTTTTGGAAATTGATTAGTGTTGACGGGTTTGACGATGTGGCATTCAAAGTGAATGGTGATCAGATGTTCTGAAGATAGACGTAGCCTCAAGCCTCACAACCGGGAAATGACAAAAATCAGGCAGGAAGCATGGCTATGTGGGTCATTCCCATTAGGGTGTATTGTCACTATCTAGAGAAAATTTTATTTGTTCTTCTTTCGTTTCTGTATCTTCGGATAACGGTTATATGGGCCCAACCGTAGGTGGCAATATATTCGATACACTCAAGAGAAATGAGTGGTCGGTCATGTGTGGGCCGGGTTGCAAGATGTTCTTGTTGAACCCCAGTGTATCCCCTTTAGAGTACACTAATCAGGAGGTAGTCCCATACCTTGTCATAGTTGGAATCCAATCTCCAATAAGCGCCCTGCGGTTTTTGATTTTATACTATGTATGTGGAGCGTGAGATGAAAGTGTTCTGCTATTTGATTATTTATTTGATTGGACATTATTATAATATCACTGGATTTTGATATCAAAAATTGTTTTGTTATCGTAAGGTAAAAATCATCCATGTTTATGTGTGGGATGGTCATACTATTATCTTTTTGTTTCAAAAAGGATTTTCAAAGTTAAACGATATGGTTGGAATTTACTCACACCGGTCCCATGACTGACCCAGAGTTTATTTTGTTTGTGTTTTCCCTAAACTCTTGGGTGCCCAAATTTGTACGGGCAGTCAAGTGCTCAGGCTTTGCAGATTCACTTGGAGGAGCTCAAAGCAGGAATCTTCGCCGCTAGTTATTAGAGATTATTTCCGCTGTGATGTATATGAGTTATATTCTGATATGGTATGTATATACAAATTTAGATTTGTATTTCAAAGTGGTATATAATATATTTTATTCGTTCCGCTGTGAGATTCGTGTTTACTCTGATTATGTTCAGCTGTGTTCTTCTTCTTCTATTCTATTAGTTCTATCTTTTCTAACTCATCCTCTAATTTATTTCTATTAATGATCTGAACTTTCGTGCACTTTGATTTGAATGTGTAGGATATTAGTCATCTGAAATCGGTACGGATTTTTGGGCCATTACAGTTGGTATTAGAGCTGAAGGTTAAGTGATTACCTTGGCTTTGTGGCGTAACTCAGTAGAGATGTGGTTAGTAACACCCTAGATTGGGTTTGAGTGTATATATATGAGCGTGTATTTGTAAATTGATATGAAAACTGTTTTTTATTGTGTTGGTTGGTTTGTCGAGTGATTTAAAAATTCTAGTCGATATGGTAGTGCACACTATATCGAAAAGTTTTTCTAAACTCTTGAACAGAGTAATTCGACATAGTATTGTTGTGAAAGAGGGTAAATGAAATAATTTTATCCAAAATATATTTTGATATAAAAAGGAGTATATATCTTGAGACTATTATAGTGTTGATCGTTATTATGATCAAATAAGATTTATAATTGAATTGGTTATATAAATAACCAATCGAAATATTATATCAGTATAATATGCAAAATCAGATGAAGTAAATCTAAATTTAAAAACAGAATTGAAATAAAACTCTAGAAACTTGAAAAAGAGTTGGAAATAATATTCGGATTAAATATATGGGAATTTTAAAATCCTGGGAGATTTGAAATTGTTTTCCAAGTGTTGTGAAAGATATTTTGAAGTAAAATTCAAAATGGAAGTGTTTTAAAATGAATTTTAATGTAATATCGTACTGAACTCACTTCGATCACTGGAAGATAATTCTGATGATGACGGCCGCATCATCAGTGTTCATTTTCGAGTTTCCAAGTGACAGATTACTACCAAAAGATTTTGTTTTTGAAGTGTTTTGAGAAAACGAGTTGTTAAAAATTCAAATGTTTTGAATTTCTTTTATTATATGTAAATATATATTATTTCATACTAATTTGAAATAAATCCCAGGAATTTGAATTCTGAAATAAAGATTTAACTTATGGAGTAAAATGGTAAAAGTGGTACTCAAACTAAGGTAAACAAATTTGGACTGAATTTGGAACGATCCAGAATGAAAATTGTAAAAGAGAAATATTAGAGATTCGAGTTATTATAATGAATTGATTCTTGGAGAATAAGAATCAAATTTTGAATTTGGAGATGAAGATAACTGATTTTAGAAATAAATCAGTAAATGGATTGGAGTTGAAATAGAATTTGGCTTGGGTATAAAAGGGTAATGGGTTTGATGTTTAATGGATTTGAGATCAATTGGAATGCTAGAGTATAGATTGGATTGGTAGCAAATGGCAGAGATAGAGTTAAATGCCAACAAAAAGGTACATGTTTAAAATAATCTGGAGTATGAGATTTTTGAGTTCTTTTGGCAAGCCACTTGGCTATTTGATTTCTCTTGGGATTGGAGAAAGCCCAGAGAGGCAAGTTGTAGTAGTACCAAATGAGCCGTTCATAGGAGATACTGGCGAAATTCTTCGAAAATTTAAGCTGTTAGAAAATTTTCAGAATTTTGAAAATATTCATTAATTAGGAAGAATTAATATTAAAATTAATTGGTCCAATCGAAACTGAAGTAAAGAGTTAAAACGAAAGATTTTAACCTGATGCTTTGCCAAAAAAGAAAGATTTTAACCTGATTATAATAGGATTCATATCATTTCCCTACCTAAGTAATTTTGGGGACGAAATTCTTTTAAGGGGGAAGGAATGTAACGTCCCGCATTTTTATCGGTTTGTATTTGAATATTTTAATCAGTTTAAATATTGAATTCGTAATATAAGTGGATTTATATATTAATTAAAACAAAGTTGAACGTATAAAAATATATATTAAATATAATCGAGCCCGTAATATCACGGCAGCTCGTAATTTAACGTTTGAACTTCAAATGACTGTACAGGATCCGTTATAAATCGGATTTCTTCAAAACAAGAAACGTTCGAATCCATTGAACTGTATTTTTAAAATGGTAGTAAAAGATCGAGATTTCAGATTAAATAATGTAAGTTATGTCCAAATTAAATATTCAGAAAAGTAGTGGCATATTCGTTTATGGCCATAACGGTTATTTGAATATATTTAAATATCGCATTCTAGTTTGGACAAGATTATTTTGAGACGTAGTTATAATTTAATTTTTAGAATTTTACTGTAATTTTTAAATAACTAAATGAGCAACTTTTTATTTGGAGTATTTTGCACCCTATATCAATATTTTCAGGTTTCACAATATGAGTTAACCTACCGATATTATTATATTTTTAGGATCATGGCACCTTGTCTGTCACGATGACATTTTTATTTCTGTCGGTAGCTGCTCGTACGAAAACAGAACTTTTCACAATAGTACCCGTATAAAAATGTATATCCTAACATACATACAATCCTATAGCTTCATGCTGAGACTAAAATATGTCAAAATAAAAGTACCTATTCACTCCTAATTCAATATTGTACATTTGATGTTGATGAAATAGTGCCATACCATGTTGTATATATGAAAAAAAGTGATACCATAAATGCGTCTCCACATCAAATACTTACACCCTAAGGTACCTATATAAAAACAAATACATTTCTTAAGAACTAAGTATCAATACCTACCTATTGTTGTGCAGGCTATAGGAAAAATATAGATATACAGTGCCACCCCATTCTTTAAAACATGCCGACAAAGAACCATTTCATACACTATCCCATAAATCACGTTGATTTAAGTTAAGCCTATGACAAGGCAAAACGTAGGATCTATAAACCTAACTTCTACACTAAACGTACCTACCCTCTCTATACCCTCCCTATTACTTCATAACAAAGAAAGATCTGCCTCGTATAATCCAATCACTATTAGCCTACTTATCTTCACAGCACATCACATAGTATACCTCATATCTCCATACCGCAATTAAATGTCCTTTGACATTTTTTTCAAAACCTATATGAAGAGCGGATCTAAGGAAATGACCGCACAAGATGTCTTAAATCAATGCAAACCCATCCTGAAAACCTACCTATGTTCTATTCCTTGGCGATGAAGGATATAAGTCTATAAATATGGCTGCTTCATTTGAAAGCTTCACGCAAGAAACAACCATTTAGAGTCTTCTTCTCAAATTGATAGTTTTTCCCATTTCTTTCCTCTTCTGTACTAAATTGTAAAATACTCCAAACGTATTACCCATTAGATCTTCCTCTCTCCCTGTAAACAGAAGCAACCATATTCACATCCATTTCGAAACCCTAAGATGAAGATCAGATCCATGATAGTATGAAGTCCATGGAGTTTTACAAGTTATGTTTGAGCACACATATATCATGGGTTTTAATGAAAGACGTGGGAGAAAGCCGAGTTTTATGGGACGATGAATTTGGTCATGCGGAGGGTGTGTTGCGAGGGGAAGAGTGAGTTCTACAGTGCACCGGAGGGGTTCATTCTCGTTTGAAGTGCTCAGAAGAAGGGGCGCGGTGATGTTTTGAAGTGAGGAACTATTTTGACGCAGCAAACAAAGGACGGCTGTGTCGTTTTGTGTTTTCAAATGAGGACAGAAGGAGCAAGCTGTTACAGAGGGGAGCAAGCATGACTGTTGGGGAATGATAATAGTGGAAAAACGTGGGGTCTATGAGTGCAAGAGGAACTGTTGAAGATGGAAACTTGTTTAAACAAAGTAAAGAGACGTGTGTACCTCGAAGTGGGACTTGTACATGTGAACTGTTTATACAGGAGGAGTTTCACTGGTTTCTTCATGCATTGGCGTTAGATTTAGTTTTTGGGTACGCACGAGCTACGGGAAAGCATTTCTGGAGAACACAGTGTAAATTTTTTAGGGCAAGTGGGCTGATGATATGTATGGGGGTGGAAGAGCGGTGGACAAGGAGAAAATGGCATCTAGGTGGGTTGATTTTGTGAAAGAATGGGATCCAACAAGAGCAGAAATGTATTGGACATGGCAGGGAAAATGGTTATTGTAACTCAGCATGTTTTAAGAGGAAGGGGAACAGTAGCGTTGGAGGAGAAGATGTTGCCGGTGTGGTTATAGTACTAGCAAGTTTGGGCCGGATCAAAAGACGGATGCCAGTTGAAAGGAAGGGGATGTCTAATGTTACATGCGATTTTAACATGAGCGATAATAGTGTGGTTATGGTGGATAATTACTAGGAGCAGGGGGGTGTCTCTTGATGGAAAAAGTGCATTGTTATTTGATGTGGGTCAGTAGAGAAAAGTGACGACAGGCGTGCCACTGACATATGTTGGACAGTGGAATTGTCACTGTTTGGAGTCGGGTAAAAATGCATGGAAAGTGGTTGCGAGAAAACCAGTAGTGCATGCGTTCTGTTCGGCCACCATGAATAAGGTGAGCTGCAGTGTACAGGAGGCGCAACAAAGAAAAATGGTGAATGGGAGGGACAAACTATTTGTTTGGAGCAATTTGAAGCACGATTGGATTATGGAAAAATTAAACGCTTGTTTTAATCGACTAAAGCAAATCGTTATTTAACGGTTAACGCGCAAATGTGAGTAAATTCACTAACTCTGCTCTATTTTAAAATATTATAAATATTGGTTGAATGTTGTGTGATGGTCGTTTAGGTAAATTACAGTTAAATTGGTTGAAATATATATCGTTGCATATGTACACATTATTGGTTGGATACTTATTTGACTAACATCTATGGATGCGGGAAACCGGTTGGAGGAATCTAATCGGAATCCTCAGTTTTTATATGTACTATTTGTTCATATTATTTATATATGCACTGTTTGAACCTAAATGACATTGAAACCCTGTATGAATATTAATGTTGAATGAAAATTCAACATTATTTTGATAAACGATATCGATTTATAAAGTGACAATAGTCGACCATAAACCCATCTTTTTGTTAAAAAGTTAAATGCGCCGTCAAAATGAAGTTAAATTATAAAAATTTTATTTTTATAATTAAAATGATGTTTAAACATATAATAGAAGTTCTATTACGAACATTTTATAGTTCGTTTTATAAAGAAAATATAAATGATTGTTTGACTTTTAAATAAAGTTTTTAAAGCTATAATTATCCTACAAGTTAATATTTTTATATAATTATTTTTAAACAAACAATTTAGAAATAATTAGATTAATTATATTAATCTAATGGTAAGAAGTAATTAAAACCAGTTAACGAATGAACTGATGGTTTGAAGTTGATTTGAAAATGGATTAGTTAATAAATTGATTAATTCTAATGACTTAGCGAGAAATTGATCAAAATTAATAAGATTTCTTATTAATTACTTTTCAATTAATGAAGTCTAAATGATTATGGAACTGAGTACAAATAGTTATTAATTATTTAAGCAACCAATCTGTATGAAGTAAACTGTTTATTTCAGTAATGATGAAGTTAATTACTATTTAATTATTTTAATTGAAGCAATTATT
Organism: Allium sativum; assembly: GCA_030737875.1. Taxonomy (NCBI): domain Eukaryota; kingdom Viridiplantae; phylum Streptophyta; class Magnoliopsida; order Asparagales; family Amaryllidaceae; genus Allium; species Allium sativum. Next base: position 442,827,488 of record CM060924.1, read on the forward strand.
TCTTAAATGGAATTCATTTAAGATGGTATTAAGTTGGTAATGAGATGTTTTACCTTAATTAAATAATTCGAATGAAAGAGAGTTAACAGAAGACAAAGAGTGTTAAAGAGTTTTGGAAAAGGAGTTATAAATGGAGTTGTATAACGAGATTGAAGTAAAGGGTTAATATTTAATAAAAGTAGCCATAAATAACAAAGATTTCAAAGTAAGTATATGCGTTGTAAAACTATATTGAAAAAGGAAACAAAAAATATAGTTTGATTAAGATTATAAATAATAAGGGGTTAGAGTTACGGACTTATATCTATTCTAAGATAAGAATGTTGGCGATCAAGGTCTGAGAGGTAAATAAAATACCCCAACTTGAACGGCTTCACTATTATCGAGGAATGGTATCAGTTTTTAACAAAAAGAGATGTCAAGATTAGTTATAAAAGGGATATTGTAGCGTATAGTAAGTCTTTGAACTATAACGATAAAATAACGTTGTTGACTAGGCTTAAGCGTGACTGTTATGTCGAGACTAGTTATAAAGGGGATATCGCAGCGCAATGCGAGTTTTGAACTGTAACGATAAATTAACGTTGTTGACCAAGCTTAAGCGTGATTTTTATATATAACACTATTAGGTATCTGAACTATAATCTGACGATGTCGAATATATTAAAGCAAATTATTTTTAGGAATTATAATCTAATAGGATAAGTTAATATTTAGTTTTGAACCAATAGATTAGAATAAGGATATGTAATCAATATTTAGTTATAAACTTGATATTGATTTAGCAAGAAGTCGACTTAGAAACAGAGTTTTTAAAGTGGAGTGGTAATATAAGATTATGAATGAGTTTTCGATAAACGAGATAAGGATAATTATTACTTGAATAAAGAGTTATTCGATAAAGGTGTTCAGATTTTTATAATAGAGATGATATTCCCATTTTAAAGTGAATAATGTTTTAAAGGTGAACGTGTGGCAGATTAAAATGTTTATAATGAAATTGGAAATATTTTCCAACGTAGATAGGGTATATTATCTAAGTGTAGAAAATAAAGAATGTGGAAAGAATGGAAATGTTTTCGAACATTAATAACGTATACATCTGGAACAGAGGAGAATAAGAGTTTATAATAACTGGGAATGTTTTCCAAGAAGTGTGAAAAGGCTAAAACGGGGTTTGAGAAATACCTGGTAAGATATGGGAATTCGAATAATAGAAATGAATTTAGATAAAAAGTGCCCGTGATTGTGTGATGTTTAGTTGTACATTTGAATGAATGTTTGTTTTTACTTCGATAGTTAAATAATCGACTACCAAAGTGTTTTGACCATCGTTGTCAATACGGAGAGATCGGTTGGAATTATTTTCCAAAAACCACTCCGTATAGGCATAAGCGCTGCGAATTAGATTATGCTGAATACAATTGAAGACGGAGTGAAATGCAAGGGTCGTTCTATTCCAGAATGGTGTTTTCTGTTTGTCCAGTCCTAGGACAACTTGTATGAACGAGTGTCTGACAGAGTATACCTAACAAATCACGTACGATTGATCTCTTAAAGTATTACATCTGGTGGCAGAGGAATTCGTTCCTGTTAGCTTTTGATACCCGTGATATTTTTGGAAATTGATTAGTGAATTGATGGGTTTGATGATGTGCCATTCAAAGTGAATGATGATCAGAAGTTCTGTAGATAGACGTAGCCTCAAGCCTCACAACCGGGAAATGAAAAAACTCGAGAAGGCAGCATGGCTATGTGGGTCATTCCCATTAAGGTGTATTGTCACCATTTAGAGAAAATTCGTATTCGTTCTTCTTTCGTTTCTGTATCTTCGGATAACGGTTATATGGGCCAAACCATGGGTGGCAATATATTCGATACACTCAAGAGAAATGAGTGGCCGGTCATATGTGGGTCGGGTTGTAAGATGTTCTTGTTGAACCCCAGTGTATCCCCTCTAGAGTACACTGATATGGAGGTGGTCCCAAACCTTGTCATAGTTGGAATCCAATCTCCAATAAGCACCTTGCGGTTTTTGATTTTATACTATGTATGTGGAGCATGAGATGCAAGCGTTCTTCTATTTGATTGTTTATTTGATTAGACATTATTATAATATCACTGGATTTTGATATCAAAAATGGTTTGGTTATAGTAAGGTAAAAAAACTGTCCATGTTTATGTGTGGGTTGGTCTTACTATTATCTTTTTGTTTCAAAAAGGATTTTCAAAGTTAAACGATATGGTTGGAATATACTCACACCGGTCACATGACTGACCCAGAGTTTATTTTGTTTGTGTTTTCCCTAAACTCTTGGGTGCCCAAATTTGTACGGACAGTTAAGTGTTCATGCTTTGCAGATTCACTTGGAGGAGCTCAAAGCAGGAAGCTTCACGGCTAGTTATTAGAGATTAATTCCGCTGTGATGTATATGAGTTATATTCTGATATGGTATGCATATGCAAATTCAGATTTGTATTTCAAAGTGGTATATAATATATTTTATTCGTTTCGTTGTGAGATTCGTGTTTACTCTGATTATGTTCAGTTGTGTTCTTCTTCTTCTTCTATTCTATTAGTTCTATCCTTTCTATCTCATCCTATAATTTCTTTCTAATAATGATTGGAACTTTCGTGCACTTTGAGTTGAATGTGTAGGATATTAGTCAGCTCAAACCGGTACGGATTTTCGGGCCATTACACATTTTATATAAAGCTGAAACTGTATTTTGTACTAAGTGTGATCCTGTTATACTGTGTAACTCTAATGATTATATTTGTTCCAGTGTAATTTATTGTACATTATCTGGTGTAATGATATATTTCTGTTCTGTTGTTATTGTTTATGTGTTATATTCCAAAGATTATCCTTGCTTCCTTGGCACGGGAGTTTAGGGTCATCACATCTGGTATCAGAGCTTTGGTTAATCTTTGTTCTGGAATATAACATATTAACGAACTCGTCGGAAATTGAATCAGAAGTATTCTAAGATGAATACAGATAGGATCAGTAATATCCTAGAATGAGTTTAGCAGAATAGAATACACTCCAATAGATGCATATAAATTTAAATATATGTCTCTATGTTTTACAATTTCTTATCTGTTGGCCTGACTCCTTGTATGCTATTTACAGACATAGTAGAAAATGAGTAGCAGAGGCAGAAGAAGTAATTCTATGGTTCAACAATCCAATGAGCCAATCGTGCACCCACAGCCAGGATCAGATATTGAAGCTTTATTAAAGAAGTATCAAAATCTGGGTGGAGTACCATTCTTGGGCAAAGAATCTATTATTGAAACTCTAGCATGGATGCGTTCTGCTGAAAGAATTTTAGAGGGTTTAAAGCTGAGGGATGATCAGAAAAGATTACTGGCATCTTGGGAACCCAAAGACGAAGCTTTAGTCTAGTGGGAAACGGTTATCAAGGATAATCCAGAAGGTAATATTACCTGGGATAGATTTAAAGAAATTTTCAATGAAAGATTTACTCCTCCAAAAGCAACTGATCGGCTATACGACGAGTTCTACTATTTGAAACAAGGAGATATGACCATTCAGGAGTATCAGGATAAATTCAGCAGACTTTCTCGTTTTGCCCCGAAGCTAATTGAAAATCCTAAGAGGAAGAATCTGAGGTTTATTAATGGGCTTCAAAGAAGGTACAAAAATTGGGTAACTGCACATGTGAAGCTTCCGTTTTCTGAAATGATATACATGACTTATCGCTATGAGGATCTTGACAAGCGAGGCCTTTTGGAGGACGAAGAGGAAGTCAGTTCTAGCAGCAAAAGGAAGTTTGAAACTGATAGCCCAGAGACAAGTACACAGCCATAGGCAAGTACGAAGTCTGAGGTTAGTAAGAGGCCGAAGGCCAGTCAGAAAAAGGTAAAGACAATCGTATGTCTAAAGTGTAACCAGCAAGAGCATTCGATAAGGAACTGTAGATCTTCGAACAGACGAAAGGATGATGGGTCTAAATCCGGTAAGAAGTTTCAAGAGAATAGAAAATGCAAACAATGCCATCAGACTGGTCATCTTTTAAAAGTTTGCCAGCTATTAAAGAAATTTGAAGTAGTACAGGTAAATGAAGTGGTAGAAGTTCCCGTACCCTCAGCTAGTCAGGGAAGGCCAAATGGTTTGGAAGGCACGCTTACTGTCAAAGATATTCCGGTTAAAGTACTGTTTGATACAGGCGCGTTGCGAAGCTTTATTGCAAGTAATGCGGTTAAGAAATTGGATTTGAAACTGAAAAAGCTCAAACAACCCATCACTGTCCATAATCCGGTTGGGGGTTCCCTCAATCTTAGTTGGATCTGTGGGGTTCCTGTCTCTTTTTCCCGTTATTGGTTCCCTACCATCTCGATCGTCCTGAATTTTACCGAATTTGATCTTATTTTATGATTGGATTGGTTAACCAAATACGAAGCTGAGGTAAAATGCACCGAGAGATCTGTTAAGGCAAAGACTAAATCAGGGGAGTATATAACCATACCATGTCAAGGTCCAAGTTCAGATAGAATAGACTTTTGATCAGCTCTTGATGTTTCTCCAGCTCCAATAGTGTTAGCCTACTTTGTAAACTAGGCTATACAAAGTCAAGAAGTCAGAAGATCAAGTAAACAGAAGACACTCTGGTACACATCCGGTTCGGATCGGAGTTACAGAGGTAAGAAAAGAAGCATCACAAAGCTGAAAGATCAAGCCGGATCGGATCAGGTGTAATCAAAGAAAAGCAAAGCGAGACAAAGTGAGGAAGGAAAAACTCAAACTGGATTGGATCGGATGGGATGATCCGATCCGAACCACATGTTGTTAGCCTATCCGATCCGAAGCCCATTTTGTTACCCTATCCGATCCGAACCCAGTTCACCCTACTACTCCGCACCATGATCTCCTGAATATTCGGGGCAGTTACACCCACTTTCTACCCACGATGGCCACTCACCTGATGTGCTGGCAACACCATAACTCATCTGATCCCGAAAGTCATGGAATGGAGGACACGTGCACCCGATCCGAACCGAATTCTGGAGAAGTTTCCACCTATAAATAGACCCCCAAGGGTCGTTTGAAGGGATCTTTTGGCACTCTAAGAGTTCAAACATCTTCGAGAACCGAATTCTAGCACTCCAAACAATTCAAAATCATCATTCAAAGTGTATTTTGAGATAATTGAGTGAATGTATATGAAAAGTGAGTGAAATTGAGTGAATATCCCATTGTATTTTCATCTACATCATTAAGCAAAGTGATTATAAAGTGGACATAGGCTTTTTAACGCCGAACCACTATAAATCCTGTGTCTCCTTTTTATTTTTGATCTCATTTCATATTTATCTCAGTCAATTTGGGTGTTAGAACCACTTTTTGGTCTAACATTTTGGTGCTTTCACTGAGAACAATTTGAATTCTCTGTTTTTCTGGATTATCATTCTACTTTTTGGACCGTTGAGTTCAAAGAAGTTAATCCCCAATTTTCGACGCTTTTAAATACTTGTTGGTTGATTGTTGAAGAATTATGGCCAAAGGAAAAGGAAAGGAAGCTCAAACCAGTCGAGGGAACGAAGTTGGTGAAGATCAGCAAAATCCGGTCGTGACGAGGTCTCGTGGGCAGAGTTCGAGAGCGGATCGGACAAGCTCAGGAAATTCGAGCCGACCACATAGAGAGAGCTCTGATCCGAACCGTGTAGGAGACGTTGAAGAAGTGCACTCCCCCAACCCGAACCGATCCGACCAGGTTACTTTGCTCCGATCCGATCTGACACTAGGTGATGATGGAACCTCTACTCGAGCCCCTCCAAATGCTCCGACTCCAGCCACCAGGACCAATGACCAGATCAATCCATCTGCGCCTGTCACCCAAGGAGATTTTTCGTGCCTTCTTGACATGCTTGAGAGCACTAGGGAAGCTATGAAAATCCACGAGCGCACCAATCTTATGATGCAAGAGAATATGAGAATCATGAGTAGGGAAATTGGCGAACTCCGCAGACAAAGAACTCCATCCCCAGTTCATCATACTGCAATGGATCAGTCTTCTTCTTCTGAGGAAGAACGGCCCCGTGAAAGAAGGCCGCTCGAACGACCTCAGAATTTGGCAAATGACTTTCGGATCTTTGGGATCCCGCGAGGACGCTGCCCGCGTACTAGGACCCAATGATCCGAGCTTGAGAGAGCCTATGCTATTACCAATGCGAGGATCCCATGTTTTGCCTAGAGACCCTAACCTCACCAATCCCACTCAGGGACAAATGCTTCAGCCCCTTCCTCCCGAGATCGACCGGGAACGTAGGGAGTAAAGCAGAGCAGAAGCCGCTAGAAGAAGGAGGGCATCCCCTGATCAGGAGCCCAGAGGAAACCCGAACATCAGAGCTAGGGAGCCTGAATGGTCCTTGACCAATGCTGACGTATGGGCTATGGTACGCCAGATCATGTCTGAGAGTCGAAACTACACCAATGAATATTATGGCATTGAGCGAAGCCATACTCCCTTTACTGATGACATCCTTGACTTTCAGTTCCCCCGACGTTTTAATCTGCCGCAGATGGACAAATATAACGGGAGAACCGACCCGGGACAACATTTGATGCGATACGCATGGCTTATGAATGCTTCCGCTGCCCCTGACGCTGTGAAGTGTAAGGCTTTCCCGATTTACTTAGAAGACGTAGCATTACTATGGTTTACCCGGCTTCCTCCTCGATCGATATCGAATTTCAAGGAATTAAGTGAACGTTTTATGAATCAATTCCGACTTCACGCCCGAAAGTCTAAGAATGTTATTGAACTATAGAGAATTAAGCAAGCGCCGGGTGAGTCCTTGAAGTCGTATCTAGACCGCTTCAATTTAGCTGTAACAGAAGTCAGTGACTCGCATGAGCCTACCATCTTGATGGCCTTAATGGAAGGAGTTGATCCTGATTCAGAGTTTGGAGATTACCTTCCTGGGAAGCCGCCTCCCACAAGAGAGTTGTTTTATGAGAAGGCCGATATTCAGTTAAGACGGGAGGAAGCAAGGGCAAACAGAAAGAGGAAGTCTGGAGTGACCTCAAAAGAAGCTGTCCAGAGTAATGTTGCTGTAAAGCAGTCTGGAGAAAGTTCTGGAAAAGTCGAAGTGAATGTGGGAAACAAGAATGGAAATAATAATAATGGAAACGGGGGCAATAGAAACCATAATGCGAATGGTAACAGGAGAAACAGGAACCGAGGAAGTAATTCTGACAAAAGACCCCGGTTCCAGACCTTTGAGAATTATTCACCGTTGAATGACACTTTGGAGAACATTTATTTGGACACATATAATGTTCTGCAATACAAAAGACCGCCGCCGCGAGATTCAACAGAGAAAGAAATTGCTACCGGGAAGTTTTGTTTATTTCACGGAACTCATGGACATTCAACAAACGAATGTCGACACTTGAGAGACGTGGTCGGAAAGTTGTTGCGTGAAGGCAAGTTGGATGAGTATAAGGCTGCCCCAAGGGACAGGGGGCAAGGAGGACAAGCTCCAAACCAGAGTCAGTCTACTCCCAAGCCTACAGCGCAACAGAAAGGCAAAGAGATTGTCATTAACACCATAGTAGGTGGACTCCATCCAGCTATCCACAGTTTCAGAGCAATGGACCAATACGTTAATGCAGTTAAGCACATAGATGTGGATGAGTGCGATGATTTGGAAGACATCACCCCTGTGAAATAGCAGAGGACAATGTTCGATGATGTAGTGTTCCGTAGCAGAGACGATACCGGAATCTAGTCACCTACCGAAGATCCATTGGTCATTACCACTACCATTGGACCGGGACTGGTTCATAAGGTACTAGTGGACAATGGAAGCTCTGTCAACATTTTGTTTAAGAAGTCGTTTGATCAGATGAAACTTGAGTCTGGAGATTTGAAGCCCTGTGAAGGTTGGATCCGAGTCTTCAATGGGGCATCGACAGCTCCAATGGGGTATATAGAATTGCCCGTAACATTGGGGCAAGGGGATCGTCGAAGAGTACAAATGCTTCAGTTCGTAGTGCTAGATATCGATTCGCCCTACAACGCATTTTTGGGAAGGCCTGCCCTTGCAGAGTTCAGGGCTTGTATTGCAATGTGGTGCTTATTGCTAAAGTTCCCGACTAAAGCCAGAACAGGAGTAATGAGAGGAGATCAATTCTCCGGCGAGCTTGTTATATTGCCGAGTTAAAGATGCTGATGAAGGGACTCAACATCGAGACTAAAGGTACCTCACCTCCTCCAAGGGAGGGTTTGGCGTAACAATTAGAGGGATCAGCCCCGAAGGAGTTGCCCAAGGGAATGCCTGAAGACTTGGATCCCAGAGAAGATGAGGAACCTGAGGATAGAAAGGCAACTTCTAACGAAATGACAGTGGGTATACCCATTGATGAAGCTGATCCAGCAAAAGTTTTGAAGATTGGATCCCAGTTGGATCCGCATCGAGCCAAAGAACTGACTAATTTCCTGAAGGCAAACCTGGATGTGTTTGCCTGGACCCATGCCGACATGTGTGGGATATCACCATCCATCATGAGTCATTCGCTGAGCATAAACCCAAAACACCCGCCTGTAAAGAAAAAGAGACGTGTGCTAGGCCCAGAGAGGTCGGCAGCTCTGAAAGAAGAAGTGGAGAAGTTGAAAGAGAACGGATTTATTAGAGATTCGACATATCCCGACTGGATATCGAATCCTGTGTTGGTAAGGAAGTCAAACGGAAAGTGGCGGACATGCATTGATTTTTCAGACTTGAACAAAGCCTACCCGAAAGATAGCTTCCTACTCCCCAGAATATACCAGCTTGTGGATTCGACGACAGGACACAAACTTCTTTCTTTCATGGACGCATATTCCGGATATAACCAGATTCTCATGCATGTGCCCGATCTAAAGCACACGAGCTTCATTACAAATTTGGGGTTGTATTGCTATGTGGTCATGCCGTTCGGATTGAAAAATGCTGGAGCTACCTACCAACGCTTGGTGAACAGGATGTTTTATAACCAAATAGGGAAGACTATGGAGGTTTATGTGGACTATATGCTTGTCAAATAGAAACAGTCTTCCAGCCGTATGCAAGATTTGGCAGAGATGTTCGGTATTCTGCGAAAGTATCAAATGAAGTTAAATCCATTGAAGTGCTCATTTGGGGTGGCATCTGGAAAGTTTCTAGGATTCATCGTGAGCTCTCGAGGGATTGAAATCAATCCTAGTCAAATAGCAGCGATAAGGAACATTGAGGAACCAAGGAGAATCAAAGATGTCCAAAGTCTTGCAGGGAAAGTAGCTGCGTTGAGTAGATTTATCTCCAAAGCAACAGACAAATGCGTCCCGTTTTTTGACTTGATAAAAAAGGGAAAGAAAAATTTCGAATGGACTCCGGACTGTGTTAAGGCCTTTCGAAATCTATTGGACTTACTAGATAGACCACCGGTTTTGTCGAAGCCAGTGGATCATGAAGAGATGTTTGTTTATCTAGCAGTATCGGCTCACGCCGTTAGCACCGCCTTGGTCTGGGACGAAGACAAAGTGCAAAGGCCGGTATATTATGTAAGTAAGAAATTGGCAGCTGTAGAACCTAACTACACAAGGATTGAGAAGCTCGCTTACAACCTTCTAATCGCCTCCCGAAAACTTCGCCACTATTTCCAAGCTCACCCAATAACCATATACACTGATCAGCCTCTGAGACAGGTGTTGCAAAGACCCGAGGCATCGGGACGGTTGATCAAGTGGAATATTGAATTAAGTCAGTTTGATTTAAATTTTCAGCCACGGAGATCGATCAGGGGGCAAGCTCTGGCTGACTTTATAGCAGAGTTCATGATTCCGGAGGAGGAAATAATCAACGACAAGGTGGTCAAGTCAGAGGAGGAATTAAAATTAGATCCATGGAAGTTGTACACTGACGGAGCCAAGAACGTCCGAAGGTCCGGAGCTGGAGTCGTCTTAGTTACTCCTGAAGGACGATCGTTATATTATGCTCTGCGACTAGAATTTTCAGCGACCAATAATGACTTTGAATATGAAGCCCTGATTGTCGGGCTGAAACTTGCTAAGGAATTCAGAATAAAGCATTGGATATATTCTGCGACTCCAAAATAGTCGTCTGCCAAGTGCGAAAAGAGTTTGTGGCTCGGGGACCTCGACTTATTGCCTATCCCGGGAAAGTGGAGGAGCTGTTGAGCAACTTGGAATGGTACAAAATAACGTATATCCCAAGAGCTGAAAACCAGAAGGCAGACCGGCTAGCAAAGCTGGCTAGTTCCGACAATTCGGAGGAAACCAGAATGATTCCAATTGAAACGTTAGGATCGCCAAGCTTTGAGTCGATGGAAATTGAATTAGCTTTCAAAGCAGAACCGGAGAGGGAGTCGTGGATGACCCCAATCAAGAATTTCCTTAGAAATGGGATACTCCCGTCAAAGAAAAGTGAGAGGTGGGCCATAGTTCGCAGAGCCACCAGATACATCCTTCAAGATGATACCCTCTATCGGCAAGGATTTTCTATGCCCTTGTTACGATGTATAGCACACGACGACATCAAGCGCGTACTAAGAGAAGTACACGAAGGTGAGTGTGGAGATCATACGGGAGGTCAGACCTTAGCAAAAAAGGTATTGTGATATGGATATTTCTGGCCCACAATTAATAAAGGTGCAGCTGATGATTCACGACGCTGCGAAAAATGCCAGAGGTTCGCCAAGATCCCAGAGCACCACCGACCCAGCTTAAGTCGATGGTGAGTCCGTGGCCGTTTGCCATGTGGGGAATTGACATCATCGTAGTTCTATCGATTGCAAAAGGAGGAGCGAAGTATGCAATAGTCGTTGTGGACTATTTTACGAAGTGGGTGGAAGCTGAGCCCTTAACCAAAATCACAGCGAGAAAGGTGATAAGTTTCGTGGTTAGAAATATTATATGCCGATTTGGGATTCCAAGGACCATTATAACTGATAATGGAACCCAGTTCGATGGTGCTGAATTCAGAAATTTCTGCCAGAAATACAAGATCGACAAGCGGTATACTACAGTCGCCCATCCACAGTCGAATGGGCAGGTAGAAGCAATAGATAAAGTCATAAAGTCCATCCTCAAGAAACGATTGGAACGTGCAAAAGAAAAATGGGTGGATGAATTGCTCTTAGCTTTATGGGCATATCTGACAACGTTTAAGACAGCAACCAGTCATACTCCTTTCTTTCTCTCATTTGGCTCAGAAGCAGTAATCTCGGTAGAGCTTGAAGTTCCCTCTCACAGGGTGAAGTACTATGACCCGATGACGAATCGGGCACTCCTCCTCGAGTCCCTTGATGAAATCGAAGAGAAAAGGGATGAGGCAGACTTGCGTGCGTCAAGACATCGACGTCAGATGGCACGCTATTATGAAAAGAAAGTTCGTTTTAGAACCTTTGAACCAGGAGTTCTGGTGCTAAAGCGAGTTTTTCCATCCCTTCCTCACCTCGGTCCAAAGTGGGAAGGACCATTCGTCATCCAACGGAAACTTGAAACAAGAGCCTTCAAGTTAACGACAGTAGATGGCGAAGAAGTGCCTAGGGCTTGGAATGCCCAACACTTGATGCGATATTTGAATTAGGGATGTTGTATTTTCTTTCGTTTTTCTTATGAACTCTGTAAAAAGGCACGACTTGCCTTAGAAAAGTCTGTTGATACGAACAAAGAACTATAAAGTGGATGTAGGCTACGACTTAGCCGAACCACTATAAAAATATCGTGTGCCACTTACTTTCCTGCATTATTTAAATCTTCAACTGTTATTCTATTGTGACTATGGAATATGAAATATGAAATGTTAAATTAAAATCTGAAAAGTTGAAGATGGCTTATATGCAGGAACAAACACAACGACTGTTTGTGTAATAAGACATAAAAGAATGGGAAGACGACATTCTTAACTCTAACTCTCAAGAATTGAGAGAGAGTATAAAGGACGGGAAGACGACGTCCTTTGAGGCGTGAAGGTGCACCCAGACATGAGACCGCCTCAGCAAGAACTCTAACATGAATATAAGACAAGAGAGTATAAAAGATGCCAGAAAAGAACAGGCATCAATGACACAAGGAATGTGACCCCCGTCGGAGAATCGGGGACATTCAGACTTTTTAATTTAATCTTGAATAGTTTTTCAAGACTGACTGGGGGCATATATGTATACACATATTCCCCCCCTCCCCCACTATGACTCTATTACACGACTTTAGTAGGACATGCATTTGCAATTTTACATAAGTAATGAACTGACGACTAACAGGCATTGCAGGAAATGAATTATTTGTATTTATTTACAAATGCATGAATTTGTACAGGAAAACAGGCTAAAAGAAGATGCGAGGGCCACACTCGCTGCAACAATTGTGGACCAGTTAAATGCTAAAATAAAGCAAAGCACTTCATCACTTAGACTTTGAAGTGGACTTGGACTTCTTAGCGGCCTTCTGAGCATCCTTCGCCTCTTTTTCAGTATCAGTTAAGACGCGCTTTGGTTTTTTCTTCCCTGAGGTTGAAGTGCTGGAATCGGTCGACTTTTTCCCGGAAGGCGGAACGCTGGAATCAAGAGAAGACTTTTTAGCAAGTTCTTCTGTAATAGATCTAGTCGAAAGCTTAACAACTAACCTCGATCCAGCATCCACTACTGCGAGATGCTTAAGGCTTTCGGGGTCTATGTCTTCAACTTTAAGCTGCATGCGTTTGTCTTGTTCGGCTTTCAGTGCAGCTAAAGTAATGTCATCGACGCTTTTTGATTCCCCAACTATAGCCACCTCAGGGTCCTCCTCATGTCCCTCATCACCACCATCATCCTTTAAGGCGTCTATCATCTCGCTGTCGTGGGAAACGTTAGCTTTACCCTTATCTCCTTCATCCTTCTCCGCTGACTTTGTTTCGGCAGTGGTTCCCTGGGGCACGTCTGCCTTCTCGGCCGGTTCAGCACCGGCGGAATGAGAAGTAATAGTTATCAACTCGGGAGAAAATAAAGGGCCCTTCATTGATTGTTCGACTACGCGATGGAAAGTGGAAACAGCTTTGACGAATTGGGGTGAAAACGTAGAAATACCTTTCGATGACTTCTCAGCCGGAGTAGCTGCCGCCTCTGAAGCCGATTCAGGAATAGGAGATAAAAGAGATGTCTGAGGGATTGCCAGATTTTCGTGGTCGTATTCCTCTACTTCAGGAGTTTTTGCGGCAGTGGAAGAAGAGCCAACCTCCAATATGTCTTTTTGTTTAGCCTTCCGCTTTTCCTCATCCATGGCGGCAGCAATCAGGCGACGCCCCTCGGCTAAACTCACCGGCTCGTCATCTCTTAAATACTTTTCCATAAGTTTGTCTTTGTCGATGGAATCTACCTTGAGTTCTTTCTTTTCCCATTCAACAATTTGGCTCCGTACATGAACCAAGGTAGTCAGATAATCATCGATCCAAGAGATGTTTCGGTAGCGGATTATATGTGCAAAATATTCAATCAGTAATTCACAAAAGCCCTGCACCTCCTCCTGGGCCTCCGCTAGCTGTTTGCGAGATTCTTCGGCTGATTTGATGACGCTTTCAACATTACCCTCTGCCAGGGAAGCCCTATTTTCGGCCTCCATAAACTTGGAAGCCAAGTCAACATTTTTCTTTTCCAATTCGGTGTTCTTCTTCGCCAACTCGGCCTTTTCTCGCTCAAGATCAGCATAAGCAAGTTGCATTTTGGCAGCGTCTGACTTGGCATCTTCCGTTTGCTTTTTCAGCTCCGAACGCTCTTGAGTATGGGACTCGAGCAAGTCATTATAGCGTTTTTGTAAATCTTCAAATTGTTGCTTGAAGTTAGCAGCGTCCCGTTGAGCGATAACAAGTTGAGCCTGTGTATCCTCAAGGTCTTTTCCCAAAAAATTTAAGGCCCTTGCGTCATCTTCTGTGGTCTTCTGCATCGAGTTAGTATTCGTAATCAGAGTTTGAATGATTCTGGAAAGGTTGCGCGAATACTTGAACATCTCTGAATATTGTTTCTCAACCGCGTCTATCTTTGCTTTGGCCTCATCTGCCCACCTCGAGGAAATAGGCTCAAGAGCAGTTAAAAAGCCAAGTTTTCAATGTAGTTATCAGGAAATTACTCCTCCAGATACGCCCGCTTAACTGCAGTTTCAGCATCCAACGGTGGAGGTGCAGGGAATGTCAGCTCGGTATCCTTAAGTGTGGATGGCTCAATGGCCTCCTCATCCCTTCTAGGCCGTTTAGCGGGAACCTTGCGCTTGCTTCACGATTCGGTATCTTTTGGCGGGCTCCTCTCCCTACTGCGCTTTTCTTGAGAAGAAGTTGAGTCTTTTGATTGCGGCCTATCATCTTCTCGACGACCTTGGTAGCCCTTATATCGCTCTGGATCTGACCGGACGGGAGAGCGAGAGCGCGAGGACCGCGAATGATAAGAATCATAGGGCCTTCTGTCCTCCCTACTGTGATCTTCGCGACGATCATACTCAACATCGTGAGGGGGTCTGGTCATGCTGCGACGTAGCTTCTTGATGTCATAGTAAGCACGAGACATTGTACCTGCACAATAATGCAAGTGGAATTCAGAATCAGTATTCTCATAAGACGTAAGTGCTGTGAAGTGGGGTGCAATTGTGTTAAGTGCATCCTAAGCGGTGTCCCCCCTCCGACAAACCAGAGTCTGAAGCTGAGCCAATGCGAGAGGGCTCTTTGGCCTTAACAGGAGTGGCTTCCTCCGAAGAAGTAAAAACTAATGGATTTGTGCCAAAATCCTCAGAAGTATAAATAGTGTCAGGAAGTGGAAGATCTCCCAAGCCCTGAAATGTGGGATCATCGACAGTAGGGACATCTCTTTGGGAAGCGCCTATTGGCTGTTCTTTAGGAGATGGTGACTTTTCAGGAGAAATAACATCCCCAGGAGTGATGTATCCCTCTCGGTGCTTCTTAGGTAGATTAGCCAACTCGTCATCTTGAGTTGAACTTGGAGAAGGAGAAGTTCGAATTGGCATGGCAGGACCATTCGAGCTCTCGCCCATTTCTGGAATTACATTCACCGGAGGGATATACACATATGAACCTGGCCCGTGACCTATACTACGGGTAATGGATAGCAGTCTGTGGTGATGGAGATATTCGTCCTTGAGGACTTCATCGATAGTTAAAAACTTTTGATCACCATTAAGGAGCCGATGCATCCGATCAAAGAACACTTGACCCGATATCTGTTTTGGATTTTCAACTGCAAACAAAAAGAAAACGGATTAGTGTGGTGGCATGGAAATTCAGAGTCGAGGTTTAGAAAACCGTTGCCTTACTCGATTTTGTCCATCTCCTAGCACACCCCGGCTGTTGCCTTACATAAAACCATTCCAGCTTGGAGTCGCCAGCCTTGCTACTAAAGGGCGCTGAAATTATCTTTCTTTTTGGGACAGACTCGAAGTAAGAGAAAGAAGGAGTTTCTCGAGTCCGGTGCTTGAAGTTATAGAAGAAATGAACGTCATCAAAAGTGAGCTCTATGCCTAGGATCTCGCGGTATGCTACATAGAAGGTATGCAGGTAAGCATAAGAGTTGGGATGCAGCTGCATGGGGGCAATCCACATCTGTCTTAAAAAGTCGACGACAAAGGGAGAAAACGGTGGAATAGCTCCGACCATGCACATTAGTCGAGTGATTGCCATAAATCCCTCCAGAGGATTATGAGGACGGCCGGTTTTAGACGGCACCAGAGTATATTTTTTATGTATCCCGTACTTCAAACATATTCGAAGGAGCCTGTCATAGTCAATTGTCGATTCAACAGATTCTTGAGGTGATTCTAATATGACGGCAGATTCAAATTCGTCAGGAGCTCGGGTATCTCCAACCCCTCCTTCCTCTTCATAACCCAGAGAAACTTCACTGTCAGAAGAAGTTCCGCTGCTATGTGCCCCCACTTCATAATCCGATCCCTCGTCACCCCATTCAGGGTCTGAGGAAGAAGATATGTTGTCAAGTGTAACTTTGTCGGATGTCTCTGGGACCCCTTTCTTTTCTGCTAGTCTAGAAGAACGTCTTTTGGCCATGATCACTAAACTATCGAAGAAGTAATAACGGAAGTTAGAGTAAATTAGCCTGTGTCCCCCTGTGCACGTGTGTGAACTAAAGTGTGTACGGTGCGTGCAGAAGGTGTCAAGTTAACACTTAAAAGTGTAATACAAAATCTTGACAATGCAATGATGTTCAGAATAGTTCTTGATGTCCGTTTATGTTTGCAAGGCACTATCCTAACTGTCCATTAAGTTGAAGATTATGCACAGAGTTGATTTGGCCAGTTAATCAAGTTCTTATGCATTAAGTTGCAATGCTCTTCGGTTCGGTTCGGATGCATTCATTGGGATCGGATCGGGGGCACAACCCTGCCTTGGACTCAGACAAACATTGAAGCCCTGGGATCAAAGTCGGATCCGTTCGGAAGTAGGTTCCTCGAACGGTCCGGATCAGATTAATTGACCATACCCATCTCCTCCTTTATTTCGTTTTCCGGTCCGATCCGGTTGCGAAAGTACTATCCGACCCGATCCGGTTGGGTGAGCTCTGTCTCCCTCTTCAACTTTTGCCCCGACCTGATCTGTCTTTCTGAGCCTTTTCTTCCTTTTCTTCTCCTCCGTTTTCCACACTCCGTCACCCAAACCAATCTCCTGCAAACTCCTTCTTCGTCTTTTTCTAGCTTAGAACCCGATTCCATGCTAATATCCCTAATCAAGACCAAGTTTTTATTTTTTGTTTAAAATCACCTACAGTAGGTCCTAATCCCATCCTCCCAACACCTCGAGGTGGCGACTGAGCCACCAATGACGATGGTGAGGAAAGAGGAGGCTGCGATGATGGGCCCGAACCAAAGCCGTGCCCGAGTCGGTCAAATCAACCGTAAATCCTAGTTGAAATTGATTATTATCTAGAAAATCGAGTTTAAAACTCACTTACGAATACGATTTGATGATAAGGAAGAAGGATTTTAGAGCTTTGGAGGGCTAGGGTTTCAGTATGCAAATTATAAAACGAGAGCAATAAGAGAAAGAGGAAGGGAGGAAGTAAAAATGATGGTTTTATATGGGTTTGAGATGACCTTTCATGTACCTAGCCCAAAAAATTTCGTTCAGACCGGAAACCAAACCCGCTAATATATTTTGGCATGTTAACCCACTGTTAAGCGAAAGGAAAGAGAAGGCTGCATGGGTCGGAATCCGAATCAAATGGGCGGAGTGCAATAACTCGATGTATAAATTAAACTCAAAAGAAAAATAAATAAAATGCGTACCCGGAAGAATCACTGGATATCGAGAAGAGGTCCTAAGGTTGTTTAAAAAGAAGGAAATAAGTCATGTATCCTACGACGTATATATAGGCGATAAAAGACAAGACTTTATGAAATAACACGTCTTTTGCAAACAAATGGGAGTGACTTCTCAATGATTCAAAATGAAAGATTGATGTACAGATAACATCAAAGCACGCTTGTTCTTCAACAGAAGCATCCTTTGAGGGGGGGAAAAATGTTAGTCTACTTTGTAAACAAGGCTATACAAAGTCAAGAAGTCAGAAGATCAAGTAAACAGAAGACACTCTGTTACACATCCGGTTCGGATTGCAGTTGCAGAGGTAAGAACAGAAGCATCACAAAGCTGAAAGATCAAGCCGGATCGGATCGGGTGTAATCAAAGAAAAGCAAAGCGAGACAAAGTGAGGAAGGCAAAACTCAAGCTTGATCGGATCGGATGGGATGATCCGATCCGAACCCCATGTTATTAGCCTATCCGATCCGAAGCCCATTTTGTTACCCTATCCGATCCGAACCCAGTTCACCCTGCTAATCCACACCAAGATCTCCTGAATATTCGGGGCAGTTACACCCACTTTCTACCCACGATGGCCACTCACCTGATGTGCTGGCAACACCAGAACTCATCCAATCCCGAAAGTCATGGAATGGAGTACACGTGCACCCGATTCGAACCGAATTCTGGAGAAGTTTCCACCTATAAATAGACCCCCAAGGGTCGTTTGAAGGGATCTTTTGGCACTCTAAGAGTTCAAACATCTTTGAGAACCGAATTCCAACACTCCAAACAATTCAAAATCATCATTCAAAGTGTATTTTGAGATAATTGAGTGAATGTATATGAAAAGTGAGTGAAATTGAGTGAATATCCCATTGTATTTTCATCTACATCATTAAGCAAAGTGATTATAAAGTGGACGTAGGCTTTTTAACGCCGAACCACTATAAATCCTGTGTCTCCTTTTTTATTTTTGATCTCATTTCATTTTTATCTCAGTCAATTTGGGTGTTAGAACCACTTTTTGGTCTAACAAATAGAAAATACTCTTGTTGTCACAGAAAATATTCCTGTCATCGAAAATTATGCAGATGGGTTTGAAGAAGTAGATAGCTTACCTCCGCGTAGAGAAATTGATTTCAGAATCAATCTAATTCCGAATGTCAGGCCAGTAGTGCACCATATTCGAAGAATGACTTTAAAGGAGAAAGAAGAATTGAGGGACCAGACTCGACAATTATTATGGAAAGGTCTGATCAGACCTAGTTTCTCTAATTGGGGGCAGCAGTGGTGTTTTTCCCAAAGTCAGATGGTACCCTCAGACTATGCGTGGATTATCGTGACTTGAATAAGAAAACATTAAAGAATAAATATCCGTTGCCGCGAATTGATGATTTGTTGGATCAATTGAATGGAGCACAAGTGTTTTCAAGAATGGACCTAGCTACAGGTTTCCATCAGCTGCGAATTGCCGAAGAATGTGTTCCTTTAACCGCATTCAGAGTTCTAGACTTATTCAATGAGTGGTTAGTAATGTTGTTCGGCTTATGTAATGCTCCATCTTATTTTGTGGATCTAATGAACCGGGTATTCAGTGAAGTCTTGAATAAATTCGTACTGGTTTTCATTGATGACATATTGATCTTCTCTAAGTCAGAGAGCGAGCATGCTAAACATTTGGAACAAGTGTTGGAAATTCTTAGAAAGAATGTTTTAAAAGCCAAAATTTCCAAATGTATATTCTGGCAAGAAGAAATGAAGTTCCTTGGTCACGTTGTATCAAAGGAAGGAATTTCAGTTGATCCAAGCAAGATTATAGCTATTCAGGATTGGAAACAGCCTAGTACGCCCACAGAAGCCAGAAGTTTTCTTGGATTGGCTAGTTATTATCGAAAAATCGTTAAGAATTTTTCGAAGCTATCTAGTCCATTAGCACAGCCTACTAAGAAGCAAGCCAGATTTAATTGGACTCCACAATGTGAGGCAGCTTTCCAAGAGCTGAAATTGAGACTGACTACAACTTCAGTGTTGACTATCATTGATGGAAATCAAGATTTGACAGTCTATACATATGCCTCTATCAAAAGTGATGGTGCAGTATTAATGCAAAGAGGCCATGTAGTTGCTTATGCTAGCCGTCAGTTGAAACCGCATGAGAAGAGATATGCTACTCATGATCTCGAGTTGCTAGCCATCATTTTTGCTTTGAAAATCTGGAGGCATTAACTATTGGGTGAGAAGTTCGAATTGTATACAGATCACAAGTCGTTACATTATTTGTTCATCCAAAAAGACTTGAACCTGAGACAGCAGCGTTGGCTAGAATTTCTTGCAACATACGATTTTGATATTTTGTATACTCCAGGGAAAGCCAATGTTGAGCTGATGCGCTTAGCAGAAAGAACGTAATTATCACCAGTCTTATTATTATGTCTTCATTGATTGATGAAATATCTGCTCTACATAAGGATGATCACTTCATTCAGAGGATCAGAGAGAGAACTCAGAAAGGCGAGCCCTCAAATTTTCAAATTGATAACAATGGAGTTTTGAGGTTAAAAGGTCGAATTTGTGTTCCGAATATTTCTGAGCTCCGGAGAGAAGTACTGGATGAATGTCACAAATCCAAACTTAGTATCCATCTAGGAGAGAGTAAAATGTATAATGATATCAAACGCACCTTCTGGTGGAGATCTATGAAAAGAGACATTTCTTTATACGTTAGCAGGTGTTCTACTTGTCAACAAGTTAAAAGCGATCAACAGAAACTCTGCGGATTGTTACAACCATTAGAGATTCCGAATTGGAAGTGGGAGCAAATTTCCATGAATTTCATAGATGGGTTGCCCAGAACCAAGAAAGGAAATGACAGTATATGGGTGATCGTAGATCATTTCACGAAGACTGCCCATTTTATACATGTCAGATCAAATAGAACAGCTCAGAACCTGGCGGTGATTTATTTCAAAGAGATTGTTAAACTGCATGGAGTTCCCAGTAGTATTGTTAGTGATTGTGATCCGATATTCACTAGTAAATTCTGAGAAGCATTCCAGGTAGAGCTGGGAACAAGGTTAAACCTTAGCACTGCATATCATCCTCAAACAGATGGTCAAACTGTGAGGGTGAATCGTATACTAGAAGATTTATTGCAATCATGTATTACTGATTTTGGTGGATCATGGGAAGATCATTTGTATTTTGTTGCATTCTCATATAATAACAGCTACCAAGCGAGCTTAGGAATGGCACCATTCAAAGCATTGTATGATCGACCATGTAGATCTCCCGCATGTTGGGTAGAATCAGGCAATCGATTAGTATTGGGTCCCGACATGATTCGTGAAGCTTCAGATAAAGTCGATTTCATTAAGAAGCGACTGCAAATAGCTCAAAGCCGACAGAAGAGTTATGCAGACTCTAGAAAGAGAGATTTAGCATTCGCTGTTGGTGATTATGTGTATTTGAGGGTTTCTCCGATGAGAAGAGTAGTTCGATTCGAGAAAATAGGGAAGTTGGCACCGAGATTCATTAGTTTATTTCCTATACTTGAAAGGATTGGAACTCTTGCTTATAGGGTTCAATTGCCTAACTGGTTGCCAGGAGTGCATGATGTATTTCACATGTCTCAACTTTGGAAGCATGTGCATGATCTTGATATAGTTGTAGAAGAAGCAGCGCAACAGGATTTGGGTATTACTCCAGAATTAGATGTGAGAAGAGAGCCGATAAAGATTGTTGGCAAAGACACCAAAGAGCTAAGGAACAAGAAGGTTCATTTAGTCAAAGTGCAGTGGAGCGGTGATCCTAGAGACTGTACATGGGAGACAGAAGATAGCATCAAACAGGCTTATCCCAAGTGTAGAGTGGACATCTCTGATTAGCTCTGGTGCAAGGTACATTTACAGTATACTCTATTTTCCGTTTTGCTTCCTACTTTACTGATGTTTCCTTTTCGGGGATGAAAAGTTTTAAGTGGGAGAGGTTGTAACAACCTAGAAAATCAGAACCAATTTAAAATTTTTATTTTGGCTATTTTAATGAATTTAGAATACTCAAAATAATTTATTTTAAATAATAACTACTAAAAATTTATTTAAATCGAAGTTAGAACGAACATATTTATTTTAAATACAAAAGGAGTTAGAAATAGCGCTGCAGTTTGAAAATTTAACTTTGAACTTTGATCGAATGTACATGATACAAAATAAACTGGATTTTAGTGAAGCCAAAAATATTTAAATTTGTTTATAAATATCTTTCTAACGAATCTGAAAAATCGTAATTTGATAGCGGGAATCAAAAGTTATGGCCAGTTGAATATTCAGAATGGTCGTTATAGAATATAAATATAGCCCTTAGAAATAGACATTTTGCAAACAACCCCCGTTTTCGACGATACCACTAGGGTTGGATCTAGAATGTCAAATTATTGCTAGGTTTCAAATTCCATAATTTTTGGAGTTGATATGTGAGTGTGGCAAAGGAAAACGCGTTTGGTAATTTCCGTTTGAATTGGATCGACCAGAAAATGGCCATTTTTCAAATGGTCTCGAAATTCGATGAAATTAATTTTGTTGGGACCGTATCGTCTCAACATAGTTAGATTTATTTTTCGGGAATTTTTGGAATTAGTATGTGGCCCCGACAAATTAACATGTATGTTCAAATCCATATTTGAATGTTTTATATTTTAATTTGAAGAATAACTAATGGAAATAGTCGAATGGGCTTACGAAACATATTCCATTGTGTCCAGAATGGGGATATTTAGCGTGGGGCGATAGTCGTTGGGTTTGATTTGGAGTTCGTATTGTAACGACCCGGTTTTTTGAGCGACTTTGGTTATCGCTATAAACTCAATGATGACTAACCAAACATCGAAAAATACCAGAAAGTTAATAGAAAGAAGTTAGAGGGTGAGAATAGATAAGATAGAAACTTAGAATAGAAGATGAAGAAGATACAACATCAGAGTAAACACGAATCTCACGGCGGAACGAATAAAATATGACATAACTTATCCTTGAAATAAAATCATTATATGTATACAATAACATTATCAGAGTACAACACTTACAACACAGCGGAAATAACTATAGCTATATAATCCTGAAGCCTCCTGCTCCAAGCTCTTCTAGTATATCTGTAAATCCTGACTACTTGACTGCCCGTACAAAATTGGGCACCCAAGAGTTTAGGGAAAACAAAACAAGATAAACTCCGGGTCAGTCATGGAACTGGTATGAGTAAAATAGTTTAAAACAGTTTGAACAAGTAAACGATATCTCATAAGACCACGCCGTATAACGAAATGGGTTTTTCCCTTATGAGAATCCAAATTATCTTTATATCAAAAACCTTTTGATATTATAATAATGTCTATCAACCATAATATAATAATCATCTAGCAGAAACGCTTTCTTCTCACGTTCTACATATATAGTATACCATCAAAACCACAAGCACGTATTGGGTAATGGATTTCCAACTATGACAAGGTATGGAACCACCTTTCGCTAGTGTACCTCTAGAGAGGAATACACTGGGTTCAACAAGAACATCTTGCAACCCGGCCACACATGGCTGACCACTCAGTTCGCTTGAGTGTATCGAATGTATATCACCAACGGTTGGGATCAGCAACCGTTTCCCGAATGGGACAGCATTGACAATAGGTTTTAGAAGTAAAGGAAACTCTAGATCAGGTGATTATACACCCTAATAGGTGCGACCTACATAGCCATGTTGCCTGCCCGATTTCTGTCATTTCCCGATTGTTGAGGCCAAAGGCTACGATTTCTTTCCATTCATTGATAACACGATCACTTTGAATGCCACATTATCAGATCCGTTAATCACTAATTGGTTTGCACAAATATTATGGATGTTATGCTAAGGGAATAAATCCGTTGCAACCATATATATTTATACAGACCAACCCATTCGATCATTGGAAATACTCTGTCAAACACTCGTCCATATACGTTCGTTCTAGGACTGAACGAAACCGAAGGCACTATTCAGTACATCCATCCTAGGCAATCTCCACCTAGGACTTATACAACAGCCCTTGCACTTTACTTCGTCTTCAATTTCTTTGGCATATATGATTCGCAACACTTATGCCAATACGGAGTGGTTCTTTGGATAAGAATCCAACCAGTTTCTCCATATTAACAACGTTAAAATGGTCAAAACTTTGATAGTCGGTGACTTAACTATCAAATGAAAACATGTCTGTGTACACACACAAAGATCTTATTTCCAAATGGAATTATCGATCCAATCATCAAACATATATATATATATATATATATATATCCTCATTTTCTATGTTAGAAAATATACGTTATTAACACTGGAAAACATTTCCATGGCTTAATTACATATCCCTATTCTTCCAAATCTATCAGACTCTAACTATAAACTAACAAGAGAACAACTTCCTAAGTATAAACCCCGAAGGCCGAAACCAACATCAGATCGATACTTAAGAAACCATTCAACTAATTAATCTCTAGTCAGTTTCTAATTTTTGTTTAACTCCATTTTGATTAACTATGTTCGATTAACTCCTTTCGATTAACTCGATTCGATTAACTCCTCTATTTATTTTCCAAATAAATATCCCTTTATTCTATTTATTCTCTAAATAAATAATCCTTTATTCTATTTATTTCCTAAATAAATAATCCTTTATTCTATTTATTTCCTAAATAAATAATCCTTTATGAATTCTATTTATTTAATAAATAAATATTTCTTTTCACATTTGTTTTATAAATCCTTTTCCCTTTCAACTCTTTGTTTTACAAATAATTTCCTTTATTCTACATCCCAGTATTTCTTACGGTATTTAAAATACCAACTAACCGTGATCGATATCATTCAACACATAGAATCCACAACAGATTTTATATCACATCATATATTACAATATATGAACAAAACAGTATTATAAATATTGAGGAGTCCAGTTGGACCCCTCCAACCTGTTTCCCTGCATCACAAATGTTAAACAATATAATTAACATCGATTTCATTTCAATATGAAATATTCTGCTAAACAGAATCAATATTTGATTTATGATTTATATATATATCGTTATCTATGATTTCAACCAATACGCAAGCAATTCAACCAAACAGTTAACACACAGCAATCAACTGATGATTAACAGTTCTAAAAATACGTTATAAAAATATAACTGTTCAGAGTTGGTGAGTTTTACTCACTTAGGCAGTTCATCATTAAAGAACGATACACTGTTGTTTGATTTGAATCAAACAACTTATTTCGCCAAAAATTCAAACAAGCTCGAATCCACTCCCAGTCAGTTCCAGTGCGTAGCCGCCGTCCATATGATCCCAACGGATCTTGTTTCGTCGAATTCTGATATCGTATGGTCAAGTTATGAATATTACAAGTAATACAATTTATTTAGAATAGAATTAACTCAACGAATTATATTCGGGCCTCACCCAACTTCTTCACCGACCCAACTCCGCCTTAAATACCCAACCCGCTCCTTTTCCGTCTTCTCAACGTGGACATCCCATAACCTAAGAATCCCACTCCTCCCAAATCCTGGTTGACCAAGCCATTGACCGCCAATACCTCCTCCTCCATCCATCTATTTCGAGCGCCCCTCTCCACCATTCAATCCTCCATCACAATCTGCACTAGCCCATGCTAACATGATCAAACTCGCCCTTCACCTGGAATTTGCGTCGAAACCTAGTACTCCCTGTACGTTCAACACAGTACCTTCGAATCATCCCAAACTCCACAAGCAGATGCTCTTCCATCTTCTCATCCTATAACAACATCAAAAATTCGACTTTGAAGTCCCTACATCAAAGGCAGATCAACCCCAGCTCCCTTCAAGAACATTTCGCGAGCCACAAAACGATCGAGCTCAACAGGGACCATACCAAGATGAAAAGAAACACCCAAACAACTCAAATACATAAGTATTATATTTTATAGGATTTTATTTGAATTACCATTGATTTCTGAACTTTGATTTTTACTGTTTGAATCTAATCCTGATCGCGACGCCAGAGAAAAAATGAGATTTAGGTTTAGGAGAGTTAAAGATATTATATAGGTTAATTATAATATATTTTTATTTGAATTTTATATTAATTTTTAAGCAGACGTTGTTTGTATTGTCCTTTAAAAATTCCTGTAATCGCATATGACACCCAAAAATCATGAAACTGGACATGTAGCTATAGTTCGACATTACGGTCCCAACGAAACTGGTTTCGTCGAATTCTGACTTCGTTTGCTCACACAGCGCATTTTTAACCATTAAAATATCGACTGTAATTCACATTAAATCCCGTACGGCCACATACGGACTCTAAAAATCACGGAAATTGAAATCTAGTAATAATTTAATATTGCGGATCCAACAAAATTAGTTTCGTCGAATTCTGAGGTCGTTTGCAAAACTGGCTATTTTTAATGCTCTAAATAAGCCTTTTAAATATATAAGTATATTTAAAAACAATTAAATTTAATATTTAAAAATAAATATTATCGTATATTTTCACACTAGAATACCATACAACTCCACTAGGATTTTACAACTCGATATTCAAATCTCGGTAGAATCTATATTCAAATTTATATTGAAATTCCTTATATATATCGTTATAAATTATAAAGGAATTCTATAGCGACTTTTCTAAAATTTGATTTGGACATAAATCAAAATCTGCACGACGAAATCCCGAATTTTCTCTTCCAATAGAAATATATACTCCACCAGCTCCTAACGTTTCTTGTTTCAAAGAAATCCGACTTAAAACGCATCTTGTACATTAAGTTGAAGTTCAAATCGCCATATAGCGAACTGCCGTGCCATTTCGAGCTCGATTTTAATTATAATATAATTATACGTTCAAACTGTCATTATTATAATATATTCGTTAATATAATTCAACTCTAAACTGAATTATATATTATAAATTGTCCAGTTCACATTATATTGTGAATTCCACTAATTCTGATTATTTCAGAATTAAATATATTATTTAATTATTATTTTAATTCAATATTCAAAGTTATTTAATTTAAACCATTTTAAATTACCAAACCATATTTTAAATAATTAAATAAATTAATTATATCGCTGAAAAATGCAGGTCGTTACACTCTTCCCCACTTAAAATAATTTCGTCCTCGAAATTGCTAAGGTAGAAAACAAACCCTATCAACTGGCTAGACTATATTGTTCACTTCTCAACTTCAGTTTCCCCTGACTAATTTAATTTCAATTAAATTATTAATTTAATTCTAATAACGGATATTTTCAAAAATCTTGAAAATTTTCTAACACCCAAAATTTCTGAAAAATTTCGCCATAACCTCCTTTGTACAGCCCTATCGGTAAAACTACAACTCGCCTCTCTGGGCCATCTCCAACCCAAAAAGAAAATCAAACAGCCAAGCGGCTTGCCGATTCAGCTCATCAAATCTCAAACCATATGAAATATAAACTGGGACCTTTTTGTCGGGCATATCAATATATCCTTTGCATTTGTTACCCCAATCAATCTCCAACACAACCATTCGCTTATCCAAGCCAAATTCAATTACAAATCAAAGTACCATTCTCGATTTTCAAATTCTTAACTCATCAATCCAATACCATTTCGGATTCCTATGTCACAAATCCAATTTTCTCGATATCCTTCTAATCCAATTCAGTTACCACTTAACTGGCTTTATTTTAATCCTAGTTTTCTTTCATGAATTTCTATTTAATTTGTTTTTAATTCAAATAGTCTTTTCTTGGGAGTTTTAAACAGTTTACCACTTAAAAAAAATCAAATTTTCCTTTTTGAAATTCAACAGAACTTGTTTTTCCCAAAACAAATTCAAAACTAAAATTTTGGTAGTAATCCATCACTTAGAAACTCGAAAATGAACACCGATGATGCACCATCGAATTCATTTCCCAGCGATCAAAGTAAGTACAATACTATATCACTTTTCAAAACTATTTCTTAAACCATTTCCATTTTGAAATCACTTCAAAATATCATTCAAAAATGCTTGGAATACAATTTAAAATCTCCCAGGATCTTAAAATTTACATATATTTAATCCAAGTCTATTTACAAACTCTATTCCAATTTTCCAGGGTTTTAATTCTAGTTCTAATTTAACTTCAGATTCAATTCAATCTGCTCTCTTATATTTCACTTATATGAATTCTGATTGGTTATTTACATAACCATTTAATTTATAATCTTACTCGATTATAATAACAACCAACATATCCAATGTATATTATAATAATTCTAATATAAATCCTTTATATCAAAATATAATCTTAGGTAAAATTATTTCATTTACCCTCTTTTCAAAACATATCACGTCGACCCATCGTATTCGAGTGTTTAGAAACCCTTATCAATATTGTGGTGCCCCACCATCGACTAGAATCCATAAACAACTCAACCAATAAATCTACTCAATATAAAACCATTTATATCAAATAACAAATACGTTCACTCGTATATATATACACTCAAACTCAATCTAGGGTATTACTAACCCCTTCTCTACCGAGTCACGCCACAGAGCCAAGGTAATTACTTAACCTTAAGCTCTGATACCAACTGTAACGACCCGGTTTTTTGAGCGACTTTGGTTATCGCCATAAACTCAATGATGACTAACCAAACATCGAAAAATACCGGAAAGTTAATATAAAGAAGTTAGAGGGTGAGAATAGATAGGATAGAAACTTAGAATAGAAGAAGAAGAAGAAGATACAACATCAGAGTAAACACGAATCTCACATGGGAACGAATAAAATATAATATAACTTATCCTTGAAATAAAATCAGTATATGTATACAATAACATTATCAGAGTACAATACTTACAACACAATGGAAATAACTATAGCTATATAACCTTAAGCCTCCTGCTCCAAGCTCTTCCAGTATATCTGTAAATCCCGACTACATGACTGCCCGTACAAAATTGGGCACCCAAGAGTTTAGGGAAAACAAAACATGATAAACTCCGGGTCAGTCATGGGACTGGTATGAGTAAAATAGTTTAAACAAGTAAACGATATCTCATTAGACCACGCGTATAACGGAACGGGTTTTCCCCTTATGAGAATCCAAATTATCTTTATATCAAAAACCTTTTGATATTATAATAATGTCTATCAACCACAATATAATAATCATCTAGCAGAAACGCTTTCATCTCATGCTCCATATATGTAGTATACCATCAAAACCGCAAGCACGTATTGGGTAATGGATTTCCAACTATGACAAGGTATGGAGCCACCTTTCGCTAGTGTACCTCTAGAGAGGAATACACTGGGTTCAACAAGAACATCTTGCAACCCGGCCACACATGACTGACCACTCATTTCACTTGAGTGTATCGAATGTATATCATTAACGGTTGGGATCAGCAACCATTTCCCGAATGGGACAGCATTGACAATAGATTTTTAGAAGTAAACGAAACTCTAGATTAGGTGATTATACACCCTAATAGGTGCGACCTACATAGCCATGCTGCCTGCCCAATTTTTGCCATTTCCCGGTTGTTGAGGCCAGAGGCTACGATTTCTTTCCATTCATTGATAACACGATCACTTTGAATGCAACATAATCAGATCTGTTAATCACTAATTGGTTTGCACAAATATTCTAGATGTTATGCTAAGGGAATAAATCTGTTGCAACCAAATATATTTATACAGACCAACCTATTTGATCATTGGAAATACTCTGTCAGACACACGTCCATATACGTTCGTTCTGGGACTGAACGAAACCGAAGGCATTATTCAGTACATCCATCCTAGGCAATCTCTACCTAGGACTTATACAACAACCCTTGCACTTTATTCCATCTTCAATTTCTTTGGCATATATGATTCGCAACGCTTATGCCAATTCGGAGTGGTTCTTTGGATAAGAATCCAACCGGTCTCTCCATATTAACAACGTTAAAATGGTCAAAACTTTGATAGTCGGTGATTTACCTATCAAATGAAAACATGTCTTTGTACACATAACGATCTTATTTCCAAATGGAATTATCGATCCAATCATCAAACTTATATATATATCCTCATTTTCTATGTTTAGAAAATATACGTTATTAACACTGGAAAACATTTCCATGGCTTAATAACATATCCCTATTCTTCCACATCTATTAGACTCTGACTATAAACTAACAAGAGAACAACCTCCTAAGTATAAACCCCGAAGGCCGAAACCAACATCAGATCGATACTTAAGAAACCATTCAACTTATTAATCTCTAGTCAATTTCTAATTTCTGTTTAACTTCATTTTGATTAACTATGTTCGATTAACTCCTTTCGATTAACTCGATTTGATTAACTCCTTTATTTATTTTCCAAATAAATATCCCTTTATTCTATTTATTTTCTAAATAAATAATCCTTTATTCTATTTATTTCCTAAATAAATAATCCTTTATTCTATTTATTTCCTAAATAAATAATCCTTTATGAATTCTATTTATTTAATAAATAAATATTTCTTTTCACATTTGTTTTATAAATCCTTTTCCCTTTCAACTCTTTGTTTTACAAATAATTTCCTTTATTCTACATCGCAGTATTTCTTAAGGTATTTAAAATACCAACTAACCGTGGTCGATATCATTCAAAACACAGAATCCACAATAGATTTTATATCACATCTTATATTACAATATATGAACAGAACAATATTATAAATATTGAGGAGTCCAGTTGGACCCCTCCAACCTGTTTCCCTGCATCACAGATGTTAAACAATATAATTAACATCGATTTCATTTCAATATGAAATATTCTGCTAAACAGAATCAATATTTGATTTACGATTTATATATATATCGTTATCTATGATTTCAACCAATACACAAGCAATTCAACCAAACAGTTAACACATAGCAATCAATAGATGATTAACAGTTCTAAAAATACGTTATAAAAATATAACTGTTCAGAGTTGGTGAGTTTTACACACTTTGACAGTTCATCGTTAACGAACGATAAACTATTGTTTGATTTGAATCAAACAGTTTATTTCGCCAAAAATTCAAATGATCTCGAATCCACTCCTAATCAGTTCCACTGCGTAGCCACCGTCCACATGATCCCAACGGATCTTGTTTCGTCCAATTCTGATATCGTATGGTCAAGTTATGAATTTTACTAGTAATACGATTTATTTAGAATAGAATTAACTCAACGAATTATATTCGGGCCTCACCCAACTTCTTCATCGGCCCAAATCCGCCATAAATATCCAACCCGCTCCTTTTCCTTCTTCTCAACGTGGCCATCCCGTAACCTAAGAATCCCTCTCCTCCCAAATCCTCGTTGACTAAGCCATTGACCGCCAATATCTCCTCCTCCATCCATCTATTTCGAGCGCCCCCTCCACCATTCAATCCTCCATCACAATCCGCACCAGCCCATGCTAACATGATCGAACTCGCCCTTCACCTGGAATTTGCGTCGAAACCCAGTACTCCCTGTACCTTCAACATAGCACCATCGAATCCTCCCAAACTCCACAAGCAGATGATCTTCCATCTTCTCATCCCATAACAACATCAAAAATTCGACTTTGAAGTCCCTACATCAAACGCAGATCACCCTAGCTCCCTTCAAGAACATTTCGCGAGCCACAAAACAATCAAGCTCAACAGGGACCATACCCAGATGAAAAGAAACACCCAAACAACTCAAATACATAAGTATTATATTTTGTAGGATTTTATTTGAATTACCATTGATTTCTGAACTATGATTTTTACTGCTTGAATCTAATCCTGATCACGGTGCCAGAGAAAAATTGAGATTTAAGTTTAGGAGAGTTAAGGATATTATATAGGTTAATTATAATATATTTTTATTTGAATTTTATATTAATTTTTAAGCAGTCGTTGTTTGTATTGTCCTTTACAAATTCCTATAATCACATATGACACCCAAAAATCACGAAACTGGACAGGTAGCTACAGTTCGACATTACAGGTCCCAACGAAACTGGTTTCTCGAATTCCGACTTCGTTTGCTCACACAGCGTATTTTTAACCATCAAAATATCGACTGTATTTCACATAAAATCCCGTACGGCCACATACTGACTCTAAAAATCACGGAAATTGAAATCTAGCAATAATTTAATATTGTGGATCCAACAAAATTAGTTTCGTCGAATTCTGAGGTCGTTTGCAAAACTGGCTATTTTTAAAGCTCTAAATAACCCTTTTAAATATATAAATATATTTAAATATGATTAAATTTAATATTTAAAAATAAATATTATCGTGTATATTCACACTAGAATACCATACAGCCCCACAGGGATTTTACAACTCGATATTCAAATCCCGGTTGAATCGATATTCAAACTTATATTGAAATTCCTTATATATATCGTTATAAATTATAAAGGAATTCCATAGCGACTTTTCTAAAATTTGATTGGACATAAATCAAAATCTACACTACGAAATCCCTTTTTTCTCTTCCAGTAGAAAGATATACTCCACCAGCTCCTAACGTTTCTTGTTTCACAGAAATCCGACTTAAAACGCATCCTGTACATCAAGTTGAAGTTCAAATCGCCAAATAGCGAACTACCGCGCCATTTGGAGCTCGATTTTAATTATAATATAATTATACGTTCAAACTGTCGTTATTATAATATATTCGTTAATATAATTCAACTCTAAACTGAATTATATATTATAAATTGTCCAGTTCACATTATATTGTGAATTCCACTAATTCTGATTATTTCAGAATTAAATATATTATTTAATTATTATTTTAATTCAACATTCAAAGTTATTTAATTTAAACTATTTTAAATTAACAAACCATATTTTAAATAATTAAATAAATTAATTATATCGCTGAAAACTGCAGGTCGTTACACGTATGGACTGAGGGGTATTTTCGGATTTAAATAAATTAAAAATAAATATAAAATCCATTGCCCAATCAGAATTCTTCTTCCATTTTCCGCGTTGATTCCTGAAACCCGTAACCCTCCTCACGAACGATAGAAACCACTTCCTTGCTTCTCTCCTCTTTTTCTTCCAAACGGCTCAATAAAATCGCGAGCTCCTGTTGAGGAATTTGGAGAGCGTCTCGCAAGCTTCAAATCCATACCTGGCATGCCCTCCATCGTCGCATGTATCTCGAGATCTGAGCTCGTGAAGTCCAGAGCTTTGGATCACCGTCGTGGCTCCTCCGCTACTTCGATCTGAGCGCCGCCTCAAGGCACGGGTGCGTAGTTCCAAGCCCTTCGATGCTGTGAAACCCGATCGGCCTAAAGTGCTTCGGATTAAGTGGTAATTCAAAACCTAGTTTCGAAGGTTTTCAGAAGGTATACGGTTTGGTTTTAATTAACTGATTTCAACACTTTAAAATCGTCGCAAAGTTAGTTAATCGTCTAAAAATCATATCTTTAACATATGTTGTCGAAATCCAGTGAAACCGGAGACATTGGACTCTTGATGACGTCTTCTACATTCTAGAAGAGACTAGAGAATTTTCGGAGCTTCCTTCAATTTTAGAAGGAGTGGAACCCAATATGAGATTTTTAAATTCAAATTTGAATGGAATAGCGATGTATAAATTATATAATCGATGTATAAGTTATATAAGCGTTGTATATCTCACATACAAGCGGTGTATAAATTATATGTGCGACATATAAGTTATATATACGTTGTATAAATCATATGTGCGTTGAATGGAGTTGAAATGAAACTGAAATGGAAATAAATATATTTATATACATACATATATATATTCCCCTCGTCCACAAACCATGGACGATATGAATTAATTGTGATTGGCGTGAAATTTGGTTGATATTGCGAATGGTTAATTATGGTTGTTTGTGGTTGAAACAAAATTGGATTAGTTTGTGAAAAAATTCATTATAATATGAAAAATGGTCGAAATGTTTACATCATTGAAATAAGCCCCTTAGGGAACGCCGCGAGGCCTAAGGTAGTGCAAGGAGCCGTGCTCGGGATGGTGTCAGTTTTAAACCCCCTACCGTTATGCTACCGAAATTTTCTGAAATATTCTTGTGTTTGGATTATATTCATATGTTGAAATATATTCATGCGTTGATAATTTATTCATGATTGAAATAAATTGCTTAGATAATAAAAATCACATTTTTATTAAGCATATGAAGTTTATAAAATATTCATGTGTTGAATGAATGGATTGAACAATATAATTAACATTTTTATTGTGAATATGAAGTGCTAAAAAACTTCATGTGTTGAATAAAATATTGGAACGATAAAAATATCGTTTTTATCATGTATACGACTCACTAAAAATACTCACGTATGGAAATAAATATTTGTTAGCTATAAATATTATTTTTAACATGTTTATGAAATAAATAAAATAGTCACGAGTTGAAATATATTTTTGTTTGCCAAAAATATCATTTTTATACGATGTATGAACTGTTAAAAATAAACAAGGTTGAAATAAATATTTGTTGATTGAAATTTATATTTTTAACATGAATATGAATTGTTAAAAATAAAGAAAGGTTGAAATAAATATTTGTTGATTGAAAATAATATTTTTAATATGAATGTGAACTGTTAAAAATAACAAAAGATTGAAATAAATATTTGTTGATTGAAAATAAAATTTTTAACATATATATGAACTGTTAAAAATAACGAAAGGTTGAAATAAATATTTGTTGATTGGAAGTAATATTTTTAACATATATATGAAGTATTAAAAATCATCGTGAATAGAAATAAATATTTGTTCGCTAAAAATATTATTTTTAGCTTAAATATGCATTTATATACACATTGTTGAACAGGTTATGGATTAGCTGTTGAGTAATGAGTTTATTTGCATGCCCGACAAATAGGTACGTTTTTAGGAACCTAAGGTTGGCCGCTTGGTATTTTCCTTTTCATTAAAAGATTTATGAGCCTAAGGCTGGCCGCTTTGCAATTTCCATTTTTTATAAAAGATTTATGAGCCTAAGGCTGGCCGCTTGGCAATTTTCCTTTTTTTTAAAATGATTTATTAGCCTAAGGCTGGCCTCTTGGCACTTTCTGTTCTTTTAGATGGATGAGAGCCCTGTGAGGCAAGTTACGGATTTCCAAACCCCTCTCCGTACAAAGGAGGCTATGGCGAAATTTTCCAAAATTTCAAGGCGTTAGCCAAATTTTTGAAGTAGAAATGATTTAGAAATCGTCGAATGAATTATATATATAATTAAAATAAAACGAATAACGACGCTGCAGTTCGTGTTTGGGAATCATGATTTCAAACGATTATACCGAGAAATCCGACCATCGGATTTCCCCAAAACTGAAACCGTTGGGTTCGCTTTGAAAATATCTTTCCAACGATATAAAATTTGTTGAGATCCAACGTTTAGATTGTGCGAAATGTTTAAATCAAATCAGAGGAAAAACAGCGCCAGATTGAATTATATGTACATATATATATGTATATATAATTCAAATAAAACGAATAACGACGTTGTAGTTTGCATTTTGAAATCGTAATTTTAAATGATTATTACGGGAGATCCGACCATGGGATTTTCCCGAAGTCGGAACCGTTGGGTTCGATTTGAAAATATCTTTCCAACGATATAAAATTTGTTGAGATCCAACGGTTAGATTGTGTGAAATATTTAAATCAAACCAGCGGAAAAACTGCACCAGGATGAATTATATTTATATATATATATATACAAATATAATTAAAATAAAACGAATAACGACTCTGTAGTTCGCGTTTTGAAATCTTAATTTTAAACGATTATTACGAGCGGATTTTCCCGAAACCGGAACCGTTGGGTTCGCTTTGGAAATATCTTTCCAACGATATAAAATTCATTAAGATCCAATGGTTAGATTTTGCGAAATGTTTGAATCAAATTTGGTCGAGAGCAGCGCCACGGCCATCGAATGACCTGAAACGTCGTTCGAGGGAAATGGACTATTTTTAAATTAATAAAAATAGTGAAAATCATTTTAAAATATTTTAAACAATGTGGAATGGAGATAAACCGATTTTACTTGGTTTATCAGATATTTTGATTATTGGATGTATTTGACATGAAAATTATACTAATGAACTAAAACGTGGATGTCGAATAGTTTAACCATTGAAAGAATTGATTTGAATTCTATATATGCGTGAATTGTTTGAAAAGGCCAATTTAATTCTCATTTCAAATAATTGATCGACGATGAAAAGTTGAATTTATGAAGACGGTGGTTGAAGCCCGGAGATCTTCACATTATTTGGATGATTACTGATGTCTTGATTGGGAGGCATCCCAAGACAAGGTAATAAGTGGTGATCGTCCAGACATACTTGGAGATCAACCGAATATGCGAGGGCCTCTCTCCTGTATTGGACATACGGGACGAGGAATAAGGTGCCTCCGGTTTCGTTCTGACCCAGAACGGACTTGTATATGGATGTGTATTTGACGTTGTTGATTGACAACATGGCATGCAAAGATGTTGTGATCAAGGCTTTTGTTGAAAAGAAGAGTCTTGTGGTTGATGATCAAAGCACGGCTTTAATATAGCAT
Organism: Allium sativum; assembly: GCA_030737875.1. Taxonomy (NCBI): domain Eukaryota; kingdom Viridiplantae; phylum Streptophyta; class Magnoliopsida; order Asparagales; family Amaryllidaceae; genus Allium; species Allium sativum. Next base: position 442,863,447 of record CM060924.1, read on the forward strand.
AGCTTTTTGTATAGCGTTAATTCGCGAGCCTCATACCCCGGTATGAACCAGAAATGGGAGAGGACCTCAGGGAGGACATACGTTTCTTTCTAGCTAGGAGTGGTGTTAGGGTATTGAAAGCCCTGGCGTTTTACTTATGTGGATGATGGAAAGTGAGGCGCCTCGGTTATATCGGTCACTGCGGTGCCGATGGATGGTTTGGCCGATATATGACCATTTTACGCCCCATAGGGCGGGGAGACGTACTGTTCAGGCATTTTAATCCACTTCATGTGGACCGGCCCGGACGATCCAAGGGTCACTCGAGCTCTGGCCCTGAGACATGGTAGGCTAGATTGTCTCTTAGTCGGTAAGGACGATCCCTTGCCTTGGTTCATGATGGAAATCCAACTTCCAATACGACATGTGCGGTTTTGATTGTAAACCTATATATGGCGACATGATATATGGTACCCATGCCGTCTGTGATTGATAGATTATGATTGAAATTATATTTTTGAAACATATATGCACTAGTAATAATATCAAATGATTTTGATTTATACGTATCAAGCATATTTTGGCCATTATAAGGTAAAACTCCATCCTCCGGTTTGCATTGCATTGTGTGATGGGACCTGAGTCTTATAATGACTTCATTTTCTATGAAAATCATTGCGGTGTTTAAATGATTTACTTGTTTTAAGCACTGGCAAGCCAATGGAGTAAACCCATTCCGCGTTAGCGGCATGGTTCTGTGATTGGCCTTATTATAAAATAAGTTAAGTATATTTCTCATCCTAGTTCCATGCCTGACTCGTAGTTTGTTTCACTTTGCAAACTCGGGTGCCCCCATTTCTACATGGGCAGCCGTGTATTCAGGTTTTAGCAGGCTAATTCTGGATAGCTATGGAGTTGAAGATGGATTCTATCATTTTTATTATGTTGTTCAGACTTTGTTATGTATATTATGTTTGATTCCGCTGCAGACATTTTATATAAAGATGAAACTGTATTTTGCACTAAGTGCGATCCTGTTATACTGTGTAACTCTGATGATTATATTTGTTCCAGTGTAATTTACTATACATTATCTGGTGTAATGATATGTTTCTGTTCTGCTGTTATTGTTTATGTGTTATATTCCAAAGATTATCCTTGCTTCCGTGGCACGGGAGTTTAGGGTCATCACAGTAATTAGGTTCCTTGCAATAAAGGAAATGTGATGTCCCGCTAGGTATATAGTTATCCAATGGAATATGAATGTTCTAAAAGAAATCTATTGCCCAATCGGCTGGTGCTTCCATCATCAAAGGCCACAGACTCCACATCTCCAATGAAATTGTAGGGGAATAAAATGTCATGTAAGAGACAATTTCCAGAACCTCCTCATAGACATCTTGACCATCGGTTGTTAACATCTTTCTCATTATTAGCAAAAGTGTACCATTGAAATGCCTATGATAACAAGCTTTAAGAGTGGGTATCTATATAAAAATTATAAAACATCAAATATGCATACATCTTAAAATTTTGTAACTGTAAAAGAAATAATGTCTAACTACATTTACCATGTACAGGTTCCCTACAACCATTAAGCATTGCTGCTAATGACTAGTCACTCAAATTTATGTTGACTATTCTCGTCAGACAAGTACCAATGAAGATATAGTGTTTACTTATAGCATTTAACGGAAAAATATTGCAGACTACAAAAGAATAAATGCTATAACATAAATCATTACTTAAATAATATAGCTTACAATATACGGCAATCTTTTTTCAGACTGTTGAACCTATACTAGGGCAATGACGGTTTAGTTAGCAATGACAAATAGAGGTATCGAACTATGATGCATAGTGTAAGTAATGGCAGATGTTGATTATTGTAATTGATGCAAGTATTATTGTGTATTTCCAAAACACTTTTTACTTTTGGTAAACACCAGGCTATGTAAATATTTGACCTCTTATTCAAACTCTACTCAGTTATTTCAATAAAAGATGTTGAAGAAGCTCCAGCAAGCAACAACTCTCACAACACCAACCAAGTTAATAAATATAGGAAGAAGGACATTTGAGGCATAGAAAGTTACATTGTCTAACTGAACACGAATTTTCTGAAAGAGTCAAATCATCCATTATTTGACCAGTGGCCTCATCCACCTCATGATTATGGAAGGAATCTCCACTTAGTTGGCATCAACAGGGAACAATACAGATGTGCAAAGCTGATCGACCAGTACAAGCGCTAATCTATGTAGCATCTACATCATCACCAATGAGAAACTAGATGCATATCCAGGTGCTAATTAAATTGTGAGTTCTTAAACATCAAACCCATAGGCTAACGGGGAATGTTTACAGTGAGAAAAAGAGTCGAACATATAGTCATTAACATCTAACACCCTTGACATGTCTTTCGAAGCATACAATGGACGATAATCTTTGCCAAGGGCAGTTAACATTGCAGCCACTAGTCCTGTGCTTGTTCCAGCTACCATGTACAAATAATCTGTAATCCTTGCATCATCTCCATCGAGTTTCTACACCATAAATATCACTGTTAAATGTAAAGTTAAACCATATTACTGATGTTATTATACACTAGTAATACTAGCTAGATCACCTTTGAATGCCAATTGGGTAGAGATGCTTTTTCTATTATATGTAGTGCAACACTTGTGGACATAAGAGCAAGAAATACAATAAACTTTAGTCTCATTTAATGGCGTTAAGCATTTGCTTCAGCGGTGATGAAGAAACATTAGCTTATGAGCTCATATGTTAATGCAATATGATGTATAATATAGTTTATGTACAGATAGTCTCAACTTTTATGAATTTGATCTTTCATTTTATGCAAAGCTAACATTAAACAATGGATTCTAGAAATAAGTTTAAAAACATGCCAGTTGATATATTGCCTTGGTCCATTACAGTTCCTTTACTAAATTTATTCCTTCTATATCAAATTTATATTAAAATATGCCAAAACAAATCAAAACTATCGAAGTTTTGCTGCAATGCGAAGACAAAAGGGACAAATCTATTAGAAATAATGACTTACTCAATATTTTAGTATCAGCTTTAAAAAACATCAACAAAAATCATTAAACCAAGAAATGATCCACTATTCTTTGTGATGCATTACTAATATATCACCAATCAAATTTTAAGCGATAGTATTTAAGTGGTAGCTTACATAACTGTCTTAACTTAAGGTATCCAGAAACAAAATTTGAGGGTTTACATAACTGTTTCATGTTGATCATCCACTATATAATATTCATTACTAACCTCAATTAAGATTAATCATGCACTTTAATTTTGAAAACAACTCGAGTATAAAACTGTATCTATTAAATAAACATAAGATGGCATACATAATGCAACAAATATTAGAAGGAGAAAAGAAATCCCATCCAAACTTAAGATCATTCTTGACAGTATGTTAAAAAACTTGGGAATCAAAAGACGATGTAAACTATGCCTCTCGTATTTCCATAACCACCAAAGGTAATATCTCATTATTTCCATATACTCCAGACCCTAATTCACTGAGTAAATCAATTAAATACTCATTACTGAAGTTCAGATTCAAGAAAAGCAAGAATAGTTCTTGATATGATGCCCTTTACTCCACCATCGTCTATACTCAAAACGGTTACGTGTTTCCCTCGAATAGTAAGAAGACTTGCTATCATTTCTTTCGAAGTAATATCACTCATCATTTACGAATTTCTTGAAAATTTCAAAATCCAATTTTTAAATACTGACTGCTAAGAGCTTGTTAGTGGTATTTGTATTTATAAGAGAAAATAGGACTTGGTATTGCCAACTGTTACGTTAGACTTTGTTTCTAGTGCTGATATTGTTGCATGTGCCACTCGCGACATTGTATTTCTTGTATGCTTTATATTTCCTTCTTTTCAAATATATATCTAGGTATCATAAATTCTAAAAAATGCATCTACACATACATATTTATGCAAGTGTTCTGTCGGAAATCATATGGAAATAAATGGGATGATGGAAGAAGCAAAAACTATAATGATCATGCAACTCCTGGCCAAAGTAACACAAAAACTAAATAACACAATTAGCTGCACCAAGTTAAACCATGCAGAGACATCAACACTTACAAAAGCGGCCATGTTGTCCCTGAAGTATACTTAGTGACGATGATGAGAAACACCTACGTATGTCTCCTCCCTAGTCTTATTTTTTGGTTTTGCATGAAGTAGCCACCAATTCCGATTGCATAGGGAGTTCAATCGATTCTCAATACTGTCACCTAACGATTATTTCGGTTTATACTCTAGATCATCCACACTCTTCCGTATCCTCCAGACAACCGCTGTAGATGTAGTGGACATGGCTATAGTTTAAATTGTAGAGGTGCGTGTCTCTCATCCTCAGGTAACTTGTCCCTGGACCTTTCAAACCCACTCCAACCAACAACATCCCCTAAGTCAACCATTCCCTCAATCAGACCCTAATATCAAAAGAAGCGGACCAGACAATTGGAACCTTAGAGTAGTGATCAATGGCAGTGCAATATACCAGTTTGGGACTTTCTTTGACACAAATTCTTTTTTACTAAATATCTTTTGCTATTTACTAATATTTTTCTATGTTTTCAGATTTTTCATTAGTTGCTGAATTGATAGACTTAATTATCATGATGCAATTCTACCCCAAATCAATAGTAGGAATTAATTTTTGTTAGTTGAATATAAGAATATGAACAGTATTATTATAAAATGTAGGGATCAGATTGACTATTCTATAGGCCTATTCCTATATATATATATATATGTATGTATGTACGTATATGTATTGAGATTGTTTCCATGTTAGCACTCTTCCTTAGCAACTACGAGATTGGCATATTCAAAACAGTTAAATGTAAATTGCTTCATTAATATTTTTGCTAAGAAAGCTCATTACCACTCTTTATTGAAAAAGAACACTCAACTGAAACTACAATGTACAAATCACGGTACATGGGATGTATTTTGAATTTTTTAGATATGTATAGACTGTCAAATTGTGCTCTCTAAAATGACTATTGTAGGGTGGACTCAATTTGGAGACAAAATGATAAACATCAATCTATAGACAAGAATAGAGGGTCTGTATCATACCTTGCAAAATTCATCGACAAAAACCAAATGTGATCGACCGAGTAATTTCGTGACTCTAGACACAGCATATGCGCTACACTATACCAATCTGTAACCATGTGAAACATATTTGCATACTCAATCCGTGTTACTAGTATTGTTGATTCCTTGATCCACTGTAAATATAGAAGTAAATAGTAAGAGCATATTAAAGCATAATATCCCAAAGACAACAGAGGATTTAGCCTTCTCTGAGAAGAACACTCTTAGATGTTTACACTTTATACGCATAACTAAAAATCAATAGGAATCAAATTGACTATACATGTAGTTAAATCCTTATTTTGAGTACAACTGGCACAAAAGGAATGTGTAAACATGAAAAATCAAGTCAACCATAAATGTGGGCGATACAACTAAACCCTCAGCTATTCATAAATACTACAGCTAGAATTCATACAAACCAGTTAGGTTGCCCAAGAAGATAACATTTGCATCATTTTCTTGAATGGACCATAAGCATCAAACACATGCAAAATTTCACATTACTAACAACGATATTCAGGCCTACACAATTTTCCTAGAAAAATAATGAAGTTATATCTAGTAGCGATATTCTAAAATATCAAATAAATAACAGATCTACGCAATCAAATAAATTGTCATGAAACTAGTGTTTTCATTTAACTAATACACAGATTAATTAACTAATACATTCCAAAACATGTTGATTTCATGCCAATTTTCATCATAATATATCAAATAGTAAACAAATTAAGACCCATAACCATGAGAAGTGAAAAATATATAATAAATCATGCAATACCTCTCATGCCCATTTACACTGGAGAGATGCAAGATCGGCTTCTATTAACGGTTGTTCGGCGATTGACGATTTCACATTTTAGGGATTTTTAATTTAACGTTGAGGTTAGTGATAGCTGTGTTCTGAAGGCGATGGAGTGAGATTAGAGATAGTTATGTTCTCGAGGCGATGGAGTGAAAGTGGAGCCGTGTTCTGAAAGTAACGGGCAAAAACATTTATTTTTAGTTCCCGCACAATTTATTATCATCCCGTGCCTTTTTAGTCTATAGCGTTGGATATACAAGATTTTTTCTTCTCAAATAATGTTTTAGCTACCTCGTGCTAAAGCTTTTAACGGGAAGAAGATGAAACGCTATTTGTATTTGCTGTCAAAGCCCTATTTTGTTGCAGTGGGTGATGCTTTGTTATCTGCATGTTACATTTTAAATAGAGTACCACTTAAAAAGAATAATATTTCCCCTTATGAATTATGGTTTAATAGAGAACCTAACCTTACCAGACTTAAAGTTTGGGGTTGCTTAGCATATGTTAGAAAACCTGACCCTATACGACCAAAGTTAGGTAATAGGGAATTTAAGTATGTTTTCATAGGATATTCTCTTAGTAGTATTACTTATAGGTTCCTTATTCTTGACACCTTAGAAGTTATAGAATCTGTAGATGTAGAATTCTTTAAAAATCAAACTATTGAGAATCCATTGAGATCATCTATCTCGGAACCAACCGAGACTAATGATATCAATGATGATGAATATGCTTCTAGTCAGAACAGCAAGGAAGTGTTAGTAACATATAATAGTACTGAACACTGAAGAAGTAAAAGAGCGAGAATAGAGAAGGACTATGGTCCTGACTTCATAACATATCTCGTAGAAGGCAATAAGGACGAAGTCCTTAATGTGACAAGATATGTAATGAACGTCGATGATGATCCCTAAACTTATTCTGAAGCTATGAGTTCCATATATTCTAATTTCTGGAAAGAAGCTATCAATGATGAAATGAATTCCATAATGTTAAACCAAACTTGGGTTTTATCTGATTTACCTTCTGGTGCTAAACCAATAGGATGTAAATGGATATTCAAGAAAATGTTGAATACAAATGGATCCATTGATAAGTTTAAAGCCAAACTAGTTGCTAAGGGATATAAACAAAGACAAGGAGTAGATTATTTTGATACATATGCTCCAGTTGCTTGAATATCTTCCATACACTGTTTAATAGCACTTGCATCAATTCATAACCTATTCATACATCAAATGGATGTATAGAAAGCTTTTCTAAATGGATATTTAGAAGAAGAGATATACATGGAATAACCTGAAGGTTTTATAACCCCAGGCCAAGAAAAGAAAGTTTGTAAATTAGTCAAATCTCTTTATGGCCTGAAGCAAGCTCCCATGCAATGGCATGAGAAGTTTGATAAAGTTGCACTGTCATTTGGATTCATTTTTAATGATGCAGATAAATGTATTTATAGCAAATCGAATAACAATGGTTATGTAATAATATGTTTATACGTTGATGACATGTTAATATTTGGTTCCAATATATCCTGTGTGAATGAAACTAAAAAGTTTCTATCTTCTAAATTTAATATAAAAGATCTAGAAGAGGCTGTTGTAATTTTAGGAATTAAAATCATTAGGAAAGCGGGGGAGTTATTACTAACCCAGTCTCATTACTTTGAGAAGTTCCTAAAGAAGTATGGTCATTATGATGACAAACCAGTACCTGCTCCTTTAGATCCAAGTATTAAGTTAGAAAAGAACACTGGACGTATCATTTCTCAACTTGAGTATTCTAGTGTTTTTGGGAGTCTTATGTATGTTATGCATTGCACTAGACCTGACATCGCACATGCAATAAGTGTATTGTGTAGATTTACGAGTAACCCAGGTTTTGAACACTGGAAAGCTATTTCCAAAGTTTTAGCTTATTTGAAAGGAACTATGGTTTATCTTATAAAGTATATCCTGCTGTAATAGAAGGATATAGTGATGTAACCTGGAACAATGTAGAATCCAAGTCTACGACTGGATGGATATTTACATTAGCAGGCACTGTTGTATCTTGGGATTCCAAGAAGCAGACATGTATATCTGATTCAACTATGTTGTCAGAATTGATTGCTTTACCAGATGCATGTAAGGAAGCGAAATGGCTTAGAAATATGTTAATAGAAATTCCATTGTGGAAGAAGCCATCTCGAGCAGTCTTGATTAACTATGATAATCAAGCAACGATATTTAATGTCTCTAATAAGACATATAATGGAAAGTCTAGACATGTGAGTCTAAGACATCAAATGGTTAGACAGTTACTCAGAAGTGGAGTTATAACTATTGACTGAATAGAAACGAAGAAAAACTTGGCTGACCCACTTACAAAAGGTCTTCCAAAGGCTATGGTTTCTATAAAGTCAAAAGAAATGGGACTAAGGTTTGTGAATGAAGATTGATCATCCTTAACAGAAACCTAACTTGTGTCTTGAAAAGGATAGACAAAGTTCAATAGGTACCAACAAGTTAAGAGTATGATTATGGAACACTAAATCAATTATCCCATAATACTTAGTGTTGGATTCTGCATGAATAAAGGATGGATACATCTCCTTAGTAAGTCTAGAAACCTTAAAAGGTGTCTCGCAGAAACACCTTAAGAGACTTACCTATATGAGTATGGAAATCAGGCCATTTCCTAGGAAAGTAAAACCGCTTTCTAAAGAAGACTCATGAACCAGGATTAAAGCACATGGCCATTAACTTGCTGATACAGAACACTCTAACTAAGGAAACCGACATGTGTGATTGTTCCGGTTTTATCATTAAGGGATACTTGGTTCAAGATTCATTCACCATAGAATCTCGATAAAGCTTATAATGATTTACACTAAGTAAAGGTTCTAATCCAAAAGATACCTTATAGTTATCTGTTGTTTTCACGATGATGCAAAACTTGATCTTAGATCTACATAGGCTTGATCCCACTTGGGTATGTAGGGATGTCACACTAGTGATTCAGCCGTACATTTTAATTTTTCTTTATTCTGAAAATTAGGGGAGATTGTTGTAAATTTTGAAAGTTATGTTTTGGGATGGGGTTTGTTTTCTAACAGGGAAGTAAGAAGGAATGAGGATATGTCTTTGTCCCACATCATGAAATAAGAAAGGACTTGTCTTTATATATTTAAAGACATGGTGTATTCTTTCAAAAGAAAGAAGAGAAGGGGATATAAGGCAAGTGCATGAACATGGAATAGACATTAAATATTTAAACGTCAAAAGATGGGCCTTGGGGCTCTTCGGGTTTTATGATCCATTGGGCCGCAGAATGACTGATAGGCCTGGATCGTTGTATTTTTGAATTACAGCGCGCGCAATTGAGAACTCGCAATGCTTTAGAACGTTGCAAAATGGCGTCGTGTTTCAAATTGAAGGGACACGACGTTTCTGAATAGAAACGGATATGACCGTTACAAATGGTCATGGCGGTTCATGGACAAACACCTGTGGGCGCCTATAAATTCCAACGCCCAACTGTTGTAAATTAATCTTCGAAAATAGTTCTTCTTCTTCCTCTTGAATCTACAATGCCATTAAAAGCATGTAAAAACAGCATTGCTCTGTAATGCCTCTAAGGTGTTGCAAAATCCAGAAAAAGGTTGTAGATTTGTCCTTTTCTTCTTCTCTTCATTCTAATTCTATTATTGCATCATCAGATTTCAATCTCTAGAGTGTTCTTGATCGGATCAAAGCCATACAAACTTTAAATCCGATTCCGTTGTTCCAAGGCTTTGTTGAATCCTGAAAGTCAATAATTCAATAATCCGTTGTACTTGGTGGATTGAACTATTGTCTAAAAGAATTTGCTCCGCAAATCCTTAAAGTTTGGAGTACGGCAATCATACGACGACCATCATCATCCGATAGCATCTCAAACCACAAAATTCCCAACATATTATAGAATTGCAGATAAAACTGTCGAAGGGAAATCCGGTTGGACTATGACAACATACTACGTAGGCCCTCAAAACCATACCACATATCAAAAAAGAAAGTAATACTTTTTACTAACTTATACAGTCTTCCTCTACATGCAAAACTATCATCTAAAGGAAGCAATCATGATGAAATAGACTTAGAGTTCTTAGGTAACAAATCAGGGCAACCTTACATCATACACACAATAGTGTACACACAAGGTGTAGGCAACAGGTAGCAACAATTCTACATATGGTTCGTTCCAACCATTGATTCTCACAACAATACCATACACCGGAACCCTTACCAAATCGTGTAAGCTCTCGAGTGTAACATTTTATAACATAGATTTGTGTATGAGTGTTCATCTTTTGTTGTATAGGCAGGTGGTTAGTAGATAGCATACCGATCAGAGTGTTCAAAAATCATGAAATCATAGGGGTAGCATACCCGAAAAGGCAAGCGATGAAGGCATATTCGAGCATATGGAACGTGGCTAACTGGGCAATAAGAGGAGGACTAGACGAAATAGACAGGACCGAAGCACCTTTCATTGCAAGATATCGACAACTGAGGCTTAGGGCTTGCGAGTGGAAAGGAGAGAATGGCATAGATGAGTGTGGATCTGAAGGTCCAGGTAACTGGTGGAGTCATTAAGATTATAGCAGGTTGAGTTATGCATAGATGGGGCAGTTGGAATGGGCAAGGATTAATTACTTGATCTATGACTACTGTGATGCTGCTGCAAGGTTTAATAGGTTGTTTCCTCTTGAGTGTTCTTGCTAATCATTTTTTGTTATTGTATTTCATGCATGGCTTGTGTTGACTATTGGATTTTGGTTGAGAGTGCACTATTAATGTTGTGTTTATATATTGATTTGTTTTTCTTTGATTTCCGCGCAAGAAGAGAATCTTACTGCATATTCCTAAGCATGTCGATGAATCAAATAATAATTACCGGATAGGGGTGAAATATCATATTTTTACCTATATTTTGGAAATAAAATACCTTTGAATTTATTTTAGTCTTATTAATATTAATAAACAATTCTACCAAAAGAGAAGGAAAAGTCAGAGCGAGAGAGAGGGGGTCCCAAAGTTCAGACGGCAGATAAAACCGAAACGATACTCTCTTTTGCAACGCACAACAATTGCGAAATCAAAATCTAGCAATAATGTTCCCTTTGAATTACAGGCTCCAACGCAAGAAATACACGAACTTAGTTAGATTTTGAGTATTAGAATAGGCAAGAGCAGCTTATATGGTACACTATGTTACACGTTGCTTTTACATAATTGTATAAAACCTGCTGTTTTTTAGCTGTGATACATGGGTCGTACAAAAGCCTGTTATGCTGAATATAAATAAAGACATATCATGTACAGTTTGATTTATCAATTCATAGTACAAACTTTACATTCTGGAAAATCTCTGACTACTCTAAATATCAGAGCCATTATCTACTTAACAGCAATTCTTGATCCGTATTTCTCTTTAAAATCTCTTCAGCGATTTAAGCACAAGAGGGGATTGATCTAAGATCAATCATCATCATTAGGCATGCGCCGTCCTCGCACAGTTGATTTCATATCAACTGCACTGGTTGCGACAGTTACCTTCAGCCTCTGTGGTTCTCATCACCGATGTGTCGTCCTCGATCATCAAATACAAGGTTAAACCCTGTATTTGAGTGACCCGATCAAAGTGAAATTCTTGAAGCAGTTCTTGACTGCTTTTCATATCTGTTCCATCCCGTTTAGCCCTCTTGTCTGTCAGTTATCCTCCGATCATGGCTGGAACCGAAGCCTCATCTGCATCACCAGCGTCTATTGCAAAACTGGTCAGCCAGCTGTCGATTTCATGTAAGAACTAATCAAAGTAATTATTAAACCGCAAAGCTAACTTATCTCAATTCAATTGGACGAATCAAACATCTTGCTCGGGAAGCTGCAGATTGAAACAACAGCAAAAGGTTATGGACTCGAGGAATACTTAAATGGTTCGAAAATGATTCCTGCAAAATACGAAGAGATGCCGAAGAGGAACTTATTTTAAATTTGGAATTCACTATGTACCAGAGACAAGACAATTTGATAAACTCCCGGATCATGTCATTAGTGGGCATAAATTTGTTGCCACAACTGATCGGTTGCAAATCTTCTCACAAAATATGGGAAACATTAGAGAGAGTTTTCACCTTTCAATCCTCTGCAAGAGTACTCCACTACAAAAGGCAACTTCAAAATATCAAGAAAGAGAATGCAACCATGAATGAATATCTCATGAAGGTAAAGAACTTGTGTGATCAATTGGCTTACACTGGCCAAAAGATCACTGAGAATGAATAAGTTATTTACATTGTGAGCGGTCTCGATGATGGTAATGAAGCAGTAGTTGCATTCATAACATCAATAGAGCCAACTCCTTCACTACAGAGTGTATACTCAATGATTTTAAGTCATGAAGGCAGAATTCAGCAAAAGAAAGAAGTGAATACTGAAATTAACCTGACTACCAGCGAACTCAAGAAGTAAGATCTAGGAAATAACTCAAAGAATCAGTCAAATACTTACCGTACAGGTGGACAACCTGGTAGAGGACGTGGAAGATTTGGTAGAGGAAATAATAACAGACCTAAGTGCCAGATTTGTGACAAGATTGGCCACATGGAGAACATATGCTATTTTAGAATCAACAATATCTACAACATTGCTTAATCAGGAAGTACCAATCGAAATAATCTAGCAGCAAACATAGTTAGGTCAAAGTGATAACGAAAGCAAACAAGAATCTAGAAATGAGTCAGCCAGTGTTTTTGAAGTTCAAGACGATGCACGGTATCCAGATTCAGGGGCCACAAATCATGTGACCAACAACTTAAACAACCTCAATCTTGAAAACAGGGAATACAGAGGTAAGCAATCCCTATCTATGGGTAATGGCAACAATGCCTATATTACACACATTGGTCACACATGCATTAAGGGTACTAGACAATTATTTCTAAATAATCTTTTAAGGGTACCCAATATTAGGAAAAATATAATTAGTGTGTCAAAATGTGCTAGAGACAACAGTGTTTCATTTGAATTCTATCCAAACCATTGCCTAGTTAGAGATCTTATAGCTTAGGACATTCTATTGTAGGGTAATGACACTACAAAAGAATTCTGAATTCCTACGCCAAGTTGGCGTAGGTACGGCGTAGGGAATCAAATTTCCCTATGCCATCCCTATGCCAAAAAGGAAGTTGGAAAACAGCTCGTCGTGAATATTTCCCTACGTCATCCCTACGCCTACATGCCTACGCCATCCATATGCCAAGTTCCCTACTCCAAGTTCTCTACGCCATCCCTACGCCGTATTCCTATGCATTCCCTATGTCGTATTCCTACGCATTCCCTACGCCATGTTTCATATGCATTCTTACCCATTCTGTATGCATTCCCTACGCTAAGTTTCATACGCATTCTTACCCATTCCGTACGCATTCCCTACACCTTCGTGCACCAAAACTCAATATGAATATTTTATGTTTATCTTCATCTACCACGTATCATAATAAAACCGAACATATGCAAGATCGTAACAATATATATCAATAAAAACATTGATGTAAAATAAATATCATGGTCAAATTACCATAACCTTGCCTTAAATGTATTTAAAACAAATCATGCCCAACAAGCAATAAAATAAAGTTGCTACATAACTCAAACATGGTGCTTTCATCTAATTCAAACATCGTGTAATGTACCTTACACAAATAGAACATCAAACCCACTACAAAAAATAAGAATAACTCATAAAGTCGTCATATATGCGATTCTTGCTCCTGCCTCAACCCTCGTATAAAATCTTGCACGGTACTCATCTCTGCATGGAATCTTAACCACCTTGTAGTTTGTTAATCGTGACATTCATTTCTCTCAGTCATCTGAAACTCCAAACCTAGCTGTGTACGTATTGTCTACGTATATCTACACATAATTTTTTTAATTCAATTAGCACAACGAATAAATTTTATAATACAATTAAGTAAAATAAGCCTTATGGATCAGTTCTAACAGAATTTTAAGCTTACAAAATACAAATAATTGATATAAACATTAAACAAATAACTGAAATGATCGATGAAGAAGAAATTGTCCAAAGTTTAATTAATCAATCCAAATTTAAATGTGTGATGTTGCCCTGGACTTCAAATTCAAGATAAAGTAGTGAAACTGCAGTGAGGTTAAGTCATCTCCAACAAAATAAAATTAAATGTGTAATTTTCATGTTTTGTAATCTTTTCTCCAGCAGTCCCCGTGGAACTGCATCTATATTCAATATTGAGCTTAGGATCTCAGAAACACAAAAAATATTAGCACAAAGTATAAGGCTATTTAATATTTACCCTTCTTGCATAGTAATATATATTCTCTATTTCAGCGTTATTGGATTTGGAAAGATCTTAACAGCGATGCGTTGTTTTATTAATTTATCTCCAGGATAGTAAATTATGATCATAAATATTTTGTCCAATGTCAAAGTTCATGAGTATAATTTCCAAGTACAGTGTCATTAAACAAATAGGAATGCTCAGTTACATCATATATATGATCATAATTAGAACATTACTTGCCCAAAAAAATATCAAATACACAAATCATATGATTCAAGAATGTTGATTTTAGTTCCCTATTTATCATTGCAAACCCCATGATCATAATTAGAACATGGCTTGCCCAAACACCCAGTTTCACTGAGCCGAAAGGCTCAGTTCCACTGAGCACAAAGGCTCAGCAAAACTGTGCCCAAAGGCACTGTTTCACTGAGCCTTTTGGCTCAGTTCAGTGAGCCTTAAGGCATTGTTCACTGAGCCTTAAGGCACTGTTTTAAATTAGCCCAAAGGCTCAGTTTCACTGAGCCTTTCGGCTCAGTTTAAACTGAGCCATAAGGCTTAGCTTTAACTGAGCCTTACGGCTCAGTGAAGCTGTATGGCTCAGTTTCAATATATGCTTTTTAGCTTTGATTCTCTGCATTTTTCATACAAATCTAGCTTACCTTCAATTTGTATTTCATTTGACAAGGTTTTCATATATTGCATAACAAATATTACATAGTCGATTTTGCGTTAGTTAAGAAATATTTATTTAATAATATTTAATTTACTAGTTCAAATAAAGTTTTGTGCTTAGCAATACTATTTTTTACTGGCAATAAACCACCAAAAGCATTGGTTTGTTTTGAAATTTTTATGAGTGCTTCCCTTATTATGAAAAAGCTGATTCCAGAATACCCAATGTACTATTTCTCTATAAAAATTAATAAAGTGAGTTAAGTTTTAAAATATTTATCACCTAGTAAATATTTGAAAGTTGACATACGCCAGCTGAGTTATTTGAGTAAGTGAGTAACAATAGTGGACATTCTCAAGTTTTGACTTAAACGCTTTAGTTAAATCAAGAGAGGTAAAACTAATGAATACCTTTGCATTCTGCTTGTGCGGTAAATTTATCTACTGTGATCACCGTTATATGGAAAAATCCTCACCTAGTTGAACCAAGTTCAAATATTACATGTATTATATATGATGATAAACTAACCAGATGAACATAAAATAATAACAAAAATAAAAACAGGGCAGATAAAATTATTTTTAACTTACGGTTCTACCGTAAGATCCGGTAACAAATTTTGTGCCTATTGGATAATAGTCATTATCCATCCTGAAATAAAATGGCACACATTACTTATTTAACTTGAACATCCAAACCAAAAAAAAAGGAGCAATAGGACTTTGGATTTACAAGTTACATACACTTCAGAAACATGATCTCTGTGAACACACTTGGCTTCTTGCCATTTTCTAGCATCATAACTATAACAGTTGCAATCTTCATTTGCCTATGCCAGTAAAAGTTTGACATAAATTTGGACAATAAGAATATATAAGCATGATTAAAGAAAATAGTTGAAGCATGATTAAAGAAAAAGATGTAGTAATCAATAAAGAATATGATTACGCAAAGCTAACAGTATACAGTGACACAAGGCTAAAAACATTTGAATGAACACAAATTTTTCATACGTTCAGCTATAAAATTCATTCATTCCATCAATAGTAATGGAATGTTCTTCCAATGTCCTTTCTTAGCACTATAACGTAGATCGTTAATTTAATTAGTAACCAAACGTCTCCCTAACGAATTGTGTATCTCAGCTGGTCAGAAGAACAAAGGGTGCTTACTTTATAAACTTAATCAGTGATCAAAAGTAAGGTTCCCTTTTCAGTTCTGATGGTTTAAATGTTTCATGCATGTACATTGCGCAGTAACATATAAGCACTGTAATGGTCTAAGTTAAAAGTATTTCGCTAAACCATTTTGGGTCTAGGAAATTGCAAGTCAATAGTTGCTAACTAGATGTGTGTGTACAAATTTGTTTTTATTTTTTTGGTGGAAGGAAGAAGAGAGAAAATATTTCAATTTGAATTTGTTGTCCATGTTGGAATCTATGAAATCTTTCAGTTAGATTTACCTTAACGTTTCCTTCACTACTTCTATATGTAGTAGGCTAGTAGCATTCTCATCTATGTCTCATTTAAAAAATAAAACTCCTTTGAAACCTATAGATAAAAAACTGTAATAATGGTACATCAATGGTAATATCACTTTGGAATCCTCCACACCCTCTTTCTTCCATCCCATATTGTCATGCAACTTAAACAAGAATAGCCTAGAATGATTAGAACTTAAACATAATATTATGGGCAATTTTATAAATTACACTGAATCTCATCATTTTGGACAGTATAGAATAATTCAATTGAATCAATTCCCTTTCGCAATAGAAAAATAGACGTTAAACGCATGAATTTCAATCAGTTTTCTTGTAGTTAGTTGAATCTGGAGAACTGGAACACATTTTAGTACAGACCTCCTAAAATTTATTTTGACGGAATAATCATAACTGAAATTGCAATAAAAAAGTACATGCATCACTTCATAATTATGTTAAGATGGACTAATAAAAAATAGGATAGCCATTTTATATTCAACATCCAAGTTACCTAAATCCAATAATCATGTATTAATAACATAAACGAATGATTCTATCAAAATTAAAGCAGTTTATACGTAAACAAACAACAAAGTAGTCCTAAATTCAAAAGAAATTGGTAAAGCAAGCAAATGAAAGGAAAAACCTAGAAAGCTCGTGCCCTAAAAAGGCAAAGGTCTGATTAAATATACGTATAGAGCAAAACAAATATCATAGGTGTGTAGAGAAGGCAGGGAGGAGGAGATACGATGGTACTTACTTGATTTGAATGAATCGGGGGCGATACAGCGCGATTAGAGGAGGCAGAGGGGCTACGGCGCAAGGAGAGAAGACAGGGAGGCGGCGCGGTGGTGCGGTTGAAGGTAGGGGAAGTGTGGCTGAAGGGGAGGCGCGGTGGAGAGAATTACGGTTTTTCTTTTTCTATTTTTAATTTGAAACCCACGATGGAATGGAAACAAGAGAGAGCGACTGTTTTAGTGGGTTGAACGGGTATGGTTGTTTAGTGGACAATGATCTCAGAGTCCATTTAAATGAATTCCAACCTGTTTATAAGGCATAGGAAATGAGTAGGGAATTTCCTGCGCAATACCTACACCTTCCACATATTTTCACGTCTTCCCTTCGCCGCGCCTACGCGGCGTAGGGATGACGTAAGGAATTTTGGGTTGGAAAATTGCCCACTTTTTTGTAGTGTGAACATAATGGATTATACAAGTTTGATGTTGACTCAAGAAATTATTTTGACCTTAACCATGATTTTGGATGTAGCATTTCTGAACTGAAAAAGGATGAAAATTGTAAGTTCTTTGACATTTGGCATTGTAAACTAGGTCATCCTAGTATGAAAATTGTAAAATAGTTTCTAAATAATAGTGATATTGCAAGCAATATTCCTGAGTATTACTTTTGTTCATACTGCAAACTAGGAAAGAGCCACACAAAATAATGTTTCAAAATACTAAAACATCTTGCAGTAAACCACTTGAGCTATTTGCAGTGGATTTATGGGGTCCAGCCCCAGTGAACACTGATTACAAATATAACTATTATATATCTTTTATTGATGTGTATTCAAGGCATGTTTGGATTTATTTTATGAAATAAAAATCTGAGACTTATAGTGCAGCAATTAAGTTCATCACAAATGTTGATGAGAATCAGCTAAATAGCAAAGTCAAAGTTCTCCAATCTGATGGAGGTAAAGAATTCCTACCTTTAAAAGAATTTTTTTCAAGGGTACCACACACAGGTTAACATGCCTACACAACACTGAGAAAAATGACCTAATAGAGAGGAAGCATAGACATATCGTAGAAACAGGACTAACTACTGGCTCAAGCACCATTGCCACCTAAATTTTAGGCCGATGCTTTTGCTACAGTAATGCATCTTATAAATAGCCTTCCTACCAAAGTACTTGATTTTAAATGTCCGATCGAAATTATTTCCAACAGGAAACCAAATTACAATGAATTGAAAGCCTTTGGATGTCTATGTTTCCCCTATACAAAGGCCTATAACACACATAAGCTTGATTTCAGATCGACACCGTGTACTTTTCTGGGCTATGCATCAAATTATAAAGGTTACAAGTATCTAGATGGAAATGGAAAAATTTATGTATATAGACATGTTACTTTTAATGAAAGGGTATTTCCATTTAGCAATAATGAATACAAGACAACCAGGAAAGTATACAATCCAAAAGTTTCTATTCCTATAATACCTGACCTTCACGTTGAAGCCATTCCAGTTTACAAGCAAAGCAGTGAACCACTGAGTCAAATGCCAGCAGATGACTCAAGCCCTCAACACACATTAATCAATGATGATTCAGGTCAAGGGTCCATTGAGCCATCTGAAAGTTCCAACAGAAGCTCACAAAATAGTGTTAGCAATAATGATCAAGAGGATATGACATCACATGAAAATGACGAAGTCAGAGAATACAGGTTCGAATGTTCAAAATAAACATCATATGACTACCAGAGGCAAAAGTGGTATATTCAATCCCAAAATATATCACATTGAAGACTTATCTAATGAACCAACCACTTATCATCAAGCCAAACAAAATGACAAGTGGTTGACTACAATGCAAGAAAAATTCAACGCTCTCATGAAAAATAACACCTAGACACCTGTACAATGTCCCAAAAATAGAGATACCGTAGGATGCAAGTGGACTTTTAGAGTTAAAAAAAATCCAGATGGTTCAATATCTAAGTATAAGGAAAGATTAGTAGCTAAAGGATATTCACAGTAGTATGGAACTGATTTCAAAGAAACATTCTCACATGTTGTGAAACCTACTGCTATAAGAATTATATTTGTAGGTAGAACTCTTTATTGTTTCAGAAGTATAACTTTTGTACATAATTTTAATCGGTAGAGATGATTATGTACATAGTCTGCTAGAGTACATGTAGAAGAAATAAAGAGCAGTGGGCTAAACAGACAAGGCCCATAAAAATAAATATAAGCCCATGCGGCTACAGTGGTTCATTTTGTATGTATGGAAAATTATATCTGTTAATATTTAGACAAGGTGCAAACATAGGACAAATGTTGTGAAGCACAAACAAAATATATTAGACTTTATTTGCATGCGAGCTCAAGTCACGAAAAAGGTAAAATGGATGCAATATTTCATTTCTTTAGCACAGATACATGAATTTCATTAAAAATTTATTCATGCATTTTTAGGTTATTTGTAAAGTTGCACTAGAAACAACTATCACCAAGTAGTAGGAAATAACTAAACAGTTAAAAAAGAGTCAAATTTAAAATATTTTGTTGGAAATATAAAATGAATAAAAATATGATTGTCATGTCGAGCACTTACAATTGTGCCAAGCATGCGCTAAACAAATTTTGTTAGTTTTAAATATAAATCCAAATACATACACAGAATATTCTATTCTATAAATATCAATCTTTCAATCTTCCTCAACTGCATTCATTTCCCAGAACCATGGCACATATCCAATCACATTTCCTAGTATTCATTTTCCTTGGTTCATTTTCAAATATCTCTATAAATGCGGATTTCTACAATGATACTTCTTCAACTGGGGGTTCCAAAACACTGCAATATGGGGCGAAGAAGGCGAATATCTTGCTCTGATGCTCAACAATGTTCCAGATAAACATAATATTGTACGCCTTCATTACACAGAAGATCATAGCTTTTATTATAAAAATGTGCGCCTCGTATTGGGGTTTGGATTTCCAACATGGTATGGGATCACCTCCTGATCAGTGTACTCTAGAGAGGATACACTGGGTTCAACAAGAACATCTTGCAACTGGGCCACACATGAATGACCTCTCATTCAACTTGATTGTATTGAATATATTGTCACCAACAATTGGTCGCGATCCACCGTTACCCATAAGATACAGAAATGACTGAAGAAACAAGTGAATTTTCTATAGATGGTGACAAAACACCCTAATGGGAATGACCCACATAGCTATGTTGCCTACTCGATTTCTGTCATTTCTCGGTTGATGAGGCTTGAGGTTATGATTACCAATTTAGAACGTCAAATAAATTCTTTAAAAGCCACATTGTCAAATTCGTCAAACCACTAATTGACATCCACAAATATACTCTGGGCGCTAAGCTAATAGAAGGTGTCATCTCTGCCACTAAACTTGGTATATTTGTAAAAATCAATGTATGTGATCCTCAAAAAATACTCTATTAGTCATTCATTTATACAAGTCATCTCGAAACAGGATGAACCAAAGTCATCCTCCTTCCGCATCCTTTATAGGAATCACTCTAAGAGTCAGTAGCAAGAAGTCCTTTCAATCCAACGATTTCAATCACGATAGAATCACAAGTCAGAATATCCTTAGGAGCTACCCTTAGAAATTCAATGAGTGGTTCTTCCGCTCATGAATATCCACGGTCTTCAGTGCTCCATTTTTATAACAACTCTGCAAATTAGTTTCGAATGCACAGTCGGTTCGAAGCGGTTTTGGGTCTGGTTCACATCCTTGTCTTTTCGAACAAACTCGTTAATAGTCAAAAGGATATTAATTTGATAGTTGGTTCTTTACCCATCAAATCCAACAACATTGATAAGTATATCAATTGCTCGGTCCCTTTTTAATTAAAGCCATTCATTAAAATCAATTTATCGATTCTTACAAATTGATTCTATATACTTATCTCAACATATCTCTCCTGTTTTGGTTACTTTGAAAACAATAATCAATACTTATATTTTTAAAATCAACATATTTACCAAACTCCTTCCTTTATCTTTAAATATCCTATATTCAACGAAAACCTCTTTTATTTCCTTTATTTTGGAAATATCATTATATATACTTTTAATCAATCGGTATAGTTTAACAGGCAAATCTTATCTAAGCCAAAATAACGTCCGGCGACGTATTCTTTTATAATATTACCTTAATGGTTTCATTAATTTTAAAACCTATCAATTATAGTTTACAATCCTGCTTATCGAAATTATAATTCTATTTCCAATATCCTATTCCAATATAACCTTTTATTCTCATTTTCTCGAATACCAAAACCATTGAACAAAACTATATCTTATACCTTTCATAATAAGTGTATTCAAAAATCCCCTTTTTATATTTTTTTTACTACAAAAATATCACTATACATTGTTATTGACACTCAAGTATTGTTAAGGGGGATTCATTTCAAAAAGAAAATAGAATTTGTTAAGGGAAGTATCAATGCAGAGAGCATCCCCTTAACAAATTAAGTTTATTTTACCAAATTAGTCTTCTTTACAACAATCCATTTTTTAGCTGTTAATTTTAAAAAATTATACGGTATATTGGTCGAACTGCATCGGATTTTTATACCAAATTATCAATAATCTCATTTGTCGGGCATCAAATCAGATGAAAATATATCATTCATAGTAAATTTGTATCATATCAAATATATTTTTTATACGTTATCCCACGGACGAATTTGTCGATACACCCCATTCCCACCATTTCAGCAACCTGACAACAAATACAAATTTAAAAAACGATGAGCAATCTCGAACAATAGTATAACATAGCAGACCTTCATCGTTATGTTGTAATTCACCTATTTTGGCGAGGACAAATCGAAAAAAAAACAAAACGACCATCTTCTATCAAACAAAATTTGACACTACGGCGTTCGGCTCTCGAGACTGACATAACAGAAACCCTATCCTTCATTGTTAGCCTTCATCATTTGCAGGGCATTATACAATCGATTTCACATACCTTGTCAACAGCTTCCCCATCATCTTAGGATCTTAAGAGGAGCATTTCACATTCTTCGTTTGCACCATTACTTCCCTTCAAACGATCGTTTTTTTTATAAATAATTTAGGGATTTGTTATTTTTTTGTATTTGAAATTGATTGATATTTGGGATGGTAACTAATGTTATTATCATGGTAAAAAGGAAACGTAAAAAGTTAACTACGTGACCCCTCTAACATTTTTTTTTATTGGAGTGTTTTTAAAATTTGACCCCCTTTAACAATATTTGGAGTGTCAATACCAATGCCCATTCACAAACCCATTTATATTTCCTTACTTTAGAAATGTCATTTTAACAATCTTTTAAGAACATACATTAAGTTTAACGATTGTTCATAAAACTATTCAATAAAACAAGTTAATGTAATAATTAATTTCAATAAAAAAAGTTGACTTAGTCAACTAGTAAACATTAGTTAACTCGTTAACTGATTCTCATTAATCCTTCCTATTAAATTAATTAAAAATTTAATTAATACCACTTAATTGTTTTCTCAAAACAATTATTTCGAACTATTAACTCTTGGGTTAATTTTTGACTTCATTGCTCTTAAAACTGATTAAAACGTCAAACCAAATAATTTATAATTGCTTATAAAAATCAACTATAAGATTTTAATATATAAAACTTCTACTGTATATAATAGGATTTAAAATATAACTTTAGAAAATAAATTTATAACTTCAATTGCGTCAATTCGCCTGACGGCAAATCAACATCTAAAAGATAGGTTTAGGTCATTCGCTGTCAATCACTTAATTAATATTGTCTATTGATTAAAACCACAACAATCGTGGAATTCCAATTCAACGGTCATTATCCAACCAACAATTAACATCTAATCAAGTTATAACGTTACTTGGGATAAACAATTTATATATAGGTGAAAATAAATAACATACAATTTATTTGAGGAATCCAGTTGGATCCCTCCAACCTATTCTTCCCTGCATCACAGCTTGTAATATCATATTATTATAGCATAAAACATTTAAATGATTGAACTATCAACAAACCTCGATCAAGAACAAACATTAATCACCCATAGCATCCAATTATCCAATTTATATTATCAACGATAAAGTTTAGTTATATGAATTTAACCACCTCATAGAATTCCAAAAAACATGAGAGTTAACTCACCATTTCATTTTTAACCGACAGCTTGCGTTATTTCATTTATTTTTAATCAAGCGTTTAAAATTAAACGAAATCTCAATCGCTTCCGATCCCAACCACACCACCTCAGCAGCGTAGTATTATTCACTGTAATTCCAACATTTCTTATTTTGTTGAATTTTGTATACGTATGAATGAGATATACTAATCACAACTTTTAAATAAATTGAAGGGTCATTAGTAATTTAATTAAAAATTAATTAAACTTTAATTACCTAATTAAATTAATCACTTGCTCGTAATCCTTTTTCAACCCAGCTGAAACCCGTCACCCACGACCTCGCAAAAACATGTCTTAGCCAAACGCCAACCGCCGCCTCAATCAACTACCGGACCGGACCCCGACACCTGCTCCATCCTCGCCTATACGAGCCGCGTCGCTGTGACCATCTCATGTTCCAAACCTTCTCCGTTTGCCCAGAAAACTAACTAGAACAGAATTCGCACGCGCACCCCAATTTCTCACTCCACATGCCGCCGGCCAACTCCGAACCACCATAGCCAGGACCGCCAACCTCCCCCGCTTCTTTCATCTTCAGAGACCCCAGCCGTATACCTCCTCCACCGCCGGTAATCGACAAAAATCCGTTCGAAGCCTTCAAAACCAACCAACCTCGATTAACTCAACACCACGACAGCCATAGGTGGTTTTAGGCCACCACAACACCACCAAGCGAAAACCTGCCTCCCCTCTACAAGTTTGCTCCAGGTCCCCTCACCGAAACCCCACTATTTGCACGTAAATCGAGAAATAACGAACTGCCATCTCCTTGCTGTTTCGAGGATTCTGTCCATCCAACGCTCCATTAATCATCAAATTGCACCTGGAGGTCGGCCTCACCGTCCTTAACAACTATCCAGTTAATGATTTTCGTCAATTCCTTACGAGTTTGAAGATAAAAATTAAAGTTTGAAATTGGACGAAAATGTAAAATAGAGGCTGTTAATTTGGGAATTTGGAGTTATGGTTAGGGTGTTTATATAGAGAAGATTTATATTTTTTTTATTTTGAAATGAGTAGATACTGAAATTGAATAACAAAATTTAGATTTGTTATATATTAATTCATTCGTACCTATCGTCATTTTCGTTCGAAGTTTATTCGTTCGTATGATCAAATACGAACTCCAATTGTGATGAAAATGGACATTATGCTATGGTTTGACATTCTGGACCCAAAAAACTTGTTTCGTTGAAATCTGAATCTGTTTGCAAAAATAGCGCTGGTTTGAATTTAAATTATCGATTTATTTACATTTTAATTTATGTATGCTCACAAAATAACTTTGATTAGCGCGAAACTTGAAATCTAGCAGTAATTATTCATTGCGAATTTAATAAAATTTGTTTCGTTGAAATCCGAGATAATTTGAATATGAGTTCTTTTTAAAGGTCCAAATTAAAATTGATATAAATCAATTTTAGAACACTTCAATATAATAATAATAAATTATTATTATTATTATCGGATAGGATTTCATATATCTTCAAAATAAACTATTTTTGATTTCAAACATTTAAATTCCAAGTTAAAACGATATTATGTTTATAATAAATTCCCTTTTATTTTATTGAATAAATCGTTATGGTTTATAAACGATTTCATAGCGACCTTTTGAAATTTTGATTTAGATATAACTAAAAATCTATAAAATGAAATCTTCATTTTTCTCTTTCGTTAGTAAAATATTATCCAATATATCCAGACGATTCTTGTTTCGAAGAATTTCGACTTATATTGGATCTTGTACATTCAATTAAAGTTCAAAACGTAAAATTATGAATTATCACGACGTTGTGGCTCATTAAATTATAAATTATACGTCCAACGTCGTATAATAAACGAATTCGTTAATATAATTTCAATCTAAACAACAGTAAATCCTTTTTTGTTGCCCAATTCATACTACATTACAAATCCCACTTATTTCGACTATTTCAAAATATATTATTGTTTTATTATTATTAACTTAATATTTAAAATCATTGAATTCAAGCTATTTGAATTTCAAGTCAACGTTTAAAATACTAAAATAAATTAAATATCTGATCACAAAAATTACGGGATGTTACAAGCATCATGCAACATCCACACGAAGTAGGGAAGAGCACCATATGATCTTAGGGAACGCGGTCGCTGAGGACCCTTGTAGGTCATGATCTGGTAGCGGGGCGGCATTGAATCAAAGTTCGAAGGGTTTGGAGGTGGAGCCGGAAGCAGCGGCGGTGGTAGAGGAGGGGAAAAAGACGGATTGAACGATGATGGTGGACTAGAGTTTTCCTTGACGAACTTTTTTGTTACCGGCATGAAAAGTCGGTTCGGATATTGATTACTGTATTCAAAGTTCGGAATGAACTCTTCAACTTTTGATTATTATTATTTTTTTGTCAAGTTTAAAGAACGTTAATTTCACTGGTTCAATGGTAGTAAGTGTTGTTTTTCAAGTTTGCAACGGTGGTACAAGCCCCAACATCAATCTTCTAACAATTTTGTGTTTCTTCCTCCTGCTTTGTCCTTGTGTACATAGCTTTGGACTATGATTTTCTTTTTAGGCCTAGGCCTCGGCTTGTACAAGGCCGGCCATCAGGGTTGATAGTGTTGTTCGGTGAGCCTATGTGAGGAAGCTTTTAAATAGGTCGATATAGTTAGCCTAAGTGTGTCATGATGTTATAAAAGGGCACTGTTGATTTATCCATTGCTGCGCCTAGCAAGATGTTTAAAAGATGGTTTTGTTCATCTGAAAAAATAAGAATAAAATAGAAAATGTAAAAGGTAATTTGTAAAGTTGCACTGGATGCAATATTTCATTAAAAAAGTATACATGAATTTCATTAAAAAAGGTAAAATGGATGCAATATTTTATTTCTTTAGCACAGATACATGAATTTCATTAAAAAAGTATACATGCATTTTTAGGTAATTTATAAAGTTACACTGGAAACAGCTATCACCAAGTAGTAGGAAACAACTAAACAGTTACAAAATAGTCAAATTTAAAATATCTTATTGGAAATATAAAATGAAGAAAAATATGAATGTCATGTCGAGCACTTACAATTGTGCCAAGCATGCGCTAAACAAATTTCGTTAGTTTTAAATATAAATCCAAATACATACACAGAATATTCTAATCTATAAATATCAATCTTTCAGTCTTCCTCAACTGCATTCATTTCCCAGAACCATGGCACATATCCAATCACATTTCCTAGTATTCATTTTCCTTGGTTCATTTTCGAATATCTCTATAAACGCAGATTTCTACAATGATACATTCTTCAACTGGGGATTCCAAAACACTGCAATATGGGGCGAAGAAGGCGAATATCTTGCTCTGATGCTCAACAATGTTTCAGGTAAACGTAATACCATACACCTTCATTACACCGAAGATCATAGCTTTTATTAATTTCTGAATATATATTAGGCTCTGGAATTGAAACTAGAAAAGAATACTTGTTTGGAAGCATAGAAATGCAAATAAAACTGGTAGGAGGGAACTCTGCTGGCACTGTGACCACATACTACGTAGGTCCTCAAAACCATACCACATATCAAAAAAGAAAGTAATACTTTTTACTAACTTATAGTCTTGTACAATCTTCCTCTACATGCAAAGCTATCATCTAAAGGAAGCAATCATGATGAAATAGACTTCGAGTTCTTGGGTAACAGATCAGGGCAACCCTACATCATACACACAAATGTGTACACACAAGGTGTAGGCAACAGGGAGCAACAATTCTACCCATGGTTCGATCCAACCATCGATTTTCACAACTATACCATACACTGGAACCCTTACCAAATCGTGTAAGCTCTTGAGTGTTACATTTTATAATATCGAGTTTTGTATAACTGTTGATCTTTTGTTGTATGGGCAGGTGGTTAGTAGATAGCATACCAATCAGAGTGTTCAAAAATCAGGAAAGCATAGGGGTAGCATACCCGAAAAGGCAAGCGATGAAGGCGTATTCGAGCATATGGAACGCGGACAACTGGGCAACAAGAGGAGGACTAGACAAAATAGACTGGACCGAAGCACCTTTCATAGCAAGGTATCGGCAACTGAGGCTTAGGGCTTGCGAGTGGAAAGGAAAGAACAGCGTGGATGAATGTGAATCTGAAGCTCCAGGTAACTGGTGGAGTCGTGAAGAGTATAGCTGGTTGAGTTATGCACAGATGGGGCAGTTGGAATGGGTAAGGAGCAATTACTTGATCTATGACTACTGTGATGATGCTGCCAGGTTCAATGGGTTGTTTCCTCTTGAGTGTTCTCGCTGATCGTTTTTTTGTTGATTGTATTTCATGTTCTGCTTGTGTTGACTGTTAGATTTTGATTGAGAGTGGACTAAACATGTCGCGTTTATATACTGATTTGTTTTTCTTCGCATTTCCGTGCAAGAAAAGAATGTTACTGTATATAGCATATTCCTAAACAGATAGATAAATCAAAAAACTATTACATGGAAGGACTGAAATATCATATTTTTTGCTGATATACTGAAAATTAGAGAGAGGGGGGCCCCAAAGTTCAAACGGCAGATAAAACCTCTGTTTTGCAACGCACAGCAATTGCGAAATCAAAATCTAGCAAGAATGTTTCCCCTTCATTAATGTTAGGATGATTGAACTTGATTAGGATGATTTTGTGTTTTGTTGAATTAGGGTTGATAAAACTTTAATTGAAACACAACTTTATTTAAAAGGAAAATTTATAGAATTACATTAAAACACGCATGAATTTTAATTTTAAATTAGTATTACCACACAATGATGGAAAAAACCGACCGTACGGTCATGTAACCTTTTTAAAACAATAAATTTTAAAAATAATATATATTGAAAATTTAGTGTCATGAAACTCATTTGCGCTCATTGTCTTTGACTTTAACTTAGAAATAAAAATTTATGTCCATGTATGCAAGAGTATTACAAAGTTTCAAAATCCTAGATGAAAAACATGGAGACCGATTAATAAATTGTGCCATGCAAAAATAATACTTGAAATTTAGTGCTATTCATCGGGAAATATGAGTACATCATCAGCATAATACACATTTTTTTAAAAGCATTGTCTGGAAATTTAATTAATAATAGATTTAAAAACCTGTATGATCAGATTTTCTTTATGCAATAACAGTACAGGAGATTGGACATAAATGGATGTGATTAAAAATTAACCCAACTCATTTAAATAAAAAGAACCCCAACCTATTAAACTCATTTGTTAAGTTGGTAAATATCCAACCCAATACATAATTTAATGGGCAAGACCAACCCAACTCATTTAACCATTTCGGTTGAAATTGTAGCACATGTAATATAATAAAATCATTCAATTACGACATATGAAGTACAAAAAAAATAAACAATAGCATCATCTCAATTACAACAATTGCACGTATATTGAATTGAAATATCTAATATTTACGCCACTTAGTCAACAATAACTAAAATAAAATTCAAGAACAACAACATTTTCAATATTCGGCACTACAATAATCAAACTATCATTTAAAAAACTACATATAACAACTTCTGTTAAAAGTGAATGATGTAGTCAAATATCAGTTGCAAAAGTCAATATTTTGTCACAATATCATATGGGTTTGGATGTGTTAATGTTTCCAAAATATCCTTATTTCAGCGATGCATATTATAATAAACAAGTAATTAGTGCAAGGGATAATCTGAAAATTAAAAAATAAGGGAAGAAAGGATGGCATACATACAAAAGATAATTAGTATTTATAGCATAGGTAATAGTATTATATGAAAAATGAAAATGTTAAGTACAGAAAATGATCAATTTTGATATGAGCGACACTTTACTTACTAGCTCTCAAATAAAATACAAGTCACAAGTGAACTGTAAGGCATTATGTGAACAAATAGATGAGCATAACTAAATTTAACCATTCAAAGTGCATGCATAGTAACACCACGTTAGTGGAACCTAAAAAACGTTGATGTTATTTTCTTTGTCCCATTCATATTAGCTTGTTATCTCAATCGTTAGTTATGTTTTTAATAGCTTGTCTGGAAATAAATGTCCATTGTTGTTTTGCAACATTTGTGTTAACCTTGTTACTTATGTTGTAAGCATTTTTAGGTATAAAAATCCAGATTTGATATTAGTAGTTTGGTTTAATTTCACTTTACATTTATCCATGTTTTGAAAAATAAAATATAATCAATATTTTTGATGGATGTTTAACCTGCACTTACACAACTGTCTACCCACATAGCTTTAAACCAATATATTGTGTTAAACTTTGGAGAAACTGATCGATTGAGATGCAAGGATGTAACAAAGAAGTGACTGAAGATGGGGAAGTTTTATTGATACTGAATGAATATGTTACACTACGTTACAATGCATTTATAGACATAAGTGGGCAAATGGGCCAAAAGGGCCCGAAGCCCAAATATAATACAATATGTAATGAAAGCGGTGAACAAACTGTACATAATTTATTATATCGGTTGCTCATATTTCTTATATCCCCCTTTCAAACCTAGGGTTAGGGTTTCGACTCTAGGTTTGCATCTGAATGATGATTAAGAGCTTCCGATTGAATACATTTCTACTTTCTTCTCAGATCGAAGTAGATTCTTGTCAACGTTGTTTGCTTTGACGATTAAGTGAAGTTTGAGAAAGATTGTTGCGAGAGTTGGGGCTTGGTGAGAGATAATGCTAGATCTGCGTCGATTTCTACTTCTTTAAATATTTTGGTTGAGGATTCCTCAGTCTTCTGAGCATGAATCTTTAGCTCGTCTCTTAGCCTTGTGAAGTTTTTGGCTACAGTGCTTTGGTCAGAATGTCAGGACGCTGATGGTATGATGGTATATGATTTACTTTCAATTTACCTTCTTTGACTTGTTCTCGAACAACATAAATGTCTATTTCAATATGTTTTGTTCGTGCATGCTGTATTGGGTTGTATGACATGTAGATTGCACTCTGATCATCACACCATAGCGTTGCTTTTGTGTTAGTTAATAGCTTTAGCTCTTTTAATATTGATTGTAACCATATCACCTCTGTTGCGGCACTGGCTATGCATCTGTGTTCATCTTCAGCACTTGCTTTATATATAGTAGCTTGCTTCTTTGAGCTCCATGATATTAAATTGCCTCCAATGTTGATGCAGTACCCAGTGACAAATTTTTTGTCATCTGGGTCTGCTGCCTAATCCGAATCTATGTATCCAACAATATTTAGTTCCTTTGTTCCTTTTGAGTGTGAGTACAAAATTGATAGTGCCCTTTAAATATCTAAGTATCCATTTCACAGCCCTGCAATGCTAATATTTGGGTTTCTGCAAGAATTGTAACACTTTGTTAACACTAAAAGCAATGCCAGGTCATGTTATGGTGGCATATTGAAGTGCTCTCATAACACTTTTATACTGCTTAATATTATTTATAGCTTGTTGACACACTTTTTAGTCAAAGGTGTCACACGTCAAGTATTTGGTGAGCGACACACTCAAACGTCAAAGAAACACAAAGCGACTCGGTCAAACTCGTGTCACAAATAAAAGAAGGCCCCAGACTCCTATCAGATGACCTCCTCTGGGCCCAAGAACGTCTGCTTCAAGGCTTTGAAGTATAACTCTGAGGCGAACCATCAGCCGAGCCGAAGGCGAGCCGTGCTCCGAGCCGAAGGCGAGCCGTCAAGCGGGTCCAGGCGCAGCACCGGTGGGGGTCTGGGGCCCCACAGTTCCGGCGGCAATCGACCTAATCGGTTAGGTCGAACAAGTGGGCACCGCCTGATTCTTTCGATTTTCTCGGATCCGGAAGCTCAAATCCCTTTAGTTCGAACTCATCAAAATTCGGATTCCTTTACTTCACGTCGAGGAACTTCAACACCCTAAAACGACAAGGTTTCGGCACCAAGAAGTTCGACCTCCTCCTCGTTCATTTCGTACCTATAGAGAGGTTCAAAATTTCGTACCCCTCGGGAGTATCAAATTTCGAATCCTATGGAGGGGTATGAATTTTCGTATCCCCCGGGGGTACGAAATTTCGAACCACCCGAAGGGGTGCGAAATTACGTATCCCCCCAGGGGGTACGAAATTTCGTATCCCCTTAGGGGGTATGAAATTTCTAACCCCCTGGATGGGTGCAAAATATCATAACCCCCAGGGGGTACGAAATTTCGAACCCCCTAGATGTGTGCGAAATTTCGTACCCTCAGAGGGTATGAAATTTCGAACCTCCCTAGGGGTTTGCGAAATTTTGTACCATTGGGCAGGGGGTGCGAATTTCTTGATTTTGGCTATTTTCTAGGGTGCGAAAATTAGCTTCTGTGGGTCCCGCTACTCACCTAACCACCCTCCTATAAATACCCAAGCCTTGGCCTTCATTGGGATCCTGCCGCTCACCTACTCCTACCTAAGCTACCTCCTATAAATACCCCAAGCCTTGGCCTTCATTGGGATCCTTCTCCCTTGGAATTTTTGGACCTTGAGGGCTCCAAACACTCATTAATGGCTTCCAACACCTCCACTATGGCCATGGGAGATGGCATGGATAATTAGAACATGGCATGCATGTTTTCCACCAACACTTGAACATTAACAAGGATTTCTATGCTACTTTTGAGCATCATGGATATGGACACTAAACTTGGATATTGTTGACCAAGTCAACACTTCTCAACAAAGAGGAAGAAGTGAAATTTTGTCAAATTGTAGAATAAACATAAATTTTGTTATTCTATTATAACACTTTGTACTTGGCTATTGTCCGCACTTGTACAACTTTGTAATCGATAAAAGATATGATGAATGAGAATTGTAAAGTGGATGTAGACGTTAGTGCTGAACCACTATAAATGTTGTGTTTCCCCGTATTTTCATTATTTACTGCTTATTTGGATAATTATTCACATATACACATTAGGTGTTGGCGTGCTACAATTTTGCCCGTCAACATAGCTTCCCCCTATTTTTAGAGAAATGTTGACTTGAGATCATTGGAGTAGGCTGTAATTTTGCTTCACTCATGTCAATTGTTAGATCCAAAATTGGCTCTAACACCCAAACTAGCAAAGATTCTAATAAGATGAAAACTGAAACGAAGAAAACACACAATTTATAGTGGTTCGACGTTAATTAGCCTACGTCCACTTTTCTTCTTTTTTTGATTGATATCTTGAAGGCGAGTACAATAATGATTTTCACTCAAATCTCACTCATTTCATACATTGATTCACTTAATTTCCTTTGCAATATGGCTTGAAAGATGATTGTCGACTGAATAAATTGATGGAATTCAGGTTACAAAGGAGTTTCAATCCTGAAAGTGCCAAAAAATCCCTTCAAATGCCTCTTGATGGAGTATTTATAGGTTTAAAATCCTCCTGGAATCGGATTGGTTCGGGCCCACGTGGCCTTTATCCCACCACTTTCAGGTTCGGATGGATTTTGGTGAGGACAGCACATCTGGTTAGTGGCCATCGTGGGTAGAACATGTGCGTAACCGCCCCGATTCTTAAGAAGAACGTGTGAGTGAAGTTGCTGACATCCTGGGCTCGGATCGGGTAGACTATTAAATGGGGTTCGGATTGGCCTTGCTATTTCTGATCCGGTCCGGTCTGCATCCTTTCCTTTATTGCTTTGTGTTGGTTTGTCTCTGCCCAAAGAAGACCCGATCCGATCCGAATGTTTGGTAGAGTGTTCTTCATTATTTGATTCTTTAACTTTGTGTAGCCTAGTTCACAAAGTAGGCTAACATTTCCCCCCCCCCCTCAAGGGATGCTTCTATCGAAGATGGAGCATGCCTTGACATCATATATT
Source organism: Allium sativum (assembly GCA_030737875.1). NCBI lineage: Eukaryota > Viridiplantae > Streptophyta > Magnoliopsida > Asparagales > Amaryllidaceae > Allium > Allium sativum. The sequence goes on from CM060924.1 coordinate 442,896,704, forward strand.
CATTGGTCTTCGAATTTGAATCGTTAAAAGGTCGCTTCTATTGACGTATAGGGATGTGCTGCTTCAGAAAGTCGTATCTTTTGCTGTTTATATATACATCACGAAGCGTGTGTATTGTTTCTTCATTTTTAACAAATTTTAAGAACTCATCTTGATCTCCAGCGGTCCCTCCAAGTAATCTTTCTCTTTATTTTCCTTTGAATTTAAATTTGGATGCCAAGTTATTGTGTTTCATCCCATTCGGATCGGATCCCGATCCGAACAGCCTTCCCTCTTTTATTGCTCGATACTGGGTTTGCAGGCCAGAATTGGTCGGTGGGCTTGTACTCCGGTCCGAGTGGGAAAAAAGGATGGGAATACGAGTGGTCACCATCAACGTGTATATAAATCCACTACTTATCGCGTTCCTCCTTCTTCCTTTTACTGTCCCGTTTATTACTCTCTACATCGAAACCCCAGCTTTCAACAAAAGACTTCTCAAAACTTTAAAAACTTTTCTCGTTAGTCTCCAAATCAAATTCGTAGGTAGGTTAAAACTTCGATTCACCTTTGTAATAACTAATTTTAGTTGTGATTTGTAGCCAATTTGAACGATTTGGACATGGTGCTTGCTTAACTCCGACGCCGTGACCTCCTACCCCCTTCACCATCGTCGTTAATGGCGTCATCGCCATCTCGAGGCAGTATTGGAGGGAATTAGCATCTATTATTGAATGTTTCAGCACATAAGTGCTTGGCTTCAATTGGGGTTTTTGGCACGAAGTTGGGTTCGGTATTGGTTGAGGAAGGAGAAGAAGAAGAAGGAGAGGAAAATGAATGGGATCGGTTCGGGTGAGGTAGCATCGGAGTGGAGATGGAATGAAATTTACCTGACTGGATCAGGTCGGATTAAAAAGCAAAGATGGGGAGCAAAGCTCACTAAACCGGGTCGGGTCGGAATGAGAAACAAGAAGGAAGAGGGGTTTGGATACTCAAGTCTATCCGGACCGCTCTGAATGCTTACTTCCGAGCCGATCCGGTTTTGCTGGCTGGTTGTGAACGTTTGCTTCAGACTAAAACATAGCTCTGCCCCCTGATCTGATCCCAATACATGCACCCGAACCAAATCAAAGTAGTCCATTTTAATGCACAATAATTTGTCCAATTGGCTAAATCAATGTTTGACATAACCTCCAACTTAAAGAACAGTTAGGATAGCGTTGTACGAACATAAACGAACATCAAGGACTATTCTGTACATTACTGCTTTATTAAACCTTTGCATCACGCTCTCATGTGTTTACTTTGCATCTTTTGCGCACGTAGCACACACTTTAGTTCACCTACACACACAGGGGGATGTGGGCTATCTTACTCTAACTTATGTTATTGCTTCTTCAGTAGTCTAGTGATCATGGCCGAGAGACGTTCATCTAGGTTAGCGAAGAAGATAGAAGTTGCGGAAACTTCTGAGAAATTTACTCTCGATGACATATCCTCTTCCTCAGACCCTGAATGGGACGATGAGGGCCCAGATTATGAAGCAGAATCACATAATAGTGAAACACTTTCCGATATTGAAGTTTCTCTGGGCGATGAAGAGGAAGGAGGAATAGGAGATAATCGAGCTCCTGATGAGTTTGAGTCTGCCATTATATTGGAGTTACCCAAAGATTCTGTTGAATCAATGATTGATAACAACAGACTCGTTCGAATATGTCTAAAGCACGGGATACTGAAAAGAGATACCCTGGTGCCATCGAAAGCTAATCGTCCCCACAATCCTCCGGAAGGATTTATGGCAGTTACCCGATTGATGTGTAAGGTTAGGGCTATTCCACCGTTTCCACCTTTTGTTGTCGACTTTCTGAGACAGATGCGAATTGCCCCCATGCAGTTACATCCCAACTCTTATGCTTATTTATATACCTTATATATAGCATACAGAGTGGTTTTAGGTATAGAGCCTACTTTCGATGACGTCCACTTTTGTTATAATTTCAAACATCGGACTCAAGAGACTCATTCCTTCTCCTATTTTGAATCAGTCCCAAAAAGGAAAATTATTTCAGCTCCATTTAGCACAAGGCTGGCGATTCTAAGCTCGAATGGTTTTATATCAAGCAACAGCCGGGGTGCGCTAGGAGATATACCAAATCAAGTAAAGCACCGATTTTCTATATCTCAATTTTGAATGTTCATGCCTGTACATTAACTTGCTTTCTTTTTTATTCGCACTTGATAATCCAAAACAAATATCGGATCAACTGTACTTTGATCGTTTGCATCAACTTCTCAATGGCGATCAAAAGTTTCTAACCATCGATGAAGTTCTTAAGGATGAGTATCTCCATCATCATGGGTTACTATCCATTACCCGTAGCATAGGTCATGAGACGGGTCCATATGAGTACATACCCCCAGTAGACATTATTCCTGAGACGGGCGAGGGCTCGAAAGGTCCAACAATACCTCTTCGGACTTCACCTTCTCCATATTCAACTCAGGACGATGAGTTACCAACATAGCTGAAAAGCACAGAGAAGGGTATACTGTCCTTGATGACGCTATTTCTCCTGAGAAGTCAACGTCCCCTAAAGAGCTGCCAACAGACGCTTCTCAAGGAGATGCCCCTACTACCGACGATTCCACATTTCAGGGTTTAGGACATCTCCCCTGTGTGAAACCATATATACTTCAGAGGACTTTGGCACAAATCCTTTAACTTTCACTTCTTCAGAGGAGACTACTCCCGTGAAGTCCAACGAGCCCACTCGCGCTAGTCTAGCTTCAGACTAGGGTTTATCGGGGGTAACATCACTTAGGATGCACTTAACACCTTAGCACCTCACAACACTCACTTTTTATGTGAACATTGATTCTGAATTCCACTTACATTGCTGCGCACGTACAATGTATCGCCCTTATTACGATGTTAGGAAAATGCGCCGTAGCATGTCTAGACCTCCTTCCGATATCGAGCATGATCACCGCGAGAGCCGGGGCAGAGATGACAGAAGGCCTCATAATTCTTATCAACCACATACCTCGCGTTCTCATTCCCCTGTCTGATCGGATCTAGATAGATATAAGAGCTACCAGAGTTGTCGAGGGGAAGATACATCGCAGCCTAAAGATCGAACTTCTCCTCAAGATAAACACAGTCGGGAAAAAAGTCCACCAAAATATACCGACTCACGAGACAAACACAAGGTTTATGAGAAGCGATCTGGAAAGGGTGATATTGTCATCGTCCCGACTAAGCGAAAAGACGTTGAACCAACATACTGCAAACCTCCACCACTGGATGATGATTCCAAAGTTAAGCTGGCATATTTGGAGAAGCAGTTCCCAGATCATTACTTTGAGAATCTGACTTTTTTACCTGCACTAGAGACAATTTCCTCAAAGTGGGCAGATGAGGCTAAAGCGAAGATTGACGCAGTCAAGAAGCAATACTCGGAGATGTTAAATATTCACGCAATCTCTCCATAATTATTCGAACTTTTATTACATATGTTAATTCTATGAAAAAGACTGCGGATGCCGATGTGAAGGCCTTGAAAAAATTGGAAAAGGACCTAGAAGACACACAGGCTCAACTCGTCGTCGCTCAACGAGACGCCAACAACTTCAAACAACAATTTGAGGAGTTACAGAAGCGTTATCATGACTTGTTGGAATCTCATAGTCAAGAGCGTTTGGAGTTGAAGAAACAAGCGGAAGACGCTAAGTCGGAGAATATAAAAATGCAACTGGCTTATAATACTCTTGAGCAAGAAAAAGCCGAGTTAGCGAGAAAAAATGCTGAACTGGAGAAACGAAACGCTGACCTGGAGTCCAAGTTAATAGAAGCCGATAATAGGGCTGCCCTGGCTGAGGGGAATGTGGAGAACGTTATTAAGTATGTTGAAGAGACCCGTAAACAGCTATCAGAGGCTTAGGAAGAAGTGCACGGTTTTGGCGAATTACTGATTGAATTCTTTGCACACATTATTCGTCATTGAAACATCTCTTGGATTGAAGATTATCCAACTACCTTAGTTCACGTATGGAGTCAAATCATCGAATGGGAGAAAAAGGAACTTAAGGTAGACTTCGTTGATGAAGATAAACTTATGGAGAAGTATCTAAGAGATGATGAACCGGCACGCCTGGCCGAGGGGCGTCGCCTCATTGTCGCGGCTATGGAGGTGGAGAAGCGGATGGCCAAACAGAAGAATATCTCTGAGGTCGGTTCTTCTTCCACTACCGCTGAAACTACTGAAGTCGAGGGATATGATCCCGAGAACCCGGGAATTCCTCAGGCGTCTCTTTTATCTCCTATACCCGAATCAGCGTCAGAAACGGTAGTCACTCCAATTGAGATACCATTGGAAGGTATTTCTACCTTTTCACCTCAATTTGTCAAGGCTGTCTCCACCTTTCATCACATAATTGGGTAATCAATGGAGGATCCTTTATTTTCTCCTGAGTTGATAACTGTTTCTTCTCATTCTGTAGGTGTTGAACCGACCGAGAAGACTGACATGCATCAGGGAACCACCACTGGGGAAAAATCTGTGGAAAAGACTCAAGGAGAACAGGATAAGGCTACCATTGTTGAGTCAGGAAGGGGAGCTGAACTGTCTAAGGTCGACACTTCTCATGATGATGAGATGATAGATGCCTTAAAAGACGACAGTGGTAATGAGGGGCATGAAGAAGATCCTGATGTGGCTATAATTGGGGATTCAAAAAGTGCCGATGACATCACTTTGGCTGAAATGAAAGCCGAACAAGACAAACGTATGCAGCTAAAAGTTGAAGACCTGAACCCCGAAAGCCTTAAGCCCCTTGCAGTGGTGGATCCTGGATCAAGGTTAGTCGTTAAGCTTTCAACTAGGTCTATTACAGAAGAGCTTGCTAAAAAATCTTCTCTTGATTCCAGTGTTCCGACTCCTTGGAAAAAATCAACTGATTCTAGCACTTCGATTGTAGGGAAGAAAAAGCCAAAGCACATTATGACTGATGCTGAAAAAGTGGCTAAGAATGCCAAAAAATCCAAGTCCGCTCCAAAGCCCAAGTGATGAAGTGCTTTGTTTTATTTTGATACTCAATCGGTCCGATATTGTTGCAGCGAGTGCGGCCCTCGCATTTTTTGCTAGATTTCCTTGTACAAACTCACATGTTTGTAAATAAAAATAGCTTATTTCCTGCAATGTCTGATAGTTGTTAGTTTAGTACTTAAGTGAAAATGCAAAAGCATGTCATATTAAAGTTATATAATGAAGTCATTGCTGAGGGGAATATGTGTGCACATATATGCCCCCAGTCAATTTTGGATAATTGAGCAAGAATTATTCAAGATTGATTAAAGTAAAAATCCAATTGCCCCCGATTCTCCGACGTGGCCATATTCCTTTCGTCACTGATGTCTATTCTTTCTAGCATCTTTATACTCTCCTGTCCCATAACCAGGTTAGAGTATCGTTGAGGCGGTCTCTCATCTGGGTGCACCTTCACGCCTCAAGGGACGTCATCTTCCTGTCCTTTATACTCTCTCCCGATTCTTGAGAGTTAGAGTTAAGAATGTTGTCTTCCCATTCTTTTGTGTTTTATCGTACAAACAATCATTTTATTCGCTCCTGCACATAGGTCATCTCCCACTTTCCAAATTTAATTTAACATTTTGTGTTTCATGGTCATGATAGAATAATTGTTGAAGATATAAATAATGCAGAAAAGTAAATGACACACGATATTTTTGTAGTGGTTCAGCTAAGTCATAGCCTACATCCACTTCATAATCCTTTGTTCATATAAACAGACTTTTTAAGGCAAGTCGTGCCTTTTTACATAGCATATAAAAACAAAAAGGATGACAATTCATATTTAGCTCAGATATCGTCGTAAGTGCTGAGCGTTCCAGGCTCTGGGAATCTCCTCACCGTCCACGGTCGTTAGCTTGAATGCTCATGTATCAAGCTTCCGTTGGATGGTGTATGGCCCTTCCCATTTTGGATCCAATTGGGTTGAAGGCGGGAAGACTCGTTTCGGTACTAGGTCTCCTGGTTCAAATGTTTTGAAGCAAACTTTCCGGTCATAATAACATGCTACTTGATGTCAACATCACGAGGCATGCAAGTCAGCTTCATCTCTTTTTCTTCAATCATATCAAGAGATTCTAGGAGGGGTGTTCTATTTGTCATCGGGTCATAATACGCAACTCGTTGAGACGGGACTTCTAATTCTGCCGGGATCACTGCTTCTGACCCAAAGGAAAGTGAATAGGGAGTATGGCCGGTAGTCATCTTAAAGATTGTCCTGTATGCCCATAAAGCTAGTGGCAACTCGTCTACCCATCTAGCTTTGGCCTGCTCCAACTGCTTCTTTAGAATTAATTTAATGACCTTGTTTATGGCTTTGATCTGGCCATTTGACTGCGGGTGAGCTACTGCAGTGTATCGTTTATCAGTCTTGTATTTCTGGCAGAAGTTTCTGAACTCGATGCTGTTGAACTGCGTCCCATTATCAGTTATGATGGTCTTCGGTATCCCAAATCGAAATAATATTTCTGACCACAAAACTGATCACATTCCTCGCCGTGATGGTTGTTAAAGGTTCAGCTTCCACCCGTTTTGTGAAATAGTCCACGGCAACGATCGCGTACTTAGCTCCTCCTCTGGCAATAGGTAACACTCCAATATTGTCAATCCCCACATAGCAAACAACCATGGGCTTACCATCGACTTGTGCTGAGTCGGAGGCGCTTTGGGAACTTTGGAAAATCTTTGACATCTGTCGCAGCGTCATGGATAATCAGCCGCGTCTTTATTCACGGTAGGCCAGAAATATCCATACCGTAATACTTTCTTTGCTAGGGTTTGGCCCCCAGTGTGGTCTCCACACTCACCTTCATGTACTTCTTGCAGTACACGTTTAATGTCGTCGTGTTCGATACACCATAATAGGGACACTGAAAACCTGTGGTGATAAAGGACGTCGTCCTGTAAAACGTATCTTACAGCCTTACGTCTTACAGCTCGCATTTCGCTCTTTTTCAACGGGAGGGTTCCATTTTTGAGAAAATTCTTGATCGATGTCACCCAGGATTCTCTCTCTGGTTCAACTTCCAAGGCTAGCTCCGCTTCCATTAGGTCGAAATTCGGTGATTCCAAAACCTCTATCGGAACCATTTCAGTTTCTTTAGGATTATCAGAACTTGCTAGCTTCGCCAGTCGATCTGCTTTCTGGTTTTCCGCTCTTGGAATGTGTTTTATGCTATAATGCTCCAAACTTCCCAACAACTCCTTTACCTTTTTGAGATAAGTAATGAGTCGAGGTCCTTTAGCAGTAAATTCTTCCCGAACCTGGCATACAACTATCTTGGAATCGCAATATATATTAGTGTCTTCACTCCCAATTCTCTGGCGAGTTTCAGCCCGGCAATCAGGGCTTCATACTCGGAATCGTTGTTAGTAGCAGCAAACTCTAATTGTAATGCATAGTAAATAGATCGTCCTTCAGGAGTTATTAAAACAACTCCGACGCTAGACTTTTGATCATTTTTGGCTCCATCCGTATGTAGCTTCCACGGACTAAGCTCTAACTCTTGGTCCAAAGTAACTACCTTGTCATCCACCGTTTCCTCTTCGGGAATTGTAAATTCAGCTATAAAGTCAGCCAACGCCTGCCCCCTTATTGATCTTCGTGGCTGAAAGTTCAAATCAAATTGACTCAGCTCAATGTTCCGTTTAAATAACCGCTCGAAGCTTCAGGTTTTTGCAACACTTGTCTCAAAGGTTGATCGGTATATACAACTATCGGGTATGCCTGAAAATAATGGCGACGTTTGCGGGATGCAATCAGTTGGCTTTAAGCAAGCTTTTCTATCTTCGGATGATTGCGTTCCGCAGCAGCTAGTTTTTTCTCACGTAATATACAGGTTTCTGGACTTTATCCTCGTCACGTACTAATGCCGTACTGACGGCGTGAGGTGATACCGCTAAATAGACGAACAAATCCCCATGTTCCACAGGCTTTGATAATATTGGAGGCTTTTCTAAGAAGTCTAATAGATTCTGGAATGCCTCCACACAGTCGGGAGTCCATTCAAAATTTCGCTTTCCTCGTTTTATGAGATCGAAGAAAGGTACACATCTATCTGTAGCTTTGGAGATAAACCTACTCAATGCAGTAACTTTTCCGGCCAAGCTTTGAACGTCTTTGATCTTGCGTGGTTCTTCAGTATCCCTTATTACTGCTATTTGGTTAGGATTTATCTCAATTCCTCGAGAACTCACAATAAACCCCAGGATTTTTCCAAATGCGACTCCAAACGAACTGTTTAGGGGGTTTAACTTCAACCCATACCTTCGAAGGATATTAAACATTTCAGCTAAGTCCCTTGTATGATCGGAAGACTGATTAGACTTCACAAGCATGTCATCCACGTAAACCTCCATGGTTTTCCTGATTTGATTATAAAACATGTGGTTGACCAGGCGCTGATATGTGGCTCCTGCATTCTTTAACCCAAATGGCATTACTACATAACAATATAACCCCAAGTCTGTTATGAAGCTTGTATGCTCTTGATCTAATATGTGCATAGGAATTTGATTGCACCCAGAATAAGCGTCCATGAAGGATAAAAGCTCGTGCCTGACCGTCGAATCTACTAGCTGATCAATTCTGAGGAGAGGAAAGCTATCCTTCCGGCAAGCCTTGTTCAAATCAAAAAAGTCGATACACGTTCGCCACTTCCCGTTTGACTTTTTGACCAGGACAGGATTTGATATCCAGTCTGGATATTTCGAATCCTTAATGAATCCATTATCTTTTAATTTCTCTACCTCTTCTTTTAAAGCTACTGACCGCTCTGGGCCCAACATCCGTCTCTTTTGTTTGGCTGGTGGGTGCTTTGGATTAATACATAAAGAGTGGCTCATGATGGCAGGCGAAATCCTGCACATGTCAGCGTGAGTCCAGGCAAACACATCCAGATTTTCCTTTAAAAAATCAGCCAACTCTTTCACTCGGACTGGATCTAGTTGCGAGCCGATCTTTAGTACTTTTGTCGAATCTATCTCATCAATAGGTATATCTACTGTTATTTCGTTGGCAGTTGCCTTCCTGTCCTCAGGTTCTCTATCCTCTCTGGAATCTATATCCTCGAGCACGTCTTAGGGCGACTCTCTTGGGTAGGACCCCTTAATTGCCATGTTGAGTTCTCCTTTGGAGGGGCGGAATCGTCCTTAGCTTCTATATTCAACCCCTTTGTTAACATCTTTAACTCCGTCATGTAACAAGATCGTCCCGTAACTTGGTCTCCCCTCATCACCCCAATTCCTGAGTCAGTCGGGAATTTAAGCAGCAAGCACCAAGGTGCAATACATGCCCTAAACTCGGCAAGGGCCGGTCGGCCTAGGAAGGCATTGTAGGGCGACTTCACATCCAAAACTACAAATGGCAGGATCTTTACTCTCTAGCGATCTCCCTTCCCTAATATGACTGGTAATTCCACATAGCCCATCGGAGCCGTCGACACTCTGTTGAAGCCACGTATCCATCCTTCGCATGGCTTTAAATCTTTTGCTTCGAGTCTCATTTGTTCGAAAGCTTTCTTGAAGAGGATATTGACCGAGATCTCGTTGTCCACTAACACTTTATGGACTAACGCAGGGCCAATTGTTGTGGTAATCACTAGTGGATCGTCAGTTGGAGATTGAACTCTGGGATCATCTCTATTGCGGAATACGACGTCGTCTGACATCGTCTTTTGTTGTTTTACTGGAGTAATGTCTTCGAGGCTACTACATTCTCCTACCTCAAAATGCTTGGCGGCGTTGACGTACTGATCCATTATTTTAAAACTATGACCAACTAGGTGAGGTCCACCTATAATAGTATTAATGACGATCCCCTTACCTTTTGCCTGGGCTGTGGGTTTTGAAGTAGGTTGGTTTTGGTCCGGGGCTTGTCCCCCTTGCCCCCCTGTCCCTTGGGGCGACCTTGTACTCGTCTAACTTCCCTTCCAGCAGCAATCCTTCGACAATATCTCTTAGATGACGGCATTCATTGGTGGAATGACCGTGGGTTCCATGAAACAAGCAAAACTTTCCTGTTACGATCTCTTTCTCAGTGGAGTCTCTGGGCGGTGGTTTTTTGTACTGCAATATGCTATATGTATCCAAGTAAATATTCTCCAATGTATCATTTAACGGTGTATAATTTTCGAAAGTATGGAATCTAGGACTATTACTAGAGCTATTCCCCCGGTTTCTGTTTCGTCTATTGTCGTTCCCATTTCTGTTGCTATTACCCCCGATCTGGTTGCCAACATTTACTTCCACCTTCCCTGAGTGTCACCAGATTGTTTCACAGCAACATTACTCTGGATACCTTCCCTCAAGGCCCTTTAGGACTTTCTCTTCTGATTTGCATGAGATTCTTCTCGCCTTAAGTGGATATTAGCTTTTTCATAGAACAATTCTCTAGTAGGAGGCGGTTTTCAAGACAAGTAATCCCCGAACTCTGTGTCAGGATCTACTCTTTTTATCAAGGCCATTAGGATAATGGGCTCATAGGGATCACTAACTTCGGTAATGGCTAGGTTGAAGCGATCCAAATATGACTTCAAAGATTCTCCTGGGGCCTGTTTAATCCGTGACAATTCTATAATGCTCTTGGACTTTCGGGCATGAAGTCGAAACTGATTCATGAAGCGCTCACTCAATTCTGTGAAATTTGATATCGACCGAGGGGGGAGTCGGGTGAACCACATTAACGCCATGTCTTCAAGATAAATTGGAAAATCTTTGCATTTTACGGCATCTGGAGCTGCTGCCGCATTCATGAACCATGCATACCTCATCAGATGCTGCCCTGGGTCCGTTCTTCCAGAATATCAAACCATATGGGGCAAGTTAAATCACCGAGGGAACAGGAAATCCAGTATATCATCCGTGAACGGGGTATGACTTCGCTCAATGCCCCAATCTTCATTAGTATACCGTCGGCTTTCAGACATAATCTGGCGCACCATTGCCCATACATCGGCATTTGTTAATGTATGCATAGACTCTCTAGGTCTGATGTTTGGATTACCCCTGGGTTCCTGATCAGGATATAACCTCCTATTTTAGCGGCAGCTACTCTACATTGCTCTCTGCGCTCCCAGTCGATCTCAGGAGGTAGAGGTTGAAGAAGTCGCTGCTGCGTAGGGTTGGTAATATTAGGATCCCTGTGTAGGACGTGGGATCCACGCATGGGTAGCAACATAGGCTGTTGTAGGCTTGGGTCATAAGGCCCCAATACACGAGCGACGTCTTCTCGAGATCCTAAAGATCCAAAAGTTAACTGATCGAGGTTCTGAGGTCGTTCAAGTGGCCTTCTCTCACGAGGGCGTCCCTCATTTGAAGAAGACGGATCATCTGTCGCAAGGCGGCGTGTTGGGGAAGGAGTCTTCTGCCTTCGAAGCTCCTGTAGTTCTCTACCCATAGTGATCATGTTTTCCAGCATGCGAAGGTTGTCACGCCTATCGGCTTCCAATGCTTCCTTAGTGCTCTGGAGCATGTCAAGAAAGCGTGAAAAATCTCCCTGTGTAATGGGTGCAGATGGATCAGGCTGAACATTAGTCATCGTGGCTGGAATCGGACCGTTGGTGGGAGCTCGAGTAGAAGTTCCATCTTTATTCGGGTTCGGATCGGATCGGTGCGCAGTGGCCTGGCCGGAGCGGTTCGGATGGGGAGAGTGAGTGACTTCAACCTCATTAGACCGGATCGGAGTCTTCCATCCGATTCGGACCCTCTTGATCGGAGCGGTCTGTCCAGAGCCTTGAGCACGCGACCTCGTTAACACGATGCCTTGTTGATCTTCTCTAGCATCGTTTCCCCTAGCGCCTTGCACTTCTTTTCCTTTTATCTTAGCCATAATACTCGATTCTTCAACAGTTAGTCAACAAGTACTTAAAGATGTCAGAAACAGAGGATTAACTTCTTTGAACTTGAGGGTCCAAATAGTAGAATGATAATCCCAAAAGGCTGAGAATTCAAAGATTTCTCAGTGAAAGCACCAAAATGTTAGATCCAAAATTGGCTCTAACACCCAAACAAACAAAGATTCTAATAAGATGAAAATTGAAACGAAGAAAACACACAATTTATAGTGGTTCTACATTAATTAGCCTACGTCCACTTTTCTTCTTTTTTGATTGATATCTTGAAGGCGAGTACAACAATGATTTTCACTCAAATCTCACTCGTTTCATACATTGATTCACTCAATTTCCTTTGCAATATGGCTTGAAAGATGATTCTCGGCTGAATAAGTTGATGGAATTCGGGTTACAAAGGAGTTTCAATCCTGGAAGTGCGAAAAGATCCCTTTAAATGCCTCTTGATGGAGTATTTATAGGTGTAAAATCCTCCTGGAACCGGAACGGTTCGGGCCCATGTAGCCTTCATCCCGCCACTTTTGGGTTCGGATGGATTCTAGTGAGGACAACACATCTGGTTAGTGGCTATCGTGGGTAGAACGTGTGCGTAACCGCCCCAATTCTTAAGTAGAACGTGTGATTGAAGCTGTTGACATCCTGGGCTCGGATCGGATAGACTATTAAATGGGGTTCGGATCGTCCTTGCTATTTCCGATCCGGTCCGGTCTGCGTCCTTTCCTTTATTGCTTTGTGCTGGTTTGTCTCTGCCCAAAGAACACCTGATCCGATCCGAATGTTTGGCAGAGTGTTCTTCATTATTTGATTCTTTAATTTTGTGTAGCCTAGTTCACAAAGTAGGCTAACATCAATCTTCATTAATAATTTTGGAATATATTTTCTTTGACATAAGACATCTCTGTGATTGAGTTCCTTTGAACTTCAATCCATGAAAGTTTGATACTTCATTTAAGTCTTTGATTGGAAATTGCTCATCCAAGTAATGTGTTAACTTCTTTATTTCGGTATCATTGTTACCTGTCACAATTAAATCATCAACATAAATAAGTTTGTATATAGTGTAATCCTTCCTCCTTTTAATAAATAAAGAGTTGTCAGCTTTTAAGTATTGATAGCCCGGTGAAGCCAGAGCTGATTTTAATATCTCAAACTAGATCCTTGGGGCCTGTTTTAAACCATAAACTGACGTGTTCAGGTTGCAAACATATTTTGAATTCTTACCTTTCTGGTTGTTGCATGTAGATTTCCTCATGTAAAATACCATTGAGGAATGCATTATTTGCATTTAAATGCTTTATTTTCCAGTTATTACTCGATGCAATAGTAAATATAAGTCTGATAGTGGGTGGTTTAGCCATATAGAAAATGTTTCACTATAGTCAAAACCATACTATTGTGTGCATCGCTTGTCTACAAGTCTTGCTTTATATCTGTTCACTGAGCCATCTGGATTTCTTTTTATCCTATAAGTCCATTTGCATCCAATCAAATTTTGTTTGTTGGTTGTTGAACAATTTCCCAAGTTTGGTTATTAATAAGAGCTTGGTATTCTTCATTCATTGTTGCTCTCCACTGTTCATGTTTTACAGCTTGTTCATAAGTAATTGGTTCATTTGAATCGATTGTGGCAACATATGTTTTTGGTTTAAATATTCCACTTTTGAATCTGGTTATCATTGGATAACTAGAATCAGTAAGTGGTTTATATGATTGTTGGTTGCTCCCATAAATGATGTTGTCTTCCTCTAGTAATTGTCTTGATGAATTGCTTGTACCCTCTTCAGTTTGATTTTCATCCTTATTGGCATTGTTTTCATTTTCTGATTGTTGAGGTAAAAAGTTGGCTAGGCTAGGTGGTTCAGACTCGCATTATTGGATGCTTCAGCTTCAGTAGTGTCTACGTAGAATAAGCATCAGCAACCACTTTGTTATCAGTTGGATGCAAATTATTATGAATTTGAAGGATATCAGGTATACAGATTTTTTCATTCAAAATTTTGTTAGTAGTTTTGATATTTGAACTATTGTATGGGAATACAGTTTCATTGAACACAACATGCCTACTAATGAAAATCCTTCCATTCTCATCAATACATCTATATCCTTTTTGTTTGGTTGCATAACCATTGAAAGTGCATGGCCCTGATATAAAATTTAACTTGTTAGAGTTATAAGGCCTTTGATATGGAAAGCATAAACAACCAAATGTCTTTAGACTGTGATAATATGGTTTAAAATTATCAGTTTTTCAAGTGGTGTTTGATCATTTAACACTTTAGTTGGCTTCCTATTAATGAGATATACTGCAGTGTTAAATGATTTAGACCATAATTTAAGTGGTAAAGATGAATAAGCTAATAATGTTAAAGCAGACTCTATAATATGTCTGTGCTTTCTTCCAACCAATCCATTTTGTTCTGATGTGTAAGGACATGTGGTTTTATGTATAATTCCCTTATTTTTGAAATTATTATTAAGGGTTTTATACTCAGTTCCACCATCAGTTTGTATTATTTTGACTTTGGGGTTGAATCGATTTTCAGTCATAGTAAAAAATGTTACAACAATATCACGTGTTTGTGACTTGGCTTTCAGAAAATAAATCCATGTATATCTACTGTATGCATCAACAAATGCACATAATATTTATATCCATAATCAGCATTTATGGGTGCAGGTCCCATAGATAAGTAGCAACATGATCAAATGGTTTTGAGTATGTAGTTAGAGAATTGTTGAAGGGTAATTTGTGATGTTCACCCATCTTACGGTAAGTGTAGACATAGGGAATAATAATATCATCATAAGCAATATTGTCTTCACCAAAAATATTTTTAACTACATTTATACTTGGGTGTTCTAGCTTATAATGCCACATATCAAAAACATTTTGTATTGTGATTGTTTTTCTATATCACAGATGCATAGCATGATTTCTCACTTGTAGGGTTATCTTTTCCACCATGATTTATCATACAGAGTCCATTGTCAACATTACCCTACAAGAGAATATCATTTGTTAGCATGTATTTGATAAATAGTACTTGGGATAAAATACAAAGTATACATTATTATCTTTTGCAAACTGTGATACACTCATTATATTTTTCTTAATTTTAGGCACCCTTGATAAATTTTGTAGAAATAGTTACCTTTTTTCATTTATCAAAGCATTGCCAGTATGAGAAATTGAAATACACTTACCATCCCCCATGCTTATTGGCTGTTTGCCGTTGTACTCTTTATTTCCTAGATTGATATTGTCAAGATTGCATGTCATATGATTTGTTGCCCCTGAATCTGGATACCAATTATCATCTTGAATATGTCCAGCTTTGGCAGTTTCATTTTCATTATAGCCTTTGTTGTTACCTACTCTAGTAGAGTTCTCATGAATAATTTTGTGCCAAATTTACATTTGGATTAGTTCCTTTCTGATTATTATCACTTTGATTTGGCACAAAACTTGAGTTATATCTAAAGTAACACTTGAAAGCAATATGTCGATTTCTTTCACATATTTGGCAGTTGGCCTTATTATCGGGGTTCCATCTACCCCTTCCTCTTCCTCTGCCATTATAACCACCTTTTTGACCAGAGAAATTAACTTACTACCTTAATCTTTAACATTTGCAGCATAATTAAGTGAGTATTCATTTTCAGAAGAATTTTTGTTTTTTTATTCTTGCTTCATGTGAGAGTAAGATAGAACTGACATCATCCAGTGGTGGTGTTGCTTTCTGAGTCGTGATAACAGCCACCGCTGCCTCATATCCATCTCCTTATCCGTTGAGTAGTGAAAAAATTTGTTTAGATTCTTCAATTTTACTACCTGTTGCATGAAGCATATCACATGTATTCTTTATTTAGGTAATATATTCCCTTATGCCCATATTTTCTTTCTTGCAGTTTTGCAATTGTCTCTTGTAGAACAATGCTTTGGCTGCTGATTGAGAATTAAATGTTCTCTCTATAATTAACTAGATGTCATTAGCAATTTGACATCCTATTACTTGATACAATAAATTTGGGCTTATTGAGGAAAGTAGCTAAGCACGTAGTAACCTTTTCTGTCTGTAGTACTGATTACACTACGCTATAAACGGCTTAATGCAACAGAAAAAAATTGTTGACAAAAGCCCAAAAAATGTTAGCATTGGTCTTTGACAACATTTTTCGGGTGATGCAATTTTCACCATTGCTTCAGACCTCAAAGACAACATTTTGACTATCTGCAACAACATAACAAATATTGTTACAATAGACCCCTATTTAGGTCTATAGCAACATCCTTAGGTGTGTGTAGCAACATTCCAAAAATGTTGCTATAGGTATTTATATTAATTTTTAAATATATATATATATATATATATAACAAAAGGAGAATTAAATGCTACTACATAGAATTAAATATTCAAAGAGTATTTTTATTCAAATAAATATTTTATTTCAACATTTGAAATAGTACATATTTCTAACTCCACCATTTACAATTCATTGTTAATAACATAGTCAATCACATATATAGATATTCCCCACTACATCACCCAGTTTACCCATTACATATTTAGTTCCAATTTATACAGACACTGACACCGACAAATATACGCCGAGCCAAAGGCGAGCCAAGAACTAGGTCCAGGCGCAGCGTCGGTGGTGGTCCAGGGCCCCACAGTCCCGGTGGAGATCATGTGTACGACGATCTTTGCCATTCACAGCTACCATCATAGCGATACGATGAGAGCACTCAACTATTTGTGCAGGTTCATGTCCAGTAGTATGCGTATGAAAATGCAAAATACATAAGGGGAAAACATTTTTCTATAATGAAAGAATTGAACCGTTTAGTAAATGTGTACATATAAGCGTAACTTTCAACTTGCTAATGTAAAGAAATACATAACGTAATGAACATTACTTTTTATCCTTAAGGACACCATATTCTCAAGGCTTTCCAAATGCAATTATGTGAAGTTTTTTTGCTGCATGAAAATATGAAAAACCTATATCATTAAGCAAAATCTTCATCGGTTGAAAAGAAATATATACAATTAGATTAATAAAAAAAATAAACAAATGACTAACAAAAAATATATTATCCAAGATTTTGGTTATTTATCCAAGAAGTAAGATTCTTTTCTTGTCACGTTTAGGCTTTTTTGGTGTAGACAGTTCAGGGTTCATTACGACATTATTGCAAACACTTTGTTGGCATGAAGATGTTAGTGGTGTTTTAGAGGGTATGGGAAGACTGGGGAGTCTGGCACCACATTTACATCATCCAAAAGCTTTTAAACATTTTCTACATTCAGTTCCTCGAGGGCACAGGACACAGTAACCCCAATCAGGTTTAAAGAATAACCTGAGGCTAACACAACAGCATAATAAATGTGCACATATCTGGTGACAACAGATGAGTGAGAACCTAAAGCATCGGCAAGACCCGCATCGTTGGAAATACATCCAGATCCAGTGACCCCCCTCACTGTACGAAGAGGGAGTGGAGATGGTTTTGAAATGAGTTGACGAGGTGGAGATGGTAGAAAAGGGCGATGATAAACCAAAGTGGAGAACCGCCATTAATATCTTAAATCGCAGAGCTACCATTGATAAATCGAAGTTTTTTCTCAATTGAAAAAGAAACAAAGGAAAATAGGGTTAATTATGTTTCAGCGAAAAAATGAAAATTTAGGGCAAAGGAGCTGAGGCGGTGAACGAAAATCAGGTCGATGTGAATTAGTAACGTGGACCGTTGGATCGTACTCACGTGGATTAGTAACGTAGACCATTGGATCTATAGCTACTGCAACATCGTATTAATACTATGCTAACACCTTGAAGCGAGTGTTGCACTGTATTAGATTGATGTGGATCGCCGCGTAGGATATGGAAATGTCTACTATAGCAACATGGTACCAAAATGTTGCATCGTGTTACACTTGTTTAGTTAGAGCAACAATATTTATGGCTAAGGTAATACAAAAAATATAACGTTGTAGTATGACCAAAATATTATAGTTATCATGACATTTTATATGGCAACACATTGATTTTTTTTTCTTTAGGCCGTTTATGACATAATGTTATATGCTTCATTACTGATGACTCTATTATCATTATCAGTGACAAATTTTGGAGGTATTGGCAGGGTTCCAAGATGTAACCTTCGATTCCATAGCCTTGAATGGCTGTTTCTACTTGAAGTTTCCATAACATATAATTGTTCTCGTCCAATCGAACAATAATCAGTTGGCTTTGGGGATTTACGACAATCTTGATAAATTGCTCCGCGGCTTGTGCATCAATAGATGTTGCAGAATTTCCTTCAGAAGCAGTTGCGTGACTCATGATGAAATCAAATTAACAAATCAGGTACGAACATTGTAATTGGGGCTTTAAATTGACAATTTTCAGAAATTTATTGCAATTTTGAACTTCAATATGATGAAATATTTCTTATTTCTGTTTTGAAATAAGAAATCTGATTGTTTTTCTTTATTGTCACAATTTCTTAAAGTTTTTGATTGGCTTTAGCAATGCAGTTTCGTTTTTCCTGAATTATCTATTTTATGCTGTTGATGAAACCCAACAATATACACGAATAAAATGAACTCAATGATGAGATTAAATCTCAGATGAGGCAATGAATCCAGATGATGAGATTTCTCTGATGGATTCAATATTCATGCCCATAATCTAATTAAGCTTTGCAGATTTGCTGAATTGGCTTTGATATCATGTTAAACTTTGGAGAAACTGATCGATTGAGATGCAAGAATGTAATAAATAAGTGATTGAAGATGAGGAAGTTTTATTGATCTTGAATGAATATGTTTACAGTACGTTACATTGTATTTATATACTTATGTGGGAAAAATAAAGCAAATGGGACGAAAGGACCTGAATCCCAAATATAATACAATATTAAATAAAAAGCGGTGAACAAATATACACAATTTATTATATCGGCTGCTCTTATTTCATATTTTATTGTCGAAAACAAATTAGTATTTCATATAGTCCTATATTCTTTTGCCTAGTGGAGGATGTGATGATATGATCTATTTGTCAAACTATGTTTGATATTTTCCCATTAGAAGAAACCATGCAGTAAATTTGGAAGAAAGATTCAATGGTATTTCAGCTTTATAACATTATAATTTTTTGTAGCCACTCTATATGATATATGTGATTTAATCTTAGTAAGCTATATATGGATAGAAAACTCAGGCAATAAGCAACTTATAATATATACAACCCTCAATATTAAATGTGAAAATAAAATGAATTAGAAACCATACCCAAGCAACAAGATTTTGCTCTTCAGCGGGTTTTGATTCAACCAACTCAAACTATGAACTTTATTTACAAGGTTACCCATTTGTCTGCTAAAGTTGATAGCTCCAAGCAAAGAAGCTTGCTTTAGTGCACATAATAAAAAAAATACATGACTTACATATAAGTATGATCCAGTAAAATAACCATTGGTTAGAACAATTTTGTAGTTTATTCTAAGTTGCACTTTCAATGCCAACGTTCTTATCATCATAAAAATGCCTCTGCAAACAAAATGCAATTTACTAAGTGACATCCGCAATGACTTGAAAATATCACTAGAGCGATCAAGTGGGAACATTGATTTTTATCACTGCTTCACTGCAATTTCCAACTGCCATACTTAAGCAACTTTACTTGAAATATGAACAGTAAAAAAAGTTGGAGGGTTTGGGCGTTTGAAGTTAAATTTGATCATTCTAGTTTAATATTTGATAAAATTTAGTTGTCGATGTTGAAATAAGAAATAAGGAATTAATTTTTTAGTTATGATGCCTTATTAACATCTAATTTTTAAGTAATATTTTAAGATATAGTAAAATACATCAAGTTACATAAAATAACTTATAATTATAGCTCCATCAAAAATTTAATCTATGTACACTCTTAAGGGAGGGAAAGACGGAGCAACTATCTATATCATTACTTCAAGTAGTATTTAGTTGTAACATTTGACAATTTTATTTGATGTCTGAATAGTAAAAAGTATAAGTACATAGAAATTTTAAGTTAAATTTGATCCTTTTTAAGTTATTGATCAAATTTAGTCATCGGAAACAAAAAGTTCATTTTTTTAATGATGCTTTTTTTTATTATTATGCCTTGTTAACATCTATCTAAAAGTTGTTCACAACTCAACTGCGTCAAGTTGCATAAACAACCTTTGATCATTTTCTTTACTTAGAAGTTGTTTTTAAAAGAAAACTTTAAGAGGAAAACCAAAAGATTTTATATGCGTATGTCCCCTTTTACAATTTTTAGAAACCAAAGAATTGTTTCAGTCATAGTAAAACTGACCTCAAATTCGGATTTCCCATGAATCAGCATATCTTCGGTTTTATACGCATCTTTAAATGAGCCTATAGAATCCATGATCTACTTTTGAAATTGGCCAAATTCTCCATACTATGACTTGCTTGATTTTTCGGTCTGCTTTTGTCATCTTTGAAGTGAGTATCAAACAAAATGTTAATGCCTAAGGTCACTAGTATGACTCCAATTGCTAGCAAGTTATGAAAACATGAAAACTAAATGTAAAGCATGAATCATATGAAAATTAAATAAGGGAATTTGTAATAAATCTAAATATTGGAAATCGATTTGAATTAATCTTAATGCATCCAAACAAACTTATATTACAACTTTTTAGACTAAAATCTGGCACTAACACCCAAATGCAGATCACAAATCACATAATGTAGAAAATAGTAAAAACAAAGGGAACACACGAGATTTTTATAGTGGTTCGGTTGTAAATGTAGCCTACGTCCACTTTATAATCTTATTATTATACTGACAGATTACAGGAATCAGTTACATGCAGACACACATTCCGTGTGTTAATTGAGATTATAAGAGGAGAATTTAAATGTAGGAAGATGCAAAGTCCTTGCACTTCAGTAATGGTGGAAGCCGTGAAGAAGAATGGCCAAAAGTCCATGAAAATGTCTTCGAATGGTGTATTTTTAGTTGTTTCCTGATACCGATTCGTGAGACACGTGGTACGCATCTCACGTCCAGAAATCCCCTCCAAGTTGTCATATGACATGTGTAATAAGATCCATGCAAGTTGGAGCGAAAATAGCCATCAGAATAGGCCAAAACCGAGTGCAACGAGCGCAGGCCTGGGTGGTTCGTGATCATGGTGCATGATCCCCATGTACACCACGAACGGGATGGCGATCTAGAGTGGAGAAACTGGAGTAGTGAGCCCACGAACGGGTCGTGGTCCAGGAGTTCACCATGAACGGGTCGTGGTCCAAAGGAGCCTTCACGAGCCGGGGATGGTCCATGAGCCAAAGGGGCGAGCCGGATCCTTGCTCATGAATCGAGGTGGGTCCCACGAGCTGAGGTGGGTCCGACGAGCCAGTCCAAGTTGTAGGATTTCGATGCTTCATCCAAGCATTTACTGATCGATGCCAAATTACACCCGTCCACGGAAACGGGTGTAACTTCCAAACCATAAGTCCGATTGAGCTAAATGAATCTCTACCTAAATCTAATTCAGAGGGCTACAAGAGTTATAAAGCTCACTTCGTCATTGCTATTTTCGGGCCCAAAAGAGGTCATATAATAGGAGTTTCGGGCCATTTTACGTTGATGGTATGATTTCGGCCAAATTGCTCTATGTCTTCTGACGTTGTTTCCACTGCTTGAGCATGTTACTATTCTGGAATTCCATGTGTGACAGCTTTGACCAAAAAGTGCGTTACCACGTTTGCTCCCCAGAGCATATCTTGTTGACTAAAGGAAGATGTGTTCTGGATAATCCGAGAAATCCATGCTCTAAAGAAGTCCAGAAGTTTGTACTTGCAAGAAGACAAGATATATGATGCTAGACTAATTACTAGACGGCCTTACCAGCGTAAACCGTCCGAGAGATGTTAAAGGAGTTCCAAGACGGTCTTACTGGAGTAAGACGACCAAAGAAAAGCAATGAAGGTTCCAAGACGGCCTTACCGGAGTAAGACGACCTAGCAAAAGCTATGAAGATTCCAAGACGGCCTTAACGGAGTAAGACGAACAAGGAAAAGCAATAAGAATTTGTTTATACTAGACATATCCAGTTAGGAGCTGGAGCTCAATATTTATACTGGACGGATCTAGTTAGGAGTCGGAGCTCATGTCTGTTTATACTGGACGGATCCAGTTGGGAGCCGGAGCCCAATACTTATTACTAATTCATGAAAATGCAGTGGTCGTTAGTCGAACACGACTAGAGACCACAAGCTGGTTCCATGCGTGTGGGCTGATATGGCCACTTTTATTTCATGCAGAGAAAATAAAGAAGGGCGAGAAGTCGCCTATAAGCCTAAAAACATGAGCTGCGAACCGAAGTTCGGCGGACTGAAGAGATCCGCTGAATGGTATCAGTTAATGATAATCCCGCGATTGCTCGATCCAGGATCGTTCCCTCTTTGGGGAATAGATGGTGGCAGTGCAGGTGTGGGCATTGTTGGTCTCGTGACGTACTTGGGCAGCTCTCCTTGTCTGATCTGATCCTCAATCAAATCTCGCAAATGTCTGCAGTCATCAGTGTTATGACCTTCCACGTCATGAAATATGCAATGCCTTCCAGAGTTGCATTGTGCTAGTGTTGGCTCCCTCTTGGGAGGCCTCACGTAGGAGGCAACAACCCCTGTATCCACATAGATGTTGCTCAGAGTGTCGTTCAGTTCAGTGTATCTTTCATATTTGGGCCCTCTCCGGAGCTGAGTGTTGCGTTCATTCTTGACGTCGGCTTTTCCTTTGCCTTTTCCAGAATTAGACGGTTCTCCGTCCTTAAGAATATTGACATCGAGAATACGCTTCTTAGAAATTGCATCTTCTTGCCGCAGAAATCTATCTGCTTCAAGGTAGAATTCGTCGACATTTTGTGGCAGATCTCGGTACAAGGAATTTTTGAACTCTAAGTTATCCAGAACGCCGAATACCGCTGCCATCAATGCCATGGATGGTTCAGGGCGATCAACTGATGTTGCTGCAACGTTGAATCTTTCTAGACGCAGAGTTTCTCTGGGCCTCTACTTGATTGTAGTGAGTGACATGATGTTCTTGGGTTATGTAATGTGAACCCGAAATTGTTCAATGAAGCGTGCGACCAACATGTTCCAACTGCTGATAGATTCAGTTTCTAGCTGTCAAATCCACATAGCGGCTATATCGGTCAAAAAGAGAGGAAAGCACTTTGCCATGATGATTTCTGATGCCGATTGAACTTCCATATTCCATTTGTAGTGCATCAGATGCAGGGTATTCCGTTGTAGGACTCTAGTTGTGGAAGTTTGAAATCTAGGGGATGACGAGAATTCCTAATTTCCCGAGTGAAAGGAGTGTGGTTGACGTCATCCAAGTCATTCTGATAAGTGTGGCCTCTTGAGAGGCGTTCAATCAGATCTGCTAGCCGATTTCCTTCAAAAAGTTGTTGCAAGTTGCCAAGATCAGAGCTGGTGCCCCCAGCGTTGAATGCAAGAGAGTGCGGAAGCTACTGGTTAGCTGCTGGGAGCGGGTCGCGATTCGCGGCTCGTGGTTCGATGAGGTCGGTTCGCGATGCCAGGTCGTGAAGTCCGGGTCGTGAGGCCGGGTCGTGGAGTTCGGCTTGTGAGCCAAGGGGGTCGCGGCTCGTGGCTCGTGGCTCGTGGGGGGCGACCCGACCCAGTCATGGGTCCCCATCACGAGCCGCTCCCTGTTACTGCTGAGTGGTAATGTGTACTCTTGTATCAATCCGATCTAGAGCCAAAGTTGGTTGAACCTGACCATTTCCAGGAACGAGGAGATTGCCCCCGAGTCTAGGTGATGCACGAGCCGCTTATATTGCCTCATTTCCGATGCGTTGATCGTTGCTCGACCTTCCATCCATTCGAGCGAAGAATCCATCGATCATCTCCTGTTGCTTCTTGAGGAGATCATCTTTCTTTGCTATTTGATCTCTCAATTCAGCAAGAACGCCGTCCATTTCTTCTCGAGTCAGGTATGTCGACAGGTTTTTGTGAGAGGAAGCTTCCTGGATTGCCTCGTTTCTCGTTCCTTCGGCCTCAGCAACTTTAGTACGGGAGAAAGATTCATCCTTCTTTCTTTTAACCATTGATCCAATAGCCAAGCAAATCAATTCCTTTAGAGCTAGAAATTGAAGTAGTATCATGTGTCCACTACCTGGCATGCCAAAATGTTAGACCAAAATCTGGCACTAACACTCAAATGCAGATCACAGATCGCAGAATGAAGAAAATAGTAAAAACAGAGGGAACACATGAGGTTTTTATAGTGGTTCTGCTATAGATGTAGCCTACGTCCACTTTATAATCTTATTGTTATACTGACAGATTACAGGAATCAGTTACATGCAGACACACAATCCACGTGTTAATTGAGATTATAAGAGGAGAATTTAGATGTAGGAAGATGCAAAGTCCTTGCATTTCAGTAATGGTGGAAGTCATGAAGAAGAATGACCAAAAGTCCATGAAAATGCCTTCGAATGGTGTATTTATAGCTATTTCCTGATACCGGTTTGTGAGACACGTGGCACACATCCCAAAAATCTCGAAATGTGGTGGAAAACGTCCAGAAATCCCCTCCAAGTCGTCATATGACATGTGTAATAAGATCCATGCAAGTTGGAGTGAAAATAGCCCTCAGAATTGGTCGAAACCGAGTGCAGTAAGCGCAGGCCCAGGCGGTTCATGATCATGGTGCGTGATTCCCATGTGCATCACGAGTGGGGTGACGAGCTAGAGTGGTGAGCCCACGAATGGGTCGTGGTCCAGAAGTCCACCACGAATAGGTCGTGGTCCAGGGGAGCCTTCACGAGCCAGGGATAGTCCACGAGCCAGGGGGCGAGCTGGGTCCTTCCTCATGAATCGAGGTGGGTCCCACGAGCCGAGGTGGGTCCCACGAGCCAGTCCAAGTTGTAGGATTCTGATGCTTCGTCCAAGCGTTTGCTCATCGATGCTAAATTACACTCGTCGATGGAAAAGGGCTAACTTCCAAACCATAAGTCAGATTAAGCCAAATGAAAGCTCTACCTGAAGATAATTCAGAGGGCTACAAGAGTTATAAAGCTCAGCTCCGTAATTGCTATTTCCGGGCCCAAAAGAGGTTATCTGATAGGAGTTTCGGGTCATTTTACGTTGATCGTGTGATTTCGACCAAATCGCTCTATGTCTTCTGACGTTGTTTCCACTGCTTGAGCATGTTACTATTCTGGAATTTCATGTGTGACGGCTTTGACCAAAAAGTGCGTTAACACAACTGTATTTATAAATAGAGAACCAAATAAATTCTTGTTCATAATTAAATTGGGAAAAACTTCAAATCTAAAACATAATAAGAGGGCTATGAATCAGCAACATGATACTTGATATTTGAAATAATACAAAGCTGGATGTAATTATATGTGGTAGATAACTCATCGAGCAAATTCCCCGAGAAGCAAACTGTATTTATAAGTACAGAACAAAAAAACATTTTTTTTGCATAAATGAATTAGGAAAAACTTCAAATATAAAACATAATAAGGAGGGTTATGAATTAGCAGCACGATACTTGATTTTCAAAATTGCACATACCTTTATAAGTGGTAGATAATTCATCGAGGCAATTCCCAGAGAAGCGATTTGTTTCTTGAAAAGGAAGATGTCGGTTATTTACTACTCGCCTATTGGCACTATTTTCTAGGTTTATCAGATATAGAAATTTGGGAACGGATCCAAGGAAAGGAGGATGGAAAGATATTGAATAATGCGAACGTTAGATGGAACTGGAATCGAATAAAGCGAAGATTGTATAGTTAAAAATTTTGAAACGAGAGGAGAAGAATATAGGAAGACCTCTGCTAATGTCAATTCGGCGAATCATCCTTCATCTACAAATCAATCAACGTCTAATTCCTCCTTTCCATAGTTCATGAAGAGGGACTATGCTTCTCTTCGTAATTCCCTCCCTAGAAATGCGGGTGCTTTCCAAACTCAACACTTCGACATTCCTAGGGATGACATTCCAAAAATGACTCCTGATTCAGTCAGATATGAGGTAAGAAATACTGGAGTGATTACTTGGTGGGCTTTTTCCTGGATGACACTTCTTCGTATCCTTTGCTGGTAAATTTCTTAAACCGATTTTGAAAATTAGACAGTGAAGTTAGTATTAAATTAGATGGAGTTCATTTCTTTTTCAAGTTTTCTAATGAATCAGAAAGAGAATTTTTTTTTGAAATCTGATCCAATTTTCATAAAAGGATGCATGTTCATCATAACTAGATGGGATCCATCTATAGGAAACTCATAGGCATAGATTAGAAAAGTTCCAGTTTGGGTTCACTTCTGTTGCATTCCAACTATACTATGGACATTATTGGGTATAAATTGGTTAGCTTGTCATGTAGGGAGATTGATATGCTTTGATAGTTGCACTGAAAAGTTGCAGAGATTTAGGTTTGCCAAAGCTTTAATTGAGATCTCCTCGGAGATTGATCTCCTTGATAAGATACTGGTAGGTGGTTTAGGCAAAGAGTGCCCTTCAGTCAAGTTAACCTATTATTGGAAACCCAAAGTTTGTACTACATGTAAGGTATTTGGTCATGCAATAGAAAGTTGTGAATTCAATACCAAGGAAGAATTTGACAGTGGAAATCATGCAAAGGACTTCGATTATAATTCTTATGACCACCCTTGACTGTTTAATAGGGAGACCTCAGCTAATGTTAACCAAGGAAAGTGGACGTCTGTTAATACAAGGGATTCAAAGTATTGGAGAAGGAAAGGAGTTCCTAATAATAAGGATGATAATGTTGAAACAGATGTGTCAAAGGTAAATGAAAATCCTTTTAATGTTTTGGAAGCTGATTTAGATGGTAACAGCAACACTGATGAGTTTAATGCAGAGGTACAAATTAATAGTAAAGAGGCAGATCCTGTAAATGGAAGTACAGCTGATACTGCAGCTGGGTTGCAATCACAAGTGAACATGTCTAATGATACTGAAGATCTGAATATTGTGGATAATAATGGCGCACAATTTGGAGATGGTCAAGATTCGATGGGTAACTTATTTGACGAAAACGCAGACAATGTTGAGCCGTCAGCAAAATCTGATAAATGCACCTCCGGTTCATTAGTTATGTCCATTGTTGTATTAAATGCAAGCTCATCTAAATCCTCTCCTTATATCAATTTATCTTGTTCATCGTCCTTTATTCACTCTACGCCATCATCTGCTAGTCTCTGCTCATTCAACTAGTCCCATGAAATATTCCTCGACACCTTCACCTTCTACTCTTGCAAAAACTTCACCATATGCTAACCTGAGACCTCCTCTTAATATGCAATTTCCTCCCCCTCCTGTCACTAGCTGCGGCTAGATGTTCCCGCAAGTGAACAATTCTTTGTCCTCTCAGTCTACTGCAGTTCCTACAAATTCTCTACCAAAATCCAAGAGTAACAAATTGAAAGGAAAATTCTAGGATGACTCAGATCTTGATGATGGAATAGACTATGGGCCAAAGGATGTGCTCCCTCTCGGCAACAAGCTAAAAGCTACTAAAAGACACACCAGGAAAAATCCTGGTCCTATGTTTGATCCAACCTTGATTGATATTGCATGTTTGCAATTATCACTACTGATGACTTCCTGCGTCTTCATGAAATATATTATTTGAAACTTCTAGATTTGTTTTTCTTTCTTGAGCAAGGGCATTTCCGGTTTTGGCATCAGTCAATAGTGGACATTGGTTCTTTCAATTCTATTTTTCATTTGAAATTTTGGCTATATAATAATTCATCTTCGTACTATTGCCGTGATCATTGGTATGCTGCTAGTTGTTGCTGCACATAAGTGGTCGTATCCACCTTGATAGACTTGCAAAGACGTATACTCATTTGATAATTTGATAGTTCAATTAAGAAATTATAGGGCTTGGAATTATCAAGAGTCTGTACTGCTGCTTTTGCATTTTTGGTTGTAACTCTTGATGTTGTGAATAATAAAGTTTTCACTTTCCATTCAATAAAATAAAAAAGAATACGGCAAGACAATGCAAACGAAACAGAATAGAAGCAAGCGGCATGAGCACCATGTAATTTTGGCTTCAGATGAAATTGATTTTTTTGTCAAACCTCCTAAACGATTGATTTGATAATTAATTAATTAGTTATAAAATACATTTTTGCAATAGGAAAATATTATCAGCGACAAAGTTAGAGGCTTTTTTTTCACAGGGACAACTCGATATAAAAAATTGAAGGACAAATCATTAAACCTAATTATCATGCGTCTTCTTCTTCTTTTTCGACGATCTCGCCCGTAACTACATTCTTCCTTTTCCGACCTTGAAATTCTATACCGCCTACTCCACTGAACTTAGCAGTTTTGAGAACCTCTCGACCATTACTAATCCAAAATCAGTAAAATTCCGATAAACCCAAAAATAAAATAAATATGAGTTTCTATGGCTATAGATCTCAATTATGACCAATAGGAAATGATCGGAGACTACTACGATGCTCGACATATTAAGAGGACTTCATCCAAACAAAGATTAACCACTCCAGCGCATTCAAGCTGAAATAAGGATTGATAATCCCCTAACCTTGTATTCCTACTGCCTTCTCCAATAATTACTAGGTGAAAATAAACATGGGTTATATTAAGTGACCAATTTTGTGATCATCGAACATCTACTGAAGTATGTCGGTATCAAATATTCATTTTAATATATTTTTGTTTCATTTTTATTATAAATCTTAACATCACATTTTAGGTATCAGTTTGCAGTGTGTGGATTACCAAAATATAGCTACTAGTTTTTAGGTATCAATTTTACAGTGTGTGTATGTGATATTAGAATTTAGCTATCAGTTTTTAGCTATTAATTTTAAGTTATTATCATCCATATTTAGGTATCAATTTTTGTGTTATCAATTGATAAAATATTATTTGAACATTATTTTTAAATTATTATTTGTATTTTTTCTCACTTATAACTATAAGTATCGTTTCTCTTGAGAATGTGGATAACTAGAAATGGTGTTGCTTCTAACATTATGAATTTGAAGAAGCACATTCTTAATTTTGTGAAACTATTAAGGCTGTTAATACAAAATTCTTAAAGCACAAGACTTTTGATGATTTTACCGACGTTAACGATATTTTTCATCAACACACGAACTAGGATTGTCGGTGCATATGCTTAGTAGTTTGATGGAAGATTGATCTAAAGTTTATTGAAATGTGACCTTGAATCAGCAATCTTATCTAGCTACGCTGTTTCCTAGGTATCAAGACCATAAATCCAAAGATTAGTTACTCTTCCCTCAAAGGGTAAATATCACGCTTACGAGACTACAAAGTGAGTGATCACCTTGGAAGAAAGGCTTTACAAGCTAAATAAGGCTGACACCTTATGCAATAATCACCTTTAGATGCAGGATAAAATGATATACACTGTGCTAAGAGGACACAGGCTAATGCTTCACAACACCCAGGCTGTTCACATGTCATAACACTTAATGACTTATTTGATACATCCACATCAAGCCAACCCAAAAAGGACCTTGGTCGCGTTAGTTATCAAGTTACAAACTTAAAGCAAGCCCCCTTCTGGGGTTGGGTTGCATTAGGCTCGGTATGAAAGAGCTAAGTCACATATTGAAAGTTCGAAAGGGGAAAAGCCTTTACTATGCCTAGAACCTTTCCTCCTATGAAGGGACTATGATTAACCCGTTCATATGAAAGGTTAACGATAACAACCTGTCTAATCATTATAAACACAATATGATTATCAAACCGAGAAATGTTTAAGTCCTGGACTTCTCCTTTTTATTTATTGTGAATATATTACAAGAATTGAAGAAATCCCCAATTTGATTGAGAAATTAGGGTTTGCTCTTGAAGAAAAGATTACAAACTGAGAAATGAAAATTCGGCCTCGAAAATGAGACCCCTAAGGTCTTAGTTATAGACAAACGGGGCCCCTTTTGCCATTGGGCCAGCAGAAGCCTCTGTCGGCCTCTTTTCATTCTAGTTCCGGTTGCTTTGGTTATCGACCGCTCTTTTGGCTTTGCTTGTTGCTTTTTAGGATATCGGTCTTGGCTTTCGGAAGAATGGTCTCGGTCTTTGGAGTTTTTCCCTGATGCTACTTTATTTCATTTGTATCAATACCAAGCATGTTGGTATGGATAACTTTAGGAAAGGCTTTAGGTTTCCGGTTATGGACTATTGGTCATGAGCTCTCAGTCTTGTTGTTAATCCTTCATGATGCTTGACTCTGTGTTTCGAAGGTGTTGCTTCGAGGTTTGTCACCACTTTCGGTATCAACACTAAGTGGATTAATGTGGATAGTTTCACTCTTAGAAGCCTTGACTTGCCTTTTGGTAGATCCTGAAGTGTGCTTCGTCTTTCCGGAGGGGTGCTTCCGGTGCTTTATTGGTTGTTTACTAAAGTTGCCTCTCTGTGATCATCAAATTGGGTCTCGGTAGTTGGCTTCCGGGTGGTTTCCTCACATTTCGGCCTTTGTGCTTTCGATCCTGTCGTGTTTTAATGTATCGGCATTAAATGAGTTAATGCTGATAGCCGTTTCGCACTTCTAGGTCTCGGGTTGTAGGAATCTTGGTCTTTCTCTTCATCAACTTCTGGTTTTGGGTGACTCTTAGCTAGCTACCCTTCATGCCGGAACTACCCTGTCGTCACTCTTCCTTTGGATCTATGGCTCTCTTCTTTGATGATGCTGTCGGTTGCTCGTTATTCTGAATGCCTCTCTTATGCTTTTGGTTTTATCCTTTACTTAGTCTTTTCCTGCGGACTACTCTTCTATGCTTGTGACGGTCTGATGCCCCTTCACCGTCAGCCTGTCTCAGTGTTAATTTTAGTAGTAACAACCGATTTGCTCATAAAATTGACAGGAAGATTTGAATATTCTCAAAATAAGCAAAATGAATGTGATGTATGGAAGCAATATAATCATAATATCATATTAGTTCTAAGAATATATGAACTTGTTGGGATTTATACTTGGTTGTATATGTGTTTGGGCAATTTATGTCAAGAACTTGGTCATATAACGACACTGGTTTAGCATGTAGTAATAAGTACATTGATTTGCTATTTGTAGTTAAACTTGATTATGTATTATCATTTCTAGTAATATATAGATTGTGTTATAAACTAAGAAGACATGGACATGGAAATTGAAATGGAAATGGAAGAGAAAATAAACTTTTAATCATTAAGTTCAAATGTGTGGTACACTGCCTTTATTTATAGGCAAAATACAGCGGGTAACTATTTACATTAATGCCACTAGCTCTTTTCCTTGGTATCGTTCTTCCTGCACTGCATTAACTTGCTCTTGGTATTACCTTCGGTGTCGACACAGCCACAGCTTCCTAATCGGCTTTGGCTTCTCGACTTCTTGGTTTCGTCTTATTACCATTGGGTTTTCGGTTCCGGCTTCTTGTTTTCAGCTTCCTTGTTTCGGTGTTGCCTTTATATCATTGGCTTCGGCTGCATTTTTGATGTTTCCTTCTTTGGCTTCTATACCATCTTCGATTTCGATACCACCTTCTTGGATTCAGTGTTGCCTCCTTAACGTTAGCTTTGACTTCGATGTTTCCTTCTTGGCTTCGGCGTCGACACTAAGCTATTTGTTCCAACAACTTGATGTCGATAGCATATTTACAAACCATGATACTATATACATATTTACATATATATATATATATATATTACAATTTTTACTTATAAGACTCCCCCCAAGTTGGTGCATAAGTACTCATCATGCCCAACTTGCTATACAAATATTTGATTCTAGCACCACCCAGTGCTTTCATAAATATATCAACCACCTGTTCCTAGGTCTTTGACATGCTCTGTCAGAACCAGACCCTGTTGAACCTTCTCTCTAATGAAGTGACAATCCAGTTCAATATGCTATGTCCTTTTATGAAATACTGGATTATATACGATGTGTATTGCAGCCTGATTGTCACAATTCCAACTTCATACATAAAGTGGTCTGCCTGCATCACTTCACAGTTTTCCTTGTTCACAACTCTGTAATCAGATTCAATACTCGATCCAGAAACAACATTTTGTTCATGCTTTTCCAAGAATTAAATTTCCTCCTAGAAATACACAAAATTCAGACATAGACTTCTTATCCAACTTTGTTCCTGCCTAATCAGCACTACAATAACATTCAACTCTTGTATGTCCATGATTCTTGTACTCAATTCCTTTCCCACCAATACCCTTAAGATAACTCAAGATATGCTTTAGTATGCTCCAATGATACACAATAGGAGATGCCATAAACTGGCTTACAACATTAACAACGAAAGCAATGTTAGGTCTTGCCACAGTTAGGTAGTTCAATTTCCCTACTAACCTTCTATACTTCTCTGGATCTTTGAACCACTCATCATTTTTTACAATGTTACAGTTCAATCGTATAGGAATAGTGTTAGGTTTAACACTTAGATTTTCAGTCTATTCCAGCAAATTAAGAACATACTTTCGTTGAGACATAACAATACTATCGTTGTTCCTTATAATTCCACGCCTAGGAAATACTTCAAGGCTCCTAAAACTTTAGTGTGAAACTGGTTGTGAATAAAGATTTAAGAGATGAAATACCTTGCTCGTCACTACCACTTACCACAATATCATTAACAGAAACCACAAGTAAAATTATGCTTGATTTAGTATTCTCATGGAACACTGAATGATCACATTCATTCTTCACTATTTCAAAGGTTTCTATTGCATTACTGAACTTTCCAAACCAAGCTCTAGGACTATGTTTTAATCCATGTAGTGTCTTCTTCAACTTGCACACTAGACCCCTCCTGCCTCGTGCAATGAAACTAGGATGTTGAACCATGTAAACTTCTTCTTCTAAGTCATAGTGAAGAAATGCATTACTTATATCAAACTAATTCAATTTCCAGTTGTATGTTACTGCTAATGAAATAAACATCCGAATATAAGTTAACTTTGCTACTAAGGAAAAAGCTTCAGAATAATCCACTCTATAAGTTGTGTTTTTTCAACCAAACTTACCTTCAATCCAGCAATTGAACCATCAGAGTTTTCTTTTACGGTAAATACCCACTTACACCCAACAGTCTCTTATTTTCAGGTAACCAAACTAAAATCCATGTTTCAATATCTTCAAGAGCATTCATTTCTTCAACCATAACAACTTGCCATCCATGATTTGATAGTGCTTCCCCAACAGTTTTGGGTATAGAAATAGATTCAAGAGAAGTTATAACCGAATGAGTTGATGAGGACAAATGTTTATATGAAACAAATGAAGGGATATGATATGTACACTGACGCTTTCCCTTCCGTAGAGTAATAGGAAGATCAGTTTCAGGATTAAATGTAGAAACATGTTCATTTTCAGGTGGAGGAATTGCATCTGATATAGATGGAATTATATCACGAGAAGATGATAAACCTGTTTCAACATAACCATTAATATTGTTCCCTTCTTGTATAGAATGTGTTATCTCATACACAAGAACATCATCATTCCCCCTCCCCCCGGACTTTCCTAACTTTGATAGGGTAAGATTGATGATGACTAAAAGAATGGTGTTTCTTCAATGAAAGTAAAATTAACACATACAAGATATTTATATAGAGAGGGACAGAAGAACTTATATCCTTTTTGCAAACGAGAATAACCAAGGAATATACACTTGACAAATTTTGGATAAAGTTTAGATATTTATGGTGTAATCTCTTGAACAAAACATGTACACCTGAACATTTTTTGCTTAATAGGACATAGCGATTTATCAGAGAAGAGAATTGAGTATGGTATACCACCATTAAGAATAGTTCAAGGGGTATGCTTTATTAAAAAAACATGCTGTGGAAATAGCATCAACCCAGAAACTTTTAGGCACATTCATATGAAATAACAATGTCTGTGTTGTTTCAAGAAAATGTATGTTCTTTCTTTCAGTAACTCCATTTTGAGGTGCTGTATCAACATAAGATATTTCATGTAGCATTCCATTTTGACTCATGTAAGTTTGAAATAAACTCGAAGTATACTCCTTCGCATTATCACTCTTTAGAATTTTAACAGAAGTATTAAACTGAGTTTTGATTTCAACATAGAACGAACAAAATATTGAATACAACTCAAATCGATTTTTCATAAGAAACAACCAAGTCATACGTGAATAATCATTTACAAAGCTAACAAAGTATTTAAACCCTGATCTGGAAATCACAGACGATGGACCCCAAATATCAGAATGAACAAGTTCAAAAGGAACAATTAGCTCTTTTATTCATTCTATGACTCAAACTTACACGGTGATGTTTATCATACTAACATGATTCATGGTTAAAAGACTGCAATGATTTAAATTTTGTACACAATTTCTTTAAAAAGGATAAAGAATGATGCCCTAAATTATTGTGTATCTTTAAAGCTTGAGAAATATTTAAACAAACAAATGTTCGTTGATTTGTGGAAGGAGCATCGAGTACATATAGTTCCTTTGACTCACGCCCTCTACCAATGATTTCCTGGGTCACAAGATCCATATATACAATAAGATGGAAAGAATGATATGGAATAATTCAATTGTTTTGTTATTTAAATGAAAGAGAGCAGACTGAATGCGAGTTTAGGTATATATATATATATATATATATATATATATATATATATATATATGGCAAATGTTGATAGAGAAGGTGAATAGGTTGGACTCATTGTTTCAAACCCTCGAATGTTTGGAGAGGAACTATTGACTAAAGTGACATTATAAGTTGGAGTTTGTGATTGAAAACTCGAGAAAAGAGTACGATTACCTGTCGTACTATTTGTAGCACCAGAATCAATGACCCATTGATCTTTCCTTGGATTAACAAACTGCTATTATCTGCAATGGTTGAAACAGATTGAACTGACTTCTTGAGGCCATCTTGATATTCAGTAAATTTTGAAATTCCTCAGCTGAAACCATAACATTCTGGTTAACTTGATCTCGAGTCTTCACAACATTAGCTGTTTGTTGATTTCCAGCCAGTTTTTGCTTATTCTGTAGCTCTCAACATTCAAATTTAGTATTCCCTTGTTTCTTGCAATATGCACATGACTTCACTGTTTGGTTCCCATATCCAGACATACTAACCTCCCTTTTGTATGAGTTCTAACTAGGTTTCCATAATTGATGTTTATTAGCTATACTAATCAAAGCACTGTTGTGTTGAATTGATTGAGTTAAATTTGTACTTGAGATTTTGGTTCTAAGAATCCTCCTAAACACATCATGCAATGATGTCACATCTGATCCAGATAAAACTTAAGATTTAGTATATTCATACTCAGATGGGAGACCTACCAAAAAACTAATAATAAGCATTTATTCCCTTTGATTCTGATGTACTTTAACAACAACACTGATAGGAAGTAGCAATTTAAACTCTTCATAAGTCTTCTTGAATGTCATAAAATAATTCATTAGTGACTAATCTTGTTTCTTCACTCGATAAAATGACTTGCGTATCTCGTACATTCAGTTTATATTTCCTTTTCCATAAAATAAAAACTCTAGAAAATCCATAAGTTCTTTTACGAACTCACAATGATTCACCAAACTGATGACACCCTCAATTGTTTTTTTGGATTTGAAGAAACAAACGAGCATCATCCTGGATCCACAATATTGTGTTCTTATCAGATGGATCGACTTTCGGTGGATCTCTAACTAGATGATTATCTCGATCAATACTTTGTGAATGCAACTAAATTATTTTACTCCAATTAAAGTAATTTGATTCACTCAACTTATGCTCAGTTATCTCAGAAACCATCGACATGACATCCATCATAGATTTGGTCTCTCCCATGATTCACGAATAAGGATTCATGAATATGAGTGAAAAATAGATTTGAGATATTGAAATTAATTCAAGGATTTTTGCTCTGATACCATGTTATAAACTAAGAAGGCATGGACATGGAAATAGAAACGGAAGAGAAAACGAACTTTTTCTCACAAGGTTCAAATTTGAGGTACACCACCTTAATTTATAGGCAATATACAATGGGTAACAATTTACATTAATGCCACTAGCTCTTTTCCTTTGTATCATTCTTCCGGTATTGCATGAACTTGATCTTGGTATTGCCTTCGGTGTCGGCATAGCTACAGCTACCTTATCGGCTTCATCTTCTTATCATTAGCTTCTTGGTTTCGGCTTCTCAGTTCTGGTTTCTTGGTTTCGGCTTCTTAGTTTCGGTGTTGCCATCTTTTCATTAGCTTCAGCTCTGGTGTTGCCTTCTTCGGCTTCGGTACCATCTTCGACTTCGGTACCACCTTTTTGGTTTCGGTGTTGCCTCCTTAACATTGGCTTTGACTTCTGTAACGACTCGCTATTTTTAATTTCTTGAATTAGTAATTAAACCAACTCCAAACGCTCAAAACGGCGAATCGTTATTTAGCTTATTGGGTTTAACAGAAAATTAACACATAGAATCACATACAGAAAATATATAACAGCATATCTCACAACGAGTTATATATACAAAATCAGAGTTGTACAAAATTTATATTTTACAGCGAAGATAATAAAAATATATAAATAAATCTTTAAGATAAAGATTACACTTTTATCGGGCGTTGCGCGCGCATAAGCGTCCAACGTCTTCACGTTCCTCTCTAGTTTAGCAAACCGAAACTTTAAAATCAGGAACACTTAGGACATGGCCTAAGTGTTCTATGAAAAAACGCAAAACACCTGAGTCAGGATTAAACTTATTTCAAGTCAGTACCTTCGATAAACACATAAATATAAATAGTTTAATCCCAACAAATATATTAAGTAATTCGAGCATAATATCCTATGACAATTGCCAAGATATATAACGAGGCTGAATGCATGCGTGCATCAAAATAAGACGGGTAGCAGCAAATGAAAATTTATAAAAGGTCATAGTAGCACGCAAACCATCAACTCAAGTATTTCAAGGAATTAAAAAAATTCTGGCAGCACGTGTCCTAGATGTTGTAAATAATATGTGTAAATCCGGGCACGACATTGTTTTCAGTCTTACGACTCTTAGAATATATACTTAATGCCAACATTTGTGGTCAACATAAATGGTTGTTCAAAAATCAAGGCACATGCAGTTTTAATTACTTATATGCGCAAGGTAACATATGTTCAAGGTTTCACTAATGCCACTCGCATGATTTCAGGTTTTATACAAAGCAAGAGTGCATGTCTCATATACATCCAGATTTACACAAACAAGGGTATGTGATATATATATATATATATATATATATATATACACACACACACACACACACACATACATACATACATACATATATACAGGTGAAGTTATTACAAAATTTCCATGTAAATCTAATATGTGCATTATAACATCCCATATTTTCTTTATATTTAATTTTCAATTTAAAATAAATAAAATGGAATAATTTAAGGAAAAATCAAATTTTGTTGATTATAATGGTAATGATTGTTTGAATGGAAATTTATAAATATTTAAAATTGAATTTAAACGGTTAATCGAATAATTGAATATTTTATTAGTTAATTAACTGTGAAATTTAATTGTTCTGACAACTGTCTCGGAGTCCGACGAAACCAGTCTCATCGGAACCAGAACGGTGAATTATGATAGGATTTCAATTTGCGTTACAATCCAACTTACCATTTGACCGTACGAGAGGAAGTATGAAAGAGATCTACGTAATTGGATATTTGTTTGTTTCTTATGTTGGGCCTCCTATAATTATATAAATAAAACCCATTTACTACCTTATCAGCCCATTCTCTATTACATATACTTATCTCCATCAAATCTTCATCGTTAATGGCAGAAACATTTTTTTTCAAAATCCTAGAAATAAAAAAAAGCTTCAAAAATAAAATCCTTCCAAACCTTGGCAAATTATATATCTATTCGAAGCCCTCGACTGTACGAAGCTGCTGGTACCATTCAGTTCGACATGCAGTGCTTCGTTTGGCCAGAAATCACGGTCAAACCTTGTAAATCGCGGAACCCTAGCATGTAAATTAGGGGTTTTTGATTTAGGCAGTAATCGGAGAAATTAAGTTCTGGGTATTGGAGAGCAAACCGATACAAGCTCGTAGGTGGTGGTTGTATGCCATGAAATCGAAAGTGGTATCGGAATTTGGTGGTTAAAGGCAGAAAGTGGCGTATTAGGGCTGGAGACGGGCTGAGTTGTAGTCCACCGGAGATGATGGCGCGGGGATGATTGAGTGCGGTTTTAGAAAACCTTTCTGGTGGAAGTGGTCTTGGGTTGAATGGTGGCCGGAGTGGAGAGTTTGAGATGGTCAAAGGCACGGTGAAAATGGGTTCTTCTTCACGTCGGTCATTGTAGTGAAGAAGAAACTAGGCGGGAGGAGAGATGGTGACATGGCAAAATGGTATTGGTGAGGAGATTAATTTCTTAATTTATATATTTAAATCTTCAATATAGTAAAATGTTAATAACTTTTTCATATTAACTCGGATTTGGATGCGGTTTGTTCCGTTGGGATCGTGGAGGAATTGCGGACGTTTTGGCACTAACCTAGCTGCGTTTTGAGACTGAAAATTTTGGTCTTTAGTTGGACGTTCGATCAACTATGGACTCAAAGGTGAGTGTTTTTCTCACTCATGAATAATTAAATCATTCGCATGTTTATTAAATTAAATTATGAAATAAGTTTGGTTGCATGATTGTGTTTGATTGTTGATGTGTTGTTTAAACTGTCATGCAAGTGTGTGAATCTGAGAAAGTTAAGTTGATAACTAGTTATTTTATTTAATTAAATTCTAGTTAGAAACCCGACCCTAGTTAATCAGTGAAATGATTCTCTACTTACCATTTGAATTAAATGGTTATGACAAATGCCTTGGTTTGATTTGATTGATGAGTGGATAGTGGTACTGAAATGTTCCTTTATTTAGTATATGGATATTGTATGTTCACTTTGACGATTAATCCCACTTTCACCCTAGATGTTACGGGCATCAAATAAACCCGGAATTCATCGATTTAAAATGAATTAAGAACACATATTGAAATGATAGATATCTGTGACCCTGATTTGGATTTAAATGATAGATCCATCCCTGAAATATCGAAAATTTAAAATCACTTGGCCATAGGATAGCAAATTATATATGGACATTGGTTGGTTAAATGATTTTTGATATCTGAAATTCTATTGATGAAATTCCATTTAAAGGAATGTGTCGATTTTCGATAAAAAATTTATTCTTCCTTTATGACATGAACCTTGGATGCTATTTTAAATGGTTAAGGAAATTCTCCCAAAACAAATTTGATGTTTATCTTAAATTTGAATTTTATTATGATTTGGGATTTATTCCAATAATTTGTGGACTCGAATTTAATAAATTCTTATTGAATTTAAATTTTGGAATAAAGGTAATCGAGGATATTCGAAGTTGTTTTAAACTAATACGAATATTGTTTTGAATCCTCGAAATGGGAAGATAGGTTGAATGGGTTTGGAATAAGATATTGAAACTATGTGACTCCATTTGAGACTGGTGTATAGATCCAGGTGTTTGAAGTTCGGAAGAAAAGAACAATTTTGGTTAAAGGATTTTATTATATATATATATATGTATGTATGTATGTATATATTTACGCTATTGATTTCAAATAACTATTCCTTTCTAAAATCTCATTTATTAAAACTTTTACCTATAACTATTTAGTTATAACTAAAATTTGCTTATATTTTATTTCTTAAAACTATTAGTAAACTTTTGATATATATATATATATATATATATATATAATGTTCTAAACTATATTATTTTATCCTGACTATTGTATTCTAATTTCAGTTATATAAAGATTTTCTTATAAGCATCTATTTTTTTTCATAATTACATTTATGAATTGTAAATTTCTTCCGAATGGGAAGTGATGGATTTAAACCATAGTCGAGATGGAGTTGAGATAAAGTATTTGAATATGAATTCGACTTTAACCAATTTTATATGGAAATGTAATTGATATTTTATTCGAATATAATGGATCCTATAAATTATATGAATGAGTTGCTATGGAGATTTATACTCTATTTGAATATGAATGGATTTCGAATTCAATCGATTTGAGATAATTAAAATCTTCAATATGAAGTATATTCTACTTGAATATAAATCGATTTGGTGAAATATTATATGATTATAATATAATGAATGAAATATATTCTAGTTTAGAATATAATCGGTTTTGCTATGATTATGATATGAAAATTATTATTTTTTTTGAATATAAATTGGGTTCGAAACAAAACATGATATTTTTGGATATAAAGCGTCCCTTTGTGAAATGTAAAAGAACCGACCGATGGGGAAAATGTAAATGCTGGTTGTTAAAGAGACTGGAGTCGACAAGTGGTATACTCTCTGTCAGTGTCGATACCACTTTAACAACTGTGAATGTTATGACCTATCCAGAATGAAAGGTGATGACTTAGAGGTTATTATGGGATTGAAGAAGATGAACGATGACGAAATAGCCTTGACCTTCGGGTCAGAATTGAAAGGACTAAAACAGGAGCTATATCGTGACTAATTGAGGTAGCACCCTTGATCGGACACACTTCTTCGATACTATTTCCATGACTATGATGATGATGATTTTGGCCCATTTATGATTTTAGGAGTGTGTTCTGAGGCGGGCGGTAGTGGCTGCTATGTGTTACCACCGATCCGGGAGTGAAATTGGTAGAATCCTACCCTGGGCATTGCCTCGAGTGCGTTGTCATATTTATCCATATTGAGCCCCATACGAATTTGATTTAGCATTGCCTTCAATGGAGTGCCCTCTGATAACACTAGTACGGTGAATTTACGGTATTGTATAGACTGTTGGTGCCTATAAACGGCGTAGGGGTAATATGGTAATCCCGCTTATGCTATTTTTATGACATTTACTTTACTGGATAGACACTATCATAATAGCGTATTATACTATGTATGTATTAGTTTAACGAATTCACAAGAGATGGAAAATCCCGTAATATCTCTTGAGTTACCGCACCCATGAAATTGATGTTATTTTGTATTTTAATTTGACTAATATGAGAATGATTTAGTGCTGATCCGAGTGTTTGTTGTGCTTTCTTTTTATGCAGTACGCTCGGGTCAGCAGAAGTTTGCAGTTAGCGAAGATTATTTTGCCCTGGAGATCGAAGACGAAGATTTGGTATACATTTATTATACATATGTATTTCCGCTGCACTTTGTTTCCCTGTCTTGCCATATATATCTGCATATGTGTAACTCTGATTATCATTTGTACGTTACAGCCAAATGTATATATTTCAACAGTTTTAACTGCTATTTATTTATTTTATGTTGTCCTTCCGCTGTGAGATTCTGTGATTGTTTTTCCCTTCTTTCTTCTTTTCCCAATAACTTCCTGCATTTGCGATTTTTTTGGGTCAACATGTGTGGTTTATTGTCGATTTGAATGGTCAAAAATCTGGGTCGTTACAGTTGATATCAGAGCTTTGGTTGGCAACAACCTTGGCTCTGTTCGGGAATTTACTCGTTAGAGATAGGGTTAGTAATGCCCTAAAATGAGTTTGAGTGATATGAGAGAGCGTACTTGTATTGTTTTTTCTTTTTGATATAAATGGTTATATATTGTGCTGACTTGTTCTGTTGAATATTTATGGATTCTGGTCGATATATGGGACGCTATAGAATCGATAGGAATTTCTAAATAATTGAACTAAATGGGTTGACATAATATGGTTTTCGATTATATTTTAAATATATCAAATGTATTATTTGATTTAAGTGCATATGCATTCGTTACTAGTAGGTGATAATATTAAGTTATTACCTACTATGGTTGATTCGATAATAAATCAATAAGGAAAATCAAATGTTTTATAAAATAATTGAGAATGAAATCTCTTGAGTATAATTAGTTACATAATATTTGCGATAAAATAGAAACGATCTTGTAACTTGATTCTGAGAGGCTTTTGAAATAGTTTTGTAAATAGTTTTCAAGGGATTTTAAGGGAATAAGTGTGTAAAACCTTCTCCGAACATCGGAAATGGCTTCGGTAATTAGTGCACGCATTATCGACGTTTATTCTAAAGCGTTTAAGTGGGGGAGACCACCCGTATTTTCATAACTAATTTGAAAGGAATTTTGGATTTAAATTCCTATAGTGTAAGTTGAATAAAAGTATAAGTATATGACATTTAAAACTGAGTTTAAGATTAAACAAGAATTGAAATTTTTATATTCTTTCTTAAATTGAAGTTTTGGGTTTAAAATTCATATGGTATGGATTATAAAATAGTATAAGTATATATGTATGTTATTTTAAAATTGAATTATAAAACTCGGAATCAAGCACTTTGAGTCGTCTTAACTAATGATAATGATTTAGGATTTAGCACTCGATTCATTGGAATTTTGACTTTGAAACCATGGAATGGACTTAAGAATTAAGGGGGGTCGTCACCTAAATTCTTAAATATGGTGATGATAAGGGTCAAACAAATCCCAACTTTGGTTGGTAAGGGTGTTAGAAGAAATTAAAACCTACCGCGAAATAAAATTCAATTAAAGACAACTAAATCAATTGAAAATTTGGTTGTGTAATAAGAATGATAACACATGTCTTGCTTAATTCATAAGTTATTAAGTTAGTCGAGAAGGTGTTGAAGGAAACTTATGTTTGTCGATAATATGATTGATGATAAATAAAATTTGAAAGGAATGAAGATGTTAATAGAATTTGAATGGTCGATGAAATTGAAATGAAAGAGATTTGAATGGTGAACCTCATTTGGAAAATATATCGAATATAAATCTAAGTCCGAACAACGTATGAGAAGGATGTAAACATTTTGTTGTAGGAATATAACTTTATTTGAGTAGAGGAATCAAGCTGAATAAAGTTAACTTAGGAAATATAATAATGACTGAGAATTAAGTATAAATTTTGAGTTAGAAATTGGCCTTAATTCAATTTGGAACGGGAAAGTCTAAGTAATGAAGTGAGTTAAGGAAATAAACTTTAATATAAGGGGAAATGAGACGCAAATATAAGTTTGGATTAGTCGTAATAAAGTAATAGTTAAATGAATGTTTAATTTGGAATTAGTGGCAATGAAATGAGAAGTAAAATAAAGCGTAGTATGAGTTGAATGAATTCAATAAATAAAAACGACTTAGAAGAAACAAGCCGCTTTAGAATTATATAGATAGTTGGATTGAGTAAGTGCAAATCCATACTAAAGTAAATGGGTAAGTAAGTAAAGGAAAGTTGAATAAACGAGATAAAGTAGAATGGTTTATATAAAATCATGACTGACCTTAACCAAGGATATAGATTCTAAGTTAACTAAATGGAATGAGAAAATAAATTATACTTGAAATCGATATGAAATAAGGTGTTAGAAAATATAAAATTGAAGTTTAATTTATAAAATTAGAATACCAAAGGAATGGGAACCAAGTGAATTCAATTAAGTCGAAGAAATTTGAATAAATAGAAGCAAACTGAGGAATTTGAGAATTTAGAACTTAGGAAG
Source organism: Allium sativum (assembly GCA_030737875.1). Lineage (NCBI taxonomy): Eukaryota > Viridiplantae > Streptophyta > Magnoliopsida > Asparagales > Amaryllidaceae > Allium > Allium sativum. The sequence continues at coordinate 442,940,290 of CM060924.1, forward strand.
AAACGGGTTATAAATCTTTGGTAAGTTGATTCAGGTAAATGAGTTAAGAATGTAATATGATTCAATTCGTAGTAAAAGTTAGAATAAATTCAAATGTTAATCAGGAATTAACGCTTGAAATGAGGTAGATGAGTTGAGAATGAGCTTAAATAATATTCGGCAATGATAGAACATAAATGCCTGGAATAAAATTTACTTAATATAAATGAACCGAATATGAATGTATTTAAGAAATTAAGGGGAAACTATATTTAGAACATAATGGATGGATAATCCATTCTGGATCGCTAAACTTAGCTTAGGCTTTGAAATCGGAAAATTTAAACTTCGAGTGAAATAAATGGGCGTTATGTGAAAATATGAAGTTGTCGATAAGCAGAGACTAAAATGAACATAACTTTTGATGGGCTTATCAGAATCTGATGATTCTGGACTTTTTAGAAACCTTAGAAACTGCGCTAAAACTTTTGTTTATAAAGCCATGTCGAATTCCTATGTTTACTAAGCTGAAATGCAAGTTTTAGTCGTAGTTGTATGCGCAGAAAAATTAAAAACTGAAGTGTATACCAATCTTATTTTGACCGTAACTTCCTAACGTAGCGTCGGATTTTGATGTGCGAATACAATTCGGAAAGCCCAGGATCTGAACTAAAACTTTCCCTTGATATGATGGGTAAAATTTTGAGATATAAGGGGGTAAAAAATAGGTTGAACAACTCAGACCTGCATTTTTCAGTGTACGGGCTGAGGCGTTCGCCTTCACTAAAATGGTCATAACTTTTGAACAATTTATCCGAATTCGACGAATCCGGACAATTCAGAAAGCCTGAAACAAATGCTACAACTTTCGCCTGGTATGTTTTAGTCAAATTCCATCATTAATAAGGTGATAATAGTCGGTTTGTTTGCTAGCTTATCATGTGCATTGTGGTTTTGTAGTTGACATGTTCGATATATGTTGGGTAGGTTATATGCATTTGCTATGTACTGTTATATATTTAATTCTTATGCATATTTGAGTAATTTAGTAGGTGCAAAGAAGGATACTACACCTTGGAGCTCGCTTGCGCTAAATACTAAAATGCTAAGGTAAATAAAAAATGCAAATAAACGCTGAAAAAGGTACGTGTTTGAGTGATATAGTCTTGTAGTTACATATATATGGTCTTTTCCCCATTTTTGGAATGCCTCATTGAATGATGAGATGTATATTTGAATTTTATATATGTTGTGATTTTCTGGACCTCTCCGTACAAAGGAGATGCTGCCGAAATTTTCCGTGATTTCGGGAGTAAGAAAATTTATGAGATTTTTCAATCATATAACTTATTTTATAAATACTATTTATAAGTATGGATTTGAAAGTATGATTTTATTCAATACCTATTTTGTTCTCTTTTCAAGGACGAAAAGACTTTCAAGTGGGGAAGAATGTAACATCCCATATTTTCTCTATATTTAATTTTCAATTTAAAATAAATAAAATGGAATAATCTAAGGAAAAGTCAAATTTTGTTGATTATAATGGTGATGATTGTTTGAATGGAAATTTATAAATATTTAAAATTGAATTTAAATAGTTAATCGAATAATTGAATATTTTATTAGTTAATTAACTGTGAAATTTAACTGTTCTGATAACTGTCTTGGAATCCGACAAAACCAGTCTCATCGGAACCGGGACGGTGAATTATGATAGGATTTCAATTTGTGTTACAATCCGACTTACCGTTTGACCACACGAGAGAAAGTGTCAAAGAGATCTACGTAATTGGATAATTGTTTGTTTCTTATGTTGGGCCTCCTATAATTATATATATAAAACCCATTTACTACCTTATCAGCCCATTATCTATTACGTATACTTCTCTCCATCAAAACTTCATCGTTAGTGGCAGAAACATTTTTTTTCAAAACCCTAGAAATAAAAATCCAAGCTTCAAAAATAAAATCCTTCCAAACCCTGGCAAATTATATATCTATTCGAAGCCCTCGACTATACGAAGCTGCTGGTACCATTCAGTTCGACATGCAGTGTTTCATTTGGCCAGAAAGCATCGTCAAACCTTGTAATCGCAGAACTCTAGCATGTAAATTAGGGGGTTTTGATTCAGGATGTAATCAGGGAAATTAAGTTCTGGTATTGGAGAGTAGACCGATACAAGCTCGTAGGTGGTGGTTGTATGCCATGAAATCAAATGTGGTGCCGGAATTTGGTGGTTAAAGGCGGAAAGTGGCGGATTAAGGCTGGAGACGGGTTGAGTTGTGGTCCACTGGAGACGATGGCGTGGGGATGGTTGAGTGCAGTTTTAGAAGAGCTTTCCGATGGAAGTGGTCTTGGGTTGAACGGTGGCCGGAGTGGAGAGTTTGAGATGGTCAAAGGCACGGTGGAAATGGGTTCTTCTTCACGTCGGTAACTGTAGCGAAGAAGAAAATGGGCGGGAGGAGAGATGGTGATGTGGCAAAATGTTATTGGTGAGGAGACTAATTTATTAATTTATATATTTAAATCTTCAATATAGTAAAATGCTAATAACTTTTTCATATTAACTTGGATTTGGACGCGGTTTGTTACGTTGGGATCGTGGCGGAATTGCAGACATTTTGGCACTAACATGGCTGCGTTTGGAGATTGAAATTTTTTGGCCTTTAGTTGGACGTTCAATCAACTATGGACTCAAAGGTGAGTCTTTTTCTCACTCACGAATAACTAAATTATTCGCAGGTTTATTAAATTAAATTATGAAATAAGTTTGGCTACATGGATGTGTATGATTGTTGATGTGTTGTTTAAAATTGACATGCAGGTGTGTAAATCTGAGAAATTAAGTTGACAACTAGTTATTCTATTTAATTAAATTCCAGTTAGAAACCCGACTCTAGTTAATCAGTGAAATGGTTTGCTACTTACCATTTAAATTAAATGGTTGTGATGAATGCCTTGGTTTGATTTGATCAATGAATGGATAGTGGTACTGAAATGTTCCTTTATTCAGTATATGGATATTGTATGTTCACTTTGACGATTAATCCCACTTTCACCCTAGATGTTACAGGCATCAAATAAACCCGGGATTAATCGATGAATTAAGAACATAGATTGAAATGATAGATATCTGTGACCCTGATTTGGATTGAAATGATAGATCCATCCCTGAAATATCGAAAATTTAAAATCACTTGGCCATAGGATAGCGAATTATATATGGACATTGGTTGGTTAAATGATTTTTGATATTTGAAATTCTATTGATGAAATTCCATTTAAAGGAATGTGTCGATTTTCAATAAAAAAATTTATTCTTCCTTTAAGACATGAACCTTGGATGTTATTTGAAATGGTTAAGGAAATTCTCCCAAAACAAATTTGAAGTTTATCTTAAATTTGAATTTTATTATGATTTGGTATTTATTCCAATAATTGGTGGGCTCAAATTTAATAAATTCTTATTGAATTTAAATTTTGGAATAAAGGTAATCGAGGATATTCGAAGTTGTTTTAAACTTAATACGAATATGGTTTTGAATCCTCGAAATGGGAAGATGAGTTGAATGGGTTTGGAATAAGATGTTGAAACTATGTGACTCCATTTGAGACTGGAGTATAGATCCAGGTTTTTGAAGTTCGGAAGAAAAGAACAATTTTGGTTAAATGATTTTATTATATATATATATATATACATATATATATAAATATATATATATATATATTTATTTACACTGTTGATTTCAAATAACTATTCCTTTCTAAAATCTCATTTATTAAAACTTTTACCTATAACTATTTTGTTATAACTAAAATTTCCTTATATTTTATTTCTTAAAACTATTAGTAAACTTTTGATATATATGTATGTATATATATAATGTTCTAAACTATCTTATTTTATTCTGACTGTTGTATTCTAATTACGGTTATATAAAGATTTTCTTACGAGCATCTATTTTTTTTCATAATTATATCTATGAATTGTAAATTTCTTCCAAATGGGAAGTGTTGGATTTAAATCATAGTCGAGACGGAGTTGAGATAAAGTATTCGAATATGAATTCAACTTTAACCAATTTTATAAGGAAATGTAATTGATATTTTATTCTAATATAATGGATCCCATAAATGATATGAATGAGTTGTTATGGAGATTTACACTCTATTTGAATATGAGTGGATTTCCAATTCAATCAATTTGAGATAATTAAAATCTTTGATATGAAGTATATTCTACTTGAATATAAATCAATTTGGTGAAATATTATATGATTATAATATAATGAATGAAATATATTCTAGTTTAGAATATAATCGGTTTTGGTATGATTAAGATATATTGATATGAAAATTATATTCTTTTTGAAGATAAATTTGGTTTGAAACAAAACATGATATTTTAGATATAAAGCAAACCTTTGTGAAATGTAAAAGAACCGGCCGATGAGGAAAATGTATACGTTGGTTGTTAAAGAGACCGGAGTCGATAAGTGGCATAGTCTCTTTTAGTTTCGATACCACTTTAATAACTGTGAACATTATGACGTATCCAGAATGAAAGGTGATGACTTGGAGGCTATTATTGGATTGAAGAAGATGAACGATGATGAAATAGCCTTGACCTTTGGATCAGAATTGAAATGACTAAAACAGGAGCTATACCGTGACTAATTGAGGTAGCACCTTTGATCGGACACACTTCTTTGATAATATTTCTATGAATATGATGATGATGATGATTTGGGCCTATCTATGATTTTGGGAGTGTGTTCCGAGGTGGGCGATAGTGGCTGCTATGCGTTGCCGCCGGTCTGGAAGTGCAATTGGTAGAATCCTATCCTGGGCATTGCCTCGAGTGCCTTGTCATATTTATCCATATCGAGCCCCATAAGAATTTGATTTAGCATTGCCTTCTATGGAGTGCCCTCTGATAACACCAGTAAGGTGAATTTACGGTATTGTATAGACTGTTGGTGCCTGTAAACAGCGTAAAGGTAATATGGTAATCTCACTTATGTTATTTTTATGATATTTACTTTACTGGATAGACACTATCATAATAGTGTATTATACTATGTATGTATTAGTTTAACGGATACTCGAGAGATGGAAAATCCCGTAACATCTCTTGAGTTACTGCACCCATGAAACTGATGTTATTTCATATTTTAATTTGACTAATATGAGAATGATTTAGTGCTGATCCGAGTGTTTGCAGTGTTTTCTTTCTATACAGTACACTCGGGTCAGCAGAAGTTTGCAGTTAGCGAAGATTACTTTACCCTGGAGATCGAAAACGAAGATTTGGTATACATTTATTAAACATATATATTTCCGCTGCACTTTGTTTCTGCTGTCTTGCTATATATATCTGCATATGTGTAACTCTGATTATCATTTGTACGTTATAGCCAAATGTACATATTTCAACTGTTTTAACTGGTATTTAATTTATTTTATGTTGTCCTTCGGCTGTGAGATTCGGTGATTGTTTTTCCTTTTTTTCTTCTTTTTCTTCTTTTCCCAATAACTTCCTGCATTTGCGATTTGTATGGGTCGACATGTGTGGTTTATTATCGATTTGAAAGGTCAAAATGTGGCGTTACATGCATCGTCCAAGCATCATGCAGTTAGACATAAAAGCACGGTCTGAATCTATTATATGATCACCACATGGTTAACATTTACAAAACAAAGCATCCAAACCTACAGCATGCTCTATACTTACATTTTCAAACAGGCGATTCAGGTTTTCAAAAAATGGTAACAAGGTATGCCTTGGGTTTAAAATCAAGTCATAGGTGCATATAAAATATGAGCCAGGCAAAACAAGCAAGATATACATATAACAACATGTCATAACACAGTGGACTGGCAATTAAAGGTAGCTGGTGCTAGTCCCGGGAACATATGTGTTCCATGCTTTAGAAAATAAATAACTCAAAGCATACATATATAATTTGTATTCATGATAGTGAATTTGGTATGACATCAATATGGGAAGACCATAATGCAGTTAAATGAACTCACGCATGTAGCTCGATCACACACATCATGAAATGACTAAAATAAGTGGTTTAGTACTAGGCAAATATCGCATGCAAATAAATCTAAAGTAGGGAATACAGAAGAACAGTTGATCGCTTCTCTTTCTTGCCAAGATGGACAGTGCAAATACGGAAATCAGTAAAGACATTTCATGAATGAGGCATATACAAATCTGAGACCCTCAAGCCTAAACCTAAATTGGATGTGTATGTACTTAACAGGAATAATTAGACTCATGGTAACATCTAATCTAAATTAGAGGACTGTACTGGAGAGTGCAGCAAGTATCTTATCATGCAAACTAAACTATAATTAAGGTTCAACTATGCATGAAAAATTTAGGGTCGAATGAGCAACCAATTCATGACCAATCAACAATGTAGCAAAACAGCCTACAACAAAATTATACTTAGTGTAAATCAAAGTTAAAAACTTGAAATCAAATCTAATCGTAAGATAACTTACATTAAATTGCAGTTGACAATGCTGCTAAAGGAAGGACAGTGGGTTCGAGCGTTTGGGTCCGCGGAGGAAACATGGATGGTGGCGGCTTCAAAGTGATGATGCGCGCAAGCTTCAGGTGCGGAGCACTCAGGTGGGTGCACGATTTCAAGGGGAGCAGGGGTTCACGAGTTGAAGTTGCGGAGGGAGGAGCGGTTCGACGGTCAGGCACGGCTCAGTTTCAACGAGAAGGAGGAGGGAAACAACAGCGGCCGGGGTTTCGGGTTCGCGTAGCGATGGAGGAAATGAAGACTAGGCGGCGGTTCGATTAAAGGAGGAACAGAGTCCATGGCTTCCAATTTGGGCAATTCACGATTTCAGAAGGAAGATAAAAAATTGGTTTTCGGGAAGAACGGATTTATCTTTTTGGATTTGGCAACATTTGGCTGAGGAAAAAAAGAAGCGGTGAACCAAACAAAGGAAGGGACGGTGAACAAAATACAGGGAACAAGGACACGTAGTGAAATATCATAGCAAAACTAATAAGTGGCACAAAATTTATAATAAACAAAAAATTTCCTTAATGTATACATATCATTACAATACTAAATATATTTACTATTTTTAAATTCAACTTAAGTAAATTTTAAACCAAAATTCAATACTAAATAAATTTATTTAAATTCAATTACACTTCTCAAATTAATTTGAAACGCAAATTTAAAATTTTCAAACAACGTAAGTGGTTTAAAATATCAACATCGTTTGAAATTTAACAAACAACTTAATTTCAAAACTTAAAGTTTAAATTCTGAAAATTAAAATGAAAAATAAAATTTCACTACTAGATTTCAATTAATTTCAAAATATAATTAACGTTTAATTTAAAAAAATTATTAAGATTCTATATTAAAATTAAAATTCACACTTATAAATTAATTAGAATATAAAAAACATTAGGTTTTATTTAGTTAAAGCATTCAAATATTGCAACTAAACTCATATTAAACAATAGATATCAATTAATTTTAAAAATACAGTTAACGTTTAATTTCATAAAGCTATTCAAATTAAACAAAATTTTAAAATATACAAACTGGTTTAAATAATTTCTCAAACACCATATATACAATTAGTTTAAAATATCACTAATGTTTAATTTTAAAAAATATTTAAATTGAAAGAAAATTTTAATTTACACATACATAATTTATGTAAACCAAAATAAAATAGATTAAATTTCAAAATTATAAACAAATATCAAATTCTTTGTTACTAAATCCAAATAAATTTCATATTTTAAACGTTAAAAATCTTGGTTCGTCACAATATTCCCCCCACCCCATTAAAGCTTTTCATCTTCGAAAAGGAGATATTCTTCAAATCATACATGGTTACAAAACAAAATACTTACTGATAACAATTAGGTTTTAAAACAAAATAACAATAGAATTTAAAATTTGGAAATCAAAGCATGGTATCATTTTTCGACTTAGAATCTTATTTTCGTTTTCAAATCATTTGAAATATTACATTTTTTCACAGATCGAACTATAATCGCTTCGGGGTTTTTTTTTTAAAAAAAAACCAAAATAATTTTGAAATTTCAAATATTTTACGATAAACGACATAAACATTTATGTCTCAATTCGAGAGGTTCCTCCCAGTGACAAGGCCCTTGGCACAACCTACACATGTATCGATATAACGTTAAGTATCTCCCGGCTAACATCCAAACTCGAACACCGAATGCAGAGCGTAAAGTATATATCTCGGTTTCCATCCAGACATCGGACACCGTATATACCTTATTTAAGCTAAGTATCTCCCGGTCAACATCCAGACTCGGATACCGAATACAAAACACGAAGTATATACCTTTTTTGTCATGGGTTACTCGAATCTCGATAACAAATCGTTTCATTTCATATCCTGAAGTTATAAATCATTTTGAAATATTAATTTCCAAATCAACTATTATTTTGTTTTTCAAACATTTCAAAATCTTGGGATTCAAGTCATCGAACTTTCTATATTTATAAATCATTTTGTAAACCATTTCAATTTTCAAGTCGTATCGAATTTCCATAAATTTCAAATTATTAATACGACTTTCCCTCGGATTGATCGATGTAAGGCAAAAGGAACGATTAAAGAATACGAACTGGACGGTTAACAATTCAAGCACGAATATATCAAATGATAAGCGAAAGGTGACGACTGTTCAACGGAAAAACTAAACGCGTCAACAAGTGAAGGGACAATATTATATTTTCAAAATATTTGTTTCTATTCAAATTATATTCTAATTATTCCTTATAACAACTTATTAACAAAATAAGTTATAGAATTTTTGTACTTGAATTTTTTCTAACACCCGGATTTACGGAAAATATAGGTAGCACCTCCCCTGCACGGTTCGATCAAGAAAATTTTACAAAAACAACAAAAACACAAAATATAAATCTCATCTATAGGATAAGGCATCCCTAGACAGGGAAACAACACAAAAAAATCCAAGTACGGTATTAAATCGATATGTGTACCTTATATTAGTGTTTATAAGCATGTTTGCTTAAATTTTGAACATTAAGCGCAAAACCGAGCTCTTATACAAAGCGCACACCATGGCTTCCTACTAAAACACTTAACAAATAATGAGAATCATGTATATAACAAAACTTAATATATAAAGCATAAAAAAGCATGGTATGTATGTTTCGCTATACATGAAATAAAATTTCATTTACAAAACCAATGTTTCCCTTTAAATACAAACTCATTTCATTTTTATATAGATCCCCATTAACATCGTTCATTCCAATTACACTCACTTTATTATTTCTATCATTATTATTCCTTATACTTGTCATCATATTAAATTCTCTTACAATCCATATACTATCATACAAATCATTTACATGCCAATTCATTCTTATTAAATTCACTTACCATCATATACATAGCCTAATAATTTTGTTTTATTTTTCATTTCAATTAAAGAGTTATCATGCTTCACTCAAAAATTTATAAATAGAAAAAGCATCTCAATGTTCCTTTAATGGGGACCCTTGACTTTTCTCCCCCATATCTGCCTGAAACCTAGGCTACTGATCAACCCACCGCTCCTCCACCTTAAATTGACCCTCCGCCTGCTCGGCCTGATACACTCCCTCCCCCTCCTCTACAAACAAATCAAGCGCCGTCCTATAACCCCAACCTGGCCTCTCACTTATCGCTTCCTTAGCCAAATCAAGCGCCGCCTTGTAACCCTAACCTAACTTCTCTCCAAACGCCTCCTTAGCCGCTTCCGGCTTCGACAAGAAATTCTCCTCCGTCGAGTTCGACTTGTGTAAACCCTTCTATAAATAATCAATGGATATGGACTTTCATGTTTCAGCGCCTGCCTCGCAACGCCGGGAAGTACATACCCGTTGATATGAAACCCACTTTCATCAATGAAGTTATGCAACACACTACAGAAATTGTCCAAGCTGGCAATGCGGTATAGGGAAACACTCTTGTCGGATTCTTTCTCAACGAACCGTTGGCTTACTTTATTGTTGTGTACAAATGCAAGAACACTTGGAAACCTAAAGGCGATGTAAATATCAAATCTGATGGTACAATTTTTCTATTCCAATTTTCGTGTGATGAAGATCGTCACAAAGCATTAACTGGGGATCCTATCATAATGCAAAGTAAGTTATTCATTGTCAAAGCCTACTAACCGAATGTGAGTAACATTTGTGGTGTCATAAAAGTGGTTCTGGTCTGGGTTCAGTTCACTAATATCCCCCTTTACGTTTGGTCTCATCCCGGAATCAATTGGTTAGCTTGTCGGCTCAGCCAAATGATATGTATGGATGAAATGAGGGAGAAACTTGAACGACTTCAATAAGCGAAATGTTTAGTCGAGATACAACCTGACATAGCCCTAGTCGACGATTTTCTTATGTCGCTACCTGATGGGGGAACTCAATGAGTCAGGGTGACATACTTATGGAGACCGCTCCTATGTAAAAAATATAGTGTATTTGGTCATAAAAACGACGAATGTGATGAACTTAAGAGCAAAGATGCAACACAGCATGAAAGTCGCAGAGAGTATAAAAGCAAAGACTCAACACAGTATGAAAGTCGCAGAGGAAATATAAGCAACACAAGCAGAGATTCCGTCATAGCAACATTACCATCTGGAGCCAAAGGCAAAGAGCCCATGACCACTATCAACATCAGATCCGATGTAAGGAAGGAAGAAAATCAAGTAAGCAAGGAACACATGCAATGAGAAAACTCATGGCACAAAGTTGAAAGGAAAACGATGAAATATGGTATTAGAACACTAAAGCCTCAATACAAGGTTAAAGCAAACACACCTCAACCGATGAGATACAAAAGAAGAGAATTTAACCTAGCTGACTACATTCCAGAGGAAGGCGAAATCAGAAATGCACCAAAGACTAATGTTTTGCATCCAACCTCCAAATCTGTGATGTCTGTCCCTATTGCGATTAAGAACAGCTTCTCAGCGCTTAACACTAGAAAAGTAAAGAAATCAGATTGCATCACTGAAATCTTGAGTTCTGGCGTAAGGAAGGAAAACACTAAAGACAGTACTGAGCCTTAAATTAAACAAGTTTCCGATATTTTTGTCATTGCAGCTGCAAAAGCTAAGGAAGTTCAACTTATTGTAACAAAAGTAGCAAACACAGCCTATACGGCAGAGACCAGTAATGATGTTACTACTGTGCATGATGAAGTAGACACCACTATGGAAGATGCAAAGGAGGTCAACAGAGAGAGGAACGCTGTTGAAAAGTTTAGTGAAATTAAAACCAAAAACTTATATGGAAAAGACCAAGATGATATGCATCCTGCTTTGCTTGAGTTAGTGTCGTCAGTCGGAGGAATGTGCTCTAATGGGGCCAATGCAATAGAGAAGTTGAAAACAATTATCCAAGACACTCACTTACAACAAAATCAGTAGGAACATGCCCAGACAACTATAGAGACAAATAATAGAGGCACTACGCACACCTCCCCTAATGTGCTAGAAAAAAGCAAAAGCATTACTCCTTTTGAAGAAAACAGAACTAATGCTCACAATCAAGAAGTTCAAGGCTGGTGACTAGGATTACGACAAAAAAAGCTGAAGAAATAAAGTTTACCCAATGTTACAAAATATAGCGATTTGGAATGTGAAGGGAGTGCATCAGGATTTCAAGCTTGATGCATGCAAGAACCTGATAAATAACCATAATCTGTCTATGATGGTGATTCTCGAAACAAAGTAAAATGACACGTTAACGAAAAGAGCAGCAAGGTACATAAATCCCTCTTGGAATCTTATTCATAACTTAGATGATGTTGCTTATGGTAGAATTTGTATCATTTATGATCCACACACACACAATCTCACTAAAGTTTTATCATCTGATTAGTTGATACACTGGCACAATGTACATCTTCCTACGAACATTTCTTTTTGCATCACTTTCATTTACGCTAGAAATTCAATGAATGCAAGGAATAACATGTACTCCTTGTTACTAAATTTTAGGCAAAACTCCCACCGTTGGATTGTTTGTGGTGACTTTAACTCACCCTTATATTTAACTGATAGTGTAGGAGGTAGAGCACTCACCTTGAACGAATTAAACCCCCTTAATATTACCATCCACGACAATAACTTAATTGAAATAAATGCTCCAGGAGTATATTTTACTTGGAACAATAAGAAAAAATACGGTCCAAGGAATTTCTCTAGAATTGATCGCTCTTTCTGCACTTACACTGCTTTGAACACGTGGCCTTCCATCCATAATTACATGCCCATTCCTGATATCTCTGATAACTCACCTCAAATTCTAACATTAGGTGATCAAAATATTATTAGGAAGTCATGCTTTAAAATTTTCAATACTTGGTTCACGGAAGTTGACTTCTATGATATTGTGTTGACTTCTTGGAATCAACCTTGCTATGGAAACCATATGTATGTTCTTCATAAAAAACATAGACTGCTTAACACACTTTAAAAACATGGGCTACAAAAAGATTTGGTAGGAGCTCGAAGCTTTCCGATGCGTTGGCTGAACAGCTAGCCACTGTTTAAGCGGTCATGCTCAGAAATCCGTCTCTTACCACCACGGAAAATGAATGCACTGAAAAGATGAAGAATGCCATGTATAAGGAGGCATTAATGAAGCAACAAAAGGCTCGGTTACAGTGGATAAGGAAAGGCAACAAGAACATAGCATTTTTCCACAATGCTCTGAAAGCTAAACAAATTAGAGAAAATATCTTTGAGATCATGGATGATGAAAACAACCTTCAAAGCATGCAAGTCGACATTCAGGTAGCTTTTATCAACCACTTCTCCTCTTTATTTGGCAATGTGAAGGATTTTACTCCTAGTTTTAATCTTCTTAACCCGAATATCTTACCCAAACTCAACTCTAATGATCATGATTTCCCTAGAACTCTTGCAACTCATGAAGAGATTAAAAATGCTATGTTTTCTTTAAACAAATCTTCTAGTGGTGGTTCGGATGACCATAACGCCAAATTTTACACAAATTGTTGGAACATAGTTGGTAAGGACGTTTCTAAAGCTATTTCTAATATTTTTTTAATAAACGCTAAGATGATGGACTCATGCAACTTGACCAATTTGGCTTTGATTCCTAAAACTAAAAATGCTGATCACATTAACGCTTTTAGACCTATCGCTTGCTGTAATGCCATATATAAATGTATTGCGAAGATCATAGCCAATAGACTCAAAAGTTTTCTATCTATGATTATCTCCCCCAATCAGTCGGCCTATCTTGCCAAAAGGAACATTCTCGATATTGTGCTAACTACTCATGAATTACTAAAAGGCTATAATAGAAAAAATGCTACACCTAGAGCTATGATAAAATTAGATATAAAAAAGACATTTGACACTTTGCACTAGGATTCTATAATTAGAATATTAACATACATGAACTTTCCTACTAACATGTCAGCCTGGATCTACGAATGCCTATCCACAGTTAATTTTTATAATCGGCATAAATGGATCGACTGTTGGCTACTTCAAAAGCAAGATAGGCATACGTCAAGGTGACCCTATGTCCACATACATTTTCATTATAGTAATGGAATTACTTACCCGGTTATTTGATGAAGTAGTTAGTAACAATAAGTTTAAACTTCATCCTAAATGCAACGAACCCCAAATTATGTCGCTACTTTTTGCAGTTGATCTTATTGTTTTTTGTACTCCTTAAAAAGATAACATGATCAATATCATGAGTATATTAGATAAATTTTACAAGATTACATATTTGCAAATCAATCTTGAGAAATCAGAATTAAATATTGTGGGGATCTCGCCTGAAGCTACAGCTGAATTACACGCGATAACTGGTCTTATCGTCAACCACAACACCACTAATTACTTTGGTTTTCCTCTGATGACTTCTTGTATCACAACATCTCAATGCCTTCCGCTTTACAACATGATTACTAGCCGTATGAATTGCTGGTCGAATAACACGCTCAAACAAGCTAGTAGACCCATTCTAATCAAATCTTTCATTATTTCTGTGCATTCATATTGGACTAGAACTTATATTTTGACTCAGAAACTTCTGATAATGATAAGAACCTCTTTTATGAGATTTTTTTGGAAAGGAAATATTCACATAAAATATTCAGCTCCCATATCTTTTAAATATATGGAAAGACCTCAAAGAAAGGCGGTCTTGGTATAATTAACACCTTGGTTTGGAACAAAGCTGCTTTCATAAAACACACTAATAATCTGCTTAATAATACTGACAGTATATAGGTAGCGTGGTCCAAAAACCTTATCATCTCTAACAACTACTTCTAGACCATGCAACCGCCGAACAACTTGAGTTGGACCTGGATCAATATATTTAAACTTAGAACTGAAATTTGGCCATTTTTCAAATAACATTCTTCTGCGTATTTAAATATTAACTTCTGGAATGATCCATGGATTGATCATGGTCTCATTCTTAACAAAGTAATAACTTATCAAGAACAGATATTATCTATTTCGGAACAAGCTACCGTGGTAGTTTTTTAATTAATGACAGATTAGTCCTTCCGAGAGTTGCCTCTCCCAGTTGTACAATCATTTGGAATAGGATTGCTTCTTCTCTTCCTTTGACGCCTAGAATGTCAACACATCTTGGAATTGGTCAGGTGAGCGATTCTCAACTAAACAAATGTACTATTCTTTGATGGGTTTTCAATCCTTGCCGTGGTGTAATTAGCAGCGTAAAATCTGGACTAGACACAATGAGGAAAAGAAAACTTCTTACTATGGAAGGTCATTCACAATGCTATATTTACTAAAGTCTAGCTACTGTCAAGAGGCATCATGGTGCCGATTTTTTGCGCTTTCTGTCTAATTGAACCTGAGAACACAGAGCACTTATACTTTGAATGCCCAGTCATACACGCCATATGGAAGGAAAATATGAACAAAGCAAGACGTCATGATGTGAAAAGGAGGAGCAATGAAGAATGGAAGCTACTACATAATCATATTTCGAAGAAAGACACAAAAGCCAAGTGGATCTCCTTCATTCTAAAAATCTTTATTCTACTAATATGGAAAATAAGAAATAGTAGAATCTTCAGGCCTGAAGCTTGCATTGACAACACGCAAATGAAAAGCTATATCCAGCAGCAAATAAAAAACGACATTCAATTAATGAATCAAGTTTTTGATCCTGGAATTTGGAGCTATTAACTACCACTTTGAAACTTTAGGATTTGATGTGTAGTGTTTTGCACTTGTCTTCTTTGTATTTTGATAACTTTGTTTCAATGTTTTCTTTCGGACTCTAGCTTTGTTTCTATTTATCTTCTTAAGTTATCAATAAAGTGGTAGGGGACCACTCAACCCCGACGGCTTTGCCCAAAAAAAAAATTTATCATCTTTCATTTCCTTAGTCGCTAAATGGATTCACATTAGTCGAATTCAAACCTTTTTACATTGAATTATCAACATCCATTTACACTTAGATTAAATTTATTCTCATTTGGATTGATCTTATTCAAATCCATTTATATTGGTTTCAATCCATAATTCATGTTTTCCATCTAATGCAGAATTCATCAGTGGATCGTTCCTTTTCATGTTCATTCGGTTATATAAATTTTACCAAACTCATTTGCTATTAAATTTATTTATTAGCTTCCTAAAAAAAATTTGAATGTCACAACTCTTCTTTTATTAAAACTTCAATTTGGTTATAACAAACCATAAATTTAAACTTGCAATTCTCCTTTTGGAAATTTACAAAAAGGTATTTTGTTATATATTTCGAAACTGTGCACTCGCAAAACCTTCAAAACCCTCTTCCTTAGTTTATTTTTTTAGGTTATACAAGTTTAACTTTCATAATATTGAGTTGTTATTTAAAGTTCGAAAATACATGATAACTCGAAGTTTAACAAGTTTATTTTGGTTCTTACAGAAATTTAAGCATACGTGGATCCAAAAATCTCCAAGTACTAAATATATACTTGTTTCGACTTCCAATGAAAATAATTTAAAATCTTTTAGAAAAACATTGATATGGGAAGTAATTCACTTCCCCTATGAATCGCAGACACGTGGCGGTTACGCTACCATCCCAGTAGAATCGCTTGTGCTCGTGGGTATCACGCTCCTCGAATTTCGCTATGGTTGTTTACCATAGATCGCAGTTACACAACAGTTACGCCACTATCCCAGCGGAATCACTTGTAACTGTAGGCATCGCGCCCTTGAATTTCGCTAGAAAATCAATCATAATATATAATATGTGTCCCCATCGCACGGGCACCGATTTCGATGGAGGTTCCAAACATTGAAGCTCCAACGCAGCTGCAGTTTTCAATGGATACTCCCACAGAGCTCCAGCACCTTTACGACTTTCAAATGGACACCCCCCGAGGAGTTCCAACGCCTTCGCGACTTTCGATGGAAGGTATTCCTCATATCCTTGGTTTTGAAAACATACAATACTATATACATATAGTACTTCATTTTGAATCACGTTTATATAAGTATCCATTTACATAAATTTTCAAATCTCATTTTCAAGTATGTCATTCTCATATAGATTCATTATATAAGATTATCAGTTTCACATCAGTTATATTCCAAATCATTGATTTTCGAATCTCATACATATATAATTCATATGTATAAGTTTCAAATTTCATATCAATATATTCGTATAGCGATAATCTTCAAATTTCTCTTTTCAAGATCAAATTAAATTAATTTCAAAGCAATTCGAGTAGTCAATTCGGATTTCATATTACGATTATCGACATTTAATTAAGTCTATACATTCGATCATTTAGGATCTAAATTTGTTCGGATTGGATATATTCATTTATCATAATAACTAAGTTACACAAAAAAAATTGGAAAAATAATAGCTTAATGTAAAATTAACTTGAATAAATAGATAGATTCTTAAAATGGTTTGAAATAAATAGATATGATTTGTAAAATAACTAGCTTGATATACAATAAATTTAAATAAATAAATATCTTTGGAAATAAATTAAATGATTATATAGGTTTCGCAAATGGTTTGAAATAAATAAATAAGTAAGTTTGAAAATTTTGTTTCGAAAACAAAGATAATTAGGCTTCTAATGAAATAATTTAAATAATATTTATAATTCTAATACCATAATTTCAAATAAAATAGTTTTGAAATGAATACCACTTCCAAAAATAATCCAATCCGAATCAATTATCCAAAATTCAAATTTCTTAACTGTTGTCGGTTCCCAATTTCAAGATTAAACTCACTTTAACCTCATATTCAATTCGTTTACATTGTAGTCGGACCCAAGGTTCAAATTAGCTCAATACTAGAGTTTCCATTTGAATTTTCAATTTCAATCAAGTTCGAAACTTAAATCTCAATTCAATTATACTCCAAATTGAATTAATTATTCAAATTTACAATCAAATTCCTTTGAGATTATAAAGATATAACTCAAAATTCATTTCTCACTTAAAATTATCAAATTTATTCAATAAGTCAAAAAATCGAACTTCTACTCAATTCATCGGAGATTTAGATTCGGTAGTTTTCTTCGACATATTCATTCGATGTATACATATTATATTATCCTGATAGGCTGGATATCATTCAACTCATACTCGAGCTTCAATCCCAGATTTTTTTTCAATTATTCAAAAATATACATATTTACATATCACATCATGTTTCACTAACCAAACTTCGTTTGAACAAAACTACCAAAGTGGTCTCCCCAGCTTTGAGACTCAAAAATAAATTCCAATGACGAAAAATTATCATTGAAATTAATTCCTAGCGACAAGATTGGGTTCCCCGTTCATACTTTCATTTTTGAAAA
This sequence comes from Allium sativum, assembly GCA_030737875.1. Lineage (NCBI taxonomy): Eukaryota > Viridiplantae > Streptophyta > Magnoliopsida > Asparagales > Amaryllidaceae > Allium > Allium sativum. The sequence goes on from CM060924.1 coordinate 442,958,189, forward strand.
TATTTCAGAAAGTTACTTCAAACATTTTTTTTCGAAAATACTAGTATATACCACTAGTTTTACTCTTTCACAACCTTAGAAATCAATATCGAAAATTTTCGGAATTCAATTCTCGAATTTTAGTCCAAACAATATCCTTTGTTATGTATGACTAAATTAATTTTATTGCGCAATTTATGTTTATTCGAAATACACTCCTTATTTTTATTTTAATGGTTCGACATCTTCAATTTATTCGTCCATTCATCATATATGCTTTACTAGTTAACGCTTCCTCAATTTCAACAACGTTTGTTCTTATAACCAAGATACTGTAGGATCGATAATAACCCTAGAGGGGGGTGAATAGGGTTTTAACACTAAATTACAATAAACACAGAGATATTGAAAATAAAAAAATCAAACGCAGAGATACCCAGCTTTGGCAAACTGTGCCTACTACTGCCTTTCTAAGATTTCTACTGGGAGATACAAACAGATCCCGCTTACAATCCTATGTAAACATGAAACTCCTGCTCCTGTCTGACCCTAAGCTCAAATTCCTAGACTGGCCTGTGTATCCTAGACCATATTTTCCCAGAATACAATCCAGCAATATGTAATCCTAGTTTTACAACAAAAAACTAGAAAGAAAAATTGTTGCAAAAGTGAATTACAACAAAAGTTAATACAATGAAAATTAAAAATAAAAAGAAATAACAAAGCCTCCCCCTTTTCTTAAGTACTTTGCTTAGCCAAGGTTAACATGAGTCGGCCCGGTCTTATTTTTCTCTTCTTTGTTATTTCCTCTTTTGCTAATGGTGGCACCGTGTGAAATCTTAGGGTTTCTGAATGAAAAATAAAATTCCTTGCTCCTGGATTCTTCTACAGGTCCGAATCAAAAGAGTTTGACTTGGATCTTGATTTGGAAGTGTTCTCTCTCTCGATCAAACAAGTGAGTATTTCGGATTTTCAATTAGGGTTTCGATTTTCAGTGTGAAGTTTTTTTATATATCTCTGTCGATGATGAAATGTATGTATTTATAGGGTTTTTACAACCCTATTCTCTGATTTCACTGTGAAAGCTTGCCCTTTTTGATTATTGGAATATTCGGATCTGATTTTTGATTTCCTCAAAAAAAAAATTCTGTCCAATTTTAAAACGAGTTAAACCCTTCTGTTTTTACACTAATTTTTCCTGTCAATTCGAAGGTTTAAATCCTGATTTTGTTGCCAAATCATTTTTTGATTAAATCCTTTCTGTTTTTGAGAAACCGATTTGCTGAGAAATAATTTGCCAGGTCATTAAATCAATCCAAAACAATTTTCCATTTTTGCTTTGACAGAGAACTTCAAAACAGGAAATATTGTTAAAAACAATTTACATAGAATTCCCTGATTTGTTCCATTTACACACTCATGCCTTTTATTATGTTCACAATCATACTGTAATTTGGCTTTCTGTCCGAACCATTTGCATGAAAAAATGTTTTCATAAGAGATTTATCTGTTTTTTTCTTGTGTTCAAATGGATTGTAAGTATACACACCCATTTTCACCATTTCTGTCCATGTTCATGCATGCAGATTGATATATGTGTGTTCTGTTGATTAGATGATCCTCATGTCTAGTATGTAGACTTCCAGTGTGTATCATTTTGCACTTGACCCACAATGTTCTTTGATAGTGTTGATTATCATGTAGATACACCCTTGCGAGATCATGTTGTAGGGTCACTTGTTTTCCTACACCTTGGTGTGAACATGCCTCGGCCACTTGAGTTTATCTACTTGTGCACATGTGTTTTCACCATCATGTTCTACCCTGTTGTTGTGTTACCATCTTTATGCAGTCACTATTTCATGCATGCACCATCTCCAAGTACACTTGAAATCCAGATTTGCACCATGTACATCATTTCTGTGTGTGTTGTTGCCAATCACCATGTATTTGTATTCACTAGATAGCTGCACCATTCTGAACTATGCTGAACACAAAGTTACGTGTTCCACATCCATGCTGAAGACTTGAATTCCACTATATATTTGTACCTTGCCCTGACATGCTTGTGTTTGGCCCTGCTAATTCATATTGTTGTCATTGCCTTGCTGATTTGCCATGCTTGAGTGATCTGTCATGTTGTATTCTTGATCTTCAATAACCTGCCACACCATGTTCACTTATGCTTGTCATATTGCTTCAGTGTGTATACTTCATGCACTTGACATGCATTAGTGTCCCATGTTAACACTGCTGTACACTTGAACCCTGTATGTCTCATCCAGTTTGCATTGATCACTTGTGTCACCATGCTGAACCATGTCCGCACTGCCTTGTTTTCCATGCCTGTGTTTTCATGTTGTGAATCTGAACTAGTACACATGTTGCACTATGCTTTGCTTCACTTGCTGTTGCATATCACCACTATGCATACATATATGCCTTGTCATGCTGTTTTTGTACATTTTCCTGCCATGCCATGCAAACTTGCCATTTTATTTATGCTGAATTGTTTGAACTTGCTGAACCAAAGTATTATTCCATTTCTCTTTTGAGTTTTACCTTGTCCTGAAACACAAAGAAATAAAACAGCAGTCAAACTGTACTGTGTTGAGGCTGGTCAGAATCAGCTGGTTCTGATCAGCAAACCAGTATGGTTATGCCGTGGTTGTTCAAGTCTGAAAAATAATGAGAAAAACACACAGAAAACTGAGACAGATAGAGAATCAAATACTATAAAATTCTATTTGTTCAGTGTTTATTTTAGTTGCAGTGTACTGTGTGTATCTTCTCTTGTGTAACAGGTTTCAGGATGATGCAACAAAAACTTGGGACAGTAAGAGTTGTGCAAAGCAGAGTTTATCCAGCAGAGAGTTGTGTATGAAGTGTAAAGAGAGTTGTAAAGTCATTTGTATTGAGTTCATTTGTAAAGTGAGTTGAAAAGTTATGTAAATAAATGAGTGTTCCAAGTGAAATTTGTATATAATTGATTTTGTGAAATAAAATAAATATTATTGAATAATAAATGCTTGTGTAAATTTCCAGTATTCTGTGTAAAGCACTATCAACCAATAATACTTATTATTCCACTATCAAACACATCAATAAAATCTATTTGTTATCATCAAACAAAAAAAATCATATATTCAACTAACTCCCCCTTTTGATGATGACAAACAGGCTTAAGATTTTTGAGGATAACAGGATGTGTTTGAAATGAGCTCCCCCTATATTTGTGCTCCCCCATAACACAGCTCCCCCTACCAGTTGTAAACAGACTGGAAAAAATAGAAAATAATTAAACACTTAGTATTAATGGAAAAATAAAATCTATAGATGTCTGTAAACAACACAAAATCTTGACTTCTTCTCCCCCTTTGTAATCATCAAAAGATGAACAGTTCTGAACATTTGCATAGGATATGGACCGTAGTTAGAAATCAAGTCATTTGACAGAATCAGAGTCATAAACCCCAAACAATCAAACAAAAATCATAATAATTCGTAAAATAGGAACACATTTCACAAATCAGAGAATGAAAGGAAGAATTAATATATATCAGGGAGGATTTTATAAGATTTTTTTATTTAATTATTTTATTCAAGAGCTCACTAACCACGCATAACCACAACTTGGATTTTTAAATGAGATTAGTTGCAGCATGAAGAAAAAAATAGTCTCATGACCATGCATAACCAGAACTTGGATTTTTAAATGAGGTCAGAGAAATGATTAATATATTATATACAGAATCCCCTTAATAAATAATTTTATAATGGATGATAGAAGGGTGATCGAGACAGAGATGGATGTGAAAAAAAGTTCCTAAATTACTCATATTATAAAATATATTCAATCATACCAGAGTTGCAGACAAACTTTCAACCATCTCATATTCTGAAATCTTACACAATCATAATTTTATCAAAAATGTCCAAAAAAACTGTTCTTTTCTTGATGGTTTGAAGATTGGATTATTTGTCAGAAAATGGTATTGATAACAGAACATCTTAAGAGAAAATTTACCCAAAAATGCAAAGAGATTAATTTATTTCTATAAATCCCAAATCCAAACGCAATCTGCAAAATCTGTCTTCGGGAAGAGGTTTTGTGAAAATATCAGCAAGTTGAGATTCAGTTGGAATAAATTTAATACAAATGTCTTCACTGGTAATATGATCTCTAAGAAAGTGGTGTCTTACATCAATGTGTTTTGTGCGTGAGTGATGTATTGGATTGTTTGATAAATCAATCGCACTCTTACTGTCACATTTTAAAGGAACTCGTTTATAGCAAAAACCAAAATCAGATAGAGTCTGCATCATCCATAAAATATGTGCACAACAACTTCCTAAGGCAATATATTCAGCCTCAGTGGTGGATAAAGCAACACAGTTTTGTTTACGACTTGACCAAGAAACAAGTGAATGACCTAGCATGAAACAAGTTCCACTAGTACTCTTCCTATCTGTGAGTGAGCCAGCATAATCACCATCGGTAAACCCAATTAATTAAAGTTATCACAAGAAGGATACCATAGACCCAGATTTGGTGTGTGTACCAGATATCTCAGAATTTGTTTTGTGGCTTTTAAATGAGATTCTTTTGGATTAGATTGAAAACGAGCACACAAACAAACAGAAAACATAATATCGGGTCTAGAGGCGGAAAGATAAAGAAGTGAACTGATAATACCGCGATATTTTTTCTGATCAACAGCAACACCTTTTTCATCTTTGTCAAGCTTATTGTTGGACTCATTGGTGTTTTCATTGGTTTTGCATCTTCAACTCCAAATTTCTTCAGTAACTCCATCACATACTTTGTTTGGGAGATAAATATAGCTTTTCTGCTCTGTTTGATTTGAAAGCCAAGAAAATATTTTAGTTCTCCCACCAAGCTCATCTCAAATTTGTCCTGCATAACTTTTTCAAATTTTTCACACATGACATCATTAGTAGCACCGTATATGATATCATCAACATAGATTTGAACAATCAAAAAATCATCACCGTCATGTGATAGAAACAGAGTTGTGTCAGCACACCCCTTTTTAAAACCGTTTTCCAACAGATATGTACAGAGACAGTCATACCAAGCTCGAGGAGCTTGCTTAAGGCCATACAATGCTTTTTCTAGTTTATACACATGATTTGGAAAATCGTGACTCTCAAAACCGGGCGGTTGTTCAACATAAACCTCTTCTTTCAGTTCTCCATTCAGAAAAGCACTTTTCACATCCATTTGTTTCAATTTAAAACCTATAAATCATGCAAAGCTCAATAAGATTTTAATTTCTTCTAACCTAGCAACTGGGGCAAAAGTCTCATCAAAGTCAATGCCTTCGATCTGATTGTATCCCTTAGCAACCAACCTAGCTTTGTTTCTAATTACATTTCCAGACTTGTCAAGCTTATTTTTAAACACCCACTTTGTTCCAACTACTGGATAGTCTTTTGGCCTAGGTACCAAGTTCCAGACTCTGTTTCTCTCAAACTGGTTAAGTTCTTCTTGCATAGCTAACAACCAAAATTCATCATTAAGAGAAATATCATAAGAACCTGGTTCTATTTTAGATACAAAAGCATTATGAATACAAAAAGTGCAAACATCCTTATTGAGAGAGGAACGTGTACGAACACCAGCTGTTGGGCTTCCAATTACCAAATCTGGAGGATGACTGGGCTTGAATTTCAGTCTTTCAACATTTCCTGTTGCTTCAGTGGCTTCTTCGTTGTTTGCTTCAGCATCGTTGCTGTCTTGTTCAACTTCTTGTGCACCACCATCATCTTTGTCATCTTCAGAGATCATATCCACATCTGATTCATTGAACTTTACATTGACGGTTTCCACAATTGTTTTTGATTGTTTATTGAAGATTTTGTAAGCTTTACTTCTTGAAGAATAACCCATGAAAATCCCATCAATCGTTTTTGGCTCAAATTTCCCTAGCTGTTCTCCTGTGTTCAAAATATAACAAGGACATCCAAACACTCTAAAGTATGAAATGTTAGGCTTTTTGTCAGACCAAAGTTCATATGACGTTTTATTAAGTATTGGTCTAATCATAACTCTGTTCATTACATAGCATGAAGTATTTACTGCCTCAGCCCAGAAGGTTTAAGGCAAATTATATTCACATAACATAGATCTAGCCATTTATTGTAATGTACGATTTTTCCTTTCAACCATCCCATTTTGTTGAGGTGTTCGAGGAGCGGAAAATTCATGTTTAAAACCATTTTCTTCACAAAGTTTTTCAAAGTCAAAATTTTCAAATTCACCTCTATGATCACTTCTCAAAGTTTTAATTGAAACTCCTTTTTCATTTTGAACAAGTTTTGAAAACTTTGAAAAATAATCAAAAGCTTCAGACTTTTTGGCTAGAAAGTAAACCCGTGTAAATTTAGAGTAATCATCAACCAATACATAGCAATAACGTTTACCATTTAAGCTAGCAGTGTCAGTAGGTCCAAACAAATCCATATGAATCAACTCAAGCACGTGTGAAGTACTAACAACATTTTTTGGACGAAAAGATGCACGACTAAGTTTTCCATGGTACAGGCTTTACACACTTTGTTATTTTGAAATTCTAATGTGGTAAACCTTTGACAAGCTCATTTGTTTCCAGTCTTTCAAGAAGACCCATACTTGCATGTGCCAGCCTTCTGTGCCATAAAATTGCCTCCTCTTCCGTTGCTACCAAGCATCTAGAAACAGTTACATCATCGAAAGAGAGTGTGTAGACATTTCCTTTTCTTTTCCCAGTAAAAACAACCTTTCCAGAGGATATTTCAATGATTTTGAAAACATTACTATCAAACACAACATTCATTCCTTTATCACAAAGATGACTGATAGGGATAAGATTGTGAAACAGATTATCAACATATAAGACATCGGTTAAGGCAAAAATATTGTTACCTACTTTTCCTTTACCAATAATTTTACATTTGCTGTTGTCACCTAAAGTCACATTCCCACCTTTTTGTTTTTCAAGGCTAAGGAACAGTCTTTTGTCTCCTGTCATATGTCTGGAGCAACCTGAATCCAAATACCATTTCTGTTGCTCCTTAGCCCGCCAACATACCTACACAAACAGAGAAGAGGATGACCCAGAGAATCTTCTAGGTCCAAGCATATCAGTAGTAGAAAAATGACAGTCATAAGACTCTTTTGGAATCCAGATTTGATTTTTCCTCTTATTGGTGTTCCAATCATTATGATAATTGTGTGCTAAGTGTTTAGGAACCCAAACCTTTTTGAATTTTTGAATTTTATTACCATTCTTGCAGTTTTCATGACTGTGACCAATTACTCCACATTTTACACATGTGGGAAAGATACCTCTATTTTTAGCATTGTCAATCCTAGTCATTTTTTCTTGTATCTTTCCAAAACCAAGTCCTTTTCTATTATTTGCAAACAGTTGGTTTCCAAGTAACATTTTAAAAGATGTTTGACCAATTCAAAGTAACTTCAAGATCTTGAACTCTCGTTCTTAAGATTGTGTTCTCATTCACAAGTAAAGTGCATTGTTTAACGTAATTCTTTCTTTTGGTGTCATCATCTTCTTTTAGTGTCAATTTTACTTTTTCAAGATTCTCAGTGCTGCACTTGAGTGTTGAGAGTTCCAGATTCACACCCTTACAAATTTCACAATCTAGATTATTGATTTTTGAAACATTTTCAAGTTCAGATTTCAACTTCTTATTATTGTGAACAAGATCAAGGTTTTTTTACTTTCAGTTTCTCTGCTTCTGATTCTAATGTGTCAATAATTTCAGAAAGATGTTTACACATTAAAACTAGATCATCATAACTGTATACCTCAGTGGTTTCCTCGCTGGCATCTTCTAGATCTGAATTTGCCATGAAGCACAGGTTGCTTTCTTCCTCACTGCTGTCTGAATCTTCTTCTCTTTCCTCGTCATCCCAAGTTATAGAAAAAGCTTTCTTCTTCTTCTTGTTTCTTTTGTGTTGGAGAAGTGGACAGTTTGGTTTTATGTGTCCAGGCTTTTGACAGTTGTAGCAGAGTGGTTCGTCATCTGAATTGTTGGTCTTTGGTTTATTTCTCTGAGGTTTGAATTTTCTCCACTTCGTGAGTTGTCTGACTGCCATAGCAAGCTGTTCAATAGGATCTTCACTATCGCTGGTGACGGTGTTGGACAGAGCTATTGACTTCTTCTTCAAATCTGAGTTGTTGCGATCTTCTCTTGCTTTTAGCTCCATTTCATACGTCATTAGATTCCCGATAAGCTCTTCCATGCTCAGATTACACAGATCTTTAGATTCTTGAATGGCTGTGACTTTTGCTTCAAAGTTCATTGGCAGAACACGCAAAATCTTTCTCACAAGCTCCACTTCTGTATAGATCTTTCCAAGAGCTCTAGCATTGTAGACCAGCACTGAGAAGCGACCATACATGTCCTTGATGCTCTTGTCCTTCTGCATGATGAAGTTTTCATATTCATTGCTGAACATGGCAAGACGAGATTCTTTAACCTGAGAAGTTCCTTCATGCGTCACCTCCAGAGTATGCCAAATTTCCCGAGCTGTATTACAATGAGAGATTCTGTTATATTCTGTTTTATCAAGAGCACAAATCAGAGCATTCATAGCTTTAGAATCAATAGAGTACAGTTTCTTATCATTCGCACCCCACTTACTTTTTGGTTTAGGTGTTACAGTTTCGTTAACAATTTCAGTAGGAGGTTTATATCCAGTTTCAATGATATCCCAGACCTCGTAATCCACAGACACAAGATAAATTTTCATTTTAGCTTTCCAATGCGCGTAATCACCACCATTGAACATGGGTGGTCTAGCAATAGATTGTCCTTCAGAAAAAGCATTGTTCATTAATGTCATGATTCTAGGGTTAAATACTAGCTCTGATACCAATTGTAGGATCGATAATAACCCTAGAGGGGGGTGAATATGGTTTTAACACTAAATTACAATAAACACAGAGATAATGAAAATAAAAAAATCACACGTAGAGATACCCAGCTTCGGCAAACTGTGCCTACTACTACCTTTCTAAGATTTCTACTAGGAGATACAAACAGATCCCGCTTACAATCCTATGTAAACTTGCAACTCCTGCTCCTGTCTGACCCTAAGCTCAAAATCCTAGACTGGCCTGTGTACCCTAGACCAGATTTTCCCAGACTACAATCCAGCAATCTGTAATCCTAGTTTTACAACAAAAAACTAGAAAGAAAAATTGTTGCAAAAGTGAATTACAACAAAAATTAATACAATGAAAATTAAAAATAAAAAGAAATAACAAAGCCTCCCCCTTTTCTTAAGTACTTGGCTTAGCCAAGGTTAACATGAGTCAACCCGGTCTTCTTTTTTTCTTCTTTGTTATTTCCTCTTTTGTAATGGCGGCACTGTGTGAAATCTTAGGGTTTCTGAATGAAAAATAAAATTCCTTGCTCCTGGATTCTTCTACAGGTCCGAATCAAAAGAGTTTGACTTGGATCTTGATTTGGCAGTGTTCTCTCTCTCGATCAAACAAGTGAGTATTTCGGATTTTCAATTAGGGTTTCGATTTTCAGTGTATAGTTTCTTTATATATCTCTATCGATGATGAAGTGTGTGTATTTATAGGGTTTTTACAACCCTAATATCTGATTTCGCTGTGAAAGTTTGCCCCTTTTGATTATCGGAATATTCGGATCTGATTTTTGATTTCCTCAAAAAAAATTCTGTCCAATTTTAAAACGAGTTAAACCCTTCTGTTTTTGCACTAGTTTTTTCTGTCAATTCGAAGGTTTAAATCATGTTTTTGTTGCCAAATCAATTTTTGATTAAATCCTTTCTGTTTTTGAGAAACCGATTTGCTGAGAAATAATTTGCGAGGTCATTAAATCAATCCAAAACGATTTTCCATTTTTGCTTTGACAGAGAACTTTAAAACAGGAAATATTGTCAAAAACAATTTACATAGAATTCCCTGATTTGTACCATTTACACACTCATGCCTTTTATTATGTTCACAGTCATACTGTAATTTGGCTTTCTGTCCGAACCATTTGCATAGAAAAATGTTTTCATAAGAGATTTATCTGTTTCTTTCTTGTGTTCAAATGGATTGTAAGTATACACACCCATTTTCACCATTTCTGTCCATATTCATGCATGCAGATTGATATATGTGTGATCTGTTGATTAGATGATCCTCATGTCTAGTATGTAGACTTCCAGTGTGTATCATTTTGCACTTGACCCACAATGTTCTTTGACAGTGTTGATTATCATGTAGATACACCCTTGATAGATCATGTTGTAGTGCCACTTGTTTTCCTGCACCTTGGTGGAACATGCCTCGGCCACTTGAGTTTATCTACTTGTGTACATGTGTTTTCACCATCATGTTCTACCCAGTTGTTGTGTTACCATCTTTATGCAGTCACTATTTCATGCATGCACCATCTCCAAGTACACTTGAAATCCAGATTTGCACTATGTACATCATTTCTGTGTGTGTTGTAGCCAATCACCATGTATTTGTATTCACTAGATAGCTGCACCATTCTGAACTATGTTGAACACAAAGTTACCTGTTCTACATCCATGCTGAAGACTTGAATTCCACTATATATTTGTACCTTGCCCTGACATGCTTGTGTTTGGCCCTGCTGTTTCATATTGCTGTCATGACCTTGCTGATTTGCCATGCTTGAGTGATCTGTCATGTTGTATTCTTGATCTTCAATAACCTGCCACACCATGTTCACTTATGCTTGTCATATTGCTTCAGTGTGTATACTTCATGCACTTGACATGCATTAGTGTCCCATGTTAACACTGTTGTACACTTGAACCCTGTATGCCTCATCCAGTTTGCATTGATCACTTGTGTCAACATGCTGAACCATGTCTGCACTGCCTTGTTTGCCATGCCTGTATTTTCATGTTGTGAATCTGAATTAGTACACATGTTGCACTATGCTTTGCTTCACTTGTTGTTGCATATCACCACTGTGCATACATGTATGCCTTGTCATGCTGTTTTTGTACATTTTCCTGCCATGCCATGCAACCTTGCCATTTTATTTATGCTGAATTGTTTGAACTTGCTGAACCAAAGTATTATTCCATTTCTTTTTTGATTTTTACCTTGTCCTGAAACACAAAGAAATAAAACAGCAGTCAAACTGTACTGTGTTGAGGCTGGTCAGAATCAGCTGGTTCTGATCAGCAAACCAGTATGGTTATGGCGTGGCTGTTCAAGTCTGAAAAATGATGAGAAAAACACACAGAAAACTGAGACAGATAGAGAAACAAAAACTATAAAACTCTATTTGTTCAGAGTTTATTTTAGTTCCAGTGTGTATCTTCTCTTGTGTAACAGGTTTCAGGATGATACAACAGAAACTTGGCACAGTAAGAGTTGTGCAAAGCAGAGTTTATCCAGCAGAGAGTTGTGTATGAAGTGTATAGAGAGTTGTAAAGTCATTTGTATTGAGTTCATTTGTAAAGTGAGTTGAAAAGTTATGTAAATAAATGAGTGTTCCAAGAGAAATTTGTACATAATTGATTTTGTGAAATAAAATAAATATTATTGAATAACAAATGCTTGTGTAAATTTCCTGTATTCTGTGTAAAGCACTATCAACTAATAATACTTATTATTCCACTATCAAACACATCAATAAAATCTATTTGTTATCATCAAACAAAAAAATCATATATTCAACAGATACTTGATTCAAATTCAAATCGTGGATGACTAATTTTATTAATTCACTTAAATTCACTCATATTTTCGACAAGCAATAAAAACTTGCAAATGGATTTCGAATGGGATCAAGATTAGAAAATTTCAAAAATTCAAGCACGAATGGTTTGAATCGATAATGTTAAGCAATAGATGGTGACAAATCACCGCAACAACCCACGAAGAGGCAGATTTTATATTTCAAAACATTTATTATCGTTCAAATTTTATTCAAATTATTCCTTGTTCCATCTTAATTCATTTGCAATTCAATTTATTCCTTATAAACGATGAAGATGTCGTTTATTTAAATTTCGCTTATCTATTCCCATTCATATCCATTTATCAAAATATTTTATTAAATTTTATCAAATTACTTTCAAATACTTACCTATACGGTTTCAAGTATTTCTCGACGTTTAAGTCGGAACCATACAGTCATCCCACCTTCGAAATACGAAAACAAATACTGATGATGATGCATCAATTGTCAGAATCATCCTCGGGCAACAAGAGTGTAATTATATATTTATCTAGTATATATCTGACTTCGTATATACGTTGATAAGGCGTATATTCAAAGTCCATACATACTTGATAGTCCAATCTTAATGTCAATAAAATACTCAAAATTATTATATTAAATTTTATTTCAAAAATAATCACACTTATCAAAATGATTTAATAATTTCAAAATAATTTATATTTTTAAAATACGCTCTCTCTACAGTGATTCTTGTGTCAATTCCGCTCATTCTAGAGTATTTCTACTCTATCTCTAATGAGTTTTTAAACCTGATAAGCCAAGCTTTGTCAAACCAAAACTTTGATACTAACAACAACGACTCGTTATTTTTAACGCCTCGAATCAGTAATTAAACTGACTCCAGACGCTCAAAACGGCGAATCGTTATTTAGCTTATAGGGTTTAACAGAAAATAAACACATAGAATTACATATAGAAAATATACAACAGTATATCTCACAACAAATTATATATACAAAATCAGAGTTATACAATTTATATTTTACAGTGGAAGATAATAAAAATATATACATAAATCTTTGAGACAAATTTTACACTTTTGTTTGACCTTGCGTGCATAAACGTCCCGCATCTTCGTGTTCCTCTCCATTTTAGCGAACCGAAACATTAAAATCTAGAGCACTTAGGACCTGACCCGAGCGTTTCATGCAAAAACACAAAACACTCGAGTCGGGATTAAACTTATTTCAAGTCAGTAACTTCGATAAACACATAAATATAAACAGTTTAATCCCAACAAATATATTAAGTAATTCGAGCATAATATCCTCTAAAAACTGCCGAGATATATAAGGAGGCCGAATGCATGCATGCATCAAAATAAGACGGCTAGCAGCAAATGAAAAATAATAAAAGGTCATAACAGCACACAAACCATCAAGTCAAGTATTTCAAGGAATAAAAAAAAATCTGGCGACACATGTCCAAGATGTTGTAAATAATATATGTAAATCCGGGGATGACATTGTTTTCAGTCTTACTACTCTTTGAATATATACTTAATGCCAACATTCGTGGTCAACATAAACGGTTGTGCAAAAATCAAGGCACATGCAATTTCAATTACTTAATATACGCAAGGCAACATATGCTCAAGGTTTCACTAATTCCGTCCACATGATTTCAGATTTTACACATAGCAAGGGTGCATGTCTCATACATATCCAGATTTACACAAGATAAGGGCATGTGAACCCATAGGCATAACAATATGTGTGTGTGTGTGTGTGTGTA